>OX359279.1:40215424-41615424 GCA_947179155.2 Hedera helix
TTATTATTTAATTATAATTAAATAATAAGTAAGTACAATTAGTTATTATTTATTTTAAATAATAACTAGAGTTAATTAATTAATTTCTATTTAATCAATATTAAATAGTAATTAAAAAGAGATTGAGTTAATAAAATAAATTGAATTTAATTAAACAATTATAATAAGTTGTTTAAAGGTTTAATAAGTGTCCAACACTTAAGAAAAGTATTTTCTAACTTATTAAATTATTAACCTAATATGATTGAGGGTCTATAAGGTTAATAATAATGTTTTGACTAAATGTAATTTATGTGTTAGTACTTATGTGGTAAATAAGTTCGTTATTAAGCGTATAGTTATGCAAATACGTCGTACTAATTATTAGACCGACTTTATTAATGTTAGGTCTTTCAAAGCAAGTTAGTTAAAGCTAGACAATTATTGTAGCTGAGCAAACAGGCAAGTTCTCTAACCCTACTCAATTATTATCGTTGAACAAGTTTCCATACTTGTATTTATTGTTAAAGCTTGAAGTGGTTTAATTATTTAAAATTATTCCACATCCATATTGTTTATACAATCGCACTTAGTGCATTTGAAGCTTGTTAGTTCTTGATTCATGAACTGTATTAAAAATGTCTGAAGCTAATAGTTCAGCTAGACATTGCGTTTCTAAATTCAATAACTTGAATACTTTGAAAAGCTTATCCAAACCATTGTTGGGTGCGGATTTCTTATATTAAGTCTGAGAATTGAACAACCCTAAATTAGGGGATTTTGTGTCGGGAAACCGACTTTGGGCGCCAGTGACTAAATGTAATGCATATACAGCGGGTTGAATAGGCTGATCCCCTTGAAAACCAAACAACTCAAAGGGTCAGAGGAAACTCTATTATACCCTAGTTAGTTCAGGGTCCTTAGTGACCACTCAGCATTTTAAGATTCAAATATTCTGTTTATTAAAATTTGAATCCTGTTTCATTCACAATTGTTATATCTATTGTTGAATCATTGATGATATTTCTCATTCATTCATGATATAATAAATCTATATGATTGTTCTAAACTTGCTGAGCAAACTAGTTGCTCATTCTTGCTATATCATGAACCATTTTTCAGATAATCCTGATTGCTCAAAGAAGGATAAGGGAAAAGGAAAAGCCAGAGCTTAAGTTAGCTTATGCATGCTAATTAGATATTTAATTATGTATTTACGGTTGTTAAACCTTTTGTAATTCCTTGTGATAGGAACTGTTATTATGTTAAGGTTGATAGACCCTGGTATTGTAACCTTTTGAAGGGAACCAATATGTATTATTCCGCTATATTTAAATGCAATGTATGTATTTAATTGTTAGTAATGTGTTGAATAGTGAGAACCAAACTCGAGGTTATGGAACCCGGATTTGGGGTCGTCACATGAATTACTGGCTCAACTAGTGGTTGAAATATTTTTGAACGTGTGACTTCATACATATATAAAAATATATATATTATTAATAATTAATAAAAATTTAAAATATCTCATTTTTTGTAAACTGAAATATAATAAAATTATGTTACAATATTACTAAAAATATTTAATTTTAAAATTTAAAATATTTTTATACAAAAAAAAAAAAAAAACTTAAAAACCGATTCAGTAGGTCAATTTAACCGATTTTATTAGTTGAGCCACTAATTCAATTCGGATTTTACTCAAAATAATTCAACCGGATCAAATCGGACCGGACATAACAACGATTTTCGATTCAACCAGTTGAACCGACCCATCTGATTCGGATTTGAAGACATTGTTACTAGTATTAAGGCCTACTATTGTTTTTTTCCAATCTAATTAAACTTTATTTCTATCATAGTAGTTCTATGTTTAAGAAAAGTAAAGAATTTTTAAGCCATATACTAGCTTATTATGGGCAACAAAAACTTTTGGGAATCCCCGTTCTTGGCTTTTATATTATTTTTTAGTGGTTGATGTTATTAAAATAAAAATGATGCTATTAGAATAAATAAAAATTTAGTTATATTTTTTGTAATTATTCTAACGACAGTTAACACTTTAAACACCACTTATTGTTTTGTCAAAATTACTTTTTCCTTAACAATAATATGTCATCTCTTTTTATTTTTAGATTTTTAAAAAAAAAATTACCAGTTGCGCTATTTTTATGAAGAATTTAATCCCCAAACAAAACTAAAGACTGGTGTGTACCATAATCTAAAAAATGTTTTATGGTTGGGTCCTCGGTCACATTTTGTACATCCTAAGATCCCAAATAATCGTTGTGGACCGAAGAACATGAAGAATGGTTTTTACCTCCCGGTTTTCATGTTGTTTCATGTCATTTTCTTACCAACTGAGCCACCAGTGCTGGGGTACGAGCTGATATTTTCAGCACAAGTATTATATTTTTAGCATAAACAATGATTAATGTATCATATTTAATAAAAAACTGTAGATTCTTTCAGAAATGATAGTACACGTCGTTTGAATGAGTATTTTCCTCGGTAAATCCTAAATAGATCATTCACATGCCCGATATAACCCCCTTCTGTAATGCTCTAGAGATATGTTTGAAACGTGAAAAATACAAGAGAAAGAAAAGCAGGAAAATAAGTGCAGAGAAGGGGAGACTATCTTGATGATTATAGGTCCATACCAAGTAGTATAATTTTGAAATTTAGAGGGATTGCTTCATATCATATTTTGCAAGTAACTACCATTGGAGGAGAATTTAGTCTATTTTGCTACAAATACAAAAAACAATTTTAAGAAGTTATCTTAATAAAAGACGTGTCAATATATAATTAATTGATAATCCACCGTTAATGTATAACAAACTTAATGTATAACAAACCACATTACATCATTTTGTATCTATTTTTCTTTATTCACCAAAAACATCATGCAGCTAAAAATTCTTGCCTTCCCACTTTGCAACACCCTTTCAATGCCAAACACGAAAACATCACAAGCAGAGAGAATGGGTAGAGTCAGTAAAGTTTACAATCCAAAATAGAAATGGCTAATCAAAATTTCACTCTGTATATGTATAACATACTTCATTCTATGTCCTTTTTTATCTGTATAAATGAAGACGAACCCTAATCACGGCTCGACATTACTTTTGATTTATTTCTACCTAAAATTTTCATTAAATAACAAAAAGCATACATAATATACACAAATAACAAAAGAAATTTTTACCTGTAAAAAAGAATCAAGAGAAAATTTTCCTAAAGATTGGCCTAACCTTGCACAGGTCTTTTACCATGAGGGTCTAATCTAGGAGTTGTAAGAGCTGATGTGCTGGCAGTTGCAGTTGCTGTGGCACTGTTGGTATTTGTGGTTGAACCAAAAGACTGACAATCATATTCACCTGTAGTGCTAGTTCCAGCTGTGGAAGCAGCAGCATTGGGCCTGCGAGATCTTCTATACCTAGAACTGGGATATCCAGGTCTGGTTGGCTCGTCGAGTGTTCCTGGCATCTTTGATAGCAATACCACCACATTACGCATGATGGGGCGTAAGTGTGGATCAGCTTGGGTGCACAACAATCCAATCTGTATGCAAATTGCTACCTGGTCAGGAACCGCTGAAGACGCTAATGTGGGGTCCGCAATCTCTAGGATTTTCTCTATCTTGTAAAGTTTGTATGCCTGCGGCAAAGATATAAACACACACTAATGGTGAGTTTTGGTGTTTTGACTTGCTTTTGGCTTTTACCAGTAAGTTCTGCCATACATGTACATACAGTCTTGGGTAGATGGATGAGTGTTTCTTTAGTTTCTAAAGTTAGTATCTTTTAATTATTAATTTGGTTATGTACAGTAGGTATAATCTAACAGCAAGAATGATCAACACTGTCTGAATTTTAGAAAATACTCAGCCAAGTTTCAGGAGGGCCTTTTCCATAAGAGGGGTAAGAACTAAAAACCTATTGTCTACATTAGAAAAGTAAGTACCATTTATAATAGTTGCTTAAAGCATCCACAAGGTACAGAATAATAAACAAAGTACTACGAAGAGATGGATCCATACTCCAAAACAGTTATATCTTTTTAAACGCAAATGGATCAAGTTCTTACCCAGTCTAGTAACTTCTGGGACTTGGGATCTAGGTTGAACGTTGAATTCTTCTGACCACTGATGAGTTCCAGAACCAAAACACCAAAGCTAAAAACATCTGCCTTGACAGATAGTTTGCCATGCATGACATACTCTGGTGCCATGTACCCACTGTCTCAAATTACAAGTGCCCATTAGATCCCTTAACAATCATATTCATGGTTATAGTCAATAACATTATCCCAAAATCAAATGGTTCAATTTAACATAAAAAATTCAAAACTGAACTAAGAGTTAGTAACATACTTGGTAGCAGCTACACGGGTGTTAACATGTGTTTGATCTTCGGGGTAGAGCCCTACCATGCCAAAATCAGCAATCTTGGGTCTCCATTTATCATCTAGTAGGATGTTGCTGGCCTTTATGTCACGGTGGATAATTGGACTAGGCGAATCTTCATGAAGGTAAACCAAACCCCGAGCAACACCTGCTATTATGTCAAACCTCCTCTTCCAATCAAGTGCATCTCCTCTTTCAGTTTCTATGTCAACAACATTGGCGATCATTATAGTCACACGTCTATAGTATTCAAACTTTTGAAGCAAAAAACAAATCAACTGCAACCATAGAATGTTTTTGATGTTATTAAGCTTGGTGTTGTTTGTTGTGTTAAAAATGGTGAGACTTGCAACCATTATTCAATTGGAATTGGTTAAAACACCAATATTAAAGTACATTGGTTGCTTGTGGCATTCTGAGTTTGGAAGAGTTAACTGTCAAGATCTTATGGACCCTTTCTCTCACCAGGTTATATACAAGCTGACAAGTCACTATCAGTATGTATGGGTCAAAGGTAAAATGGAACGAATGAATTGAAATGGACGCTACCATTGACAATAGGCACGGATGGACCAAAGAGGATGCCAATTGGTCAGCAGTATAAACCATTTGAAAAAAAGGATGGCCAACTATGTGGATAACGATATGAAATTTACATATAACAGCAACATGATAAAGGCAAAACAGAACAGAGCTTACCTAAAAGAAGCTTGTCAAGGCTCTCATTAGCTACGTACTCATATACAAGTAGCTTCTCTGCGCCGTGAGCACAGTATCCCAACAAAGTAACAACATTAAGGTGTTGTACACGCCCCAACAACTTGGCCTCAGTCATGAACTCTTTCTTTCCTTGAGTCGAATTTTGAGAAAGCTTCTTAACAGCAATCTCCCTCCCATCTTCCAACTTCCCCTACACGACACCACAAAAACACCCAAAACTTGCCGTACGAATTTTATTGGGATTTTGGTGATCGAACCAATTCTTTAAAAGGCTAAAAATATTACCTTGAAAACAGGGCTGACACCGCCTTGGCCGAGTTTGTTATTGGGGTGGAAATCTTTGGTTGCTGAAACTAGGGTTTCAAAACTGAAAACCTTTTGTTCTTGAGCAGCAATCTTATCTAATTCTTCATCTTGTTCTTCTGATTTATCCAAATTACAGAACCAAAGAAACAGAGTATGGGATTTTTGTTAGATTGTTAGATATATTAAAAAAAAAAAAGCAGAGCATATATATATATGTAGTAAGAGATTTGAGTATGTAGATGATGTACCTCCTTTACAGTGGAATTTGAAGGGGTTGATAATGGCTTGAAGAAAGTCTTTGGTTTTGGCCATGTTTGGTGGCTTGTTTAAGTTCCCATGAATAAAATGGAGGAATTTATGTGAAAGGAGGAATTTATGTGAACTTCTTCTATATTGATAGAATTAAGTTTAATATAGTGTTTTGTAATTTAAACTTTGTAATAGGGTTGTTACATTATTACAAACATGGCCCTAAATTAAGTATATATGGTGCATAATTGCTCCTGATTAGTTAAAAGATTACCTGTGGGATAGGCGTCTTACATGAAGAAGAGAGGGCTTGGCCATTCTGCACAGTCTGGCCTTGTCCATGAGCAGGCTTGCCGCTGGATATTGTAAGAATATTTGTGTTTGATAAAACTAAATAACTAAGATCTAAGTAGTCAGGATGTTTTAATAAATTAGATTATTTGAATAAAATAACATTTGAATTTAAAAAATTATTTGATAATTAAAAAGTGAGCTGCTTCTTAATGACACTATTTTATCATTTTAAAGAGTAAAATTTTATTTAATAATTTTAAATATTCAATTTAATAAAAATGAGAAAATAATATTGTTGAATGAATTTATATTAAAAAAAACTTACCAAAAAAATTTCATTAAGAGGCAGTTCTTAATGATTTAGATTTAATTTTATGTCTTGTCGATTAAGAGGCATTAAGAAACAAGCAAAATTTTAACAAATAACTTTTGTATCTTACCGATTCAGACGTAAGTTAATTAAGAGGTATAAAGATGTAAACAAACACTACTTACTGTATAAAATTGAACAATATCTAAATTCAACGAGAATTCTATGTTATTAAGACAACATTTGTCCTTAAGATAAGATAAGTACCAAAAAAATATTTAAACTTTTATTGTTGTTTACAGTAATAACAACAAACAAAATTTATAAAAATATGAAAGAAGAAAAGAGGAGAAAAACATAAAGTGATGCATTAAATGTCAGGCAGCACACCTTAATTTTTATAAATTATAATAGAGAAATGACTGTTTTTATTCTAATGGTAAGAAACGATATTTTAAATGTTGTCTAAGAAATTGTCAATGTCCAAAAATAAAAGACTCGACTAGGCACTGTGTTCGGGGTGAGAGCGCCAATGCAACTTTGTGATGCGATCACACAAGCGGCCTCGGCCCAAGCCAGTTGTCTATGCCTTTTTTTTTGTTCTACAAGTAATTTAACTATTCACATAAATATTTATAAACTTATATGTAATATAGTCAAATATTATTTTTTTTGAAAGGTAATATAGTCGAATATTTAATATGAGATTTACATTTAAAGCACGATCAACATGCCAATTTTGTTATGTATTATCTCTCTCTAAACAATATAGAATCTCAAGTTCTAAATATCAAATTAACCAGAACTTTCAAAAATCATGACATAATAACAACTATGCAACATAACTTGGTATGTTTACTAATTTCTGTTTAGTTTTCAGTGGTTCTTGAATAAGTTATCAATTAATCGCAAATTGTCAAATTAAGCATTATCTTATTTCAAAAGTGATCAAGAAAATATTGTTAGACAATCTCAATAATTTTAAGAAGAGAGAGAGGGAGCAGATACATATGCCGATTAAACCTTATCTGTTTGTGCCCATTTTGTAATTAAATGAGACCATAGTTGTAAGACAGAACTGCTTATGAGGTCTCACTTTGAGGACAGCAAAAAGTCATGTACTATTTGGGTTGGCTTGGGCTTGTGGTCGTTACGGTAATAATGGGATGTTTGCACCAAAAAAAACGAAAGTAATAATGGAATGAATCCGCATTCTTGGTGCAATATCAATCACAGCACAAGGCTAGCAATGGAGTTTTGGCAGCAGTTTATATTATTGAACATGGCGACAAAATGGAGATTAAAGAGCCAAAGCAATTGAATTGTCACCCTTGTTTCGTACACCTTCATAGGATCCCCCAGAGTGAGCTTGATATGACACGAGAATGCCGCTTAACCGTGCAAATGTTGTACAGATTAGGTAGGCAAATTCTGGTGCTAGCTTTCAGCGTGGTTTGTCCAATATGTAGGCTTATCACCGCAATCATATATATATGCTCTTAAGCCACCATCTTAGTTGTAAAACTAATTACTACTAGTATACATTTTTCATAATTAAACAATTAATCTGTACTAACTTTTGGTGGTCCATACCTACCCATGAAGTTGTTTATGCTTAAAGTAAAGTCCACCTCGAAAGCAATCTTTCCTTCTTTTTCTTATAATTTCTAGTACAATTTTATTCCATTTTCATCTCACTTTTGTACAACTACAATTCTCTCTCATGTCAACAGAAAACAAAGAAAAAAATTGAGAGATGATGACTCCACAACCAAGGTATAAACAAGCACTCACTTTATATATACTTATAAATACATCAAGTATACATCTAAACCAACTTTAATGTCCTCCAAAAAATAATTTAAATTTTTCCAAATGATGCAAAGATTAGAGAAAAATGGAGTGACATACCCCTTTCTTTTCTCTCTCCAGAAGATCAAAATTCAAAAAATGATTTCTAGTCCTACCTGTCCATAATAAGCTACTAGTACTATGTACCTGGCACTGGAGGGATCTTTGTTGCATCTCTACAGCTTTGCAAGCCAGGACTTTTCTCTCCAAAACATACAAATTACAGAGTGGCTATGGCTTCTTTTCACTAGCCTACACACAGATACACACTCACCGTCCTCCTTTTCCCTCAAAAGGGGGAGATGACCACAACAACCCACAAAAAATTGGGCATAACCGAACACAAACAACATATATGGAACCAAAACACAAAAGCTAGGCAGACCTCAATATTCTGTTCACCAAAAATACAAAGACCATCAAATTTTCTGCCCCGGTGAGAATTTTGTCACGACAAGTTTGCATGAACTTCAAGAATGCGACCTGCAAGTAACATTCATTGAGGGGAATAAAATCAAGAAACATAATCCAATATAGGAATAAATAATATAGGAGGAAAATTTGACAGCACGAAGCAAAGGCATAGAAATATTTACCTCATCTTCTTGGATATGGTTGTCTAGAAGAATGTCACACTAGAGGACCATCACTGTAATTCTTCACTCGAAGCTCCACATTTCTTAAATCCCGTAGATGTTGTAAAATTTCTTGAAGAAGATTCATTCCCTTGTCACCTTTCTTCATAGAGCTGATGCAGTGTTTTAGGAACTCTTTATCGGTCTCAAGAGCATGCATCCTTGCGTAGAGTTGATCCACTTCCTCCTCAATGGCAACCCTCCTGTCCTCTAATTCGAATCTCGTGACAACAGATTCAAAACCATTGTCATGTCCATTCAATATCCCATTTTCATTTTCTCCAGTAACTGCGTCAAAAAAAGGAAGAAGTCTCTTTGCCTTTGCACCCATAATTATTCCTTCTTTGTGGTGTTTCCCGTTCATTTCCTTGGAATAATAACTATTTTCCACCCCATTAGCTTCTTCACCATTGAAATCACAACTTTCATCCAAATGTTTGCCATTCTCTTGATAAAAATGCTCAACTGGCCTTGAATCCTCCAAATGTTGTTCATCTTCACTCAATGTAAAAAGCTTATCTTCTAAAACCTTGAGCTGTTCTATAATGGACATCCTCTCTTCCTCAAAGTCACCAAAAGAATCCCCAAAATTTAGAACTGCATCAACTGGGGTATTATGGTTTCCATTTTCTTGATGACTATAAAATCCATCTTCTTCTTTTGCTTCTTGATTCAAATCAATAGATATTTCATCGCTGTCCTCCCCATTGCTACAAGAAGCAGAAGAAAATCCACTTCTTGCACTTCCATCCTTGCTTCTTCTCAACATTCTCATCTTCTCTTTTGCCTCATAATCCATTAACTTTTTCCTGCATATTTCCAATTCTTTCTCCAACTCTTGCTTTTCTTTATCCCTTTTTACCATAATCTCATTCATGAGTTGTAGCGCTTCTTGATCGTACTCCGATTGTTCCTCCATCATTCTTTGATATTGTAAGGCCTCCATCTGCATAGCTGCCTTCTCCTCTTGAAGTCTATTAATCATTGCCATAGTTTGGTTAGCAGCTATGGCTGAAGCACTTCTCTCTTCTTCTAGTTCTGCATACACTACATGTAAAGCCTTCCTTTCAGCTCTTAATGCTGAGGTCAGGCGCTCAACGGTCATTACTCCATCACCACCTTCAAACTCACTTATGACACTTCCATCTAAAGATTCTTCGGTTCCAGATTCCTTTCTCTCAAGTAGTAGCAATTTCTTGTGTAAATGATGAACACTGTCTACCGAGGTAGGTGTATCAGACATTTTCTCTTCCTCAATCCCATTAACATCGGAACCTATCGGTAATTGATTGTTTATCTTGTGGTCACTTGGCTCTATCGATAAGTTCTTGAATTCAACTGCTGCTTCTAGGGATTTTCTCTCGGAACCTAACATTCAAGTAAAGGAAAAGTTGAAACACAATTGATCAGTTATTGCAAAGAAAAGAACCAGAATTTATTTTGTAAAGCACATATATAACAACATTCCAACCTTACCATGTTCATGATTTTCATGAAAATTAGTATAACTTGTGGAAGGATCTTCATGTGAGCAAACAATGTCTTGAGCATGACCCCCATCTGTTAAATTTAGATCAGGAATCTCTGTCTCTATTGAGACCTCTGCTTCGGTTTCACTGATTTTAGTTTGAGATACTTCGTCATTGACTGTTTAAATTGCAACATTAATATAAAAAAATGTTAAATAACTTCAAAACAGAAAGAACAAATAGATTATTGCTTAAACTTTCAATTCTAGTTACCAGTTGGAACATCTGATTCTCCATCTTCCACATCTAGTACAGCAGTTTCTGTCTCAATTGAGACCTCGGATTCAGTTTTATTATTTTGCACTTGAGATACTTCATCAGAGACTGCATAATATTGAATAATGTATAACAATTTAAAATTGGTTCAACACACGAAGAAATGCTAATCAAACAATAACTTGGAAGTCCAAATTACCTGCAGAAGCTGCAATGTCATGAATATCACTGATTTCCACAAATGGGGGTTGGGCTGCTCGAGTAATAGCAACTTGTTCATGTACTAAATTACATTCTTTTGCATGAAAAATCAGAGAGTTTTCAGTCTCTTCCATTTCCATTGATTCAAACACTGCAAACTTGGTTTCCTCAATATTCTCCTGGACAGAAACTACTGCATCTTCCTCGCCAATACCTATAAAATTTTCAACTTGAACGACAATATTTGATTCAGAACCCAAATGGGCTTCTCGATGATCACTATTTTCCTGATTTTCCTCAACCCTGTACTGGATTTCATCTACCTCTGTTGTTGAACCTACCAATTCGACCGGAACCAATTGCTGACCACTGCAGTCAATAAAGAACTCCAGATGCTGAGGGTGAATTTCAAAAGATGCATCTTCTTTGCTACAATCTTGAATCACAGTCTCATCAGAAATTAGATCCTTCATTTTCATGCTTGAATTTTCCACCTTAATGAATTCTTTCTCTCCTTCCAAAAGCATTTCTTCTTTATCTTCCTCATTACCTTCCAATTCATTCAATCCAAATTTATGCATAGAAACAGAGGAATCCTCCTCTGCTCCTCCATTAACATTAGGAATCAACTGCTTCTCACGCTTGCTTACAAATTCTTGATCGAAATCTGATCCGGCGTGATCTGAATCATCATCTTCAATACCAAGTTGATCATTTTCTCCTTCCTCTGTAATCAAGTTCTCATTTTGGGTATACTTTAAGTAATCCCAGTTAGAAGGATTGATCAGAACATAGGGAGAGTAAATTTGCTTCTCCAAGCTCACACCACAACACGAACAATTTAAACACACCTCACCATTCTCGACTACCTTATCTTCATCATTGTGAATCATTCCAATTTCTTTCACCCATGGAAAGAAAGCCAAATTCTTGGAAACCCCACGAAAATCCGGCCTCGAGGACAAGCAATCCTCACACATATTTTGATATGCAGCTAACTTTTGATGATTTGAACAATAGCCCAATTTGGAAATCTCTGTAGCGTGGCCTTCACAGAGAAGATCTCTGTGTAAATTCTTGCCTTTTCCAGGTTCAAAAAAGTGATCAATACGAGAACACCAAAGACAGGGCGGTTTTAGGCCAAAGTAATCGGCAAATTTGATGATCAGATAAGAAAAGAGAGAATTGAGGAGGAGGAGAATTATTAGAGTCCATTCAAGAACAGCATAAACAAGAATAAGTGTGATTTTGTTCGTGTTTTTATACAACATGGTTGCAAATTTATTAGCAGCCATGTTTGATGCTCTGGTTTTAGTATATACAAGACAGAGAAGAGAGAAAACTGGAGAAGAATCAATATGGAAATGGAAACAAGTTGAGAGAAAGATGGAGAGAGATTTAGAATTTTTTATATGAAGAGAGAGAGATGAAGAAGTAGATTTGGAGGTGGGTTAATTAAGACTAATAAGAATGGACAGCAGTTTGAAAGGAGACGGCCAAAGAAGACTTTAGAAAAATAATGAACGAGGCAGAAAATAAGAGAATGTTTCTTTTGAATTATTTTATTCCTGATTACTTTTTTTGAAAGAATTTTAAGTAACCATTAAATATTCAATAATTTAATGTAAAATGCTAGTTTATTTGCTTAGCCAATCCCTAACAAATTTTCTGCTTAAAGTTATTCTTTTCGTTTTATAATAAACATCTTAATATAATTTTATTAAATTGATTATTTTTAAAATTAATAATTTAAAATAATTATATAAAAATTTAAAATTAAAATTTTATTATAATTATAATCTCTCAATGTATATATGTTAAAAAAATTATAATTTATTAATTTAGTTATAAAAATTAAATTAAAATATTTATTATAAAATAAAGAGAGTATTATTCTTGTTTTGGTTAAAAATAATTTTTAAGAGCTAATATTGATAGAGTAATCTTTGGATCCAAACACCTTTTTGATTTTTTAATACTTGACGCCCGCTCTCCACTATGTTTTTCTTCATGGGTATCAGAAGGGGGGCTCACTAACCACAAAAATGCGTTGGTGGACCACACACCGCTGGGGCCCATTAAGGATGCTAGATGCTGGATCTCATCATATATGGCCGTCTTTTATTTTTTATTTCGTTAATAATCAATGAGAATAAATTTTACAAGAACTATTTGAAAATTAATGTTTTTACATTATTTAATAAAAATTTATTAATTTTATACCTTCAAATAAAATTAATTTTTTTTATTATATTAAAATTATTAAATAAAAATTTTCATAAAAAATAATATTGCATAATCTATTAAAAGAATCAAAAAAATTTAATTTTTTAAAAAAAATACAAAGTTGTCTGAACCTATTGAATATTGTAAAAATATTAGTTTATAGACAATTCGTATAAAATTGATTCTCAATAATCAATATGTATATATTTCTCTAAGAAAATACTTCATTCATTCTAAATTCTAAGATCAATATTAATATTTCAAAAGTCAGCTTTTGAAGGGTACATTTTGTTTATTAAAAAAAATATTAGAGTGCACTTAGATATATTTTAAATATTTACATGTAACTTTAACAACCCTACACATTTTGAAGTATAAATTATACTTTAGTCAATACTTTATCATGACATGTCGACGGGGTGAGATTTTCTGTTTGTCTGTGTCGAGACTTGTGACGCCCCCCAAATCTAGGCCTACACAGCCCAAACTTGAGTCGTCAAAAGACTACAACAAAATTAGCACAACGTACAACAATACAGTGTCTCATATTAGCACAACTACAACAATACACAACTAAGTCTTCACTATTATTGCCACACTATTTTACAACACGTGAAGACTACGACAGCTATTCCTCAGACTCTCACTCCATCCCCCGGCTAGACCCTGTTACGTTTTTATCTCCTGTTGAAAAACAATGGAACGAAAAGAAAGGGTGAGCTCAAATAGCCCAGTAAGAAATATCATGACTAAGATAATGACGAATAAATTATCATTAGCCTTCAACAGTTGAGTTCTTGATAGAATACAATAGACTACAAGGTTTATATCAAAAACTGTAGTTAAATTTTTAAACAATGTTCAGATCAATAATAGCAGCGGAATGAGCAATCTATTAGAAGAATAATGCAGACTATAATGTCCACTCGCTTCTCTTTTTTGTAAAAATATCATCAACTTTTATCATCTGAAATACCATTAGTCATGATAATAAAAATTCACAGTTCCTGATCATAATCATGCAGATCAACAGTTCATATTTGCACTACGGGCCAAAGACATTTAATATAACACCAACGGTCATGATTATACCAGATTCAGCCTTTGGTAATAATCATACCAATCAACAGTTCATCTTTGCACTACGGGCCAAAGATATTCAATAAAGCACCAACGGTCATGATTATACCAGATTCAGCCTTTGGTCATAATCATACCAACCAACAGTTCATCTTTGCACTACGGGCCAAAGAGAACATTCACCACGTGCCATAAAAGACACCGAACAGATGTATCGCCTTTAACCTAGTATATCGCCTTTAACCTATCATCTGTTCAACAATTATATCACATCTGTGCCCCCGGCCACAGATATTCACAACAGCTTGATTCTTGATGATTAATACAAATAACAGTGATACAAATGATGAACAGAAGAACAGGATAAACAATAAGTATCAGAAGTTTACTTTGTGCAGATTCAAATAATGTCCAAATTGCCAACATGATGTGGAGTGAAATTTAAAAATGATATTCAAGATCCACAGTTCAGAATAACGGTTACAGTTCAATAGAAAGGTTCACGTAAATAGGAAGGTTCAGTTGAAATAATGAAGTTCAACTATTATGGAACATATAATATTTTCAGGAATTATAGAAGCAATAGTTCCATAATAAGTTTCGATTTAGGAGTATGAAAGAAAATAATATCCCTTACCGTAGCAGGTTTGATTAACAAAAGGTGAGGGAAATTAATATCCCTTACCATAGTAAGTTTGAATAATGGAAGATGAAAAAGATGGTATCCCTTATGAGTATAAAGGAAAATGATACCACTTACGAATATGGAATAAAAGTGTCATGTGATAATTCGTGTAGACAAATTATTTCCACACGAGACAAATAAAAAGGGTTATTCACCAACAGGCGGTAATCCGCGCCGTAAGGTTATTCCCATCAATTTGAATACGAAGAGTTATTCACCAAACATGCGATAATCCGCGCCGTAAGGTTATTCCCATCAATTTGAATACGAAGAGTTATTCACCAAACAGGCGATAATCCGCACCGTAAGGTTATTCTCAAAGATTAATAAGGAATGAATACAAAAGGTTATTCACCAACAGGCGGTAAACCGCGCCGTAAGGTTATTCCCACAATTTAATACATGGAAGTAAATGGCACAAGAAAGAAACGATATTATTTTCGAGAATCAAAGAATGATAATCCCTTCAAGTAAGAAAGAAAATAATATCCATTTATGATGATGAAAAGAATGATACCCCTTACCGTAGTAAGTTAGAATATGAAAGAAGATGATATTCCTTACCACAGTAAATTTAAGAGTGTGAAAAGAATAATATTCCTTACCATAGTAAGTTAGAATATGAAAGAAGATAATATTCCTTACCGTAGTAAATTTAAGAGTGTGAAAAGAATGATATTCCTTACCTTAACACGTGACTGGATATTGATTTAAATGAGATTGATCAACCTATATATTTTTAATATAATTAGTAATTACCACATATAAATTTCAAAGTGTATGATAACTCGTATATTATGAACTATCAAAATTATATATATTTAACATAATTTTTGTAGTATAATATAACAACTTTAAAATAGTTTTTAAAATAATATTCCAAAATAAATCTTCCAAAGAAAGCTTTTAAAAATGAATCTTCTCAAAGAAGAGTCTTCTAAAGGAAGATTTGTGAATACCGTGAAAAATAGGAATTTATAAAATTATTACTCTTTAATAAAACACTTACTTGAAAAATTCCTGCACTCCTTTTGGCTTTCAAACTCTCAAAATAACCTTACTATTCTCAGAGAAAACTCATAAAATTCTTATAGAAAAATTTTATGTTTTAGGTGTGATTTTTCTATTCAGCTGAGCAAGCTATTTATAGGAGAAAATAAGTTACTATGCGTGGTAGGTGAACAGAAAAAAAAATTCAGCAGAGACTGCTGCGCAGCCTCCACCAACCCATTCCCAGCAAACACATTTCTCACATTTCGTGTGGGCCCCACAGTGGGTCCCACATGTTTCTTACTATTCACTTACTATTCACGTTACTATTCACGTCACTATTCACGTCACTATTCACGTTACTATTTCAAATAGTAAAATTAATTATTATTTTTTTTTTTTATTTATTTATTCTTCCTGTGAGTCCAACATATAAAATAATGTTACCACAATAATGTAAGAAACACGTTACATATTATATTTAATAATATAAATTACAATGTATTTGCTACTGTGACAATTATTAGGTTCAATAATTTTAAAAACAGTGTAACAACAATTATTGACTCAATGATATAAAATACAGTGTAATGACAATTATTGAATCAATAATGCAAAATACTGTGTAACCACAATTATTGAATTGATAACATAAAATATTATGCAGTGACAATTATCGATGAAATGATGCGTAACAGTTACGGTGTCAATTATCAGACCAATAATATGAGACACTGTGCAATACCGTGTGCTACAGAAAAATACCATAAATTACTGTATGCTACTATTCTTTTATCACTGGTATTTTAACAGTTAACACCGTTGACTATTTTTATTTAAAAAGGTTACTTCTGTCGTTTTCTATATCCGACAAATATTCCGTTGTGGGGTCCACCAATAATTAGTTATTTCGGCGCCGTCGTACGGCCCGAATATTCCCCGACAAAACGAATATTGTCCGACAAAATAAAATTTGCACATAACATCCTTAACTTTCAATTTCGTCAATTTAACCACTTACTGTTTCATGAAAAAAAATATATGAAGAAAAATTAAATTTTATATTTCATAAAATTCGGGGTCTTACAACCTCCCCTCCTTATGAAATTTCGTCCCCGAAATTGACGTACCTGGCATTTCGAAGAGGTAAGGATATTTAGATTTCATCTCGGATTCTAGTTCCCAGGTCATTTCCTCAATATCTTGGTTCCTCCATAAAACCTTAACTTGAGGTATAACCTTTGAGCGTAGAATCTGCTCCTTCTTATCTAATATCTTGACAGGTACCTCCTCGTACGTTAAATCCCCTGCTATAACGTTTGCTTCTAACTCAATGACGTGGTTTTGGTCCTTCACATATTTACGTAACATAGATATGTGAAAAAAACGTTATGGATGCGAGACACACTTGGTGGTAGGGCTAGTCTGTAAGCTACAGTTCCCACCCGATCGAGGATTTCAAATGGGCCAATAAATCGAGGGTTGAGCTTTCCTCTCTTTCCGAATCTCGTAACCCCTTTCCATGGAGAAACACGTAAGAATACATGATCTCCGACGTTGAATCTCTCATCTCTCCGATGAAGATCGGCATAACTCTTTTGTCGTTCTTGTGCTGTCTGTATTCGTTGTCGGATCATTTGGATCTTTTCGGTCGTCAAGCGTACCAACTCGTGTCCCAACAATTTTGCTTCTCCTACCTCATTCCAACATATTGGAGAGCGACACTTCCTTCCATACAAAGCCTCGAATGGAGCCATGCCTATGCTTGCTTGGTAACTGTTGTTGTATGAAAATTCCACCAATGGCAAGTACTTATCCCAACTTCCTTTGAAGTCTAATACACAAAGTCTCAAAAGATCTTCGAGGGTCTGGATCGTCCTTTCCGATTGTCCGTCCGTTTGAGGATGGTATGCAGAACTAAAACGTAGTTCAGTGCCCATAGCTTTTTGTAGACTGATCCAAAAGCGTGAAGTGAATCTAGGATCTCGATCAGAAACTATGGAAACTGGCATGCCATGCAGTCTCACGATTTCATTTATGTACATACCGGCAAGACGTTCAAGTGAAAAGTTTTCTCGTATAGGCAAGAAATGAGCGGATTTGGTCAATCTATCTACGATGACCCAAATTGCATCTAAGCCTTGAGAAACTTTGGGAAGACCTGTTACAAAGTCCATATTGATGTGTTCCCACTTCCATTCGGGAACTTCAAGTGGTTGTAAAGGACCCTTAGGTACTTGATGCTCTGCCTTGACACGTTGACAAGTTAGGCACCTTGAGATAAACTCTGCAATCTCCCTTTTCATATTGTTCCACCAAAATGTATGTCGAAGATCTCGATACATCTTGGTACCTCCTGGGTGGATTGCAAATGGCGTGTTGTGTGCCTCCATCATGATTTTATGCTTTAATTCAGGATCGTTAGGAACACAGCGTCGAGAGTTGACTCGAAGTATTCCTTTCTCGTCGATTCTTGCTTCGGGAATGGTACCTTCTTATACTTTCTTTATCATGTTTATCAGTTCCGGATCGGTAGCTTGAGCAGCTTTAATTTTATCGATTAAAGCTGGTTCTACTCGCACGTGAGCAATCTTCGAGTGGGTCCCTGGTGTCTTTAGCTCTATCTCCATCTTTTGCAAGTCGTACAAAATACGCTTTTGTGTTATCAGCAGTGCACTTGTACTCGCATAAGATTTTCTGCTCAAAGCGTCAGCTACAACGTTCGCCTTTCCCGGGTGATACTGGATTATGTGGTCGTAATCCTTCAACAGCTCAAGCCAACGTCGTTGTCGCATTTTCAGTTCCTTCTGGGTGAAGAAATACTTGAGACTTTTATGATCCGTATAGATATCCACCTTTTATCCGTACAAGTAGTGTCTCCAGATCTTCAACGCGAAAACGACTGCTGTCAACTCTAGATCATGAGTAGGATAAATTTTTTCATAATCTTTGAGTTGTCGAGAGGCATAAGCTATAACATTTCCATGTTGCATAAGGACACAACCTAGACCTTTGCCTGAAGCATCGCTATATATGACGAATTTTCCTGATCCTGATGGAATGGTCAGAACAGGAGCTGAAACAAGTCTCCTCTTGAGTTCTTGAAAACTCTTCTCGCATTCCTCGCTCGAATGATACCGATATCTAATAATCAAACTTTCATCTCTTGGCGTTCTATGGGAGCCATTTGGTGTTGGGCTTTGGAAAAGGGCTTAGTATCGGGTTCAAGATCGATACAGAATTCAATTTCTCGGTTTGGGGATAAGCCAGGAAGTTCCTCAGGAAAAACGTCAGGAACTCATTAACAATAGGAATATCATTCAAGTTTGACGTGTTTTTGTTCAAATCAATAACATGGGCTAAAAAGGCTTGACATCCGTTTTTCAATAAACGAATGACTTTATGGCTAGAAATAATAGTTATAGATTTCAATGGTTTAGTTGCTTGAATTTGCATGACAGGTTGATTAGGAATATGAAAACTAATAATCTTATGAAAACAATCAATTTTAGCATGATGGGTAGTCAACCAATCAATTCCTAAAATCACATCAAATTCATGCATCTCCAAAGAAATAAGGTCAACAGGTAATGTGAGGTTGTTGATTTGAACTAGACAAGATTTATAGACAGTAGATGTAATAGGTATTTCTCCCAATGAGGTTTCAACTGATAAGACAAGATTTAAGTTTTCAGAAGTCAAATTTAAACGTTGAGCACATGCAGGTGAGATAAAAGAATGGGTAGAGCCAGTATCTAACAGAGCGTAGAATTCACGAGAATTTATGAATAGCTTACCGGTTATCACCTCATTCGGTTTCTTGACTGTTATCGTCAAATCGAATCCCGAGTACTTCATTCGGATCTTCACGTATTTCAACCATGGGAATACCACTAAATAATTCTCTAACAAACTGTTTCTCGGATTCTTCAACTTCATCAGTAGTAACGTACCAATGATTTCTGTAAGAATAGTATTTTCGATAGACTGCAGTTTCCACGAAAATGACTAACTTAACCTGAATTCCTTTAAATTGTAACGCCCAAAAGTATAGAAACATCATTTTTAAATAATCTTGAAAATCATAGCTGGAACACCATAAATCCCAAAGACTAATATGAAAAGTCCATATATTCTGATCCTTTGTTATAGAGCATAACTAGGTGATATGACTCTCCCAATTAGTGAGTAAATTAAAGGCAATAATTTCCGCAAGTTCATTATTTCCTTTAATTGCTTCTAAGAACGGATCTGGAACGACTGTAGAAGAGCTTTCACCTTTATCCTTACTGGATAGAACACGCATAATTTTTGCCTTAGGCAAATGATTCAACCCTGAGTTTGTAAGAAGATTATTCGTCGCCTCTTGTTTTGCAGCTACATTTGTTTCGGTCATTCCATAGTTAACCTTCTGATTTCCAGATGCCATACTTAACTGTGGTCACAAAATAATTGTTAGTTCAAACAAACTGACTCATCACTTCATGTCCCTATATTCAAATCAACTCATTAGATAATAAAATCTAATTTAGGTGGGACACACTAGTGACCGATTCTATTAGTCTCTCCCCTCCTAATTCTAACCCCAGATCTCCATTAAAGACCATATCCCTAAGCTCTGATGCCAACTGTGACGCCCCCCAAATCTAGGCCTACACAGCCCAAACTTGAGTCGTCAAAAGACTACAACAAAATTAGCACAACGTACAACAATACAGTGTCTCATATTAGCACAACTACAACAATACACAACTAAGTCTTCACTATTATTGCCACACTATTTTACAACACGTGAAGACTACGACAGCTATTCCTCAGACTCTCACTCCATCCCCCGGCTAGACCCTGTTACGTTTTTATCTCCTGTTGAAAAACAATGGAACGAAAAGAAAGGGTGAGCTCAAATAGCCCAGTAAGAAATATCATGACTAAGATAATGACGAATAAATTATCATTAGCCTTCAACAGTTGAGTTCTTGATAGAATACAATAGACTACAAGGTTTATATCAAAAACTGTAGTTAAATTTTTAAACAATGTTCAGATCAATAATAGCAGCGGAATGAGCAATCTATTAGAAGAATAATGCAGACTATAATGTCCACTCGCTTCTCTTTTTTGTAAAAATATCATCAACTTTTATCATCTGAAATACCATTAGTCATGATAATAAAAATTCACAGTTCCTGATCATAATCATGCAGATCAACAGTTCATATTTGCACTACGGGCCAAAGACATTTAATATAACACCAACGGTCATGATTATACCAGATTCAGCCTTTGGTAATAATCATACCAATCAACAGTTCATCTTTGCACTACGGGCCAAAGATATTCAATAAAGCACCAACGGTCATGATTATACCAGATTCAGCCTTTGGTCATAATCATACCAACCAACAGTTCATCTTTGCACTACGGGCCAAAGAGAACATTCACCACGTGCCATAAAAGACACCGAACAGATGTATCGCCTTTAACCTAGTATATCGCCTTTAACCTATCATCTGTTCAACAATTATATCACATCTGTGCCCCCGGCCACAGATATTCACAACAGCTTGATTCTTGATGATTAATACAAATAACAGTGATACAAATGATGAACAGAAGAACAGGATAAACAATAAGTATCAGAAGTTTACTTTGTGCAGATTCAAATAATGTCCAAATTGCCAACATGATGTGGAGTGAAATTTAAAAATGATATTCAAGATCCACAGTTCAGAATAACGGTTACAGTTCAATAGAAAGGTTCACGTAAATAGGAAGGTTCAGTTGAAATAATGAAGTTCAACTATTATGGAACATATAATATTTTCAGGAATTATAGAAGCAATAGTTCCATAATAAGTTTCGATTTAGGAGTATGAAAGAAAATAATATCCCTTACCGTAGCAGGTTTGATTAACAAAAGGTGAGGGAAATTAATATCCCTTACCATAGTAAGTTTGAATAATGGAAGATGAAAAAGATGGTATCCCTTATGAGTATAAAGGAAAATGATACCACTTACGAATATGGAATAAAAGTGTCATGTGATAATTCGTGTAGACAAATTATTTCCACACGAGACAAATAAAAAGGGTTATTCACCAACAGGCGGTAATCCGCGCCGTAAGGTTATTCCCATCAATTTGAATACGAAGAGTTATTCACCAAACATGCGATAATCCGCGCCGTAAGGTTATTCCCATCAATTTGAATACGAAGAGTTATTCACCAAACAGGCGATAATCCGCACCGTAAGGTTATTCTCAAAGATTAATAAGGAATGAATACAAAAGGTTATTCACCAACAGGCGGTAAACCGCGCCGTAAGGTTATTCCCACAATTTAATACATGGAAGTAAATGGCACAAGAAAGAAACGATATTATTTTCGAGAATCAAAGAATGATAATCCCTTCAAGTAAGAAAGAAAATAATATCCATTTATGATGATGAAAAGAATGATACCCCTTACCGTAGTAAGTTAGAATATGAAAGAAGATGATATTCCTTACCACAGTAAATTTAAGAGTGTGAAAAGAATAATATTCCTTACCATAGTAAGTTAGAATATGAAAGAAGATAATATTCCTTACCGTAGTAAATTTAAGAGTGTGAAAAGAATGATATTCCTTACCTTAACACGTGACTGGATATTGATTTAAATGAGATTGATCAACCTATATATTTTTAATATAATTAGTAATTACCACATATAAATTTCAAAGTGTATGATAACTCGTATATTATGAACTATCAAAATTATATATATTTAACATAATTTTTGTAGTATAATATAACAACTTTAAAATAGTTTTTAAAATAATATTCCAAAATAAATCTTCCAAAGAAAGCTTTTAAAAATGAATCTTCTCAAAGAAGAGTCTTCTAAAGGAAGATTTGTGAATACCGTGAAAAATAGGAATTTATAAAATTATTACTCTTTAATAAAACACTTACTTGAAAAATTCCTGCACTCCTTTTGGCTTTCAAACTCTCAAAATAACCTTACTATTCTCAGAGAAAACTCATAAAATTCTTATAGAAAAATTTTATGTTTTAGGTGTGATTTTTCTATTCAGCTGAGCAAGCTATTTATAGGAGAAAATAAGTTACTATGCGTGGTAGGTGAACAGAAAAAAAAATTCAGCAGAGACTGCTGCGCAGCCTCCACCAACCCATTCCCAGCAAACACATTTCTCACATTTCGTGTGGGCCCCACAGTGGGTCCCACATGTTTCTTACTATTCACTTACTATTCACGTTACTATTCATGTCACTATTCACGTCACTATTCACGTTACTATTTCAAATAGTAAAATTAATTATTATTTTTTTTTATTTATTTATTTATTCTTCCTGTGAGTCCAACATATAAAATAATGTTACCACAATAATGTAAGAAACACGTTACATATTATATTTAATAATATAAATTACAATGTATTTGCTACTGTGACAATTATTAGGTTCAATAATTTTAAAAACAGTGTAACAACAATTATTGACTCAATGATATAAAATACAGTGTAATGACAATTATTGAATCAATAATGCAAAATACTGTGTAACCACAATTATTGAATTGATAACATAAAATATTATGCAGTGACAATTATCGATGAAATGATGCGTAACAGTTACGGTGTCAATTATCAGACCAATAATATGAGACACTGTGCAATACCGTGTGCTACAGAAAAATACCATAAATTACCGTATGCTACTATTCTTTTATCACTGGTATTTTAACAGTTAACACCGTTGACTATTTTTATTTAAAAAGGTTACTTCTGTCGTTTTCTATATCCGACAAATATTCCGTTGTGGGGTCCACCAATAATTAGTTATTTCGGCGCCGTCGTACGGCCCGAATATTCCCCGACAAAACGAATATTCCCCGACAAAACGAATATTGTCCGACAAAATAAAATTTGCACATAACATCCTTAACTTTCAATTTCGTCAATTTAACCACTTACTGTTTCATGAAAAAAAATATATGAAGAAAAATTAAATTTTATATTTCATAAAATTCGGGGTCTTACAAGACTTATGATGACAATATATACTATTGCCATAATTATATTTTTTTGTAGAATTAAGGCGATGGGACATACCATCGACATAGACCCTAAAAATCGTCACTATAAATCTCAACACAAAAAAATAAAAAATAAAAATAATTACAGAGGATCTCATGTATATGCCGATACCCCCAATTGTCCCAATTCCATGCCAATGAAATGCATTTTTTATATTAATTTATTGGAGTACATCATATTTATATTTTAAAACTTTTTAATAGGAAAATTCAGTACGATTTGAATTTGTCAACTAAAATTGACATACTTAAGGCAGACAATTTTTTAATTACGATTTGAATTTGATTATTTTACTCTTCCTTCCAATTTTTTAACTGAAATTTAGTACTTATTTTATTTCTTATAATAATTCATGAATTTAATTTCTTCAATGATCACAAATTTGAATCTATGCGGAAGCCCCAAATAATAATTAATCGTGAATTTTATAATATCTAAAGAAAAGGTCTACCATTGACTAAATTATTATAAGCTAGGAATATCATATAAGAATAAAAATAATCAAATTATATATATGTACACGAAATTAAGCTAACAAAAAGTCCACCGAAAAATATAATTGAACGACACATCATATTTGAATTAGAGTGGCATAAATTTTGGAGTCGCACGAGGATGAAATCATTCTAATTTGTCCCTACAGGGAGGGCATGACATGACCCTTTTAATTTAAAGAAAAAGAAGCTTCATAAATATGCGACGTCCTTTAAGTCTTTTATTGCTTGGGGGCCAAGATACGACGCAAATTTCATCCCTTAAGCCGAACCAAGCAGTCTTTTTTAATAACCACCCCATGGCATTGCCATGTTAAATATTTGCGTAGTTATATTTTTAATTATTGAGTCTAATTATTTTTTTTATTAAAAAAAGAGTAGTCTCTATTGTCTCTATCTGATCCCAAGATCTCCAGGTATTTATGAAATGGCTTTAACCATTGTATTAAAGAAAATTTGGTATTTACTTTTGCTTTTATGAATTGTGCATATATATGTTCACATATATGTAATGAAATTAAATTGTAACTAAGGTGAAAATTTATACAATAAAATATAATAAATTATGATAGAAATATTTTTAATTCTTACGTATTTTATATATACACATACATCGTAATTATAATTTAATTATAAAATTTTGCAATACATAAATTTTATGAACTTCACATGTTTCATGATTAGCCTGAAAGTTGTAATTTCTTCACAAAATTCTCTATACTTGAGCCACTTTGACTGCTAAAGATAATGCATTCTTTCCCATCTAATTAGGGTCCCTTACTTTGTTTAAAAATACAAAGCCAGAAAAGTGTGAAAATTTATCTTCCCCACTCCCACTCCCACTCCCACCCCCGCACCCCAACCCTACCCTCGAAAATTTGAAATTCCTAATGATTAAAATTATAAAATTCATAATCATATCTCTATTTTTTTTCTTTCTCTTTCTTTCTCATTTACTTTTTCTCATACATTTTCGTATCTCACTTCTTTTCACATTTTACCCTTTTAAAATTTAAAAAATAGTATTAATTACAAGATTTATCAATTATTTAAAATTGAATTTAAGTTTAAAAAGCTTTTATATTAATTTAAAAAATAAACTTAATCTTATACTTTAACCGAAAAGGTATATAATATTTGGACATAGTAGTAGTTAGGTACCGACCATTTACATAGATGTCATGTTGTATTGTTCCATTTGTTTTCCCATCAGCTTTTTTTCTTTTTGACCAAATGGGCAACTATGGAAGAGAACGTTCTAAGAAGTAGATCAAAGAGCATTCGTCTATTTTGCTTCAACATTAATGTTATGAAAGAATATAATTGATAAAAAAATAAATTAGAAAAAAATAAAAAATTGAAAGTAAAATAATTCTATAACAAAAGAAATATTAAATTTGACAACTAAATCCTTGTGAAATATGACGGAACTATCCTTTAAATGATCTTATTAGTTTTATGGAGGATCCAATTATTATCATTATCTTTCTTGGTCGCGTGCGTGGTTATAAAGAAATATATTCTTATAAAACTGAGAAATGATAAAGTATTTTGCTTAGTTTTGTACTTGGTAATTATTATACATGGGACCATAAGCTAAATTAATATTCTAAATCATCATGACTTAATCCTAATTCCCATTCAATCCATCTAGAACCTAAAGCAATAGTCCTCATCTCATATATATATATACCCAAAATTAAATTGAATGTGACATTTTTATTCAATATTAATTTATATATCCGGCTATACACAAAAAGAAAAAAGAAATTAAGGTGAAGAAAATCATCCCATAGGCCCTCCTCATTCCGTGCATAAAGATATTTAAAAGGTGATGATTAATGGGGGCGATCACGGCACCTGTTTTAGGAGATATATTCAAGACTTGATTTACAAATAATATTATTAAGATGTAAATTCAAATCCTCAGGTGCTTAATTCAATAATTTTTATTTATTATAAATAAATATTCAGATAGAAATTGAAATTCTGAAGCTGGTCAGTCCGTTCATTTAGATTTCAATCCTCAGGTGTATCAATTAGTTTACTATATATATAATTAATTAATAGGATCTTTTTTTAAACTAAGATATGTCATAATATATGTTATATACTTATATTTTTATTTTTACGATGGATTCTAGTACGACATCCTTACTTAACTAACAACTTTTTTGTATTTTGAGGATATATATGGACGAAAAAATAATTCTTAAATTTTGTAAATGAGACTTTCTTAATGGAACAAAAATAGTAGGTCGCAAAGCTCACTTAATTCCAAGAATGTGTGAAAATATTATCGTTGAAAGTAAGCAGAAAATATATAGCCCCACCCGATTACAAAAACGTAGTTTGATTTGTTGTGAAAGAAGTATATTAAGGTTTAGTCTTTGATTCATTTTTTTGCCGGCCAATCCAACCCCACCCTTATTCGCTATAGATTGGATCGAATTTGAGTAATATAAGTATTATATTGTTATTTAAACACGCAACTGTTCCAACATAGTCATGCTCCGGCAACAATATTCCTGTTACAACAATTTACTTCCTGCTTTTCATAGTACTTGTTAGGGCATGGGCTTGAGGTCCAAACCTTAAAATCCCAAACCATCAAAACCCGAGGCCCACGCGCACACTAGGGGACATGTCTCATTACTCAATTGTGTCTATAAAAGGAATGTTATTAAGAAATCTGATGTTAATTGATATTTTGTCTTGTGGAGGCGTCCATCATGAGAACATGTTGTCCGAAATCTATGGAGCCCGTGGATGCCGAACATCATCAATGTGTTCGGCGGAAAGTTTGGGGGAAAAGGTCAAGTAGGTTTTTCGAGGAGGCGAGATTTTTTTCATTTAACAGGTGGAGCCAAAATGTGAAAAGAGATTTTCTTAGCTCTCATCTGCAACCTAATGGCGGGCCGCTACAATTTTCTTTTTTATATATAGAAAAATGAAGACAATATTGGAGAACCATATTCGTTAGAAGTAAGAAGAAAAAAAGGAAGGGGGAGGGGAGAAAAAAAACCTTTAAAAGAGGTTCCGAAGATGCTGAAACATCAAAGATGCAAAAACTTCAATGCGTTACAACACCAAAATTAGACCTGCCTGAATTATGAAAAGAACAAAACCATTGGTCTAAAGGTTCCAAACTTAGCTAGAAATAGACGAGACATCTGCTTTACCGCACATAAATATATCAGAAGTCCTTTTTTTTTATTCACAACCACCAAAGTTTTATAAAGAATGATCATTACCAAAGGAACTGAGTACAGGATACTTATGACGAGCACATATATCATTCATCGTGTGAACTAGAAGCGTTACATCTTCATCATTAATTCTACAATTAAAACCAAACATAGCTCAAGCTGCAAAAATCATCTATAACGTGGATGTTATACACAAACCCACACTGCAACGAGCTTCTTCACTCACATTCAAGTTCATCAAGATCAACTAATAAGCCCAGTAGACAACATTCTGAATAATATATTCAAACATCATCATAGCAGGCCTGTGCTTCCAAATGGATTAGTTGTTTGCGCGCCATTGTTGACAGGAAAAGCTCCAAACGCTGTGTCAACAAACGGATTTTGTGGACCCATCATCATATGTGGTTGCTGCTGAGGCTGTGAATAGAAAGGTTGTTGGTAAGGGCCAAAAGGGTTTGCCTGATATTGAGCAGTTGACGTCATTTGAACCGATGGAGGGGGGGCTATTTGGTTTGATAATGCAAATGGATCTGGCACTTCAAATGGGTTGGGGGCTGGCGCTCCATACACTGGCTGCTGGGAAGCTCTATAAGCTCCTTCATCGTACAAACTATTCAGAGTGAGAGAATCTAATCCACCAGCCTGGCATTCAATTGACAAACAAGTGGAAACAGTCACCAAAGTGATGTTCATGCTTTGTCAGCACTCTCTAGTCTCTACTAAAGATTAATGACAACTAAATATGGTAGGATCTCAAAGTCCCCTACTTTCTAACTTCTCCAAAATTATACTCGATAATAATAGCAGCATATAGCAGAGGAGGAACAGCACCAAAAGAATAGAGGTGGAAGTAGTAGAGCATCATAAATCAGCCAACTTTGCTAATTATAAAAATTGTGAAAGCATTCAGTGATCTATGCAAGAACATGACAACATTCTAATCCGGAGAATATGGGTAAAAAACTTATCCTTTTTGAAGAAACTTCAACTAAGAAAATATCATATTGACTACTGACCAGGAGGATGTATTAATGCCTCTAGGATGCATCATCATTGCTAATCACCCACTCAACTTCAAATGATGGGATACGTAATTTTATTCAAAAGAGGTATACAGCATAATTAACCACATCCTACACCTCAGGAAAAGTTGAAAATGGAAATGGTTCTTAATATAAACAGAAGCATGTCCAATTACATAAACCCTGAGAATGCAAATTGTACTCGATAATATAAATTATCTAGATAGCTACCTATAAATAAATATTTGCATTATTTTTAGTTGTCCTCTACAGCATAAACATTAATAGTTAACCCTTTTCTCAGTCTGGTGGGACATTAACATTTTTAAGGGTTTGTACTATCTAAAGGCAACCCACTCTTTTTCTTGAACACCAACATATATGTTGAAAGCCAAATGAATTATATATCCACGAAGAAAGCTAAATCCAAACCTCTTTACAGGGTGCTTCCAAATGCACTGGCAAAATGCAGCGGGAGCCAAGCCTAAGAACTATGGAGCAACACTGAGGCAGCCACTTAAATATTATGAAGGATAAGAATGATTGTAGTACAACCTTAACTATGTATACATCAGCTGAGTAGTACTACTGGATAAAAAAAGTAATATGCAAAACAAAAACCTCATAAACAAACAAAATCTTCTCAACCTTAAAGACTGTATATAACTCCTCAACATTAAAAAGAATGTCTACATGTTAGCCATGATCCGGGGGGGTGGGGGGGGGGGGGGAATGCGAGAATTATGTTTAAAAATGTACCCAAAAAAAAGAACACCCAAAGCGTGTCCTTCAAATTCTTGTGTTTTAGAGAGAGAGAAGGCAAGATGCTAAGCTAATCCATTGGAAACTCGCAAAATGCTGCAGCGACTCAGACGCATTAAAGAAAGTTTCACCATACGAGTGGGTAAGGTAGTTCTCATGGAATTTAGCGATATAACTCGTCTTGATTTACCTCAATTCAAAAAAAAAATTAGGTTTCTTGCCATTATAATTGAAATCAAAAGCTTATGCTTAATTTATGACATTAAGTTCATCACTATATTGAAATAGGGTAATCAGACAACTCTTCTATTTTGATAAGTTAAAAAAATAAAAATACAAATACATTATCAGCTGTAATTTATAAAATATTTTACAAGGTTATGAAATACTATAAAATTTTATCGACAAAAGATTTTAATCATTGAAATAATTTTTTACAACAAATCAATAATTATTATTAATCAATAACACATTTTGATAATCTATACAAAAAATGATAGTTTTTCATTTATTGAGTTAAGGGAAATGAATAAAAGTGTAACTGAGAGGAGTCATATACGGGTTCTAGAATTAGTGGCATGATATGCATCTATACACAAGATGTAGTATCACAGGAATATAGTTTTGGCATGACATCTATAAGCCATTAAGATAATTAACAGCACAAATACTTAAGAATTTACATGGTAAACAGACTGAAAACTCAATTCATTGTTACCTTGCCAGCATAAAATGAAAATAATGAATGGGGAAAAATAAAAGAGTAAATGGGAGGCCTACCAGTTGCCTGTCCTGAACTGAAGAAATGTCGCTTCCAGGAGTGGTGACCAAGGCAAGCTCCCATCCAGTAGGATCCAGATCTCCTGCTTGCAGAGGAGCTGATGTAGTACCTGCACGTATTACATGTCAAATATTTAATTAGTTGAAGGTACCTTGCAACTGAAAAAGGTGAAGTAGCATAGTTGGTAATGAGCAGAAGAGGAAAAGGGGAAAAATCACCAGATGGGACAATCGCCAGAGCTAAAGCATTGCTCTCCTCGATTGCTGATGCAATAGGCAGGGTAGCGTTTAATCCCTAAACAAACAAGAAAAAAAAATTAAATGACTAAAAGACAAAAGGACTGGGTAGGTTTCAGTTCCGAGTATGACCAGGAATAACAAAGATAAATATGAGATGTTTACTAATAGATCTTCAGAATAAAAGTTATTTGGAGGGGGAGCAGAAGCAGGGGCAGGGGCCTCAACATTTGAGACAGCCACAATATCCGTAACAATGGGCATAGGTTCATTATTGGATAATTTTGTCTCTTCAGAAGGTGAAGTATCCTCTTCTGGTTTATATGTCAATTGAAGTCTCTCTGGAAATTCCTGATTCATAAATGTTAATTATTTAAATAGAGTTCACATCGCATAAATGTTATAACAAGTTAAAGATCAATATAATTAGCAAGTTATTTGTGCATGTTAAATATTGCTGGGACATCAAATTGACAACTGACCAATGGTTCTCGCGGAACAGTGACCATCCTTGGTGCCTCTCTAATATACTCTTCCATGGTCACAAGAAATGACTGTGGAGGCTGGAAAGAAAGGCAAACAAAGTGTCAAAACAGTATCACGTATAATCCAACTAAAACACCCAACCTCACTTACAGCATCATTACCTCTCTCAAAACAGGAAACTGGAAGTTCCTGGCAAGTTCAAGCCCTTTACAAACTTCATAAAAATCAGACAGGGCAGCAGCCTGCAGCAGAAAAGGATTATAGAGATAGACAATAAAGAAACGAATATCATCTCACGATTTAATTAAAATCCATAATGATTATATTCTTGTTATATAACCTTATAAAACATAATGATATGAGCAAAGGAGATTTGTGAATTTCAAAACGCAATATATCACCTGCTGGCCAGCTCTTTTATATATATCTAGGGCTTTGATAGCTTCATGTCTTGGCATCTCAAAAAACTGAATGCAATTAGGAAGAAAAGGGTGTTATGGTCATAGTAACAAGGATGAATCATAGAGTTTACTAAAGCAAGTAATCTTTCAAAAATAGTCTAATCAATTCACCTTATCAATGAGATTTATTATTCCGTCATTTATAGCGCAATATATTTTAAAGCTCTCCTTGAGTACCTGAAAATCACACGTATTGATAATGTCAAATAATGTTATCTCCAGACCAATTTTTTCATAAGCTATTCCATCCAACTTTATCAACAATTCACCATTCCCTTTTTGTTGTAAAATTATGATTATCAAAATTTACAGGACATATCACTCAATCTAATTCTCACATTTAATTACATAAATAACTATAGGTGGAACACATCTTATACTTGAAAAAATTAATTCATTTTCTTTCACAAACCAGAGCTAGTGCATATTGTATTACAAAATTGCTGAGAGCTGCTCCTTCAGGCTGCAAAGTCACAATGTAACATCAATATTTATTCAAAATTTAATCCAAAAATAAAAAATTGGAAATTTCCATGAGAATAGAAAGGATATATATGGAATAAAAGAATTATATGCTAAGAGGTTGCTGAAAAGAGAATTCCTCAAGTTTTACAAGAAAGTACCTGACATCCAATAAGTCGATACAACAGTTGTTGCAAAGCAGGCAACTGCTCCAACAATTCTTCACTGTCCAGCTCCCTAGTTCTGCTGTACCCCTGAAAAAAAAGAAGTAGAAGATGATTGAGAAATGTCTTGAAAAAAAAAAATGATCTTTCTAGTGGGAGTCAAAGGCAAACTAAATATTTCCCTTCCAACATTATAGTAGGGGAAAGAAGGCATCCCAATCAATATACTACATGATAATGAATCTAGTAACTTGATCTCTCTATTTTATCTTCACTATCATTCAACTTGAGAAAATCTCTCAACTATTATCACCTTTCTTCCATCCCACATTTTGCTTGACAGTAAACAAAAGTATGGCATTTAATTTCATGCATACCTTCTCTTGCCCTTGGGCAGCTTTAGGAAGACGCTCCGCTTCAATATCATACTTTAAAATCCTAAAGCATTCAAGTCGTTCTTCCAAGAACAGTCCATATGTACGTACCCATGCAGAGCAATCCCAAGCTAGAAAAAGATGGCAATCATTCATCAGTTAATTCATTAAAAGTATAGGTTATCGCCAAGGATACAGGGATAAAGCTATTTTTGAGGTCAATGAAACATAAGATTGTTGTATCAGTATTAACCAATAGGGCTGGAATCATCCTTGAAGTTGGACAATTGGAGAATATGTCCTCTCTGTTGGAAATTCAGTAGTTCTTCCCTAAAAGTGGGATCTCCCTCTCTCAGGGCCCTATGTATAACTATAAGTGTTTTCAATGCCACCTGATAAGAAAGACATACAAAAAAGTGCATGATTATTTCCGGTGCAAAGATCAGCAAGACAAGTAAGAATATAAGACACCTCACATCCAAGTTCACATAGCTATTTCATAATGCAAGTACTACTACTGCATAATATTATTTAGGCCCCATTTGGTGCCATTGGAGATCATCAAATTTTGATTTTGACAATCAGATTATACGGGTATAATGACTTTTAATAAATTTATTAAAGGGTATAAATGAAAGTTCAGAATATTCATCAAATGACTGCACAAGCTATATTTGATAATTACCCTCTGAGCAACTCGTCGATTACGCATGCTTTAAGCAATTATCTTATTATATTTATGGCTTATTACAAGCTGCACCAAACATTACACAACTAGCTTCTTTTACGTTTCAAAATATAATCTGGTACTAAAGAACGCTTTAATTTTATGGGGGTTTTCATCGATACAGGTTTTAAGACGAGCCGAAACAATTTATACATTATTTTTTAAATTAATCCTTACATTTTCATATACTTGTTGATTACATTTTCTACAATGAATACAACCCCACATTCTTTGCAGGACAGGTAGGTTTCTTAAAATAAGAAATACATAAGTTATCACGACATCCAGACTGCATATCCCCAAAAATCAAACCTTCAAACAGCTATTCTAAGTGAGAATGAATAAAGGCCAAGATCCTTATTTTATTTTTATTTTATTTTTTTTGATAGGTGTGGAGTGCCTTGTAAAATTTTCAGGTTGCTCGGGATTAAAAATTACATAGATCTGCGAGTGAATTCCATCATATGATGTTCACATCTATTAGTATAGCAGAAATTTTCATGACTCCAATTTAACCAGCAGTTCGACCATTAAATTGCTAAGGCACAACCCCTTTTGGTGCTTTTAACGAAACAACATTCAAATGTAAATTAGTATGTATTTTAGGTAGTTCCAATAACAAAACCTAAAATTTTCAAACATGGCTCACATATGAGCAATGACCAGGTACCACTTTTTAAACTACAAGAAATGAAATTCAAATGTAAATTATTATGTATTTTAGGTAGTTCTAGTAACAAACCTAAAAATGTTCAAACATGATTCAAATTGAGCAATGATCAGATAGTTGAATGGGTCGATGAAATTCATAACATAAAAAGTGCAATCTCCCACCATTGAATTAGCTTTTACTATTATATACAGTGGGATGGGCTGGGGGACAATGCAGAGAGAGAGAGGGAGAGAGTCCAAGGAATTTAACATAATTAATGATTTAATATTATCATGAGAAAAGTTTTCATGCCAAACACATGATGATCATGATGTGGCATCTTCTGCATGCTTGGTCTATTTCCATCCTCGAATGTGCTAATAGAAATTCTTAAGGTCACTACTACCGGCATCCGGAGTATATCAGGACGAAAATTGACTGGCTAAAAAATAGCACTTTGTTGGATGAACAATCCACCACCAGAAAGAGCAAAGCTGTACAGTCAGACTAGGATTCAAAATAGAATGAAAACATAAACCACTTGGCACAAAAATGTATATAATAAAATATTTTTTGTTGGTGAGTATCAAATAAAAATATGATAATTCTTAAGTGCATAGTACCTAAATTCAAATAAACAAAGCACCTGATATGATACACTAGTTTCTTAGTCCTAGTAATAACCTATTTTCCAAACACAAGATAGAAGCTGCAGAAAAGCATACACTCTATTTAGTTTATTTATTTTTAAGGAATTCCTACACAAGAAGAAACTAGACTGTAATGCTGATTCTCACGTCACAATTGAATCAGATCAACCCTTACTCTAGAATCCATGATCCAAACAAAAACATGAAATTGCAAAACCCAAATAATTTTTCATTATAAAATAACATGGGCAAAACATGAAATTCAAATCACAATAGAATCCAAAAAACCATACCGTCCAATTATGAGTCTTAGCTAATCGCCTAGCAAGGGCATGTAAGCAGTATGAAACATCAGCTCGAGGCCGAACTGCGGACGTGGAAATCAAAATTTCTGCAAGAAGCACAATATTAAAAACCCAAAATTAGAAAAACCGATAAATGAGTAAAAACAATCGGATCTGCAAATAGGAAAAAATCTCACTTCTAAGGTGTCGTTCTTTGGGTGGGCACTCAACATGATTGGTAGCTTTAACGATCGCAACATCCACATCCTAATTATAGACACCCAAAATCAAATCCAATTAAAAAAATACCCTAATACAAGAATAACGTGTATAAATAACATAAACATGGAAAAAAAAGAGACCTTGAAATCGCTATTAACATGGGCAAGGCCGACTTTGGTCTGGTCTTTAAAAGCGCCATAGGCTTTTCTCCAAGTCTGAAGAGTGCCCATTTCTCTCCTTGTCCTATTTTGTATCTCAGTACACCGTTGTCGCTGAGATCGCGCTCTCTACTTTCTCTCCCAACAGAGACCTTTTTCTCACTCCAGTCTCTGTCTCTCTCCTTGAAATAAGTGCAGAAAATGGGTTGTTACAATTCGTCTATCTTTTTCTTTGATGAACTAGTTGTGAACGAGTCAGAGAGGCATTTCTCCGACCTTGTTGGCTTTTGGCGGCCCCTCGTTTGGTATTAGTATTTGCTATTGCATCATTATAGTCAAACATATATAAATTTGGTTCTAAAATAAGATTAAATATTACTTTCTCAATTTTAAATTATAAAGTTCTTAAAATTAATATAAATTAATTTAATTTATATTAAAATAATTATAATTATTATAATTTATGTTCAAAATATTATTAATTATAAAATTTATTATTTTTAAAATTTAAATAAATTATATTAATTTAAAATTTAAAATGTCTTAAAAATAAATTGACTTTTAAAAAGATAATATTAATTTTACAATTTGAAATAAAAAATATTTAAAAAAAAAGTAAAATATGTACCAAAGAAATAAAAAATTGATGGGTGAATATTTACAGCTTTGAAACACATGATCCACTCACATGAAGTCCAGGAGGATGAATGAAGCCTACACTCACAAGTTACCACCTAAACCAACCATACTTCGTACATAAATTAACAACTTTATAACATGTGGTGGCGTGTGGACTATTAAATTAACAACATGCATTCTATATTCTACTTGTCATTTTACACAAATGAAAAAATTGCCACATTTTATTAAAATAAAAAATTGGGTTATATATTTTATTAAAAACACGTTATATTCTTGTTATCCGTTAATGTAAAATTCTCAAAAATTGATATTTTTACTAGAAAAAATGATATTTTTATAAAACTCTACTCACAAGAATAATAAATAGATTTTATTTTTATGTAAGTAAAATCTTATTGAAATATCAATTTTTCTTGTAAAAATATTAATTCTCTTGTGAAAATATCAATTCTCAAATTTCTCTTACAGTGTATAAATAAGAGATAATAATAATAATAATAATAATAATAATAATAATAATAATTAGAATTAGAATTTGATTAGGAGTGTGAAGGGCATAGATAGGCCCAATAATTATATGTATGAAATTAATATATAATAGAATTTGATGTGTGCGCGTTGTTATTATATGTACAAATACACTAAAATTTATGAAAAAGAACTTGAAAGCTAATGTATATCGTTGATTATAATGAAATGCCAAGTGTCGAGACCCAATTATATCTAAACTATTATAACAAAGTTTGATGCCCGTCAATAATATTGATTTTATGTGATCACCTTCTTATTTTACTATAATTTTAATTGTTAGATAAAGATTATGAAATTATATGAGAATAATAATTTTAATTAATGTGTGAGGGTATTAGATCAAGATGCCATAATAATTAATATTCCCCCTTTGGCCCCACCCACATTCAGACGGAAGGAAATGTCTGTCTAGATGTTATTACTTTGTTGGAATAAATGTATACTTACTACCATGCATAAACAAGTTAAAAACAGCAGCAACGTGTCCAAAACATTAAAAAATAATAATAATAATTGACAGCAGGTATTACTAATATTGTTGAAAAGATTAGGAGTGTATTATTATTAGATTAACACTTTCTACACTCGCAATATTCCAGTAAGCTATCATAATGAATGAATGCCTCCCTCCATGCCCACTAAAACATTTGTCCTCGTCAACCATCACAAGAGCCAATGCAATTCTAGTTGCCCCACATTTTTATTCAACAAGGGCAGTCAGTCAGAAGTCCGATATGAGCTTATTCCCCTGTAATTATAATTTTAAGATATTAATAATAACCGAAAAATATATGGAGAAAAGACAAAAGGAAGGAAAATATATATATATATATGTTAGGTTTTTCATATGATAATTATATGATTGATTCAGTCCGTTGCGAGTTTAAGATGTATATATCTTGTCTCACATCAAATATTTTGAAAAAAATATCTCTAATGCATATGAACTTGGGTCAATTGTTTTTATTGTTAATTAATTTTAAGTTAAAGAACTTGATATCTTTATATACATACTAGACTTAGAACATTTTAATCAACACTCGGTGTTGACAAGGTTTATAAACGAATAAATCTACATACACAATATTTAATCACAAAATTAATAATTAAAATCCCATTTTTTAATGTTAAAAGTCAATTTTATAGCTAGTATTTATGTACTTATATTTATTACCCACTCTATAAAGAAATTGTAATTTGTACGAACTTTATGTCATAAATAGTCAAAGAGGATAGCTGGTTTCAACTTTATATGCGCTTGCAAGCAAGCAAATCCAGTAATTCAAAATTTTGACCAAACAGCAAGAGTTATGAATTGGCCAAAATCATCGCCATAATGTTGCAACCCTGTAGACCAAACTGAAACTGAAATTTTGACCAAGCAGCCAAAATCAAAGCCATAAATAGCCCCACTAGGAAGTTAACATCCCCCGGATCTTTCTTATATCCCAGCTGTTGATGAAGTTGGTGGTATTTTGTACTTCTTGTTTTTGTTTTACCTAGTATAGATGTAATAGTATTTATATTATATATTTTGTTAGTCATTTATATTAAACCATTCTTAATTGTATATAAAAAAATAATTTATAATAGTTACTCATATTTTTAAAATTTAAACTTATATTTCCTTCACTATTATTGATTTTTTAAAATCTATTTAAAATATTGTCAAATTCAAAATTGACATAATTTAGTTTAATTTTAATCGATACAATATTGAACATTATAAATTATGTAAATAATACTAGTATTTATAAAATTTATTTTTTCTTGTTAATGAATCACGTTAATTTTAAGTTTAAAAATATCTTAAATTACCTTTCAAAATCAACCTTACATTCCTACCAGAGTTACATGACTACACTATAAATACCCACAAATATGTAGAACTTTAATTTTCTTATTTTTTCAATCAATTTTTTTTTTTTGCAATACAAATGTACAAACTTTTATACTTATTTAGGATCTTAAAAATGTTAAATCTTATATTCATTTGGAACTCTGAGTTTCAAAAAATTTGGAGGGCAAAAAAAGTTATGTAATATAAAAGAGAAAATTGCTATAAAGTGTAGCATACTATATGAATATTTTTAACCTGTAAATTCTTTTTACAAAAATTTCGGCTCCCTCCCACTCAAGTTTCCTGACTACGCCCCTGTACATCCCATCACTAGTGTCGAAGAAAATTGTGGTCCCAGTCTCAAATTTAAAGTTCTTATTAATTCTACAAAGGTTTATCATCACGATCAACTCAAATTTCAAGGGGCTCCAATTCTGCAGTACAGTCATACTTGACGTCTATAAAAGCGAAAATGAGGAAATATTACGCCTGAATTTGGATTTTATATCAAGATTATAACTTGCAATAGAATGATCAGAAACTACATAGGCAGTTTATTGGAGGTTTAAAGTAGTAGATAGGTGTATTGAGCTGCAACATTTGCCTAATATGCTCTTTAGATGTGTGATCAACGCTGCAGCAGAATTTCAATAAGCTGATAATTAGCTGAAGTTGCATGGCAAGTCTATTAGTGCACAGTGCAGCGTGCAGCCATGAAATCATGGTTATGGTCAGATCAGAACATTCACTTGAATTGTGATGCATTTCTTGGTTTTACATAATCAAGTCGTCAAGAAATGGAGTGTTGAATGGTAACTTTATGAACCCAGAAGCTACTAGGAATGATACAATCCACATGTAGAATCAATAGGAATACACCCTTTAAAATCTGTTTCCCTGCATATGTAGCAATATGAATAACATGAGGCACATCACAACCAAAAACAAGTAAACAGCCAGTTTGGCGGTAGATTGAGAACAAGAATGCTCGACTTTGAGAAAAGTAGACAAGACCAAAGAACTAAGAACCCATTACTTAAGACGATTAATTACTGAATAATAACATGTTTGAAGAATAAAATGCTAGAACATAAGCCTTTCTGTATTTAAAAGTGATGTGAACTCAATAAGACGATCAATATTAGCCAATGAGAAGCATGACATTACTTTCCCAGCAAAACAGTTTTTAGTTTGTATAGTTATAGAGAAATGCGGTATACATGTTTTCTCTTTAGCAAGGAACAGAGAATAAACTTCGACTTTTAGAACTCTACAGTGTATGCATTATGCATGTTTTGAGAGGAAAAGAGGAAACAACAGGGAGCGGGAGAGAGAGCAGAGAGAAATAGAGGCCGATTGACTTCCAGATGGAAAAGTCAGAGACCAAAATTCAGAGATGACCTGAATTACCGCTAAAAGAAGGTCAACCTATATATACATAATAAATGAGATTCATGACCCACAAGTTGACCAACAAAATGAACTTTACTTTCTTCTTCTTTTTTTAGTTCTTTTTTCTAAGGGACGTAATGCTAGAAGACACAATGCATTGTCATTTTCTCGTTCAAGATGACCTTTTGTAGTTTTGTACTATCTTTCTATTTTGCTTCTTCACATTGTTTGTTTTCCTGTACATGGCTATGTACCATGTTCAAGCAGATGGGAAAGTGTATGCAGTAGACAGATAGTGACCAGAATGTAGAGTTCAAAGTGAGGAGCACCACAAACTTATTAACTGGATAAACTTGTTTTTAGGAGTATCTACAGACCATGAGGTTTTTGATAATCAGTGATCATCATCTTTCCTTTGTTTTCTTAACTCTTTATTCTATAAAGTTAAAATAGAAGCAAGCCTGTGCACAATTTCAATACTCAAGTCACATACCAGTGACAAGAAATCAAAAATGTCTTTGCAATAATCAAATGGAAACAGCAAAAAGGTTTAGTGTTACGAAATGAAAACTTGTTCTACCTATCAAGGAAGGGTGAAGTAAAATTTCAAAATCTGCCAACTACTTATAACCTATAATATCTGGATACGAAAAACCCCTAGGAAGCCCTAATTGCAGATGCACAGCTAACTATCAACTTCAAAAGTGTCATTAAGAAAATGGCCACAGAAAAGTGCAATGTATTCAATTTTGAAATCCTTGAAGCTAAATTAACCAGTTAAGAAGATAGAATGTAGCAATTTCAAGCTACTAAACACATACCAAGTATATAATTCTCAGTCAATTTGGTGTCTTTAATATTTCAAAATCACTAGAAATTCACAGTAATCAAACAGAAAAAGGGTTTGAAAAAGAAATACCAGCAGAGCCAGAGGAGGAGGAGGAGCCTTCGGTTCGATCTAGGATCCACTCGCCGGTCTCACGAAGCTTCTTCTCGACAGACCCTTCACTCTTTCCGATTGAATTTGACAAAATTGAATCAAACAGAGTCTTACTCTGCTCCGAGACGCTGAAATTCAAATCACCAGCAATTCATAATAATAAATACCCAATTTACAAATTTATCCATAAAGATATAGAAAAAAGACAAGTTTTACCTGTCGGTGTCCCTATCTCGGAAAACGCCGGCACCGATGGCTCGTTCGATTTCCGCAACTGAGGGCTTTGATTGAATTGTGGTTGGTGGTGGTGATTGGGTGGAAGTGCTTATTGTGCTCTCTTGGGGCTTAGGTTTAGAACGAGGAGGAAGGAATGGTACTGATACTGAACTGCTTTTAGTGTTTTTGTTATTGTTGTTGGGGGTGAGGAGAGAGAAGATAATAGGAGTTTTGGTAACCATGTTCCTGTCTCTCTACTGCGGCTTTTGCTTCATCAATGCCAGGGAAGCTTTCTCAGGCACTAAAAGTATCTAACCACCATCTTTAAATAATATTTATCCCATTTTTCATTTGTTAAAAATACCAAATAAAATCTTGATGAAAATATTTTTGAAATTAAATAAAGTCAAATAAAACTTAAATTGCTTAATTTTTAAATGAAATCTCGACACACCACATCATTAAAAAATTTATATAAAAGAGAACACATTTCAAACAAAAGAATCTGAAGATTTTTTTTTTTCTCAAAAACTGTCAATCCATGTATGGGAAAATTTTATCAACTGGAAACCATAGAACCAGCTGCTGATTGTCTATATGCAATCTTCGTTAGCTTCTCAACAAATTCTAGGGAATCGATTTACCACAAAAATCCATCATTTATCTAGCTTTAGAGGATGGATTACAGGGAATATGCATATATACAGAGAGAGAGAGAGAGAGAGAGAGAGAGAGAGAGCAAAGAACACTTGGAATAAACCATATTAAATATAACCAAATAAACACTTCACCCACTGTAGGGGTCAACTTCATCATTGTGTTTTCCCCAAGGAAAGATGGAACATGCTACTATGATACGACTAAAGAAGATTGGAGAAAATTTGTGATAAAGAGCCACTATCAAAAAGAACGACAAGATTTTTATATTCCCTCTTCAGGGCGAGAAAACTTCTAACATTTTTTAGTCTCCCATCATGTAGGTAATGTCCTCAGCAGATGAAGAGCTCGTGTCCACTGTGGCCTTTGTGAGAGTACAATTCTCCTCAATACGGGCACTGCTCCTGCAGCTATAATAGCTGAATGATTCTCACTATCCATGCTTAAATTGTATAGAATTGCTATACCTGCTTCAACAGCTTTACCATTCCCTTCTTCAATTAGCTTCACCAATGGAAAGATTCCTCCCTCTACAGCAACAGCTCTTGAGAAATTAACCACCCCTTCAGAAATTATTTTGTTAAGTTCTACAACAGCAGCTTCTTGGACTTCTGGAGAAAACGAGCTTTTAATTTGCTGTACCAATCTTGGGATTGTCTCATACAGAGTTACTTCCTTACTGATTGGATTTTCAGAGCCTGGGTTGGGACCTGAGAGAGAGTTGAGTTTAACCAGGCAAGCAGCAACCCAGTCTTTGTTGTGTAGAGGGATAGAGGACATGAGGATTTTACGAAGCAGTTTTGTGAAATGAACAGTATTTATGGCTTGGCGGAATTTCTCGGAATCGAGCAGTCTTGTAAGTAATCGAGCGGCAGCTGATATTGCAAGACCAGCTTCTTCAACTTCTAAGGCATGCAGCAGTTCAGGCTGCTGATAGTCTAAATCAGATTCTGTATCTGCCATAGTGTAAATTGATGCAGAAAATAGTAAATTAGAAAATATAAAAGCAGGTAAAAGAAAAATATGCGATTACATCCATATAGCATTTAGAATTAAATTTAATTATTCAAATCTAGTATCCAGAGAAACAAGCAACGACATTTATTCAAAATTTCAATTTCCTTTCAGTTAACATTTCTAGTTTTTCAGCTTCTTGAAACATTTATTTTAAAAGAATCTACATAAAAACAAATAGAAGGAACTCGAAACCAAATGCTTTCTAAAAATTGATTTGTTCATAGTTAGTTTCATTGATTTGAGATTGTAAAGTTTAAAAATTAAGAAGAAACCCTGAACAGCCAACATATCACTACAATAACCCTTCCTATCTCTTGTCATGCCTCCCTTCCCCTCTCCCCTTTTGAGCCATTAGAGTTACTATCAGATTACCAGAGCCCACTCGTTGCTTAAACATCTACTAGACCCTATTCTCTAGCATGACCAAAATAAAATACGGTATTAACTTTATATTAGCATTCCACTATCTGAAAAGGAACCAGAAGCTACAACTTAAGTTACATAATATAAGTGGCCCCAGAATAACTTGAAAATTGACATATTAATCAGATATTGAAAAATTACTTATTAACTCATTTGGAATGTTGACCTCTTCAAGTTACAAGTTCTCTTTGTGAATCTAAATGACACTGAAAATAAGAGAATAGGGGAAGCAGCATGCTTTAACCAGTCCAATTGTATAGGAGAGAATAGAGATTACGAACCATTCAAAAAGTTTTGTTGAAAAACAGCATCCAGACCAGATTCAATGTTCGCTGAGATGATCTTGTCCATCAATGACTCATCAACCGCCATAAACTCAAGGATGGACGCTGCTTTTCTTTGCAAAATTGGGAACGATGTCTTCAGGATCTCAATGAGGCAAGCAAGAAAAGCAGAATCCAATAAATATCCTGCATGGATGGTTTGCAAGCTGTAGAAACAAATTCATGTAATGTTTCATTACGAACTTTCATCAAGGAAGCATTAACTTGCATACTCTTGATAAGTCACCTATGAGGACCGGACTTTCATTAATGCACAAAACCAAAATAAAAAGTTGCCAAAGCATGGAAGATGTAGCAACAACCAAAATATTTCCATGAGAAGTTTCTAGAAACTGAATTCCAAATTTCCACACTAATGAAAGATATCCTAATGTATACAGAAGCCGGAGAATATGATAAAGCATTCTAGTAGCATATGAATTGATTGGTTCAATAAACAGTGGACAAAAAAATAGAATTGAAATCATTCTAATGTAATTCCACACCTACTTAATGCCATAACTTACTGATGAGCACGTCAAACACACAAGTTCAAGAACATGTAGACAGAGATCCTCTTGTTTTCCCAAGTTAATATATACAAGAGTATGTCTAATATGAATGGATCTGCACATGAACCAAGGCTGAACTCAGGTTCAATGTCTTAACTCATTTGTCATATAAGCCATGTTTGAACTAGTATATAGAGAGGACAATTTGTAATAATACTAACCATATCCAGGATGTAGCGTTGTTAAACTTTTTTTCACTCTTGTCATCTGGTAAACTTTTTATGCCATTCAATGTAATATTGTCAAATTTGATGCCTTTTGATGTAATTTCATCAAGCATTCACAGAATTGCTTCAAATTTATTAAATTTGAAGTAGTCCATTGAACACATCACATGTGTATTTGAAAATCAACCAACACTAAGTTAACCACTGAACACGTATTTTGTGACTGTTACATTAGCTCCCTATAGTCCATACCAAAAATTAACCACCAGTTTCCACCCATTGTAAGGAATTGCCCACATGATCTAATATAACATCTCGCATCAGTCGCTTTTCTCATTTTTGCTTCCCAATTTATAAATGGTTAACCAATGCTTGCAACAAGTGGTTAATACTGTTTCACCATCAGGCAACAGTCATGTTACAGAAAACATTGTAGGTCTATAATAAAATCGATACTACCCTGCACACCCAATTCTTGGCTTGACGACCCAATTCCACTCAATTAGCAAGATATAAAAACCGAGTCCGAATTTTATTTTAGGCTCAATTACTAAACTAATCAAGCTCAAGTAGGGGGTTACCAGAATTAACTACTCAAGAGTCAACTCAACTTGTTTATGTACATCTGGGCTCAATTGATATATGAAGTTTTTTAGTGTATACATAAACCCAACTAAACCCAAGTCCCAAACTAGTCTGGGTATAGTATAAAGCTTAAGTTAAACATTCATTTTTGCTGCAATTTATTTTTTCCCGGACCAAGAAGTCTCTGCTTTAGATTTTCAGACCCTTATTTGAGGTTTTGGATAGCTTCTCTTTAGGTATAATTTTGATGATAGTAAATGCTTTAGGGAGAAGGGTCATGCCCTTTGGAACTGATGATGAGTATTGATATTACAAATTTTACCAAAAGGGAAATCTACAAATAGTACACCGCTGGGAGCCAAATACATTTGCGTAGCCTAATAAATATTCTCGTTTTCAGAAGGGTAGAAAGTAAAAACAGAAGTAAATTAACCCTATGATACATACAAACACAATACCTTGAAGATGGTTTAGTAAGAATACTGAAGATAAGGTGTTTTAATGTAGCAACAAAGATTACACAACCTGGAAGTTGATCTTGAAACTGCTATCTCATCCACAATTTTGGCTACATTTCTTTTTGCATCCCATCCATTTTTTGATCCATTAACTGGCCCATCATAAAACTGAAAGGAAAAAAATGGTAGTTCATATAATAGAGAACTTAAATCGTCATGAAATAAAAATAGCAGCAGCTGACTCACCTTTGATTTCATTTCTTTGCTAGGATCTAAAATCCGAGAAAGAATATTCAAAATCTGCATTGTTCAAAGGTTCAATTTTATCACTGCAGTTCAGCAATACATAATAGGAATGCATTTGCAAGTTAATTAGGGAAAAAAAGAAATAGTTGCAGTACCATATCTGTCCCGCTACCAGAGATCTCTGAGATCTTTAGTGAATTAATTAAAGGATACAAAACACCTTCTGCTTCAATTCTCTGGCAAACATCATTGCTGCACTAAGAAAGATTAAATATTTTGATCTATAATAAGTCAAGAATTCAAGTATGTTATAACAATATTTATTCTTGTCAGAGTACTTTCCGAAGTTCGGTTCAGTTTTTTAATTATTTTTAACTTGCTAAACTATTTTCTTGGTCTGCTTGAGCCCTTACAGCAAAAGGTCACACCATAAAGTTACTTTTAATTAGACGGGGCCTTTGTGCCAAACACCAAGACAAAATAGTTTCGTACTCAATAATCAACGCAGGCTAATGCAAAGCCACAACTTAGGCTCATTTATCAATAGATAACCAGCGTGTGAAATGGGAGTATCCTGATAAGTAGTTTTACTAAGTATGCACTGCTTGTTTGCCAAATCATATTGTCTGAAGCGGAGTTGGGAACACAGAAACAGAAAGTATGCTTGTTCTAGAGATTTACAAATGTAATAGCAGAATGAGAGAGATAGAGAGTCTGTTTATGACAAGGAGACAGATAAAACTGTTGCACTGGCCAGGTGCAAGACACTCGCACACACAAACTCGCTCATAATTCTTTGCTAAAATATAAATTACCAACACAAACAAGCAGAAAGCTTGATCCCTACTCTGCAAAATTAATATCTCATTTTCATGTTTTGACATAGAAAAAATGTTTATACCCTTGCTTTGTTTGGAAAACTAGTTGATTCAGGTGTTTTTGCTCAGGCCAATAAATACTTCCATTTTATGAAAGAAAATTTATCCTCTGGATTATTTTTTTTTGGGGGGGGGGGGGGGGGGGGGGGAACTAGTCAGTTTTAAGTGTTTCCAATCAGACCAGATAAAGTCCAGCAATTGATTTCTAATACAGTTTTCCTTGCATTATAACTAACCTCACAGACAGCCTCTCCAAAGCATGAATGGCTGCCAATCTAACAGTATCACTATGATGATCTATTAGCTGAACAAGATGCTTTACAGCTCCAGCTTCTTTGAATGAGACCCGCATATGCTCGCTGATAGATGCATCAGCAATAGACTTTGCAGCTCTGACAATAGCAGACTCATCTTGTAGTCCAAGAATAAGAACCAACCGAGCTATACCATCCATCCATGGCAAAACAGTGATTCCCCGACTAGAAGAGGATTCACCATTAGATATATTCTGGTCTTCCAATTCAATAGCCCCAATACGGGCAAGGAATTGTTGCTGTGTTCTTCCAACAATAGCATTCATCTTTGCTTCCTCTAGGTTGGAATTATTGTCCTGAACATTTAACCCAAGAAGTAATTCGGAAGCACCAAACCTTGAAGGACCTTTTGAACTTTGTTCTATCTCTGTACCATCAGGCAAAGAAGGCCATGAATGCAAAGCTGGTCTAAAGGACTTATAGGCAGCTGTACCAATCAGAGGAACTAGAACTAAACCTTCCTCCATGACTAGTATTCTGTAGTAATCATCTTTAGCAAGTTCAAGCAATACATTTTTTGCTTCTTTTCTAATTACCTTGGATCCTTCATCAGTCCTAAGGAGCTTTGCCTGCACCCATTATCCAAGGTAAATCTGATGTTCCAGAATCAAAATGCGTAAACTTCACATTTACCAGAGGCTGTTAAGATCTAGTCCTGGAGGTCGAATCATATGCAATAGTTCCATGGCATTTTAGAAAATAAAATAACATGCATTGACAAACACCACCACACAAGTAATATGCAAAAAATTCACAACAAACAATGTAAAATGAAAACATTTAGACGGTGAAGGAGATTGAAATGTGCTTGATGCACCACACAAGAGGACTCATGTATATTATACAAGTAGATGCAAGTCTAAATCCCTGGAAAATAGGGTTTTTAGTGCTGTCTTGTTAATTCTGTTCTTTTTCTTCCGATCTGTAGGCTGCCATTTGTAAGCTGTTTCGTTTTCCGGTGGGCTACAACATATCCCTCTCAGGCGGGTTTTAATAAATGTACTTGTCAAAAATAATACTTCATAAACAAAGCTCTGCTATAGGGAATATTAGTGGTCTAAGTAATTTCTAGATTATATTTATTCTTTACAAGAAAATTCTATTTAAAAGGTTTGGTATAAGGCTCACCAGTTTTGAGATTACACCTGCTTCAACCAAAATCTTGTGATTAGAGTGGCTTAACGCCAAATTAGCCAAAACCCCTCCAGCTGCCTCCACCACTTTTATATCCTCATCCTCCAAGAACTTAATAAGTAAAGGCAGGAGATCAGAGTTTGCAATTTTTAATCGAAGCTTCTCATCAACAGATAAGTTCCATAATGTACATATACTTTGTTCCTTCACCTGCATAAACAAATTCAAGGTTCATATAAAGTTTATGCGTCCAAGTACCATGTAGAGATGAAAACCAAGATAATATAGCTCTTCCGTACATCTGAAGCCAAGGAAGACCGTCTGAGCAGACCAGATATTTCTTCTATCGCTCCACTTTCTGCTACGGAGTCTCTATAAGCATTAACTGAGGATATCATTCTTAAAAGACCTGCAGCTGCTTCACACGTAGCAGTAGACTCTGATTTTAGAAGGTTTACAATGAGATTAACGGAGCCATGGAAACGCAAGATGGCATCAATATACTGCTTTCCTCCTAGTGAATATTTCCAAAGGGCAACAACAGCCTGCTCTCTGTCTAAGGGATCATTGTCCAACCCAAGCATACGAACAAACAAGGAAACGTAGCCATCACCAGAGTTAGATGGGCCACTCGTTAGTGTCTCAATATCCTGTAATAAAAGTGAGAAGATGCACACCCGATTATTTGTCTATATCACAAACAGAAACACAGCAGTCAAACTTGAACAAATATATTTATGAATGCAAGTCAATAAGATATACAAAGGCAAAGGCATCACTTACTGATTTCATGAATTATTTAAATATTTGAAAAGATGGCTTAAAAAAATTAACATATGACAACTAAAAGCAAGAAGTAAAATCTCCTTAGCAATTGGGGTGTAACTTATAACGGATGAATGATCTGTATTGTGACCAACTGTTAAATACTGTAGTGGTCAAATTAAATTCCACAGTTGCATTTTTATTTTTATTATGAATGAAAGTGTATATTTCTCTGAAACTGTTATAGTGTCATATATAACTATTTAAATTTTCCCAAGCATTTTCTTATCCTATATTTTTGGAAAATGAAGTTTTGGCATTGGTGAATCATTTCATACTCATTTCTTGTTTTTGTGCTACTTTGATAATAATCCTCTTCATTTTAGAAACTTAATACTTTCTTTTCCTTTTATACGGTTAAGCAAGATGAATAGAAAGTTACTTTCTTTTTCCCTAAACTCTCAAGCAGGGATAAAGAAATCACCATCAGTTCCATTTTTTATTTCTCTCCTCAGTTAACCTTTCTCTTCCCCAACAAAAAAAATAAAGAGTGTCAGTGTACAATGGCTCCTGCTATAGAGAACTGACGTACATATTGTGAACATTTTAGTTCCATTATCTTTTGACGCTTTATAAAACAACCAAAAACACCATTATGATGTTCTTGCACATCAAGGTGTTTCTAAAAAGGATTCTTGAAACTAAAATACCAAAGTATCTATCCATACACGTTTCATAGAAAATGAAAACTAAAAACAAGTTTGACAACAGTTTCCAGCCAGGCCCCTACTTTTCCTACTATCATCAAATAAGTAAAAGAAAATATAATCCGACTCTAGAGAATGGGTATCTCGATAAATTATGAAAGAAAAAATGGTGCTTCATATTACACAATAGAACACACCATGCACCACAAATCAACAAACTCCCAACAGTTGATAAAAATAATTTTAACTAGGTACCTCTTTTCTTGTGAAAGTGTAACCTTTTCAACATCTTTGTCATCTTTAATAAAAGAAATCAAAGTTTACAGGCACTAATTCAAATAAACCCCAATAACTCAAAAAGGAAATTCTTTCACACATGCTTCCACATATTCACTTAAGCAGGTAATACTGTACAATATTATCATATATCATAAATAAACATTCTTGAAATAAAATGAGGGGAGTTCAGAGCTTACAGACGGAGTAGATTGTTGTGGGGTAGCATCAAATGTACCCCCACCATCACTGCAGACCCTGGTGAGGATTCTACGGTTAGAACATAATTTGGGGTTGATTTTAATAGGACGATTATAATGGGTGGCTAAAAATAAAGAAGAACGCGGCCTAGTGGTGGTTCTTGAGGGTTTTCTAACTGTAAAAACTTCAAGACGAGTTTGCAAATTTTGGTTTGGAGGATTAAAAGGCTTGAATTTGAAGTGGGCTGGAATTGTTAAGGCCATTTATATATAGATATTGAACTGATGGATCAAAGATATTGATAGGAAAAGAACATAATAGAGATTTTCTTCTTTGTGTTATGTTTAGGGGAAACTAACAAATCGTATCTGCTATAATTTCATCTGGGCGGAGAACTGAACCGAGGGGGTGTTCGGAATCAACTGATAATAAGTTGGTCAAGTCATTCTTCCAATTTATCCGTTCGGTTGGGTACTTATTTTCTGACTTATAAGTTCAGTTATAAGTTTTAAAAAATAAGTAACAATTTGTAACTTTAAAAAAACGATTTATCAGTATTTTTTTTTAACTTAATCGACCATTATACATTATGAAATGACAAAAATATCATCTTTTATTTTTTTAATATTTTTTTTATAATTTTTTTTTAATAATTTTTATATTTTATTTAAATTTATAAATTATTATTAGTTGAACACATTTATAATTTTTATTTTTAATTATTAACTTATAAATAAAAATAATGTCGAACACTTTTATTTATAAATTTATTAAAATTTTAACTTATAAATCTATTAAAATTTTAATTCTAAATAAAAATAAATAAAATTTTTCCGAACAAGCCAGATACTGTCTTCGAAAAAAAACACCTCAAGAAAAGAGGTCAAAAAAGAAATAGGAGTAGTTTGTCTTTTTTTACAGTAAACTGGGTAATTTACTCTCTCTTTTTACAGTAAACCGGGTAATTTACTATATTTTCATTGGTTTATCAGGTTCAAAAAAGGTCATCCATTCTCATTTAATTATTAAAAACCAATGTACAGAAGAAACAATGAATTATTTAGGTAAAATAGATGGAATAGAAAGCAAATGTGGTAAAGTAAATAACTTAATCTGTTTCTAGTAATTACTAACTTGTTTTATTTTTGTCATTATATTTTTAAAAGGAAGAGCTTTTTATTTTAGGAATTTTATATTTATATTTCTTAAAATGCTGAAATTTGTACGAAGACACTCTTTGACAAAAAAACCTTAAATGATTTTCCCACAATACCACATGTTAAAAATCTAAAACAGGGAAAAAGATCAAGTCTTTTGCTACTTATTTCAATTTATAAGGCCATCTTAAAACCCTTTACGTGAACCTCTTTGTAAAATATAGGTTAAGTATGGGAATAAGATAATTTTAAAAGAATTTATGAAAAAAAATCTCAACTCATGAGTGGTCTAGCATTGAACCGTACTCACCACATGGCAAGACCACAAGCTCTTTCATAATTATAATTATTTAATTGTAGTATGCTTTTCTTTTTCTTTTTCTTCGACATTGGTTTTCTCTCTCCTCTTTGGCATGGTTCTTGTTGTACCATGTAACTGAAAACAGATAAGGAACCACCATACAAAGAGCTCAAAGAATGAGCTGCTCCTTGAGCTTCCATTTCCCCAAGACCTTGCCTCCTCTTTCTACTCCTCCTCAGTGCAGAAGTGTTTCTCTCTCACTTTTATCTCGACAAAAGCAATCCCACAATTCTAATCCGGACAAGGTATATTTTTATACACATTCATTTCAATTTTGAACTTCTAAATCTAAAATTATTAAGATTTTCACCATTCTTGCTGAAAATGGACAGAAAATTGCAAGCTTCAGTCTAAAGGCCATCGATTGCCTCAGTACTCTTAAAAAATCCAGTTTGGGAATACAAGTAGCGACAATTTTGACCACTGTAAGGCACTAGTGTTCTTGTATGAACTGTTTATATTTCATGTTGAATTGAAGTTCTTTAGGCTAAGTTTTGTGAACCGGTATCAAACAGGTTGCTCAGCCAGCTTTAGCTGTTACTGGTGTAAATAATGAAGAAGATTTCACTTGGGTTTTGATACAATTAGGCATTTCAGCCTTCTTCTACCTTCTTGTGGTGCCGGTCAGTGATTAAAAATTGTTAATCTCTCTCTATATATATATGTATGTATGTATGTATGTATGTATGCTCTTGAATGTGAAATTTAATGGCTGGATTGTTGCAGCCCTTTATAATGAACTGGCTTAGGAAAAGATGGTACAGGAGAAATCTTTTGGAGATGTATTTGCAGTTCATGTTTGTCTTCATGTTCTTTCCCGGGTATGGCCGCCTTCTTCCTCATATCTCAATTTCTCATTTGTTTTTATTTAATTTGAGTTTTGAAATATATGCTATTAGAGGAACAAATACACATTCATTAAGTCCGACACTAAATGGTAAAATGGAGAGAGAGAGAGAGAGAGAGAGATCGTTGTATAAATCGGATAATGAGTTGGTTTAGGGGATTGGGAATTGAGATTGGAACTGGTTCTGCACACTGCATATTCCTTCTTTTGGGGATTAGAAACCGCAATCTTTTAACCAAAGTATGACTTTCAACTCAAAAATTAAGAAGAGATTTTTCCTACAATTTTCAGTGAATGAAATGGTATGGTATGCATTTGAAATTCTCCCTGTAGTTCTATTTCCTCGAGTCCAAAAAGAAGAAAAAATAACTGCCAGAAAGTTGGATGAGCATTGAAACCTAGGTTTTGGATTGACTAATGAGCTTCCCTCCTCCCCATGTTTCATTACACAAAGTTATGCATAGCTATGTTTCATGGTTTCCTCTTTCCAATGTTTTTGGACTAATTTCTCCAATGTGTAGCCTTCTGCTTTGGGCACCATTCCTGAACTTCAGAAAGTTCCCACGAGATCCGGCCATGAAGTATCCTTGGGAAAAACCTGAAGATCCTTCCAAAATTAAAAATGCATACCTCAAGTATCCCTGGGGTACACCTGAAGATTATGATTAAAAATGTACATTGTCCTGATAATTGTAAGGTATTGCTTCGTAACTCTACATCGAGCCATGAGGCCTTTATGTATTAATGTGACCATATACTTGAATTTCAAGAATGTATTAAGAATGTACAGACTAGAGACCTTTGAACAAAATATCCTCCAGAATGGCATCACAGTTGCGTTCCAGAACTTGAAAGCACCTACAATCCTTGTTTCAAGAACAAGATCATTACTAAGGAAGATACGCTTGTGTGACATTTATCAGGCTCAATAACCAAAAGAAAAGCTTCCACAACATTGATATTATCAATTAATGCCTAGTCAATCATCTCGAATGTATATTCCACTACATTGATCTATATAAATATTAGACAGTAATAAAAGAAGTGAAGCCACCAACCATCACCATATCCAAATTAAATTACAATTAAGACCAAGAAATAAAATCTAAGTATTATGACAAATTATAATGTAGTAATCAAAATCCCTTCTAAACCACATTCATTGCATAGCACAATTCTATCCACCTCAGTATTACCTTGGCAGAGATGTTGGAGAAGAAAACCTAAACTACCTACAGCTAAGGTCTGGATTGACCAAAACAAAGTCAATCCTTTCACAACTCACACTTCCAACTATTTCTAGTTCCGATTACCCAAGGGCTTATAAAAGTTACACAAAAAGTACCTCATTCTGTTACTAATTTATTAAGGGCAATGTGGATTTCTTTTGCCTGTGTTGGATATCGTATAAAATGAAGTTGCAGTTCTGCGCATTATTGGGCTGCAGATTTGTTCTCTTAACAGGTTTTTCTTAGAATGATTGCTGGCTGAAAAAAGCAGAAAGTTCCTTCCAATCAAAAGACTCCATGCTTGGGGACATAACAGCAGCACCCACACCAAGGGCAATGACAACGAAGGCCAAACCTTTCAAGCACCCGTGCCCACGTGACAGCCTTCCCAACAGCCACTTACAGTACTTGTCCGCATCCTTGAAGAGTGCTTGATGAGCCACTTCTGCTCTATCAGCTGATGCTTTATCATTCTGCAGACAAAATATAGCAACACATTAAATAAATAACAGCAATAAACTGGACCACTTTCGGGGTATTTATTCAAAAGGCATGCAAAATTCAGCATTTCTTTTGATGCTATGGAATTATTGAATGGCAGAACTGATTGTCAAAATAATTGAAGACAGGCATTACCTTGTGCCTAAAACTCTTGAGAGTTTTCCCCAGACCTTCAATAGAAGACTGTTTCACAGATAGCTGCTTCCATTCCTCCGTAAGCTTTTTCAAAATAGCAACACTTGCTTCTAGATTATCCAAATAGATATTGTCCTGATCAAAAAAAAGATTATATCAGCAAAAGATGGAGTAAGTTCCTGTGATTTCAAATAATTCCTTGTGGATAAAAAGTGCATAGAATAAACATAACTCACCCATTGCTTGTAAGAATCAGGGTGTTGAGTCAAACACTGGATAAAGATGTTAATTGCTTCTTTAGACAGTTCAGGGATGCCTACACACAAAGTGCTATAAGTTAAATACTATCACATTTTTTCTAAAAAAAGTCCACCTTGAAATAAACTTGTAAAAAAAGTAGCCTCCTTGAAATAAACTACAGTCAATTTTTAATTTACCTTCCCCTGCTGCTTTCACAGCAAATGTCAGCGTCTGCAGTGAAACCTGCTTCATTGCCTTGCTTCCAGGAACTCCAGCAAGGGCTACCTCTTTAATGGTGGGATATATGGCTTCAAACCTTTCAGTGGCCTGCATAACATACCAGAGACAAAATATAAGTAAAAGAACATACCAAACAAGTAAACTGAACCCAGACAGATCACTGTGAATAAAAGAACCCTGACAACTCCCACCTTGACTCGAGCTGATGATGCTGGGAAGGTTACTCGCAACAGCAATTCAAGTGCTGAAGGTGGCATCAAGCGCTCCCCTTTCCGCGCAGCACCATTTACTAAAATCGTACGAGCTTTTGGGGCAGAAAGAATTCTGAAACAAATTAAGAATTCATAAACAAATCATAGCATGAAAACGTATAAGCTATACCAATCAAAGAAGAAGAAGGAATAATGAATTTTACACACCTTTCAACCAACTGCAAAACTAAGTCCCTAGAATGTGGATTAGAGCCTGATTTTCCACCAACTATAGGCAAGATGAGACGTGCCCATGAGTACAACCCTACAGCAAGATCTCCTTGAGAGGCCTACACATTTAGAATTTAGTTTTAGTCCATGGATAAAGAAATACTGTCTTCCCTCCAAAAGATCCCTTATCACACTAAGTTTATTGTCATTTGATCACCTGAGCTATCATCCACACTATCAGTGGAAGCTTATCTTGTCCTTTATACTTTGAATTTTCTTGCAATGTTGGCAACAGACTAATTAGAACATCAGGCTTCCTTCGCAATACCATTGCTAATACTGAAATTATAGCAACCTGCCCGTTCAAGAATATAGTAAAATGCACATCAGTTGATAATTAAGAAAATGATAGTATTACATATTTTTAGATGCATCTGTCTTAACTCAGAAAGGAATATTTCATGACAAGAAAGCTTTTGGGAAAGGCATATAATGAGGAAGGGCGATACGAAAGGCTTGCAAGAGCTAGTGAGAGTCTTAAAATGGTTTCCTCTCATAATCCACAACCATTAATAAGAGAATATGGATTTAAAACAGAAAAGTTAAAACTGACAGTAGTATTCTGGACTTCTGGTATCCTAATTGTATACAAAAAGGACTCTGGACTTCTGCAATGAAACACTTCCCAATCCTAAAAGTAAAAGAAGCAAAACTTCAACAGCCTAAACTGTGAAAAAAGGAGTGGATTGGGCTTTCTGCTGGGGGCTAATTCTCTGATTAAGACTCACATGGTGGTTCTTGTGCAATTTAATAACAATGCTATATATAGTAACACTTTACACATACCGGTAATATAGATAAGATAGCCCAGGGCAATGTAATTTCATCCTCAAAGGTTAAAGAAGAGCCTCAAAAGCTTACCTGAGATTTTGAAGATGTCTGTTGTGTGCCTTTCTTGGAGCCCTTACCACCAGCTTGTTGGCTGGCAAAGTCGGCAAGAATGCTGTCTAGGGACCACAATACGAAAGAGCCAAGAGCCTCATTGGATCGCTGATTGATCCAGTCAACCGATGTCTTATAAACGGCTTCTGATATGTGCGAGACCGGATTCTGTTGAGTAAGATCAAATTATTACAATCTTTCATAGAGACAAGTTAAGGAACATTAAAAAAATTTACAAGACAGGATTTCTGATATGCCTCAAGTGTCAGCCAACTATTTCAAATCTAGTAGACCTTATCCCAATTTTGAACAAACTTCTACACAATAAAAATTCTAAATATATCCACAATAACTAGCTCAGAAGAAGAAGAAAAGAATAGGGGCTCCAACCATCAGACAGACAATAATAAATTTAATAATGTTATCATCTTAATTACATCAAATAGAAAGAAATTCCTAGAACTCTTATACAGAGATCAATAATTAAACAACTGAGAATCACAGAAATGGTGAAATTTTTGATATGGTGAAATTAGAATGAAAGATCAACTCACATCTACTATCTTCCCAATACTGGACTCTCTGAACAACTTCGTCCAAGGAAATTGAGACGCACTTACAGACGAGAATGCACGACCAAAATAATCCGCAAATCGCATCAGCTGTATGTCCTGCTGCGATTCATATGATGCCTACGATATACAATAGCACCAAAAAACTAATTTTTTAGAGGTAATCGAGTCTCAATTTCCCATATCAAATCAAATTAACAAAAGCGAGAAAACTCACCGATACATCAGCGAGGAATGCGGCGAGATCATCCACATCGATCTTAGCCGCGGCCTCCGCAATCGTGACCTTCGGTTTCTTCTGTTTCTTCAGCTTTGGTTTCTTCTCATCAACGGCTCCTCCATTCTGAGCAACGCCGTCGGCAATATCATCATCGCTGTCATCATCGTCGGAGTGGTGCTTTGAGGATCTGATCGGCTGAGTGTCATCATAAGCAGCAGACATTGCCGCTCTCTGAGCCTCGATTCGGCGGCGACGCTCCTCCGATTGCTTCTCCAACGAGGTGAAGACGCTGTCACCGCCGGGGACAGCGGATCCATTTGAAGCGAGATTTCCGGAATCAGATTGCTTCGCCGGAAGCTTTCTCTGCTTCTTGGCGTAAGTAACCTTTTGCCATCCGTGATTGCTGTTTGAATTGGCGGTTTCGGTCTCTTCAATGTAGTTGGATTCAAGGGATAATGGCTTGTCTTCCATATTTTTGTTGATATGTATAGAGAGAATTGAAGGAATTTAGAGATGAGAGAAAACTATCTCAATTCGGAGCAAATCTGGAAACGAGGAGAACAACAACACGGAACTGATCCAAGACGGAGAAAAATGGGAAGAGGAAAAATATCACGACTCGCACCATTTATGTGTGCTGTTGTTTTAATATTTAAAATAAAATAATTAATTTTAAATATTAAAATAATAATATATAAATAATGTAAAGCACGATAAGTATTCAGTACCATCCAATAGTTACTCTCGGATAAGTGAGGAGAGAGAGGAAGTAGAGTTTGGGTCCGACTGAAACTATATAGGTGTTGACTTTTCAAAATTATCGAACTGCCATTAAATTAAACGGATCCAATTTTCGGGCGAGATAATATCTGACAATATTTTTTATTATAAAAAAAAAAGCATACATGAATTTATTTATTTTTATTTTTGTTTGTAGAGAAGGGGAAGAGTAGTTGGATTGGAGCCCCTTGGATTCGACTAACATGACCCAACACCCGGTTTTCACGTGGATATGGAAGATGCTTTTATTTTTATAGGAAATTGTTATTTTTATAATAAATTTTAATATTTTCACACATAAAATTTATATATTTATAATGATATTTTTATTATAAAAATATCAAAATTTATTATAAATTTATCAATTTCTTTTTAACATGAAAATACTACGACTTAATATTACATGTGAATATTCCAATAACTCAACTATTCCGTAGGAGGAGGAGGAATATGATATAATCTCCAATTAATTTAAATCAATCTATGATACACGTTGTATATATCGTAATTGGTAATTTTATGGTACTACAAAATATGCTAAATGCATGAAAAAAAAATATCTATGAAAAAACAATTATGAGAATTACCATTTTATCGGCAAATACCAATTGTGACATCAATTTATTTTTTAAAATAATTATTATTTACTACTATACTAAAGAGTGAAGAAGATTGATTGTTCTCCAAGACCATAAGGGGGAAATAATAATGTATTTGATATAATTTGTGTTCTATAATAAAGTTGATTTCAATACTTAATTTGTTTCTATGGGCTAACACACATAGTTGAGGTAGATCGATTGACAATTTCTAAATGCATCAATACTACTTAACTGATTGAGGGAGGGATACCCTTATTTATACATTTCATAAATAGATACAGCAAAAAGAATTAGAGGAAGGAACATATATAGAGAATTATTGTATGTATAGAATCCATATTTTATTTTTTTATAGCGGGGTTAATCAGAATTACAAAAGCAAGTCGATAATGTCTAAAATTGTTAAACTTCAAAAAACACGTTTATCGTTTATTTATATTGAATTGTCAATATTTTTGAAAAAATAATAATAATTTGACTGTCAATATATTGATTTGTCATAATATAACCCTTTTAACTTTGACAAAATGTTATCTAAATCCCGTCTTAACCAAGTTTAGTTAAGATTACTTTAATAAAATGGCCTAATTTTATCCTTTAACGTTAATTTTTTTGTTTTAGGATTTTATAAGTACCATAATTGCATCAAACGGGCCTGTTTCCTAAATTCTTAATTTATTTTTCATCATGGTAAGTTAGTAACCAACCAACCTGGAGTACCTTAAACATTTGCCCCTGGTAATGGACTAAACAATTGGCCCAGCTTATTCTAGAACAGGCCTGGCCGCGAAAACCATAGAGCTATTACGTTTCTGGGCTAGAAAGTCCACCCACTTATTGACCTTCCTCGTCAGCAAAACACACAACAACAGAATAGCACTTCATATTATTCTCTCTCTCTTTCTCTGCCGGTAACGCCATCGGTAATCGGAGGTAAGGACAACGAAGTTACTTATTCTTTTAGTTACTAATTCTTAATGTGGGATGCATCTCTCTCGGGTGAATCAAAATGTTGAGACCTAGTATATTGTTGAACCTAAAAAGATCCTGCATCATCGAGAAGATGAAATGTATTCTTGATTTTGAAAGTGATCACATTGATCGGCATTAAAACTTGCACAAAAGACACACGATGGTCTAGTATTTTTAGAGGCTATTAGAAGATTGGGGCATCTGAGCTGAAGCACATTGCAAGATACAAAAGCTAACCTTCAAGAGAAAATTATGAGCTAATTTAATACTAATAAACGAAAATTCTCATAGTCAAGTAGCAGACAACTCACTCAAAATATATGGTTGTTCAGAGGCTGGTTTAGGGGCTGCACCATTGGAACCATTCAACGAAATGAGCATGCCACAGGCCAAAAAGTTTATTCTTGTGATGTTGGTGAAAGTCAAGAGTACATGCACAACCGAAAGAGGTTTGCCGGAATGTGCCCTCGTCACTATTAAGCCTGAAACATTCCCTTCCAATACTTTCTATTGAATTGTAAAGCCTGTCTTTTCAGTCTAAAGATACTAGCGGTCCTATAGTGGTTCTAAGTTCTTCTATTCCATCAGACTTTCCAACAACCTAAGAAGGTCCTGTGTTAGAAGGTGGTTTTCCCTCTACTTCATCTGAACATTTTCTCTCCCAGTTTTTCAGAATAAGTAGGCTTTCACAAACAATGTGTTGTTTTATTAGGGAGATTTCCCTCTTTTTTGGCTCTGTCCATGCCATCCTCTGACATCTGACATACTCCCTCCCTTTCCCAAAAAGAGTCCTGTTTATTTTTTGTCAATCTACGAATCCTAAAATCCAAAGTTGATTTGAATTAATTTGATTTTGTCTAATGCAATAGTAAATATTGTAAACTACTTAAAAAGTATTACCAAGTACGAAATTGTTATTTCTAAAATTATTATTATAAAGTCACATCCCAATTTGAATTTGATTTCGCAAAGTAGCTAGGATCAGACTCAAGTTAGACTCTTTTTTGTGGAATGGAGGGATTATATAATAGTATCTGTTAAGCCCTTGCATTGCTTTATTTTGCCCATGCATACTTGATCTTAGGAGAACCGTTAGTTTGGTTTATACTTTTCAGATTGTAAGATTCATCTTAATGCCACGAATGCCAACAAGGCGACCCCAATTATTGAGATCACAGTCCATCACCTCCGCTCACTTTGCTCTTTAGGTGGCCCTCACCTCTATTTCCAAGGCCAAGCGCCAGATTCGTAACTCCAAAACTTGTACTAAAATTTCTCTTCAGGTAACTATAAAGCAGTAAATTAGCCTACAAGTGATCTACCCTTCTACCTAACGTCTTTTATGTTTATTTTTTTGGTATGGTCTTACTCAGTCAGGCTAACTGCTACTGTTGTTTGGTTTCTTTGAGATCAATCCTGAAGAGATTCTATTCACCAAATGCTTTCTAGGTAAGGATAAATCTTGCCATGGATGATAAAGAGCACTTGTATTCACGAAGGATTTATTTCGTTTCTGTAGTAGAAATTGTATTTGGTATTTTACCTTTTGTTTGATAGTGTAAATTGGGTCGAAGATGAAGGTTTTTCTTAGTTATTGAAGTATATTCTGCGTGCTATATATTTTCGAACATTTTGTCCTATCTTCCTACTATTCTGGGAGGACCACAGGGGATAATGGCTATGAACGTCCTTGGGAAAAAAATATCTTCATCAACATATTTTTCCTTTACCTAGTCGGGTCACGGGTGTCGAGTAAGCAATAGATATTACTTTAGTTTATCTATAACCGATTGATATTGTCAAAATAAAAATAACGTCATATAAAAATAGATATTACTTTAGTTTATTCTATGCTTCTGGTGCAAGTGAACAGTATGTTATCTTCTCTCACGTATTTTGTGGGATCCGCTTGTGATGGGGTCCACTTGTATGTGAGAAAAGAAAGCATTGAACATGAAATAATTTTTCATGCTATGGGGGCTACCAGGCTAGTATACATTAGTGTGGAAACTTTGAATTCCCCAGGTCCATGGCCTACCGTCTGCTAGAAATAATAGACAGTACAGGGTCGAAAATCACATGACTCTAGGCGTGTGAGGGGTCGGCAACGGCAAAGGATAAACGAGAGCCACCAACCTCTTCTTGTTTTGCCATCTTTATATAGGGCAGATCTTTCTCAAAAGACGTTAGGCATAAAAAATGCATGGCTATTAGATAAGGACCCAAAAGAAATGAGGAGGAGGTAACTCTGCCTAGTGTTCTTTTTTAGCCTATTCTAAGCCTCCAACAGAAGGTCCACAAAAGGTTAGACACTACGCACATGGTAAATGATGGTTACTACTCAATGTCCTCTGCCCCCCACCTTGGATCAATACGTGCTAGTTGGATCAATGCCAGTACAAAATATGCCACTTGCTTCTTTTGTTTCCGCTAATATTTTCAACGTAGAAATTATTATTTTCAGCGTAACATAGAAAATATTTATTTAATACCCTTCGTGTAATAATAATAATAATAATAATAAGTTTGTTAACTGTCAAATGCTGTTTATCAAGCTAAATTAATTACGTCGTTGTTGGTTATATTAAGGTGGTCAGAACAACATAGAACTACTCGTGAAAAATAAATCCGCATAACTAATAACCGGGTCGAATATGATTCCGAACCGAACATGCTTGGAATCTTTAAATATGTCTTTCCTTTTCTTTTTTTGAATAATAGTTATAAATTCTGTACTTTCCTCAAATTTTAAAAATAAATGTAAAACTACAGAGTACTTAATGATATAATTTTATTTCTTATATGATAATCTTTTGGACATTGCTGTGCCGGCATTATATGTACGTCAGAAACAATTATATAATCTCTCTGTTCTATATTATAAGTTTAATATTAATTTTTAAAAAATTAATTTAAAATATTTTTAAATTTAAAATTGACATAATTATATTTATAATTATATTAACATAAATTATATCAATTTATATCAATTTTGAGTTTAAAAATATTTAAAATTAATTTTTTAAAAGTCAATATTTATTTTATAATTTAGAACGGAAAGAGTATAATATTTTTACAAATATATAAAATTGAGTTCTTTTGTTGGACAAGATTTTGTTAACATGCATAAGATCCAGTCGTCATGTGCTATTAATTCTTTATAATAGATTATAACGTGAATAATAAGGAAAAAACATGTATTTCTGATGTGAGCTGTGTAATATTCTTAATTACCGAACGAAAATACCAAGTCATTTGGTGACAAAATAATAATAAATTTTGCTAATTAAGTTTTGGTAGGGAGTAAAATAGATCATTCATCGTATACTTTCAAAATCTCTACTTTGATCCAACCGTTACGATGCAAAATACATATTTTGAATGTAGAAAGATTAAAACTTCCTTGTTTCATTAAAAATTTTATTTCTTAAAAATATTCAAAAAGAAATCTCAATTTTTTATGATAATAAAATAACATAATATTCTCAAATTTAATATCATAATTTATTTATTTATTATATCATCCGTAGTAAACTAAACAATCAATACTAGTATGAGACGGTTTTAATGGTACAAAAAGATTAATTAATATTTAGATACAAATATACAAAAGTGCTTACTAAGTAAAGGAATTGACGTAGAAAAGTGATATTTTTATAGAATTTTTTGATATTTTTATATATAAATTGTCATTATAAATTTAAAAAAAATGATTAAAATCGTTATTATAGACATATAATAATATTTTTTATATAAAAATATTAAAAAAATATTTTATAAAAATATCAATTTCTTTGATGTAGTGTCTCTATCTTAATTTCTCCACTTGAAAATATAATAGATTTTGATCGAAATAAGAGACTAAAAAAGCAAACTCGAGTGGACCAAAAGATTATGATATAAGTATTAGTCAAAGTAAAACACATGGAGTGAGGGGTACATGTACATTTTTTTATTTACAAAATTTATAAACTTAAAGAATATAGGTATTAATTGTTTGCATTTAATTTTGTTGAATCGCCAGTTTGATAGCGATAATGAAATTGTGTTGATAAAACTTGAGAATTTGACATTTTAAAAGTAAAATATAATTATTAAATAAATACATTCAAAAGATGAGAGAAAAATAAATATGTGTTTAAATTTAAATAATTCTTTTGTAGAATGACAATTAAAAAGAAACGAGCAGAATTATTATTTTAAAAATAACTTTTTTGACTTTTTTTTATAAAAAAAAAGAAAAAAAAAGTGATAATTGGAAAGAAAAGTAGTAGTACTAATTGGTAAGCTATAGAGTTGAAGAACTAGGGCCTGATGTTTATCCACTAGACCAGACCATTCCTACTAGTAATACTTAAAAAAGAAAGGAAAAGTAGTAGAACGAACGGCCCCCCGATGTCGGGATGGGGACCACATCACTTTAGGTGGGGAATCTCAACACGTGTCAGAATCACGTGGTGAGTGTAAGAAAGAAAGGAATTGGTGATGGACGGGTGGTGGTGAGCGTACATGGTGAGCCTTTCCGTTGTGTCAGTCAGTTGGCCCGTGTTTCCCTGTTTTATGCCCTCAGACGGAAAAATTATTTTATCGTATATACGTGATGTTTTAAAATTATATAAATATTATTATTTTAATATATGTAATGAAAAAATATATTATATATATTAAAATAACAGTATAATTTTTAATTTGAAACACCACATGATAATATTTTAAGACTATTAAATAATTTTTCTCAGAAATTACCTTTCACCTGACACAGAAACAACATACATACATATATATATATATATATATATATGTTCGCATACATACATTTGATATATATATTTGTTCATTAATTATCACAAATATTTATTGGAAAATGCTATAGCCAATGATGTTTGACAATGATATAACTAATGATCTTTGTTAAAAAATGGTGGGACCCACCATGTATGGTGGAGTCCACTAATTTTTAACAAAGGTCATTGGCTAGATCATTGGCTCTAGCAAAACTCATATTTATTATACATCATTTTTATAAATAAATATCACTTTAAAAATATTTATTTGGATTATGGAAATAGGGACGTACATACAGACATGTAGGCCTGAGATGTGATGATAGAGAGGAGAGAGTTTTGCAATGAAAAAGGAAGAATAGTGTTAGTAACGCTGTTAACCTTTGTCTTTGGCTATATATTCATTTCGGCGGTTTAGGTGCAGTTTAAGAGGGCTACGCCGTTTGCTACCGACGGCGAGGTCAATTGGTCTCCTACGTTTTTGGCAACTCTGACCACTGCTAAATTAATAGTATTTCAATCCTCCCAGCTCCCGCAACGTACTACTATTAGTACTAGTACTACACTACACGCGCTAGCTCCTGCCGCGCTATTTTTCAGAAAAAAAATACTCCTTTCTTTGATTTAATTTGAATTTTAAAATCAAATTAATTCATTTTTTAATCAAAATTTTTTAATTTTTTTAAAATACAAATAAAGAGATTATGTTCATAAAAATATATATTTAATTTACTACAATATTTAATTTTTAAAAATTTAAAAATATAAATAAATTTACTTAATTATCAATTATAAAATTGATCAATTTTATCAAAAAAATAAAATTAACCGGGACGAAGGAACTAGGAAGTATAAGATACGGACGGATTACTTAATGAAGGGAGGAGGGTGATAATGCAATAATCAAAGTGGGTCAATGGTCATGGATCACGACTTCAATATTCATTTTAACGTGGAAATTCTTATCGCCAGCAAACACTATAATATAAGTTAATGTAATGTAAATTATGAGTAATTAAATAATATATTTACTTTAATAAAAATTAACTTTTTAATCGTCAAAGTTAAAGGTCGCTGAAAATAAAAGGCATCACTGAATCGAAAGTAAAATTGTCACTAAATAGTTATTAATTATTGGGCCACAATGCATGTGTCTGCATGTAGACTGTAGTATGATCTCAGTACATGCAAAAGTAAATATTACTAGTATTAATTAGTAATTAATACAAGTAATATTTATAGTATTACGTGAAATTAGTTACGGGAAATTTGACTTAACTAAGGAATCGTATCGGGACTAATTTTTACGTTATTTTCTTCTAATTGTATCTGGAAAAAATTTCATCGTACTTAATTTCTTCAACGCCTTGCTTAAGATTAGGTGGGTAGCTAAGCTAGTGCAGTCATTATATCTTAACAATATATATAATGCAGTTATCTTCAACAAATATACAAAATTTCCCACGTACGAATATATATATATAGATAGATAGATAGATAGACTTACGAGGCGATATTTTTCAACAAATTAAGGAGACAAATACAAAAGATATTTGTCAATATAAAAAGCCCAAGTGGACGTAATAACAATTAATTCATCAAATGAGATATAGCGTTACAGGGCCATTAAAATAGATAGGTCAGCAATTCTTCTATAGATTAAGCTCTAATACTGTGTCTGTGACAATCAGAGTTACGATTAAATGGATCGTAGCTAGTATTGGTGCACACGTCGGTGTGCTCGATTTTTTGAGAAAAAAAATAACTAAATTATTTAACTCGGTTATAAAAATTAAAAATTAAAATTGTCCAAATTTTTACATCGTAATTGGTTCTCAGTTTATTCAGTTTCGGTTAAATCGGTCGGTTTATTCGGTTATTCGGTTTCGTAATTGATAATTTGATATTTATTATATTGTCAAATTTTCATAATAATTAATAAATCACTAACTCAATAACTACTAATTATAATAGAAGTTATCTAAATTCGAAAAACAAAAATCACCTAACTTACTCACTAAGATGGAAGTTTTGCAAATTCGTCACAATAAAAACATATAATAAATATATAATTATATAAAATAAATATTTATTAGAAAAGTATATAAATTATATTATAATTTTAAATTATTCGGTCGGTTTCGATTTTTTGAGAAGTCAAATCAAACCGGCCGAACTAGTTTCAATTTTTTAGTTTTATAGTGTTCGATTTTTCGGTTTTATATTTTTTGGTTTAAAATAGTAACGGTTTGGTTCGATCCGGTCGATTTTTCGATTTTATATGCATCCCTAGTAGCTAGCTTAGTTACGAAATATATGGAAGGATCTCCCTACCCTAATGAATTTTTTTTCGTTAATTCCTAGCTAGTAGCTACTTTATTTGAATCTTGGGGAAAATTTTTATATTTAGGACAATATTAACTCATTTGTTAATTTGGAAAACAAAAAAGGGTAATACTAAAATTTAGTACAAATAATAATTTTACAAATTGTAGCAGTACTACATGTTCATTATATCTGTTTTTTATTGAAATATTTGCCAACTAGTGCATTGGAGTTCGCGCTCCGTCACGAGCGTTTCCCAGCTACTCTCTTATATTACACGTAGTACAACTAGTTGATGGAGTATCAAATTGTATCTTTATATTTATGTGCACCCTCCGTTCCGTTCTAGGGAGTATAAAATTATTATTAATTATTAAAAAAATTAATTTAAAATATTTTTAAAATTAAAATTAATATAGTTTATTTAAAATTTTAAAGTAATTTTTTTATAGTTAATTTTATTTGTAATAATATTAATATTAATATAAATTAAATAATTTATTTTAAATTTAAATTTAAAATAGTTGAAACTAAATTATTAAAAGATTGATTAGAACTGAGGAGTATATATTTTCTCAAGCCTGACCGACTCTGTCTCTCGCTCTCTCATCCCTGATTCTGAGTAACAAAGGAGTCACAGTAGTGAAAACCCCCATCCAATCCCCAGTGCCCAGATTCCTCACCCATTCGGCCCCCTCCTTCGGTTTCTGATTCGGCCTCAGTCTCATAAAATCTCTCAAACCCCCCAACTCCAACCATCTCTAGAGAGAGAAAATTAACCAAGAAATTTCTCATAGATATGAAGCGAGACTACCCGCAACCTAATCATATCTCCTTCTCTGACTGCGGTAGCGGCGGTAGCTCCTCCGTCAACAATAGCGGTGTGTATTCAAACGGAAAGTCTAAGATGTGGGAGGAAACTGAACAAGATGTTGGAGTGGACGAGCTTTTGGCTGTTTTGGGCTACGAAGTCCGGTCCTCAGACATGGCTGAAGTAGCTCAAAAACTCCAACATCTCGAAGAAGTTATGGGGCTAGCTCAAGAAGACGGCCTTTCGCATCTAGCTTGCGATACCGTTCATTATAACCCGTCTGATTTATCTTCCTGGCTCGAATCTATGATTACAGAGCTCAACCCACCACCGGCAAATGATCTGTTTCTCACTCCGGCAGAATCATCTACTAACAAGATAATCTTCGATAATTCATCTTCTTGCGATTATGATCTTAAAGCAATTCCAGGTAAAGCCGTTTACCCTCCGATTGTTCAATCACCAGTTCCTCCTTCAAATAAAAGATTGAAAACCATGTGTCCAACAAATCCATCAATTTGGCAAAATCCTGTTCAATCTCAACAACACTTAAACGAACCCTCCCGTTCAGTAGTTTTGGTGGATTCCCAGGAAAACGGAGTCCGATTAGTTCATACTTTGCTGGCTTGCGCGGAAGCTGTGCAGAAAAATAATTTAAAGGTCGCAGAAGCACTCGTTAAACATATCGGATTCCTAGCGGTGTCACAAGTCGGAGCAATGAGAAAGGTCGCCACCTATTTTGCTGAAGCATTGGCTCGGAGAATCTACGGATTATACCCACAAAACTGTCAGGATTCTGCCTTCGCTGATCTACTTGAAATGCATTTCTATGAAACCTGTCCTTACCTAAAATTTGCCCATTTCACTGCTAATCAAGCTATTCTCGAAGCTTTTGCTGATAAGAAAAGGGTTCACGTGATTGATTTCAGTATGAAACAGGGGATGCAGTGGCCGGCTTTGATGCAAGCTTTGGCTTTGCGGCCAGGTGGACCGCCTACTTTTCGGTTAACCGGTATTGGACATCCGTCACACGATAATACGGATCATTTGCAGGAAGTGGGTTGGAAATTAGCTCAATTGGCGGAAACTATTCACGTAGAATTCGAGTATAGAGGGTTCGTGGCGAATAGTTTAGCCGATCTGGATGCATCTATGCTGGATCTTCGAGAGGGTGAAACTGTGGCGGTTAACTCGGTTTTCGAGATTCATCAGCTCTTGGCTCGACCGGGTGCAATTGAGAAGGTGATGGCGGCGGTAAAGGATATGAAGCCGGAGATTGTGACGGTGGTGGAGCAGGAAGCTAATCACAACGGACCTGTATTCTTGGACCGATTTACCGAGTCTTTGCATTATTACTCGACCCTTTTTGACTCGTTGGAGAGCTGCGGTAGCGGCGTTGACGATGGCGGACCGGTGAGAAACCAGGACAACGTGATGTCGGAGGTGTTCTTGGGAAGGCAGATCTGTAACGTGGTGGCTTGTGAAGGGGTTGACCGGATTGAAAGACACGAGACTTTGGCCCGGTGGAGAACCCGGTTCGACGCCGCCGGGTTTGAGCCGGTTCACTTGGGGTCTAACGCTTTTAAGCAGGCTAGCATGCTGCTGGCACTGTTTGCTGGTGGGGATGGGTACAGAGTGGAGGAGAAGGATGGGTGTCTAATGTTGGGTTGGTACACTCGCCCACTCATTTCTACCTCAGCCTGGAAACTCAGTGGTTAACTCTTTGAGTTGACCCGGTGGGGGAGTGAGTCAGTGCATACTCTGTGCGAGCCAAACACACCACAGAGTGTGTTATGTGATGAGCTGGATGTGACCACCTATAGAGAGAGGGGGAAATGCTATGATGTGAGATAGACCACTGTTAAGGGTGGGGCTCTTCTTTTGTTTAATATTTTAGTCACCTTTTTTTTTAATTTATAGAAACCACCCTTTTCAGGTTTTTCTTTCTTGTGTGGAATCTTTGTATTTGTAGGGGTGAAATCGTCTTAAACGTTGCATGTGCATTTCTATGGAACCTTCCTTAATAAATACGAGCACTCCGGTAATTGATAATCGATCTATGTTTTTGAGTTGTATGATGTTGTGAATTGTGATAATGATGATGGTGTAGTAATGTTTTCAGACACCGATCCGTCGTCGAATTATAAAGGGTATCGTTGATTTAATTAGTGGTCAAATTATTATTAAATTGGTAATGTTATAAATATATAAAAATATATAATATTAATAATTAATAAAATTTAAATTTTTTTAATTTTTTGTAAATTAAAATATAATAAAATAATACTATAATATTAGTTAAAATATCTAATTTTAAAATTAATTTTTTTTTGTATAAAAAAATATTAATCTTTTTTTTAAAACTAAGTCAATTAATCGATTTTATAAGTTGAACTATTAATTCGACTGGTGGTCAATATGATTTTGATTAGGTCAGTGAAAATCAATTCGAACGTTGTGCCAACTGGCAATGTTTTGAAAATCAATTTGGAACTGGCCGTCGGAATGATAGAATCGGTTTCCTTTTCGGTCCGATTTGGACCAATTCACCTAATATATATTATTAATTATTAATAATATATATTTTTATATATTTATGACATCACTGGTTCAATAACAGTTCGACCACTGTTTGAACTAATTACCCATCCACTTGGTACCTTTTTTGATTCGTTGAATGAATCGGTTATGAGAACATTACCAACTGGTTTCAATTTTTGACTGATCAAACAGTCGATTCAGGCCGAATTTTAAAACCATGTGATGTAGTAAAGAATTACTCACTATTACCATATTTTAAAATAATAAAATGTAAAATTAATCATTGTATTTTTAATTTATTTAAATATCGTGTCTATTTTTGTTGGTCAATACTACAAAAATAAGTCAATTAAGTATAAAAATTCATTTCCGTCAAAATTCAAATTCAAAACCTGAACATCATAATTTTAAGTAAGTGTTCAACTAAATTACATGATATAATTATAAATGAGACAACATAAATTTTATTTATACAAGTTTATCCATTTAAACCAAAAAAGAGAAAGATAAATAAGAACCGTTCCATCAATTTTACCGCAAGAGTTACATTTGTAATATATATATATATATATATATATATATAAAATACTATTTGTTAGTTTAATTATATAATGTAGTAATAAAATTATGATCATAAATTGAAAAAAAAATATTATTTTATATTATTATTATTATTATTATATTAAATTAATATTTTTATAAGAAAAAGTACGGTAGTTAATTTTTTATTTTATTTTATTTCATAATTTTAAATAGGAAAAAGCAGTGGATGGTGATGGGGCAATGGCCATATAATAAGAAATTTGGCCGGCTGGTTTGTAGGCTCCATGCAATGAAAATAAAGTTTGGCATAATTTATACGGGGCATTAATATATAGCCGAACTTACCTGTAAATTTTATAAAATAGAATTGTTAGGAACCAAGTTGTATGACTTGTTAATTTAACAAACAACATGAAAATGACTTTAACATATATTATATAGAAATAGATGCCACGCCCGTCCATAACAAGAATACCATCAGCCACTTTGATTAACATTTGATAGTTCTGTACATTATTTTATGTTCTCAATAATTGATTAATTAGTTAATATTTTTTTTATTTTAAATTATATGATTATTATTGATTTTTAAAAGTTAATTTAAGATATTTTAAAATTTAAAATTAATTTATTAAAAATTATGAAATAGTAAAATTTATAATGAATAATAATTTTGAGATAATTTATAATATTAATTATTGATATTAATTTTGAATTTAAAATTTTATAAATTAATTTTTAAAATTTAATAATAATTAAATAATATAAAACGAAAGAAGATATTTACATGAAATGATCGACAAAAGGTGGGATACCGTTCACATAAACCAAATCTTACAACTACTGGTGCAACGACTATAAACAAAAAGATGGTGGGTTAAATATGAACATAAAGCTAAAGCTAGTGTACGTGGGGATTGGGATTAAACCAAGAACAAGGGAAGAGCCAAATTATTCACACATAATAAACGAAAGATTTAAAAGAAATGGTTAGGATTAATCAAGAATTAAGAGGTGTAAACTAAGACTGGTAGATGAGCGAGACTGTGAGAGAGTGAAAGATGTTGGGAATTAAGTTGTTGCAAATTAAATAATAAAATAAATTAAGAGAGACAAATAATATAATATTAAACGTGTTTTGATCTTCAATGACCTAATCTATAAAATCAATTTCAATATATATAATTTTATGCACGGAATAAAAGTTGAAAAAACTCTCCCTCACACACCAACACAAAACCCACTCACATCCTCTCTCAACTGTTAGAATGTTACATGATTTTTAGTTGTATTAAACAACTAAACATAATACTCTATTTAGTCATAATTTTTCTCTTCCTATTCAAAATAGGACGCTTCTAAAATAATACTCACATCAAAAATAAGATTTCTTTTCATAATAAGATTCTAACATATAATAAATATCCTATTAAAATTAAGATATCTTCCAAAATAATACTTCTATTTTTAGTAGAATTCTTCATTTTCTTAATAACAATTTTTTTTTAAATAGAATTTAAAAAGTATCCCAATAAAATAGAGCAATGACCATATCACTTTACCTAGATTGGGATTATTTGTACTCCCATAAAAAAAATTAGATATATTCTTTTTGTCCATTTCAATTTTTTTTTTAAAAAAAATTGTTGAGTTTCGGGTACTCAAATGGGGTGCCTTTGAAAGATCCGACACATTTGCTGGTTAGCCAAATTATCTAACAGTGGCTTGGTAAGTTCCTTTTATTTTTTAAACATTGTTATTTGACTGACTGTCGGAGAGATATTAAGAAGTGAGTGCAACTCATCCACCACGTTGTTATTATAAACCCACATATTCTGATGATATACGATTACAGTGATTATTCCAATAGAAAGATAGTGCATATCATAGATATACAACTTTAGTAGAAAAGTAAAAAATACGCCCTGCCAATTAGAGAGCTCCTATATAGAGTGATTCCTAGTTACTACAAATTGTGAATATTGAACCCCGTTATCATCTTGTATAAATTGTAGTTTGGGGCGTCCGCTGTATTTGTGTACGTGACGCAGAGATCATGAAATTGCAAAGTTTTTTTTTTTTTTTTTCCGTACAAAAAACACATACGCTTCGAGAGGTATGTGTTTTTGATTTTTTATTTTCTTGTAAATCAGTCATGACATACGAATTATTAAAGTATAAAATAACATAAGATTTCAACAACACGTCATTATTTTTATATTTACATGTCATTAAATATTCTAGCTAGTGTTGAGAATAATTTTGAAAATTTTATATTTTATTTAAAAACAATCGGTTTTCAAATATATACTAACGTGTACACACTCTCTCTATATATGGTGTTCAACAAAGACATGCAATAATTCTTTAATAACGCAATTAGTTCAACTTGTAGGTGTATTTTAGATTTGTGAAATGGGATATTGGTAAAGATCACATCACAACCCATTTCAAACCCCACGTCTTCTTCATTGTATATTCTCTGTCTTAATATTTTCCACGTCTTGTTTAGATAATGCAATGAGGGCTATTCATTTGGCAGCCAAGTCAAAATAGAAGTAATTGTTGACAAAATGTGACTTGAGCCGATATTTTTCTATCTATACACGGTAGTGGAAAATGTGAAAGGGTCTGTAGTCAAACTTGACATGCATGTCGATTATATCTGTCGAGGGATATATGAGCGTGCGGGTTTAGTCTTTTTCTTACTCATGTCAAGCTTTTACTTGCAACACATATGACAGTTCTTTTCCAGAATATTTACATTAAAAATACTATTATCAACACTAAATTCGAGTGGAAAAATCCTATTCCATCGTATATTTTAAGGATAATATTATATATACAAAAAAATTAAATACTTCATTCATCTTAATTATTAAAATGTAAGGTCTGGTACGAATTTTTATATTTGATTCTATTTTTTAATAGTTGAGATGCATGTGTAATACTTTTTTATATTTTAAAAACTTGCAAACATTAAAAATTTGTTTTTATTTTATGTTTAATTAATAAGTTGTTACTATTTTAGTAAAGACCACGCTAGCTATAATGAAATTCTGATCATAAATCTGACAACTTCAACAAAAAATATTTTTTATTTCAATAAAAAAAATTGTATTTTTATGAAACAAAGAAAAAAAATAGCTTTATTGTAACGTGGGCCCTTACTTGGCTGCAGTTGGGACATTAACAATCTATTTTAATTTTTTAGAGGGTTGGGTTTTAAAAATCCTTGACTTTTCAGTTACATATAAATAGAAAATATTGCATGGAAAGAAATTATATATATATATATATGCATTGCATGATGAGAGAAAGGGTCAACATCAGTCGTGAGTTGGTCCCAATATATAGTTCTGAATGTCGGGAGAGCTTTATTTGAAAAAGGTGAGCTTTTCAAGTCTTTCTCATGCCCTTCAATTTCTTGTATTTGGTCGCACGCAAAATCTCCACCAAAAACAACGGCCACCATCAAATGCTCCCTTCACGTTTCATGCGCCACCTTTAGATCTCTATGACTATTTCATACTTTCTTCTTTCCACAAAAGTTTTTTTTTTAATTCAAAAAAGAGTCCCTTTTAATTGATAGAATTATAAATTTATACAATACTCTTAAAAATATAATCATAATTTTATTATCACATTATCGCTACGTAATTAACACCTTACTATATTTAAAGATAAAACAAAAAATATATCTATAATATTTATAGATTTTGTTAATGAAACTTTCTATAGAAGGCGGGTCTTGACAACAAATCATTATTATATTATGTATACTGAGAACATTAGCGTATCCAGAATTTTTATTAAGGATGATCACCCTTGTTATTAAAGATAATTAAAAAAAATGATAGGTAAAAACAATAATTAACATAATTCACTTAATATAGAGTTCATTAAAAATATATAAAAATCATTACAAAATTATTTTTTAATTGAGGGTCAATTTCTTGAATATCAAATATAACTTTTTTTTTAATGTACGTCGCCATTTAATGAGTGTTGAGTAGAATCAAATACATTTTTTGAAGTGAAATTACAATTAAATTTTGTACAATTTATAGGTACTGTAACTTGAAACTCTAATTTTCTTCAGTGACCATAAGGGGCGACGACTGGCGTAGTGGTGACACCTATTTCCCTTTGTTATTCTATTTCTATTTTCTTAAGGGCGATCAAAGTTGAGCATAATACTCTTATTAATTGAAGTTTTTATAAATTTAAGGTTGGTGAAATAGGTGCTCCCTATAGATAACCCCCTGACTGAGTATACCTACATATATACGATTCACTTCTCAAGCAAAAGTGTATCAAAATCATAACATGACGTACAATTTGTAAACCAACCATGTTTATTTGTGGTATTGTATTCTTTTTGGTCATGATTGATGCATGACCTGAATAAAATTTGGAATTTGGATCGACTGTCCTTTGACTTGGCCATGGGCACGGGCAGAGCTTCTGATGAGAATCCAGGACTATACATGGGTAATGGGTCAAAGAAATTTTGAGCACAACACAGAGCTACGTAGAAGTATGATTAGTGAAAACTGGGCCTCGTTTGTAGTGGGCTTCAAGTGGAGATGGATCCTTACTATTCTACAGACCCGACTCAATTCCCTCAGAAATTTCAAATTTCAATTGAGAATATAAGTAACCGGATTGCAGAATTCAATTGAGCATATGCTGCCTCAGGTGCATGCTAACACGTACACTTATTCAGCCGACACGTGCTTAAATTACCACTTGGTCTCATTAAAAATTCATTAATTAAATTACTTGTTGATCTCTCATTAAAAATTCAGCAAGACCATAATCATGAGTTCGGTGACCAGAATTCACCCACCATGTGCTTCAATTAGAGTATTTTGAATAGGCAAGACTCCGCCGTTACGTGTAAATATGTAATAAAGATGACAATTTACCACACGATACACATTCTTCATAATGCAATTATGCCCGCGTGAGTGAGACTGTATAATTTCTCCACCAAAACATAAGGTTGATTGTACTAAAATATACATAAGAAATGATGCATGCAAAATATATACCATAAAATAATGATAAGCGCCCAAAAGAAGTTCGTAGTGTTATTATTTACTCCAAACGATGCCTATTGCATGCACCAACTCGGGCGTTTGTAGGGCATACTCCTACTGCACTCCAATATCTAGTGTAACAAAATTTACTAGTGATTTAAAGAATGAAGTAAAGAACTTCTACATCAAAACCAAGGCATGTGTGTCGAATATTCTAGTTCTAGAATAAATGAACAAGGACCAAACCTAGAAGGATAATGTTAGCCGTCTCAAATTCAAAGCGTCCACTGTCAAAACCAACCGAAACTGCTGAAAACTTGCAAGTAAATAAACAACCAAAGTTTGTTACTTTATTGCATTTGAAGTAATATAAGCACTCAAAAGGCTCAACGAAATAGAAGTTCACTTCCTATACCAATTCCAATATTCCCATAATTTAGATCAATTCAATGAGAAGATCCTTCACTGCATTCTAATGCAGCTTAAAAAGGTCGAAGATCCTTCACTGCATTCTAATGCAGCTTAAAAAGGTCAATATCTACCAGAAAATAATACATCATAGTTATTTGTACACAGAGAAACAAAAAACAAACTTGTATAACATTCTAACATGGAGAGTTCAAAATAAAGTGCATAATCAGTACCTGCTCCAAAAGATACCAAACTACTGCATGAGCAAACTCAAAACAAATTGTGAATGTTCCTACTATACTCAAATCTCCAGCTTTTTTGGCTTCATGAACTAGATCTTAGTGTAACATATTTGTTGAGAAAATTAATAAGTATATAAAAGAAGAATGAAGAAAGGAATTTATATGCCAAAAACTAAGGCATATGTTCAATTCTAGAATGCATGACCAAGAAACAAACAAAGCTCGATTAAATAATTATCTTAAGAAACAACCAAATCATAAGTAACATCAGATTATCTGTATCAGAACCAACGCCCACATATATAATATCAGACGAATTCACAATGAGTAAATTAAAATTCAAAGCCCTTACTGAAAGTAAGGTCTAGAGAACACATGATTGCTTCCAATGCTCTTCTTCTTCAAATTAATTTGTAATGTCATATTTACCAACTACTTGTACTATCTTATAGCACAGTCACCAGATGAAAGCTATAAACATCGCAACCATCAAAACCAACTGAAACTAGGGTAAAGATTTGAACAGAAATTAAACCTAAGAAACCAAAGTTCACAACTTTATTGAGTTTAATGTTAAACAAACCCTCAAAAGGTTTATAACTATTGATCAAGCCAAGGAGAAAACAAAGTTGACAACAGAATTTAAATTCACTTGGAACTCCAACTCCAGTGTTTAGATAATAAATTCAATGAGACGATATCTTTAGATTAATTCAATGAGACGATATCTTTGGATTAAGAGATTTATTGAACCATGCCTTCCAACTACCGGAACGCTTTCGAACAACAGTAGTCACAACTGCCCCTGGTTTTCCATTATCAACGGATTTATCCGGGTCCGGCTTTTTGCACAGAATGAAATTTCGAACTCCTGGTGACCCAATTGTCTCCCATGGACTCAGAGCTGCAACCAAATCAATTCAACACATTAGCATGTAAAATTATACTATCTTATATTTTCCCCAAAAAAAACCTACCCACATTGTCAGAATTAATAAATTACTGTCCAAATGATAATAAATACTGCACTACATTTGCCTTTCACATATTGTTCTCTTTTTTTTTTTGGTTATGAATAATATAGACTGAATTTTAATTACCTTCAGTTCCAGCAACAGGGGAGTAGAGGACAAAATTATTGAGGTCGGAGCCGAGGATCGGAAGGCGGCCCTCGCGGGCATAAGACTTGAGAGCGGAATCGATGATGGCTACAACATGCTCCCTCTCATTCACAACCAGACGGATCGGCCCGGCGCTACCAATCACCGTTATGTTAATCAAAATACGATTGCCCTTTCCGGCTGCCGCCTGATACTTCTTCTGCTTGGAAAACAACATCTTTTAGCAAAATCAATATCTTTTCTATATTTTACTTTTGGGCACAGAATAGAAAGAGATCAACAAATACGAAAAAGAAAGAGAGACAACTTAAGGTTGGTTTGTTTGCTTTGGGAATAGAGAAAGAAAAAAAAACAAAATTGAGCGTCGGTGAAGGACGGATGTAGATTGGCGGCTATGAAATCTCTTACGGGTCGACACCGATGCAGCGGTAGTACCAGCCTTCCTTGCAAGATCCGAAGGAAAAAACCGAAGAAACAGATATCCCCCTTGGAGTAAGGGGGGAGAACATTAACCAATTACCCAAGATTTCCACCATTCACAATGCAATTCTTCAGAGACCTGAGAAATTGGGGCGCGAAGATGATGATATCAGGATCGAAAGAGAGGATAGAAAAAGAATTAGGCCGACCTAGCCCAATATATATACGGAGTATATATATATATACCTTTACCCATCGATTGCCAGTTCCCCCAGTCCTATTTCCAGTTGGATGGATCTATACGCCACATCAAGTTTTGCGTAAACTTCACATTTTTTTCCCATTCTTTTTTGTTAGAATTATAATTCCCCTCCTCTTTAATTAAAGTTATAGTTTAACTACAAACTATTATTAATTATCATATTTATCATTTAAAAATATTTAAAAAATAATTTAAAATTTAAATAGTTTATAAATTAATTTCAAAAAATAAGATATCTATATAATTACGGAACGAAGGGACTATGCTAAGAAAACAATAAAGTATTATCTTGATTTGAAGTATTATTTTTTAATTTATTATCTCAATTGAAGTAGTGAGTACCTAATATATGTTTTTATATACAAATCATAAGAGGGAAATTTTTTTATTATCTTGATTTGAAGTATTATTTTTTAATTTTTACTAAATTGGTAATTTGTGCAAGGCACAATTTTTTTAAAATGTGTACTTTTTAAATTATATTTTATATGAAAATTAATATAAATAAATAAATTATGTCATATTTTTGAATTCTTATTTGAACATATAATATATATCTTTGTATTGACCAATAAATTTCATAATATTAATTTAGAGTTGTTATTAATTATTTTTTTATATATTGAATAATTTGAATCTTGGAGTTGTCTTTTCATATTCATTAGTTCCTAAATTATACCATATATATATATATATATACATATACTCGGTATTAACTTATAATTAACCAAAATTATTCTGTAAAATTATAAAACTATTAGATAAGATCTTTTAATGTCTTATTATATATAATTATTGATTGATTGAATAAAACAATAAAATTTTATTCTTAAAATATATATTCCAAACAACTCAAAAAATATAAATTTGACACGTGATAGATTCCGGTAAAAAGTTGATCGAACTGACAAAAAGGAATAACTTTATCTTTTAATTTTATTTTGAGTGTAGATTATCTATTCTAAACTTGTGGGTTAAAAAACAAAAAAATGTGTCAATTTAATTGGATACTTTTGTCATTATCCTTTTGTAGTAATTTATTTTAAAAATAAAGTTGATCTTCAATTAATTACCCGTAAGCTAAAGTACAGGTGAAAAAGACAGAATACTCTAATTTATTAGTAGTAGATATATTGCTTAAAATAAACCGGCAAAATGCGACAGGGCAAAACAGTATAATATTATCAATGTAGGACAGAAGAATTGCATTGAAGGTGGTGGGTGGACAATGTCTCTCTCTCTCTCTCTCCTTAATTATCTGAAGTCTTGTGGAGGTCTTTGTTTTTTCTATATTTATCATACTTAAAACATTTAATTGTTCTGGTAGCTCTTAATTCTCTGCACAAACAAAAAAAATATTAAAAAAGAAGAAGAAGAAAGACGAAAACTAACTTGGCTGGCGCTGGTATATATATAGTCATACTACTCCCACGATGGATGGTTTGCTAGGTCTTCTTAAAATTCGAGTGCGCAGAGGAATCAACCTTGCCGTTCGTGATGCGGTCAGCAGCGATCCCTATGTTGTCGTTGTCATGGGTCGTCAGGTCATTTTAATTTCATGTTTCAATCCCTTATATATATATATATATATATATATATATATATATATATATATATATATATATATATATCCTCATGAAATGATGTTACCTTTGAGTCTATTCTTCCTGTAACCTCTCTCTCTTTATCTCAAGAACAAGTTTATTTATAAATCTGGCCACAAAATTATGGTAATATCTTTTGTTACGTTAAAAAATAACATTGTAAAGTTTAAAACACTCTAACGAATGACCTTAAAAAATTAAAATGTTATTTCCTTTAAAAGTACTTCCACAATAAACTTTAGCTTGTGTTTGATTTCCTCTTAAATTGCAATCATATCATTCCGCTAATTTTGTAAGGAGCTACAATTAAGTTTTTGGCCAGTTTTTTGACATGTTGTCCATGAATTTAAATTCCAGATGGACAAAGTCATAAAGCCAGGAAACGAATTTTGCTATACGTAATAATTCATACAATGATTTATACAATGACATTTTATAAAATAATGGGTTCCATATATTAATTGTCATGTGAGTTCCACTATTTTACAAAGGATCAGATCATTACGTATAACAAAACTCCTAGGAAACTACGCCCCTCGTGTCCAAGCTCAGTTTGAGATGGGATAGAGGAAATGCTTGCTCCTTAAGGAACACCTAACAATAGTAATCAGAAACAATTGGGATACAGAATCATGTGAATTCTTGCTTCATTTCTTCAGATTCTGGAGCAGCAAGCATAACACTAGACTTATAGAATGAAAGAGCTTGATTTTATTGCCATTATAATCCAACTGAAAATGAAGCAAGGTTCTGTTTCTAATGTTAGCCTCATAGGTTGCATTTTTGCAATTAGATGTACTGCTTAAGCTGCCTAATGCATTGTTTCAGATTTGCTATGCACTCATGATTCTCTAGCGTTTTACTTTGACATTTGAATTAACCATAATAGACAAGGAAATTATATTGCCATGAGAATGTTATCTCTCTGCTCTTGATGTAATTCACTCCTCTGACAGCGTCTATATACATGCACAGAAGCTGAAAACTCACGTAGTGAATGACAACTGCAATCCTGTGTGGAACGATGAGTTGACTCTCTCGGTTAAGGATATAAGCCTTCCGGTCAAACTAGTAAGTGACATCTCCATATTGATGAAAACACAGTCTTTAACCAGACTGGAAGTCTTTTTTTTATAAATAAAATAAAATTTTAATCGACATTTGTAACATAAGCATTGGTGTTAACTACCCTAATGAATTATATATATAAAGCATTGGTGTTAATTAATCTAATGAATTTTATTATTCTTTTCAGACGGTATATGACAAGGACACGTTCACCGGAGATGACAAAATGGGGGAAGCCGTGATCGACATCAAACCCTATATAGAGTGTTTGAGGATGGGGTTAGAAAACCTTCCAGACGGTACTAAAATTCACAGAAGTCAGCCAGACAGAAAGAATTGCCTCGCCGAGGAAAGCGCTATTGTCTGGAACAAGGGTAAAATCACTCAAGACATGATCCTTAGACTGAAAAATGTTGAATGTGGGGAAATAGAGCTCGGAATTGAATGGGTTGAAGTTCCAGGTTGTAAAGGTTTAAAGTAATATCCTCCCCTCCTATATAATACTATTCTCTTGCGTGGTAAAGGATTGGTTTTGGAACTTTCATCCATTGTAATGTTCTACTTTATGTAATTAGACCACTTGTAATTTGTTGATGTGCATATTGCCCTGTCATTTACTTATGGGATTTTATTTGAGTTTTTTGCTCCATATGTATTTATTATATAAATAATGTAACCTATTAACAGTAATTTTTCCTGTAATAAGAACAGCATCCTGGCTGTCATTAATTCTAATTTTTATTTACCTTTCTTGAGAATAGTTGGCTGTAAAAAACTTGGCCTCTATTATTTCTGTTGATTATATATATTTACTTAATTTACTTCTATGCTAATTTGTATTCCTGCTAGAATTGTTATTCTACCACATATCTATTAGCTGCTGTGTAAGTAGCCTATATTGTTTGTCTAGGTATTGGCGGAAATGTAAATTTAAATCTTTTGCATATGGGAGAATCATATCATATTCTGGCTAATCGATTATCATGATGTTGCATTTTGTCTTATTGCTCCCTGGTTTGGTTTAGTTCAATATGATATCCAACATAATAAAGCAAATGGGCATTGAAATAACACATTGGATAACTTATCTGAATGGGTTGATTTTCTAGGCCCAAATCATGGTAAGGGAGAGATTATTTCATATTTTTAAGGACAAGTAAATAATATTTTTTTTTCCACATATTTATAGGACCCGCCTGTAATGAAATAATTTTTTACTTACTCTAAGAGTATAGAATAATTTTTTGGTAAGAGAAGTTAAAATTTAGAAAATAAATTCAGGGAACTGATGTAACACAAGTAAACTAGATTATATTACTTTTTAACAATGTTTTAGACATTAGATTTTTTAGTATAAAGTACGTATTACTCTCATGCTTGTTAGTATAATTTCTCTTTTTTATTAGTATTTAATTTTTGTCTTGTGACAAAAAGTAGAGTCGTATTGCCCGGGGCGGATCCAATGTATAGTCTGTATAGCCAATTGTCTACGCTGATTTTTTATTTTTTCTCTTTCTATATATAATATGTGCGTGAAGTATGATGACTTAAATTAAGCTAGTACGTGATTTTAAGAAAGAAACAATTATTCTCAAATGCAAAATGAGATCTGTTAAAAATATCAGCCTAAGGTTGTGAGCCGAGTAATTTTGGAAAGGTTGAAAGTAATTTTGAAAATATTAAGAGCGGTTCGGAAAGATTGACAGTAATTTTGGAAAAAAATTGAGTGTAGAATAGATAGAGTGAGGTAACAAGAATGCATTAATGTACAGACAAATCTATATATACAATATTTAAATAAAAAATTAAATATTATATTTATTTTAAGTATCAAAAAATAGGATATGATACGGATTTTAATACTATGTCTTACTTTTTAATGGTTAAAATAAATATAGTGTTTAAATATTGTCAACTTATGACCAATTAAAAAAACTCAATTAACTTGGCCAACTTTTTTGGTTCTTCTCTTTATTATATATAGTATAGATACATGGAGAATTCGTATATGTGTATTTTAATTTGTCAAAAAATATATTAATTTTCTCAACATTTTCCAGATTCTAACAACAAGCTCACTAATTCCTGTGTTAAGCACGGACGAAAAGAATAACGATTTATTATATTAATTATTAAGATAATCAATTAAATGTAAGATAAATATTTAATTAAAATTTTAAAAAAATAATTGTAGCAATTAAGTTATTAGATATTTATTAAATAATAAATTATTGAATTAAATATTATAGGTTCCTTCGATTAAACTAAATATTGTACGGAGTGTAGATTTATTTAGTTATAATTATAAAAATAATAATTACTGTAATTTTATTTAAGTTTGTAATAGAATTCTATATTAATGTTTATATTGACAAATTTTGCTTGAAATTTTTATTTGAATAGAAATATATAAAGCAATATAAATACAAAAAACAAATTCCTTTTTTCCTAACTAGTTGGTGTTTCTTTTGAATGCTTAACAAATTTGGATTGTATTAAATTTTTACAAATTTAGATAGTATAATTTGTACAAATTTGAATAGGAAAAAAAAAGAACTTAACCAAAATTTGCGAATTTTTTTTTGTAATTTTAATTATATAGTTGATTTTCTACCATATCTTGATCAAAAAAATTCTTTCTAGTTATAATTTCCTTTCTCCACCCGTACTACACATCCTTCTTAAAAGAATATGCCAGGTTTTCTTTCAGATAAAGAAAGTATCCACTCCACATGTTTTAATTCACATGTGTGTGCATGTCCGTGAGAGAGAGATTGTACACCTTGAGTCAAACACTACAAAAACCTGGATTTTTGGAATTTTGTTCAAAGATATTATTTGCATGGATATATAGAACTTGATTTGTAAGGTTATGGTTTACAGGTTTAATCTTATCTTCCCATCTTTCATATACTTGGTCCAAAACCATCCCTCTTTAAGCTGCCCTTCTGATGAACAAACGCCAAACTTTAACTTGAAAATTAAAGAGCTACTAATTCATGGCTTCTACTTCAACCTCTTCATCACATTATCTACAAACAAGCTTCTTTCCACATTCATCACAAAACCCTAAATTATTTTTCCATGATATTAATACTCCACATTTTTCATTCTTATTGCCTTCAAATAGATTCACATTACGTACAAACTCCTCTAGTACTGCAAAATACAATGAAGTTTTGGCAGATGATGAGATGGACAGAATTAGGAGGCTTCAAAACGGGTCCGACGTCCGCGGAGTTGCTGTGGAAGGGGAGAAAGGGCGGACGGTGGACCTGACGCCACCGGCTGCGGAGGCGATTGCGGAGAGTTTTGGGGAGTGGGTGATAAATAAATTGGAGAAAGAGAAAGGACGACCGGTGGAGAATGTTAGGGTTTCTCTAGGGAGGGATCCTCGAATTTCGGGTGCATCGTTGAGTGTTGGAATTTTTGCAGGGCTTGCTCGTGCTGGTTGCATGGTGTTTGATATGGGACTTGCGACTACACCAGCTTGTTTCATGAGTACATTGTTGCCTCCATTTGAATACGATGCTTCCATAATGGTACATAGTTCTGTAGAGATGCCTTACTAGTACTGTAGATATATAGCACTGTTATTCTATTCTTGTTCCTGGTTTAGGCCACTGTCACAGTTTTGTTAAGAAAAACAGTTTTTCCAAGACCATGGAAATCTACTACTAACTCCGCTCTTTTTTAGTTGACTTTTTAAGGTTATATACATAGATTAAAAAATATGATTAATAATTTGTTTAATTGACTAAATTGAGTATAAAATTTTAATATTAGTCTTTTAAAATTTATTAGAAAGATAAGAGAGAAATAAATTAGCCTTTAATTATAAAAGATAATATGAAAAATTAAACATTTAATACTTCTTTGAAATCTACAAATGACAAATAAAAAAGAATAAAAATCTCTCTTTAAAATGACAAATAAAAAAGAACGGAGGTAGTATTTTTTTGGGTCTTAATTTTTTGGAAGATTGATATGGCTCAGTTGTTTTAAATGAGCCTCGTAGAATTTTGATATTTTGTTTTCTCAAATTAGTTGCTTGATGAGTTCACGTATTTTTGCAGAAAAATTAAGGAACTTATTTTGCACTCCTTTTGTTCTATATTATTTGATAATTATTGACTTTTTAAAGTTAACTTAAAAGATTTTAAAACTCAAAATTGACATACATTCTTTTAATTTTAATCAATATAATAATGAATGTTGTAAACTATTTAAAAAATATTACCCATTATAAGTTTTATTATTTCTTCATTTTTAATGAGTCGTCTCAATTTTAAATTTAAAAATGTCTCAAATTGACTTTTAAAAATTAATAATAATCATATATTTTAGGATGGAATGAGTATTTATTTACAATTCTCAGTTTATTAAGTAATTTTTGACAATACCTTCACAACGTATAATTCAACTAATACAACTAATTTTGTAGTGTGTAATATATGTTTTGTTTCTTCCGGCTGATACGTACTTTAAGGAGTCACTCAGCTAAATTGAACAACGGCCAAATTGACCTTAATAAACTTTGAAATAAACAAAAATTAATATGATCAACCTTTTCGTAGAGAAATATATATATATATATATATATATATATATATATATATATATATATATATATATATATATATATATATATGAGGCCAGGGTGATGATGATCCGTACGTGTTGTACATGTTTGTGTTGCAGATGACAGCTTCTCACTTACCTTATACTCGAAATGGTCTGAAATTTTTCATGAAGAAAGGAGGGCTGACATCCACAGAAGTGGAGGAGATATGCGATAGAGCTGCTCGTAAATATGCTAACAGGCTCGCTAAAGTATCAACTCTCCTCTCTTCTCCTCCAAAAAAAGTTGATTTCATGAGCTCTTACGCCAAGCACCTCCGAGACATCATCAAGGAAAGGGTGAACCACCCTCTGCACTATGATTCTCCTCTTCAAGGATTTCAGGTTCTTCTACTCCTCCCTCCTCATTTTATACGCGATCAAAATTCCATGCATATATGTAACTATATATGTAGGGCAAGTATTTTTTAAAAAGTTGTTGAGTTAGATTATTACAAGAGTCTTGTGTAGTGGATTTTACTTTTTAATTTTTTTTATAACCACGTTGTACTATCACACAATTTCATTGTTGTGCGATCAGGGGTGGCTTAAGATAATTTAGAGCCTAAAATAATATTTCTAAATGAGAGATTTTATGTTTGGTACGTCCTCCATTGACTTTTATGGTCAAACTGACAATTTTTCAAATCAATATATTTTATTATTTTTTAATATATATGTAAAAAACCTATAAACATTATAAATTACATAAAATTTAGTACTAATCTTAATGTTTTTTTTTTAAATTTAAATATATATGTTTAATTGTTAATTTTAAAAATGGTCAATTTGACTGCCAAAGTCAATGGATGACTTTTATTTTGGGACGGAGGGAGTATTAATATTTTTTTTTATTTAAATGAGACTTGTTTTTATATTGTTAATTTTTTTTAGGTATTTAATATTTGGATTGGATTATGAACCCTAAATAATTGATTGAACTTATATTTTTATAAGATCTTTTTTATATAAGTTATTTATAGTGTTTAAAAATTTGGGACCTTTTTTTAAAATGGAATCTAAAGCCCAAGCTTTTTTGTTTATAATATAGGGCCGGTCCTGTGTGTGATATAGTATGACAGCTCAATATGAGATATTCAATTTTAAAATTAGAGATATTATTGACCTTTTATAATTAATTTGAGAAATTTTAAAATTAAAAATTAATTTCACTTATGATTTTAAAGGTAAATATAGCAATTAATAGTGCTTTTTAGTTTGTTTAAGATGATTATTTTTTAATATCAAATAAATTTATTTTTGCATTTTAGAATTTTATAAATTTATCTAAAAATTTTTAAATGTATCTTTAGTTTTAAAATTAAGAGAGTAATAATCATAATTTTCAGGGTCTAATATAATTGAAAAAGCATATCATATCAGTATCAACATGATGATAATATAGTGTATCTGTCCCATAGAGTAATTAATTTCTTCCAATGTTACATGTCGAGCCACATATTTTGGGGGACCTAAATTACAAGAAATTGGGACTATGTAAAGGTAAAAATCTCTCAGGGTGGCCCCGTTTAGAACATATTTTCTCTCATACGGTGGGGTCAGGATTTAAAAGTTAACCTTTCGGACTCGAGACATCCATAAGTTACAAGGCCTTATTAACGGACTCGACCATCATTCTTGGTCCCAATTGTCTTGTGAATTACAATCTACTAATCTTTGACCAAAAGGCGCTCTCTAATTTTTTTTCTCCTTTCTGTTTAGTCAAGAACCTTTATCGATCCTCCATTCTAAATTTGGAAAGAACTTTCCTTTTAAACATGAATTTTTTTTAATTTATTCAAAAAATTACTCGCTAATTTTATTCATAAAATAAATAAAAAAGCATGATCCCATTATATTTATATTTTATAAATAAAGTGGGGTCATACTATTTTGTCTTTTATGAGAATAAGACTTGTGAATAATTTTTTTGGATAAATATAAAAGAACCTTTTAAACATACCTCTCTCTCTCTCTCTCTCTCTCTCTCTCTTATTTGATCTAATAAAAACTTTCTTCCTTCTTGCGGAGTATATTCTTCCCTTTGGACTTGGTTTTTTTTCCCCATGACATGACTAATTTTTTTTCTATTTTTTGAGGAGATTTCATTATATATCTTGGGAGATTTTTGTTGTTCTTGAGATTTTTTTTTGTATATGAATTGTTGATGATAAATTTTTTAGAATTGGGTATGACATTACTATGACGGCTTATTCTTTTGTTGGCTTATTCTTTTGTTGTCTGTATGGAAGAACGGTCTAAGATATACTTATTCTATTAATATTTTTGGGGATATGATTGTAATTTAGGAATTTATATGGTGTCCACTAGCAATGTTTTTTTTAATTATTTGTTATTTTAATTAGTTTATTGTAATTCTTTTATCTTTTGTAATAAATTACAGTTTTAATATATTTTAATTTTTTAAAGGGAAGTGATATTTTCACAGATTTTTTTAATATTTTTTCACGTGAACCGTCACTATAGACCTATAGCGACATTTTTCGTATAGAAATATCAAAAAATCCTGTGAAAATATCAGTTTTCTTTTGAAATTGTTTGATAAAAAAAAAAACTTTGACCAAATTATACTCGTAGCTTATTTAGAAACTTTTGTTGTACAATATTTTCGGAAAATAGTTTCCATCAATTTTAAACGATTGATAAAAAGATTTTTGTGAATGACATGAATGCTTAAATTACAGATTATTGTGAACGCTGGAAACGGGTCAGGAGGTTTTTTCACATGGGATGTGTTAGACAAACTCGGGGCAGACACTTTCGGTTCTCTAAACCTCTGGCCAGACGGAATGTTTCCAAACCACATTCCCAATCCCGAGGACAAAACTGCCATGGCCTTAACAAGAGCTGCTGTACTAGAAAACTCGGCTGATCTTGGCATTGTTTTCGATACCGATGTGGATCGTAGTGGCGTGGTAGATAATGAAGGAAACCCCATCAACGGGGATAAGCTAATTGCCCTCATGTCGGCCATTGTTTTAAAGGAACACCCTGGCACAACTATTGTGACCGATGCTCGGACAAGCATGGATCTTATGCGGTTCATTACTGATAGAGGGGGTCAGCATTGCTTGTATCGGGTTGGATATCGAAATGTGATTGATAAGGGTGTTCAGCTTAACAAGGATGGGATTGAAACTCATCTAATGATGGAAACTTCTGGCCATGGTGCTCTAAAAGAGAATCATTTTCTTGATGATGGTTAGTTAATTGATTTTATGTTTCTCTCATTTTTTTGATTGATTTATTAACATATAAATTGGAGCATTTATGTTTAGGAAACGTTTCTTTAGTTACTTAATTGCTAAAAATTGTAAACACACTTATAAAAATAGTGAATATTACGAAGAAAAAAAAAGATAAATTTTTTTATTTCCGAACGGGCACATTTTTCTTAAACATTAAAATCACGGCGGCTGATATTTTGTTATGTCTGTAATTCACAGGTGCTTATATGGTTGTTAAAATAATAATTGAAATGGTACGCATGAAGCTGGAGGGTTCAAATGAAGGAATTGGAAGTCTCATACAAGATCTGGAAGAACCACTTGAATCGATAGAACTGAGAATGAACGTTATCTCGGAGCCTAGACATGCAAAGGCAAAAGCTGTTGAGGCTATTGAAACATTCAAGAACTATGTTGAGGTAAGTTTATATAGAAATCAGAAATGTATTAATATTTTGTGGAATATCACTTTTTAATTGTATGCATATATCTTTAATAGAAAAACAAGAAAAGAAGAAGAACTCATTGCTAATGAGTGGGAATTTACTATTTATAGTCTTCTTATGGCCTTGTCTAAAGGTCTAGCCCTTTTTTGATCTCTATTTTGTTGAGATATCGCGTAATAATAAAATTTTACATCAAATTATAAATAGAAACATTGATAACATGCATATGTATTCTAATAGACTGTAAATCTAATTATAAATTAAACTTTTGAGTTTAGATATAATTTCAGATTAGTATAGATGAGTATATATGAGTCAAATATTTCTAAAATATTTAAGCCTTGTATTTAATTCACTTTGTTGCAAAAGGTTTTCTTTATTTTTAAGATGTGTCGCGTGGTACTATTTTTACATTTTTGTCTCTAATCATTAATTTAATTATAGGACGGAAAGCTAGGAAGTTGGGAGTTAGACTCCTGTGGAGACTGCTGGGTAAGCGAAGGCTGCCTCGTGGACTCTAATGATACTCCGGCTGCCATTGATGCTCAGATGTACAGGTACAATTAATTAACGCGATATAACTAACTTAAAAAGTTCAGAACATTTTTATTTCTATATTTCCTTTCTCTTTTATGAAATGTAATTTATTTGAACTTGTGCTTTATTCAAATTTAGGGTTAAAGTTTCAGACGAAAAACATGGACAATATGGATGGGTACACATCAGGCAGAGTATTCACAACCCGAATATAGCTGTTAACATGCAATCAACAGTGTCTGGAGGCTGCCAAACCATGACAAGAGTTCTTAGAGATAAGTAAGTCCTAATTATAATTCATCAAAAAATTGAATAATCTAATCCTTAAATTTATTATATACTCCTGTATTGGATTATGTAAATTTATCTTTTTTCAATTTCCTCAGGTTTCTCGTGGCCAGTGGAATGGATAATATACTTGATATAACTCAGATTGACAAGTATGCTGGAAGTTGATACGTACTTGATTAGTCTAAAATGTTTGTTGGACATGCTCGGGTATATGCCCTTCCGCATATATGTTACAAATTACAAGTCCCCAATTGGTTTTAGCCACATAAATGAAATGAGAAGAATATATTGTAAGTTACCACACCCCTAAAAGAAATGAAAAAGATAGAGAAGAGTTACAATATTAGCTGGGTACATTTTTGCAGTAATTCAATTATTTTATTATATCTCTAGTTTTATCATCACAATATTACATATCCTTAGACAAACATAATACTAATCCATTACTATATATAACAAGTTAAATATGTAATCCATTCAAGTATTTAACTTAATAATTAATCAAAATAACTTATAATATATAATTTAATATTTATTATTTATATAAATATTTAATAATCTAATAACTATAATTATCTTCTCAAAATTCTATTTAATATTTATTTATTTAACAATATAATAAACTATTATCCATCTGAGCTTGTTAACTTGTTACATATCCTTAGACAAACATAATACTAATCCATTACTATATATAACAAGCTAAATATGTACTCCATTCAAATATTTAACTTAATATTTGGTCGAACTAATTTATAATAATCATCCTAGAGTCTCCAGTTAAAATTACTGGAGATAGTGATTGTCTATATCTTTGTTAAGTTTAGTATGCAGGTCCATCAATGAAATTGGATCCGGGATATCCTCATTCAGCTTCTCATATTCAAAAGTCCATCTCGCGAAGTTGGTTTCACCCCTTGAATCAACCTCAATAGTGATTATGAAGCTCTTGTACAGCTCCAGGAGATCTCCTTCAATCACCTTCATGCTTACCAACTTTTTCTCCTCATCTATGCCCTCAATAATATCTTTACTTACCCCCTTTTTCCCTTCTATAAATAAAAAAAAAAAATCATGAACCATGAAAAAAAAATCATTGATCAGTAAGATAGAATAAAGTTGTTAGATTTATAAATTGGACAATCCAGTATATAAAGATATAAACTCTCTTACTCAAAACCATTTGATTGCGAGAAAAATTGGTTTAAGTCATTATTTACTAAATATACTAGTTTAATATATTCGATGTGAGGCAACATATATATATATATATATATATATATATATATATATATATATATATATATATAACAACCGTTTGTTGAAAATAATTAATTTTTGGCCTACTGTAAGAGAGAGTAGTAACATGGCCAATTTTTGTCGTGCTGCAAGGAGTAGCGGTAGGATCAGTCCAAAACAAAAAATGCCCTTTGCATTAATTGTTGCAACTGTACTCCATCAACTAATTAGATGGAGACACATATATATATATATATATATATATATATATATATATATATATATATATATATGTTTGTGTGTGTGTGCGCGCTTACCATGCACAAAGTTCCATAGGATGATAGAGCCAACAGTTCCCCACTCCCCTTGAAGCAAATTACATCCCTCTAGAATATCAGGAATAATGTCGGGTAGAGTGTATGGTTTGTACCTAAAGAGTTCATGAAATACTTTTCCATCGCACTTTATCTCTGTTTCCCCAACTAATTTTTTAACACGACTTGAATAACTCATGTTCTTTATTTCTTCTTGATTAATACAACAGAAACCAACGCCGGCCCAGAGAGAAAATCTTATTCGACAGATCTAGAAAAATTCTTGAATGCCGGTATTTTTCTGTATCTCCCTATTAATAGGCAAAGTGGCTTGTGAATAAGCATATAGCGCTTGTCATTGATTTTTTTTTTAAATATAATTTTATGATGGTCTTATACAAAGACATAATATTAATAGTACTATAAAATGATACAATATAGACCACAACATAATTTTATTATCATCACACAATTACTTAATTTACAACTTGTTAATTTTAAAAACAACATGAGACAAAAGAAAACATTTTTAATTATAAATTTTGTATGTCACTAATTTTATAGAAGGGAAGAATTGTTATTTTTTTGACATCTAGAAAACAGGCCAACTTAATTGACACCCTTTCCCCCCCCCCCCCCCCCCCCCCCCTCTCTCTCTCTATTTATATGGCATTTGAAAACAAGCTAACTGACAACTAAGAAGTCTATTTCTCAAGATCTTCCGATATCTCTGGTGAGGTCCATAGCCCCGTCCACAATTGCGTTTGGCTCCGGGATCATCTCCTTTTAGCTCCTCTTAGTGGAAGATCCATTTCACCAACTTGTCGTCTTGCTTAACCTCTTTGTTTATATTTATTATTTTATTATATTATTATTTTAACATCAATAATGACATTGGGAAGCTCGTAATCCCTTCATTCTTTTTCAATTAATTTTTTTAAAAAAATAAAAAATATAATTAATATTTATAAAATCTTAGTATTACACTTCAAAAAATAAAAGAAAAACAAATTAGTATTTAATATAAAAATAATATAGAAATTAAGTCATTAACACTGCATTAAAATTTAAAAATAACAAATAAAAAAAAACAAATTTTACTCTCTAAAAAAATAAATAAAAAGTAACGGACGAATTATCCAACACATCTCCCACCATCACATCATTTATTATAGATTAAAGTATAATTTGTATCTCAAAATTTATATGTTGAACATCTGACGCACCCCAACTTCAAAAAATATCTTTTTTGCATCTCAACTGATGCGTACCATATATTTATGTATATAGATTGGGATGAATTGGTTAACAAAGCACAGCTGAGAGAGAGAGAAAGTATTCGGTAGTAGACAGTCAGCTGTTTGTGTCTCTCTTTCTCTTTCTTTAGTACTATCTGTCCATTGGGACTTTTAGAACCATTGTCTGCATTCTAATTTACATTAAAACTAAGAAAATTAGTGATACGTATATGTGATACATTTTATGTATTATGTGTTTGCTGTTTAGCCTCCAGAAATGTAGATGGGGGAATAACTTACAGTGAACAAAGAGTCAGTAAAATTAAAGATTTGATAGATGAAATTGAAGAGGAAGGCTTGGAATATTGATACCCTAATTGCTTCGAAATTCCCTGCATCAGATTTTCAGAGAAAGAGAGAGAAATTTGTCTCCGATTCAATGCCCTTTCAATAAAGGGTATTTAACCAATAAACCCGTAAAATATTCGAATGGTGTATCATGCATAAAAAGCTTGGAATCTACAATTTGGTTTTGGCCTAGCCTAATCTGACCCGATCAAAGTCTAGTCTGGTCAACGATCAGGCCCGGCCTGCAAACTTTAGACAGACTGTGATTTGAACGCAAGAGTTCGGCCTGGCCCGATCAAAAGTCAGCCTTGATTTTTGATAAAGTTACATGAATACTGAATTAAAATACACCAAATATTAAACTTTCTGTAAGACCCCGAATTTTATGAAATATAAAATTTAATTTTTCTTCGTATATATTTTTCCTGAAACAGTAAGTGGTTAAATTAACAAAATTGAAAGTTAAAGATGTTATGTGCAAATTTTATTTTGTCGGACAATATTCGCTTTGTCGGGAAATATTTGTTTGGTCGGGGAATATTCGGGCCGTACGACGGCGCCGAAATAACTAATTATTGGTGGACCCCACAACGGAATATTTGTCGGATATAGAAAACGACAGAAGTAACCTTTTTAAATAAAAATAGTCAACGATGTTAACTGTTTAATACCGGTGATAAAAGAATAGTAGCATACGGTAATTTATGGTATTTTCTGTAGCACACGGTACTCTACAGTAGCACACGGTATTGCATAGTGTCTCATATTATTGGTCTGATAATTGACACCGTAACTGTTACGCATCATTGCATCGATAATTGTCACTGCATAATATTTTATATTATCAATTCAATAATTGTTATTACACAGTATTTTGCATTATTGATTTAATAATTGTCATTACACTGTATTTTATATCATTGAGTCAATAATTGTTACTGCACTGTTTTTTAAAAATTATTGAACCTAATAATTGTCACGGTTGCAAATACACTATAATTTATATTATTAAATTAATAAAAATATGTAACATGTTTCTTACATTATTGTTGAATTATTGTTGTAACATTATATGTTGGACTCACAGGAAGAATAAATAAATAAATTAAAAAAAAATAAATAAATAAAAAATTTAATTTTACTATTTGAAATAGTAACGTGAATAGTAAGAAACATGTGGACCCATTGGTGGGGCCCACATGAGTTGGTGAAGTTGAAATTGAAGAAAAAATTTTGCAGCACGAGGCTGCTGCTGCTGGCGAGCAGCAGCCAGCCACTTATCCCTACCTATCATGCATAGTACCCTCCTTTCTCCTATAAATAGCTTGCTCAGCTGAATAGAAAAATCACACCTAAAACATAAAAATTTTCTATAAGAATTTTATGAGTTTTCTCTGAGAATAGTAAGGTTATTTTGAGTGTTTGAAAGCCAAAAGGAGTGCAGGAATTTTTCAAGTAAGTATTTTATTAAAGAGTAGTAATTTCATAAATTTCTATTTTTCACGGTATTCACAAATCTTCCATTAGAATACTCTTCTTTGAGAAGATTCATTTTTAAAAGCTTTCTTTGGAAGATTTATTTTGGAATATTATTTTAAAAACTATTTTAAAGTAGTTATATTATACTACAAAAATTATGTTAAATATATATAATTTTGATGGTTCATATTATACGAGTTATCATACACTTTGAAATTTATATGTGGTAATTACTAATTTTATTATAAATATATAGGTTGATCAACCTCATTTAAATCAATATCCAGTCACGTGTTAAGGTAAGGAATATTATTCTTTTCACACTCTTAAATTTATTACGGTAAGGGATATCATCTTTTTCATCTTCCATTATTCAAACTTACTATGGTAAGGGATTATCATTATTCGATTTTCGAAAATAATATTGTTTCTTCCTTACTCATAAGATGTGCCTTTTATTTTCATGTATTAATTTGAGGGAATAACCTTACGGCGCGGATTACCGCCTGTTGGTGAATAACCTTTCGTATTCATTTCTTATTAATCCCTGAGAATAACCTTACTGCGTGTATTACCGCCTGTTTGGTGAATAACTATTCGTATTCAATTTTTATTAAATTGTGGAAATAACCTTACTGTAAGACCCCAAATTTTATGAAATACAAAATTTAATTTTTCTTCATATATATATATTTTTTTGAAACAGTAAGTGGTTAAATTAACAAAATTGAAAGTTAAGGATGTTATGTGCAAATTTTATTTTGTCGGACAATATTCGCTTTGTCGGGGAATATTCGTTTGGTCGGGGAATATTCGTGCCGTACGACGGCGCCGAAATAATAAATTATTGGTGGACCCCACAACGGAATATTTGTCGGATATAGAAAACGACAGAAGTAACCTTTTTAAATAAAAATAGTCAACGGAACTGTTAAAATACCGGTGATAAAAGAATAGTAGCATACGGTAGTTTATGGTATTTTCTGTAGCACACGGTACTCTACAGTAACACACGGTATTGCATAGTGTCTCATATTATTGGTCTGATAATTGACACCGTAACTGTTACGCATCATTTCATCGATAATTGTCACTGCATAATATTTTATATTATCAATTCAATAATTGTTGTTACACAGTATTTTGCATTATTGATTTAATAATTGTCATTACACTGTATTTTATATCATTGAGTCAATAATTGTTGTTGCACTGTTTTTAAAATTATTGAACCTAATAATTGTCACAGTAACATATGCACAGTAATTCACATTATTGAATCAATAATTGTCATTACACAGTAACGTATGCTTTATTTTACATTATTGTTATCTCTATTATGATGTTATTTAAACAGTTGTATTTCATTAATTTATTGACTTGATATCTAAGAGCTAACTATGCTGTATTTATAACAATTAGTCATAATAATTGAATTGATAAAGTTATTTGTTTATAATATAAAGTTAGGTGATTATTAGGTGATATGAAATGAATGGTGTAGATTAAAGTGTGAATTATTGTTAAATAATTGAATTGATTTGTTTATAATATAAAGTTAGGTGATTATTAGGTGATATGAAATGAATGGTGTAGATTAAAGTGTGAATTATTGTTGAATAATTAAATTGATTTGTTTATAATATAAAGTTAGGTGATTATTAGGTGATATGAAATGAATGGTGTAGATTAAAGATAATATAATATTTGAAATGGATTGTAAGACCCCGAATTTTATGAAATATAAAAATTAATTTTTCTTCATATATTTTTTTTCATGAAACAGTAAGTGGTTAAATTGACGAAATTGAAAGTTAAGGAAGTTTTGTACAAATTTTATTTTGTCGGACAATATTCGCTTTGTCGGGGAATATTCGTTTGGTCGGGGAATATTCGACCCGTACGACGGCGCCGAAATAACAAATTATTGGTGGACTCCACAACGGAATATTTGTCGGATATAGAAAACGACAGAAGTAACCTTTTTAAATAAAAATAGTCAACGGTGTTAACTGTTAAAATACCGGTGATAAAAGAATAGTAGCATACGGTAATTTATGGTATTTTCTGTAGCACACGGTACTCTACAGTAGCACGCGGTATTGCACAGTGTCTCATACTATTGTTCTGATAATTGACACCGTAACTGTTACGCATCATTTCATCAATAATTGTCACTGCATAATATTTTATGTTATCAATTCAATAATTGTTGTTACACAGTATTTTGCATTATTGATTTAATAATTGTCATTACACTGTATTTTATATCATTGAGTCAATAATTGTTGCTGCACTGTTTTTAAAATTATTGAACCTAATAATTGTCACAGTTGCAAATATACTGTAATTTATATTATTAAATTAATAATAATCTGTAACGTGTTTATTACATTATTGTTGTAGCATTATTTCATTTTATATGTTGGACCCACAGGAAAAATAAAAAATTTATTTTTCAAAAGTTACTATTCACTCCCGGAATTTACTATTCATTCCCGGAAAAGTTACTATTCACTGACGGAAGTTGCTGTTCATCTCGGGAAAGTTACTGTTCATCTGCCGACAAAAGTTACTGTTCATTACTGTTCACTTTTTGAAAATTTTAAAGTTACTGTGCAAAGTTACTGTGCAAGTATTGAAAATTTTTAAAAACGTTTGCGCAGCCTCTGCTGATTTTTTTTTTTTTTAGTTCACCTACCACGCATAGTAACCTCTTTTCTCCTATAAATAGCTTGTTCAGCTGAATAGAAAAATCACACCTAAAACATAAAATTTTTCTATAAGAATTTTATGAGTTTTCTCTGAGAATAGTAAGGCTATTTTGAGTGTTTGAAAGCCAAAAGGAGTGCAGGAATTTTTCAAGTAAGTCTTTTATTAAAGAGTAGTAATTTTATAAATTCCTATTTTTCACGGTATTCACAAATCTTCCTTTAGAAGACTCTTCTTTGAGAAGATTCATTTTTAAAAGCTTTCTTTGGAAGATTTATTTTGGAATATTATTTTTAAAACTATTTTAAAGTTGGTATTTTATACTACAAAAATTATGTTAAATATATATAATTTTGATAGTTCATAATATATGAGTTATCATACACTTTGAAGTTTACATGTTGTAATTACTAATTTTATTATAAATATATAGGTTGATCAATCTCATTTAAATCAATATCCAGTCACGTGTTAAGGTAAGAAATGTCATTTTTTTTACACTCTTGAATTTGCTACGGTAAGGGATATTATTTTCTTTCATACTCCTGAACCGAAACTTATTATGGAACTATTGCTTCTATAATTCCTGAAAATATTATATGTTCCATAATAGTTGAACTTCATTATTTCAACTGAACCTTCCTATTTTCTGAATCTTTCTATTGAACTGTAACCGTTATTCTGAACTGAGAATCTTGAATAACATTTTTAAATTTCACTCCACATCATGTTGACAATTTGGACATTATTTGAATCTGCACAAAGTAAACTTCCGATACTTATTGTTTATCCTGTTTCTTCTGTTCATCAATTGTATCACTATTATTTGTACTAATCATCAAGAATCAAGCTGTTGTGAATATCTGTGGCCGGGGGCACAGATGTGATATATTTGTTGAACAGATGATAGGTTAAAGGCGATATATTAGGTTAAAGGCGATACATCTGTTCGGTGTCTTTTATGGCACGTAGTGAAAGTTCTCTTTGGCCCGTAGTGCATAGATGAACTGTTGTTTGGTATGATTATGACCAAAGGCTGAATCTGGTATAATCATGACCGTTGTTGTTATATTGAAAGTTCTCTTTGGCCCGTAGTGCATAGATGAACTGTTGTTTGGTATGATTATGACCAAAGGCTGAATCTGGTATAATCATGACCGCTGGTGCTATATTGAATGTTCTCTTTGGCCCGTAATGCATAGATGAACTGTTGATTTGCATGATTATGACCAGGAACTGTGAATTTGTATTATCTTGACTAATGGTATTTCAGATGATAAAAGTTGATGATGTTTTTACGAAAAAGAGAAGCGCGTGGACATTATAGTCTACATTATTCTTCTAATAGATTGCTCATTCCGCCGCTATTATTGATCTGAACATTGTTCAAGAATTTAACTGCAGTTTTTGATATACACCTTGTATTCTGTTGTATTCTATCAAGAACTCACTTGTTGAAGGCTAATGATAATTTATTCGTCATTATCTTAGTCATGATATTTCTTACTGGGCTATTTGAGCTCACCCTTTTGTTCCATTATTTTTCAACAGGATATGAGAACGTAGCTGGGTCTAGCCGGGGAATGGAGTGAGAGTCCGAGGGATATCTATTATAGTCTTCACGTGTTGTAAAATAGTGTGACAATAATAGTGAAGACTTAGTTGTGTATTATTATACACGGTATTGTTGTACGTTGTGCTTTGTTGTAATAATTTTGTTGTAGTCTTTTGACGACTCAAGTTTGGGCTGTGTGGGCCTAGATTTGGGGGCGTCACATGGATGGTGTAGATTAAAAGATGATCTTTAAACGAATGGTTTAGATTAAATGAATGATAAGATTTTTGGCTATAAATAGAAGCCTTAACTTAAGGATTTTTCATAAACTTCCTTACTTGTTCTTTCTTTCTCTCTCTAAATACTTCTTGTGAAAGTTCTCTCTAAGTGTGCTTAAGTCATCTTGAGTATTTGTGAAGATCTATAAGTATACGTGTACTGTTCAAGTTAATCAACCTCATTTAAATCAATATCCAGTCACGTGTTGAGGTAAGGGATACCATCTTTTTCATCTTCCATTATTCAAACATACTATGGTAAGGGATTATCATTATTTGATTCTCGATAATAATATTGTTTCTTCCTTACTCATAAGACGTGCCTTTTATTTTCATGTATTAAATTGTGGGAATAACCTTACGGAGCGGATTGCCGCCTGTTGGTGAATAACCTTTCGTATTCATTCATTATTAATCTCTGAGAATAACCTTACGGAGCGGATTGCCGCCTGTTTGGTGAATAACTCTTTGTACTCAAATTCTATTAAATTGTGGGAATAACCTTACGGAGCGGATTGCCGCCTGTTGGTGAATAACCCTTTGTATTAATTTCTTTCACCTTTTGTTAATCAAACCTGCTACGGTAAGGGATATTATTTTCTTTCATACTCCTAAATCGAGATTTATTATGGAACTATTGCTTCTATAATTCCTGAAAATATTATATGTTCCATAATAGTTGAACTTCATTATTTCAACTGAACCTTCCTATTTACGTGAACCTTTCTATTGAATTGTAACCGTTATTCTGAACTGTGGATCTTGAATTTCACTCCACATCATGTTGACAATTTGGACATTATTTGAATCTGTACAAAGTAAACTTCCGATACTTATTGTTATCCTATTTCTTCTGTTCATCATTTATATCATTCTAATCATCCAAAAATCAAGCTGTTGTGAATATCTGTGGCCGGGGGCACAGATGTGATATATTTGTTGAACAGATGATAGGTTAAAGGCGATATAATAGGTTAAAGGCGATACATCTGTTCGGTGTCTTTTATGGCACGTGGTGAATGTTCTCTTTGGCCCGTAGTGCAAAGATGAACTGTTGTTTGGTATGATTATGACCAAAGGCTGAATCTGGTATAATCATGACCGTTGGTGCTATATTGAATATCTTTGGCCCGTAGTACAAAGATGAACTGTTGATGTGCATGATTATGATCAGGAACTGTGAATTTGTATTATCTTGACTAATGATATTTCAGATGATAAAAGTTGATGATGTTTTTCCTAAAAAGAGAACCGAGTGGACATTATAGTCTGCATTATTCTTCTAATAGATTACTTATTCCGCTGCTATTATTGATCTGAACGTTGTTTAAGAATTTAACTGCAGTTTTTGATATAAACCTTGTAGTCTATTGTATTCTATCAAGAACTCAACTGTTGAAGACTAATGATAATTTATTCGTCATTATCTTAGTCATGATATTCTTTACTGGGCTATTTGAGCTCACCCTTTCTTTTGTTCCATTGTTTTTCAACAGGAGATGAAAACATAACAGGGTCTAGCCGGGGAATGGAGTGAGGGTCCGAGGAATAGTTATCATAGTCTTCACGTTTTGTAAAATAGTGTGGCAATAATAGTGAAGACTTAGTTGTGTATTATTATACACTGTATTGTTGTACGTTGTTGTAATAATTTTGTTGTAGTCTTTTGACGACTCAAGTTTGGGCTGTGTGGGCCCAGATTTGGGGGCGTCACAGTTGGCATCAGAGCTTAGGGATATGGTCTTTAATGGAGATCTGGGGTAGAACTAGGAGGGGAGAGACGAATAGAATCAGTCACTAGTGTGTCCTACCTAAAATAGATTTTATTATCTAATGAGTCGATTTGAATGTAGGAACATGAAGTGATGAGTCAGTTTATTTGAACTAACATTTATTTTGTGACCACAGTTTAGTATGGCATCTGGAAATCAAGAGGTTAACTATGGAATGCCTGAAGCAAATGTAGCCGAGAATCAAGAGGCCCCAAACAATCCTCCTGCCAACTCAGGAAATAATGTTCCTGATAACATGATGAACGATGGATTCTTTAGGAATTTCATGCAGTTCATACAGAATCAAGGAAGAGGAAATCCAGTCAATAATAACGGTAGAAACGCTGGCAATTTGAGGATGGTCACTGTTAAGCAATTTAAAGAATTAGGACCACCTGAATTCCACGGGAAGCCTGACCCACTCAAAGCGGAGGCATGGCTAAAGCAGACGACAAAAATACTTGATGTCTTACAATGCGCTGATGATCAGAAGGTGCCATTTGCCACTTTTATGTTACGAGGTGAGGCGGACCATTGGTGGGAAGCGGTAAAACGTATCCAACCTTCAGCACTCGAAATGTCTTGGACAGAATTCGAAGAACTATTTAACGAGAAGTATTTCCCAGAAAGCATCCGCCATATGAAAGAGGTGGAATTCATTAAGCTGGAGCAGGGAAACATGACAGTCTCCCAATATGAAGCCAAGTTTGCCGAGTTATCTCGCTTTGCCACCCATCTTGTGGATGACGAAGCACGAATGAGTCGGATGTTCCTAAGAGGTTTGAGATTCAAAATTCGTCAACAACTTAGCTCTCATAAATTTAGTTTGTATTCAGATGTTGTAGATAGGGCTCAAAGGGTGGAGCAAACAGATGAAACATTGCAGCCAAGAGTTAATGATCAGCATAGAGAAAGGAGTGACAACAACCACAGGAACGAGAACCATCGAGGAGGTAACCAACACTTCGGTGGTAATTCCATACCAAATAACAGAAGAGGAGAATCTAGTGGGAACAATTTCAAAAGAAAGAGATTCCATAATAATTATGGAAGGGCACCAGCACCAGTACCAACACCAGCACCGACCCCAGTTTCAAGGGGAGAAGATCGACCACCAGTGAGATGCTATAGGTGTGGTCAGGAAGGTCACATCAGCCCAAACTGTACACTGCAGTCCAAAAAGTGCTACAGTTGTGGGAAAGAGGGTCATCTTGCACGGTTTTGTCCTGCCACAAAATCAAGTCCAGCTGCAATGATGATACCAAAAGCTAGCGCGGATAAGGGAAAATCTGTAGTTCAAGGGAGAGCTTTTGTTGTGACATCCCAAATGGCGCGAAACTCGAACGAGGTGATAACCGGTAAGCTATTCATAAATTCTCGTGAAGTCTACGCTTTGTTAGATACTGGCTCTACCCATTCTTTTATCTCACCTGCATGTGCTCAGCGTTTAAACTTAACTCCTGAAAATTTGGACTTTGACTTATCAGTTGAAACCCCATTAGGAGAAATGACCATTACATCTACTGTCTATAAATCTTGCCTAGTTCAAATCAACAACCTCACATTACCTGTTGACCTTATTTCTTTGGAGATGCATGAATTTGATGTGATTTTAGGAATTGATTGGTTGACTACCCATCATGCTAAAATTGATTGTTTTCATAAGATTATTAGTTTTCATATTCCTAATCAACCTGTCATGCAAATTCAAGCAACTAAACCATTGAAATCTATAACTGTTATTTCTAGCCATAAAGCCATTCGTTTATTGAAAAACGGATGTCAAGCCTTTTTAGCTCATGTCACTGATTTGAACAAAAATACGTCAAACTTAAATGATATTCCCATTGTTAATGAGTTTCCTGACGTTTTTCCTGAAGAACTTCCTGGCTTACCCCCAAACCGTGAAATTGATTTTTATATTGATCTTGAACCCGGTACCAAGCCCATTTCCAAAGCTCCCTACCGAATGGCTCCCATTGAACTTCAAGAGTTAAAAGTCCAACTACAGGAATTGTTGGATACCGGTTTCATTCGTCCGAGTGCATCACCTTGGGGTGCTCCTGTCCTTTTTGTGAAGAAGAAAGACGGGAGTATGAGATTGTGCATTGACTACCGAGAATTGAACCATGTCACCATCAAGAACAGGTACCCGTTACCTCGGATTGATGACATGTTTGATCAATTTCAAGGCGCTCAACATTTCTCAAAGATTGATCTCCGTTCTGGATATCATCAGTTAAAGGTTAAAGCTGAGGACATTCCAAAGACTGCTTTCAGAACTCGTTATGGACATTATGAGTTCTTAGTCATGCCTTTTGGACTAACTAATGCTCCTGCAGCTTTCATGGACATGATGAACCGGATATTCAAGGAACATTTGGATCATTTTGTGGTTGTCTTTATTGATGACATCCTCATATACTCCAAGAGTCGCGAGGATCATGAACAACACCTGAGATTGATACTACAAAAGCTCCGTGAAAACAAATTATATGCCAAATTGAAGAAATGTGAGTTCTGGCTTGAGGAGGTCGCGTTTCTTGGGCATGTGATTTCTAGTCAAGGAATATCAGTCGATCCTGCGAAGATTGAAACGGTACTAAATTGGGAACAACCCAAAACAGTAACCAAAGTCCGAAGTTTTCTGGGTCTAGCTGGTTATTATCGGAGATTCGTAGAAGGATTTTCTCGAATCGCCACTCCATTAACGCAGCTTACTCGGAAAAGCACAAAATTCATATGGAGCGAGGAATGCGAGAAAAGTTTCCAAGAACTCAAGAAGAGACTGGTTTCAGCTCCTGTTCTGACCATACCATCAGGATCAGGAGAATTTGTTATCTACAGCGATGCTTCTGGCAAAGGTCTAGGCTGTGTCCTTATGCAACATGGAAAGGTTATAGCCTATGCCTCTCGACAACTCAAAGATTATGAGAAAAATTATCCTACTCATGATCTAGAGTTGGCAGCAGTCGTTTTCGCGTTGAAGATCTGGAGACACTACTTGTACGGAGAAAAAGTGGATATCTATACGGATCATAAAAGTCTCAAGTATTTCTTCACCCAGAAGGAACTCAACATGCGACAACGACGTTGGCTTGAGCTGTTAAAGGATTATGACCACACAATCCAGTATCACCCGGGAAAGGCGAACGTTGTAGCTGATGCTTTGAGCAGAAAATCTTATGCAAGTACAAGTGCACTGCTGACAACACAAAAGTGTATTTTGTACGACTTGCAAAAGATGGAGATAGAGCTAAAGACACCAGGGACCCACTCGAAGATTGCTCACGTGCGAGTAGAACCAACTTTAATCGATAAAATTAAAGCTGCTCAAGCTACCGATCCGGAACTGATAAACATGATAAAGAAAGTACAAGAAGGTGTCATTCCCGAAGCAAGAATCGACGAGAAAGGAATACTTCGAGTCAACTCTCGACTCTGTGTTCCTAACGATCCTGAATTAAAGCATAAAATCATGATGGAGGCACACAACACGCCGTTTGCAATCCACCCAGGAGGTACCAAGATGTATCGAGATCTTCGACATACATTTTGGTGGAACAATATGAAAAGAGAGATTGCGGAGTTTATCTCAAGGTGCCTAACTTGTCAACGTGTCAAGGCAGAGCATCAAGTTCCTAAAGGTCCATTACAATCACTTGAAGTTCCCGAATGGAAGTGGGAACACATCAATATGGACTTCGTGACGGGTCTTCCAAAAGTTTCTCAAGGCTTAGATGCAATTTGGGTGATCGTAGATAGATTGACCAAATCTGCTCATTTCTTGCCTATACGAGAAAACTTTTCACTTGAACGTCTTGCCGGTATGTACATAAATGAGATCGTGAGATTGCATGGCATGCCAGTTTCCATAGTTTCTGATCGAGATCCTAGATTCACTTCACGCTTTTGTATCAGTCTACAAAAAGCTATGGGCACTGAACTACGTTTTAGTTCTGCATACCATCCTCAAACGGACGGACAATCGGAAAGGACGATCCAGACCCTCGAAGATCTTTTGAGACTTTGTGTATTAGACTTCAAAGGAAGTTGGGATAAGTACTTGCCATTGGTGGAATTTTCTTACAACAACAGTTACCAAGCAAGCATAGGCATGACTCCATTCGAGGCTTTGTATGGAAGGAAGTGTCGCTCTCCAATATGTTGGAATGAGGTAGGAGAAGCAAAATTGTTGGGACCCGAGTTGGTACGCTTGACGACCGAAAAGATCCAAATGATCCGACAACGAATACAGACCGCACAAGAACGACAAAAGAGTTATGCTGATCTTCATCGGAGAGACGAAAGTTTCAACGTCGGAGATCATGTATTCTTACGTGTTTCTCCATGGAAAGGGGTTACGAGATTCGGAAAGAGAGGAAAGCTCAACCCTCGATTTATTGGCCCATTTGAAATCCTCGATCGAATAGGAACCGTAGCTTACAGACTAGCCCTACCACCAAGTATGTCTCGCATCCATAACGTTTTTCACATATCTATGTTACGTAAATACGTGAAGGACGCAAACCACGTCATTGAGTTAGAACCAGACGTTATAGCAGAGGATTTAACATACGAGGAGGTACCTGTTAAGATCCTGGATAAGAAGGAGCAGATCCTACGCTCAAAGGTTATACCTCAAGTTAAGGTTTTATGGAGGAACCAAGATACTGAGGAAATGACCTGGGAGCTAGAATCTGAGATGAAATCTAAGTATCCTTACCTCTTCGATATGTCAGGTACGTCAATTTCGGGGACGAAATTTCATAAGGAGGGGAGGTTGTAAGACCCCGAATTTTATGAAATACAAAATTTAATTTTTCTTCATATATATATATTTTTTTGAAACAGTAAGTGGTTAAATTAACAAAATTGAAAGTTAAGGATGTTATGTGCAAATTTTATTTTGTCGGACAATATTCGCTTTGTCGGGGAATATTCGTTTGGTCGGGGAATATTCGTGCCGTACGACGGCGCCGAAATAATAAATTATTGGTGGACCCCACAACGGAATATTTGTCGGATATAGAAAACGACAGAAGTAACCTTTTTAAATAAAAATAGTCAACGGAACTGTTAAAATACCGGTGATAAAAGAATAGTAGCATACGGTAGTTTATGGTATTTTCTGTAGCACACGGTACTCTACAGTAACACACGGTATTGCATAGTGTCTCATATTATTGGTCTGATAATTGACACCGTAACTGTTACGCATCATTTCATCGATAATTGTCACTGCATAATATTTTATATTATCAATTCAATAATTGTTGTTACACAGTATTTTGCATTATTGATTTAATAATTGTCATTACACTGTATTTTATATCATTGAGTCAATAATTGTTGTTGCACTGTTTTTAAAATTATTGAACCTAATAATTGTCACAGTAACATATGCACAGTAATTCACATTATTGAATCAATAATTGTCATTACACAGTAACGTATGCTTTATTTTACATTATTGTTATCTCTATTATGATGTTATTTAAACAGTTGTATTTCATTAATTTATTGACTTGATATCTAAGAGCTAACTATGCTGTATTTATAACAATTAGTCATAATAATTGAATTGATAAAGTTATTTGTTTATAATATAAAGTTAGGTGATTATTAGGTGATATGAAATGAATGGTGTAGATTAAAGTGTGAATTATTGTTAAATAATTGAATTGATTTGTTTATAATATAAAGTTAGGTGATTATTAGGTGATATGAAATGAATGGTGTAGATTAAAGTGTGAATTATTGTTGAATAATTAAATTGATTTGTTTATAATATAAAGTTAGGTGATTATTAGGTGATATGAAATGAATGGTGTAGATTAAAGATAATATAATATTTGAAATGGATGGTGTAGATTAAAAGATGATCTTTAAATGAATGGTTTAGATTAAATGAATGATAAGATTTTTGGCTATAAATAGAAGCCTTAACTTAAGGATTTTTCATAAACTACCTTACTTGTTCTTTCTTTCTCTCTCTAAATACTTCTTGTGAAAGTTCTCTCTAAGTGTGCTTAAGTCATCTTGAGTATTTGTGAAGATCTATAAGTATACGTGTACTGTTCAAGTTAATCAACCTCATTTAAATCAATATCCAGTCACGTGTTGAGGTAAGGGATACCATCTTTTTCATCTTCCATTATTCAAACATACTATGGTAAGGGATTATCATTATTTGATTCTCGATAATAATATTGTTTATTCCTTACTCATAAGACGTGCCTTTTATTTTCATGTATTAAATTGTGGGAATAACCTTACGGAGCGGATTGCCGCCTGTTGGTGAATAACCTTTCGTATTCATTCATTATTAATCTCTGAGAATAACCTTACGGAGCGGATTGCCGCCTGTTTGGTGAATAACTCTTTGTACTCAAATTCTATTAAATTGTGGGAATAACCTTACGGAGCGGATTGCCGCCTGTTGGTGAATAACCCTTTGTATTAATTTCTTTCACCTTTTGTTAATCAAACCTGCTACGGTAAGGGATATTATTTTATTTCATACTCCTAAATCGAGATTTATTATGGAACTATTGCTTCTATAATTCCTGAAAATATTATATGTTCCATAATAGTTGAACTTCATTATTTCAACTGAACCTTCCTATTTACGTGAACCTTTCTATTGAATTGTAACCGTTATTCTGAACTGTGGATCTTGAATTTCACTCCACATCATGTTGACAATTTGGACATTATTTGAATCTGTACAAAGTAAACTTCCGATACTTATTGTTATCCTATTTCTTCTGTTCATCATTTATATCATTCTAATCATCCAAAAATCAAGCTGTTGTGAATATCTGTGGCCGGGGGCACAGATGTGATATATTTGTTGAACAGATGATAGGTTAAAGGCGATATAATAGGTTAAAGGCGATACATCTGTTCGGTGTCTTTTATGGCACGTGGTGAATGTTCTCTTTGGCCCGTAGTGCAAAGATGAACTGTTGTTTGGTATGATTATGACCAAAGGCTGAATCTGGTATAATCATGACCGTTGGTGCTATATTGAATATCTTTGGCCCGTAGTACAAAGATGAACTGTTGATGTGCATGATTATGATCAGGAACTGTGAATTTGTATTATCTTGACTAATGATATTTCAGATGATAAAAGTTGATGATGTTTTTCCTAAAAAGAGAACCGAGTGGACATTATAGTCTGCATTATTCTTCTAATAGATTACTTATTCCGCTGCTATTATTGATCTGAACGTTGTTTAAGAATTTAACTGCAGTTTTTGATATAAACCTTGTAGTCTATTGTATTCTATCAAGAACTCAACTGTTGAAGACTAATGATAATTTATTCGTCATTATCTTAGTCATGATATTCTTTACTGGGCTATTTGAGCTCACCCTTTCTTTTGTTCCATTGTTTTTCAACAGGAGATGAAAACATAACAGGGTCTAGCCGGGGAATGGAGTGAGGGTCCGAGGAATAGTTATCATAGTCTTCACGTTTTGTAAAATAGTGTGGCAATAATAGTGAAGACTTAGTTGTGTATTATTATACACTGTATTGTTGTACGTTGTTGTAATAATTTTGTTGTAGTCTTTTGACGACTCAAGTTTGGGCTGTGTGGGCCCAGATTTGGGGGCGTCACACTTACGACGCGGATTACCGCCTGTTGGTGAATAACATTTCGTATTCATTCCTTATTAATCTCTGAGAATAACCTGACTACGCGGATTACCGCATGTTTGGTGAATTACTCTTCGTATTCATTTCTTACTTGTCTCTTGTTGATAAAGTTTCCTGAAATGAATATATATTCTTTAATAGTTTACGCTTCATCTAATATCATTTCAACTGAACCTTCCTATTTTTCTAAATCTTTCTATTGAACCTTAACTGTTATTCTGAACTGTGGATCTTAAATATCATTCTTGAATTTTAGTCCACATCATGTTGGCAATTTGGTCATTATTTAAATCTGCACAAAGAAAAATCATAAACTTTTGATATTTATTGATCATACTGTTTCTTCTGATTCATCATCTATATCACAGTTGTTATTCTAATCATCAGAACCATGTTGTTGTGAATATCTGTGGCCTGGGGCACAGTTGATAGGATAAAGGCGATATATTTATTGTGTCTTTTAGGGCACGTGGTGAATATTCTCTTTGGCCTGGGGCAAAGATGAATTGTTGTTGGTATGATTATGACCAAAGGCTGAAAACTGGTATAATCATTACCGTTGGTGTTATATTTGAATATCTTTGGCTCGTAATGCAAAAATGAACTATTGACTGGCATGATTATAATCAGGAACTGCAAATTTATATTATTATGACCAGCGATATTTAAGATGATAAAAGTTGAAGCGAGTGGACATTATAGTCTGCATTATTTTTCTAATAGATTGCTCTTTCCGCTGCTATTATTGATACAAAGCTTATTGTCTATTATATTCAATTAAGAAGTCATCTGTTGAAGGCTAATGATAATTTATTTGTCATTATCTTAGTCATGATATTTCTTACTGGGCTATTTGAGCTCACCCTTTATTTTGTTCCATTGTTTTTCAGAAAATGAGAGAGTAGCCGGGTCTAGCAGGGGAATGGAGTGACGGTCCGAGTGATAGCTATTGTAGTCTTCATATGTTGTATATAGTACGACAATAATAGTGAAGACTTAGTTGTGTATTATTGAGTTTGTATTTCTGTTCCATGTACTATATTTGTATTAGAAATTTTGTATTTTATGGCGTCTCAAATTGGACTATGAAGGCCTAGATTTGGGGGCGTCACACTTTCTCTCTCTCCCTCTCTCTCTCTCCCTCTCTCTCTTATTCCATATTATATTATATTATAATATGATTATTAATTTGTGAGTGAGTACTTAATTCAAATTGGGGTGATGGTGATTTGTAGACAACCTCATATTATATAATTATATAGTCATTATTATTGTAAGTCATTTTTAATTTCTATGCAGCAATACTGAAAATTGTGAATAATGGTGATTTTCATTGACTTTTCAATGTTTGATCCTCTTAATTTATAGTTTTGTACACGTTAGTATAAAAAAAAATTCTAGATTCTGATCAAATCTTTTCACCCGATATTATATTACAACAATTAATAACCACTAGTAGAGATAATCTAATTTTTATTCGTGACCGACGACTTCGCGGTCCCGTCATTCTCCCTTTCTTCTCCGCTTTCCCCCTTTGTCTAGGCCTAGTATGGCCTGACACGCAAGTCTCAACAGACTTGATTTTCTTTGAGAAGCCCGATCTGACTTGGCTTAACCTACAAGCTTAAAAGTCAAGGCTTGGTTAACGATCAAAGCATGTCAGACCTAAGTCAGGCTGACATGCTGTGCACGTCTAGCGTATGCACACCCACCTTAGCTTGTCAAGGTTCAATTCTTTCAACCTCATGATTATTATGGGTTAGGTAATATCACTTGAGCCAATGACATTCGGTGGAGTGTATTTTAACACGTAAATAGAAATATTGGGGTGCAATGAGACACCATTTAAAATTTAGGGTGTATCATATGTCTGACATGTAATTTTAAAGTGCAAATTATACTTTATTCTTTGTTATATTATATATGTAACCGACGTGTTCTTCTCGTCTAAGGCTTAACATCCTCTTGCCGGCTGGCCGGCCGGCTGTCTAATTAATTAAAGTACATACCATGAAAATTATGATCAATCAATTCAGGACTTGCTAAATTTTTTCCCCTCAACTCAGCTGAAATTAGTTGAGTAGGCTTAAAATAATCCTATGAAATTAGAAAAATCATTGGAAAAAAGTTAGAAATAAAAAACTAAAGAGTAATAAAAAGTAAAAAAATTAAAACTGACAATATTCTAAAAAATTAATATGAATTGATGATTATATTTCAAAATTGTTATAATATTCTAACTAGAATAAATATAAACACATAACAACCAAATACTATATCAAATATCATATTTATTTATATTATTAAAAAATAAGACATGATAATAAAATTTATACTTATGTCATATTTTTTAATAATATACATCCCTCACAATGACGTAGAACCCACTTGCCATTCTATGTGGGCTACCAACCACCTACATGTATTCTTCCCAAAACATAGATACCACTACAAACTTCAAGCTACTAGCACAAACTTCTCAGGGTTTTTTCTTTTATTTTTAAGCACATCCTTGCACAAAATTTTCTCAAAACAAAACATTTATTGCAAGCTTAAATATACTTAAATATTTCTGTCGTGCATCTTATGGTCAATTTTACTCGTACAAAAATCTATCCATATCCGCCGTGACAGTAGCAATGAAAGCTCATTTTCATTATTCACCACTTAATTAGTACCGCTCTATCTAGCTAGAGGAAACAAGTTGGCAGATCTTGAGCTATGTGCATAATTTAATAATTAATCCTTTTGTTTTCAAGATATTTGTAGAGGGAAAAGTACAAATACACAAAGACTAAATACAACATTTAAATACATTATTTTTGTCATTAAAAAGTATTTTATGACACGAATCTTAATATAAAAATATATTTTTTAATGATAAAACTAATATTATATTTGATTTGTGAATATATATACTTATCCTTTATAGAGTTCAAACCTTTTGTTTCATTTTTTGTGTGACACATATCATTTGTTATATATATGTAATGTTGTCGAGTGTAATATAATTACATCCCGTCGTTTCTTTCAACCTGTGCGGCCTATCCCAAAAATAGGCTTGAAGCCTGTGGGTTGAGCTTGACCGCTTGAGATTATTCGTCACAGGCCTGCGTAGACTCATCTTAGGCTTGGGAAGAGCAATTCCAGAACGGGCCACAGCCATAGACTGGATCATAAAGCCCGTTTTGACAGGCTTAATATACGCTCTTTGTTCCCTTAAAAACGGCAAGAGTCGCAGACTAAAATCGACCGTTTAATTTTTATTTTTATTTATTTTTGAAAAATCCTTAAAATTTTCACTTCAAAGTCAGCATGCTATCGCACTCCACCAAGATTTTGCCGCCTCCGACGCACCACCCCAATTTCATTTCACCATTTTTCAGCTCTACCTGAAGAAACAGCTGCAACTCATGAAGAACCCCGTCGACCCCAGCATTACCCATAACAAAACAAGCCTTCACCTCTCTCCTAAAATCTCACTCTTCACACCCAATTCAACTCAAACAAATACATGCGCTCATCCTCACTACAGATCTCTCCATCAAGAACACCCTCATCACTCAATTACTTACGTCTCTAACTGTCCTAGGTGACATACCATACGCTCGCCAACTGTTTGATGAAATGCACAAGCCAAGGCCTTACCTATGGAACACCATCATCAAAGGGTACGTTAAAAATGAAATTCCCATTCAGGCTGCATCAGTTTACTGGCAAATGCATATGCTTGATGTTCGTCCTGACCCGTTTACATTTCTTTCCGTTTGCCGTTAAGGCATGTGCTGAACTATGCAATTCGTGGGTGGGTAGGTATGGCGGTTCATGTTCTTGTTTTGAAATATGGAATGGAGTTTATTGCTATGGTGAGGACTTTGTTAATGATAATGTATGTTAAGGTTAGTGATCTGGATTCTGCTGATTACTTATTTCTTAGTATGGTTGAGAAAGATTTAGTGGCTTGGAATGCTCTTATTTCAGCGTATGAACAAAATGGATGTGCGATAAATGCTTTAAGGTTGTTTCACAGAATGCGTGCGTGTGGAAGTGGAATTAGGCCTGATGCTGTGACTCTTGTGAGTGCCCTTTCAGCTTGTTCTCATTTGGGATGCTTGGAAACTGCAGAGGAAACTTATGATTTTGCAAGGAAAGAAGGAATTGTTAATAGCAATGTAATCGTTGATAATGCAAGGTTAGATGTATATGTGAAATGTGGAAGTATTGACATGGCATTTAGTCTTTTTAAAAACATGTCCCATAGGAATGTCATTTCGTGGAGTACTATGATCGGGGTATGCCATGAATGGGGAAAATAGGAAAGCATTGGAATTGTTCTCCAAAATGAGGGGGTGCAGAGTGTCACCTTCCTTGGGGTTCTTTCTGCGTGTGGCCATGCTGGGCTAGTAAGGGAAGGATGGAATTACTTCAATTACATAACTAACTCCAATGAAAAGAATGTGAAACCTAGAAAAGAACACTATGCTTGTATAGCGGATCTTATTGGACGGTCAGGGCACCTTGAAGAGGCTCATAACGTAATTAGGAATATGCCATTTGAACCGGACCCAGGAATGTGGGGAGCTCTTTTAGGGGCCTGTGCAATTCATCACACTACTGAATTGGGCCAGCATGCGGCAGATATGATCTTTGAGTTATCACCTGCTATTGCCTCGTATCATGTTTTGTTGTCGAACATGTACGCAGCTGCCGGAAGGTGGCGTTGTGTTGAAAAGGTTAAGACACAAGATGCAAAAGAAAGGTGTTAAAAAAGTAGTCGCTTATAGCTCAGTTGAATTTAATGGCGAAATTCATATTTTATATCAAGGAGATAGATGACACCCACAAGCGACAAGAATATGCGAGAAGTTGGAGGAACTCATTAAACGGACGAAAAGTATGGGTTACAGTCCAAATGTTGGTTCACTTTTACATGATGTTGACATAGAGGGAAAAAACTCAACACTTAGCAGTCATAGTGAAAAGCTTGCTATTGTATTGGGTCTCGTCAATATGGAACATCAGTCCCCTGATAGAGTGATGAAGAATTTGAGGACTTGTAATGATTGCCATACTTTTTCTAAATTTGTCTCAAAAATCACTGTGAGGGAGATCATCATGAGAGATAAGAATCGTTTTCACCATTTCAAGAATGGTTGTTGTTCTTGCATGGACTTTTGGTGATTAAATGTTATGAAAACTACTTTGAATCTGTCTCAAGATGAAGCCATGTTTTTTTCTTTTATAATTTGGCATTCAACTGCAAGAAGTGGTTTGAGAAATTAATTGGAGATCGAAGACATAAATTCCTATTTGCATTGGTGATCAGAGTCGCAAAAGTTGCAGAATAGTCTGTCAAAGAAGTTATGCTTAGTGGAGCATGAATATTATTATGGTTGCAATCAGACAACTGTTGGGCTCTCTGCACATGAAATGATCATGGATGTTTAGTATCAAAAGCAAAAGATTAGTAGCTCTTGGATAACCTTTACAGAACAAAGCTAAATAATCTCCAATCAGGTCTCAAGATGACGATGCTGTTTTATGTCACTAGAGTGATTCCACCTGATCTGCATTTTCAGGCACTTCATTTCGGTAATCTATTTTCTTACCTGTCCCAAAGATTTGTGTTTTAGAACTTTTCATCTGTCCATTCATTAAGATTTTCTTCTTGTCCAAGGATTGCAACATCATTTGGAGATGCAAATTACAACTGATTTGATGATCTAAGGCTTCGTCAAAGAGCAGATTGGTTATATTGCCCGTATTAGATTATTGTGTAAGGATATTGAATGCAATTCCTTACTTTCCTTCAGTGTAGCTGAGTTTACAGATTAATGGAACTCAGATATGTGACTAATTCAGTGAACAAACAGTAAAGGAAGAAGAATTAAAGGAAGAGGGAAAATTAGAAGAAATTGGAGAGAGGAACAGAATAACAATTCATTTCATGCCTTTCTCATACATCACTCGTCTCTCTATAACAACACTTCAGCATTCTCTCTTAACCGACTGATTTAGGAAAAGACAAATGTGACCTCCAATACTGAAAATGAAATGACACTAATGACCCTGCACTAATTGCTGTTGTAACAAACTAACTAACAGAATTTATTAGCTGTTATTATTTAATCTACCAATTCCACTCCTTACAGTCCCCTCTGCTTCAAAACAGACTTGTCCTCAAGGCTGGAATTTAGGAAAAAACTTGTGAAACTGCTCCCAATCTTCCCAAGAAGCATCAGTAGGCAATGTATTAGACCATTGGACTAAGACTTCAGCTGCTGCAACATTGTTCTTCTTAACCATACGTCTGGCTAGTATAGCAATTGGTTATACCAAAAATTGACCATGCTCATCCAACTGAGGCAAGGTGTCAGAACTAGAACAATGTAATCCAATTTTTTTCTTGAGAAGAGAGACATGAAACACAGGATGGACCTTTGCATGACTAGGAAGCCGAAGTCTATAAGCAACATTTCCAACTCTTTCGATTACCAAATAAGGACCAAAATATTTGGGCATTAGCTTTCCCATCCTGGTTTGTGATAATGTGACTTGTTTATAAGGCTTAATTCTCAAGTATACCCAATCACCAACTGTAAATGATCTTTCACACCTTGCCTTATCAGCATAAGTCTTCATTCTGGATTGAGCAGCTATCAAATTTTGCTTTAATAACTGTAGATATTGAGTTCGATCCTTGCAGAAATCCTTGGTTGCCTGATCTGTGACCTGGCCATGTTGGTGGAAATTGAGATGAGGTGGTTTGTAGCCATATAAAGCTTCAAAAGGAGTAGCCTGTAACCCACTGTGGTAGTGAGTGTTGTACCACCACTCAGCTAAAGGAAGCCAAGTAGACCAATTATTGGGCCTGTTAGAAGTCATGCACCTTAGATAACATTCCAAAACTTGGTTAAGTCTCTCAGTTTGCCCGTCGGTTTGTGGGTGATATGAAGTACTTAATTGCAGCTTAGTTCCCACCAATTTGAACAGGGACTGCCAGAACAAACTTATGAATATTTTGTCCCTATCAGTCACAATAGAAGAAGGAAACCCATGCAGTTTATAGATGTGATCAATAAACACTTGAGCCAAATCTGCAGCAGTGTAGGGATGATGAAGGGCTATGAAATGCCCATATTTGGTCAACCTGTCAATCACTACCCATATTACTGTGAAACCTTTCGATTTGGGCAGACCCTCTATAAAATCCATAGATATATCATTCCATGGTTTTTCTGGAACAAGTAAGGGCTGTAAAAGACCTGGCAGAGCTACAGTCTCATGTTTGTTTTTCTGACAAACATCACACTCTTTAACAAATTTGGTAACATCCTTTTTTAGAGAAGGCCAATAGAAATATTTCTTAAGTCTCTCATAAGTTCCAGTGATACCAGAATGTCCCCCAATAGGAGTCTCATGAAATTCTGAAAGCAGTTTAGTTCTTAATATCGCATCAGGTCCTACAACCAGCTTACCTTGGAATTTCAGTTTACCATGGTGAAAGGAGTAACCAGGCAGACCATTAGGATCCAATTGGAGCTGAGTAATTTTGTCCCTCAATTCAGCATCAGCTTCCCAGGAATGAGCTAACTCCAGAACCCATTGAGGAATAGTGGTGGTAATAGCTGAACAACTTTGATCCTGTTCCGGTGCTGAGAACTGCCTTGATAGGCAATCTGCTGCCACATTTTCCTTACCCTTCCTGTATACAATCTCATAGTCTAACTCCATTAATTTAGTAATCCATTTTTGTTGATTACTAGTAGTCACTCGCTGCTCCAAAAGGTATTTCAAACTCTGATGATCAGTTTTTATTAACACCTTGTTACCCAACAAATAATGTCTCCATTTGGTTATAGCATAAACCACAACCATCAATTCCTTGTCATATGTTGACCATCCAAGATGTTTGGATGCTATAGCCTTACTCAAGTAAGCTATTGGTCTCCCTTGTTGCACCAGGACTGCACCCAACCCATAGTAAGACGCATCTGTTTCCAAAGTGAATGACATTCTGAAATTTGGCATAGCCAAAACTGGTGCTGCAGTCATAGCTGCCTTAAGGGCCAAAAAAGCAGCAGTAGCCTCCTCACACCATACGAATTTGTCCTTCTTCAAGAGATTGGTCAGGGGTTTGCTAATGAGCCCATAATCCTTAATAAATTTTCTGTAATACCCAGTTAAACCCAAGAATCCTCTTAAAGACTTAATATTCTGTGGCAAAGGCCAAGAACTCATACAATTAATCTTGTCAGGATCTGTTGACACACCATTGTGAGTAATGATATGCCCTAAATACTGAACTTGTTCTGTACCAAACACACACTTACTTCTTTTTGCATACAAGGAATTTTCTCTCAAAATCTGTAAAGTCATTTGTAAGTGTCTGAGATGTTCTTCATAATTGGCACTATAGACTAAGATATCATCAAAAAAAACCAAGACAAATTTCCTGAGATAAGGCTTGAAGACATGATTCATGAGAGATTGAAAAGTTGATGGAGCATTGGTAAGCCCAAAGGGCATTACTAAGAACTCAAAATGCCCGGAAGGAGTTCGAAAAGCTGTTTTTTGAATATCTGGAGGATGTACTTTAATTTGGTGATAACCCGACCTAAGGTCAAGTTTGGAGTAGTATTTAGAGCCATGTAACTCATCTAAAAGCTCATCTATAGCTGGAATAGGGAACTTATCTTTGATGGTCATGTTGTTCAAGGATCGGTAGTCCACACACATTCTCCATATACCATCATGTTTCTTCACCAAAATGACTGGAAATGCATAAGGGTTGCTGCTAGGTTGAATTATCCCTGAATTTAACATCTTATTCACAATCTTTTCAATTTCCTCCTTTTGAACATGTGGGTATTTGTAAGCTCGCAGATTGACGGGCTGACTTCCATCCTTCAATTTAATGTGATGATTGTGAAACCTATCTGGTGGTAATTCCTTAGGCTCTTGAAACACATCATCATATCCTTATAATAACTCCTCCATTTTAGTACAGTGTTTATGTTGGCTTTCAGCTGCATCATCAGCACTTGCATCATCAGAAGCAATTTCCATGTTGTTGGATTCTGAACAGATGCCAAAAAGGTACCCAAAGTAACCATGTGTTGCTGAATTCAAGACTTTATGGAATTCTTCAGGTGACATTAACTGAACCATAGGCTGTGTTATACCAGATTCCCCTTTTAGCACAATGTCCCTATTTCCTTTGACAAATGACAGTTGAAGCTTATCAAAATCAAAGGTAACTGGATTAAAGTGCTTGAGCCACTGCACCCCTAACACAGCATCAATTCCTCCTAGAGGCAAAATTCTGAAATCAGTAATAAAGGTTTCTCCCTGTACTGTCCATTCCAGTTTGGAACATTCCTGGTAGCTGGTTACTCTAAACCCATCAGCAACTGAAACTGCAAGTGGTTTTGTCTCTTGTAGGCTAGCCTTAATCTTTTTTGTTGCTTGTGGATCTAGGAAGTTATTGGTACTACCACTATCAATAAGTATTCTGAGCAACTTTCCATTTGTCATTCCCACAACTCTGATGGTATTGTTTTCACTATGGCCAGATAGAGCGTGTAAGGTAATATGAGCTTCTTGAATGTTACAAGTATTACCATCACCTCCTGCCTCCTCTTCACAGTCTTCCTCTAGTACACCATCATTGTCACAATTATCTTCAGAGGGCAACATTAAGAACAAATGTGGTTTTTTACATTGATGTCCAAAGGAGTAAGGTTCATCACACGAGAAACACAATTTCCTTCTCCTTTTCTCTGCAATTTGTTCCCTAGTTAAACCGTTAATAGGTAAGGTTTTTCCCATCTCCATATTTGGTAATCCTGGACTATTGATCACTGTTGCAGTCCCTCCCAACTACCTAACACCAGCCACAGGGTTACTTTTCTGAGAATTCCCTGGATATACTCCTTTAAACCCTGACCTGCTCCTTTTAATCCAAGCTTCAAATTTAGCTTCCTCCACTCTAGCTAACCTGATAAGTTCTTTGAGAGTGTGTATGTTCAGTTCTTGAACCCCCAATCTGATTTCTTCTTTTAAACCTCCCATAAAACAGTCCACAAAAAAAACTTCATTCAGTGCTGAGTTTCTAATCAATGACCAACTCCTCAACTCTTCAAATTTTTTCCTGTACTCATCCACCGTACCAGTCTGTTGTAGATTTTTCAATTCTCCTATTGGATTTATCTGAGTCTCCGAATTGAACCTTACCATAATTTCATCAATTAACCCTTCCCAGGTTAGTTTTAGACCTTCATGCACAAATCCTGAATACCATTCTTCAGCCTCTCCTTCCAAGTTCATAGTAGCCAAGTATAGTTTCTGGTTATCAGCGACTGAGTGATGAGAAAATAGCTTGTTGCACTTCCTAATCCATGATCTAGGGTTGTCTCCATCAAATTTAGGGAACTCAAACTTAATTGTTCTGAATATGTTGCAATTATTATGATTATTACTAGTTCCAGAATCCAAATTTCCCAATACTGAACCTGCTGAATTATACGGAGTACCTGTGTTGTTAGAAGGTCCCGGCAGTCGAACTGATAGCAAAGCTTCAACTCCTTTCATCATTTGCTCCATTTTCTGCTCTATCTTATCCTCCACACTTTGTGTGATGCTGTTAACAGATTCCTGGAACTTAGCTTGTAGTTCATTAACTTGAATCTCTAAATTGCTGAGTCGCTGATTGTTGGTTGCCATAGTTGAATCGTCACGGCTCTGATACCAATTGTAAGGATATTGAATGCAATTCCTTACTTTCCTTCAGTGTAGCTGAGTTTACAGATTAATGGAACTCAGATATGTGACTAATTCAGTGAACAAACAGTAAAGGAAGAAGAATTAAAGGAAGAGGGAAAATTAGAAGAAATTGGAGAGAGGAACAGAATAACAATTCATTTCATGTCTTTCTCATACATCACTCGTCTCTCTATAACAACACTTCAGCATTCTCTCTTAACCGACTGATTCAGGAAAAGACAAATGTGACCTCCAATACTGAAAATGAAATGACACTAATGACCCTGCACTAATTGCTGTTGTAACAAACTAACTAACAGAATTTATTAGCTGTTATTATTTAATCTACCAATTCCACTCCTTACATATTGATAAATTTCAACAATTTTCATTTTGTTAAAAGAGTATTTTTAGTTGAAAAAGGCCAACATTCATTTCATTAACTTCATTTCTGTGGAGTAAGTTGTGGTGATGATATTTCTTTTAGACCCTGTCCATTATTTGGAAAGAACACCATTTAAGTAATTGTGTTATAAATTATAATTGTTAAAAGAACAGTAGTTTTGATAAATTAAAAATACATAAATAGTAACACGAATGCAATTTAAAAGATCATCAACTTCAGTGACTCATATATCTGAATATTTCTTAAGGTTGAATCTTAAAGTTAGTGTTGCACTAATCGAAAAACTTCAATCCATATTTGCTTATAGTAGCCATGAATCTTGTTCTTGAACAAATTATGATGTATTATAAAAAGAAAACAACAATTTATTCCTCCATCATATCGCAGATTCCCTATCATGGTACTTTGAATTGATGTAAAAGATTAATCATTATGTTAGCTTGGTTAAGATCAAGATTTGAGGTTTTGACATTTTCCTTTAATTGTCTGCTTTCTTCTTTTATTGTACGTTCTATTCCAACTTACCAACTTCTCCCATGTTTCTCCTACCAATTGTGTGAGTTCATGTTTCAATAGCCAGTATTCTGGGCTAGCATCTTTCAGATTGGCATTAAGCTTACCAATGTGGCAACTGGAAGGCTAATTAATGGTAGAAAAATTTCTTTCTAGAGCTTAACCAGATTTTTTGTTTCTATTAGACATGTGATATGGATTTGTAATTGTTACTTTTTCTCGTACTAAATTATTTTTCATCCATTTGCAGGCACATATGGGAGATCACACATGGCTGTTGCATCAGGGATCTAGTTCAAAGCCTCTCAATGCATCTTATAGGTTTACCAGGTTACATGCTTAAAACACTGAAACAAACTTTTTTCATGTCAATGAAGATTGCATCATAATTGTTTTTCTACTTTTTAGTTATTGTGAAGCAATCTCAGCTTTTATAATACTCTCTCTCACACACAGACACTTGCATGCACATCCATGTGCACACTTACATAAAATTCATATCGCATCAATCTGTTTATGTATTAAGCTTTTATATTAAGTTAAAACTGATTATATATCTCAATAGAATAGCCCAAGAAGCTTTTACTAAGCTGCAATAACTAATTGGTGTAGCAGTAGGACTCTGTAGAAAGAAGTTAGGAGAGAGATTTTGAATTTTTTCTCGTCTTCAGAAAGTGCAACTGAAATTTGGCAATTGTCCTGCAATATTTTGAGGTCCCCTGTTTTGCCAAACTCTTTCCTGAACTCCAAATATTTACTGCTCAGCGAAAAACATTCTCAAGGACGATTGATAGTATCTGTTTAAGTAAAGGACTATTTAAATGATACCCCCTCTAATTCAGCCATTATAAAAACCACCCACCCATCGGATAGAATAGCATCAAATAATTAGTAAGATGATGAATCATGAATGTGACATACATTCATTAACATTAATTTGATATAATGTTTGGGTGGTTGATATTGTGATAAATTTTAGCCTTCGAACCAGGCTGTGAACCAGCAGTGGGACCTTTCTATTTGATCTTTCCATTATAATATTATATCTTCCCAATTGGTGATTGTAATGTTGATAAAAACCCAATGCATATGATCCTCAAGGTAGCTGTGAACATAAAGCAATTCTGCTAGTATAATAATACTAGCAGCAAATACGTTAGACTTGTGTTGGTGGAAACAATAAACTAAAGTTTTGCAGAAGAGAGAGAGAATAGAGGTAGTTGCACTCTTATCACACCCCTCTTAAACGCACATTTATATATGCGCTGTAATAGCTCCAGCTCCAGGCAGACATTCATTTCACGGGGAAAAACTATCTTCATGCACAAAATAAAGAGGTCCCTCCCTCTCTCCCTCCAAGAATCTTTTGAGCAATTCAAAACTTGCTTGTCTCAAGAAATAGCTCCAAATAGTCCAACCATTTTTAGGAATTTTTTAAGGCTTTAGTTGAAAATACTCTTTCCAAAGAAGGTTCTGTGAACTTTTCTTTCTAGATATCTCGCCTTGAGAAGATGGACTTTGTTAGGCAAAAAGGTGTATATTATATATATACTAGTATAATAATATTATTCCTAAAACTTATCTAGTGCTATGTCATGTCAAAGTTTAGCTGCATCTTTGATTCGCCATATCCGCGCCACCCTTCTCAAACCTTTTACAGTCCACAAACTTATCTTCAAATTTTTGCAAATCTATAGTTGCTGACTTTCAAGCTAGGCTATGTCCAAATTTGGTCGTTCTATTTTTCGTTTTGGGATATCCAAATTGAGTGATTATACTTTTACGAAAAAATTAATGCATACCTCTAAAATGCTGCACTAGTATAAAGAATTTCCGAATAATTTGAATATAAAATTTTCAGCACTAAAAGATTTTACCATCCAGAATTAACCCCCTTAGTTTTAACCACTATAAAGATTCTGGCTTTGGAATTATTTTGAAATAAAAAGAACTCTAACGTGGGTTCATTAAAATATTTAATTGCAGTAAAAATTAAATGTCAAGATATAACAAGGTGAAGAAAAACATATTCTTCCTTCTTCAACTCCGTGAAAATTCAAAAAACTCGCAGACAAATCCTAAAAGAATATTGAAGAGATAATGTTGTCCAATCCATTAAAAATTGGGGTTGTACGACTTAATAGTTGAAATAATTAATAAAAAATAATGTACATGTAATTAATGCATGTTGGGGTTGGCAGTGTCCTAAACCTTGAGAATGCGTGTTGGCTCGGAGAGACGGGCATACTCCTTGAGAAAAATGGAAGCATTTAAGTCAAATAAAACAGATGAGTAGAGGACTTCTAGGAATAATCAATCAAAGAGCCCACAACCAGCAAGTAATTAAAGCTGAGACAGTGTGACATGCCTCTTATTAGCCCTATCGCCATACTTGATTGTTTCCAGTTTCTGTAGATTGAGACACCCCAAAAAAAAAATCCCATTTCCATTGCTAAGTGATGAATGTTTTTACAAGTATCAAATTCTGGCTCCGATGCTTCTGTTATATATTCTGTTTAGCTTCTGTTTTGTTTGTACGTTTTTCAATGACCTAAAAATGAAGAAGTTTTAAAGTTTTCATGTTCCACAAGAATGTAGGGGTTGTTTTGACCATTATCACAACAAACTTGACACCAATATGCATTTTTGAGTACCATCATCAGGGCAAAAAGGCTAAACATCCTAACCTAGCTACATGCTTTTACATGGTCTATCTATCAATAAGTTTACTAACCTACGTGCTTTTACATGGTCTATCAATAAGTTCACTATATTTTGACTTCACTCTGCTTTTACCTTTTTGGGTATTCAAACCTGGTGAACTTTTGACACTAGACAGTCAACAGAGAGTAGAAAGGATAGAGAGAGAAGTTCTCTCAAGAAACTTGGCTGCTCCATAGAATTGATCCACCCAAATAAGAAACAAACAGTGAAAACTCAGAATTGTACCTCACTGTTGCATCAGTCTGTGACTCAGTCAGTGTTCAGTACATAGATGTTGTCATGTTGATGTAGGCATGGACGGACAAAAAAATAAAGGAGGTTGAAAGAAAATATAAGAGGCTAAAGCCCACAAAGTACCGAGACTTAATTTAATAATTAATAATAATGATAAAATATAATTATTTATATAAGAATATAAAAAATTCCTAATATTTAGAGAGTAAGTAAAATATTAAATAATTTAATTAAAAAAAAATAAAATTCTGATAATTATTTATTACCTTAAATAATTAATACTCTAAAATATTCTATCAATATAATTAAATATATCCTAATATCATTTACTAAATAAATTAATTATATTAAAATTATTCATAAATAATAATCCAATAATATTAAATTTTCGAAGATGTATTAGTAAGGATCATATTGACTTTCAAAACTAGAAATGCATTATTCATTTAAATTTGTGATAATATTAAAGATAACTTTTTATACAAGAACTATAAAATGACTCGATATTTAGAATTTAACATTACATTTTCCCATCAATTATAGCATCACACAACTGCTATTAAATTATTAACTAATATTAGATAGGCATTTGAGAATTTATGTTTTCGTTTTAAAAATATTTTTCGAATTTTGAAAGTAATTTAAAAAAAAAAATACTAGTAGAAGTAGATGAATAAGAATAGTAACTACACCAATTGAATCTTCAATACAAAGGCAATAAATTCTAACATAGAGTACAGAAGAAAAAGACTGCAAAAAGAAAACACGAGCATTAACACTACTAGCTAGCTGTGCTGATACTATTACTGTTACTGTCTTTCTTTTCTTTTTTTCTCTCACCATTGCTAGCTAGCTGCCCATAACCCTCATTAAACCAGGACTGAAAAAGCTAAAGTTTTGCTACCATTAATTCCATCTGAGAGGAAAGAGAAAAAAAAGGCTAGCTGATCCATAACAGAAGAAGCTAGCTGCACCGTCTAATTAATCTCTTACTTGGAATTCTACTACTAAAACTAACTAGCTACTCCATTTTAGAAGAATTAACAGTAGCAAAACTTAACTCACTTATATAACTGGAGATCATAATTAACTAGCTTGCTAATTGTGAAGAGGATTTGGACCTGTGTGAATGATTCTCTTATCATCAGAAAAATAGGCACCTGACGGCGATGGACTTGAAGCAGCTGCATGAACTGAAACTGTTCGGAAAAAACAGGCTTTCCGAGCCGGCAACCAACTGGAGGGACCGGAGTTGTGGTGCTTGGCTGAAGAAGACAAACATAGCTGACTGAAAATTAAGATGACCCATATGAAGAAAACTGCAATTCTTCTAGCTGTAGCTGCAGAATCATGCCTTGTACTCATTCTTGTTCTTGCTGATATTATCCCTCCTTCAGTAGAACTCACTGCACACCAACTCATTATCTTCTATATATTGTTTTAGCTAGGTAGCAGTACTTGGTCTAATTTAGACCATTAAAAGCTTGACAGCTTACAAGATCTCCCACTATATATGGTCTTGGTTAATTGGGTAAGCATGCAAATATTCTGTATGTATCACAAAATCCCCTAAAGAGAGAGGAAGAGATGACTAAGGAAGAAGTAATGAAAAGACACTGGGAAAGAAACAGAGATAGAGGGGGAAAGAATTCTGCGGCCTCCTTATGTTAAGGGTCTAGGCACATGACGTTGATTCTTGACCCTTGATTCCTGGAACCTTCTTATGAATCTTCGAACTCTGGACCTTTATTTTAATAACAGCTGCCTAAACTAAACACATAAAAATCTTTTCATAAACATACTATATACATACTCATAGCGACTTTTCTCTCTGTTTTATATGTACTAGCTAGCAGTATTTGAGTATCTATATATATGTAAATACTGTGTTGGAGCAAGGTGGGGGAGTGTGGTACTATTGAGTATTAATAGCTGCTGTCTACGGACTACGTATATTTATATTTTTAACTTTAAAATCTGAAATATTATGATGGCGTTTGGTAAACTTGCTGTACTACAACTATTACCACCTTCTTTGGGCTTCTTACAGCAAGCTGGCTAGTTAGCCAACTCTTTTTATAGGGCTTCACTTAAAAACAAATTACACCAAGGTCCAAACACACCCTTTTATATATATATATATATGTGTATGTGTATATATATATATATATATATATATATATATATATATATGTCTGGAGACGAATTTAAAATATATCTCTTAAATAATATATATTTCTTGTAACATATCTTTATCAAAACGATGCTATTTTAAAAATTCTTTTTTAAAAAAAATTATATTAAAAGAAGATGTGAAATGATGTGATATTTGGCGATTCTATTTATTTTTCTTTTATTTATAAAAATATCATTAATTTTTTTTAAAATGACATTATTTTAATAAAAATATATTACTTAACAAAATATACTATTTAAGAAATATCTTTTTGAACCCTCCTCTGTCTATATGCCCGATGTCTATATATACATCTTCTCTTCCCATCGCCTTTCTCGCCTTTTGCTTCCATGTCTGAGACTTCTGTTGGGTCAGACGCCGCGAAACTAGGGTTTGACTTGTTGATGCCATGACCCACTTGGACCTCACTGTCGTGCAATAAATCATATCTAAATTTATTTTATTTTGCATATATTATATTTGAAGATTTGGGTCGCACTCATTTTAGTAATGTGTGTGGGTAGGGTTGGGTTCTAGGCTTTTCGTGGAGCTATTTTTGATAAATGACTCCGCCAAAAAAGTTGAAGTGGGAGGAGTGCCATACCATACTCGTATCAAAATCAATGGAGACGAGGGAAAATTGAAAGAAAATAGACTAGATATTAATTGTTTAGTGTAGGTCTTATTATATTTTTCTAGAAAAAATAACTCTATTTACAGTTTAAATAAAGGAATAATTTAGATTAAAAATATAAAAAAATTACAAAAATAAGACTCGTTTTAATTAGTTTCTTTTACGAGTATACTATGAGTAAACTCGATCATATAAGTATATATATCATAACCAAAATAAATGTCCGTCCTAGCACTAGTTAGAGCATAATTTAACATAACCAGAACTAAAAAGACAGCAACAACAAAGAACCTTTCTACCCCTAATGCTTTGTCAAGGACCATATTAACTTCTTCTTTTTTTGATAATTTGATCATATTAAAAATTTTAAGGCATCAAATGACGCCCTTCATATTCACAATGGTTTCAAGTTGGACTTGACTGTTTGTCCTCCAACAATGTCAGACACCTCTTAGTGATGATCTACTGGTAAGATTTCTTTCTATTAAATATACTGATCGAACTTAATATTTATGATTAACGCTGAGACACATTTGTTCAGATTAACAAATATTTATGATTTTAATTTTGTTTTATAATGATCAAAATCATATTTTAAAAGTATAAACAAGTGAGTGTTTTATATCTTTATGAGAGTAAACAATTTCTTAATTTTTACATTTGCAGCAAGTTGATCTTATATTTTTGAGATGGAGGGAAGGTGTTCTCTAACTAGCTACGTCATCAAGGGCACAATTATGTTGCAAATTCACCCTCGTAACTGTTAAATCATGGAGTATTTTGTTCATTTTAGAATTACCATTACCATATATAAAAAATAAATTTTCAAAATTTTTTCTTTAATAAATTTTAGTCCCATCTTGCTGAAGGGTGTCAGTCGATGGGCTCAAAATCCCAAAACATTGGATCCTGATAGTAAAAAATCCATTTGTATCTTTTGGACTAGGTACAAAATATCCAGTTACATGGCCCAAAGACAGAAAGCAGTAACAAACAATGTCGGCCTTTATGAATCAATAAACAAATCCAGGGCTGGTCCAGTCTGAATAAAGGGTTCCAATTAAAACACATACACCAGTGTACAGAACGAAAAATTATTCTATGCACCTGGGACAAGATAAATAGTATGCTCCTTTTCTCACATAAGGATGGGGTCACGCGTGTTGGATCTGTGCCACAACACATGGCCCCTACCCTCATATGAGAGGAGAGCAAACTGTTCTTCGATGCCCCAAGGACATGGAATAATTTCTCGTACAGAACTGAAACGCTGACTCTCCCTCTCACATAGCAATTAGCATAATAGATTCGTCGTGTCCTATTTCTCTCTCCTCCAAATTTCAATACTGTTTGTCGATATTTCTGTCGCTACTCTTTCCTACATGAACACGCCCAGAAACTCTTCTCAATTCACCACTTTTTCCCGTTGTTCAAGCACATCCCCAGGTTCTATCTCTCTCTAGATTTCTAGTACCTGCTTTTTTAATGAACTGTGCTAATGATTTTGTTGAATTTTCATTTTTAACGATGTTGTTGTTTTTGCTAGTAACTGAAGATGAACCAACGAATCTGTTATTTAGAGTTTATTATCGAATTCAAAACAAAAATGGGAAAAATGTAATTTTGGGAGGTTTCGGTAGTTGGGTTAGTTGGTCCTAAAATCTGGTGGTACTGATGGAAATATGTGACGCTGATTAGTATGGTTTGGTCAAAGAATTGTGAGCTTCCCTTAGTGACTCAAAGTCTTGTGGGATCAGTGATAATAATAGTGGGGTTGCTTAGAATTGTACCGATTGATGCCAGAAACATGTAGATCTTTTACTGTCTGATACTGGCTTTGTAAAATTTGACTAATGATTTAGGCTTAATGATTCCAACTTCCAAGTATATCTAGAGTGAGGGTGTTGACATTTATATTTCAGAAGTAAACAGACAACTATAGTATTTAAGAGTGGAGCTGATAACCAAGCAGAAAACCAATAGGTGGGTTGGACGGATTCCAGAATTCACATACCAGGATTCTATGTCAATTGTCAGGGTTACATTTGGAACTAAACAACCCAAGTCCATGTGCAGCCCTAATGAGAATGACCTAGTTTGAGAAACCATTGAAAGAAATTCTTATTCATATTACAAGCCCAGTGTTCTTCAAGAGTAATGTGTAGTGCATACTATGTTTGTTGATTCAATTCCATTAATTCTTATGATATGCTATAGCTTAAGCAGGATTTCTTGCTGCATCCACCCTTCTCCATACTGAGATCTACATGGTCTTGCTGGCAATCAGTCTTGTTCGACTGATTGCCGTATAGCTTATGAGTCACCAGAGTGCTCTGAATACGAGTAAAGCTCTAGAGGGTGTGCATGGAGTTCATCTGGTGCCTCATTCGCCATTTGCTTTGGAAAAAATAAAGCAGCATGGGGACTTCCATCAGTCAAGGTGTGAAAGTTCAGCTGTTGGAGCTAGTCATCTATTAATAGTGCAGTGAGTAAAAAAATTCTTGCCTATTAAAATATGCTTCATAACTAATATATACATGTGTGTGTGTATGTGCACGCGCGTGCGTGTGCATGTTTGTATACTGTTAACATTTTAATTTGTCTATTCAGACTGTAAGCTTCAAAGTTTTGATTTAAATTTTTTAACTTGGTCTTTGCTGAAATTCCAATTTTTAGTTCAGATTTTTTTTGCACGTACATTAATTGAATTGTGCTTGAGCCTCAATAACATCTACTTTACATGTTTCCTCAGGAGAGTATGGCAGCAAAGGCCTTCGTGTCTTAGGCCAATCAGGTGTTCTTTGCATGGTAATATTAGTAATACTGAGTAATTCTTTTTGCTGATATGTTAAACGTGGCTGACAATTTTTTCTCTCTTATAAAAACTCTAAATGCGTGCTAACTATTGTTTCATCTGTGCTTTTAGGTGATAGGAATCTTGCAGAAACAATTGCTAATGTGCTTACATCACTTCCTTTTGTTGCTCGTGGAATCAAGACCCCAAGGCATGAATTGCATTATATCAGTAATATTAATTGTATGTTATTTTCCTTACTGTTGTGTTTACTATGATGCGAAAGAATCTCAACTGTAAGCTTTATGCTAATTCATTAATTGGAGTAGGAGTTGCGTCAAGCTTATACCATGTTTCAAGAGGCAGATTGAGAAAATATCTGAGATGGGCTGACTATACTATGATAGCTACAGCTATGGTGGTAAGTTATAATCCAGTTGCAACTTCGAAATTAGAAGTTAAATTAGGGATGAAGTGCATTATTACAGATGTCCATGGATATGAGTAAATTCGTCGCAGTACATCATAAGTGTGTGTTTGTGTGTATATACATGTAGATATAGATATATATGATAATTTACTAAGGAGCCATACGCCCATACCAATGTCATTCATAATTATACATGCAAATTACTTGTATAAAACATATAGTTGTGTCCCAATTTTGAATGTATATATAGAGGTATGTGTTGTGTGCGTTTGTGTATAACAGATGCATGCACAAACGCACACAACGCATACATACATCTATATATACATTAAAAATCGGGACACAACTATATGTTTTATACAAGTAATTTGCATGTATAATTGTTAATGACATTGGTATGGCTCCTGGCTCCTTAGTGAATTATCTAACCAGTCTAGCTAATACTGTGGTTATATTTAATTGCTTACCAGTGATTCAGCCCTATGTTGTTTAAAAATTCTATTTTCAACTCGTTGCTGATGATACTTTGATTGAAGTGGTAATGTAAAATGTTGTGGCCTTTATGCTGAATGTGGCAAGAAATGCTTGGGCTGTCAAAATTAGACTATTGGTTACCATTTGCTCATCTTATTTGTGAGAAAAGGCTTTGTTGAGTATTAGCTCATCTTGTGGGTCTTATTATAGTTTCCTTCATTTTTTAATTTACCTTCTTGTTAGATGTATTGTTGACCTGCTCAAGGACAATGGACTAGGCTAATGTATATTTGTTGGATTTTCAGAATAGCTATAAAAATCCTTGTTTATGTTTTATAGTATTGATTTTGCACAAGAAGAGTTCAAGAGGATTCCTGTGGGACTGTAGGACAGGCTGCTATTGAGATGGAGATTAGTGTGTGTTTGTCTTGCAGTGTTGATTTTGCACAAGTAGAGTTCAAGAAGATTCCTGTGGGAGATGGAGATTAATGTGTGTTTTTGTTGCAATCAAAACTCTCTTTTTTTTTTCTTTTTTCTTTTTTTTTTTATGTATTTGTTATTTTGGCTATTAATTCATATATAAAATGTATTCTTGTATGGAGTGGTTTTTCATTTTCTGTATCAATTATGTTAGCAATATGGTTAAAACTTAAAACTAATCAAGTTTAGTTAGATTCTTTCCTTTTAGCTCTACTATTATAGTCCACAAGTTGCTGTGGTAGTCATGAGCTATTAGTCAGTTTTTATAATGCATCAGTAAAGTAAGGTGAACAGTTCATTCTATTGGCTATTCTGATAGTTTTCTTGTTACTTCATTAGTGTCACAGATATTCCTTTGTAGATATTGAAATAAACTGTGGCATTTACCTATCAAAAAAGAACAGAAATAAACTGTAGCATTTGTTTAAACTTCAGTCAAAGATTTTCTATTGGCTCATTCACTGATAAACTAACTGAAGATCTTTTTGCAGCGTCTGTCGAGGGCAATCCGGGATGAAAACTCAAAGTTGTTGATGGCAGCATCTGCTTTGGTTCTACCAATCCAGCCTCTGATGGTTTCAGCTGTTCACACTGGGATGATGGAGGTATACATTTGCATCTTTCCTTAACGTTTGTTGAGTGAATTGAAGTTAAATTCACCACTTTATTTTTCTGGTTTTCATAGATCTGCTATTATGTCTTTAAAAGTGATTGTATGTGAAGAGTTTCACTTAGAACTCCTATATTTGTTTAGTAAATTCTCTAAAGATATTCCATAACTCAATGTGCAATTATTTTATCCACGTGGTTTGCTATCATCATTTTGAGAAAGCAAGTGAACTGGAGGTTCACCCACTAATAGCACAGAAGTGAGGAAACACTTTCTGAAGTTGTCCAGTTAGAGTGTGTGCATTTACGAGTGCTTCTGGTGAGAAAACATTAATATCTATTTTTCTTTAGAAATTGTGCTCATCACAGTAGTTATCTATATGTTGCTTGCGCCTAGGCCATTTCATGGTTGATTGCTGCAAAAGAAAATTTGTCTCATAACTGGATTTAGTAATGTTAGTTCAAATTCTATTTGTTGCCAACCGTAGTATGGGCTCAATTTATCTCCAACATTTATGCCTCTCAATCCAACCTGAATCATATGATTCATATGTTGCTGCTATGTAACCAGAATAATAACTATAATTTTGTTCTGCATGTCAATGCTAGTCCCAGTTTGTTTCATTATGCCATATATTGTTGCACTCTGGCTTGCGGTAAATATGTCAAGGCCCTTTTGTTTCAGATTTGGCTATGTAACCACAATAATAACAATAATTGTGTCCTGCATGTCTATGCTAGTCCCAGTTTGTTTCATGATGCTATATAAAGTTGCAGTCTGGCATGTGTTAAATATGTCAAGTCTCTTTTGTTTCAGATTTGGTAATGACACGAGGCAAATCTAGGAATTTGAGCTTCGCATTAGAAACTTAAATAACGGTGTGTTGCTCACCTGTCTTGGGGAACTCTCTTCCTATAAATTTGGCTAGTTTGCTGCAATATAAGCATGGCAAAAAAAGTATGATAATTAAAAATTTGTACGCATTGGCTTTCGATTACGTTACACCAACAAAAAGCCTGAAAGTTGATATCCATGGTATGCTGTGCTGTCTTCATGTCACTAGGTGCACTTAAATCCTATCCACGTCATCTATCTGTTTGTGCATCAGCCGTATTTTTTTGTTATTTAGCTTCTGGTCTTGATGATATATATTAGTGTCACTTGTAGCTTATATGGTTCACGGTGGTATCCATTAAAATCATTTGTTATTTTCTTTTCAGGTTGCATTTGCTAAAAGAGCCCTCAAAGATCCAGACCTCAAGATGGCACACAATGTGCATAAGATGTCATCAGTGTTAGGTGGTGCCCTTTTCATTGCAGATGATGCTTTCCCACAAACTCCATTCCTTCATGCTGCTTGGCATCTTGCTGCAGCTGTTGGTGTTTGCACCTGTAATAAGCTTCTAGGGTAATGTGAAATCCGTATTGACCAATTTGTCGAAAAGTCTGCATCTCTCCCATGGAATCAACAATTCATTGCTCTTCCAGATGAGCTCTCACTGCTCAAATAGTTTAACGCCTCAGGTTTCCCATAAACTAATTTAATTATTTATGTGATTGGAAGTGTATAGCACCGTGTTATTTATGTGATTGAAAGAGAATAGCACATTGCTTATTTCTTAATGAACAATGATCTTAGAGGGGAGAGAAATATTTCTAGCGGTAAGAACTGAAAATTTGTTTATTACTCTTAACCTTGTATTTTGGCTTATTAATTTTGCTGTACGGGATAATTGGAAATAATTTTTACCGGAAATTGATGATCAGTGGCAGGTCTCTAACCCAAAATCACATTCGCTCAACTCTCATGTAAACGCGATGAGATCTGAATAATTGAGCTATGCGTGTGGATCCTTATTGCTTCAGGGATGTTTATATCCTAAAGACAATAATGCATGGTATTAATGAGATTCAACAGGGGATTGATTGATGGAGATGGAAGATGAGTGTTCCCGGTACATTGGACAAGGACTAATAATGAAGAACATCACTGAATAATTCAACAATAATGACTTTGAGGAATGAAATGGCTCTCTCTCCCTCTCTCTCTCTATGTATAAAAACAAACACAAGGACCGTCCATTTAAATCATTCAACTACTGTCTGTCTTGATGAAGTTGAAGGCCTGTGCATTAAAAGGGACACGTGGCAATGGCCTATGGGATGAAATTAGTAAGGATCGTTGAGCGACCGAGAAAAAAAGTAAAAAATATTATACGTACGTATGTGTGTGTGTGTGTGTGTGTGTGTGTGTGTGTGTGTGTGTGTGTGTGTATATTTATATATATATATATATATATATAGAGAGAGAGAGAGAGAGAGAGAGAGAGGCAGTTTGGAAAGAGAAAAAATTGTGAAAGGCACGAGCAAGGACGGAACTTGCTTGCAAGGGGCGGGGCCGGGGCCGGGGTTTGCAAGTGTCCACCCTTGTTTTTAAAAAAAATCGAAAAAATAGGGCTAATATTGTAAAGTGATGCTCTCTTTTAAAAAAAATATTGGGTCAGTCGTCAATAATTAGATATTTTTAATATCTTCTCCCAAATTCAAATTTTAATTTTTGTTTTCAAGGGTTTATTTGATTTTTCCCAATTTATAGGGTTAAGGTTTTATATATATATATATATGAGTAGTTAATTATTTATTTTTATTCATTCAAACTAATTAATTCATTTGCACATGCTATTTAATTTTACAATATATATTGAAGTTTTAGGCATGTGTGTCATTTGATGTTATGTTTAAATCAATAAAGACATAGATTGTGAATATATAATTTAGTTTTAGAATTATAATAGTGAGTTTTGATTTGTTCATATTATTAAATTTATTATTTAGTTTTTGTATTATGTTGTGAATTTGTATTTGATATTTTAAATGAGGATGAATATATATATGAATAAATATTTTTTAAGATATACAGCTACTAAACGTCATTTATTCGAATTGTTTTTTGATAAATTTACTCAAGAGTCAAATAGCTGTCTCAATTCAATAAATAGACTATTAAAAAATGATTTTGTAATAATTTTAATATGTTTTAATTAAAATTTGTATTTAATAAATTTTATTATTTTTTTATTTAATTATAAAATATCCACTCTTATCGAAAATTCTGCGTCCGTGCTGGACACGAGACAGGTCAAATAGAACAATAGTACATGCACAGACACATTATATATATATATATATATATATATATATAAGTATAAATTGACAAAAATTAACGACAAAATAAAATACAAAATGTATTTTTATCATTAAAAAATAAAGTTTAATATAAAAATTTATGTCAAATATTATTTTTTAATAATTAAAATAAATATAATATTTAATTTTTGTGTATGTAATAGTCTCATTCATATATATATATATATATATATATATATATATGATATGGGTGTGAGACTTTGTTCTCATCATTGTCATGTCGCGTTTAGTCCCCGCCTTCCAATATCTCACAGAATTTCACTCCTCCCTCTTCCTCCTCTTTTTGGCTTTGTCCTCTCTCTCTCACTCTCTCAAATTCTACGAATCTATGTAATGCATATATTATTATTATAAGCGTGGTCAACCTAAATAGTTCCTCCCTGCAGCTTTTAGAAACCAGAACCATTACTACCTACTACTTCTCCTTGCCTTCATTGCAATATCAAGCTAGCAATCTGTTCCTTGTTCTTTTTTTTTTTGCTAAATTGGCTAGCTCTCTTTTCTTGCTTGTTCAGTCTACATCTCAACCTTGGGTTGTAGGAACCACTGCTCTGTCCTACCTAGATATATACAAGAGATCTAGCTAGAGAGCATTAATTAAATTACTTATTATATACACATATATATACACACACACACAACATATATAGTCGGATCGGTATATGGGACTATGGGAGTACTTCTCATCTTTCCATTCTCACCATCTACTAGTAATTAAAAGCTTGCATGCACGCATTAATTTTGTAGCCTATATATATATTAGTACTAGCTAGCGACTCATTTACTTTTGTAAATACATTACTTCAACTTAATTACTCTTACTGTTTCACCTACTTTAATTCCCTCTTCAGCTTTATTCTCTACACAAACAAACACGGGCAAACAGAGAGAGAGACTTTGGGTATTTGTTCGGTTGCCAACAATGTGGAGAGTGGGTTATGGTCATGGCAAAGACTCCGATTCACCAAAAAATCGAAAACTCGAGCCTCTTATGCCAACATCTCAAGCATTTGCCAATCTCAATAGTAGGATAGATTCTTCTCCAATACCAACAACTCCCTATCGTGGTCACATCCGCAACACGGATCTTTCTGCAGTCAATCACCATTTGGGTTCGTATAGTAATATTTATGTATGTGGTAGCATATATTACTATATATTTTTCTCTACATAAATATAGACTTGCATTAATTTTTGTTTGTTTGATATTATATATAACTGCATGTACATAGGTAGTGCGACTGATGAGCAGCAACAAAGCAAGAGAGGAAGTAGTCACAACATAGAAGAAGTGGGCATGGTAGCAAGTTCACGGTGGAATCCAACTCCAGAGCAATTATATGGTCTAGAGGAAATGTATAGAAGCGGAACAAGGACGCCCTCAGCCAACCAAATCCAACAAATTGCTTTAAAGCTTCGTCGGTTTGGTAAGATTGAAGGCAAGAATGTGTTCTACTGGTTTCAGAACCACAAAGCCAGAGAAAGGCAGAAACGTCGTCGTCAACAACAACTGCTAAATTCTTCATCTCTAACAGAACAACCACTCCGCGTTAATATTGAAAGCTTACAAAGAAAATTATCAGGTTAATAAGTTCAAAGAAGGAATCCACCATGAGAGAGAGAGAGAGAGAGAGAATTTTGGACTTGGTTAATTAATTTAATTTGTTGCTTTGTGTTTTCTTGTTTTTAGCGTTAAAATTAGACTTATTTTGTTTTTCTATATGTCACAACAGGGTTAAGCAGGACAGGTTTTGAAGTTGTACAGAGAAAGAACAGGGTAACCCCTTCAAACTGCAGTACAATTTCTGAGGTATCTTTTCCTTTTGTTCATGTAGGATTACCATATTTCAACTTAGTTAACCAAAGATTATTCTACAAGCCAAATTCACAAGAAATAATACTTTTACTATATGATAAAAAAGATTGAGAAATGTGATAGTACATGCGAAGAGCCAGAAAAGCTTTTTGTATGATGGAAAAAAATGAAGAATTAGACGTTGAAAAGCTGCACTTTTTGCTTTCTGTTGGGACTGTTGTTATGAAAAGGTTAGAATTTCTCTGACTTTGTGCATTAATTACCGTGTCTTTTTTCAATGTGTAATTTAGGAGTCGGTATCAATGCCTACAGCAGTAGTTGCAAAAAGTAAAACAGATGAAAGAATTCTACTTGAGGTGACAGAATTTCAACAGAAAATTAGCACCAGCAGCAGCACAACTGCAAAGCATGCAGTAAAACATATGATGAAGTTTTCTCCTCCTACTACTACAACTAAAGCTTCAAACACAGATATTAATGCCAAGAACACTGAGGATGAAAGAGAGTGTCAAACACTTGAGCTCTTCCCGCTTTTGATTGGTGGTCGTGATCATGATATTCCGATGATCGAATTCGCAAAGAATGATTCAAAAGGGCCCGTGACAAACAAAAGTAACAAGTTTACTCCAATTCAATTTTTTGAGTTTCTTCCTCTAAAGAAATGATGAAATTGAATTGGTCAGCCGGTTGGTTATAGAGAAGTGGTGGTGGTTGTGTTTGTTTTTGGAAATTGAGACTCTTGTTAGTTTTGTAACATTTAGTTATGTTGGTTGGGGAAATGCACTGAACCATGTTTTTCTGAAATTGAAATTCATCATTTACCTATTATACCAGTAATGTCACATGAGAGCGTGGAAGGAAGAAAGGCAATGATTGTTAGCTGGATGGGAAAGATGTTGATCTACATATAATAGTGGAGGATACCCTACATGTGCTTTTCATATGTATTAGGGTTGTTTATTACTTACTATGTTAAGTCTATTAATTAATTAATCAAGAATAAAGTTTTAAAAAAAAAGTGCATGCATGACTTCCATTGCATAACTCTCAACTGCTTAATGAAGCAATAATTTTATTACGTTCCCTTTTATAATGAATAGGGATTTTTCTAATATATGTTTGAAGAACCTTCAACATGATGGTCCTTCAATATGAACTCTTTTCAACAAAAGATAAAGCAATAGCCGCAAGTTCGGCACTTGTAATTGATATTTCCACAAAGAAAATTGATATTTTCACAAATTTCTCCTCATATAAATAGTAAGTGGAGTTCACCTTATGTGAGTTAGACCTTATGAAAATATCAATTTCTCTTGTGAAAATATCAATTCCCTCTATTTATTGTAAACAAAAAGAGTAGACGAAAAGAGAACATAAGAAAGGAAGGCAAAAGGAATATAAAGTAGCAATTTTACCACCATGAAATTGGAAAGGGCAGTTTTTGGCATTTAAATAAATAAAGAATTCGTGAATTTTTATAATTAAAAAAATATGAGGATTTATTATTAGTTCTGATAATCAATTTGAGAAAGTCTAATGGCAGATGGAATGGAATGCTAGTAACAAACTAGACTTTTAATAATAACATGATGAGAGAAGCGGGGGGGGGGGGGGGGGGGGGGGGTCATTCGGTGATGGTGTATGGTAGCTTGCTATCTGTTACTAAAATATTTACTGGCGTTTTGTTCATTACTGCATGTCTGGCCTGCATGCAAGCTAGCTGCAAGAGTGAGAGAGAGAGAGAGAGAGAGAGAGAAATAGGGCCGACCCTGTGATCTAGGAAAGAATCTAAGGGGAAGAAGAATTGCAAGGGGTTAAAATTTATAATTAGGGGGAGTGACTAGGTAACTGCCAAGCCAAAAGGAGGAATTGAATTGGAGTTACTTGGTCCTTGACAGTCTCTACCGGCTTGGTTTGTCCTACAAGTAGACAATGGAAGGGGATGCACCAGCACCATCTGACTAGCAGCTCCTCAGCACAAAGTCCAGAGTCAACCAGTGAGTCAAGAAAAACTATTCCATACTCTTGGAGTATGGTGAATAGTTTGCACCCCTTCTCATATGCATGTGGGGCCCTCTGTGATGAAGTTCACAAGAGATCCACATGCATGTGAGAGGGGAATAAACTATTCACCATGATTTAAGAGTATGAAATAATTTCTCATGAGTCAATCACTTTGTCCCTATCCGTCTATCTGTTTCGTTTTCCTCCTCATTTCTTAACTCTCATTTTATGGCAATGTACTTGCAATGACGCTACCTGTACATATACACCCATGCCTCAACAGTACCATCTATTATTTTTCCATACAGTGGAATTCACTGTTCAATAGGACAACTACTTACACATGTTTCCAAAACTATCAACTTGTGAACATGTGGATAGGACTAAACAGTATGAAGCCTCGACCTTGCTACCAAAACCATCCACTAGTCATGAGTCGTGACTTTTTAAGATGACATGGTGGGTCAAGATGACTTAATCATACTCTCAACACAACATACAACATATTGAAAACGGTCATCCCGGCTGTAGGGTTAAATTAACCCGAACAGTTCAATTAGAACCAAATGTTCCGATGTGGTAGGGAGGATCACTCATGACCCAACTACAACATGTTCCGGATGTGAGAGGGAGGATCACTCAACTTGGTATCGCTGAACATTGCTAAGCAATGTAATGAAAACCCTGATGTGCAAATGATCATTCAATGTTTACAGAAATTTTAAAGCAAATACATTAAAATAAAAATAAAAACAAACAAAAGGGCAGAGCAAGTAGAAGCATGCGAAGGTAGGGGCATGGGTGCCCTACATAGTCCACCCTTCTGGTTTAATCTGTGTGCGAGTTTGGAAGTATGTGATAGGTGGACTGGTACAGATGGCATTAACCCCAGCCGAATTAGAATTGGAATTGGAATTGAAACGTCAACATCTAAGGTTTGATAGTAGGAATTTGCTTGTTTCGACAAAATCAGTAAGGCTCGAGCTTAGCTGGGCGCCAGGGTCTATGAAGCTACTCTACACATTTGCAGCTTATACATACTAATAAATCCAATATATTTAATAATTTTTGTGCTCTACATGGTAATTTAAAATTAGTATACCTGCACGATTTCATTTTGATATGCAAATTTCATCACTTAAAAAAATAAAAATAAAATACGCCCCTGCATCTTATGGTGAGATGGGACGTGTGTCCAACTTGAGTTGACTCCTGTCCGTTACACTTCTTTCCAATCTTCTTTATGTTGTTTTTATGTATTACATGATGAGGAATATTCGCATGTGTTTTCATATATATATATATATATATATATAAATGGGCGCATCTATAATAATTGATTGCTGGGTTGTTATTTTGGCAATCAAAATAAGAGGCCATTATTATTGTGGAGTTCCTGGGCCAAAAAAAAAAAATCAAAATTATCACTAGAACCTCTAACAACAGTTTCAAAAACAATATTAGCCTTTCCCCTTGAGCCTCTAACTGCAAGGGCTTTTTAAAGTTAATTTTGAATTGTTGAAACAATGGTCATAGTAACACCGGTTATTATGGATTAACTATATATATAATTTTTTTTTTCCTTGTTGAAATGTAATTTCCATAAAAAAAAAAAATCTGATGTCTAAAAAGAATCTAAAGAAGCTAAAACTGCAAAATTCAGTTTCATAAAGACTATAATTACATAAGTTTATAGCTAGTAGTACAAATTCATATCCAACCTATAACTAAAAAGGAATCTAAGAACTAAAAATATCAAGGATGATGCTACTAAAATCCACAGGCTATCGGACGGTAAGGTGCAATCAAGAAACATAGGGTGGGTCTGGATTTACCTATCTTCTAATCCTAGAAGAAGATTTGTCACACGCGAGTGTTCGGCACATTTAGAAGCGTCAATGTGCAAATCATATAAAATATAAAAGCTCAACACGTTTTGTTTAACTCTAGTCTGTGGGAGTTTTATTTTTTATTTCTTGTTAAACAAATAACTTTTTAAGAGATGCTAAAAGATGATCAATTTTAAATTGAGAATAGTTTCTTGGGGAGAAGAAGTAGATTTCATTGTTCAAACCAGCACACATTGGTAATAGTTACATGTGGAAGATAGCGCCGCCTCACTACATATCTGGAGTTTGAGGACCTTGATAAAGTGGTAATACAATTTTTAAAATTCTACCTGAAACTTGAAAGTATCATTTAATGGTAGTGGATACTTGGTTCTTGAGGAGGATCCATTCATAGGTCATCCCATGACCTCTAAAGTTAAAAGTGGATCTACGGAGCATGTTTTTCTGTCCTGTGGCACGCTATGCAGCTTCCCTAGTGTGCTTCATAAACAAAACTGTTGATTATGTCATTTCTATAGGTATTTACAACTTCGAACAATTCATATTAGTATTACCCATTATCCCATTTGCTAAAAGCCTAATCAACAGTCCCCAACCCAAACACATTGCAGTACTGGCAGCTCCAAGGATGATCAACAAGGTGAAAATTAACTTGTTTAAAGGTGAAACACTTTACAGTATTGGCACTTCGTTCACCTCAATTTTCAAAATTTATGTACATTCTAGATACTGCAGAAGCCAACAACACCCATCATAAAGCAATCTAACCAGAAGTAAACGAGGCTAGCCTAAAAGCAAAACAAGGGTCCTCTAAAACATATAGACCAATCTACCTACCTGTTCATTAATAAATAGAGATCATGGAAGTCAAGATCACCAGCCTTCAAGCACTTGAAATATTTAAGCCTTACACATAAATTCTGCCTTGATGCTCTGGGTGATCAGTAGGTGTTAGTTGTAACTTGTAAAGGGTCCAACATTACAAAATAAAAGGTAACAAGAATAAGGATCATACTTTACACAGCCATAGTTCACTTCCTGACTGCCATTGAAAGAGTCAACCTACCCTTTCTCGCTACTATTCAGTTTCAACCACCATATACACCTTAGGCTAAGGCTAATTGAATTTTATTGTAAAACACAGAAAAAGATGCTAATTAGCATATCCAAAATAGAGTTCCATTAACCCTACTAAAATCTTCAAAATAACATTCAGTATAGATCTTAAATTTTACATGGAAGGCAAGATAAGAAACAGGGATAAGCGGCTCAATAAATAGGGGCAGTAAGGTAAAACGAGAAGTGGAAAAGTATTATTCAACATCCTCCCCTATTTCATTCCATACAAAATATACATCTTACCTCGTGCCCAAATCTTGATCCTGAATATAATCGGAATATTACATAATTAGAATTTAGACTGATAGTGCTTACTTCCGCAATCACTATTTAAAGGTAACGGTCGGTAGGTTGATCATGAAGGGCATCATCGCATCATTGGTTATACTATGAAACATTTTTATGTAACAATTGAGAATGTTGTTTTTCTCCCAGCCTGCTGTCAGACACAAATATCAAATTGACAGATCACAGTCCTCTTCAGTGCATCTCTCCTAACATGTTTTTGCTTGCTGATAAATTTTATCAGTTTACTAGATTTCTATATGTTACATACTATTTTCCTCGCATGTTAAATCAACTTCATAATAACATCACCAGCTTGCCAAAATCTATATGAAAACTGATTACCAACAAAAGAAATGAAGGTAGAACATCACCACCTAAGGATTTCAAGAACCATGTTAACCACATCACTAATAGTAACCAATTAACGACCTAATAAATTTTCCCAGATAGCCCATGAAAAAGCTTAGGGGTTAAGACTAGGTTGGCTAACAATCTGTTGCAAGCATAAGCTAAATGAATAACTTCACCAGCTCAATGGTTTTAAGTGATTATTTTGCCTCTACCAAATAATTTAATGTTTTGGCAATACTTGGTTCAAAGATAAAAGTTCAACTTTATAAAGAAGTAATCAAAATAAACGAACACGCTAACACAAAGGATAATTAAAGATATGTTCTTCAATACTCAATTTGACCAACATAATAGGCAACAATACCGTCAATAATCTGTTACACTGCAAAAGTTAATCTCACAACTCAACGAAAAACACTCTAAAGAACCTCAAGTAATCCAGTTCAGTTAAAAGTAGAAACCTCCACTGATCAGTATCACTCAGTGCAACATGAGAGACCTCAATCAATCATTTTCACTCATGGAGAGTACCCAAAATATCATCATCCCTGAATAAATGATACCTGCAACACATCCACCATGCCCCAAAGAAAGGAATTAATAAAACCCTAATTGGCAAGTGTACAAGTGCACAGAAACAACATAAAATTATCCACTTAAACAATGTAGTTGATCACCAAAGTTATACTGCCATGTTTTTCTTTTACTGTATCTTCTTATGTGAAATACAGGAAATATTTTATTCATAACAAAAAGGGAAATGTTCCTTGCTGGTTGATACCCATACTACAAACATATATAGAGAGAGATAAATTGGGGGGGAAACATACTCTTTATCACCGAGCTTGACTTGCGTACCACCATATTCAGGCAAGAGAACAGTGTCTCCTTCCTTGACAACTACAGGTATCACATTTCCGGCTTTATCACGGCTCCCTGGTCCCACCGCCACCACTTTCCCAGAGTTCAACTACAATTTTTATCACATCAATTAAACTCATTGTTTGAAGAAAGATAAATAAAATCATAATAGAGCTAAAGAGTATTAATAATGAATTACCAGTACCTTGGAAGATTTCTCAGGGAGAAGAATTCCAGCGGTGGTTTTCGACGGAGGAACAATTCTCTCCACCAGCACCCTGTTGAGTAATGGGACCAAACGCTTCGCCATTTTCTTACAATAGAATTAGGGTTTATGTTTCCACTCTTTCAGAAATGATATAAGACTGATTGTTCGCCTATTTATTTATGAATTGAACGACCTTGAAGATGACGGTGGTAGAAGATTCTAGGCTTCAGGGTTTAGGGTTTATTGCCCGAGCAGTTCCAAGGGCCGGGTTAAGTTCAATATGGGCTTCTGTACATACATGGTTCCAAGAGCAAATAGTAGTGTTGGTTGGGCCTGACAAGAAAAGCTAACGATGAGAAAATTTAAAGATGGGATTTCTTTTCAAAAAGAAATTTTGAAATTTTTAGTTCTAACATATATTAGCATTTGAAATGAAAGTATATAAAATAAATAAATATAAATGAACAATTGCATATAACTTTCACACATAAAAATATGTAATCTATTATCTATTATTCTATATATATATTAAAATGCAATACATTGACACCATATTATGTCAAGTGTCAATCTCTCGTGCAATTAACTTTCCCCAGCATTAATTACAAGACACCTGACAATCAACCATTATTAATCTCGCTTTTTGAATTTTTGTTATGAGTGAATACCTTCAAAAGTACAAATAAATACACTTAAAAATCATAATATTCTTACACAATCTAATATTATTTTTACACCTAATTCTCATGCAAAAACTTTTGTAATTTTTTAAATACTATATCATACTCGTACAATATTTTACATTATTACTCTCGTTTTTTGATTTTTTTTTTACAACCGAATAGCTTCCAAAGTACAAACAAATACACTTATTTTGCCTTTATAATTTTATTTACATATAATTTTTATGCTTTTCTAATTGATATTATTTCAAATTCATGAATAATTGATCTAAACACGTTTTAAATTGAGATTATGATGATCATAACAAACAATCATAATTATAAATCTTATAATTAAAGAAGGTGGTAAGATAAATTCACACGACCATGCAACCTGCAAAGGCATTAATCTTGCATTTCCGGACCCAAAAAAGTAATTTTATTTATTTATTATTTTTTTAAAGAAAGAAGTCATAATTTGTGTTTGGCAAACCGGAAAGGAACCTTTCCTTTCCCTTCTTCCAAAAACAAACCAAAGTCGAGTTGCTAACCAGAGAAATAACCTAAAATTGACAGGTACGGTGTGTTAAGTGTTCATTAATATTGAAAAGGTAATTTCAAATAAATGTTCCATTAATTTTTATTTTTTTTCTGGTAAGGAGTCACTAGCAGCTAGAGATCAAACCATGATCCACAAGTATATATGTTAGGGGCATATATATATATATATTCCTGTTCGCAATTAAACAGCTGTTGAGCTTACATCCATGCACATACAATCGACGGTGAAAAGAGGGGGGGGGGGGGGGGGGGGGGGGGAGCTCTTTGATTCCTATATATCTATCGAATCTGCTTTGGAAGTATGGTCTGTTTGCATATTTTGGACCATGCACCTTTTCCAATATTTTCATTCTATTATCACTTTTGTGCTAATGCTAAGAGCATATGGCTAGCTAGCTTGTCTTTTATAATCAACTAGTACTCCCAATTTAAAAAAGAAGTTAAAATCTACTTTATATTAGGGCCATGCATCCACAACAAATGTATGCAAAAAGGATGGTAAATGCACTCCAATTACCAAATACGAACCTATTACATATTACTCTTTGTCGAGATAATAAATACACTCCACTTAATTTTCACAATTTAATTATACTCTACTACTCTGTAAAGTTAAACTTGAGCAAATTTTGTTTTCTCTGTGTTCCAATTATAAGGGTCTCTTTTGGGGGACTTTTAAATTTGAAATTGATATGAGTTGATTTATGCATGTTAAATTAATAAAATTATAAATATTATAAAATACTTAAAAAGTAGTATTAATCACAAGATTTATTGTTTTCATAATTAAAATAAATCACATCAATTTGAAATTTGAAAATATCTCAAATAGACTTATAAAAATTAAAATTATTCTTATATTTTGGAATGGACTAAGTACGTATATTGCTTTTAAAATTATGTTTTCTTTCAAAATTATTACAAAGACGAGTGAATTTAAATGTGGTATAATATCTTTCCACCATGAGTTCACTAATGCTAACGGACCTACTTTGTTAGGATGTGGTTCATATGGCATTCTAAAATCCCACTGAATTAATGATGTAAAGGTACTACTGATTTCACTAGACCTCTTTCCCATGGCAGTGACAGGATCATGCCAATTTTTCAAATAAAATGACAACTAAAGTAGTCTACACAAAGCCAAACCATTATTATTATTATCCTCACATTTGTAGTTAAAACAGTTTCTGTGTTTTTTTTTTTTTTTTGTGGTAGTTTCTAGATAATATATAGAAACCCAGAGATTAGGTTAACGAGTCTCAAGTTGGAAGTCACTGTAGTGCACCATAAGATTTGTAGCTTTTCTTCCTTTTTGTGAGAAAGAAGATGCAGATCAAGATTCCACAAGTATACTTTGGGCCCTCTTCCGGTATTCATCAGATTTGCATAAGCTCTTGAAACAGTGCCACAATTAAAGTACGTGCGCCCGAGTGCTTATTAATTTGGTTATTACTTTAAATCATTTCTCCTTTTTCATTAGTCAGAACTTGCAATACTAGGTGAGGAATTATTATAATAAAGCTGTTGCAATTATTATAAAGTAGTCTGTTTGGATCATATCATATCATATCATTGTAAAGTTTGAAGTTAAATATCTGGCCACAACTCGCAAATGGTGGCTAATTGAAACAATAAGTTTATGGAGGTTTCAGTCTGCAAACATAGTAGTGTAATGGGCACCGAAAGCACATCATGAACTGGTGCACTATAGCACTGCTGCCACTGCATGCTGCTCCTCCGTGCAAATTGATTGAGTTATAACCAGCCAATTGAAGTTGAAGCTAACCAACCATGTCAATATTTCTTTCTTCTTCATCATATTCGCAAGTTGCAAAGTCATAGCTAACTAGACAAAAGTTGTCCGATTAATCTAGACAATATTTTAATCAGTCATACTGTACAAACCATCATGCACCGACCGGTCATTCAAATTTTACTAATGATTTTTTTTATTTAATTTTATTTGTCGACATATATAGGTTTTAAGATATACAAAAAAGATCATGTAAATGTATTTTTGGCAGAAATTTGTGACAAAATGCACCAGAAAAAAGCAATAGAAAATCCAATGATGTAAATTGGAACGGAGATCGGATGGAGAAGATCAAATAGAGAGTCAACTAAACCTAATCATGGAAGGTAAATCTTCAAGAGAAAAATCTATAAACAGTTACATGTCAAATACAATGGCGGGTCTAGCCTGTCATACATATCAAATCTGAGACTTGAGAGTTGAGAGGGCTAGCAGAATTAAAGCTAATGAGTAGCTAGATTGCATGACTCAACTTGTAGCAAGTAGCAAGTAAATAAGGAAAAGAACAAGAATTACACTGTCCATATCGTTTTAGGACATGAAGGGTCGCTGCTACATCGCCATGTGGTTGCATAGCTAGGGGACAATAAAAAAATTTCTTTTATTTTTTTGTTGATCTGCAGGTTGGTTATCAAGGAAAAATAGTAGTATATATTGTCATCTATTTTTATTTTAATTTGATCCACATCCCGTGAAGTGGTTCAAAAGTTTGTTAATTTATAAATTTTGGGTTTGGTCAAGTGATAATAGGCATTATGACGTGTGTGTAATTATTATTAGGATATAATAATATTTTTTTCAAAATTTAGAAAAAATTAAAAAAGATAAAATTATAAAAACTCAAATTTACAGGGAACAAAAGAAAAAAAAAATTATAATACAATCTCAAGGCTAATGTCATCATCTCCTCCCCCATTATATATAAGTGATAATAGGCATTATGGCAAGTGTCTCTAATACTAGTATGAAACAAGAATTTACCCTGTACATACCCAAAAGGTAGTTCTAGGGTTTAATCAACTAATTAAATTAATTACTCTACATTTCAAGATTCATAAAAGAGATTTATAATACAAATTTAAGGCTGATGTTGTGACGCCCCCAAATCTGGGCCCACACAGCCCAAACATGAGTCGTCAAAAGACTACAACAAAATTATTACAACAAAGCACAACGTACAACAATACAGTGTATAATAATACACAACTAAGTCTTCACTATTATTGCCACACTATTTTACAAAACGTGAAGACTATGATAACTATTCCTCGGACCCTCACTCCATTCCCCGGCTAGACCCTGTTATGTTTTCATCTCCTGTTGAAAAACAATGGAACAAAAGAAAGGGTGAGCTCAAATAGCCCAGTAAAGAATATCATGACTAAGATAATGACGAATAAATTATCATTAGTCTTCAACAGTTGAGTTCTTGATAGAATACAATAGACTACAAGGTTTATATCAAAAACTGCAGTTAAATTCTTAAACAACGTTCAGATCAATAATAGCAGCGGAATGAGTAATCTATTAGAAGAATAATGCAGACTATAATGTCCACTCGGTTCTCTTTTTAGGAAAAACATCATCAACTTTTATCATCTGAAATATCATTAGTCAAGATAATACAAATTCACAGTTCCTGATCATAATCATGCACATCAACAGTTCATCTTTGTACTACGGGTCAAAGATATTCAATATAGCACCAACGGTCATGATTATACCAGATTCAGCCTTTGGTCATAATCATACCAAACAACAGTTCATCTTTGCACTACGGGCCAAAGAGAACATTCACCACGTGCCATAAAAGACACCGAACAGATGTATCGCCTTTAACCTATTATATCGCCTTTAACCTATCATCTGTTCAACAAATATATCACATCTGTGCCCCCGGCCACAGATATTCACAACAGCTTGATTTTTGGATGATTAGAATGATATAAATGATGAACAGAAGAAATAGGATAACAATAAGTATCGAAAGTTTACTTTGTACAGATTCAAATAATGTCCAAATTGTCAACATGATGTGGAGTGAAATTCAAGATCCACAGTTCAGAATAACGGTTACAATTCAATAGAAAGGTTCACGTAAATAGAAAGGTTCAGTTGAAATAATGAAGTTCAATTATTATGGAACATATAATATTTTCAGGAATTATAGAAGCAATAGTTCCATAATAAATTTCGATTTAGGAGTATGAAAGAAAATAATATCCCTTACCGTAGCAGGTTTGATTAACAAAAGGTGAAGGAAATTAATACAAAGGGTTATTCACCAACAGGCGGCAATCCGCTCCGTAAGGTTATTCCCACAATTTAATAGAATTTGAGTACAAAGAGTTATTCACCAAACAGGCGGCAATCCGCTCCGTAAGGTTATTCCCACAATTTAATAGAATTTGAGTACAAAGAGTTATTCACCAAACAGGCGGCAATCCGCTCCGTAAGGTTATTCTCAGAGATTAATAATGAATGAATACGAAAGGTTATTCACCAACAGGCGGCAATCCGCTCCGTAAGGTTATTCCCACAATTTAATACATGGAAATAAAAGGCACGTCTTATGAGTAAGGAAGAAACAATATTATTATCGAGAATCAAATAATGATAATCCCTTACCATAGTATGGTTGAATAATGGAAGATGAAAAAGATGGTATCCCTTACCTCAACACGTGACTGGATATTGATTTAAATGAGGTTGATTAACTTGAACAGTACACGTATACTTATAGATCTTCACAAATACTCAAGATGACTTAAGCACACTTAGAGAGAACTTTCACAAGAAGTATTTAGAGAGAGAAAGAAAGAACAAGTAAGGAAGTTTATGAAAAATCCTTAAGTTAAGGCTTCTATTTATAGCCAAAAATCTTATCATTCATTTAATCTAAACCATTCATTTAAAGATCACCTTTTAATCTACACCATCCATTTCAAATATTATATTATCTTTAATCTACACCATTCATTTCATATCACCTAATAATCACCTAACTTTATATTATAAACAAATCAATTTAATTATTCAACAATAATTCACACTTTAATCTACACCATTCATTTCATATCACCTAATAATCACCTAACTTTATATTATAAACAACTCAATTCAATTATTCAACAATAATTCACACTTTAATCTACACCATTCATTTCATATCACCTAATAATCACCTAACTTTATATTATAAACAAATAACTTTATCAATTCAATTATTATGACTAATTGTTATAAATACAGTATAGTTAGCTCTTAGATATCAAGTCAATAAATTAATGAAATACAACTGTTTAAATAACATCATAATAGAGATAACAATAATGTAAAATTAAGCATACGTTACTGTGTAATGACAATTATTGATTCAATAATGTGAATTACTGTGCATATGTTACTGTGACAATTATTAGGTTCAATAATTTTAAAAACAGTGCAACAACAATTATTGACTCAATGATATAAAATACAGTGTAATGACAATTATTAAATCAATAATGCAAAATACTGTGTAACAACAATTATTGAATTGATAATATAAAATATTATGCAGTGACAATTATCGATGAAATGATGCGTAACAGTTACGGTGTCAATTATCAGACCAATAATATGAGACACTATGCAATACCGTGTGTTACTGTAGAGTACCGAGTGCTACAGAAAATACCATAAACTACCGTATGCTACTATTCTTTTATCACCGGTATTTTAACAGTTCCGTTGACTATTTTTATTTAAAAGGTTACTTCTGTCGTTTTCTATATCCGACAAATATTCCGTTGTGGGGTCCACCAATAATTTATTATTTCGGCGCCGTCGTACGGCACGAATATTCCCCGACCAAACGAATATTGTCCGACAAAATAAAATTTGCACATAACATCCTTAACTTTTAACTTTATCGATTTAACCACTTACTGTTTAAAAAAATATCTATATGAAGAAAAATTAAATTTTGTATTTCATAAAATTCGGGGTCTTACAACCTCCCCTCCTTATGAAATTTCGTCCCCGAAATTGACGTACCTGATATATCGAAGAGGTAAGGATACTTAGATTTCATCTCAGATTCTAGCTCCCAGGTCATTTCCTCAGTATCTTGGTTCCTCCATAAAACCTTAACTTGAGGTATAACCTTTGAGCGTAGGATCTGCTCCTTCTTATCCAGGATCTTAACAGGTACCTCCTCGTATGTTAAATCCTCTGCTATAACGTCTGGTTCTAACTCAATGACGTGGTTTGGGTCCTTCACATATTTACGTAACATAGATATGTGAAAAACGTTATGGATGCGAGACATACTTGGTGGTAGGGCTAGTCTGTAGGCTACGGTTCCTATTCGATCGAGGATTTTAAATGGGCCAATAAATCGAGGGTTGAGCTTTCCTCTCTTTCCGAATCTCGTAACCCCTTTCCATGGAGAAACACGTAAGAATACATGATCTCCGACGTTGAAACTTTCGTCTCTCCGATGAAGATCAGCATAACTCTTTTGTCGTTCTTGTGCGGTCTGTATTCGTTGTCGGATCATTTGGATCTTTTCGGTCGTCAAGCGTACCAACTCGGGTCCCAACAATTTTGCTTCTCCTACCTCATTCCAACATATTGGAGAGCGACACTTCCTTCCATACAATGCCTCGAATGGAGCCATGCCTATGCTTGCTTGGTAACTGTTGTTGTAAGAAAATTCCACCAACGGCAAGTACTTATCCCAACTTCCTTTGAAGTCTAATACACAAAGTCTCAAAAGATCTTCGAGGGTCTGGATCGTCCTTTCCGATTGTCCGTCCGTTTGAGGATGGTATGCAGAACTAAAACGTAGTTCAGTGCCCATAGCTTTTTGTAGACTGATCCAAAAGCGTGAAGTGAATCTAGGATCCCGATCAGAAACTATGGAAACTGGCATGCCATGCAATCTCACGATCTCATTTATGTACATACCGGCAAGACGTTCAAGTGAAAAGTTTTCTCGTATAGGCAAGAAATGAGCAGATTTGGTCAATCTATCTACGATCACCCAAATTGCATCTAAGCCTTGAGAAACTTTTGGAAGACCCGTCACGAAATCCATATTGATGTGTTCCCACTTCCATTCGGGAACTTCAAGTGATTGTAATGGACCTTTAGGAACTTGATGCTCTGCCTTGACACGTTGACAAGTTAGGCACCTTGAGATAAACTCTGCAATCTCTCTTTTCATATTGTTCCACCAAAATGTATGTCGAAGATCTCGATACATCTTGGTACCTCCTGGGTGGATTGCAAACGGCGTGTTGTGTGCCTCCATCATGATTTTATGCTTTAATTCAGGATCGTTAGGAACACAGAGTCGAGAGTTGACTCGAAGTATTCCTTTCTCGTCGATTCTTGCTTCGGGAATGGCACCTTCTTGTACTTTCTTTATCATGTTTATCAGTTCCGGATCGGTAGCTTGAGCAGCTTTAATTTTATCGATTAAAGTTGGTTCTACTCGCACGTGAGCAATCTTCGAGCGGGTCCCTGGTGTCTTTAGCTCTATCTCCATCTTTTGCAAGTCGTACAAAATACACTTTTGTGTTGTCAGCAGTGCACTTGTACTTGCATAAGATTTTCTGCTCAAAGCGTCAGCTACAACGTTCGCCTTTCCCGGGTGATACTGGATTGTGTGGTCATAATCATTTAACAGCTCAAGCCAACGTCGTTGTCGCATGTTGAGTTCCTTCTGGGTGAAGAAATACTTGAGACTTTTATGATCCGTATAGATATCCACTTTTTCTCCGTACAAGTAGTGTCTCCAGATCTTCAACGCGAAAACGACTGCTGCCAACTCTAGATCATGAGTAGGATAATTTTTCTCATAATCTTTGAGTTGTCGAGAGGCGTAGGCTATAACCTTTCCATGTTGCATAAGGACACAGCCTAGACCTTTGCCAGAAGCATCGCTGTAGATAACAAATTCTCCTGATCCTGATGGTATGGTCAGAACAGGAGCTGAAACCAGTCTCTTCTTGAGTTCTTGGAAACTTTTCTCGCATTCCTCGCTCCATATGAATTTTGTGCTTTTCCGAGTAAGCTGCGTTAATGGAGTGGCGATTCGAGAAAATCCTTCTACGAATCTCCGATAATAACCAGCTAGACCCAGAAAACTTCGGACTTCGGTTACTGTTTTGGGTTGTTCCCAATTTAGTACCGTTTCAATCTTCGCAGGATCGACTGATATTCCTTGACTAGAAATCACATGCCCAAGAAACGCGACCTCCTCAAGCCAGAACTCACATTTCTTCAACTTGGCATATAATTTGTTTTCACGGAGCTTTTGTAGTATCAATCTCAGGTGTTGTTCATGATCCTCGCGACTCTTGGAGTATATGAGGATGTCATCAATAAAGACAACCACAAAATGATCCAAATGTTCCTTGAATATCCGGTTCATCATGTCCATGAAAGCTGCAGGAGCATTAGTTAGTCCAAAAGGCATGACTAAGAACTCATAATGCCCATAACGAGTTCTGAAAGCAGTCTTTGGAATGTCCTCAGCTTTAACTTTTAACTGATGATATCCAGAACGGAGATCAATCTTTGAGAAATGTTGAGCGCCTTGCAATTGATCAAACATGTCATCAATCCGAGGTAACGGATACCTGTTCTTGATGGTGACATGGTTCAATTCTCGGTAGTCAATGCACAATCTCATACTCCCGTCTTTCTTCTTCACAAATAGAACAGGAGCACCCCAAGGTGATGCACTCGGACGAATGAAACCGGTATCCAACAATTCTTGTAGTTGGACTTTTAACTCTTGAAGTTCAATGGGAGCCATTCGGTAGGGAGCTTTGGAAATGGGCTTGGTACCGGGTTCAAGATCAATATAAAAATCAATTTCACGGTTTGGGGGTAAGCCAGGAAGTTCTTCAGGAAAAACGTCAGGAAACTCATTAACAATGGGAATATCATTTAAGTTTGACGTATTTTTGTTCAAATCAGTGACATGAGCTAAAAAGGCTTGACATCCGTTTTTCAATAAACGAATGGCTTTATGGCTAGAAATAACAGTTATAGATTTCAATGGTTTAGTTGCTTGAATTTGCATGACAGGTTGATTAGGAATATGAAAACTAATAATCTTATGAAAACAATCAATTTTAGCATGATGGGTAGTCAACCAATCAATTCCTAAAATCACATCAAATTCATGCATCTCCAAAGAAATAAGGTCAACAGGTAATGTGAGGTTGTTGATTTGAACTAGGCAAGATTTATAGACAGTAGATGTAATGGTCATTTCTCCTAATGGGGTTTCAACTGATAAGTCAAAGTCCAAATTTTCAGGAGTTAAGTTTAAACGCTGAGCACATGCAGGTGAGATAAAAGAATGGGTAGAGCCAGTATCTAACAAAGCGTAGACTTCACGAGAATTTATGAATAGCTTACCGGTTATCACCTCGTTCGAGTTTCGCGCCATTTGGGATGTCACAACAAAAGCTCTCCCTTGAACTACAGATTTTCCTTTATCCGCGCTAGCTTTTGGTATCATCATTGCAGCTGGACTTGATTTTGTGGCAGGACAAAACCGCGCAAGATGACCTTCTTTCCCACAACTGTAGCACTTTTTAGACTGCAGAGTACAGTTTGGGCTGATGTGACCTTCCTGACCACACCTATAGCATCTCACTGGTGGTCGATCTTCTCCCCTTGAAACTGGGGTCGGTGCTGGTGTTGGTACTGGTGCTGGTGCCCTTCCATAATTATTATGGAATCTCTTTCTTTTGAAATTGTTCCCACTAGATTCTCCTCTTCTGTTATTTGGTGTGGAATTACCACCGAAGTGTTGGTTACCTCCTCGATGGTTTTCGTTCCTGTGGTTGTTGTCACTCCTTTCTCTATGCTGATCATTAACTCTTGGCTGCAATGTTTCATCTGTTTGCTCCACCCTTTGAGCCCTATCTACAACATCTGAATACAAACTGAATTTATGAGAACTAAGTTGTTGACGAATTTTGAGTCTCAAACCTCTCAGGAACATTCGACTCATTCGTGCTTCGTCATCTACTAGATGAGTCGCAAAACGAGACAGTTCAGCAAACTTAGCTTCATATTGAGAAACTGTCATGTTTCCCTGCTCCAGCTTAATGAATTCCACTTCCTTCATATGGCGGATGCTTTCTGGGAAGTACTTCTCGTTAAACAGTTCTTCGAATTCTGTCCAAGACATTTCGAGTGCTGAAGGTTGGATACGTTTTACCGCTTCCCACCAATGGTCCGCCTCACCTCGTAACATAAAAGTGGCAAATGGCACCTTCTGATCATCAGCGCATTGTAAGACATCAAGTATTTTTGTCGTCTGCTTCAGCCATGCCTCCGCTTTGAGTGGGTCAGGCTTCCCGTGGAATTCAGGTGGTCCTAATTCTTTAAATTGCTTAACAGTGACCATCCTCAAATTGCCAGCGTTTCTACCGTTATTAATGACTGGATTTCCTCTTCCTTGATTCTGTATGAACTGCATGAAATTCCTAAAGAATCCATCGTTCATCATGTTATCAGGAACATTATTTCCTGAGTTGGCAGGAGGATTGTTTGGGGCCTCTTGATTCTCGGCTACATTTGTTTCGGGTATTCCATAGTTAACCTCTTGATTTTCAGATGCCATACCTAACTGTGGTCACAAAATAAATGTTAGTTCAAATAAACTGACTCATCACTTCATGTTCCTACATTCAAATCGACTCATTAGATAATAAAATATATTTTAGGTAGGACACACTAGTGACTGATTCTATTCTTCTCTCCCCTCCTAGTTCTACCCCAGATCGCCATTAAAGACCATATCCCTAAGATCTGATGCCAACTGTGACGCCCCCAAATCTGGGCCCACACAGCCCAAACATGAGTCGTCAAAAGACTACAACAAAATTATTACAACAAAGCACAACGTACAACAATACAGTGTATAATAATACACAACTAAGTCTTCACTATTATTGCCACACTATTTTACAAAACGTGAAGACTATGATAACTATTCCTCGGACCCTCACTCCATTCCCCGGCTAGACCCTGTTATGTTTTCATCTCCTGTTGAAAAACAATGGAACAAAAGAAAGGGTGAGCTCAAATAGCCCAGTAAAGAATATCATGACTAAGATAATGACGAATAAATTATCATTAGTCTTCAACAGTTGAGTTCTTGATAGAATACAATAGACTACAAGGTTTATATCAAAAACTGCAGTTAAATTCTTAAACAACGTTCAGATCAATAATAGCAGCGGAATGAGTAATCTATTAGAAGAATAATGCAGACTATAATGTCCACTCGGTTCTCTTTTTAGGAAAAACATCATCAACTTTTATCATCTGAAATATCATTAGTCAAGATAATACAAATTCACAGTTCCTGATCATAATCATGCACATCAACAGTTCATCTTTGTACTACGGGCCAAAGATATTCAATATAGCAACAACGGTCATGATTATACCAGATTCAGCCTTTGGTCATAATCATACCAAACAACAGTTCATCTTTGCACTACGGGCCAAAGAGAACATTCACCACGTGCCATAAAAGACACCGAACAGATGTATCGCCTTTAACCTATTATATCGCCTTTAACCTATCATCTGTTCAACAAATATATCACATCTGTGCCCCCGGCCACAGATATTCACAACAGCTTGATTTTTGGATGATTAGAATGATATAAATGATGAACAGAAGAAATAGGATAACAATAAGTATCGGAAGTTTACTTTGTACAGATTCAAATAATGTCCAAATTGTCAACATGATGTGGAGTGAAATTCAAGATCCACAGTTCAGAATAACGGTTACAATTCAATAGAAAGGTTCACGTAAATAGAAAGGTTCAGTTGAAATAATGAAGTTCAATTATTATGGAACATATAATATTTTCAGGAATTATAGAAGCAATAGTTCCATAATAAATTTCGATTTAGGAGTATGAAAGAAAATAATATCCCTTACCGTAGCAGGTTTGATTAACAAAAGGTGAAGGAAATTAATACAAAGGGTTATTCACCAACAGGCGGCAATCCGCTCCGTAAGGTTATTCCCACAATTTAATAGAATTTGAGTACAAAGAGTTATTCACCAAACAGACGGCAATCCGCTCCGTAAGGTTATTCCCACAATTTAATAGAATTTGAGTACAAAGAGTTATTCACCAAACAGGCGGCAATCCGCTCCGTAAGGTTATTCTCAGAGATTAATAATGAATGAATACGAAAGGTTATTCACCAACAGGCGGCAATCCGCTCCGTAAGGTTATTCCCACAATTTAATACATGGAAATAAAAGGCACGTCTTATGAGTAAGGAAGAAACAATATTATTATCGAGAATCAAATAATGATAATCCCTTACCATAGTATGGTTGAATAATGGAAGATGAAAAAGATGGTATCCCTTACCTCAACACGTGACTGGATATTGATTTAAATGAGGTTGATTAACTTGAACAGTACACGTATACTTATAGATCTTCACAAATACTCAAGATGACTTAAGCACACTTAGAGAGAACTTTCACAAGAAGTATTTAGAGAGAGAAAGAAAGAACAAGTAAGAAAGTTTATGAAAAATCCTTAAGTTAAGGCTTCTATTTATAGCCAAAAATCTTATCATTCATTTAATCTAAACCATTCATTTAAAGATCACCTTTTAATCTACACCATCCATTTCAAATATTATATTATCTTTAATCTACACCATTCATTTCATATCACCTAATAATCACCTAACTTTATATTATAAACAAATCAATTTAATTATTCAACAATAATTCACACTTTAATCTACACCATTCATTTCATATCACCTAATAATCACCTAACTTTATATTATAAACAAATCAATTCAATTATTCAACAATAATTCACACTTTAATCTACACCATTCATTTCATATCACCTAATAATCACCTAACTTTATATTATAAACAAATAACTTTATCAATTCAATTATTATGACTAATTGTTATAAATACAGTATAGTTAGCTCTTAGATATCAAGTCAATAAATTAATGAAATACAACTGTTTAAATAACATCATAATAGAGATAACAATAATGTAAAATTAAGCATACGTTACTGTGTAATGACAATTATTGATTCAATAATGTGAATTACTGTGCATATGTTACTGTGACAATTATTAGGTTCAATAATTTTAAAAACAGTGCAACAACAATTATTGACTCAATGATATAAAATACAGTGTAATGACAATTATTAAATCAATAATGCAAAATACTGTGTAACAACAATTATTGAATTGATAATATAAAATATTATGCAGTGACAATTATCGATGAAATGATGCGTAACAGTTACGGTGTCAATTATCAGACCAATAATATGAGACACTATGCAATACCGTGTGTTACTGTAGAGTACCGAGTGCTACAGAAAATACCATAAACTACCGTATGCTACTATTCTTTTATCACCGGTATTTTAACAGTTCCGTTGACTATTTTTATTTAAAAGGTTACTTCTGTCGTTTTCTATATCCGACAAATATTCCGTTGTGGGGTCCACCAATAATTTATTATTTCGGCGCCGTCGTACGGCACGAATATTCCCCGACCAAACGAATATTGTCCGACAAAATAAAATTTGCACATAACATCCTTAACTTTTAACTTTATCGATTTAACCACTTACTGTTTAAAAAAATATCTATATGAAGAAAAATTAAATTTTGTATTTCATAAAATTCGGGGTCTTACAGATGTCACCAAATAAATTTGTACCGTATTAATTATAAACTATTTCTTATGCGATTTTTAATTTGATAAACTACATCTAAACTATTTTATGTGCGATTTGAGTTTTAAATTGCACCATAAATATAAAATATAAATATAAGATCAATATTAATTTGAGATATTTTTAAATTTAAAATTACATGAATTAATTTAGTTTTAGATAATATAATTACAAAAATTATAAACTATCTCAATAATAATATTAATTACAATTTTTTTTTCTTAGATATTAAATAAATTATATCAATTTAAAATTTTAAAATATCCCTTATTAACATTAAAAAATCAGACTTCATTTTATGTTTTGAAACTTAATTTCATACTTTTAGTCAAAAAGAGCTTCATATTGATTGCAACAGTTATACGTTGTTTGTTATTTACAATATTCATTATATAGTGGAGTATATGATAGAGATAGAGATAGAGATAGGGAATAAAGAGTGGGCAGATAAAATCGGTAAAAGTATGTTGAAAGTTGGCATATATATTGTAACGCTGATCATTGCCTAATTGGTGATGTTTATACCCACCTCATCCTTCGAAAACGTAACCGACTCTCTCTCCCTCTGACCACCATTTAACACTTCTGGCTTAGGAAAGTGCACCGTCCATGAATGAATTGATTGAACAAGAAAAACAGAAATATTCTTCTATATATTCCATTTTATTAATATTAATATTAATATTACGTTGATATAAGCAATATTTTAAAAATTGATTCGAAATCTGTCTGACCTATTAAATCGGAAATTGATTCTTTTTTCAGTTCGATTTAGACCAATTAAACTGAGTTAACCACCGATGAAACTGGTGAAATCGATTTTGAAGTATTTTTTTAAAAAAAAAATATTTTTATCAATAATATAATATTATTTTATTATATTTTAGCTTACAAAAAAATAGATATTTTAAAATTTTATTAATTATTAATAATATATATTTTTATATATTTATAACGTCACTGGTTCAATAACAGTTCGACCAATGGTTGAACCAGTGACCCATTCATCCAATACCTTTTTCGGTTTGCTAAACAAACCAGTTCTGAGAACATTAGATATAAGTACATAATATTTAAATATTATATTTATTTTAATTATTAAAAAATACGATTTAATATAAAAATTAGTTATTGTGTATGTATATTTATCCCTCACCATCGTCAATAACTAAACACATACTTGAAATATTTTGAAATTATTTTATTTTCTTCTTCATTCTATTCTTTTATTCTAAACGTAACGTAATTTTGAGTCTTCATTAATTTCCCATTCATTCTCATTTATTTAAATTAATTTGCATATGTTTCTTAAAAAATGGCTTTAATTTTTTTATATTAATTTTAAATATATTTCTCACATTTGTAAAACATATTATATCATGCAATGATAGTACTCAATATAGTTATAATATAAGTAATGATTTCTATAAAATCTCATGTCACGTTATAGTCTCTAATTGATAATATATATTTAATTATAAGACAGAATAAAAGTAAAATTATATTTTTAATATTGGAACGGAAAGAGTGCATCTATCTACCTATTTCTATTATAATTAAGTAGATAATTTAGTTCTTTTTTTTTAGTTTTGTCCCTTTGACTTTTGTTCTCTTTTTATTTTTTTATTTAATCTTTGATTTTTTTACATTAAATCAGTTTTTATTATTTATCAATTTAAATTAAGAATGGAAATTAGTATCTATCTATATTATAATTAGATAGATAATTTAATTCGTTTTTATTTATTTATTTATTTATTTGTCTTTTGAACTTTTCTACATTAATCAATTTAGTTCGGCTTGATGTGGTGTTGGATGAATAGGGCCCTGGAACTGGAAAATTCATATTAGAAAAGAACACACACACACACATATCGAAAGAAAAAAGTCTCATTTACGAACTTTGTAAAAAAATAAAGATATATATTTAATAATTTAATAGTGATGCCATGATAATGAAAATATAATGTTAAAATTATGAATATTTGATTATTATATATTACTATTAACTAAAAGAAAACTCTCTTTGCAACATAATTATTTATTTGCATGTATGCAAATATGACTCTTTTTGTGAAAATAAAGTAGTATTATACTTTATTTCTTCCGCAAAAAAAGGTCCTATTTGCCAAAAGTATATATTTTATATTTGTGTTTCATATATATTTATTCATAAATTTATTTGGTGTTTAATTTAATGTGATAACATGATATTGAGATTGTAAAGATAAAATTAAAAATATTATATCATTTAATACTATTATTAAAAGAAGTGATAACTTTTTCGAAAAGAAAATTAAAAAATTCACAGTGGGACTTTTTTTATTCACAATGGGACCTTTTTTGGAACGCATAGTATTTATTTTTAATAAGTGTCTGCTGGAAGTACCATTACAATAGTCACATGTAGGATCAATTTGACTCTGAAAATATACTTTTGCTAGAGTTTCTAGCGGTAGAGCCCTTATTGCTGAAATTAGCTAGAGCCTCTAGCCACAACATATTTTTTCAATCAAATTGGCTCTTGGATGTGATTGTTGCAACAATACTTTCTGTTGACGCCTGGTTTTGTCCGGCTGTCCTGCTGGCCGTCCGGATAAGATACCTGCACAAAAGTCCTAACGGTTTGGGCCGTTGGTGGACTCCTCCGGTGTAAGAGTTAGTGAAGGTTCTCAGAAAGGTCAACAATGGAGGTCCAAGTACTTAATATAGTAGTAAAGTGTATGTGTGCGTAACCCTTTCCTCCATCATTGCCTGGGTATTTATAGTGCATACCTGACTCTTACCGATTCCTTTTAGGATTGTCCCTCAACGTGGTATAGTCTGAATAGGAAGGTAATCCCCTAAACCATCTAAGAACCTGACTCCTATTCTAATTCGGATTAGATATAGTAAACAGCCACAGTCCAGATTGGTTAGGGGCCTATCCCAAGCCTATTGGACTTAGGAGTCCTCATAAGAATTCGCCAAGCTGATGGTCCGTTGGGCCTAGCCCATCATATATTTACCAGACCAAGCTTAGCGAAATATTCATCCTAACATTGCCCCCCACTCCCTTAGTACATAAATGTGCTAGGGGAGTAGAATGAATTACCCCAAATGTATATATACGGGCTCCCGATCAAAGGGAAATAACTCTTCGGGAATCTAAGTGTAGGAACACAGAAGATGTTTAGACCGAAGGCAAACCCTCCTTGAACTTTACAAGAATTCTGGGACAACGTATCAGAGGAAGAAAGCTCCATCGGGATCCCGGAGGCATCGAAACCGATGGGAAAGCGCCATCGGGAGACCGGAGACCTCAGACCGATGGGAAAGCTCCATCGGGAGCCCATAGGCATCAGACCGATGGGAAAGCTCCATCGGGAGACCGGAGACCTCAGACCGATGGGAAAGCTCCATCGGGAGCCCGGAGGCATCAAAACCGATGGGAAAGCGCCATCGGGAGACCGGAGACATCAAACCGATGGGAAAGCTCCATCAGGAGCCCGGAGGCATCAGACCGATGGGAAAGCTCCATCGGGAGACCGGAGACCTCAGACCGATGGGAAAGCTCCATCGGGAGCTCCATCGGGAGTCCGTAGGCATCAGACCGATGGGAAAGCTCCATCGGGAGCCCGGAGGCATCAAAACCGATGGGAAAGCGCCATCGGGAGACCGGAGACATCAGACCGATGGGAAAGCTCCATCAGGAGCCCGGAGGCATCATACCGATGGGAAAGGTTTTGGCGAAGCGACGCTAGGCCCCTATGAACGAAATTTCAAACGTTGGGTGCGACGCAATAACCAGGCCCAAATCTTTGCTAAGCCCACTGTGCTAAGCCCAATAGTCTAGGGGCCCATCAAACCCAAAGTTTTACTTCTGCAACCCAACAGCTTGCACGACCGTTCCGTATAACAACTTATTTTTAAATTTCGAAATCCGCGTCCATTTAGCTAACGAAGCGTGCACGAGAAGCAACATTTATTACGCCGCAGTAAGTTCTGCGCGTGCGCCCCATCCGTTCGATCATTTCCATCTGAACCGTTACAACGCTTGAATCAAGATAAAAGGGGTCATTTCCAACAGATCGTCTTTTTATCAGAAGCAACTTATTACAAGAGAAATGACGTTTGAGAGAGAAATATTTCATTCCCAGATCCAACTCCATCGTTCTTGCTTCGTTGTTTTTCCATCGACCTCCTTTCTAAAATCAAGTAAGTCTTTTACTCTTTTTCTTTTATACTTCCTAATGGCTGGCAGTACCCAAGATACAAGGGTTCAAGCTTCGTCTTCCCGGGTTGAGGACGAAATTACTGTGGCCGAAATGGGGATCCCGGAGGGACAACCATGGAAACCCGTGGTAGTCACCAGGATGAGGGATGTAGAGGAGTACAATAGGAACAAATATTTCAATATCCTGTATAGAGTAGCCAACATCCCTTCTTCAATCCGGAACCAATACTTCGATTTAGCCTCCACAGAATTCTATATCCCCGAAACATACGAAATCAAGAGACCCGGGGCCGGGGAGAGAATGTACTACCAGCTCGAGGGGGGATGGATTCCAATCCATAGGCAGTCACTGATCTATGGGGTCCGATTCCCTCTTCGCCACTTCGTATTGGAGTTACTCCATACGACGGGGCTCAGTTTGAACCAGCTATCCCCCAATTCTTTTATTCATATAAACAGCTTCATCGCCTTTTGTTTCTCTGAATCAACCCTCCCAGCCATAGATTTCTTTTTTCAATTCTTTTCCATTACCAATAATAAAGAAAAAGGGTTTTTCACGGTGATGAAGAACCCTGGAAGGGATACCCTGATGGAGACCCCCTCGAGCAATAAAGGGTGGCACGGGGATTGGTTTTTCATCAAGGGGCCGGACACTGAGATGGTCGGACCTTGGTCAGACCCGAACAAAGACCAACTAAATCCGAAGAAAATCTCTCGGGCAAGGCTAGAAGAGTTCGAGGTCTTATATTCCAAGAGACCATCCGTGAAGTGGGATCGGAATCTCCTTAACGACCAAGACTGGTTGTATTCCTTCGGTTGTAAGTTCTCTGCCATGCTTGCTTCTTTATTCTGAACATTTTTACTTGATATACTCACGCTTTTGTTCTGATTGCCTTGCAGTGGCTGACCAAGGAAAAAACCCTGATAATGAAACCATAATAGAAGCAGCTGGAGTCCCGAGGGTGAAGATGAGTGCCGCCGACAAGCTGAAGGCGAGCCGAAGCATGAGGGCTGCAAAGCCCAAGGACTCCAACAAGGCCGCTGCCAACCCCGAGATGGCCACGGGATCCCCTCAGGTGGGTGATATTATCGAACCCACCGAAGGAGAGAAGTCTGCTGACAAAGACTCGGGGGTCAGCAGACCAAAAATAAAGAGGAGAAGGCTGGTTCTAACATCGGTTCTGGAGGCCAGAACCAAGCAGACTTCTGCTCCTCAAGGGAGTTCATCAACTCCTCCCGCCGAGCAAAACGTCGCCAGACAATCAGAGGAAGGCCTCGCTCCCCCTCGTCAGAATAAAGGGAAAAGACCTGCTGAAGGTCAAAAGCCCCCCAGCACCCGAAGCGGGCCGGTAGATCCCCCAATGCCGACCGGGAGTTCAAGACCCGAGGAGGGGATCAATATGCAGTCCTTGGGTACGTCGATGATCCCATTCGCCGAAGATGGTACCGAGGGTGCCGATCTGAAGACGCTTATGAAGATGCTGTTCTCCTGCCATGCAAAGGTAAGGATCTACCTGTAAAATTTTCCTCTTCAAGTTGGTTACCTTTCTGACTCATTCATCCTTCAAGCATTTCTTTTCAGGGAAATGCAATTCTCCTTAGGGTTTCTGATGAGCAAAAGGTTCTGGAAAGAAGAGCCGAGGAGAGCAGCAAAGGGCATGCCGAGGCTCTGAAAAGTCATCAGAAGACCAAAGACCAGCTTAAGGCCATGCACGACTCCTTCCATATCATGAAAGAGGAGTATGAATCGGCCCGGGCGGCTCGTCTTGAGAAGGACAAGGAGATCGAACGCCTGACGGCCCGGGTGATCGATCTGGAGAAGGCGAATGCTCACGCTATGGATTTGGTGCAGGCCAAAGAGCTCAAGAAGATCCAGCTGGAAAATAACAAGAACGAGCTCGAGGCCCAACTCCAAAGTCAGAAGATTCTCTTGACCCAATCGGAAAACATCATCCAACTTCAGACTGATCAGATGAAGAATCTGAAAGATAATGTCGAACTGATCGTCGAAGGCTGGGGTGCAAAGGAAGCCGATTGGTTAAGAGGACCTATTGTCGCCGCCTCCCCGAGCGTCCTGATTCCCGAGCTTAAACAAAAGGTGATAGATGAATATAAGGCCTCGGATCAATTTCAGGCCGATATCCTATCATCTGTTGTGAACGAATTCAGCGACGGGTTCGAATATGCTCGGGAGCTTGCCAAGGAGAAGGGTCATGACCCTGATCAGCTGGGAATTGTATTTCCCGAGGACTGATTTGTAAAGCTTTTGCTATTGTGTTTTTTTTTTGTAAACTTTTGAATATTTATGAACTGGATGGTTATGACTTAATCGTTTATTTTATTACCCTTTTCTCATGAGTTATATTTTATCGTCTGCATGTATAACTGTTTACTTATACTGCTTTGCCCCCCTCTAGCCTGATCGGGTGAAGACCCGATGAGGCTAGAAGATAAACTTGAAAGTGTGTATCAAAACAGAAATACAGAAATACGATGTAAAAAATATTCTCATTAATATCGAAAAAGATAATCCTATCGGCTAGAATGCAGCCTCAAAATTTGACTAAGTACAAATCCAAAGTAACCTAACTACTGATAATACCTACGAAGCCGAACGGCATGCCAAGTATTTGGAACATTTTTCCCATCCATGCCTTGAAGCTTGTAAGTTCCGGCCTTCAACACTTCAATTACTAAGTATGGTCCTTCCCATGTTGGCATCAGTTTGCCGGTTTCCCTAGGGGTGGATGCCTCGGCTTGCCGAAGAACTAGATCGCCCACATTGAATGACCTTCTTTTGACATTTTTGTTGAAGTGCCGAGCAGTTCGTTGTTGATAAGCAGTCAATTTGAGGACTACTGAATCACGCTCCTCTTCCAATAAGTCGAGGTTTAACCGAAGACCTTCGCTATTGAGTATTTCATCAAAATTTAAGACTCTCGGAGAAGGTACTCCGATCTCAATAGGTATCAGGGCTTCGGAACCATAGGCCATCTTAAAAGGCGTCTCCCCAGTAGTAGTCCGAGGAGTTGTTCGGTAGGCCCAAAGAACATGCAAAAGCTCCTCGGGCCAGGCACCCTTCGCCTCTTCCAGTCTTCTTTTAATGCCATGAAGAAGTGTCCTGTTTGTAACTTCTACTTGACCATTTGCTTGTGGATGGGCTACTGAAGTCCGACGATGCTGGATATTAAGTTCTGATAAGAACCATTCGAAAGTTTTACCAACAAACTGAAGTCCGTTGTCAGAGACTAAGATCATCGGGATGCCGAACCGGTAAACCACTTGTTCTTTGAAGAATTGGAGACATGTGTGCTCGGTGATCTTGGCAAGTGGTTTGGCTTCTACCCACTTGGTGAAATAATCGATGGCGACAATCACAAACTTCATTTGTCCCTTACCCTGTGGAAGAGGGCCCAATATGTCTATTCCCCATACAGAAAAGGGGATCGGAGAGAGTATCGGGGATAACTCCTCGGGAGGTTGGTGTGGTACAGATGCAAATATCTGACATTTATGACATTTTTTGACGAAGTCTTTGGCATCTTCAAGCATTGTCGGCCAAAAATATCCTTGTCGCAAAATTTTATGGGCCAGTGTCTTTGCTCCCACATGGTCACCGCAGATACCTTCATGAACTTCTCGAAGAGCATAATCAGATTCCCTAGGGTCGAGACATCGGAGCAGTGGTGAAGAATAAGATCTTCGGTACAGCTGATCATTCGTGATACAATACTTGGTGGATTTGTACTTGATCCTTCGGGCCATAGACTTGTCTTCGGGCAATTCACCGGTCAGAAGGAATTGAATGATCGGGGTCATCCAAGAATTTGTCTGTTCAATATCCATTATCCTTTGAACCAAGGTGCTCGGATGCTGAAGATTTTCTAAATATACTGCTCCGTCTAGTTCCCCTTGATCGGTGGTTGCCAACTTGGAAAGGGCATCGGCCATTGTATTTTTCGATCTGACTACTCCTATGAGCTGGTATTTCGGGAAGAATGCCAACAATGACCGAACTAGTTGGAGATAGGCCTGTAAATGAACTTCTTTTGCCTCATATTCTCCCAACACTTGTTTCACCACCAGTTGGGAGTCGCTGTATATTGCCAAGTTCTTTACCTCCAAACTTCGGGCTAGCTTTAGCCCTGCCACAAGTGCTTCATATTCGGCGATGTTGTTTGTGGCTATGAACCCAAATCGTATAGATTGTTGTATTTTGAAACCTTCGGGAGAAGTGAGGATGATGTCGGCCCCACTCTTCGTCCCAGTAGCGGATCCGTCCACGAACAGAGTCCATACAATTTCTTCAGGTGTTGATGTCAGTTTATCACAATCGGGATCCTTGTCCTCTAGATCATTACGGAATGAGCACTCGATGATAAAGTCAATGAGTGCTTGTGCTTTGATTGCTGTCCGAGGGCGAAATTCTATATTAAACTGGCTCAGCTCGATGGCCCATGCTGCAAGCCTTCCCGAAGATTCGGGCCTATAAAGGATCTTCCGTAATGGCTGGTCAGTGAGGACGATAATAGTCCGCCCCTGGAAGTAATGTCTGAGTTTCCGACTGGAGATAACCAGTGCGTAAGCCAACTTTTCTAAATTTGGGTACCTTGTTTCAGCATCCCGAAGAACATGGCTTACGTAATAGACTGGTTTTTGCCCTTGTGGATCTTCTCTGATCAAAGCCGACCCGACTGCCAAGGATGTGGCAGAGAGGTATATTTGTAGATCCTCCTCGGGCAGTGCTTTACTCAGAATCGGAGGTGAAGAGATATATCTCTTAATCTGCTCAAAAGCCTCCTGGCAATCTTCGGTCCAATGAAAAGTTTTCTGATTCTGGGCTCCCTTCAAAGTTCCGAAGAATGGGAGACATTTCTCTGCTAGTCGCGCCACGAACCGCCGAAGAGCTGCCAGCCTCCCTGTCAACCGTTGAATTTCTTTGAAGTTCTTCGGCGGTTGCATTTCAAGGATAGCCGATATCTTTTCGGGATTTGCCTCAATCCCTCTTCGGCTAACCATATATCCCAAGAATTTACCTGACCCGAGGCCGAATGTACATTTAGTTGGGTTAAGTCTCATGTTGTGCGTTCTGACATTCGCAAAGCATTCTTTCAGGTCGGCTAGATGATCTTCTTCCCTCATGCTTCGAACAATCATATCATCAACATAGACTTCCATATTTCTCCCGATCTGGCCGCTGAACACTTTGTTCATCATTCTCTGATAAGTGGCCCCCGCATTGATTAATCCGAAGGACATCACTTTGTACGCGTAGATGGCTCGGTGAGTGATAAAAGATGTCTTAGGGATATCGCTTTCATGCATGGCAATTTGATTGTATCCCGAGAAAGCATCCAGGAAGCTCATTACAGTATGACCCGAAGTGGAATCAATCAGTTGATCGATATTCGGGAGAGGGTAGTAATCTTTCGGACACGCTTTATTCAGATCTGTATAATCCACGCACATCCTCCACTTCCCATTATGCTTTTTAACCAGTACCACATTCGCGAGCCATTCTGGATAATTGATTTCAAAGATGAAGTCAGCAGCCAGAAGTTTATCGATTTCGTCGTCAATTACTTGTTGTCTTTCGGGAGCTATGTTCCTTCGCTTTTGCTTAACAGGTTTTGAGTTCGGCTTTACACTCAGCTGGTGCACGACCACGGTCTTATCAATGCCTGGCATATCGGCTGGGACCCAAGCAAAGATATCTGAGTATTGTTGTAAAAGGGCCACCAACCGTGCTCTGGTTTTTTCCTGAAGGCCTGTCCCAATCTGTACTGTTCTTTCGTCATCTTCTTGAAATAACGGGACCTGGGCCGTATCTTCGGCAGGTGTTGCTATTGGCTCGGTACATCCCTCAGTGAAAGGCTCGAGCTCAATCTTCATGGTGGCTTTCTGTTTGCTGTTGATGATAGGGGATGCCTGAATGGTCTGTAGATAGCATCTTCGGGAAAGATCTTGGTCGCCGACTGATTCCCCGATCCCATTCTTTGTTGGGAATTTCATTTTTAAATGCGGGATAGAGGTAACGGCTTTCAATGCTGACAGAGTCGTTCTTCCCAAGATGGCATTGTAGTTACTTTCCACCTGGACTACATAGAAACGGACCATGATGGAAGCTTGCTTTGGGGCAGTCCCGAAAATCACATGCAATTCGATCGTCCCTGCTATACGGACCGGGTTATTCCCGAACCCATATAAGGGGGACTCATTGCAGATTTCCAGTTTCCTTCCTCCCAAGTCCAGTCGATTGTATGCTTGGCTATAGAGCACGTCGACTGAACTCCCATTATCAATAAGCATCCTCTTCATATCCATAGTACCGACCTGAGCTGTGATGACCAGTGCGTCCTGATGCGGAATAACCATTCCCGACGGGTAATCATCGTCGGAGAAAGTGATGGGGTCGGTCTTGATATCCTGGGGTTTACCGGACACTTGATGGACTTCTCTTCCGAAGGCTTTCCTCTTTCGGTTAGACAGAACAGTGATCAATCCTCCGGAAATGACATCAACCACTCCTCTTGCCTCTGAGGCGGGTGGAGGTGGTTCTAGGCGATCAAAGGCTGATTGTCGATGAGAATCGGTGATGTAACAGTCGAGGTTACCCTTCCGTATCTGTTTTTCTAGGAAGTCTTTGAGCTGGTAACACTCCTCGGTATCATGTCCTTTTGCTTCATGGTAGGTGCAATATCTATCCCCGTTCTTTTGCCTTGCGAAAACCCGAATCTTCGGGGGTTTTTCATAGAAGGGTTCGTTTTTTATCGCTTTCACGATGTTACTTTTGTTTGTATTCAGGGGTGTGTAATCCTTGTCGGCACCCCCTCTATCCCTCGGGGGATGGTTCTTTTGCTGTCGATCTCGGCTAGAATCTCTTCGGTCATTACCCTTTTTGCCGGAACCACTGGATTTCTTCTCGGCGCTTTCGTCTTCGGGGTTTCTCTGGTGAAACTCACCCGTGTTTTTCGAAGAGCCCCGAAGATTGGCAAGAGCCTCTTCCAATTCTACAAACTTGTCTACTTTCTCGTAAGTTTCCGATAGGGTTTCTGGAGCTTTTGAGATGAGTTCCTCGATCAACCTGCTGGATTTGTCAACGTTTAATCCCATAGTTAAAAATTGGATTACCTGCTTTGGATCGATTCCGTTGATTTCAGACACAGCTTCCCGAAATCTTTTGACATACTGCCGAAGAGTCTCATTCGGCTTCTGTTTTACTTGTAGTAGAGAGGTCATCATTCTGGCCCGTCTTTTATTGCTCCCGAAGCGGGTATGAAATTGTTACTGTAGTTCTTCCCATGACTTAATGGACCCGTTCGGGAGAGAGGTGACCCATTCTCTAGCTGTCTTCTTTAGAGTAGATAAAAATAAGTGGCACATCGCCACTGCATCATGACCATGGAAGTGCATGGCTTGCTCGAACGAGTAGGTGTGGTCATGCGGGTCTCCCGTTCCGTCATACATCTCCAAATTGGGTACTTTTCGACTTCGATCAATTTTGGCTTCCTCCAAATCCTTTGAGAACGGGGAGAACCGGGCCTTCTTGGACCCATAGTACTTGTCCGAAGCCTTCTTGGGTGAGGATTCTCCAGTATGGCTCCCATGGCTGCGTCTGTCCTCCCTATCCCTTTTGGAGGGTGATCTGGCTCGCTTCCTCAAATCCGCCGTCCAAATCGACTTGGAGCGGGTCAGTTCCTTTTCTCGGGGTCGGGGGCCACCTCTACGGCGTTCCGTGTGTCTGTCTTCCCGTCTGCCCCGGTGGTCTGAGCGGGAGGCCGAGCCTCTCTGGCTCGAGAGATTGTCCCCTGTTTCGGTTAATTCCTCGTACTGCTTGTCAAGCTCTTTCTGCTGGATATCTAGAGCCTTTTTTCTGTCGAGGATTATCTGGAGGCGACGTTCTTTCTCAGCCGCCGTCTCCCGGCGAGACTGGGAGGGTGTTGGTCGCCGTGAATAACTTTGCGAGTGTGAAGTTTCCATATCAATGTTGATTGATAGAAATTTTACTCGGAGGCCCTCCTTCTAGCGCCAATGTTGACGCCTGGTTTTGTCCGGCTGTCCTGCTGGCCGTCCGGATAAGATACCTGCACAAAAGTCCTAATGGCTTGGGCCGTTGGTGGACTCCTCCGGTGTAAGAGTTAGTGAAGGTTCTCAGAAAGGTCAACAATGGAGGTCCAAGTACTTAATATAGTAGTAAAGTGTATGTGTGCGTAACCCTTTCCTCCATCATTGCCTGGGTATTTATAGTGCATACCTGACTCTTACCGATTCCTTTTAGGATTGTCCCTCAACGTGGTATAGTCTGAATAGGAAGGTAATCCCCTAAACCATCTAAGAACCTGACTCCTATTCTAATTCGGATTAGATATAGTAAACAGCCACAGTCCAGATTGGTTAGGGGCCTATCCCAAGCCTATTGGACTTAGGAGTCCTCATAAGAATTCGCCAAGCTGATGGTCCATTGGGCCTAGCCCATCATATATTTACCAGACCAGGCTTAGCGAAATATTCATCCTAACACTTTCAATAACCGGTTACTATAAATATATATATATATATATATATATATATATATATATATTCACCACAGGATACATTCATTTCAGTAGTCATAAATTGTAGCTAGCTAGCTTCAATTCATAGAATGGAGGCACCAAATATGCATAGTTATACTAACAACATGATGCCGAGTGTGGAAATAGGGATCGAGGTGCACAAAGTAGAAGCACCACCCCATAGGAGCACCATCCAGAAGCTGAAGATCAGGCTGAAAGAGACCTTCTTTCCTGATGACCCTCTTCGCCAATTCAAAGGTCAGACCCTCAGAAAGAAATGGATACTTGGCGCCCAGTATGTTTTTCCTATTCTCAAATGGGGTCCTGATTATAATCTCAAGCTCTTCAAATCTGACATTGTTTCTGGCCTCACCATTGCCAGCTTAGCCATTCCTCAGGTTCAACTTCAACTTCAGTTATATTAATAATTACTAATATAATTAATGGATTGGAATTCCTCATTTATTAATTAATTAATTAATTAATTTTTTTTTTTGAGTTTTGTTTTTTCAGGGAATAAGTTATGCCAAGCTTGCTAATTTACCTCCCATTGTTGGTCTCTGTAAGTATGAGCTGTTTACTTTATTAAAATATGAGCAAATTAATTGATTTTTAGTTTGATATGGAATTGATTTGTTTAATTGTAGATTCAAGCTTTGTTCCTCCACTTGTATATGCTGTTCTTGGAAGCTCAAGAGATCTAGCAGTGGGTCCAGTTTCAATTGCTTCTCTGGTTATGGGGTCAATGCTTAGTCAACAAGTTTCTCCTACTGCTGACCCTCTTTTGTTTCTTCACCTCGCATTCTCTTCAACCTTCTTTGCTGGTCTCTTCCAAGCTTCTTTAGGCTTCTTGAGGTAGGTGCCAACTAATGACATTAACTTACAGTCTTAAACTTTCTTTTCTTTTTCTAGTTCGTTGGTTATTAATTATTAGGAGGAAAAATGACAAAAAAACATAAATTAAATAAAGGGTGTTGAATTATTACGAGTATTAACTAATTAACATGGGTGGGTTATGTTGGTATTAATTAATTAGAGTAATGAAATTGAATTAATTTGCAGGCTTGGATTTATTATTGACTTTCTTTCAAAGGCTACACTCACTGGGTTCATGGCGGGAGCTGCGATCATAGTTTCTCTTCAGCAGCTTAAATATCTTCTTGGAATTACCCATTTCACCAAAAAGATGGGTTTGGTTCCGGTTATGAATTCTGTTTTCCATAATACAAATGAGGTTAGTCCCTAGTAGTATAGTCTAGTGCAATATAATTAATTACTCTTGATTATATTTGTTTACAAAAAATATACTTGATATTGGATTATTTATCTTATTTTAATATTACTTTAGACTACTTTATTTCATGATGGAGGATTAATAGTCCTTTAAATAATTTTATGAATTATTTTTTTGTTATTTCTAAAGTTATTTATAGAAGATTATATAATTTCATAATTAATTTGAGATTAATAGTCTCTTTTTTTTTAAACTATTAAATGACTTTATGAGATTAATAGTTTCACATCAAGAGACTAATAATCCCTGCTCAAATAATTAAATAGTTCGAAATAGTATTAAATTAAATAAATATTCTAATTTTAAGTATATTTTTTATAAATAAATATGACCTTAAAGTTTAATTCTTAGTGATTATATATATATATATATATTTGAAGCGTTTGTTGTGATGTTTGAATATCATTGGGATCACTAATAACTTGTATTGGACTTATGTGCAGTGGTCGTGGCAAACAATACTGATGGGCTTTTGCTTCCTGGTGTTCCTCCTCATAACCAGACACGTTGTATGTTATCAATTCTTTCATATACGTAGTAATTTTTTTGTTGGGGTAATTATTTTTTTAAAGATATTATTACTAGAAAAGGTTATAAAAAGTTAATACGGAAATGTGTTCTATACGAATATTAATTATTTTGTCTCCTACAAATTATTAATTAACCTAATTATACTTAAATACCAACCTTTTACTTTAAAGCTTAATCACCAACTGAAAGTTGATATCTACATATATTCCTCCATATAATTTTTTTCTAGTTTCATTAATGGGGATTATTTATTATTGTTGGGATATGAATATTTCTAAATTAGGTTGACGTGTCAATTAAATTGTTATGGGTTGGGTAAGAGTTGGACCCGATTTTGTGTATGGATTTGGTTTAAACGGAAGTATCCTTATTGGGTTAAGATATTGTTTCCTTATTTATGAGAGATAATAAAATTTAATTTGAGAATGAATCTATCAATCATTAATTACAGTTATTAGGAAATTTTAAAAAAAGATTCATACTTTTAGTTGGCTTCGGATGGACGTGATATCTATAAACATGGTACTACATGAAGGGTTGAAGGACACAATATTTACTACATACAGAACCATTATTTTTTTCAGCACTTAGGCTCTCTCTCTTGCCGTGATTTTTTTTTAATTGAATTTTCACTTAAAATCTCTCTCTTCATGGTTTTTTTTTCAATTGAGTTTCTACCTAAAATCTCTCATGTTCTTGCATTAATTTTTTATGATTTATTTGTGTTTGATATCTTTTTTATTCGTTATTTAGTGATTTAAATGAGTTGTACAAAATTTAACGTTAATAATTACGAATCTGAAATGATTTTTTATTTTTTATATTTTAATTAAGAATCTGTTCAGATTGTCTGTGTTACTACCCTCATTGTCGCATACGTGAACGTCTATCCAATACATTATTATCAATAGCCCGCACCGTTTCTCAAAATAAAGCCAGAAAGCCAGCCAGCCAGCCAGTATTGTTTCTCATAAAAATATGCTATTCTTTGCTTGTTACCTTCAATTCATCCTTCCCTTCGAGAATATTTATCGGAGTACTTAATGGGTGACTATCCAACCTGGCTATATTTATTACTCGTGTGTTTTTTTTGTAAAATAAAATTCAACTGTACAATATAAAAGATATAAAAAATATGAAAGTGCATAGTTTTTATTATTTAATTTCAGATTGTGAAACACTATTTTTATAATTAAAGAAAGTAATTTTTTTTTATATGAATACCCTTCACTTTCTCGGTCCTAAATTGAAAGAAGGTTAAGTATTTTATTTCTCTTTAATCATGATCACACTTTAGAAAAAGATAATAAATATAACTAATTTAAAATATTATATATTAGAGAATACTGTTGGGATACTCGTTGAATTCTATTTAAAAAAATTTGCTATTATTGAAAGGGATGTGTCCTATTTTTAAAAGTTTATCATAAGAGTTGAGAGAGGGTGCGAGAGGTTTTTGATTTGTGTAAGAGATATGATTTTTGCAACTTTTATATCCCGTGCAAAAAAATTGTATTGTATATTATTGTAAGAGAGAGGGTTTTACAACTTTTATTATATGCAAAAAGCTATGTGGTATTGTGTAACATCCACTTTTGAGGCATAAAACTTGTGAAGAATTTATAAACCCATTATTATTATGATAGTAGAGATTCGGAGTTTGACTTAATTCCCAACAAATGCTTCATAATTAAGGTCGACTATGGAGCATTTCATGCCAACTTATTATGAGAATATTACTGATTTTTGAAAGTAAATTTAAAATATTTTTAAATTTAAAATTGAGATAATTTTTTTAAAAATATAAAATATTAAATTATACAATGAGCAGTATTTTTTTAGATATTTTATGATATTCATCATTGTAGTAACTAAAATAAAAGAAATTTATGTCAAATTTAAATTTAAAAATATCTTAAGTTATTTCAAAATATCAATACTAATTATATATTTTGGAACAGAATGAGTATGCAAAATATAAATAAATATATTCTTTATATTTTGAAACTGATTGAATATTTTTTGATTTTCCTACAAGGCGCAATCTAATGATTTTATTCTTTTCATTTTTTCGTTTTTCGGTTGACCCATAACAAATGGACATAGAAATGATTACGAGTTATAAACAAACAAATCTAATACTTGTATGATTAGAGTTGAACGTGTGTGATGTAATGCAGAGTATCAAGAAGCCAAAGTTATTTTGGGTGTCTGCCGGAGCCCCTCTTTTATCAGTCATCCTCTCTACCCTCTTTGTTTTCGCATTCAAAGCTCAAAAGCATGGCGTTAGTGTGGTACGTTTTGGGAGCCTCTACATTTTCATTGTGGCATTCTCTCTTTCCTCAATCTATTTCTCTCTCAATATTGTCACTCAATTATAATGTTAGTTTATTTATATATTTAATGTAACAAAATAAAATTTCCTTTTAGATTGGAAAATTAGATGCAGGATTAAATCCTCCTTCATGGAGCCAGCTGAATTTTCATGGAAGCTATCTTGGGCTAGTCATGAAAACTGGTCTTATCACCGGCATTCTTTCCCTCACCGTAAGCTTTCACTCTTTTGCAATATTCTTCTCTATATGTGTTTAAGACTTCACTCCCGCCAATCCAATATTAGAGATACCTTTTCCTTTCTAATCTGTTCCAAAATTAGATATACATTCTTAGTTTTAGCCTTTTAAAAGTGACATGAAATTTTCAACACGTCGTTACTTACCTTTTATGTAGATTAAATACTATTATGCGGATATGCTTTGAAAAAAATAATTTTCCTTAAAATTGTCGTTTTAAAAATGTATCTTTAAATTTGCAATATAAAGAGTACATGTAATTCCCTCCCTTTGTCCCAATTTAGATGTCCTGGTACTTTGCTACCTTAGGTTTAGATCACTTACGTTACACCGTTTATAGAGTCTGGTAACAGGGAGGGAAGATATAAAAAAAAAAGGCCATACTTGTAATGTGTTTGATTGAATCATTATTTGAAACAGGAAGGTATTGCTGTAGGAAGAACATTTGCTGCTCTAAAAAACTATCAGGTAGATGGTAACAAGGAGATGATTGCAATTGGGTTGATGAATGTGGTTGGCTCCTCCACTTCCTGCTATGTTACAACAGGTATTACAATTTACACATTTCCTAAATTTCCAAATGCAGGCATTGACATAAAAAAGTTCTCTAAATGAAACTTTGAAATATTATTACAGGTGCTTTCTCTCGATCGGCTGTGAATCACAACGCGGGCGCAAAAACTGCAGTCTCTAACATAATTATGTCGTTCACGGTTATGGTGACACTTCTCTTCCTCATGCCACTATTCCAGTACACACCAAACGTGGTATTAGGGGCGATCATAGTCACAGCCGTGGTTGGCCTTATCGATATCCCTGCAGCATTGGAAATTTGGAATATCGATAAATTTGATTTCCTTGTGATGTTATGTGCATTCTTGGGTGTTATCTTTATCTCAGTTCAAGAAGGACTAGCCATTGCTGTAAGTTGTCTTCATTATTTACTTTCCCCCCAACTTTAGCATGCAGTATAGTTTCACAAATATGAATTTGTGGTTATAGAATTTATTTATCTAATGTTTTATTCTTCAAGTCAAGCTGATAGGATATGGTATGCTGTTGTTGATGATCATTAGGTAGGAATATCCGTATTCAAGGTCCTCTTGCAAATTACTAGACCAAAAATAGTGATGTTGGGAAACATACCTGGTTCAGATATTTTCCGAAACCTTCACCATTACAAAGAAGCGGTCGGAGTCCCTGGGTTTCTTATTTTAAGCATTGAAGCTCCAGTTAACTTTGCAAACATCACTTATCTCAATGATAGGTTAGTAATTTGCTTGTTAGTTAATCATGGTTCAGGCTCTGCGTGATTTTCAAAATTATGTCTTTTTACCTGACAATTCTTTTATGAAGAATTTCGCGATGGATAGAGGATTATGAAGCAGAAGAAAGCCAAAAACATTCTGGACTTGGATTTGTGGTGTTAGATTTGTCTGGTAATTAAGTTTATTGATTGAAATTCTCATATATTACTTAAATAAGTATGCTTTCAAGTACTTACTTCCTCCATTTTCGTAGCACTGAGTAATGAATTACTTGTGAACCCCTAATACTGGCGCGAAAAAGGCCTCCCTGCCTTTCATAGAGTAAAGATAAAGCCGTGACTAAGAAGAAAAGAAAAGAAATAAAATAAAATGGTGCCACCATTATATATTTAGGTTACCACATGCATTCGTATAAATATGTAATTAGCATGACAGTTTGATTCCATGGTACTGTGATGCTAAAATGGATGATTTTGCAGCCGAAAAGCTTCAACGTAACATCTTTACCTCTGAAATTTCTTGATCATAATTAATACTAGTACATATTTTGGCATTTAGCAATATCTATTTCTTCTAACAAATTATTTCTTTACAGCTGTAAGTGCCATTGATACTAGTGGAGTCTCCTTCTTTAAGGATTTGAGGAGGGTATTAGGCAAGAAAAGCCTCGAGGCAAGTCACTAGATTAACATTTTTACTTCCTTACTAATGCTTTATTCCCAATTAACTCGTTCTGTGCTGCTTTAATTCACAGCTTGTATTAGTGAATCCAATCGGTGAAGTGATGGAAAAATTGCAGCGATCAAGTGAGACCCGTGATTTTATGAGACCAGATTCTCTTTTCTTGACTGTTGGAGAAGCCGTCGCATCGCTCATGTCAACAGTTAAAAACGGATCCGGTTAGCATAAAGTCAATTTCATAATAAGTTGGACAATGGACCAATACAGTGTTAACACGCAGGTCGGGGTGTTCTCTCCCTCTGCGTGTCAGCATTGTATTGGTTTATTGTCCAACTTATCATAAAGTTAACTTTATACTAACCGGATCCGTTAAAAACCATGTATTATCTAAGGCTTTTGTCTAAAGTTTTCCTTCTTTCTTTCTGCAGTAGCAAGTAATTTTCTGTTGGTGAATTCATCAAGCTTTAATTGTAATCCTTGATAAATTCATTTCTATATAACATATAATAATATATATTCACATAAGCTTTAGTACGTATAGAGTTACATCAATGCATTTTATAAATCTCAATTATGATGACTCGATCTCCGTGCATATCCGATGTCAATCTTTCTCATGTATTGTTGATTTATATTATTATATAGGAAATTGTTATTAATATAACTTTTAATAAGATTAATAAATGAGTTTTATTACTTATTAAGTGAGAGTGTTACATAATTCAATACTCCTTCGGTTATTTTTTAATTGACATTTTAGGTGTAATCATATAAGTTAAAGTGTTAAATTAATTAATTAAAAAATTAAAGTATCAACTTTAAAAAAATTAAAGAGACAAAATTAATAATTAAAAAAATTATTTATTTCTTAAAATTTAGAGATAAAAAAAAAAATTATTGAAAAGAACATATAAAAAAGGACGGTTCTTATACATTTATCACCAATTAAATAATAAAGGCAGTATGGTATATTTGATGACAACCAGATTACATGTGATATCTTACTCCAATGCGTTAGTGTACTTACTTAATTACCTTATTATTGAAAGGTTAATGTATGGATCCGACGAACAGTGTAAACGGGCTCGATCCGTTTGTATGGGCAAAGAGTATAAAACCCGAAATAGAATTTTCGCTGTCAATCTGTCGACGCTCGGGAATACTCGTCGTATAGGGCTCTATTAACATTGATCTGTTTGTGTTTGTGAAAGAGAGATGGCAACTCCCAACTCCAAGAGCTACGGGGTGCCTCTTTACGGAGCTTCTTGGCTCCCACTTAATTTATCCCGATCTCAGACTAACCCATCCCAAGACGACTCCGACGAGTCGCCGTCGCCGATCGACGCTGGAACTCACGTTGTTCTCTCTGGAGGGGGCGGAGAAGGCCACAGCGGCATCCCCAACGCTCTCCTCGTCTCCCAGTTCGATTTCACCTCTAATTCCCTCTCCGATCAGCCTGTAAATCCCAATCTCTTATTTTCTGCATTATTCTGATATACTATGAATTTGTTAAATGCATTTATCACTCTGTTAAGATTAGATTTCTATTGTATTCTCTTCCCTCTCCCTTACTAAATTAGAGATACATTTTTCATTTTAACAAGTGGCATGATATTCTTAATTTACTTTTTCACTTTTATTTCTAGCATCACATAGCCATTACTAAATTCTTAGCTAGTACTCCTTCGGTTCCAATAAAAGACTCCTACTTTAGTTTTATCCTAGTTACTTTGCAAAATCCTAAAATTCAAAATTTTATGGGACTGTATTTATATTTTCTTTATGACATTTTTGTATACTTCTTAAGTAGTTTCCAATATTTATTATTGCATTAAACCTATTGGGACAAAGTAAAATCATTTTTGAATTTTAGGATTTCAAAAATTGACTAGGAAAAAAAGCAAATGGGACTCTTTTTGTGGAATGGAGGGTGTATTGAGCATACATTTGGTATCATAAAACAATCCTTAAAATTGTATTTTTAGAAATGAAACTCTAATTTTGTAACAGAGGGAGTATATCATCATCATAACTTTGTAAAATGTAATATGTTGACCTTTAATATTTCTACACTAAGCCTTTAGGGGTCTTCTGTTTGAAGGTTGCAAATCTTGGAACTGGGGTTGATCTGCCTTACAGAATGGCTGTCCACCCTGGGGGTGAAGGACTTATATGTTCAATGCCAAAAAGCTGTAGGTAATTCTCCATGCTCCTTTTCATTTTTCATCTGAGATTTTGGATTTTTCATTTCTCGGTAGGCCAGGCAGGGAATTTCGAAGAAAAATGATACATTTGTTTTACTTTGATTTATCTTAATATTCTGATATGGACTAACAATATTGTATTTTAAGCCAATGCAACAAGGTTTCAAAATATTGATATTCACTTAACCATTAGCCGGGGTCTTTTCTCAATCTTGTGTATTGCTATTCAGTTTTTATTTTGAAGCAGGCATAAACTATTATGATTTGCCACCAAGTTTATTTTAGGCCTCCAGAATTTTTATCATTAACACTATTGCATCTGTACTTATTGACAATATTTGTTTGTAAGGATAACACTTGGGATTGGACTGTTAATCTTTAGTCACTTGTTTGTTTTAAAAATTGGACTTGAGACTATTAGTCAAGGAATAACAAAATGACTTGAAATTGGGGACTATTTAATACTATGTACAACTAAGTATTATAATCCTTAGATTAAAAATTTGTGGACAAAATTAACTTTGACCTTTTTTTAAAATGGCCGGTGTATCTTATTATATTCATCTATAATCACACTACTGAAAATACGATCTCTTTGTTATTACTGGTAATGATATAATAGTATAAACGGTAAGTTTTTATCCAATCCTTTTAATAATCCTGGACAAAACAAACATAACATGAGATTATTTTAAATTATCCAATAATCTCATTTTAAACAAACCCTAAGATTAGGAATTTTGAGATTATAATCCATGAGAATATAGTCCTGGGATTATAATCTTTGCAAACAAACATGTCCATTGTGTCATAATTTTTATAATTGAGTCAACCTTGTTATTGTCATCTAGTTTACATTTCTCGGCAAACCTATTGAATATGAAACTTATATTTTCTTATGTAATTAATGAGAAATATATTACTCCCTCCATCCTTAAAAGGATGTCCAAAGTCCTAGTTTCATATATATTAAGAAAATTAAAGAAGATGAGAGAGTATAAAATAAGTATCAATTTTGCCAGTGTTCTAAAAATCCCCGCCTAGGCGTTAGACCCCCTCTACCGCCACGCCTAGGCCACCTAGCCCCTTGCTTATGCCCAAGGAGGGAAAAAAATCCCTCCAAGAAATTATAAGGGACTGGGCGGGCAAGACAGAAAAATTAGGCGGGGTCTAAACTGAAAATTTAGGGCTGCAACTGTTTTTTTTTTAAATTTTAATAACTAAGTTACAAAACGACGTCGTAGGAATAGATGAAGAAGTTGAGGATTGTTCGGGTCTTACTTGGGGAGCGATTGGTGAAGCATCCGAAGCAGATAACGTGCTAGAACTTAGGAGAAATAGTAGAAATGTTAGAGTAAGAGAATTCCATGAAGAATTTTTTTTGTTTGATGATGACACGGAAGAAGAGGGAGATGAGGAGTATGAGTGTGAGCCCGATGGGGACATTATCTTGGAGGGATATGGAGATGAGAACTATTAGTTTGCATTTTTAATTATTTGTTTGTGTTTGAATTTTAAACAATTGCATGTATCTGTTTGAACTTTGATATTAGAAATATGGATATTTGTTTGAATTTTAAGCAAATGCCTTTATATCTTTATTATAGATTGTTTTCATTTATATTATTGTTTTGTTTGGATAAATGTAAGATAAAATATTAAAATTAACTTAAAATAAAAAATTCCGCTTAGGCCCCCTCCGGCCGCCCTCCTAGCGCCTTTTCGAATCTTGAATTTTGCCCATAGATGCCCCATGCAAGTACACGAATAATTTTTTGTTTCTTTTAAACTTAGTGTACCCCACTTTAGTATACTTTTGAGAGTAAACTATTTTTTAGGCTTATTTATCCTTTTGTGGATTAAATATTTTGTACTCGAGGACGTTCTTTTGAGGACGAAGAGTACTAATTAATTTTTTTTATGTTACTTTTTTAATTTCAAACCTTCATTATTATTCCACGAATTAGGTTAGAAATTACCTTGATTATAGTGGTTTTCTTGTGTAGATGGTTTGAATGGGATGCAACAGAAAGCAATGGTGTTCATGGGTGGGGTCTAAAATCATCTGAGAAAGTTCTCGACCAATTGGCCGATGTTGGACAACAACTAGCACTAACTTTTGACAATGAGGGATCTGTACTTGCTATTGGTGGAGAGGTAGGGTTCATCGTTCATGTTATTTCTGATAAAGCTATTTGCTTTCATTGCATGAAATAAAGAAAAAGTGTAGAAATGATAAATAAATGACTTTGTGTGTTCACTTTTGTTATGTTTGGAGGATGTTTCATCTTGTATTCTCTCTACTATGCAATACATTTTTTCCAAAAGATATAAAAAGTTGGTGTTGACCAATGTTACCTAAATCATTGTTCGATGCGGTACGTGGAATTAGAATGGAAAACGTCACTTTTCGTGGTACAAAATTTGGTAGGGATAAGTTTTTTCGAATCACTTAGTTGATACTAAATTCGTTTATTTGGAACATGATACATTAGTGATAGCTTTCTCAAAAGATATACTCAAAACTGAGATTTAGTTAAAACTGGTTGAGATATTCTTAAAACTGGTTTAGTTGTTTCTAAGCATAATGTCATAACAATTGTATTTTCAATGAAATTACATCACCCACAAGCGCACCCACAAGCGCTCATTTGACACTATTAGGTATTCTCCAACCACTCAATAGGAAGTGATTTTAAAATAGTTGTATCATTTTTTTTTTCTTTCTGTTTTTGTTTTTCCTTTAGTCTTATGCTATATCAACTGTTTTTAACACTATAAAGTTGATTTGCTAAAGTACGGATCCTCTTTATGTAGAAGAATATGTCTGTTGATGATTTGATTATGGTGCAGTACAGGATGGCAAGTTGAGGGTTTTCAAGTGGCCTAGCATGGATACTATTCTGGATGAGTCTAATGCTCATACCTCTGTGAAGGATTTGGCTTTCAGGTTTGCAACAGCAGCTACATCAGATTGACTTGAACTCCTCAATTCTGCAAGTGCAAGCTTAATAAAAAATCATACTTCATTTGTAAATTTTTATTATATTTGATATAACTGCTTTTGTTGTTTTGCAGCCCTGATGGGAAATTTCTTGCTTCTGTGGGAAGTGATGGCCCTAGTAGAGTTTGGAATGTTGCATTAGCAATGCCTATAGCTGCTTTACAGAAGGAAAAGGTAAGAAGGTTATATTTTTGTATGTAGCACATATGGGAAACAATTCTTGTATAGTATACAATTTTTATATGTCCAGGATTTATGGGGATCACGTTTGTAATTATTTATTTATAGATTTGATTTGTTTATTTATTTATGGAGGAGTTGTAGGTTTAGGAGATAATTGGTATTTTATTTTAATTAGTTAGAGTATTTTAATATTTTAATTAGTGATTATGAATTATTAATAAGAGCATTTTAGTCGTTTAGTAGTTTTAGATAATATTAGGGTTTTGAGTCTTTAAATAATGATGTAATTCCTATAAGTTTTACAGAATTGAGATTATTATTATTAAGAGTTTCTTTGGCTTATTTATTTTTAGGATTAATAGATGTGGAGTTGAAATCCTAATTCTAGAGTTAATAGACGTAAAGTTAAAACCCTAGTTGAAACCTTAAACCCTAGTGATTTATGCATAGAGTTAAATCCTAAGTTTTTCTACCTGTTATTTGCTATCTATTATACAGTTTAAAATCTGTCCCACATATATCCTTGTATAGTGTTCTAAAAAGTGACCTAGATGCTAGGGCCCCCCTAGCGCTTCGCCTAGACTCAAGACGAAAAAAAATCCCTCTAGGAAACAAGGTGGGGCCTAGGAGGGTTAGGCAGGCTTAGGTGGAAAAATTAAGGCGACGATTGTGTTTTTTTTTAATAACTAAGGTACAAAACGACGTTGTGGAAGTGGATGTTTGGGAGGCGGTTGGTGAAACATCTGGAGCGGATAGCGTGCTAGAACCTAGGAGAAGTAGTAGAAATGTTGGAGTAAGAGAACTCCATAAAGAAGATTTTTTGTCTGATGATGACACAGAAGAAGAGGGAGATGAGAAGTATGAGTGTGAGTCTGATGGAGACATTATCTTGGAGGGATATGGAGAAGAAAAGTTATAGATATAGAGGGATATGGAGATGAAGACTATTAGTTTGTGTTTTTTATTATTTGTTTGTGTTTTAACTTTGAACAATTGCATGTTTGTTTTTAAATTTTGACATTGACAATATGGATATGTGTTTGAACTTTAAGAAAAGACCTTTATTATATTTATTATAGATTTTTTTGCTTTATATTATTTTTTTGTTTGGATAAATGTAAGATAAAATATTAAAATTGGCTTCAAATAAAAAATTCCGCCTAGGCCCCGCCCGCCTCCCATCTCCCGCCTAACGCCTTTTAGAACATTGTCCTTGTAATTGCATATACATGAGAGTGATGAGAGTGCTTCCTATCTACATATATTTGGTTTGTATATAACTTGGTCAGATGGTAATAATTTAAAATGCTCGGTAGTTCCAAGAATATTTGTCCTTGAGCATGCTCTAATTGAGTGCATCAATTGTGTGTTTATTGGTAAATCTTACTGATCAATAAATTGACCTCTTAACTCTTTATATGTTGACCATCTACTGGATTCTTTGTACCAATATTAATATGTTTGTCTTATCTTTTACTCTCAAATTCTTCTTTCCTCGTTAATGGATCTTGCCCAGTGTTGTTTCACATGCCTTAATATGTTCATTGTGTCCAGGATGAGCGTTTTGGCTTCTGCAGATTCTCACCCAGTAATGACATGCATCAAGTACTATATGTCACTGCAATGCAAGGTGAATATCACATATTGGACATCTTCCGCTTCTTCTTTTCAAGAAATAGTAACTTCTTGTTACTGAGCTTGTTTGTTTTAGGTGTTTTCCCTTTATTGCATATTTAAAGTAATACTGCCTCCGTCTCTTTTTGTTTGTCCTAATTGACTTTTTATGGTCAAACTGACAATTTTTAGAGTTTTATCTGTTGTTGTTACAAGCCAGGAAACTATGATAATTATGAAGTACATATAATTTACTACTAGAGTCATACTGCTTAAGTATTAGTTTTAAAAATTGAAATAGTCAACTTGACCATAAAAAGTCAATTAGGATAAATAAATGGGCTGGAGGGATGAACTTTTGTCTGTTTGTTTTATTGTATTTGGCTAAATATAAGCAGAAGAGGTGAATAAGCAATACTCTGGCCCAAGCCTGATTATATTTCAGACTTTCTACCTGCATGAGATTCTATGATAATACCAAGACTACCACTAAATACCAAGATTAGAATTATTTGCCTTATATTTCAGCAACAAATATATTTCACCAGAATTATTTCAAAAATTATTTAGGGCTGATACAGACGTAGCTCCTTAGTTATTACAGGAGTTATAACTTCAGGATAGTCACTCTTTAACACCATGGTTATCCTTCTACTGCTTAGGCAAAGGTGGAAGTATTGTGAAGTGGAATGCTACATCATGGACGAGGATCAACTCAAAGCACATTGTCCGTGACTCAATAACCGCGTTTAATGTTTCGGCTGATGGAAAAAGGCTTGCTGTGTAAGAATTCCTCTTTTTTAGTTTGAAATATTCAATTTTTTCTGTTCAAGTCTTAAAGATACCATTATGTGGTACATTAGAAATATTGAGGTCATCAGATCAGAATGGTCAATCTGCCTACTGAAGACATGTGTCCATGATAAAAGACTGGTTGTAAATTTTTTGTAGAACTTTTTCATCAATGCTTTCTGATTAACATTTTCTTTCCTTCTTTGTTTCTTCCCCCCTTGTGATTGATCAACATGCAGAGGGACAATGGAAGGTGACATTTTAATTTTGAACTCCATCAGTATGCGGGTACAGACTGTTGTTAAGAGAGCACATCTTGGCATTGTAACAGCACTGAAGTTCTCACATGATTCAAGGTTCTTATACAACTTATTTGTCTTATGTCCCTTTTCTTATACCATTGTTTCCACTATGGTTGCTTCCTCAAGAACTGGTATTGATTAGAAAGCATTTGGCTCAAATACAGGGCTTTGTTGTCTGCATCTTTTGATTCAAGTGCAAGGGTGACACTAATCAATGATGAAAAGCGAAGTGGTACGTGATAGAATTGATTTGTTTTAAAATAATATCAGTGTCGTGCTAAATGTGTGTTCTCAACTGCTTTGTTTTAAAATAATTATCATCTTTTGCTATATTAATTGCAGGATGGAGCTTGTGGGTCATTGTGTTCATCATATTGCTTGGAGTAGCCTTGTATTACGCTGAATCTGAAGGATTACTTCACTCAAAGCTCCAGCTTTTTGTCAATAAAATGTGAGGAATATACATCTTGTGTCTGGAACAAGATATTTGGGCATTACTGAATTAGAATTCAGAATAATGGGAAGTATATGAATATACGGATCTGTGAGGAGTCTACAGATCTGAAACACTCTGCAATTTGAGCTGGACTGAAAATTTGAAAGAAATTTGGAGATCCAGTTTGTGACGTCTGAAAGTTTGGAAGATGAACTTCGGCTTATTTTTTATGTATAACAGATTCAGTGCTGCGTATTTATGTGGCATGTAATGCTCATTGAATTTATTTGAATTATTTTTTTTCCCATCTTCTAGTAACGAGAAATAGTTTAAACTGGCAAATCGGGCCAGTGTTCTCTCAAGTGCTTGCTACTGGATGTCGGTTAAGCTATTTAACATACATATGTTTATATTGTTTCAATGAATAGATAGATACTCCAATGGTTATAATTCCAATTAAACACATTACTATTTTGTATCTCATTTTTGCAAACCATTATTTAATCACCAACTAAAACATTATTGCAGAAGAGAAGAGGGGCAACTGAAATTCAGTTTGTTTTATTAATTATTATACGTAATTCAGGAAAAAGATTTTCAGGAGTTTATGTTGCCGAGTTTCTTTAATCTGATGAATGCATTTTAGTTGTGTTTGGACAATTGACAGGTTCCTAATGAAATTGGCAAAAGATGAAAGTTATTCATTAAAATATAATACGAATTTTAATAAAATATTATATTTTTTAATAATTAAAATAAATGTAACGCAGTTATACTTATTCTTAATATTTACATTGCACCATGTCAGAATTATTTGCATACAAAAGCTATTCTTTTAAAATAAATAAATTAATAGTCAACAGTATTTACACAATTACAGGTAACTTAAAATGAAATAAAATAAATATAAATAAAAATAAAAGACTTTTTTTTTTTTTTTTAGTATTTTCTAATCTTACTACTAAAATTTTCGGATCAGAAACGAATTTTGTCTCTAATATTTTTGGGTTGGCGGCATACCCTTTTCCAAAACACGAAAAAAAAAAAAAAAAAGGAAAGGAAAAACATTTTAAAGTCTGATCTCCGAACCTCACTCGACCTAATAGCAGTAGCCGAACTTCAGCATTACAGCTGCGATAATCTGTACAATTATATACATACATACATATATATATATATATATATATATATAGACAGAGGCGATCATTTAGAGAGAAAGAGAGGAGAGAGATCTAGAGAGGGGTAGGTGGCAATGCAAGGAGAAATAGGCGTTGGAAATGGGAAGCGGAACTCTCTCCGATGCAGTCCGTCGTCTGTTTCAGCGCCGATCTTCCGCCACCGCCGGTAGCCGAAGCAGAAGAAACGACACCGTCAAACAGGATAGAAAAGAAGGATCAGAATTTGACATATCTGGTCTGAAGCTCATCCAAGTTCCTAAAAGAACATTTTTCAGACTCGTCTCCGTCGACACTCATAAATTGGTCAAGTCAAATCTCTCTCTCACTCGTTTAAAGTGTTTGGTGCAGATAAGAAGATAAGGCTCGCGTTTTTAGACGACGTGACCTCATCGTTTTTTCTGTCTTTTTGTTTTTTTTTACTTCAACTATATACATATATTTATATATTATGGCTTAATTCCTGTATCATTCAATTCAATCTGTTATAAAGTCAAGTCTCATTATTATCTAGCTGTAATCACTTAATTAGACTGTGTATGCCCGCCCATTATTTAGATAGATATTTGACTTGACCTGATATGTTACAATATATAGAGAATATGGAAGATAGAAGATAAAACATAAACCAGAACATCGAATATAGAATATATACATGTGTATGTGCATATGTATTCAAACTTGGAGTTTGATTGGGTGGTTGCTGTTCTTCTTGCTTTGATCTCTGAAAGCGTTTGGGGAAGACTACCCTCGAACGGTTTCGTTTTCGCTGCAAATTGCTTTCAAAGAGCAAGAAGGTATCTTTCCACTCATTTGCTATTAGTTACTTCTGTTTTGATTGATCGTTCAAGTTTTTAGATCAGTTCTTCTCTAGGAAATTTATTTGAATTGGAAGGACTTATTAAATATTAGATCTTCATCCATTTCTTCAAATATCATTAAGGGTTATGTTTATTCAAGGAAATTGTTTTACAGAAAGCATCTTTAGGGAAAATGACTTGAATATATATTGCTCCATGTTTATGATCATTTTTTTATTGTCACATCAAACAATTATAAATCTCATTGATTGTCTATATGTTTGTTGTTGAAATTACTGAATCATAAATTTTTGGTAGAACTTATTGTTTTTAAATTTTTGGTAGAAATTTATTGAATTTTATATGATATTGTTTATTTGTCTTGTTCAGCTCTTTAATTCTGTTTATTTCTTATTTTTATTATGGTTTTTGTCTCTGTGTGTTACGTCAGTATATGTTTTCATGTTTTCCTCCAAAATATTAGGGTCTTAAGTAGAATTCTATTAAGAATATACTAGAGAAACCAATCAGCTCATTGGAGTAGAGTTAAATTTTGGAAGTTATTTCAATATGCTGGTCTATCTATTTATTTTCATTATTCACAGTCTAAACTTTTTTAGACAGTTTGAAGTGCTATAATTCATTGTGCAATTTCATGTATGTTACAGAAACCAAGAAACTATATTATAATAATTTATTCACCAGCCTTTGTTTATACCAGATATTGGAGAACAGCTTGGATTAGAAGGGATTGCATGCCAATTGTATATATTTCCTGTTTTGCATTGTCCTCCTACCCAGGTTCATTGGAACAAGGAACTTCTCACCCTAATATGTTATTTTCAGACATCTATGCTCTTCAAGGACTTATAAATTACCATTCCTTAATGTGTAAATTAGCCTCAGGCATGCCAGCGGCTGCCTTTAATAAAAATGCCCTGAATAAATCAACATAGGTAAAAACAAGTGTTAAGCTGAATAATGAGATCTTAGCTGTGTGATTTCAAGTCTTTAAGTTAGGGTAATTCGCTTTGTATGGTCTTTTGTACAGTCTTGTTGCTGATCCTTTGAAATTCAAGTGCATGAAGTCACTGAAGACATGATATGCAGTTGATTTCAAACATACCTGTCATGTTAGTTTGCCTATGTGTGCAAAGGTTATGTGTTATAATAAAACAAAGGAATGTGAAGGTGTTTCTTAAGTAGAGCTATTATAAGAATTCAAATTTGAGATTTTTTGGCTGGCCTTTTCCTTGATAACAAGTTCAGTGTCATATATCAGGTAAGTTGGAAGATGAAATTTCCTTGTCTGTGTATGCAGCTTGGGAGGATTGCTGTTATCACAGTGTTAGTTAGGATGCCATCCTTTTCTAAGTAATTAAGTTACCTGCTTTTGTTGTATAAATATTGTCTTACATCTGTAATTGGCTTATAGTTGTTGTTACTGCTAATGCTCTTGACGTACTACTAACTATGCATAATAAATTGTTTTTTGGGGTAGAAAAGTCAATTAAACCATTTTTATGTCCCTCTAAATTTAATTAGTAAATATGCTGAGAACTTGAACATGTAAACACTAATGTTTATAATTCTCATGCTAAACTTGTACTTCTGGTTCTTCATATCTTCTTTTACTTGCGTTTTACTCTTTCTTTTGGATGAAGTACTGATAATAGTTTGTTTGAATTCAGAACATGCTTGACAAAGAATTTTTCACCGAATATGGTGAGGCAAGTCTTTACGAAATTCAAGAGGTTGTTGGCAAAGGAAGTTATGGTGTTGTTGCTGCTGCAGTTGATACTCACACTGGAGAAAGGGTGGCAATAAAAAAGATCAATGATGTTTTTGAGCATGTTTCAGATGCCACTCGCATCCTTAGAGAAATTAAGCTTCTGCGGATGCTTCAGCACCCTGATGTTGTTGAAATAAAACATATAATGCTTCCTCCATGTCGAAGAGAATTTAAAGATATATATGTTGTTTTTGAGTTGATGGAATCTGACCTTCACCAAGTAATCAAGGCAAATGATGATCTCACTCCTGAACATTATCAATTTTTCCTGTACCAGCTTCTTCGAGCTTTGAAGTATATACACACAGGTTCTGCTTTCTCCATTGTTGTTACTTGATATGAATTCCTTAGGCTTCTGCATTTTACATACTTAGATACAATATTGACTTTTCTTGAACACAGGTCATGTTTTCCATCGAGATTTAAAGCCAAAAAATATCCTTGCTAATGCCGACTGCAAATTAAAGATATGTGATTTTGGCCTTGCTAGGGCATCATTTGATGATGCGCCATCAACTATTTTTTGGACTGTATGTACCTGTTTAGTACAATAAATTTGTTAACTTTCTTGTGCCATTTGAATGTAAATATGGCTCAATAATTGGTCAGCAGCTTATAAAAATAATTTATAAATTTGTCAAAACCTACTGATATTTCTAATCTTCTTTTAAAGGATTATGTGGCAACAAGATGGTATCGTGCTCCAGAACTCTGTGGTTCTTTTTTCTCCAAAGTAAGTGTAATATAATGTAGGACAGAAGCAACAATTATGGAGCTTATGATGATCCTTAAACTGCATTACCTGTTCTTTGTGATTTTTTTAACTTCCCTTCAAATATGTCAGTATTGCCTCATTATTAGTTGCTGGCTGTATATATTTATTTGTTTGTAGGGCTGATTTTTGATGCACAACAAAAAAGATATTCCTTGCCAATCTCTCTTATTGTTGCCCTACCTTTTATGCAGAGAGTAGTTTAAATTTCAAGTCCTAGATTTAGGTGATTTAGATTTTATCATAGACAGTGATCCATCCAAAATTTTGTTACATATTTATTACTTTGAAACTTTTGCAGTACACCCCTGCTGTTGATATCTGGAGCATAGGGTGCATATTTGCTGAAATGCTTACTGGTAAACCATTGTTTCCTGGGAAGAATGTGGTGCACCAACTGGATCTCGTAACTGATTTGCTTGGCACTCCACCCGCTGAAACTATTGCAAGGGTTTGTGCTCTTTTTTCATTAAACATTTTCATTGCTTTGGTATTGACAACCTTTCTGATAATGCATGAATACACCTTGAATGTATTACTTCTATAATTCTATTTTAGCTCGGTTCTTTCGTATATTTCCATAATTTGGTTGCTGCATGATACCAACAGATCCGAAATGAAAAGGCTAAAAGATACTTAACTAGCATGAAAAAGAAAGCACCTATTCCTTTCTCACAAAAGTTTCCCAATGCTGATCCATTGGCTCTTCGTTTACTTGAGCGTTTGCTAGCGTTTGATCACCAAGATCGTCCATCTGCTGAAGAGATAAGATTTAGTAAAGCTTATATATTTTATTGGAACTCTTTTATACATGAAATTCTTTAGTTTGTTAAATATTTCTATTCTTGAAACCGGTGATTCTCTGATCTTTACAGGCCTTGGCGGATCCATACTTTTACGGTTTGGCAAATTTGGACCATGAACCGTCTAGGCAGCCTATTTCTAAACTTGAATTTGAGTTTGAAAGAAGGAAATTAGTAAAAGATGATGTGAGAGAGCTAATTTACAGGGAGGTATGACCATAATTAGTGCTTTTTATTGTTTTAAGGGTCTTATTTTTTTCCCTCCATCCAACGACTTACTCCAAGTCTTCTTTCAAAGCAAACAGATTTTAGAGTATCATCCGCAGATGCTGCAGGAGTACCTCTATGGCGTAGAGCAGACTAGCTTCATGTATCCAAGGTCGGCACTTTAAAAATTCTCTATTAGAAATATGATTCAATTGCAGTTTAGTATTCATTTGGGGTTATTTATTTACGATACTCAACTTATGTATTTAATTTGTTTATTAACTAAACGTGTGTGGTATTTCTCCACTGCAGATGTTTTTGTCCACTCAAAAAATAGTCAGTCTATATCTCCTTAGTTTTTTCTAGATCTTGCAACTAATGGTGCTGTTGCACACACACACACGCAGAGAGAGACTGAGAAAGAGAGACACATTACACACACATGAAAAAAATGTTGAGATTCTATTTATTTGGATTAAAGCTTTGGTTGCTAATATTTATGAGCAAATTATGCTTTGAATCTCTATATCTGATAAGGAGAATTTTCTAATCCTAACAATTATGAAAATGATTCCTATCTCGTAAGATAGTTGACCTCCCTTATTCATTTGTAGATCTTATATTTAGGGTTATCAATGTGTATCATTCTTTTGAAGATTTAAGGTAACAGGAAGAAATGACCATGCTTCCCATTTGACACAAATAACTATCAATTTAACAATATAGATAACAAATAAAATATGGCAAGTCTCAAGGTGGCTGTAAAACTATCTTTTGTGCAAAAATTGTAATGCTCAAGTAGAATATGACACTCTTTTGGTTGTATTGGGATTTGTAAATAAATATCAGAAAAGATGGTATATAAGTCATGAATAGGTTATACCACATTTCCTTGTATATCCATGAATTTCATAGTATTTCTTATCTTGTATGGAGAGCAAAGTATAGCTTGCGCTTTATATTTGTGACCTGCAACTGTTCCTAACATTTAAAACTGAGTGGTTAACTGGTTATTCTCCAAGACATATTCAGTCATTTCTTTTCTTGTTATTGCTATAGAAAAGATAGTAAAGCTAATATATAGATGGAGAGGAACAGAAGTATCTTCTCTTTTGGTCAGCAATTATTGATATCATTCAGTTTCAAATACATTAACTTTCCATGTAAAATATAGTTGTTTAGTGAACTTTGCAGTTTTCACTCTCAACATTTTTGGCTCAGCCTAATTTGTATTTTTCAGTGGGGAAATATGTGTTTTAATGTGTCTGAGTGTGTCTGCTTTTCATCATTTTTATGCTAGAAACTATATCAGACACCAACTTATGTTGTAACCTTTGTCATTTTAGTGGAGTTGATCGATTTAAGCAACAATTTGCACATCTTGAGGAGCACTATGGTAATGGAGAAAGTAGCACTCCACTCCAACGGCGATATGCCTCTTTGCCCAGGTGAAGTGTCCTGTGAGATATATCAACATTCTTGTAGTGGTGATTAAAATAATCTCAGGCAGTTAAAAGAATATTTTGCTGCATTTTCCAGAGAGCGGATCTGCCCAGTCCAAGATGAGGAAACTGACGAAAACAATGATTTAGAAATGCGTAGTACAGCTGCTGTTGCACGTACAACACTTCTAAGCCCACCAAGGTCACATAGAATTTTGGAAGCAGAAACTGCAAGCTTAGATGATGTCGCTATGCAAAAAGGTCAATGCAAGCCAAACTGTAGTACGCACGGCTTATTGAGAAGTTCTAGCATTAGTGCTTCCAGGTGTATAGAAGTAAAAGAAAGGAGCTGTAAGGTAAGATATCTTCTAATTTTATAGTGATAGAACTGGTGATTCGATAGCTGTAACAAAATGTGATTGACCTTTTGCTTTACTTTTTGGCTTTCTTTCGATTTATCTCCCTTTTATTGTAATGGGGTGGGGGGTGTGGGGGGGGGGGGGGGGGGGGGGTGTTGGTATTCATGTAATATATATAAACTTGCAAACTGCACGTGGGAAGACAAAACATGAATAAATTTATTGATTTTGATCTTTTGTCTTATTTAGATTCATTATTTTTGCCAGGATACAGTCCATCAGAAAAATGAAGATCAGATAAATGGGCTGTCACAGAAGTTAGCTGCTTTCTATACTTGATTAACTGTAATGGGAAGGCTACAATGTTTCACTAGGCCTATAAGTTTATGAGTGGCTGTTGGTATTTGAAAGTTGATGCTAATGGTATAAGGGTCACAATCAGTGTAATCAGTTAAATTGTCTCAACTGTGGACCATGAACATTCAACAGGTATCACAGCTTTATTAGCTGACAGAGTCTATCAGTGAGTTGGTTTGGAATAGCTTTTCAAATATTGATCTATAATCTATTTTTTTTTTTTAAATCATTTTTTTCCCTATCAGCTCATGTTGCAGAGGCATTAGTTTTTTGAGTTTCTTGTTGATTCTGAACATGGTGAATTCCAGGTGACAATGATTTAAAAGTTCCTCTTGTATCCCTCTTCAGATACTTATCTTCAGCTGTACATTGCCACCTAAACATTGTTGGAGAATGTGTGGGAGATTTCTCTGACATGCTGATAATATATTTAACCTTAATCTAAACTCCTGCCTGAAGTTATTTGTTTTGAAAATTTTCAGTTATTTGTTTTGAAAATTTTCAGTGGAATTATAATTGTGACGTATGTGTATATATGTGATAATGTGATGGATAAGAATTAAGAGGGGACCGATCCTAATTTATTCTGCATATTTGTTGACGCGTATATCATATAATATTCAGCTTATGTATTTTGTATATGTCATTAGTCAGAAAACGGTTTTGGAAGAAGATATCATAGAGGTAAATATGAATGACAAACTTGGGAACGTGTTGTGTGATTTTATACTAGTATAAGAGGACTCACATTATTGAGCAACTTTTTTTTTGTTGCAAATTGTACACTTGTGGAAATTAGTCTTTCTTTGGGTTACGGGAACAGATTTCTCTTACCACTAATAATATGAAACTGTTGAATTAGCTTTACAGTTCATAACTAAGATAAATCTACCCAATTAAATATTTCAAGTAGGGGATAATAATAAAACATTCCACATCCACCCAATAAGTAGCTTAACAACCTTAAACTAACCCATATATTTTCAGATAGCAAAGATGAAAACAAAACTACAGTGAAAGTTAAGAAAACAGTATTATCTATAGATAGAGTAGATATATGTTAATATTTTAGTTACACAAGACATGAATACAATTTACTGATTCCATATACAGTAAACTTCCCATGTATACAAAATAAAAGCATGAAATCAATCATCACTACTCCAGGAATGTAATGACCATCAGATGCACCATATTGCCAATATAAAGGGTACAATTCTTGAAACATTCATGGAGTTCTAGTTGCGAGTATGCCACGAGATGACAAGTGAGTGCGCTCAATCTACCTTGTACGGAGTCCAATAAGGTCCTTGAACCCTAAAAAGCCTTTGAGACGGAAGGAACCAACATCTATGAACCAAGGGACCCTCTCATCCTCTGACCAACAGATCAAACTGTTTTGAATATATAAAGAAAGAAAAATACTCCTGTATCTTGATAAGGGCACCAGAAAACAATAAATTACAGTATCTAAGTACAAATATTGTTGTTGAAATAACTTTATTTAGAAGAGGTAAACTTGGCAATAGGGTATATGTTGTCGCTGTGACCCAGAGGTCATTCCTCCAACACCTTGACCTATCTTCCAGCAATTATGCAGCTCTTAAATCAATCAAGGGAAGCTATTTAACTCATACCATTACAAGGATATCTACTACAACTTCTCCTTAAAAAGCACAAAATGAGAGCTACATATAATGCTGTACAAGCGAAGGCTTGTCCACTAATCTGTCCAGAGGATCAATATTCTTGAACCTTTAGCCACTTCCATCAAGTTGCCCATGGGAGACAAGGTGCACCATGTATTGCTACAGCATGGAAGAAGCAGAACATTTAGAGCATTTCACTATGTGCATATTTATCACTGAAATTTGGTACTTATAAACAATATATTGCATTGCCATCGTAACTGCAGATCCATCGATGCAAACAAATGAAAAAAATCCCCCAAAGCCTCTTCCCAAAAGTGTTAGAGCTTAGAAAGCTGAACTTTTGATTTAATAATGATGATATACATAGCACAACTTTTGATTCTAGGCTCTAGTGTCTAGTCCTTTCCATATCATTTAATTCTAAGAATATTAACTCCTAGTTGGCTTGGTTGAATGACAAACTGAAAATTGGATGGCTAAATTGTGTCTTAAGATGGCATTTACACGTATATAGTCACCCTCCTTTATGAGTATTTGATTGCCATAGGTAATGGGATCATCCCACCATTAGCTTAAGGATAGTTTTAAGTTTAAAAGATTCTTCAATGTATTTAAATGAAACATTCTAGCTCCAAATTTTCACAAACATTAAAAGTTGCATAATGTATCATGAGTTATGAAACAAAATGCACTATTCGTTTTGATAAAGCATTTAAAAGATAAAAAAGCATCACAAACAAATCTTGGAAAGTCATAAATTCACAGAGATGTTATTTTCATTTGACAAAAATAAGAAGATCCGGGGACATCACTAATTAGTGACCGTCAACAACTTACAGCATGATATGCATATGGTGATTTTCCTTGACGCTCGAAATGTTTAGCCAATACGCACCATTCAATAGGTCCCCACTCTTCCGCTTCAAAGCAATTCCCAAGAGCTGCTTTATATAACTACCAATAAATCAAGAGCACATTGTGAACATTATATAAACCAATAGTGTAACTGGCATAAAAAATTTATAATTGCGAAAATTAACTGACCTTAACCGTATCAGTCAAACACTCAGTTCCAGCGGGGTAAGATGCATAGAATTGATCAGCTCTAGAGTACCCGGCTCTAGTCCTGCAAAACCCAAATCAATAAAACAATTAAAACCAAATTTTGTTTCAGAATTCAACATGTCAATTTGATTAGAATCAGACTACTCACGTATTGCTTGTGCATGCTTAGCTTATGAGCGCTGTAAAGCAATAAAACCCATTATAGGATACAATTCTCCTAAACTTGAGGATCTTTAGAATTTCTTTACACCGATGATACAACCTCATATTTGAACACAAGGTGCACGTAAATTCCTGAAATCCAAAAGCATATTTTATAAGACATTTCATCAAACAGGTTACGTGCATGAATGTTTTATAAGTCTACAAGGCCAAAGCGTAAAGAAATAAAAGCATAAGCCTAGGAATTATGTATCCATCATTTCATTCTTTCGTAAAAAATTGAAAACATGTCTCATTTCTCATCTATACAGGTGGATGTTATATATCTGTCATTAATACATACATTTACACACTGCGTGTCACTGTGTGTTTTGGAGTTATAGAGAAGTGAAAGAGCTTACGGGGCAGAAGACCAATGCGCGATAATAAATGCGTTGCCCTGAGAAGCCTATTGTGGACGCTTTATGTGATTATGTAATGTAACCAAACTAATGTCGTTAATTTCAGATGATACGAGGGCCAACTCAAATAAAATAAAAAAATTTGAAACCCTATCATTACCTATAAAATAAGGAAATTGATATTTTCATATGAGATTTTAATATTTTCACATGTAAGATCCACATTTAGAGTCTATAATGACGGTTTAATCGTCGTTATACATCTAGGACAATATTTTTTGTGAGACCTATATATGAAAATATCAAAATTTCAATTGAAAATATCAATTTCCTAAAATAATGGGTTACTAAAAGTGTCTTGTTGAAAAATTCAAATGAAACCATTTGTCAAGGGTTTACTTTTTTTTGGCTACTAATAAAACGGTTTGATTTGAGTTGATTAGCTTGAATTTTTGTGATTAAGTTTTTGGTAGTTTATTACTCTATATTTTTCCAAAATAAAAAGGAACATTTTTTCTACTAATTCTTTCTAAACTAGAGATATATTTTTATTTATGAACTTCAAAGTCATACTAAGTTCCTAAAATGTCATAATATATACACACACACACTAAATAGATTGACTATTTTAATGCCACCGTTATTACATTTCTAATTATGTATGAGATATTTTTGTAAAAATATTTTTTGAAAAATAATCTTTCCTAATATATATATCTAATTTTAGAAGGGATTGAGAATTAATAATAGACCAATACTGACTTTTTTTTAAAGTAATAAATGTCGTTAAAAAAGAAAAGAAAAAAAAAAGGAGACTTTAATATGTTCCATTTGATTTTAAGTTGAGTCATTGAACCTTAATCTGTGCAAATTTATTTTAATTGTTCAATAGAATATATTACTAGTATGCATATTACATTTCAAAATCAAATAAGTTAGGCGGTCATAATTCTATTGTAATCTTAATTCATCCCTCCCTCGAACCCGATGTCTCATTTAGCTCCAAGGTGACCCTTGGTTGTTCCTCCATGCCGGTTGGTTCGTTGCCAAAAGAATTCAACAGGAATTTTGAAAAGGAATGAAAGATACCGACAGAAGCCCGGTTCAGAACGAGCCCGGCAGAGGAGTGGAGTCATTCCCTGGACCCCAAAATCTTAGGCAACTTACACGAGGTTGGCCCATGGTGCGTCTTTTCTCACAAGCAAAACGCGAACACCTTTCTCTTTAACCCAATCCGGGTTCTTGGAATTGATTATTTGGCCTCAGTTATTAAATGGCCAACCAGCTGTGGGCAAGAGCGATAGAAGGGTATATAGTCTTTTGACTAATTGCTTAAATCTTGCCAATTTATATGACTTATAGGAGGTTAGTTCCTTATGAAGATGAGTAATGTGGAGGTGAACAAGGCATTGGGAGTGAACTTACCAGTTGTTTACTGAGGGGATGCAGCAATGTGGTGGTGGTGGCGGTGGTGGCGGCATTGCATGAAGATGTAATGGAGAGTGTAAAATACTTAAAAATATGAAGTTTTTGGCTGAACAGAGCAAGGTATTGTTGTATCAAGGGCAGTGTGATTTGCGGGATGGTCAACTGAGGCTTGGATTTGTAACGAACTGAATTCTTGTAAGCCTATGGCACATTCTGAATACTTGTTAGACTATGGTACTTTGTAGAAACTGTCACTTGATAACACAATCGGAATTCTTGTAATGGTTTCTTGAATTAATGTCACTTATACTAGTTAGTTTCAGTTACTAGAGTGAGTGCCATATTTTATGGTCCGATAAAAGTTATGCAGCATGGATGTTTTACTTGTAAATAACATCTAGGACTAGAAGAGAGGTAAATTCTCACTATAACAAAGCCTTTACGCCTGGTTACATTTTGAACATTGCTCATTAATTAATCCAATAACATTCTCTTCACTCCACGAGGGCAGGCGTAGTATGGTACCGAATCTCGATTATTGGCTTTTATTGATTAACAAATTTCTAATAAATGTCCATTCTTCAACTACATTCTTTCATTAGTTCCAATCTACTGGATACTATTAGAATATAGGCCAAAGAGGAAAGACTAGACCCACATCGGTTGAACTCAGACTCAAATGTTACTGGCTCACAACACAAGCTAAGGGCATATTCTCTGACAAAGGAACCTACATAGCCATCTTTTGAGCACATAGTTCTCCTGACCAAGGGACCCACACAGTCGTTCTCAAGTACACAGTCGTCCTAACCGATGGACCCACACAACCGTCCCTCGAGCACATAGTTAACTGAGGGACCCACATACCGTTCCCTAACCGAGGGATCCACACAATTGTCTCTCAAGCACACAATTGTTTCTCGAGTAACGAATTTATCAGGCGATGAGACATCTCCTGTCAAACCATTTTTCCTTTGTTGCGCGATGGTACATCTCCTGTCGAACCCTTTTCTCCACTTGTAAGACAATGGGACATCTCCTATCTAATCCTTTGCCCACTTGTCAAGCGATGGGACATCTCCCGTCAAATCCTTTGCCCACTTGTCAGGCGATAGGACATCTCCTATTCACATGCTTGACTAGACAGGCAGAAAAAATCAAAGTACAGACTATAAATGGATGTCTAAAAGGGTAAGAAAATGTTACATACATTGACACAAAAAATTATATATTTGTGATAACCTATCTCTCTCTTCACTGACTATCTTCACCAGAGATAATATCAACCGTCGACTAAGATGAACGTTTGAGTAGGTTTAAACGAAGAAACCATCAACGAGGGAACCATCAGTTGGAGACGAACCAAAGGGCTAGGCTACCCAAGGCTAGGTCATCATCAGATACTAATGGCCATATGGTTCTCCTAATGTGCATTTTTGTGCTTAGGCACCCCATGCTAAGTTATTTTGTACCTAACAACCAAGTTTATTAAGATTGACAAACATAAGGGAAAAATCTCTACTTTCTTTTAGGCAAAGGGGGAAAATCCTTTTTGCCTTGCACTCTTTTTTTGAGTTTTAAAATGGATAAAAAAGAAGAAAAAATGGACGAAAAAGTAAAATTTTCTGTCCAATTATTGTGTTTCTATGTTTTTTAACAAATAGAAAAGAAAAGAAATGGATAGAAAAATTGACTATTTTTTTTTACCAAAGTTTTTCATCCAAGATTGACAAGATTTGAACGGAAAAGAAAAGACAAACAATATTTTTATAATTCTCATATTATCTTTAACTTACAGTATAATAATTTTTAAATTACAACTCTATGTCCCCAATTTCTCTTTATTACCAACTATTCAATTAACTTGTTGCCACAGCATTCTCATGAGTATTTGATTCTTTTCATATTCTTGAAGTAATCCTTCTTATGAACACTAATTGTTAGTTTATACAGGTTGAGGATAACATGAATAAGCAAACTGATGAGATGAAATCAGCAAGCGGTAAAGTTCTTTAATTGCGCCACTCTCCATATATCGTGCATAAGATTTATTTTCTTGTTCAATATCCTTCGTCACCTAAAGATTCTAACCTGTCTATGCTTTGTGGCTGGTACTTTCTATTCCCAAGCATGATGACCATCTGTCCTAACATAATTGATCATCTTCTACATATAATAATCATGAACGGGTGAAGGGATATTAGTAATAATTTACAGACAACAACATGACGATTCACAACTAATTGGTTTTGAAGTTTTCCAAACAGAGGACATTTTAATATTTGTTACTGATGGGGGATATCGGAAATAATTTTTTCGGACAGATGAATCGAGGTTTGGTCTAGAAATGCATGCATTTCCATCCATGATTCAACAATTTATTCATGATATAATACATTTGTACTGCATTATGAATGATCTCTGAAAAAGAGGTCGTGGTGTCGGGCATATAAACGCTATGAGAAAGGCAAGTTGCCTTGGTCTAAGCTATACTACTTGTCATCAGTAGTTAGACACTTGGACGCAAGGGAAGGTATACAAGGATTGGATTAGGTATTACTTATCGAAGGAAGATTGAATTTTTTCTCGATGAATCATTACCGTTAGTATTAATAATATAGATAATATTTGATGACTTTGTAGAAATAATTTTTATTTAACATTTATTTGAATATTTGTATTTGATTATGGAATATGACTTTGATTAAACTTTTATCTTGCATATTTTTTATTCATAGTCCCATAATTATAATTATAATTAGTATATCACATGTAATAGAAGGATAAATTTGTAAAAATAATTTTTTTTTCCTCTCCTTTTCGTTAGAGTTCAAAAAAGAAATTTTTTAAGTTTTCTATTAAAAACTTAGAAACAATATAAAGAAATTTTTTAAAAATTTTCTATTCTTTTCTTTTCCGTCCAAAACTTAAACAAAGTGTTAATTTTGCTTAAATTACACAGGGAAACCAAATATATATATATATAAATTAAAAACTTTTAAATAATTAGGACCAGAAGAATTTATTCTCCTAATTGAGTACATAAAGTTAAAAGTGAACAAGGACATAAAGAATCGAAAGATAAGCAAAATAAATAAATGTAATGGCGTTTGGAGGCAGGTTTGTGACGAATTGAGAGCGGATAGTAGGCGAACGGAAGTTTGGCAAAGAGCCAAACATTACAATCAAATACAAAACCACTTTCAAGCACGAAATCCGTGCTATGATATCCCATCTTAAAAGCTCTCCCCAATTTGCATCCAGTCTTAGAATTAATTTAGAATTAATAATCTAATCCTAATTGTTACCCTTAAAAACAAGCATAGCCTAATAAATAAGAAACCAACTAAAATAGAATTGGGACACTTGACTAAATAAAATCATTAGCGTCATAAAAAAATCTAACAACTAAAAACTAAATGATTTCCATCTACCTTCAGAAATTAGTCATCCTTAGACTCTAGGCAAGTGTTTTTTGGGGGCTCTAGAGTCTAGACAAGGTAAAAAAAATAACATAAAACGCAGGGGAAAAAAAAGTTATAAAAAAACTTGCATAAAAAATGAATAAACAAGCTCACAACGCAAACCAAATAAAATACAGAGCCTAAAATCCCGAGGTATTTTTCTATATTCTTGGAGCATAGTTACAGTATGTTCTATCACTCTCACATGAGGATGACTACTGTATGTGAGAGAGTGAAACATACTGTAGCTATTCTCCAAAAACATGATATAATTTTTCCTAAAACTCCTTAAAGAAAAGGCCCAAAATCAAGACGTTCTATACTCCATGTCTATTCACTAGCATTAAGACCAACCCATTAGAAAAAAGCTCCAAAATACGCCCTTCAAATCTTGTCAAAGTCCTCAAGCCCACCAGCGACACTTCACCCCAATCAAAAGACTCGCCACAACGACCCAACCTTTATAATCTACTGGAGTATATGGTAATATTAATCCACATCTACTGGAGAAAAATACCATATACATACACCAATCCAATCCAGTCCAAGAAAATATAGATTATTCATAAATAATTCTCATTTTGTTTATCTACCTTCTGTTGATAGCTGATTAGTAAAACAATTTATACTACCAATTAACAATTAGCTACGATTATGATGTTGATGATAAGAAAATAAAAAGGTGGGGTAGTGGAGCCTCCACTAGGACAACAAAATGTTGAACAGAGGGGGAGGACAAGCACACTAGTGGGGTCCAAATTGTCTATTTTCCAATCATCTCTTCATTTTACTCTATGTTTTATTACCAACCTAATCATACAAATTAAATAACTAGCTTGCCTCCACAATCTCTCTCCTTTTTCCAACTTCTTAACAAAAAAGGAAGATTTTCTAGATATACATATACATATATATGTCCAGTCCGGTCGTGTGCGTGCGCAACTATTTTCCACAGGAGATGGTTTGATCGTCTCAAATTATGCTATTACGGCCTCGGCACGGCGCATTGGGGGATCATAATATCGCCTAACATTTATTACATGCACTTTGCCTCTGCCTTAACCATCTTCCTCTTCATTTCATTTCATGGAGTACTTACTATATATAATAATTAAATTAATATATACATGTGGTTTTCAATTTCAAGTTAAAATTATCTGATTATGATCAAAACTGATCTTCTTTGACAACTTTATTAATTCTAGTACGAGTATTTATTCTCAGAAGAAATTTAGAAAGAATTAATTAGGAGGAGTATTACACAGTAATTAAACATCTTGATTTGAGATTTCATTATTTACGTTAAAAATTAATTAAACTAACTCTTAATTTGTAGAATCAAACAATAAGATAATTAAGTTAAAAAGTTGTACATGCAGTATCAAACTTTCAACCACGTCTCAATATATATATATATTGAAAATTTGAAAATGCTAAAATAACTTGGTTTTAATTTATTAATGTCATTCTCATGGTTTTTTCAATTTATACAAGAAAAATTAATTGATACTAGTAAAAACTCAAAAATGAGCTGATCGCGGACTGTTGGGATTACCAGATCACCAATGAGTTGGTGCGATTGTAAGGGGTGAGCTAGTGGGATTGTAAGGGATAACGCTCCCCAGAAGCTAACCGCAAGATGTTATAGCAATTAGTGTTGTATAGTTATTATAAAACATTATTTTTTTTGTGAATCATTATAGAGCGTGAGATGAGACATCTAATAAATATATCAAACAAGCAGGACTAACAAAATTAATGAATTTGAGTATATCGCATATTTTTATTTTTTTCATTCTTCTATATTTTCTGTGTGAGATTGTTGTATGATTGATTTTTTATTACTCTTTTCAATTGGTCAAAATATATATGCTATTCATTCTATGAAAACAAAGGTTGAACATTTCACAACCCTCTCGAAACGAGGGTAAGATTCCTCCCTTGTTCCTAGTTCTGTTGACCATCTGACTTGATTAATGTGAACTCAAATAATATACTAGTTCTAGAGGATGTGACCTAATTTAGGTACTTTAGTTTTTTCAAGCTTGTTAAGTGGGTAACATAGAAGCTGACCACCAATCTTAATTATTTTGTACGTGAATAAGAAGTTGAGAACCTTATGTTTTGAATCAGTAAAATCCCATTTTTTTAGTCCTACTTGCTGTAGTTAAAATACAACAGCATTTGCTGTAATTAGTTACAATTTCAGAGGTTGTGTGTTGGTCATTTTATTGGGCAAGTTGGTCCACCAGATGGAGGACTCTCCGATTATTATAGACAAGTTGAAGAAGTTGTTGATTCACTATTCTGTAGTCAAGGAAAACAAAAGTAGCAAGTATCTAAAAACATACTCAAATCTCTTCCAAACTACAAGATTATTATTAATTTTAAAAATTAATTTAAAATATTTTTAAATTTAAAATTAAGATAATTCAAAATTATAAAACTATTAATAAGTAGTACTTTTTAGATAGTTTATTAGATTTATCATTGTATTAATTAAAATTAAAGGAATTTATGTCAATTTTAATATTTAAAATATCTTAAGTTCACTTCAAAACACACAAAAAAAAAAGAGCCTATAGAGACACCATTATTGAAGACGGTTAGAAAAACTGTCCTAAAAACCATTATTAAAGACACTTGAACATAATAGTCATTTAAAGCATTGAGTATACTTTTAGTGACGGTTCAGAACCGTTACAAAAAATAAATATGACACCTCTAAAGTGACAGCATGAAACTGTTGGCAATACTATTCATGATTTTTTCAGCTTTTAGAGACGGTTGTTGCTATGTCACGAAAAACCTGTTTTTTTTTTTTTTTTTTTTTTGTAGCGAAAAGTCGAGAATAATCTTATCTTTTGAAAACGAATAAGTACTACAAAAAAATTTAAACAAAGATTTAACATGAGAATTGATTATTTCACAAGTTTATTTTCACAAGATCCTTCTTATTTCTTACATTAATAGTAAGTGAATTTCACACTTATATGAGAAAAAAATTATAAAAATATTAATATTTATTTGTAAAAATAACATTAATTGCTTTTAACATTTACTCCATTCCTTCTACAAAAAGAGTTTTATTTGTAAAAGAAAATTTATTTCACAGAAAGAGTTTACTTTTTATTTATTGATGAAAGTATAAAATGAAATAATATCTTCAATTTTAATAAAATAATTTTACTATTAAACTATATAAATACTCATTACATTTGTAAGACCCCGAATTTTATGAAATATAAAATTTATTTTTTCTTCATATATATTTTCATGAAACAGTAAGTGGTTAAATTGATAAATTTAAAAGTTAAGAATGTTATGTGTAAATTATATTATGTCGGACAATATTCTTTTGGTCGGGGAATATTCGTTCTGTCGGGGAATATTCGTACGACGGCGCCGTACGAACCAATCATTGGTGGACCCAACAAAGAATAATTGTCGGATATAGAAAATGACATAAACAATTTTTAAAATGGTCAATGGTACTATTACTTTTAATTGTTAAAATATCCGGTGGTAAAAGAATAGTAATATACGGTATTACAAGTAACATACGGTATTGCACAGTAGCACACGGCATCGCACAGTGTTTCGTATTATTAAACTGATAAAGTGGTTATCGTACAATATTTGACTTTATTGTCACATGCACAATAATTCATGTTATTAAATTGATAATTGTCACAGTAGCATATGCACAGTAATTCACATTATTGAATCAATAATTGTCATGACACAGTAACGTAATCTTTCTTTTGCATACTTTCTGCATTATTGTTATCTTTATTATGGTGTTATTTAAACAGTTGTATTTCATTAATTAATTGACTTGATATCTAACTCAGAAAGCCAACTACACTATATTTATAACAATTAGTCATAATAATGAATAAGTGTGAATTATTGTTGAATAATTAAATTGATAAAGTCATTTGTTTATAATATAAAGTTAGGTGATATAAAATGAATGGTATAGATTAAAGATAATATAGAATTTAAAATGGATGGTGTAGATTAAAAGATGATCTTTAAATGAATGATTTAGATTAAGGAAATCTTAAAAGATGAAATGAATGGTATAGATTAAAGATAATATAGAATTTGAAATGGATGATGTAGATTAAAAGATGATATTTAAATGAATGGTTTATCTTAAAAGATGAAATGAATGGTATGGATTAAACATTATCTTGAAATGAACGGTTTGGATTAAATTAGGAAATCTTGGTTATGATAAGATTTTTGGCTATAAATAGAGGCCTTAACTTAAGATTTTTTCATAAACTTCCTTACTTGTTCTTTCTTTCTCTCTCTTTAAATACTTCTTGTGAAAGTTTTCTCTAAGTGTGCTTAAGTCATCTTGAGTATTTGTGAAGATTTATAAGTGTACGTGTACTGTTCAAGTTAATCAACCTCATTTAAATCTATATCCAGTCACGTGTTAAGGTAAGGGATTATCATTATTTGATTCTCGAAAATAATACCGTTTCTTTCTTACTCATACGATGTGCCATTTATTTTCATGTATTAATTTGTGGGAATAACCTTACGGCGCGGATTACCGCCTGTTGGTGAATAACCTTTCGTATTCATTCCTTATTAATCTCTGAGAATAACCTTACTGCGCGGATTACCGCCTGTTTGGTGAATGACTCTTTGTATTCAATTTTTATTAAATTGTGGGAATAACCTTACGGTGCGAATTACCGCCTGTTGGTGAATAACCTTTTGTATTCATTCCTTATTAATCTCTGAGAATAACCTTACTGCGCGGATTACCGCATGTTTGGTGAATAACTCTTCGTATTCATTTCTTATTTATCTCTTGTGGAAATAATTTGTCTACACGAATTATCACATGACACTTTTATTGCATATTCGTTTATAATATCATTTTCTTTCATATTCGTAAGTGATATTATTTTTCTTTATACTCATAAGGGGTACCATCTTTTTCATCTTCCATTATTCAAACTTACGATGGTAAGAGATAATAATTTCCTTCACTTTTTGTTAATCAAACCTGTTACGGTAAGGGATATTATTTTCTTTCATACACCTAAATCGAAACTTATTATGGAACTATTGCTTCTATAATTTCTGAAAATATTATATGTTCCATAATAGTTGCACTTCGTCATTTCAATTGAACCATCCTATTTACGTGAACATTTCTATTGAACTGTAACCGTTATTCTGAACTGTGGATCTTGAATATCATTTTTAAATTTCACTCCACATCATGTTGATAATTTGGACATTATTTGAATCTGTACAAAGTAAACTTCTGATACTTATTGTTTATCCTGTTTCTTATGTTCATCATTTATATCATTCTAATCATCCAAAATCAAGTTGTTGTGAATATCTGTAGCCGGGGGCACAGATGCGATATAATTGTTGAACAGATGATAGGTTAAAGGCGATATAATAGGTTAAAGGCAATACATCTATTCGGTGTCTTTTATGGCACGTGGTGAATGTTCTCTTTGGCCCGTAGTGCAAAGATGAACTGTTGTTTGGTATGATTATGACCAAAGACTGAATCTGGTATAATCATGACCGCTGGTGTTATATTGAATGTCTTTGGCCCGTAGTGCAAAGATGAACTGTTGATCTGCATGATTATGATCAGGAACTGTGAATTGTATTATCTTGACTAATGGTATTTCAGATGATAAAAGTTGATGATGTTTTTCCTAAAAAGAGAATCGAGTGGACATTATAGTCTGCATTATTCTTCTAATAGATTGCTCATTCCGATGCTATTATTAATCTGAACGTTGTTTAAGAATTTAACTGCAGTTTTTGATATAAACCTTGTAGTCTATTGTATTCTATCAAGAACTCAGCTGTTGAAGACTAATGATAATTTATTCATCATTATCTTAGTCATGATATTCTTTATTGGGCTATTTGAGCTCACCCTTTCTTTTGTTCCATTGTTTTTCAACAGGAGATGGAAACGTAGCTGAGTCTAACCGGGGAATAGAGTGAGAGTCTGAAGAATAGCTATCGTAGTCTTCACGCGTTGTAAAATAGTGTGATAATTATAGTGAAGACTTAGTTGTGTATTATTATACACTGTATTGTTGAACGTTGTTCTACCTTATAATAATTTTGTTGTAGTCTTTTGACGACTTAAGTTTGGGCTGTATGGGCCCAGATTTGGGGGCGTCACAACATTTAGGTATAAATATGGGAGAAAAATATTTAATGCAAATAAAACTCGTTTTGTAGAATAAACGGAGTATCATTTAATAGTTAGAATACGATGTGGTCACTGTCGCGTTTCAAAGCTGCTCCTTCCACTCCATTTTAATTAGGGGTGTACAACAGTCGGTTTGATCGATTTTGTATTTAAAAACATAACCAAACTATTTAAGATGGTTATAAAAAGTTAAAAATTAAAATTGCCCAAACATTTACTCCGTAGTTAGTTATCAACTTATTCAATTATCGATTAAATTAATCGGTTTAATCAATTTGAACCAAGAATAAATAAATAATTAAATATAAGATTAAATCATAAATCATCAAATAACCAAACACAATATACTATACTAGAGAATTCTACTCCTCAAATTTTGACAAATGCTTATGGATATTAAAAATAAGACTTTAAATTTCTTCTCAAGATAACTTAAGACTAAAATATTAATAAAGAACTCAAAAGGAGATTAAGCATACATAAATAATAAGCATCCATTAAGCCTGAATTTTTTAGAATAGTAAATAAAATAATATATCATATAATAAAAAAATTGAATATTATTGAATATAAGTAAAAGTATATTATATATACTTATAACTTTATATACTTAGTCGGTTCGATAAACTTCTATTTTTTTATGATTGCAATTAAATTAGAACTGGACGATTAGATTATGATTTTCATTATATTGTAATCGTTAGCTTTTTGGTTTTCGAATTTTCATTTTGGTTTGTTGTCGATTTGTCTCAGTTCAGACAATTTTTTGATTTTGGTCGGTTACTTGTTCATCCCTAATTTTAATAGACGTTTTAGCTTCTTCTTTTTTTGTTCCCTAATATTAGGCATTTCTCATCTTTCAAGTAGAGTAAAAAGTTTACTTACCTAAATTATCCATATTAACTTTAGCTTTTCAAAAAAATTTACGCACAACAATAATAACGAAAGAGAGATGCAACAATAAAGGGTAAAGTTGAAAAGTTTTATTAAAATTTATTATTAGTTATTATTCATTTCTTGTCAGTATATAGGTCATTTAAGAAATATAATCACACCTATTAATTTTTTTTATTAATACTAATATAGGTAATTAATGTTAGTTTAAAATTTCATTGATACACATACACTAATTAATTACTCTTTATCATTTCTCTTTCAATTACTCTATCTCTAAAGATAAAATAAGAAATGATTAAATTTTTCTCTTAAATATATATAAATTGTCTTATTATTTTTTTTTATTTTTAAAATGACCTATATAATAAAAAGAAAAAAATATTATAAATGAGAGATCTCAATATGTGTACTTTTCTCCAAAACGTCCATTAAAATAGAACAAGAGGAGTACTAATCTCTCCTTAATTGGTAAATGTAATAATGTTGTGCAAATACACTTAACATTGTTGTCGTTTTCGATCTTAATTTATTTTATTAAATACTTGCATAAAAGTTTTATTCGAAAGTAGGAAAAGCAACTATTAGAATATAACTGTAAAGCTTTTGCCAAATTAAGACTGATACTTATTACATAGATTTAGTGCGTTTCTCGATGATCAAATCTTTCTGTAACTAATATTTTTTGGAAATTGATATTTTTAAAGAATTTTTTGATATTTTTATATGAAAAGTATTATTATATGTCTATAATGACGGTTTTGACTGTCGATATAAGTCTATAGCAACAGTTTACATTTAAAAATAATAAAAAATCCTGTGAAAATATCACTTTCCGATTTTTTACTTAAATAAATACAAGTGCATAATATCATAACACTACATCTATCTTAATCATTAAAAAATAAGACATGACATTAAAATATATATCATGTCCTATTTTTTAATAGTTAAGGTAAATATTGTGTTTAATATTATGTTTGAATATTGTGTATATGAAGTATTTGGCTTTTTATTTGACAAACGAACAACTTTTAATTAATAAATTTCAACAATGCATGCCTTTCTCTCTATTTCTCATTATTTAAACTAATACCCTTGTCCAAATTAAACTTTTTAGAGTACAGTACAATTTTAATAAACAAAAGCAGGTTTAAAAAGGCACATAATTATAGGTACGTAATTAGCAGGTTTCTATAAGTCACATATATGTACAGTGCATTAGATTAGATCGAATAACGATAGTACTCCATTCCAATAAATGGTCTGATCTTCCATTCTAGAAGATTCAAATATTTTGTCTAAATCAATGGCAACACGCGTTTTTAATTTAACTCTGTTGATTTGTTTGGACCACTTTACATACACTACATCCAAACACAACACCAAACACAACATTCCATCTCACCGTTAAAAAGTGGGGTCTAACACATATTTCCGTGTCAGGACCCACTTTTTAATGGTGAGATGAAGATGTTGTGTTTGGAGTTGTGAGTGTATGTAGTGTAAGTAAACTTATTCATTTGTTTAGATATAACCTAGCCGATAAGATCTTAATTTATTTATGCGCCTAATGGTTTTGGTAACTTAAAATATAATTGATTTATTACACGTATGTTGTGTACGTACGTCCAACATATTACATGTATTAATAAAAATGTATTAAACAAATATGAGTATGCAGTTGAGGAATATACTTAAAAAAAAACGTAATTTGTGACATTAATAGTACTCCCTAATATCGCCATCATATTACAAACTAGAGGGACATGACTGTGATTAAAATATTCTATCATCTCAACTTACAATCCAACGTGTAATTCAAGCGTAAAAAAGAGAGAGACTGTAATATGAGAGCTTAAGAAGGTGGATTAAGCTAAGGAATAGAGTTTACATTAAATGGATTAAGATTTAATCAGTGCAAATCAACATAAATTAAGAAATTACTATTCATTTATCAAATTTTAATTGATTTCATATTATCACTTGAATTGATTAAAACGGTTTGACAACGAGGTGAATTAATTGATTTCAAATTTTGTTTTATAGGTGCAGATAGCATTTCTCTTCATAAAATCATAATCATGGCTTCATCATATTTTTACAGAATCTTCAAAAACTGGCAGGGAGGTAAATTGTTTTTTCAGATATTTCGAATCAATATTTATTGGACAGGCATCCCTACCCTGCCAAATATGCAAATTAAAATAATTTTTGATTTTTTTTTGACGATTTATACTATAGAATAAAAATGATATTGACAAAATAATAAATGGGCGATTAAAATATTAAAAATAATTTAAAATTATAAAAATATCGCTAAGTACCTATTTTCTTGCCGCCTTCTTTTTAATATTCATTTAGCAATTTTGAATTGAATCAATATTTATTGAATTTAGCAATAATTTTATATTTTGTAATGGAATAAAAAATGAAAGATCATCCATATTTTTTCATAATTAATTATATCTTTTCCCAATTTTATATAAATCAAAAACAAAATTGTTGTTTTTGTTGCTTTGATTTTTTTTGTTTAAATATTATTGTACTTCTAATAATAATTTGGTATGTTTCTTTGTTTAACTTTAATTATTGTTTTGAATTTTTTTGGTTCAAGTGTTATTTTACTTTTAGTAATAATTTTGTATGTTTTTTTGATTAAATTTACTTGTTATTTTGAATTTTTTTTGTTTAAATATTATTTTACTTTTAGTAATAATTTGATATTTTTTTAATTATAATTAAAATGTTGGTTTGAATTTTTTTGTTTAAATGTTATTTTAATTTTCTTAATAATTTGGTATGTTTCTTTGTTTAAATTTAATTGTTGTTTTGAATTTTTTTTTTGTTCAAATGTTATTTTACTTTTAGTAATAATTTGGTATTTTTTAATTAAAATTTAAATGTTGGTTTGAATTTATTTTTAAATATTATTTTAATTTTCGTAATAATTTGGTATGTTTCTTTGTTTAAATTTAATTGTTGTTTTGAATTTATTTTATTCAAATGTTATTTTACTTTTAGTAATAATTTGATTTTTTTTTTTGTTTAAATCTAATTGTTGTTTTGATTTTTTTTGATCAAATGTTATTTTACTTTTAGTAATAATTTTGTATGCTTTTTTGTTTAAATTTAATTGTGGTTTTGAATTTTTTTGTTTAAATATTATTTTACTTTTAGTAATAATTTGGTATTTTTTTAATTAAAATTCAAATGTTGGTTTGAATTTTTTTGTTTAAATATTATTTTTGTTGATTTGAAAATGACAAGACATGACAAAAAGTCATATCAGCTATACAATCAGTCAGTTCTGTTATTTTTTGAACGGAATTTTAACGAAGTCACTATTTTATAATTTTTAATGACTATAATAATACGTTTATCACAAAAAAAATTAATAATCACAATAAAAATTAAATTATAATACAATGACTAAAATATATATTAACCTATTTTGAACTACTGACTTAAATCATATCCATATTACGTTGGACTGCAAAGTTAAAAGAGATTATTTCCAATTGCAATAAAGGAATAAAAAAAGAGTTTTTCTATACAGACAGGAAATTGGGATCGAAAAATTGAATCGGTTCAATTTTATTTTATTTTTTGATTTTTAAAAAATTTATAATATTTATTTTGACTCAAATATTTATATAATTTAATAATTTATGTATAATTTGAATATATGTAAATAATTAGAGTTATACAGATTGTATAATTCTAATTATTTATATATATCTAAATTACATATAAATTATCGAATTTAATAAATATTTAAATTAAAATAAATATTATACAAATTTTAAAATATATATATATAAAATTGGACCGGTCCAATTTTCCGGTCCCAGATACCTGTTTGCTTAGACTTATTGATAAAAAAATCATTCCAGTGGAGTGGAGGGGAGGGGCTTATACCAAACTGCTGCTCTAGTATTTACTAGTCAACTTTTGTCTTTTTCCTCAGCAGAGCCTCTCAATTAATGAACTTTCCTCTTTGGCATTAATGTCTACGAGGAGTTACAATTCTCCTATACAGTGTTGCTGCAAGCAGGTATGCGTTCATAAATGCATACCCTGATTATTAATTAAACCCATCATCATCCAAACAGTCCTTCCATCCTTGTCATATTGTCCTCATATATATATATATATATATATATATATATATATATATATATATATATATATATATTATTTCATTATCTGTTTAGCAATATATACTAAAATATACACCTTATTTAAAAAATATATATTTAAAAAGTATAAAAATAATAACATGAGTGTATTCATTATGCTTAGAATATAAATAATAAAAGTCAAGAATATTATGATATTTTATAACATAAAATTAAGAATATATCTCTAGTTAATTATAGAATGAATTAAAAAACACGTATTTTTAATATTGACACGGAAGACTTAAAACTAAGGAGTAGTAACTTATTCTTAAGAAATGAGATATTCGTTTATATTTGCATCATTTTGCTTATTTAAATTTAAAAATAATTAAGCAAAATGAGTCCAAGAAAGCATGATTGGTGGATATAAATGATGACGGGAGTCCATGAAGGATACTGAGTATGAGAAATAGGGGTATAAAAAATAAATAATAAAGATGGATGTTTTTTGTAGCAATCATTAATGAAAAGCAGCTAACTATTTGAAGCGATAAGCACAGTATAGGGGTAGATGAAACAGTGCACCAGTTGCCGGTAATTCCACTAACACTTGCACACTAGTACGAAGAAGAAAAGTTCAACATCAGTCAGACACGTGGAGGGTACAGACGGGGTCCTAGTCTTTGACTTGAAAAACAATAGTCAATTTACCGATAACCCTAAGCCTAAGGCAACTCCCAAGAAACCATTTCACACATTAATACTAATAAATACAATAGTAATACTATTAATATTAGCCCATCATCATAGTATCATCTTTTATGTTTTTCCAACCAACAACTATTTCCAACTCTCTCCCTCTATCTATTTATTTGACCTTTCTTCTTCACTTTTCTCCATTTCCATATTCTCTCTCATCTCTTCTTAATTGTCTCCTTTCCTTTCCTTTCACCCTTTTTCTCTCTTTCTGTCTAATTAATTAAGTCTCTCTGTCTCTCTCTTTCTATCTCTTGTTCTTGCTCTTGTTTTTCTTTATATATATATGTGTGTGCGTGTGCTGGTGGTGGTTTTGTTTCTGTTTTGTCTGGCAACTCTAGGTAGATCTCTATATATGATCATGGCGATTTTACCTACAAGCTCAGCATGTTTGGAGTTAAGCATATATGTACCAGGCACCTTCACTTCTTCTCCATCTCTAAATCGTTCCTCCGGTAACCATCCAACTATATATATATATATATATATATATATGACAATCTCTCTCTCTCTCTCTCTCCCCTCATATACATATATCAGACTATCTCATTATCTTCTTAATTCTTCTCCTCCTCCTTGTTTATGGGGTTTGATCTTTTTTCCTTTTTATATATGTTCATGCCCTTTCTTTGTTTTTTCCCTTTTTGATTTTAGAAGGCCTTTTAGTTTCAATATTTTGACCCTCTTGATTTTTGAAGGCCTTTTAAAAACCAAAATATAAACTATGGATTATTTAATGATTTTGATCTTTTGTGAATATTTTATTCCAATTTCTAATTTAATTATTTTGGCACGATGTTCCATAAGACAATTTCATGCATGACGCTTTTTTGGGGGGTTGATTTCTTGTTTGTAGCATTTGGTGTTTTATTAGAATTAGAAACTTGAGGTGAATTAATTGGCATCCCTTTTTTTTTCTTTTTTTATATATGTTTTATAAGGGGTTTATATATATATATATATATATATACATATTTCATTCATTTTAATCAACTTTAAGCTGTTCATTTTATTAAGCTGTTTATTTCATCTCATATATAGGAGATGACGGTGGGGTAATGATGAGGGATTTGGATATAAATCAAGTGCCGTCAGAAATAGGAGAAGAAGAATGGACAACTGGAAGCATGGAACTAGAAGAAGATGAGATTAATAATGGAGGAGGAGGAGGAGGAGGAGCAAGAGGATCTCCCCATAAGAAACTCCGCCTCACAAAGGAACAGTCTCGTCTCCTTGAAGAAAGCTTCAGACGAAACCACACCTTAAACCCTGTACGTTATATATATATATATATATATATATATATATATATATATATATATATATAATTTATTTATTTAATCCTAGCTACATATATATGTATACAATGGTCTAGTATTTATAAATTAGAGATATTAATTTGTGTGCAGAAACAGAAGGAGGCATTGGCTATGGAATTAAAGCTGAAGCCAAGGCAAGTAGAGGTGTGGTTTCAAAACCGTAGAGCAAGGTACATACATACTAGCTACTATATATTTATATATTTTGCGGGCACATGTATACTCATTTGACTTAAAATCTTAACCTTTTATATCTTGATTCATTAGAGCATATATTCATTTATGAGTATCTCGACAATATCCCTTCATTTAATTAGTTAGTAATTAAATAAAGGATAAATACATATATGTTACGTCAAATATTACTAATTTATAATTCTATTTTTAAAATAATTGATTTTACAAATTACTATATAAATTACTTAATTGTATATAATGTCGATCCTAAAATTATTTTTTGATAAAAATTAGCCGAAATACTCAATTTGTCGACAACCTAATTGATTTTGTACAATTTGACTGTATTCAAATAAAATTTGACTAAATAAAAAAAATTAATTTTATATTATTTTAAAACCCAAAAAGCTATTCTATTTATTATTTTGAAACCCTAGAAATCCATTCGCAATGCTACTCTCTCCAGTTCACCCATTCACCAATTCCATGGCTCGATCCCTCTTGCACTCCTCCTCCTCTTCCTCATCGTCTCTCTACCGCCGTACACGGCAGCTCCACGACAACGATATATTCTATCTCATCCTCCCCTACAGAAAAACCCGACCTCAATGCAAGAGTAGTACCGGCCTTTTGCTTTCATGTTGGCCAACGGTGGTTATTTGTTTACCGTTCTCACTGATTCTAGCATTTCTTGTGTCTATAAAAAAAATAGAGCAAATAGCCGTCAACAAGTAGTGATGTAGAGCTTCAAGGTTTGTGCTTTCTCTCTCCTATACAAAAATTCAATTGAGTTATTTTTTTTCTGAATTCAGTTGACGTAATCCCTCAATTTCAGAGGATAAAACTGTTAAATGAAAATAATTGAGTTTAGTTTACTGATGAGGCAGAGGCTTGATTCACAGAGATGGCTTGAGACGTGTTTGAATATAGAAAGGAGATAGTGATGGTTAATTAAATTACTTTTGTTGTGATTGTGTGTATTTATGATGATCTAATTTAAAGGATGAAGAAGAAGTTTTATGGAATAATTAAGGTAATTATTATTTTAATTATTATGATTTATATGTTTATACCCTTTTATCTTATGAAAATGATAATGGGGTTTCATTCATCTTGTTTTTGTTTGATAAATTATGTGAGCGAAAATAATTTCAACTTAATTTTATTAGTTTTAATGTTACTTAGATATGTGATGATTTGACCTATTTATCTTTAAATATTTAATATAGATAAAAAATTATTTAAAATAAACTTATTTTTTAACATTTTTAATAGTTTCTTTAAATTAGTTATTATTATTAATGTAAATAGTATTTAGAAGTATTTTAATTTGAGAAGTATTTTAATTTTTTTAATAAAGTTAAATTATATATGAATACGTGAAACAGTATAAAATCAAACGGGTTATCGATCGGGACTGGTATTTCAGCCCATTTTAGTCGACAAATAATTTTGGGGTCGACATTTAATCAATTAGGTAGTTTATGTAGTGTAAACTCAAATATTTTGGAAGTTAAATTATAAATTTGATAATATTTAGTATAACATATACGTATTTAGCCTATAAACAAATGCTCCTCGACTTTTCTTTGACTTTTAGTAGTAATTGTTTGGAATCAAATTATGATATGTTTACCCCCCTTCAATTCCCTTCATCATGATCCTGTTGGTGGTTGGTGTTAAAGTGGCTAGTATATATACAACATAATTCCCACCGACTATACATACATACATGATACATGCATACTCTGAATCAGACTCTACACACAATGGCCATAACCGTGTTCAAATCTACTTTCAAAAGAAATAATAATCCTTCTACGTAGGATTATATTATATATCTATATGATCTCTATATAATTATATATTTCATATTATAGTATTAATTACCCACTTTGACGGCTCATGAGTGAAGAAGGGAGTTTCTTTTTTTTTGTTTTTTTCTTTAATTTTTTCCTTTATTATCTCCTCCTCCTAATTAAGGTACGTCAATGTAATTGCATCATTTTTATCCAAAATGGAAAAGGAGTAGTATAGTTGGGGCATCTATATATGACAAATTGAGAAATCCAAACACCAACTTGCATTGCCAAACTCCACCAGAACCAAATGTGTTCTTTACTATGTAATCTTATTTAAGTCCTTATGACCCTCTAAAGTTACCTGTAAAGGTATTTACGTATCAAATAAGAATCATCTAGTATGCTCAATTCATGATTATGGCTCTAATTAATGAGTGTTAATCCAAACACGTTTGTATTTTGATCAACTATGCGTTTTGGTGTGAATATATTGAATGCAGTTGTTACTTGTAACTTATTACATGCACCCACCCTGCTAATTTATACGTACCGTTTATAAACACGCAATAAAAATCTGACTGATCAACGAGAGAAGCAAGTTGCCTCACACTTTATTGTGCTGATTTTTGATCCCTTAATTAATAATGCATGACTATATGTGTAGTATACGAGATTCATGAATTGGCATGCATTGTTTAAATATTCATGTGTAGTATACGAGATTCATGAATTGGCATGCATTGTTTAAATATTCAATGCATTAAAAATGTACCTACCTGTGATGTTGAAATGTCGGCATTTACTTCACTCCACTAACCATCAAATTAAAGGACCCCCAATGGAGTACGTTAGTCTTAATTCTGGCCCCTCATGTCTCACATCAGTCGGTTGAACCCAATTCTGAAAAATGAACCATTATTCTTTGAATATATTCCCTCGGTCGCTAGCTTTTTATTTATTTTTTTAGAGAGAAATTTTTATTTTTTCATTTATCGTTTATATATTTTAAAAAAATATTAAATATTAAAATTTTCATATTATCTTTTATTATTAAAGACTAATTTATTTTTCCCCCTTCATTTTCTATTAAATTTTAGAAAATTAATATTGAAATTTATATTCAATTTAATCAATCAAACAAAGTATTAATTACATTTATTAATTTATGTGAATAATTTTAAAACCTCAATTACAAAATGGTCGTGGGAGTATTTATGTGTCACATTTAAAGACATACATTAAGATAAAATAATACTCTAGTAAAGAGAGGATAAAGAAGAGATCTAGAAAATGTTGTAGAGAAATGAGGGATAAATATTTTTATCATTATTTTATTTGGAAAATATTATTTTCATATGTGTTTTGTGATATTTTTATATAGTTCTCTTTCATATAAAAGTGAGACTTATTTTATATTCATGTGAAAAATGATTATGTAAAAATATTAAAAATACATATATAAATATCAATTTCCTTATATTTTAAAGTGTGCTTTTAAATATGACATTAGATGTGCACATAGTATTATTTTTTAAATAAAACTACAAGTCAAGTTTCATACGTTCAATCACAAATGGTCTTTTGTATTCGTAACTTGTTATTATCTATTTAATTTATAATTAATTTAATGAAAATATATAATTATATATGCATGCATTAATTGATCAGGAGCAAGCTGAAACAAACAGAGATGGAATGCGAGTACTTGAAGAGATGGTTTGGATCGTTGACTGAACAAAACAGGAGGCTACAGAAGGAGGTGGAAGAGCTTAGGGCCATGAAAGTAGGTCCCCCAACCGTCATGACTCCCCACAGTTGCGATCCTTTACCGGCGTCCACTCTCATAATGTGCCCTCAGTGCGAGCGTGTTAGTGCCACCGGACCAGACAAGGGCCCCATCAGAACCACCACCACTGCCGCCGCCGCCGCCGCAGAAGCTACCAACCCCACCACCTTGTCTGCTAAAGTGCCCGTTGTTCACTCTCGACATCCTTCGACGGCTTGTTACAGTTAATTAGTCAGCTAATTCTCAATCACGTGGAAGCTAGGACAGCAATATATGTTCATATCAGTTGTTGTTGTAGTAATTTATAAATAAATTGGACATAATAAGATACTAAAATTCTATCTATCTATTTTAGATATTAATTAAGTATTTTGACGATTCATAAATGACTTATATTTCTGCGGGTTCGACTAATGATCATTACGATAAAATAGTCGGGGATCTCGTTCATATTATAGCAGTTAAAGTTTTTTAATTATTATGAAAACAGTTGTTTGGTGTGTGAATCATTGTAGAGCGTGTGAGATATCTAATGAATACGTTATACGTTCGATGAGCAAGACTAGTAAAATTAGTGAACCTGAGTAAATCGCGTGTTCTTATTTTTTTATTTTTAATCTAATATTTTATGTTATTATATTATTATTCGATTTTAAATTCTAACAAATATATATATATATATATATATATATATATATATATATATATATATATATATATATATATATATATATATATTCACCGAGCCAATGACATTTTTAAAAAATAATAATAATTACAAAGTTATTGTTGCATGTGTCGTTTCTAAAGTTTTTTTGTATTTTATTGAAGTCACTCCACCTTTTATTTGAAAAAAAATATTTTTTTGAAAAGTTAAAAACATCCTATTAATTTGTTCTCAATGATAATGAATTTCTTTGAATAAAGAAGTGATGTAGACACAATTCTCCTGAAGTACGATCATGAAATATAATGTTATTTATGGTCTGTTTGATGTTTGATGCATTCTCGTTCGTGTGTATATATATATATATATATATATATATATATATATATATATATATATATATATTAACAGGTTGATATAAACAATTAGTTTACTCCAGAAGGTTCAACTATTAGCATAGATTGTTCCAAACTCGGCAAACTTATCTTACATCACGACCCTAATTTATGAAAACCATCCATAAGATCTATTTCCTTTTATGTTTTGGGTGAATGTTTTAGTTTTTAATCCAGTTTAGTCGGTGCACTCGATACCTAAATTATTTAACTTAGTCAAATTATATAAAAATAATATTTGTTGATACTAAAATTGAGCAGGATTATAAAGTGATTTAGTAGGATTAATTTATTCATTAATTAACAAAAAAAAAAAAAAAAAAACCTTTATTATAAGTTGTGAGTAAATTTTAAATTGATATTTAACGAGTAAAAGTGATAATTCCACGAAATCTTTTTTATATAAATAGTAAATGAGTTCCACACATAAGAGAACTTATGAAAATATCACTTTTTACTTGTGAAAATATCAATTTTCATTTTATATGCTCCCTCTGCACACCGACAATAATGATCTACTTCAGCTATTTTATACTCTCTCTATTTCAAAATTAAAAATATATTTTAAAAATGACAATTTCTATAGATATTTTTTCACTTCCAACTTTACTCTTACAAAATATTCATATTGCGCCAAGGGCAATAGGAAAAATACATGCAGATTCAACGCATGTAAATTAACGCCACTTAGAGAGATCTCTATCTACTTGAACTTGCGCATGTTCTGATTCAAGTCAATTGTTAATCTGTCATGCGTTTAATACAAATTGTGATTTGCACCTTGTTCCTTGTTTCAACTATTTTACAGAAAAGGGTAAATTGGGTATATTATGGTACTATTTTATGTTTTAAAATACAAATGTATTTTTAATTTATATATATATATATATATATATATATATATATATATATATATAATTTTGGAACAGAGAGACTACGTCTTATATGCTAATGACACACTTTAGACATTTTTGTTTTCAAGTTCACAATTAAGTGTTAAAATTTAATATCAAACTGTAAAACTTCATGTCTAATTGTGCAACTGACAATCCTTTGCAAGAGCAATAATCTGAATTCCTAAGTTCTGCTAGAAGCCTTGTATTGATAACTCTTGGCCACACTTAATTAGTAACAATATATACCTATTATCTCTGTCTTAATCTAAGTGATAAATTATATTCTCGATATATTTTTACTTGAATTTTAAGTCATACTATATATATATACACACACACACACACTAGTTCGATGGTGCACAACCATTTCATTTCCCTTTATAATATAGATAAATGATATGACTCATAAAAGTTCAGAATAAAATAAATTTTGTAATTAATAGGTTTTATTTTATATTATATAATTATAATAATTGTATCAACTAAAATTAAATAAATTCTCATCAATTTAAAGCTTAATATGCTATTGTTTAACCTCAAAATTAAATTGTATACATAATTTTAGAATGAAGTATTATTTACTTTTAATATATTTATCTAACATAATATATTTTCAGGTATTAGTTTTTTTTTTCTCTTGTCTATCTTTACCTTTATTATTAGTAAACTCTGGACCTTATGTTGGGCTGGTGTACTAATTGAAGACACAAACTCAGACCTGCGATTCATGGGCCTTACTGTACAATGTAAATATGAGAGGATTCACTCAATGTATCCTAATAAATCGAGGCCCCAAGTTTACTTAATTTGTACATCATGTCTAAGTTAAGTGGGTTCATTGATAAAAGTGGTTTATATGAAAGTGAGTGGGCTTTCACTGCCCCGCCCCTAAGCGCTGTCTCTCTCTCTCTCTCTCTCTCTCTCTCTCTCTCTATATATATATATATATATATATATATATATATTTAACATAAGATTTCAACATCGTATTACTTCCATATAGAGAAATCAAGACTAAATCACTAATTGTATTCTATAATTTAAGCTTAAATTAATTTAACCTTTAAAATTTATTATTAATTAAAAGCACCAAAAACTTTGAGCATTTATACAATTTTCACCTTCCACACAAAAGTTTAGGATGCAAATTGTTTTAATGTACGTGAGTGTAAATTGTTTAAGTGCTCAAAGTTTAGAGTAATTTTAAATATCAGTTACGTTTGGGGTGATTATTAAATTTGACTCCAAAATATAAGGTCCAATTAGTGATTTATTCAGAAATTAAAGTCATATATTTTTTTGTTGAGTCTTAATTTTTAAAACTTTAGGGTTATATAAGTTATGTTTAGGTATAATCTTTTAAAATAATTTTTTTATACTATGTTTTAAGATTGCAATTTATTGTTAGAAAATTTTATTACTTATAAAATTTAAAATGTAAGAAAATTAACCCAAAAAAAGATTCTAAATTTCTGATGAAAGTAGTAGTATACTTTCTTTTTTAGAGCGTGTATTTCTAATCCAGCCTATTTTATTTTGGTAGTTCGATCGCATAATTTTTTTGTTTTTGTAATTTTGAAATATGAGTGTCTTGATAAGAGATGGTTTTACTTGATCGGATGGGTGACAAATAGATTACAATTACTTTCCAAATATGGACTTGTGTCTTGTACTTTATATCGGGCCATTGCCAATACTGCCTAGGCTTGCTCTGACATTTTGTAATGTATTCTAAATTAATTCGAATGTTTTCATGACAGAAAAATATATTAAAAAATTAAATATAAGGAAACTAAAGACCTAAAGATGGACCCTTCCAATTAATGCTAGTGGAAACCTCACTGTCTTTCTTCAAATGATGTTATTATCCCCTAGATAGAAAATTGATTCGACTGAATACAAGTAGTCAGATACTTCATATGAATGACCTGAACACCAATGGCGCTTGCACGATCTTTAACGCGAAGGCAAGTTGATTTATTACGCCTGTTTTAATTATAAAATCCCTTGCAACCGAACACTTCACATAAATTTGTCGTGGATGTTAGTTTCTTTAGACTGATTATTGAGGGTGATAATTATAATATTACTCATGTTATTTCTTCTTCTGGAAAAAAATATTTTTTTATTGGTAATGTAGTAGATGATATTCATCTTTTGGTTAGATGTTTGATTTGATCTAGTATTTACAGTATTATGGGGAGTGGGAATAAGGTGACTCATGTATTGACTCAGTATGCTAGGCATTCAGTAAATGAGGAGTTGTATTGGTTAGAGGACGATTCCCCACCAGCCATGGCTACTTTGTATCATGATTTTATATCTCTTCAATTGAATGATCATTTTTCCTTAAAAAAAAAACACTTCACATAAATTCATCACCTTCGACCCTTAACAATTTCACATGGTCCGTACAGTACAAATTGCTGAAAATGCTTAGCAATTCACACCTATACATGTCACAAAATTTCATTAAAAGCTCGACATGTCTGCCAAGTCCCATTAAATGTGTACTCCATTTTCGAAAATAAAACTTTGCTGTGGATATGAGAATTATAAAGAGCTTCAGAAAAGAAAAGAAAACTGTACTCCATGTTGTTACCCACTTTGATCAATAGAATGTTCTACTCATGGTTAGTTTAAACTCTTTCACACGGTGGAACACTTTGATCGATAGAGTTTCTGCACTCGTCGGATTTTTCTAATAAGGCGTGTTAAATTATTTTGATAGTTAGTTAGTCAGTCTTCTTGTTGTAGTATTTTACTTGAAGCATGGTTCTTGTGAATATATATATGCACTTGTTTCATTTGGTTACATAAGAAATTATGTACAAAAATATAATTCCTAACTATAAGGACTGACATTAGATTTGTACACTTGGTTTCATTAAAAATATATATAGTATCACAATAAAGTAATTAGGTAAATATAATAATGCTAAGTATTTCAAATGCTGCTTCAAACTTAATATTTTAAATACACGCGAAATTATTTCATTAATTATTCAACATCTATATTTACTATATATATATATATATATATATATATGGTCCTGAAGAGAGTTTGATTGGGGTGGGGACCGTGGGGCAATGCAGCAGTGGGTTTGAAAATTGATTGGGGCCGGGGCCCCTGGCTCCAGCAGTATGGTGAGAAGAGCAAGGGTGCATGGGGTTGTGGGGGCGGCCAATGGGCCGACAGGCGCGCATCTTTTGACTCTCACATGCCTCGCCCTCGCCCCACCTCTTCCCTAGCTAACTTAAAAAACCTCACCAATTTCCTAGTCCTAATTTAGAGACCGACTTGGAACCACTCAACATGACCCTCTAATCCCTCGTCTCTTTTTCTTCTCTACATTTTCCCCACATGCACTCAACTCCATCCTTTCTTTTTGTTTATGTTGCCTAGCTATTTTTAATTAGCTCTAGCTCATTTTGTTAATTAAAACCCCATTGCCCCCCCCCCCCCCCCCCCCCCCCCATTTTTTAATATAAAAAATTCATCAAATTAATGGATATATATGTAAGTGTCGGATCTAGCTAGAAATATAGTCGTACTAACTATCTTCTAATTAAGATTATATTCAATACAAGAGTACATAGTTAGATGTATGCGCACGTACACGATTATAGGGGTGATCTAGAAATCCCAGCTGAGCCACAAAAGCATGTATGAATAAAAACAAACAACAACAATACACACACAAACATGAATACATGTGAACTCGTCACGTCTCAATTTGATAGAGATGAAACATGCCTACTTCCATCTTCTTCTTCATTTAGCCTTTAGTCCTTGTATTCGTGGATAATCGATCGATGCCTTTTATCTTTAGGTACGCAGTCACTCGTGCATGGACCCTTAATTAATTGCGCGCATTGACCACACACACACACACACACACACACACACACATATATATATATATGCTCCCACCCATTCAAAAATTAAAAGATATTTTTTTGTCAGCTTTAAAATTAGAGATATAATTCGTATTTATGAATTATAAAATGACATTAAGTGTTTAACGCACATTTATTTTTATTCTTGGTAGATTGAGTACGTATTGTATATTATCTCAAGACTACTATATTTTGAAAAACTCTATGCGGACATGATAATTGGACATTAATACTTTACAATTTCACTTATTTGTATTTTTACCTCCAATTGAGGGTAAAAATACAAATAGGTGATATTGTAAAGCACTCATGTCCAATTTTCATGCCCAATTATCATGTCCCGCAGAAAAGCTCCTATATTTTTAGTTAATGTATGGGATATATATGTAAAAAATTAAAATTTTATTTTAAAATCATCGTTTTATTAATTAATATATTTTTAATTTTAAAAAGAAATGAGTATTTTGAAAAAAGGTCAACGACAACTTAATTGAGATCAACATCCAACAGGAACGGAACAAACCATGGCCCCTCGCACGTGCACACACACATATATGCTAAAATTTGCTAAAATCTTGACCTAGCTAATTAAGAAGATTCTAACAGGCATTTATGTATTCAAATGCTGATAATATTATTACTTCAAGTATTAACCCCAGAGATAGTTCTGCATGCCTGTGGCATATTGGTTTTTAAATGTTCGTCTAACGGAGTAGTGCGGTGAAGCAAAAATATTTTTTTAAAGTAATTGTGAAAATATTTTTAGTGTTTGTTAACTAAATTTCGAGGTGTATCTTATGTAAACTTTAATGTCAAGAAAAAGAAGTCAATAACAAATTAAAGTTGGACTATGTTTAGAATCACCAGATTCTAAAATAATCAGTTCAGTAGTGTTAGAATCACCAAAATTTCCTGAAAGAAAATGTAGTTCTAATTTCCAGAAAAACTATTGTACAATATGAGCTCAATTCTCCTTATATACTAGAAACAATGCTTAAACAGTAAGCTAACTAAAATAGTAAGCTAGGCTGACTAGACTTTACTAACTCAAGTTTACGGCTGTCCTCTAACCATATCTTACTGTAGTTACATTAGCCATTTTATTACAAAATTAGTTATACAGTTGTACTAGCAGTTACAGCTAAAAGTCTTATGTCCTTGGCACGCATGTGGTATTGAGCTGGTTGTCTAGTTGACGCAGTGTCAATAGTGCTGATGTTGGTGTTGGTGTTGGTGTTGGTGCTAGTGCTAATGACTGGTTTAAGTCATGTGGCATGCTTATATGAACAACAGCAGCATTAGCTGCAGTTATATTGTCCTTAGTAGTCCCCCTCATGGAAATATCCTCAACACTCCCCCTACAAATTAGAGGTGCACGTACAAGGGTTGTGTAAACCTAATTTAGATAGTCAGGCCAATGTTGTACTCTGCCCAAACCCTTAGTAAGTGCATCAACAAGTTGTCCTTTAGAAGCAACTTTTATAAGTGTAATTAACCCAGACTGAATCTTTTCTCTCATAAAATGACAATCCAACTCTATATGCTTTGTTCTAGCATGATAGATTGGATTGGCAGAAATATCAACTGTACCTTGATTATCACAGTATACTATAGTATGACCATCAAAAGATACCTGTAAATCCTTAAGCAAAGTGTGTATTCAAATTATTTCACTAGTTGTACTGCTAAAGATCTATACTTAGCCTTTGTAGTACTCCTTGATGTAACTGACCACTTCTTTGAATAGCATGATATAAGAGAAGGTTTAAGCGTTAAACAATATCCTGTGACTGATTTTCTAGAATTAGGATAACCTCTTAAGACAAGATCATTGTTTGCTCGAATAAAATTCAGAGCAACCATTTGCTATGTATCAATATATATATATATAATGATCTATAACAAATAATTGCTATGAACGTTATTTCAGCAAATTTATCTCCAATTATCTAATGTAAGATTCAACGCTCAAAAAATATGCATGCGCTCTTAATAGCGAATTTTTTTACCTGCCGCTACTAAGAGAAGCATAGAGGAATATCATAAATACCCTTATTTTAGTTAAATTTAAATCGTTTCAATGTATTTATTTGTATAAATAATTTTTTAGTAATAAATTTTAATATTGTTAATTATATTTAATTTATTTATTTTTATAAATAATTTCTTAAGTAAATAAATTTAAAATTGTCAATTATATTCAATGTATTTATTTGTATAAATGATTTCTTAAGTAACTAAATTTAACATTATCAATTATATTCAATTATTTATTTGCATAAATAATTTTTTAAGTAATAAAATTTAACATTGTCAATTATTGTGAGAATTTGATTATTTAAAATTTAAACTCCATATTATAATACAATTTGATTTAGTTAATATAAATTACATTACAAATAAATACATTAAAGCTATTTAAATCTAATTAAAGTGGAGGTATTTAGGACATTCTTTCATACTTCTACTAACAGTAGCAGCAGATAAAAAAAAAAAATTCTCCTGCCACTACTCTTAGTCGCGGCAGACATATTTTCTATGTGTTAGATCTTGGATTAGACTGTTGAAAATAAATTTGTTGAAATAGTTTGCATAACTACTATCACTAATATATGACCGTTAAATTAATTGACATCACCTAATTAATTGTGAACTGGGTGGCCATTAACTTAATTTCCTATAATAATACTACTAAATAATGTCATTACCAAACAATCCTTTCCTTACCTCTCAACTTTCATATGAAGATTTATTTAAAAATATTCTCTACCCAATTTCCATCTCTCCATTTCATCGTGAACTTGTAATCCAGTTTTGTATAAATTACATATTTCATGAAGAATCGTTTCTAGCATATACAGTACATATTATCGGCAGTACTTTTTTGGAAAATGATTTCATTAGTTTGTCTATAAAGCGCACAACTATAATATAATTCCTCCGTTCAAAATAAAAAATAGTTCCATTTATTAATTATTTTTGTTCCATAAAAAGAGTTAATATTTAATGATAATAGTATAAAATAACTTGTACTCAAATTTGATATTGTAATTTCATTATCATATAATTATACTAACTTTACTTGTACTAATTGACTTTTTAGAGTCAAATTGACTATTTTTAAAATTAATAATTAAACAAATGTATTAACAAATTTAAAAACAAATAGGTTGATTTTGATAATATATTCTATATACTTTCTTATAATAATAATTTTGTGTGTATATCTAATAAGTTTAAGAATAATTTTTTATTCAAAATATGATTAATTTGATCATAAACAGTCAATTAGAATGACTAAAGTTGGACGGAGAAAATATTTTTTTGCAGCAGACATGTAAGAAAAAATATATATTCTTAATATTTATAAAAAATTTAAATAAAACTTTTTCCTTAAGGAGTATTATTTTAGCTCATATATAGACTCCATAAAATGATCTCTCAATCCTAAAATATAGAATGTCCTTCAACTTTAAAATTTAGGAATAGAAACCTAAAATTTAGGAAAATAAATTATTTTTTTTCATTTTTTATTTGATTCCAAAATATTTTCGACTACATTCTTACTATCATAATTATCTCTTATTCTCTTACAAATTTTAAGTTAGTTAGTGTTCTTTAAAATTCATATTCTTGACGATAATAATTTTTAATTATATAATAATTTTTTATTATTAAATTATATAAGTATAACTATTTAAGTTTGAATAAAATTTTATTATTACATAAATAGATGAATATATAAACTAAAAAATCATTATTTGAAAGATGAATATTATCATGTTTATTATATAAATAGATGAACTACAATTGTAGATTTTTAAATTTATTTAATTATTTATCAATAATTAACTATACATTATTAGTTAAATAATATATTTTCTTAAAAATATTTTTTTAATATAAAAATTATTGTACACAATATTAATCTATTATTATTATTATTAAATATATTAATACAATATAATAATATTATTAAAAAATACAATAGTTTATAAATTAAAAAAAAGCTCATACTTAGCATATAAGTTGAAAAAGAAAAAGTATAAGTTTATAAAAATCGGTGATAAAATAAATGATAAAATATATTTTAACTATTAAAAAATATGACTTAACATAAGAAGTTATATTAAATTTTATTTTTTAATAATTAAAATAAATATAATATTTAATTTTTATGTATGTAATATTATTTATTGAAAAAAATGAGATGAAATCGTAGATAAATAACTGTATGTAGTGACTAGATAGATTAGACAATTAAAGCTCCAGAAGACCAGGTATTTACGGGATCGATCGCAAGTTAGGTTTCCATCCATCACCACCTTAAAACTTTCTAGAGGGTTTGAATTGGAAGAGGAATAAGTGTCACTTTTCGAAGTGCGGGTCAAACACATCTTGTATAATATTGATTAATATAATACATATCTCACCAAGATCGCATATGGTAATTAATAATATCGAATATATATATATATATATATACCTACCGGTATATGAACGTATCACAATCTAATTAGACCCAAGATAATCACGTATTGATGAAGCTTAACAAACAATTGCACGTGAACACTTGGAATAAGTTTGTTTTTCAATGGTCCATTTTTTTATTTAAAAAAAATAAATCGAATATGTACTTCTTTTTTCAAATGTTAGGATATTTTTGGGCATCCCCACAAGAAAAATGTTTTATTTTGTGAAATGGATAAAAATAATCCACCAAAACGAGTTGGTACGTGTTATTTTTAAAACTCTATTAATAAATGATAATATAGTAATTTTGTTTATTGAGTATTCTAGAAGTATATTAAATTCAATAAATGATAGAATTTTCAAAAAACTTAACCAATTAAGGATTGACAACCGGTAAAGAGTCTAAAATCAATTAGGATTCTAATTTTTAACTTTTGAAGGAGAGCCCTTTCATTTTATAAATAAGGGATGCTACAACATATTCAAGATACACAATTTACTCTAATATTGATTCTCTCCCGTCGTGACTTAAGTATTGGAGAGTCCTCCCGGAGGCCTCACTTTGGTGGACTTTTTGTAGATTTTCAGCCAAGTCAAGGCGATCAAACGACAATCAAAGTTGAAGTGTGTGAGTTAACCAAAAACTTAGTTTGTTGGTTACTGATTGATGCATCAAATATCATTACCCTTCACATCCACCACCTCATAACAATTTAGAATAAGAGGCATGTTCTGCCTATATCCAACAACCATCTTATCATCAACCTCCGTCTCCTCATATCCATCAAGAACTTATCCGCACTCATAGTGAATCATATTTGGAGCACTTTTAACCTCCAAACTAGGTGGACATTTGATCATAAGTCAATTAGAGTCTTGATATTCCATATTTGCGTAGGCGAAATAATCGTCAACGTGTAAGAATGAATAGCCTCAATAGGTGTGATCGCTAAAGGTTGCTGAAAACTTAATCAATCAACTAAAACTAAAGAAAAATATAAGCAAATATAAACAATCTCCATAAGCAATTGCAGAATCAGAAAAGGTGCCTAGGCAGCCCCAAAGGTCAGAATATCATCAAAGTAATAGAATTGCCAGCTTGAGACCAGTTGATAGATCTGATGCCCATGAGAATGATCGAAAGGGAAGTATAAAGACGACTCCAAAACCATTAAAGAATCCTACTGTACCAAGAAGTTCAAGAAGCAAGGACTGAACAGATGATATACAAGACATGACCTCCACCATTCACTCAAGATATCTTAGATGAGCATTTTCCCAAAAGCTTCAAGATGCCCTAAATGGGTAAGTATGATGGAATAGGTGATCTCACAAATCATATACGCACCTTTGATATACTTTTGTTGCTACATGATGTCTTAGATGTAGTAAAGTGTAAAGTTTTTTCACAAACCCTAAAGGGTTTAGTCCAAACTTGGTATAGACAACTTACTACAGCCTCAATTAATTTGCTGAATGAATTATTTGTAAATCAATTTATTATAGGAAAGGTTCATACTAAGAGTTCGACATTACTTATGTCTGTGGTTCAGAGGAATGATGAATCCTTGAGAGACTATATAAATCAATTTTCAAAGGAGGTATTAAAAGTTTCCAGCTTGGATCAATCTGTAAAAGTGGTGACCCTTATCAATGGAACAACAAATGAACATCTACAGGTACTCTCAGTTAAGTATCCCCGAAAACTATAGTGGAGCTTTAAAGGAAGGCAAAAAAATATATAGTCATCGAGGATTAGTGCAATGCAAAAATCAATGACAAAAAGTCCAGAAATAGGAAGTACAATAATGGAAAGAGATTAAAAGGAAATAACAAATCTTCAAAGGTGTCATTCCCCTCAAGGTACTCTAAATATACACCCTAAACTTCTCAATGAAATTAAATTTTAATGGAGATATCTTCTAAACTCTATGTAAAGTGGCCTAAACCCATGAGGGCTGAAGCTAAAAAAAGAGATCAAAGTAAATATTACAGATATCATTAAGGCCGTATAGGCCTAAAATTAAGGTCATGTAGGCCCTAAATTATAAACATAAAGGCCAGTAATTAGCGCCATGAGCGCCAAGAGTTAAGGTCATATAGGCCCATAATTAAGGCCATTGAGGTCAAAATTAAGGCTATGAACACCTAGAATTAAAGTCATGAAAACCAAGAAGTAAGGTCATGAACACTAAACATTAAGGCCCTAGGGCCATGATTAAGGCCACGGAGGCCTAGAAAGCGTTATAGGCATACTAAAAAAACGTTGTGGGGGCTTTGAAATAGGCTTGGAAAGAGAAAACTCTATTTATTATTATTATTTAATTAATTACTCCTTTAAAAGTATATTTTTAAATGAGTATGGACAAATGAAATGGGTAAAAATAATCCACAAATGGCGAGTCGCCACATGTTATTTTTAAAACTCTATTAATAAAGGGTAATATAGTAATTTTGCTCGCTGAGTATTCTAGAAGCATATTAAATCCATGAGTATTCTAGAAGCATATTAAATCCAATAAAAGATAAAATTCCCAAGGATTAGCAACCTGTTAGAACTTTAAAGTCAGTAAAGGTTCTAATTCCTAACTCCTAATGAAGAGGACTTTTATGCTATAAATAGAGGATGTTCCAACATATTTAATGTACACAATTTACTCTAATATTAATATTGTAAGACCCCGAATTTTATGAAATATAAAATTTAATTTTTCTTCATATATATTTTTTCTCTGAAACAGTAAGTGGTTAAATTAACAAAATTGAAAGTTAAGGATGTTATGTGCAAATTTTATTTTGTCGGACAATATTCGCTTTGTCGGGGAATATTCGTTTGGTCGGGGAATATTCGTGTCGTACGACGGCGTCGAAATAACAAATTATTGGTGGACCCCACAACGGAATATTTGTCGGATATAGAAAACGACAGAAGTAACCTTTTTAAATAAAAATAGTCAACGGAACTGTTAAAATACCGGTGATAAAAGAATAGTAGCATACGGTAGTTTATGGCATTTTCTGTAGCACACGGTACTCTACAGTAACACACGGTATTGCATAGTGTCTCATATTATTGGTCTGCTAATTGACACCGTAACTGTTACGCATCATTTCATCGATAATTGTCACTGCATAATATTTTATATTATCAATTCAATAATTGTTGTTACACAGTATTTTGCATTATTGATTTAATAATTGTCATTACACTGTATTTTATATCATTGAGTCAATAATTGTTGCTGCACTGTTTTTAAAATTATTGAACCTAATAATTGTCACAGTAACATATGCACAGTAATTCACATTATTGAATCAATAATTGTCATTACACAGTAACGTATGCTTTCTTTTACATTATTGTTATCTCTATTATGATGTTATTTAAATAGTTGTATTTCATTAATTTATTGACTTGATATCTAAGAGCTAACTATACTGTATTTATAACAATTAGTCATAATAATTGAATTGATAAAGTTATTTGTTTATAATATAAAGTTAGGTGATTATTAGGTAATATGAAATGAATGGTGTAGATTAAAGTGTTAATTATTGTTGAATAATTGAATTGATTTGTTTATAATATAAAGTTAGGTGATTATTAGGTAATATGAAATGAATGGTGTAGATTAAAGTGTGAATTATTGTTGAATAATTGAATTGATTTGTTTATAATATAAAGTTAGGTGATTATTAGGTGATATGAAATGAATGGTGTAGATTAAAGTGTGAATTATTGTTGAATAATTAAATTGATTTGTTTATAATATAAAGTTAGGTGATTATTAGGTGATATGAAATGAATGGTGTAGATTAAGATAATATAATATTTGAAATGGATGGTGTAGATTAAAAGATGATCTTTAAATGAATGGTTTAGATTAAAGGAATGATAAGATTTTTGGCTATAAATAGAAGCCTTAACTTAAGGATTTTTCATAAACTTCCTTACTTGTTCTTTCTTTCTCTCTCTAAATACTTCTTTGTGTAAGTTCTCTCTAAGTGTTCTTAAGTCATTCCTAGTTTTGAAATCTTTTGCATTTTCCTTTGAATTCCCGAGTGGAATTTTCTTATGTACAGTAACTCTTTCGAAAAATCATAGTAAATTCATTATTTGTCAGAATTTAATGAATTAAAAGCCTGTCTCTTCAGTTTTTCGTCCTCTACAACTTTGAAGAAGGAAGAAAAGTCATCTGAAATCATCTTCATGCCTTAAAATACTAAAAACCGTAACCTATTCTAATTTTCGTCACTATTTTCAGTCTTAGTTTTGAAAATTCATAACTCATTCATATTAACTCCGAATTGAGTGATTCTTGAGTCTATGTCGTCTATCTTTCTGAGAGTAACATTATTTTAAAAACATAAAGAGATTTTAAAAAACTCTAGAAGACTCAAAAGTTAGATTCTTTACTGCTACAAACAAGGAAGGATTTGTTCGGCTATAAACTTGTTTCACAATATCAAGGTAAGGAATGTCATCTTCTTTCATCTTCTATTATTAAAACTTACTACGGTAAGGGATACCATTTTTTTCATCTTCCATTATTCAAACGTACTATGGTAAGGGATTATCATTATTTGATTCTCGAAAATAATATTGTTTCTTTCTTACTCATAAGATGTGCCATTTATTTCCATGTATTAAATTGTGGGAATAACCTTACGGAGCGGATTGCCGCCTGTTGGTGAATAACCCTTTGTATTAATTTCCTTCACCTTTTGTTAATCAAACCTGCTACGGTAAGGGATATTATTTTCTTTCATACTCCTAAATCGAAATTTATTATGGAACTATTGCTTCTATAATTCCTGAAAATATTATATGTTCCATAATAGTTGAACTTCATTATTTCAACTGAACCTTCCTATTTTCTGAACCTTTCTATTGAACTGTAACCGTTATTCTGAACTGTGGATCTTGAATATCATTTTTAAATTTTACTCCACATCATGTTGACAATTTGGATATTATTTGAATCTGCACAAAGTAAACTTTCGATATTTATTGTTCATCCTATTTCTTCTGTTCATCAATTGTCTCACTATCATTTGAACTAATCTTCAAGAATCAAGCTGTTGTGAACATCTGTGGCCGGGGGCACATATGTGATATATTTGTTGAACAGATGATAGGTTAAAGGCGATATAATAGGTTAAAGGCGATACATCTGTTCGGTGTCTTTTATGGCACGTGGTGAATGTTCTCTTTGGCCCGTAGTGCAAAGATGAACTGTTGTTTGGTATGATTATGACCAAAGGCTGAATCTGGTATAATCATGACCGTTGGTGCTATATTGAATATCTTTGGCCCGTAGTGCAAAGATGAACTGTTGTTTGGTATGATTATGACCAAAGGCTGAATCTGGTATAATCATGACCGTTGGTGCTATATTGAATATCTTTGGCCCGTAGTGTAAAGATGAACTGTTGATGTGCATGATTATGATCAGGAACTGTGAATTTATATTATCATGACTAATAGTATTTCAGATGATAAAAGTTGATGATGTTTTTACGAAAAAGAGAAGCGAGTGGACATTATAATCTGCATTATTCTTCTAATAGATTGCTCATTCCGCTGCTATTATTGATCTGAACATTGTTTAAGAATTTAATTGCAGTTTTTGATATAAACCTTGTATTCTATTGTATTCTATCAAGAACTCAACTGTTGAAGACTAATGATAATTTATTCGTCATTATCTTAGTCATGATATTCTTTACTGGGCTATTTGAGCTCACCCTTTCTTTTGTTCCATTGTTTTTCAACAGGAAATGAAAACATAACAGGGTCTAGCCGGGGAATGGAGTGAGGGTCCGAGGAATAGTTATCATAGTATTCACGTTTTGTAAAATAGTGTGGCAATAATAGTGAAGACTTAGTTGTGTATTATTATACACTGTATTGTAGTACGTTGTGCTTTGTTGTAATAAATTTGTTGTAGTCTTTTGACGACTCAAGTTTGGGCTGTGTGGGCCCAGATTTGGGGGCGTCACAGTTGGTATCAGAGCCATATAACGAAGAGCCCCGAGCCTCTCGCTGGTGACTTCCTAGGGAAAGGGGATGCACCGAAGCCAGACTCTCCGTAGGGGACGCCTATAGTACAGGTGGCAAACTGATAGGTACCATTGTGAGGTGCTGTCCCTATGGTGGGATGAGAGTCACAGTTGGCATCAGAGCTTAGGGATATGGTCTTTAATGGAGATCTGGGGTTAGAACTAGGAGGGGAGAGACGAATAGAATCAATCACTAGTGTGTCCTACCTAAATTAGATTTTTTTATTTAATGAATCGATTTGAATGTAGGAACATGAAGAGATGAGTCAGTTTATTTGAACTAACATTTATTTTGTGACCACAGTTTAGTATGGCATCTGAAAATCAGGAGGATAACTATGAAATGCCCGGTACGTCAATTTCGGGGACGAAATTTCATAAGGAGGGGAGGTTGTAAGACCCCGAATTTTATGAAATATAAAATTTAATTTTTCTTCATATATATTTTTTCTCTGAAACAGTAAGTGGTTAAATTAACAAAATTGAAAGTTAAGGATGTTATGTGCAAATTTTATTTTGTCGGACAATATTCGCTTTGTCGGGGAATATTCGTTTGGTCGGGGAATATTCGTGTCGTACGACGGCGCCGAAATAACAAATTATTGGTGGACCCCACAACGGAATATTTGTCGGATATAGAAAACGACAGAAGTAACCTTTTTAAATAAAAATAGTCAACGGAACTGTTAAAATACCGGTGATAAAAGAATAGTAGCATACGGTAGTTTATGGTATTTTCTGTAGCACACGGTACTCTACAGTAACACACGGTATTGCATAGTGTCTCATATTATTGGTCTGCTAATTGACACCGTAACTGTTACGCATCATTTCATCGATAATTGTCACTGCATAATATTTTATATTATCAATTCAATAATTGTTGTTACACAGTATTTTGCATTATTGATTTAATAATTGTCATTACACTGTATTTTATATCATTGAGTCAATAATTGTTGCTGCACTGTTTTTAAAATTATTGAACCTAATAATTGTCACAGTAACATATGCACAGTAATTCACATTATTGAATCAATAATTGTCATTACACAGTAACGTATGCTTTCTTTTACATTATTGTTATCTCTATTATGATGTTATTTAAACAGTTGTATTTCATTAATTTATTGACTTGATATCTAAGAGCTAACTATACTGTATTTATAACAATTAGTCATAATAATTGAATTGATAAAGTTATTTGTTTATAATATAAAGTTAGGTGATTATTAGGTAATATGAAATGAATGGTGTAGATTAAAGTGTTGATTATTGTTGAATAATTGAATTGATTTGTTTATAATATAAAGTTAGGTGATAATTAGGTAATATGAAATGAATGGTGTAGATTAAAGTGTGAATTATTGTTGAATAATTGAATTGATTTGTTTATAATATAAAGTTAGGTGATTATTAGGTGATATGAAATGAATGGTGTAGATTAAAGTGTGAATTATTGTTGAATAATTAAATTGATTTGTTTATAATATAAAGTTAGGTGATTATTAGGTGATATGAAATGAATGGTGTAGATTAAGATAATATAATATTTGAAATGGATGGTGTAGATTAAAAGATGATCTTTAAATGAATGGTTTAGATTAAAGGAATGATAAGATTTTTGGCTATAAATAGAAGCCTTAACTTAAGGATTTTTCATAAACTTCCTTACTTGTTCTTTCTTTCTCTCTCTAAATACTTCTTTGTGTAAGTTCTCTCTAAGTGTTCTTAAGTCATTCCTAGTTTTGAAATCTTTTGCATTTTCCTTTGAATTCCCGAGTGGAATTTTCTTATGTACAGTAACTCTTTCGAAAAATCATAGTAAATTCATTATTTGTCAGAATTTAATGAATTAAAAGCCTGTCTCTTCAGTTTTTCGTCCTCTACAACTTTGAAGAAGGAAGAAAAGTCATCTGAAATCATCTTCATGCCTTAAAATACTAAAAACCGTAACCTATTCTAATTTTCGTCACTATTTTCAGTCTTAGTTTTGAAAATTCATAACTCATTCATATTAACTCCGAATTGAGTGATTCTTGAGTCTATGTCGTCTATCTTTCTGAGAGTAACATTATTTTAAAAACATAAAGAGATTTTAAAAAACTCTAGAAGACTCAAAAGTTAGATTCTTTACTGCTACAAACAAGGAAGGATTTGTTCGGCTATAAACTTGTTTCACAATATCAAGGTAAGGAATGTCATCTTCTTTCATCTTCTATTATTAAAACTTACTACGGTAAGGGATACCATTTTTTTCATCTTCCATTATTCAAACGTACTATGGTAAGGGATTATCATTATTTGATTCTCGAAAATAATATTGTTTCTTTCTTACTCATAAGATGTGCCATTTATTTCCATGTATTAAATTGTGGGAATAACCTTACGGAGCAGATTGCCGCCTGTTGGTGAATAACCCTTTGTATTAATTTCCTTCACCTTTTGTTAATCAAACCTGCTACGGTAAGGGATATTATTTTCTTTCATACTCCTAAATCGAAATTTATTATGGAACTATTGCTTCTATAATTCCTGAAAATATTATATGTTCCATAATAGTTGAACTTCATTATTTCAACTGAACCTTCCTATTTTCTGAACCTTTCTATTGAACTGTAACCGTTATTCTGAACTGTGGATCTTGAATATCATTTTTAAATTTTACTCCACATCATGTTGACAATTTGGATATTATTTGAATCTGCACAAAGTAAACTTTCGATATTTATTGTTCATCATATTTCTTCTGTTCATCAATTGTCTCACTATCATTTGAACTAATCTTCAAGAATCAAGCTGTTGTGAACATCTGTGGCCGGGGGCACATATGTGATATATTTGTTGAACAGATGATAGGTTAAAGGCGATATAATAGGTTAAAGGCGATACATCTGTTCGGTGTCTTTTATGGCACGTGGTGAATGTTCTCTTTGGCCCGTAGTGCAAAGATGAACTGTTGTTTGGTATGATTATGACCAAAGGCTGAATCTGGTATAATCATGACCGTTGGTGCTATATTGAATATCTTTGGCCCGTAGTGCAAAGATGAACTGTTGTTTGGTATGATTATGACCAAAGGCTGAATCTGGTATAATCATGACCGTTGGTGCTATATTGAATATCTTTGGCCCGTAGTGTAAAGATGAACTGTTGATGTGCATGATTATGATCAGGAACTGTGAATTTATATTATCATGACTAATAGTATTTCAGATGATAAAAGTTGATGATGTTTTTACGAAAAAGAGAAGCGAGTGGACATTATAGTCTGCATTATTCTTCTAATAGATTGCTCATTCCGCTGCTATTATTGATCTGAACATTGTTTAAGAATTTAATTGCAGTTTTTGATATAAACCTTGTATTCTATTGTATTCTATCAAGAACTCAACTGTTGAAGACTAATGATAATTTATTCGTCATTATCTTAGTCATGATATTCTTTACTGGGCTATTTGAGCTCACCCTTTCTTTTGTTCCATTGTTTTTCAACAGGAAATGAAAACATAACAGGGTCTAGCCGGGGAATGGAGTGAGGGTCCGAGGAATAGTTATCATAGTATTCACGTTTTGTAAAATAGTGTGGCAATAATAGTGAAGACTTAGTTGTGTATTATTATACACTGTATTGTAGTACGTTGTGCTTTGTTGTAATAATTTTGTTGTAGTCTTTTGACGACTCAAGTTTGGGCTGTGTGGGCCCAGATTTGGGGGCGTCACAAATATTGTCTCTATATTACTCCCTCTATCCCAAGATAAAAGTTCTTATTACTATTTTAGGTAATTCCAAGTTAAATGTCTACTTATCTTAAATAATCTATTTTTTACAATAATTTACCTATAATATCTTTAGTATTAATTGTCATATTTCTATTCTCGATGCATATTTATAGAGCATCACTAGTCATGTGCAAAAATTATATAATTAAATGAGAATTTAAATATAGACAATTTTGTCATTTTATCTTTGTTTCTTAATATGCGTAAAAAGTCAAACATGACTTTTATCCTGGGACGGAGAGAGTACTATTTTAAGTAGTCTCAAGTTAAACGTCTATTTACCTGAAATAATCTATTTTTTACAATAATTTGCCTATAATATCTTAGTATTAATTGTCATATTTCTATTCTCTAAGCATATTTATAGAATAACACTAGTCATGTGTAGAAAACTATGCAATTAAATAATAATTTAAATATAGATTATTTTGTCATTTTATCTTTTTTCTTAGTATGCTCACAAAAAAAAAATAGAACTTTTATCCTGGGACGGATGGTGTAATATTCTGACTTAACATTCTCTAATGTTATGACTGTAAGTATCGGATAATCTTCTCAGAACTCACCGACTCCATTAAATTTGTTGCAAGTTTTTTGATAAAATCAAGTTGAACAAACGACAGTCAAAGTTAAAGTGCGTAAGTTGATCAAAATTCTAATTTGTTGATTGTCGATTGTCGATTGTCGATTGATGCATCATTTTGAATCGTCAGAAAGTTGCACATTTTGATATTTGAGTCTAGGGGAATAATTTTAAGCTTGTTATTCCTTTTTAATTTGACCCATCTTTCAATTTTTATTACCTGCAATATAGTAACATCAAAATCCACATGACAGTGACCAAAGTCTTATTCCTCATATTTCCTCTTTTCCGTGTGAAACACTATAGAAGCATTTATCTTAAATTAGTGTCCACATCACTGCATAAGCCTATCATCTAATTTTAGTCATACATATAATTAAAAATATATCATGGGACTATCACAATGATATGCGCCACCCAGGTGACATATAGTAATCATGTATATATACACTTGATACTTATTTTTTTGTGTCCATATGTTAATAGCATTTTTTAGGCTTAATTTTTTGCAATTCACATTTATATTATAGTTGCGTATGCATATGTCTTGTATTTAAAATAAAATTTTAATTTCAAATATAATCACGCTAATAATAAGAGACTATGTACTAAAATCCACATGTATTTTGAACATGTTCTATTAAATTAACTTTTTTGTGTAAAACATCTTGGCACGTGATTGACTTTAGGAAAAGTGAGCTGGAAACTTTTTGACTTGGTACCAGTTTTTCGCGAAATTTAAATTGAATAAATTTTATTAACTTACCACTATTTACCCATGTATAAATAGTCTGAACATAACGATAATAGTACTTGTTTACTCCCGTTGTTCACAGTCAGTAAATAAAAGTATTTAAAATGAAGAGAATTGATATTTTTATAAAAAATATAATATTTTTATATAAGTCAGTTTTTACACGAATTTTAATATTATATATTTTATTTTTTAATAATTAAAATAAATATGATATTTTAGATGTTTTGCTTATACTTATGAGTATTCAAATTTTTTTATTTTTTCGGTATTTATGATATATTGGACCGATCCGAATCAATCGATTCGATACAAAAAAGATCAATCCGGTACCGATACCAACCAATTCGGTATCACTTCAGAATTTTGAAAATTTGATATTAATAGGACCGAACCGGTTGTACGAGTTTCCTATTTTTTATTTATTTATTCTTATTATTATTAATAAATAATAATAATAATAATAATAATAATAATAATAATAATAATAATAAATATTATTACTATTATTTATTATTATTTTTAATACAAATAATAATAAATAAATAAATAAAAGTAAATTTATTTTAATAAAAATTAATTCCAAATATGTACCGATCAGTTAATCAATTTAATATATCGATTCAACCTATATTAATTTCGATATCGAATTTTATATGATTATGATACCGATTCAGTACCGATTTCATCCGACTCAATACTTACTCCTTCTATAAAATCTTCCAGACGTATGCATCCCTTGTAATTTCACTCCTGCAAGTTAAAGCTTCACTTTTTCTCTCTCTAAAATTCTCTCTTTCCATCAAATACAAATCCGCTTTGATTCCGTCAGCAACACCACCAGAAACTCAGCAGCTGCGCCAGAACAGGGGCAGCAGTCAGCAGAGGATCGAACCTATATATGGCCACAGTTAGTTATATAACGCCTTTTCCTTCCCCACTTTGCCCCTCCCCTCTGCTTTAATTTACTCTCCAACGCCACTACTACTCGCTAGATCTAAAAAAAACCTACTTAAATTTAACAACATGATTACTTGGCATGATCTGTACACCGTCTTAACGGCGGTAGTCCCCCTCTACGTGGCCATGATCCTCGCCTACGGCTCCGTCCGGTGGTGGAAGATTTTCTCGCCGGACCAGTGCTCCGGCATTAACCGCTTTGTCGCAATTTTCGCCGTGCCTCTCTTGTCCTTTCACTTCATCTCCACCAACAATCCTTACGAGATGAACTTCCGATTCATCGCCGCCGATACCCTCCAAAAAATCATAATGCTTGTTGTCCTAGTTTTCTGGACTAACTTCACCAAAAATGGCAGTCTCGAATGGATGATTACAATATTTTCTCTCTCCACACTTCCCAATACTCTTGTTATGGGCATTCCACTTTTAATTGCCATGTACGGAGATTACTCAGGTAGTCTAATGGTACAAATTGTAGTGTTGCAATGCATAATTTGGTACACTCTGCTCCTCTTTCTGTTCGAATATCGCGGCGCAAAGATACTAATTATGGAGCAGTTTCCAGAGACTGCTGCATCAATTGTGTCCTTCAAAGTTGAGTCTGATGTTGTCTCTTTGGACGGTCACGATTTTCTGGAGACCGATGCGGAGATCGGAAATGATGGAAAGCTTCACGTGACGGTGAGGAAATCCAATGCTTCTAGGAGGTCTCTGGGATTGGGTTCTCTCTCCGGAATGACTCCTCGACCTTCGAATCTCACCGGAGCTGAAATTTACAGCATGAGCTCCACCCCCAGGGGTTCGAATTTTAACCACTCGGATTTTTATTCAATGATGGGTTTTCCTGGTGGTAGGCTTTCGAATTTTGGCCCGGCCGATATGTATTCGGTGCAGTCTTCGAGAGGTCCGACTCCGAGGCCGTCGAATTTTGAGGAGAATTGTGCTCCGGGAGGCCTCAATATGAGCTCCCCGAGGTTTGGTTTTTATCCGGTACAGCCTGTACCTAGTTACCCGGCTCCAAATCCTGATATTGCTTCTACTGTTAATAAAATGGCGAAACCTCTAGCGGTACAATCCCATTCCCATCAACAGCCCCAACCTCAGACCCAGTCCCAGTCGCAGTCCCAACCACAGGCTCAGGCACCGGCACTGCAGCAACAACAAATTTTGTCCCAGAATAATGGGAACCATGATGCTAAGGAGCTACATATGTTTGTGTGGAGCTCCAGTGCATCGCCCGTCTCAGAAGGCGGCGGGCTCCACGTGTTCGGCGGTCCGGATTTAGGAGCCTCCGAGCAATCGGGACGGTCAGATCACGGTGCCAAGGAAATCAGGATGTTGGTTGCTGATCACCCACAAAACGGGGAGAGCAAAGGTATCGAGTTACGTCACAGTTTGGTTATTTGTTTCATTATTAATTAGTTGTGTTTTTATATATATTTGTATACTGGGTTTTTAATTCTGACTGTTTTTATGAATATAAATTTGAAGATACTGCGGAAACTGAGGACTTCGGTAGGGAGAACTTCAACTATGGTGGTGGAGGTAAGGATCGAGATGAGGAGAGAGAAAACGGGGCACCCATTGGACTGGCCAAATTAGGGTCAAGCTCTACTGCTGAACTCCACCCAAAAGGATCCGCAGGCCACGATATTGGTGCCGGAAAACATATGCCTCCGACCAGCGTTATGACCCGTTTGATATTGATCATGGTATGGCGTAAGCTCATCAGAAACCCCAACACATATTCAAGCCTCGTTGGTCTAATTTGGGCCCTAGTCTCGTACCGGTAAGCCAATCACAATTCTAAATGTATCTACCATATATATTATAAACAGGTGGAGTAATTGATCAAGAGGATTGCTACGCTTATAAAAAAAACTATTAAAAAAATAATTTACAAAATGATACGTCAAAATATATATAATGATGAGTTCAATAATTATAATCAATTATAATTAAACACATCATAGTATAAAAAAAATTATAATTACTTTTTAGTCACAATATTACCAATTAATTACTAATGTTTGTTTGGGTATATAATTATAGGTGGGATGTGGCTATGCCAAAAATAATAAAGGGATCTATCTCTATATTATCTGATGCGGGTCTTGGAATGGCTATGTTCAGCTTAGGTGAGTAGTGAGTTATTATTAGTCACGTAACATACCTTGATTGTCGTTTGCTACTAGATAATTTAATTCTTCTATACACCATTTGTTAATTCTACCATTTAAATTTGGTAGTCATTTATGAATTCCATGGGGAGCCATATTTTGGTAACCATCCATTTTTGTGACCCCAAGTAAATATCACCCGACACATGGGTCCTACCCGCTTGCGGTCCCAAATAGTTGGGCATCACATCGTTGCTTTGGATAATTATTGAGGTCCAATTGTTGAATTCTGGCTAAAAGTATTGAGCTTGAGTTACTATACGGAGCATTTCTCTTATGGGGTGGTTATGGTTTGAAATTAGGTTTGTTTATGGCTCTTCAACCCAAGATAATTGCCTGCGGAAACTCAGTGGCCACATTTGCTATGGCGGTAAGGTTTCTCACCGGCCCGGCTGTGATGGCAGCTGCTTCCTTTGCCGTCGGCCTTAGGGGCACACTCCTCCACGTTGCAATTGTGCAGGTAACAATCTTGTTCTTACAAAAGTGACAGATAATTAAAGCTTAATGGCTTTTCAACATGTTATCTTAATAGTATGATTTATTGTATTTTAACTGCACAGCACGGATGCTTGTACTACGTGTTAGGGTCACACCAACAGAGTAAAATTATCTTACATGTTAACCTATTAATTCCTTGACAGGCTGCACTGCCGCAAGGGATTGTTCCATTCGTGTTTGCAAAAGAATACAATGTTTATCCAGCCATACTTAGCACTGCGTAAGTGAAGTTTTAGATTCCAGTTGATTGAGAGAGAAATCTAGTTAATTATGTGACCAAATGACTAATTAAAATTTTCTATTTGTCCTTCAGGGTCATTTTTGGGATGTTGATAGCATTACCAATCACTCTTGTTTACTACATTGTTCTTGGATTGTGATGAGATTTCCAATCAAATAATTAAGCAAAACTATGGAAAGAGAATTAAGGAAGAATCATTTGGTCGATGGATTGTTGGATTTGTGTAAAGCTTGGAGGGGGATTGATGGTGACGCCAAGAGAATCAGGACTAATAAGTAGTTTATGGAATTTCACATTGTGATTTATATATGAGGATGAAATTTGGGAAAGAAAGAAGCTGCGAGGGATTTGGAGTCTTGCCTCATAGCATTTGACTTGGTTGAAGCCCTGATACAAGATAGGATCATGCCACTCCAATTATCTTGCAGTGTTGAAATTTAGAGGAAAGTTATGAAAGCTAGTTAATTAGCATCACAAAGGGTGACAGAATACGTAGAGGAAAAAAATGGAGACTGAACGAAAAATATTGATAAACACTTTCTGCTTCTTCTTTGTAAATGCCACGCCTGTAAAGCTGAATTTGGGTTTATCGGCTAGAGTATTATATATAATGCGACAGGATTGACATGAATTGTAGGAGCTAAAGAATTTAAGTACGGTTTTTTCTCCACTGTCTTTTTGTGTAGTACTTTTTTGGTTTATTGTTTCCTCCATAAAATTGGTTTAGTATCGTTAACGCCAATTTTACAACCCGTTGAAAATCACAAAACAACTAAGTAAATTAAACGTCAAACACCAATAAAACAGGAGAAAATATTTTTGAAACACAAGTATCCTTTTGGAAACACAACTGGGAAAAAACCCCAGATCAGAGAATAATTTTAGTGATGGATGGTTAAGTGTTTACAAACTTTCTCAAATATAACAGAGAGCTTATTTGCTGAAAAATATTGGTTCTGAATATACAATTCGTGAAGGCGGTTTGATCATAATAATATCTCCCTCCACTCCCATGCAAGCCTCTATTTATATGAGTATACAAATGTTGGGAAGAGTGTAGGACCAAAAAAGCCTCAACTTGTAAATGAGCCAATAATAAAAAGAAAGTCCAAGCCCCAAAAGAGTCCAATACTTGGTTTATGAAAGAAATAAAATGCAAAGGAAAGCCCAGCCCAAGCCTTAATCTAATATATGGAACCCAACAAGTATTTTTGCCAACAATATGGAATGGTCATAATTAACTTATAGTAAGCCTCGCCTTGTTGAAAAATTATTCGATGCTTCTTAGGCAAATGAACAGTATCTTCTATCCTTTCACATAATAGATTCCACTATTATATCTGTTATGTGAGAGGGGTGAATATACTGTTTATTTATTTCTGAGATACCGAATAATTTATGCACCTTATTAATCAAATACTAGACTAACAGCCCGTACAAGCTACGGTTTAATATAAATAATACAATTTAAAATAATAATGTGTATCATATGATATTATAATTTAAATGTAAATAATATTAGTGGGGATGATATTGAAGAATTAAAAGTATATTAAAATTATTGTCTGTGTGCGCGTGTGAATATATATGTGTGTGTATATATATATATATATGCATGACCCTTAAAATAATACAACAAAATATATGAAAATTTTGATATATTATGAACATAACATACATTATATCAATAGATGTGAATTTAGACTAACTCGGTATTAACCCGATGACCAACCAAATTAGCACAATTAATTTGAATAAAATTTCTTTGTGTCTTGTTATGTATAATAATAAATAATAGATGATATTGAAGAGTTAAAAGTATATTAAAATTATTGTATGTATAGATATAATACATGCATGACCCTTGAAATAATACAACAAATAATACGAAAATGTTAATATATTATGAACATGACATATATTATATTAATAGATGTGAACTCAAATTAACTCGGTATTAACTCGATAACCAAACATATTTACTCAATTAATTTAAATAAGATCTCTATGTGCTTTGTCATAGATAGTACTCCAATAGATATGAGAATGATGTGTTTTGGGAAGTCCAATATTGCGTAAACTTTTTGCAAAACATTAACTTTAATGTAAAGAAAATGCATTCCATGTACAAAAGTAATTTTATAAAAATTTTGTTATGTAGTGCGAAAGTTTTTTGTTAAAATTTAATTGTGACATTTGTACATACATAAAATAGATTAAAAAAATAAAAATATATTAAACTTAATCCAATTTTGTCATATATATATATTTGCTAAATTTTTTGTTATATATTTGTCGGACATGTATATATCATTTTTCATTTTATAATATATAGCACGTAATGTTATACTACTAGATCTAGAAGGAGAGTTTGTTTAATCAAGACCTTTGGTTGGGGGAGGAGGGGGAGAGAAAAGAGGATATAAAGTGAGGTAGATAATTCGAGGGATCTTTAAAAGCACGTTATGTTTCCACTAAATGGACTATTTGTGTACTTCCTTTGGTGTTTGGGAGATGGGGAGACGAGAAAGAAATAAAGAAATCGGAAAGGTGTACGAGTCAAAAAGTTGGTTGTTACTTTAGCCTTTTGAGCTTTAGATGATGCACCCACAGCCCTTTGCCATGTCCTGTCACTCTTAGTAGTAGGGTACGTAGTGGTGGCCGGTGGGTTGTTCAACATTTCAGTCCTATACTTTTATGTGAAAATGGAAAAATGGTAGCTTGTCATTTTGCACATTAAAACCTCTTTTCATCTCTCCATATTTTATGTTCTTAACTTTTAAAAAAACACACTAGACAATAATTGTCAATTCGTTTCCTAAAAATAAATAAATAAAGTAGTTTTGTTTCACTATATTCTTAGTTAGTGATTCTAAAATCAAGTTGCAAATTAAAATAAACTTTTTAATATTTTCAAGTAATAATTTTGTACTAATTATATATTTTAAAACAGCTAGAATATTAATTATTGTAGTAATTAAATATCTATATATTCTTATTAATTTTGAATTTCGTAAGAAGAAAAATCAAATGAAACTCTTGTAATGAAACGAAGAAAGTATTTTTTGGTAGGAAGCCATGATAATGAATTGAAATATGTGTCCTCGCAAGTCCAGCTACTGATATATATTTACAAGGCATAAATTTAATTTAATTTATTACTATATTTTTTTGAGAATTTATATTGTTATTACAATTTAATTCTAATTCTAGAGACACGTTTCAATTATAGGGCTTAGCGAATACACAGGAAAGAGTCACAAAGGAAAATAGATATTTTGTAATTTATAAGGGACAGGAGAAAAATTACTGTTTTCTTGAAATTGTATCACATTTAAAATTTATTTTTTTCTCCTCCCGCTCTTTATTCCTAAAATCTCTTCCATATTTTTTTATCCATGTTTTATTATTTTTATTCAAATATTTATTTATTTATAAACTTTTTTTCTCAAAAAGAAAGAAAAAAAAAAAAACCTAGGTTACACCCATGGTTCGATTTACTAGTAATGGGTAATCAACCATAGGCATGTAATTTGCACACAAGTTAAAGGGGGTTGATAAAGCAAATAACTAGGCTTTCACATTTGTCCAACCAATTAAGAGATCCAAAATTGATGCAGTACTAACTACCGAGTGTTGTGATGGAGGGGAACACACGCAGCCCTATTTTGTATGGCTTCTTCCATGTTAACACCGTCTCCAAACAGGCATCACTAATTCGTCAAACGAAACCCAAGAAGATGTGGGCGGTGAATTTTATTTAATTCACCATTTTGTCTGTGAATGTGAACAATATTCCCTATAAACTAATTAACCGTGTTTGTTTCTTTCTTTCCCAGGGGTATTTTATCAATTTTTACTGCCGCAAAACCAACATCCCTCTGTGCCCATATTAATTACTCCCTCCCTCCCAAGATAAAAGTCTTCCATTGACTTTTACAGTCAAATTGAACATTTTTAAAATTAATAATTAAGCATATATATTTAGATTTTTAAAAAAAATAAATATTAAGATTAGTACTAAATACTAAATTACAAAATATATTGATTTGAAAAATGGTCAATTTGACCAAAAAAGTCAATAGAGGACTTTTATCCTGGAACGGAGGGAGTACTAATTAACATCTATCTAACCAGGTTTCCAAAAAGTCAAAAGTTGATCTATGTTTTGAATTGCCATCGTACTCCTCATTTTTATTACATAAATCGATTTAAACATTATTATACGTATTAAAAAGTCTCATTAATATTAATGTTAGATAATTAATATTAATTTAATATTTTATTACTATCCATATACTAATTAATTACTTCTCCTCCTCTCCCTTTTCAATTACTCTATCTTGATGAAATTTTTAAGAGCAAAGTAAAAAATGATTAGATTTTTCTCCTAAATATATGTAAAACGTCTTATATTATAAGAATTTTTTTCCTTTCTAAAACGACTTATATAAGAAAAATGAGAGAGTATTACTTAGCATTTCATCTTTTTACTTTCCACAACCATTTATGCCTTCTATAATAATCTTAACTTCAAGTGCAATCAACCTTTTAATCTTGCATTCTATTATACTGACTTTTTCATATGTCCTCAAAGGTTAATGTTATAGTTCTCGATTCTTTTTTATCTCAAATATATCATAAAAACATAGGTTATCATTATATTAAACTTTTGTAATTAGCTTCATAAAATATGTACTATTTGTCTTAACAATATTATTTGAGACAAAAAAACAAAAAAAATTAAGACTCAACATTTGAGACAAAAAATTAATTTGAAATCACGCATGCATTCCCCGTCAAAAGGACTACTACTTTCTTTTATATATATATAGTTGTATGATTGTATCCTATGCAAACTTTAATAGTCCAAAAAATAAAATACTCTTTTCTAAGGCGGGAGGACCAATTAAGAAGTATATTACAAGAATACATAAGTTGTAGTTTTTTCTTTGGACAATTAATACTAGCTACTTCTTCTGGAAGATGGTGGAGGAATAATTTGTTTTTATATATGCTATTAGTTATTCTTTTTTCTCTTTGAACGAGTATACTAGAAAGGTCCATGTACGTACTTTTTTTCCTATCACATCTGCAAAGTCCATTGTATTGAATGGGCGAACCAGGTGCATCCTTTTTTGTGTACAAATTCTACTACAAATCTCAAGTCCAAATTCAAGTAACATGCCATGTCACTTGCAATTAGAATTGGCACAGAAATTCTGATGCGCTACTATATTCTTCCTTGTTCTTGTAATTATGTACAAGATGATGCAACAATTGCTAATTAATGGAATGGAAAGCATTTATGCTGAATGGAATTTAAGAAATTAACGAATTTTTTTTTTGGGTGATGGTTGCTAGACTAGGCTCATCGTCAAATTTGGCACAACTTGTCAAAAGAAGAATAAGGATATTATAGAGAGAGTGAAAGAGAATACTTTCCAAAGGTTGTTTGATAAATGCAAATTACTGCAATACTCTAGACAAAATGTTTCAACTTTAAATGGGATGTACCTTCCTAAGAGCATCCAAAATGGTTAATCAAACCATAGAAGCCATAAACAATACAGTCCTTTTTCTTACATCTGCTAAAATTGTATACGCATTAGGTACAAAATTGCTTACAATTTTTAGCAAGTGCTGAGTTCCAAATATCTCAATTATACATGGCTAATTAAGTTGTAATTTGCTTGTGTTTTTCATGTATTATTATTACTTTTACGGGTTTTAGAGCATTCGCAAGTGAACAGTATGTATATATGCAAACCAATGGAAGCAAACGATGATGGCTTGGTGACAAATCGAATTTGACAACTGACATACTTATGACAGAGAATTATTTTTGGGTGTATTATGTATATAGGCGACATTGTGTAAACATATATAATTGGTTTCATGACATCCATCTCATCAGTAACATGCAATTATGCATGAAGGAATTCAAGGAGAAAAGGCCAGCTAGATGTTATCATATCCTTTTCTAATCCAATGTAGTATATGATGTTCTGATCATCATCTCTTTGTTTACGTTAGACCCATACTCATGTTCATGCACCATATTATTTGCCCGCCCTTCTCCAAGATAATAGTGTCTGGAATCGCCTCTTTTTCAACTGCCTCAACATTGTTTTGTGCCCTAGACATATATGTATATATATCGACACTATGGACCCTCTTAATGTGCATCGTAGTGCTTTGTTTTCGTACACTATATCTGAGCTCGACAAACTCCTTTGTTAGCAATATGTGTGTGTATATATATACATGTGAAGAATAATTTATAGTCAACGTTTATTGTACCGTTAGAGGACATGTTTATAATTGTCACGGACGTTGCCTAATCGCCAAACTGTGATTATTGATTATTCTCTATATATAAAACTAATTGTGATTATGAATCATTCTATGTATATACACATATTCTGCCATTTTACATAATTAAGTTTACCAAATACAAGTACCAAAAAAAGTTATATATGTGCTTCAGTAATAGAGATAAACAAATTAAAAGAGGAATGAGAAAGACCATCCAATAAATAAAGATCAGACGGATGATATGGGAAGACATAAAATTAACAAATATTTACTTCACGATGGGACGAGAGGTATGTGCATGGACCAAATCTCGCGTTGTAAGAGCATGGTATAGCTCAGGTTCACACGTGGACAAAACAATGCGGGTCCATACTCATGTGGACGCCCATACTACGTTCATGCGGTGTTCTATAGCTAAGTTATAAGATAGGGACACTCGAGCCAAACCTAGTGTGCATTATTGTGAATTGAGGATGAAGTTTTCCTGAAAGAAAGGAAGATGGAATTTGTAGTTTTTGTTTTTTTAAAAATAAAATTGTTTATTACTCTTTCTGTTTCACAATAAGACTTTTATACTAGTAAAATTTTATTAAAATATAAATGGAATTTTGTGTTTAATTATTTATAAAATTCGAGAGAGAGAAGGCTGCATAGAGTATCCAAGTAACACGAGAGTCGAAGGTAGCTTTAATATAAGTTGGGTTAAACAGGTGAATTGGTCCCCGAAAGTTCACAAATTTCCTGTCAGCGCATGCGCCCAGTTGCATCATTGCATGTGATGAATCATACACTTAACTACGGCTCTAGCTTATGAAAGTTTAGCATCACTATCCTAAAAATAATAATCATCATTTATATATGAAGCATATCTTTACCCTCAGCTTTTAATTAAACACCTAATCTTTAAATTGGATTGCTAATGCTGAATCTTTTAAGGATAAGGAATCGCATGCACATGAATGAAAGGAAATGGAAAAGGAGAGAAATCATATACTATTATATACATATATATGTCTGTGTTACTCCTAGCTATTATAAATATCAATATAGTAGAGCAGCAACATGTATAATGGAGGTTTAATAAATTAACAGGGGAACATATATACCCGTGTGGGTGGTTTCATCTTCATTTTAAACAAGGGCCATGCTCACTAATTTAAATGATCGATTATTCGATTCACTGAGCAAATCCAAACAAATATGTTACCTATTACAGGTTCATATATACATGGCCATGGGTTAGCTGACTATATATATCTATATAATATACAAACATATATTTATAAACTGTTACTCATAAGTTTCAATCATTATGTCTTTAATAAAACCATCATTTCTTTAACTAAACAAAAAGGAAAAAAGAAAGAGTTTTAATTGGAACTTAACAGAAAGAGTTTTAAAAAGAAGTTAACAGCTGAAGCTTCACTAAATCTAAATATGAAAGCAAGTGGGAGTTTGAGTGTTGGACCATGGAAATTGAAGCTGTGGTTCAGATGTGAATAAATACATTCAAACAAAAAGAAATGATTACCCATAAAATAAAATAAAAATATTTTAGAGGGAGGGAGAGAGAAGTCATGATCAGTGTAGGGGGAAGAACGGACATGGGCTTGGGGTGAGGGCCCAACATAGCAATGAGTTGGGGACCATGGAATGCATAGTTTCTTTTATTTAATTTTTTTTTTATTTTGTTATTGAATGTGTATGTCCACCACCGATAGATCCTTTTAGTACAAACCAAAGGCATGACAGCCACATCTCCATAAAAGTTTGGGGATGTAATGCATCTTCTCAAACCAATTAGTCTTCCTTTTATTAATGCGCAGCACCTAGCTCCTTCCTTTTTTCTTCACCGTGTAAATGTACTATCTCCTTTTACTGAGTTTTTTCAGCTTTTCAAAATTTCATGAACTTGGACCAAGAACATTAATGGGTTAAAACTTGTGTGCACATGTGAGTATTTCTGACCATAATTTATCATATCCCACAATTAAACAAGTTCAAATCTTCTGTCATAATTCACTATTTTATCTATTATCTCACTTCATATATTATTTCTACGTATAGTTAATCCTACATATACATATATATATATATATATATATATATATATATATATATATATATATATATAAGTAGGTCCCTTTAAATTAGGAGGAGAGTTCTTCTTCTTTTTTCCCCTTTATAGAGGGGTTCACGATCTTCTTGTCAGCATATTATACTTTGGCCTGGGGTAGTTTGGCAGGAGTACTCATCCTGTCACTCCTCAACTGATCACAGTATGCATGAAACTACTTTTGATCTCACCCTCTTGAGCTAAATGTTGAAGCTAAACTTTGATCTAGAGATATATTGCCGTTTCTGTTAATTTATATTCCTAGCTACTTAATTAGCTCAAATGAAAAATAAAAATAAATAAAAAATCACTTGTTGATTTAGTTTCCGAAATAACTGACGGTGTTATGACTCTTTATTTTTGTCTCACATTCGAAATTTTAATATAATGTGGATACAAGTTTATTTTTACTTTGTGATTGGAACCAAAAATTAAGAAATTAAATGAGATGTTGATTATGGATGTAACCTTAGTATATATATAAGTGGAGCAGTACATATAAATTTTGGTCCAGGCAGTTAGCTTTTAGTGAATAATTGTATATACTATGTTTCAAAATCATTTAAAAGCCACACTTCTTGAGTATAATTAATTATATGAGATGTGGTGCTTTCGAGGTAGATCATTTGCTATTTAATTTGGTCCAACAGGGACAAGCCCAAATTTTGTGACCACAAGATGATTTCATTGAATTGGCCTGTCTTTTAGTGGTGGGTCCAAGTCCCCTGCAAACAAGTCTGCCAATCTATTTTTCGCGTTGGATTTCTTATCCAGATTGAAAGTATATATATCCCTGCACATGTGACTCACTTCACTTGCACACATAAATATGATCAGAACTGGTTTGGTTTGTGGTCACTCACTTCTCTTTTCTTTTGGTCCCCTACAATACCCCAATCATTCCCCCCCCCAAACACTCCACACACACACAAAAATGTTGAAAATTTTATTTATTTTAAAAATAAAAACATGTGTTCTTGAAAATAGTTACCAACTTTTTTTAGGTGCAAATGTGTCTAATACTTCATCCACTCTAAATTAAAATATAAGATTAATAAGATTATTTGCCACAAAACAGACAGTGTTGTAAAATAAGAAAATAAGGCTTTGCTTTTTCGTCAATCTCATCTTTACATAGATTGCAAGAAATCGAAACAAAAGGTTGATAAAATTTAAACCCTCCAACTTTGGGCATCCCTATAATAAATGCTCAATTTAATGGGCCGTCTCTTCTTTTTTTTACAGATTTTTTAACAAAAATATATCATTGGGCATTGGCTTTCAATATGAGAAAAATTGTTAGCCCATGGACGCCAGTTTTCAAAATGTAACTCAGGCTGAGGCCCGAAGTGCTCCCCTTATTGAACAGCATTTGCCCCGTGCTTAAATTATGAGCATCAACTGTAAAATTTATAGTTAAAAAACAATCTTACTGGGATGTAGTGAAGAATTCTTCACCAGAAATTTAAATACTCTGTATTTTGTTGATCAAGATCAACATAACGTGTTTACCTCCATTCTAAAAATAGGGTCTCATTCTGACTTTTTGAAATTAATTTATAAAATCTTAAAATTCAAAATTAATATAAATTCATTTGATTTTAGTTAATACATTCGTTATTATTGTAACATCTTCAAAAAGTACTACTACTTTAAAGAAAAAATGATTTCAAAACAAATGATCAAATTTAAATATTAGAATCTAACAAATTGACTTAATAAAATTGAACTACAACTCTTTTTGTGAAATAAATGGAGCGTGATCTTGGGAACAAAAGCCCGTGATGGTGTTCGGAGTACAACCCATGGAGGAGCAGGTTAGTGGGCCAAATTAGTGTCATAAGAAGGGATTATGAAACAAGTGACTTCCCTGCATGTTTCTTAAGTTGGAGCCCATATCTCATTAGTAGTTAAAATATTCTGGCTTGGTTTGGAATTACCTGTTGTATATACAATTCTCTTTTGCTCATCTGTCAATGGCAGCATTGTATATACAAATTTAACCATTCATTCTAACTGTCCCAAAAAATAAAAGATATAAAATAGTTCAAAGTAACCTGCAAAGGTATACAAGTTTCATGGGATTAAATGGGATCTACTTGTAAATATATCAAATTAGTTTGTAAAAATATCAATTCTCTATAATATAATATATAAAATGTCTCTGAAAAGTATGAGAATCATAATGGCTGTATAATTCGTAAGAAACTTGACTCTGATCATACAGAAATAAGATAATTAAATTAAAAAACAAATGAATTAATTTATGTAATATACTAGCAACAACAATCTGTACTATAATTATTACTACCTCCATATACACCAAAATATAAAAGAAAATTAATTTTTAGTTTAGTTCTAGATATAAAATAAAATGACATTTAAAAGTATAAATGTACAAGCGAGTTGACTCATTTCTCAAATAAAGATTCCCTTATTTATTTTTACATTTAAAAATAATAATCTTACAATGTTTTTATTCTTATTATATAAAATTATAGTGGCATTTCTTATTATTCTTATATTATATAGAAAGGAAGGAATGCGTATTAGCTTTTTATGGTTGTGCAAGACAATGTAACCGGTGGCCGGCCGCGCATGCCATTTTCCTTGTTGATTTAATTCTAATTCATATGCCATAAAGTAAGAAGTTGTTAATTAGTGTGAGTCCATGAATAAAATTAAGGTTCGCATTGAATGAACTAAAGTAAAAGTAACAAATAACGAACAATGAACTAACGGACAATGAATGAACGAACAAAAGATCGAAAAAGACGAAAAACCTGAAATTGTTCCTGAAGATTGGACCCCCTAGGGTTCGCCCCCTAGGTCCCCTTTTAATGATAAAAACGTCCGATAATGAATGCTCGATTGAATTTGACCTGAATTCCAGGAACGAAACGAGGACAAAATGAATCAAAAAAAAAAAAAAAAAAACCCTAAGGAACTCCCCTTAGGGTTCGCTCCCCTATGGTTCTCCCCCTTGGGGTGGTCTTTTTCCGCTCCGTTATGCATTTCTTTGGCTTCTTTGACAATAAAATTGATTTATGCGATCTTTCTAGACTTAATATTATATAACCTTAAAATTACAATTTAAGATATGTTGTCATGAGTCTCGAGTCAGAAGACTCATGAGAACAACTTGTATTAGGAATCGGTTGAGGGATTAAATTTGTGGCTAGAAGAATTGAATAATTTGGGTACTACCCGAGTAATCAGGGGTATTTTAGAAAATTTTCTATTATTAAGAGTATTTTTGAAATTGTCCATTTTGACATATGTCTGACACGTGACCTGTAGCCTATAAATACCCCTTTCACTTGACAAGTGAAGGAACTTTTAGAAATCTTGAGTTTTACCACCTGAAAGCTCTCTTCTCTCTCTCTCTCTCTCTCTCTCTCTCTCTCAAAAACAAAGAAATTGGAAGTAATTGGGAACTTATGATCAACTTTGAATCGAATGGACGAAACTGTTGGCGTTGCTTATCTTGAATTCACTCGAAATATTTGTCACGACTCTCGAACACCAGCTATTATGTCGTGATCCTAAGAGTTCTGTCACGTGTTATTCTGGTAGTTGCTCACCGGTTTTTCTTCCTTCTCCAATCTTTTGACCGATTTTATTCTCTTTGTGGATTTCTCGCTTCCACCTTTATTACAAACCATAACCCTAACAAGATACGCAATTGCCGTGCCTACAATTAGAAATTGAAATTTTGTTAGGAATCATGAAATTTTGTCATCGGAATCATGTAAACACTTTGAAATCACTACAATTCCTTAAACGACAGTACTCTCTCTTGCATGCATGCATGAGTATCATGACCATTTTCCCATAATGCATATATATACCTCCCCGTGTGTTCTCATGATCATTACATCAAATAATGTAATGTATTTATTAATTAGCCCAGTACCATCATGCAGGTAGCTGAGGTCACATCCAGTAACTTAGTGATCAAAAAGAAAAAAAACAAGTTAAGAAAAACAAGAAGATGGATTGTGCAGATCACAGCCGTTCATCCCCGAGGAGCAGTTGATGACGAGAGATCAATATCAGACGACCCGTGTGGAGGCATCCTGTAGTAATATGGAAACCAAGGCACTATAGGCTCCGGAGGGGGCGGTGCAGCAGCACCATTGACATAATAAGGTGGCGGAGGGTAATTTGGTAAGAAACCTGTCGTTGGTGGGTTAAAATTTAAAGCCGGAGGTGGATAAGACCCTGTTTGGGAGGGTGGTGATGGAGGTACTGGTGGAAGCTTTCCAGGGCTGGTCGGTGGTGGATAACAAGGGTAAGGGCACTCAGTTTGCGATGTTGTTGTTGCCGGAGAATTGAGAATTATAGAGAAAAAGAAGAAGGTGAGCAGAATTTTGTTAAGTTTTGAAGCCATGGGTACGAGGAAAAAAACAGGTGAAAATGAAAATGAAATGGAGAGAGGAGTAGCTAATAAGGAAACAAAAATTGCGTTCGGTTTGTGCTTTTGTGACTCTATTATTAAGAGGACTTCTGTGTGACAAGTCCCAAGTCAAAAATAATACACTTTAAATCTTTGTAAGTTATTCATATTTTTAAATTTTTAATATTTTAATTTTAAAATATTAAATCTCATTTTTTATATTTTTATAAATAAAATCTTTTTATTATTGGCGTGTAATAATTGATCGAAGTAAGAATATTTTAGATAACTTTATTTTTATACATCTTTAAAAATACAACAACAAAAATTATAAGCATGTGATTAGTATCTTTCTTAATGTGATTCTTTTTGCAAACTCAAGTTGTGGGTTCTGAATTAATGAAGTTAAAAGAAGAAGAAAAAATAGAGTAAAACTCAGGATATTGAGTTGATCATAATCGAACTCGATCGGGCACTGACCGAATCATAGACAGTACTTGACCAAAGGTTAGATTGTTCATACCTTGCATTTTCAAAATTCCACTTTTATAGTTGTACCTAATTAGTGATCATTGATCTTCAATCTTTAAATTTTTTATTATTCATGTTATTATTTCTTATTTTAAGAGTACAAATATGATAAAAATACATTCTTAATATTTTTGAATTTTTCAGTAGTGATTTTTTATTTTCTTTTTTAGACTTAATTTTTGTTAACAAATGATGGTGGTCTGACAGATAGCCTACTTTTGGCTGTTTCAAAGCGTGGGGCCGAAGAATTTGGTGATCGAAATCCATCTCATATTTTTATCTACTCCTAACAAATCCTGACATCAAATCCATTAGTCCATATGGGTAAGGTAGGATTTTAGAAACTTCCTTTTCATTGCCCTTTCTCTTACTACATTCTCTATAACATAATTGTCGCTTTTGTTATTCTCATAAATTATTTTATTAGCTTTCATGCACAAGAAAAGTAATAAATTTCAAATAAAACAAACATTTTAGAGAGAGAACAAGATAAATTAGAAATATTAATGGTCGTGACTTGGTAGGTACTTGTAATTGGAGAAGAATTGCCTTTTGACCGTGCATCCTGCAATTTAAGTTATTCAAAGGAATATATATATATATATATATATATATATATATATATATAAAGCAAGACACTTTTCAAAAGTATGCATGTTGATCACCTTCATTTATAGGATCTTCTTCTTTTGTCTTTCAATTCGAAGTGTGATTTTTAATATCATTGTTGATTGATGGCGATTTATATGTATAATATGCATATATTATTGATCACCTAATCTTTGCCACCACCATATATGTCATTGTACTGAAAATGCATGGCTTTCATCATCTTTCAAATATTGTTATATGCTGAGAACTAGTGCTTGAAGTGGTAAATTGAGGATCAATATTTTATTTTATTTTTAAAAAAAGAAACAAAAATAATAATCCAACATTATAAATAAGACAGCAGCGGAAACGCAAGGTGGTGGATAACACGTACCTTTCATGTATTAAGGATTTATTGAAAATATATATATATATATATATATATATATATATATATATATATATATATATATATATATATATTAAAAGTGTTATACATCATATAACCTTCATTCATCTCTAGAATTGACCATTATAAGAATCACATACTTTCATTTTGTATGCATACTCGTACATTTAAATTAAAAATTAAACTCCAAAAATTTGCCTAATTAAGGTGATTCTTTGTTTTTTTCCTTTGTCAATCAAAACAAGGATAATAGAGATTGAAGATGGTAACAACGAGAATAAGTAAACCATATAATTCATTAAGATCGTATTAACATAACCTATTCAAAATCCGAATTAAGAAAAAAGGAAAAAGAAAATAAGATGATTGTTAATTGTTATTGAGATAAATTAATTAAGCAGCTTGCTAGCTAGTACCATGGATATCCTTATAATCCGGAGCTCGCCATATGCATAAAATTTCTTCTTAATTTTATTGGAAATTGAATATTACGTACATGCCGTCAAATTCTCCAAAAAGCGAACAGGCCCAAGAATCCACAGCCCACTAAAAGTGGCAGCCCCACCACCAAACTCCGGGTAGCACCCGAAAAATATGGGTCAACGGGATATAAATTCCCGGGTGGACCGGTTATGTAAATATACGATGGTGGCGGAGGGCAGTAAAGGCTTGGCGTTGGCGGCTTATTTGGTGGTGGTGGTGGTGGCGACGGTGATGGCGGTGGTGGCGACGGAGGACTTTGGTTACACGGGTTGTTGCAAGGGCAATCACCGCACTTGACTTCCGTGTTAGGCGAGCCGGGAACCGACCCTTCTTGGAGCTTTCTTGGATTCAATCCATTTATGGGAGCTGCAATAGCAAGGATAACAAGAAAAAAAGTTGCTAGTAACGGTGACATATTTTATGTCGGTAACCGGAATTTGTTGAACTCTTTGAGGTTGAATGTATATATATATATTTTGTTAGGTGTTATAAGTTTGGTGGGGTGGTATTGGAGAGCGGATTGATTACGTTATTAGATGGTGCATGCAAAGTGTAGAAGGGCAACGGTTCTTTTATTAAGCAAAATGGGGTGAGAGTGACATATATGAAGGAGATGTTTCTTGGTTTATATATATGTATATTGTAAAGTATTGGCTTAATCTACAGGGCATTCACGTACTATTGCATGTGGATGGTGGTTCAAATTTAGGACCCACCACATGGGATATGATCATGGACCTTGTATCTAATTTTTGGTTGAGCTTGCTTTATAATTAAATTTTATTACTCCATCCCTTATTAGATGCATGCTTTCAAGTTTCAATAATTGCACTTTTGTTTGTATAATACTAACTACAAAAAAATGGTCTATCAGCGACTGCTTATTAGCGATCGAACTCCGTCGCTAATGGATATCAGCGACCGCATTCAGTCGCTGATATCCGTCGCCTATAGTTTGGTCGCTAACATGCATATCAGCGACTGACAATAGCGACCGAACTTTCAGCGACCGCAAATAACTACCGACTCGGTCTCTAAGCTGAGTCATCACAAATGACAACATTCGTCACATGTAGCGACCGCTAACAGCGACCGATATCAGCGACCGATGAGATGATTATCAGCGACCGAATTTTGAGACGAACAGCGACCAAATAGCGACCGAGGGTAATAGCGACAGGTTATTAGCGACCGCTATTAGCGACTGAATTCGGTCGCTGATTATTCTTTTCAGAAAAAAAAAGTTTTTTTGTTTTTCTCGATTCTCAAAAATTTCTTTACCTGTCAAACACATCCCAACACAGCACAACAGATATATAAACGATCTAATTGAGATCTCCAACCAAATATTAAATTCTAACCAAATGAAATAACATACATTTCAAATAAATATAAAACCAACATTTAATCAAATCTTAGTACATAAATATATACAATAGGATAAAAATCCAACCGTGCATGTAACCATAATAGAATGAATAAAATAAAAAAGCTAAAAATGATATGTAGCTCGCCAAGCTTCATCGATCTAGCTAACTGTCACGTTCCTGTAACAAAAAAAGAAACACATTCAAGATAGTATTATTGACTAATTAATTTTGGTGCATTAAGTAATAATATTACCTCGTCTTGCTCAGTCTCCTCCTCCTGGTCCGACTGACTTGCTGCTGTCGTCACCGCATCCGCTAATGAATCAGGGCTCAACCAGTATTAAATTCAGCTGTAGCACCTATCTGCTCGCGTGACTTTCGTCGCCTCATCCAACTACGGTCTGAATATAAATCCATAATAGTATGGTACCTATTTTGACAAAAAAAATTGTATTCATTAAATCTACTTATTAAAAATGCATAGGTATAATGCATGTTTCTTACCTAACTACGTCTTCACCCTTATTACACCGGTCAGTAGGGGTGCACACAAAATTGACCAAAACCGAAAAACCGACCGGACCGAACCAAACCGTTACTATTTCAAACCGAAAAACATAAAACCGAAAAACCGAACACTATAAAACTAAAAAATCGATACTAGTTTGACCGGTTTGGTTTGGCTTCTCAAAAAACCGAAACCGACCAAACCGACCGAATAATTTAAAATTATAATATAATTTATATACTTTTTTAATAAATATTTCTTTTATATAATTATATATTTATTATATGTTTTTATTGTGATGAATTTGTAAAAGTTAACATGTTTAATAGTGCGGTCTATAGTTGTTGATTGCTTGTTGCATATATCATTAATGGACAATAATGCATATACTCACTACTCAGTATTCATATTAGATGGCATCACAAATCCTGCGGAGTACTGGAATGCTTTATGAAACTATTCCCGGTGAGAACTAACACTTACATTATAATGAATATCAATATAATGAATAACCAAATATAATGAGCACTGGAAGCACTGGAATGCTTTCGGAAAATTGGTAATATAATGAATATTAAATTATCAATTACAGAACCGAATAAACCGACCGATTTAACCGAAATCGAATAAACCGATAACCGATTACGATATAAAATTTTGGACGGTTTTGGTTTTTAATTTTTTATAACCGACTTAAATAGTTTGGTTATTTTTTTTCCCAAAAAACCGACCAAACCGACCGTGTGCACCTCTACCGGTTAGGCTTCTATCCCATTCTTGTATGTGAGTCCCACTAATGTCAACGACTTAAACAAATGCATGTGTTTGTTCTAAAGAAATTTCGGCAACATCTACCATCGGTCTCCAAGTACACGAAATAGACTATGATTTACACAATCTAAGTATGCACCCGAAGAACAATATAAGATAAACAAACCAAAATTTCTTTAGAACAAAGAGATAAATTCGCTTAACTAATTGACACCGGCCTAAGTGGGAGCGAAACATACAAGAACAGCCCCAAAACGGGGACTATTCAAGATTCACTCCTAATGAGTGAATCTTGAACGGGTTTCTAAACTGCGCATATTTTTTTTATATTATTTTTATATATATTATCTTATTTGTATTTATTTTATAATATTATTTTGAATAATATTATATAATATTTCTTTATTTTATATTAATTTGAATGATATTATATTATATTTTTTTAATAATATATTATTTTTTATTAGTTTGTATTATTTATCTTTATTATATTTTTTTGTATTATTTTATACTATATTAAATTTATTTATATTATAATATTATTTTGTATAATTTTGAATGATATTATATTATATTATTTTTATATATATTATATTATATTATTTTATATTAATTTGAATGCTATTATATTATATTATATTACGTTTTTTATATTACTTTTCTTTATCATATTTGTTTGTATTATTTTATATTATATTATATTTATTTATTTCATAATATTATTTTGTATTATTTTAAATGATATTATATTATTTTTCTATATATTATAATATATTATATTATTTTTATTTATTTTATAATATTATTTTGAATGATATTATATTTCTTTATTTTATATTAATTTGAATGATATTATATTATATTTGTTCTATTATTTTGCATTATGTTTCTCCATTATATTTGTTTGTATTATTTTACATTATATTATATTTATTTATTCCATAATATTATTTTGTATAATTTTGAATGATATTATATTATATTATTTTTATATATTATATCATTTTATACTAATTTGAATGATATTATATTATATTATATTATGTTTATTATATTATTTTTCTTTATTATAATTTTTTGTATTTATTTTATGTTATATTATATTTATTTATTTCATAATATTATTTTATTTATTTTGTAATATTATTTTATATTAATTTGAATGATATTATATTACATTATTTTGTATTATATTATATTTATTTATTTCATAATATTATTTTATTTATTTTGTAATATTATTTTATATTAATATGAATGATATTATATTACATTATTTTGTATTATGAGGACAAATAGTAATGCATAATATTATCATATGAGGATAAATAATAATGCATAGTGTTTTTACAATTTTTAATAATGACAAAATGAGGACAAATACTAGTGCATAATATTATCACATGAATTATATTAGCTAAATCAAACATATTGCATATCGGAAATAAAATAAATATTATACGGTTTATCTTTTCCGGCAGGGGTGGCGTCCGGCGAGGCGGTGGCGTCCGATAGGGGTAGCGTCCGGCGAGGCTGTCACGATGGCGACCGGCAGGAGGTGGGAGGTTCCGGCAGGGGAAGGGGGGCGGCCATCAGCAGGGAGCAGTCTTCTCCTCTCTCCTCTCTCTCCTCTCTTTATTCTCTTCTTCCTTTCTTCTCTTCTTCCTTCTTCTTTCTCCCTTTCTCTTTCTCTTTCTCTTTCTGTTTCTGTTTCTGTTTCTGTTTTCTTTCTCTTTCTGTTTCTGTGTTCCCGTGCGGCGGATATTATGTCTGAACATCACAGCGATCGCTTTTAGTCGCTATTTTTTTTTAATGCGTTGGCACTTTTAGCGACCGCATATTCTGTCGCTGATACATTAGCGACCGCCTCAGCGACCGATATCGGTCGCTAATTATGGCGCCAAAATTTTCGCATTTTTTGTGTGGCATATTTGGTATTTGCGATCGATAATAGCAATCGGAAGCGATCGCTATTAGTGTTAGCGACGACCTTCATAATCGGTCGCTGGAAGCGGTCGCTAAAACTTAGTATTAGCGACGGATTTTGCTGTGCAGAAAGTTTTAGTCGCTGATATACATTTTTCTTGTAGTGACTCCATGCATAGTCTTTGTAATTTGTTACATCCTTTCGTTTCAAAATATTCAAAAAGATTTTTTTAAGACATTATATATCATTTTGTTCTTATTTTTGAATTGAGTTGAGAGTGACATATATGAAGGAGATGTTTCTTGGTTTATATATATGTATATTGTAAAGTATTGGCTTAATCTACTAGGCATTCACTATTGCATGTGGATGGTGGTTCAAATTTAGGACTCACCAGATGGGATATGATCATGGACCTCGTACCTAATTTTTGGTTGAGCTTGCTTTGTAATTAAATTTTATTACTCCATCCCTTATTACATGCATGCTTTCAAGTTTCAATAATTGTACTTTTGTTTGTATAATACTCCATGCATAGTCTTTGTAATTTGTTACATCCTTTCGTTTCAAAATATTCAAAAAGATTTTTTTTAAACATTATATATCATTTTGTTCTTATTTTTGAATTGAGGTAGTATACATACATAGTTAGGACAGTACTTCTAATAGGACAAAACTATGTCTGTATTTGTGAGTGTGCGTGTGTGAGAGAGAGAGAACTAATTAAGCAATCTTGACCCTCCATTATGTGGAATATTGGAGGTCAAGATACATATATTTCGAGTGTATCATGTGAATCCTAGACTCACAGATCAGCCTACCTTAATTAAAGTTAGGTTGAGAGAGGTACTAGTAATATTTAGAAAAGTTATTATTGAAAGACGATGAAATAAAAAAAGAAAGAAAGATAATGGGATGGGTAGGAGAATAATATATATAGGAAATTGATATTTTTACAAAATTCTCCTTATATGAATAGTAAATAGGCCTACCTTATATGAGTAAGACCTTATAAAAATACTAATTTTTCTTGTAAAAATATTAATTTCCTGCACATATACTACTAGCTTGCTTGCAAAGATGAGTGAGAAAGGCAACAATAAATAATGAAAGGGTATATATTCTGAAGCGCCTATTATTTGCTTACAACTTTACACCAAATTTGATCAGCATATATATATATATATATATATATATATATATATATATATATATCTTAGACCTGATCTTTTCATCTTTTTGCGGGTGTTACATGTTTCAGGCCCATCTCTACACTGACTACCAAAATTCAACTGGTGTCACTTAACAAATCGAGACGTATGGGCATAAACAAGGCAACCGCTGGCATCATCTTGGACTACTTGTTCTACTGCATATATCCCTAATATGATCATAAAAGTATTTTCTATTTATTTCGGTTGAATTTAATTCAATTTTTAGTTTTAGTGCCACAATCTCTTAATTACTTCTATATTGGGAGCTAGGAGCCAGCGGCAAGGTGAGTATGTGTAATGGATGTCACTATATGTCCTTTAATTTTCAAATTTGGTAAAATAAATTAAATAAATAAACGATCTGTGATTTACTGCATGAAATCTACTCCAAAGCCTAATATTATACCTAAAGAAAAAATTCGACTTTACCCTTAATCCCATTGATTTATTAATTAAGATAGTTTACTTCTTCAGTTCTCTATATTACAACTTGAATTAAATAGGACTACAATAATTAGAATAATGCATGCTAGGGCGGGCTCCATTAATTGATTACATTAGTTGACCTGGTGATTGATTATATTAGTGGAGAGTACTTGACCATGATTTAATGACGCATCAATTTCATATACGTACGTACCCTTAAGATTCCTCTTACTATTAAGAGTTTTCCTTTGTTACTTTAAACAATATATAGCTTTATGTAATCAAATGTTACGTAAAGAAGGATTTAATGTGCATGTTTATACAAATTATGGATCATGATAGAATAAATTAATAAAAGCAGGAACAAAGGGCAACGGTGGGTGAACTTGAAGGAATTGAGGAGGTAAAAGGGGACGGGACAAAAACAAAGAGTTGGTACTTTGGAATCAAATGAGTGAAGGAGAAGAATTGAATTTCCTGATAAATTACGGCAGACCACCGTCCCTTGAATTTCCTGATAAATTAAGGCAGACCACCGTCCCGTGTTCTACAATTAAGATCTTCCACCAAATTCCACTATACTGATCATATACGTATATATACTAGTCGTAATTAATTACTGACTGCCACTATTATTTTTTAGTAGTAGATTTTGTTAAAGTCCAACCTAACGGAATGCTTAGTTTAACATCCACGCATTATCTGCCAACCTTCCTCCCACAAACTAATCATTAGCTGTAGTAATAACAATAATTAAGACAAAAAGTTTACCGACAACTTTTTTATTATTATTATTATTAATCTATATTATAAAACCTCCATAGGAGGCTGACGTCAGTTGACGATTCTTTCTCTTTTATCCCTACAACTTTAAATATATTATTATTTTGTTTTTTTTTAATTTAATTTTTTATATTTTTATTTAATCCTCTAAATTTTATAAAATTTTAATTTTATCCCACAATTTAATTACACAATGCGTGTACCACCAAACGCTTGTCATAATAATAGCGCTATAATATGTTTTTTCTCCCGGTGATCAAATTGCCCACCTTCATCTTTGAGTAGTTCCTCTCCTAGCTTCAACTAACATTGCATATTATACAAGATTCAAGGTAAGGAAAGTTGAATCATTATATTCTACAGTAGTCCCTTCCGTATATGATAAATTTACAATTTTTTCAATTTAATATTATATATATAGATAATACCCAATATTTCTATCAAAAAATTTATTGAGTTTGAAAATTTGACCAAATATCTTTGGACAGGGGGGAGGAGGGTGCAATAAGTAAATTTAAAAGATAACATCTGTACTGTACTCTTATTTCAAAGTAGTCAAGCTAAAGTAGCTAGCGTTAGGCGGATTGGGCCAAACCTTTAAATAGACTAAAACTAAAACGCCACAGTATTGTAATCCACGAGGCTGCGGAGTTGAGAGTTCTAACTTGATTTTAGCTTTAGAAATGATAAAAAAGCAAAAAAATTATGTTATGTATTACGATTTTTTTTTGTCAAATTACAATATAAATATTAATATATAAAATCAAATAAAATTATAAAATTAATTCACTATATCATTTTTGTAATTCATAACAAAAATAGCTTATTAAGTCAAAAAAAATTATTAGTCCCTTTGCCTTGTTCGATAATCAAGACAACATAAGAATAGATGATAGGCAAGCAACAACTTTATTTGATATATACAGGTGAAGTATACAAAACTGATCATTCATATATGTAACCTTATCCCGATGTCAATCCTAACCCCATGGTTCCATGCACCCGTAACAAAAGAAAGTGAAAAAAATTCTATGTCTCACTTTCCTGATTCCTCTTTTTCCAACCAATACTCAAATGGTGCATAAGAATGCTTGGGACCATCACCACATCTACAAAATTGAATCGCCCACCGAATCTCCAAGCTCGACAATCAATTGTAAAGTTGGCACGTCCCATACATCTCCAAACCCGATACCCATATGTTGGAACAATTCTTGGAAACAGGTTTTGTATCACATTGAGCCCTCTTTGAGGTTCTTGAATCATCAATAAGGAAGTGGCTATAAAACCACTGAGAAGACTCATACACCGGCTGCTGTGAACAACTGAACCAATTTTGCTGCTGCTAAGAAGTAGAAAAGTCGGGAAACTCAAATCTTTGGGTCATTTCCCCAAGATTAAAGTATTTTTTACACCCTAAAATTTATATATCAAATACATGTTATACCACAGGCTTTAAAAGGTTCACACTTGCACCCTAATTTTGTAATTTTAATTTTAAATTGTACTCTCCCGAATTTTAACCTGTCATTTCTGACCGAGACTTTCGGTTATCACTTCAAAGAGTACTTGCTTCATAGGTAAAATCGAACTTTTGTTCTTTAACTTTTTAAGAACTTCTATGGCAAGTCTGAGGGTCAATCCAACAAGAATTAAGGTCTGTTCGGCACCAACTTATAAGTTTGTCAGCCCAACTTATAAGTTCGTTTTTAAAAAAAACTGTTCGGAATTGACTTAAATAAGTACGTTTTACATACTTATTTTTTTGACTTATAAGTCATTTTTTAAAAGTTAGTCAAGCCTTATGAAATGTCCATTTTGCCCTCTTTTAATTTATAAATTTACTAAAATTTTAATTTTTAAGTCAAAAAAAAATCACTCCCAAACATCCCTTAGACACCAACCACTTCCCGCCAAATTTCGAACCGATTTAGCATCTGAAAGCTCAGTTTCATTGCCATTGGAAGCTGTAACCATTGATGATGAAGTACTTGATGACCCAACTGCAGAATTGAGCTATTTGGATCCGGAAATTGACCCAGAGAGTATTTCAGAGTGGGAATTGGATTTCTGCTCTAAACCCATTCTTGATATTAGGGGGAAGAAGATTTGGGTAGTTTGTGATAATTCTCTTTCTCTTCGGTATACAAAGTATTTTCCCAACAATGTTATTAATAGTGTCACTTTAAAGGATGCAATTGAATCGGTTCCCTCTTTGCGTGAATGGTGTGATGTAATTCGTTCATGTGAATATGTAAACATTCTTAAGCCACTGCAGTCTTTCCTTAGATCTCCTCTTCTTCCTAAGTTTTCATACCCAATTCTTGTTTTCTCCTCTCTTTTTCTCCCTCTAGATTTTTTTCTCCCCACTCTATCTCTAGAATGGCTGATTAGTTTTCTGTTTTTTTTTTTGGCTAATTAGCTGATTAGTTTTCTCCTCTGCCTAACCTTAATTGGTGCAATTCAAGAACCCCGAGACTTAATTAGTGGATCTACTTTCTCATAATTTCACTTTCGGTGCCTCATGGTATGTTGTGAAGTGTGAATACTCCTTTTTCTTCATCTTCCCTCATTTTAACGGTCTCCTCATTATTTGATCTGGAATCTGCCTATATTATTGACCAAAAGAAGAAATTGTTTCTTTTTGCCTGATGCGTTGCTAGTTGTTACTCTGCTTTAGAGTAAAACCCATAAAACGCAGTTCAGATTTTGGATAGTTTGCTCTGCTATTGTACTAATAAGGCTTGAATATTGAATCTTTTGTAGTATTTGAAGTACCCAGATGATAATATTGAAACCCAATTCATTTTCTGCTGTGAGATGCAACTGAAGTCTATGAATTTGGTCGAGTGTGAAGTTGATAGCTTTTGGGGAAAAAATTGCAGTGTTTTGAATGCGAAAAGGGTGTTAATGGATTTGAATTATTACAAAAGGAAATATTTAGAAGGTGCAATTTGGTACAGTTTTGCTTTTAAGATGCAATCAATGGTTTCCTTTCCGTCCACAAGTGTTGAAGGTTTTGAAGGTATAAGTGACAGGCCATCACACAGCTCGGAAGGAAATGGTGACGGGTCAGTTCAAGAGCATTTGAGCTCCAAGCATTCTGAGGGAAATTTGTGCAGAATAAATAATACAGTTTCCTGCTGGGAATTTCATCCGGAACTTCACATGCATTCATGATTAACCTAGATAGCAGTCTAGCATCATAAACAAAAGTTCAAAAATGCATGATGTTCCATAATGTCGAAAACGTTTTCACATTCGGCATTCAACTCTGCTTAGGAAATTCATCAAGCACATAAGAGTGCACCATTCAAATCCCCACACCCACACAACCCTGTAATGACAATATTCAAACAACAGACATCCATCTCAACACCCAACCTGTGAAGCACCCATATAAACCTCATGTACAAAGTCAAATTGCTTATTTGACACAAGCAAATTCAACACAAAATTAAATGTTTTCACTGTTGGCCAACAATTATATTGGGGCATATCGAAAAGGGTCTCAATTGCTCTGTTTATTCTACCAGCAACATGCCTATAAATCTTTGATAACATTATAGAAAAAATCATCAAAAAGTCTATCTTTTTTCAAGTTCAATTTTTTTCATGACATGTTCAATCCCATCAAAGTTCTTGCCTACTGCAAGATTATTGATCACTGCAGTGTAAAGAACTTGACTGGGTTTATAATCCTTACGTTTTGAGACTTGATTCAAGACAGTGAGGGCAAAATTTGGGTCTTTCAGGTTTTGGAAAAACTTGACAAGCTCATTTGGGCTTAACCAGTCTTTGTGATTGAGAATGTTGAGATTATCAGATCGGCTCAGAGGTGTAGATGAAGAAGATGAAGTAAAATATGATTTTTGAGTAAGAATTGAGTAAAGCAGGAAAGATTGAAACATGGATTGACCCAATTGCCCCTAAAAAAAGAGCACATGTGTCACTCCGGGTAAGAAACGGCCAGTTAAAATTCCGGAGAGTACAATTTAAAATTAAAATTACAAGTTTGGGCTGTAATTGTGGGTCTTTTTAAGTTTTGAGTGTGATAGGCGTATAACATGTAAACTTTGAGGCGCAAAAAGTACTGTAGTCTCTCCCAAAACATACTCTGCAGTTCCGTCATGCTGTACTGTTTGCCCTGCAGACAGATGTTCATGGACTATATATATATATATTAGAACAACCAACTTCCATAGCAGCTGATCAATACCTATCCTATTAGGCCCAAGTGCCTTATTACAATTTCGCAATCACCACATCAAATACAGAACTACCGTTAATGGTGTAAACGCTTCAGAACACTAAATCAATCATAAACGGTTACCATCCATCCATCTAGATGAAAAGAAGTGGGAATTAAAGGGAACAGGACAGAGGGCTTGCCTACTATTCTAATATTCTTACCTATTGTTCTTCACATAGCCACTGGAAGATTGGGAAATTAAGTAAACTGAAATAAGGACCATCGATTTTCCTTCCACACATTATTGTTTCTAGGTGTGAACAGCCCCCAAATCAAAAGCAAGAGATCTTTACCTTTCCTGCCCTTTTCTCCTTGGGGAATCCCCACGCAACCCTTTTCTCCTTTCACCAGGATAAACTTCATCTAAACAATCCTCTCCCTTATTTTCTCTAAAGATCTCTACATAATGTCTATTTCATTATCTTAGATACCAGCAGCTCTATAGACTTTAATATTGATCTTTATGGTTAGGGAAGGGTACAAGTAACTAGGGGACTCTAGACACCTATAGCATTTAAATAAAACAGAGCAACATCCAAAAGGATTTTCCTACGAATGGTATTATCAAAAAGCACAAAAACATATATGTCACAGGTGCATGTATACCCTACCACTCTACAGAAGGGTTGGAGTGAAGGGTTGTGCTCTATAGACGAATTGCAAATGTCGAGACTAGTAGATCCTTTGTCTTTGTTTATTACTAATGATGTACAGATGCTCTCTTTCTCTCCACGAAGGTAGGGTTTTAAAGTTGAGGGTGGATACAAGGCAAGGAGTGTCGTTCCTCTTGGTTTTATCAAGCTATGTTGTTTCTTTCTTTGATGCCTTCTGCAAATGATTATTTTTTTCTTTTTTCCTTTTTGTTAGATTCTTATGGCATCAAGTTAATTACTCGCTCACGCTAAACAGAAAGCAACCAAAACCACCTCATACTAACCGGATCCATTTATTTGGCATGACCAGATTCTAGTGGAACCATCAGAAATTCAAAAAAATAAATAACAGACGTACCTCTCTCTTAGTCTTGGCCATAAGAGAAGCCATTCCTGTAGAAAATCCAAAAAGTCCTGAAAAGAAAAATATCAAACAGCTATAACAAATCATAAGAAAAGTACAAAATAATAATAGTATACGAATGAATAAACCCACCTCATCCTGTTCATCATCAGGGTCATACAAGCCAGCATCATACATTGATCTCTTCCTCTGATCCGATAATACTGCTCCATTTATTCAGTGAAAACAAAAATTACATAATTATCCAAGATAGACATTATAAGAAACGACTACAAGAGCAGGAAATCCAAATGATTCTTTAGAGTACCTGAATAAGCTTCTTGAATTTGTTGAAATTTACGCTTAGCTTCACCCAACAGTGAAGGTGTTCTCGACCGTTTATCAGGATGCCATTGCTGCATAAGAAATAGATTAATGTCAGTACCCAATCCATCCTATATTTCCCTCGTCGAATTGTATGTGTAAAACCATAAATTGCCCTTTACGCTTTAATATAACTTTTATTAGGAACAATTTTAAAGTTCAAACACTAAGACCATACTGCTAAATTATATATGCACCCTCAGTCTCAAAAAAAGAGCATCATTAGCAAAATTTATTAACATTAAAGATATAGAAGAATTACCATAGCAAGCTTACGATAGGGTCGGCGAAAATCTTCAGGGGAGGAATCCGAAAGGACACCAAGAATGCTGTAAAAACTTGATGACGAGCAACCCATCTCAATAAACCGCCAATACAAAATGAAATTGTACGTGTTTTTCTCCGATTTCTAGGCTGGGATTAATTTTGGGACAAGGTTATTGCATGGTTAGAGTGCTGATCCACATTCCGACAGTTTTGACTGTCGTCGTAGGTCTATAACGACAATTTGCATGTAAAAATATCAAAAAACTCTATGAAAATATTACATCCCTATATATATATATATATATATATATATATATATATATATATATATATGGGAGTTGATTCGCAGCTCGCATTAATTAGGGACATTATTTCAGTAAATTCATCTCTAACCGTTTATTGCAGAATTTAATGGCTAAGAGAATGTCTAGTTGTTAGTCTCGTGGTCAGGGAGTTTTTTTTTTTGGCTTGACCGTTAATCCTAATAGCAGCTAGGAAGACTATATCGTTTTTGATTTTAGCCTGGCGACATGTAGGAGTTGCAGCCAAAGAAAACGATGTAAATTTGAATAACCATGACTTATGGGATTTATCACTATCATTCACATACATTTAAATTATATACACAATACAATTTTAAATTTTAAAATATTTGTATAAAATAAAAACTAGATAATATAAATTTTAAATTTTGTTTTATTAAAAAAAATCACCAACTTCTATAAATAATTTATTTGTATATATTTCATCCCAAAATTCTAACAAAAAATTAATTCTTTTGATGAAAATTTAACTTCCTTATAAAACTAAATCCTTGAACACAATATTCAACACCCAAAAGTTTCACCAAGAAAAATTTGATGAAAATTCAACTTCCTTGTCATGCAAAAGAAGGCTCGCATCCATTTCAGCCTCAACCATTCTAAAAACTGGATATCAATGTTCTTTGCAAATCCTTGAATTTTTCTCTCCATAATAATAACCAACACACTTTTCTGAATGTTTTTTATAATTTCCCCAGATAGCCGTCCATCTTTTGCTTACTTGAATGTCTTCCGCTGTAAAAATATTCCTGTCCTATGATGTAAGTAATCCCCCAGAAAGACCCTCTGTCGGAACAAAGGTAAATTCAATATCATCATATCGCCACAAATGACAACTTTTTTCATCGTCATATTTGCAGTTTTCAATTCTTGTAAACACATAAATTCAAACTTGTTACGTAGTACACGTCGGTAAGTAATCCATCTTTGAGACATAAACAATCCTTGATTAGCTATATTGCCTACTAAGCTAGGCTATGTTTGGTATTAGGAAATTTGACTAAAAAGAAACGAAAATAATTTCCTTTATTTTTGCTCTTTGTTTTGTAGTTGCTGTAAGAGAATTGAGCTACCCACCAATTTGGTCTGATTCGATTAGTATCAAAGTTGCAGACAGCGTAGAGATGGCTTGGAAGAAAATAAGATCCTTGCTTCTTCTGCACTCGAACAGTCCCGATCAAATCAGTCGTTAAAGTGATCAAAAACCTTTCCTCCATAAATTGAACTAAGCCAGCACCGAAGGGATACAACTTCACTAATTTCGAATTAGAAACACCATTAGTGGCAATAGATAATGGTATTTTACACCTGCGTGATTTTAAAAATGTAGTATGTCTCCGGACACTAGACTCTAGTTGTTTCGCTTTCTTTGACCGAACCATACCCAAATCCCCAACAAAACTGGTTAAGAAGTTGTTGCGGTTTACAGAACAGCTATTTTTTCAGTGAATTAAACAAGTTTCTTTTTTTCTTGCTCATTTAGTTAAACGAGTCAAGCTTGATAGTGGGGTGTCTGGCTTGAACCGGACTCATTTAGGCTTAGTTCATCTAACAATATTAATTATTATTTACTTATTTTATAATAAAAAAGCTAATTGAGTCATGTTTAAGCTTGAGTCGACTCATTTATAAATGATTCGAGTTCGTACATTAAATATTTGAGGTCATTTAAAATCCAGCTAGGCTTTACTTAGTTAAACCCGAATCAGCTCATTTATTGATTAGTGTTGAGTGATAATTTTAGCTTAAGCCTATTCATGAATGCACATTCTTAATTAGTATAGCTACTAAATTAATTTGAGAACTGCAAGCATGAATGCAAGTTAATTAACAAATTAAACATGTACAGTACTAATTAAGGCTCCAAGTGATCAAGAAGAGGTAACATTGACAAAAATTAAAGAATAAGTGTATTGCAGTACAGTTTGTGTCTCGTGCATACTACAACTATAGTAAACAATATTAACAAAAATAAATAAATAAAAATTAAGTGTATTAGTGATGCATAATAGGGGATGGTTCATGGAGCAGATCGAGTGATCGAGTTGCCTGCCATTGATGATATATATCCTGCATGCGTATGCGCAATACTGCCGCTGCTGCTGTCGTTGGGTGTTAATTTCCATGCACAGCCTTGTCAAGTAAGCAGTCCTTACTTGCTATCGACCTCACATTCGTTATCTGTTCGACCTTAATATATAATTATACAGCTAAACTACGTACTACATATTCTAAATTCTTACATACATTTTATTTTCAAAATATATAGCTGTAACAAATATATTTAGACGGTGGAGCAGTGGACCAATGCATATATGTGAAAAAATTTCTAACGTTCATACATTAATGACACAAAATGGTAATTAAATTATATCAAAGAAATATTGGAAGTTAAACTAAAAGTTACTCCACTAGCAAGTGAGTGGAATATTGCAAACCGAAGGAGGCACAAACCGTGGATCATGGAACCAACAAATTATGTTAAATCTTGTCGGACCAAAACTACAAAAGGCCACACAAAGTTTCATGGACCAATGCATAAGCTATCTAGTTGAGCAAAACTACAAAACATGCATTACTATTGTGGAGTCTCTAGGAAGGACGAACGGACATAATTAATGAGTCCCTATATATATGGAAAATTTAAGTACTAGTTTTTCTCATGTACAAACCAAATACATATATATACACGTATGGTGAAAAAGTTATCTAAGGCAATTTTAGTCAAATTTAGCTAATTAAGGTTACTTAGCACAATTTTACCTCTTAAGGTTAAGTTTTTCATTTTTGAGTATTAAAAAAAATCTACAATTTTAAATTTTATATAAAATTACATCGTTTTGTTAAATAATTTTAGTTAAACTTGGCTAATACTATCTTAGATTAGCTTTCCCTACACACACACACACACACACATATATATATATATATATATATTAATTATATTATGCTATGTATGAATCTTTCACTAAGCTATATTTTGACCTACCAAATAGCAACAGTTACCGTTTTCATTCAACTAGCATTCTCGGAAAACAAATGAGAGATCAGATTACATAGCTTTACATACACTACTTAGATTTCATAAGTTCAAAATCGCATTAACTATGTGTTAAGATTGGTTCATAGTTTATACTAACATTTTGGGTCTCATGGATTGAGTCCGTCTTATAACAAGTAGAATTTTTTAGTTATTATAAAATATTATTTAATGTGTGGATCATGGTAGAGTGTAAAAAATAAATATATGAATACAAACGCGGGTCATTTATTTTTGTGTTTTTCTTAATTTAATACTGTGCGATTGTTTGCTATATTCAATTTTAATTAAATCTAACACTGTGTGTAATACTACTGACAAGTGCTCCAAAATATAAAACCATTCGACTTTGTAGTCATAGTATGTATGAATGTTCCCGTATTTTCACAATTAAAAGTCATATGTATGCATATGGATTAAGGTCATGCATGACACATATAAAACATTATACTATTGATATCTTAACAGGCTATATTACTTCAATTCCTAACATGCCATGATCGTGCTACTTCTATATATCAAATATATATTCTACAAAAGCTCCCTCAACTGAATAATCTGATCACGAATTTTTTTTATCATTAATTTGTTTCTGTGATGGTCGTCTCCAAAAAACTTTAGTGTTTTATTCCATCTATATATGTACGTATTTGGCTATCGTAACATAGTTCACAGGAAGTAAACATAAAATTAGCAAAAGAATAGGAGAATTTAACAGCTTATATATTTCCACAACTAGCTAGATCGATGGATCAAACTTAAATCAAATAAGAAGGTGATATATTAAGAGCCATTAGGAGGTAATTCAATAATAACATATATTTAATTACACCTGCTCTATCTATCTAGTGAATTACTAGAGAGTACTAATTAATTTATCTCACTTTTCTTCAAAAAAGGCTTTCTTTCTATAGCCGCCGGTAGACAAATATATACATACGTGTTTAAACAACCACAAATTAAACCTAACACAGCACCGGTATTATTGTTTAAAAATATTTTGATCTCTGGGTTGGTTATTCAACAAATTAACAAGCAGACACATATATGAAACCGAATTTGAAAGAGTTAATTAACTAGATGAAGCTTAAAGCTAATATACATACATACATACATACATACATACATATATATATATATAACACTAGGGTTTTTCAAAATATTATGAAGTTAGCATATATTATAGTTAGTTCAAGGTCGAACAGACAACGAAAGAAAGGTGAACAACAAGACTGCTCACTTGACAAGCATAGCATGGAAACCACTCACCCTTGGCCGGCCGATGATCAACAAAATACGTACAATATATAATCCATCTGAATCTTATTATTAATTAGGATAATACAACCAATTAAGGTATGTGTATATATATACCTGCGCGCAAATAACAACGTTAATTAATTAATAAACACTTATTCAACCTAGATAAAAGATCGATCGAATTAACTAATTAAGAGCGAACAAAATAAAAACATACCTACTTGTAGAGTGGATTCCTTGGTGCCAGAGACGGATTTGGATCCATAATTTGGTTGGGTGTATGTTGAGCTGATTTTATAAGGCAAAGTAAGCGTGTCAGAACTAGGGTACTACTGTATTATAGTATCTGCTACGCACGTACTTCGGCACGTGTGAAGAGCTTTGACTCACAGGTGAGAGAGATCCACGATGTACGCATATGCAATCCCCTCCCCAACAACCACCACCATTTCTGATTTTTATTAACGGGCGGGCAGATATAGATTATTTAATTTCCCTTTCGAAAAAGAAAAAGAAAAAAACAGCCTTGTATTTGACTTTTCTAACCCCTTTTTTTTTTATATCTAGAGGTTAGTTCAAAACATGTATAGAATATCTTTTATATATTTATAGTATTAAGTTTTGATATGTTAAATATACACATAATTAAGAATTTACTTTTGGGTGGAGAGGGTCGTTGAAACTTGAAATTGATGGAGAGAAATGATGTTAATTATGAGAAAAAATAAGGTTTGCTATCTATAGGAATATCTCTTGGGATTGTGAAGTGTTTGATATATATATATATATATATATTAGTTTTCTTACATAAATTAATTCAGAAAGTTAATTATTCTTTCTTTACCTGTGGGTCCCAAAATAATATAAAATATACATTTAACATAAATAAATATGTTTCACCAATCGTGTGTATCATAAAGATATATATATCTAATTATTTTATTGATAAGCAAAAATTACATTAAAGTTCACGAGTTATGCTCTTTAATTAAAAAATATATATCATTTTCGCTATGAACATTTATTTAAAATGAAGAGAGTAACTTACAGCTAGCTAGGGGTGAGTATTCGGTTATTAACTGAATTGAATTATTTATTCGGTTATAACCGAACATCAAATTTTATATAATTTTATTATCCGAATAAGTATTTAAAATTAATACTAACCGAATAACCAAAAATCAAATAAACAAATTATATTATTCGGTTATTCGGTATATAACCGAAATATAATTTTATTTTAATAAAACAAAAAAAATATTTCAAATTTCACACTAAATTTTTCAAACAATATTTAACCACAATCCACAACCATAATAATTCATAAACTAGTTTAATAATTTTAATTTAACAATAAATAAGTGCATAATCATAGGACAAAATTATAAAGTTTGTTTTTTAAATATCTAATTGAATTATTCGAGTATTTGAATAGCATAGTTTTAAAAATTAGAACCTAACCTGAATACAGAATAATTTAAACAGTTATAACCAAATAAAACAAAATAATCGAATTACTGAAATAATTCGATTAAATAATTTAATTCAATTAATAATTTTATTTTATTTATTTTTTCTCAACCCTACAGCTAGCTATCTAATCGAATATTCGACTATTCGTACATCTGCCTTGTGTCCACACAAATTCTCACCTCCAACCATCCGTCTTCTAATTTGAGTGAACAGATACAATTCGGTTCACCAACTAACCCCAAACATTAATTAATTGTTTGCACATCTACAGACAAAAAAGAAATTTTGCTTCGGCTAAAAATTTCGTTCTTTCCTATATTAATTAACTTAGTTTCATAATTAAAGAAATTATAAAAATTTAAAATCTTAATATTTTATGCAATTTAATTGTATTAATATTATAAATTAGTAACATAAATAAATCATTAAAACTAAAGTATTATCAAATCACGGGGTTCAATTGTAATAATTAATAATAGATGTGAATTTGACTAAATAATAATAATAATAATAATAATAATAATAATAATAATAATGGATCTTCATTACTTACTAAATTCAAATTTGAATTCCATAATTTAGTTCGGATTGATATTTTAAACAAATTTCTTATTTGGATTGTCTATTCAAAATAAACCCTAATATATAATTTTATTACTTACTTAAATAAAAAGTTAATAATATAACAATTATTTTCTCAGACTCCTAGCCACATTTCATTCAATTCCTTACCTTAATAATTTGAGTATAACAATTCAATTGCTATATATCTTTTATTCTACATTCAATATTGACTAGCTGACAGAAGAAATGTTGATCCATGCAGCCGGTGGTTCAAGTGTGGTGCATTGAGCCGTCCACGTTAGGATTGTTGCTGTTGGGTAAAGCGATTGAAGAGGGATCGGAGACCAGAAATACCACCTACCTACCTCTCTTTTTCTTTTTGGCGTTATTATAAGACTAATGTACTTTTTGCACCCTTAACTTGCAATTTTAGAATGAAAGTGTATATTCTGAACTTTTAACGAGTCATTTTTTACCGGGGCTATCGGTTTTAACTTCAAACAGTACATATATTAAAGGTAAAATTGTCTAAACATTTTAAATAAAATATTTTTTAATTCATGACTCCCTCTTTACATCAAAACAAAAATAATTATAAAGAATCAATTGCAGCGCTGAATGCAATTTCAAATCCAAACAATTAAATGCAATTTCAAGATTTAAACAATTGATTTATGATCTCACCTTCTCTTTAATGGGTTTCTGAAACACACTATTTCACTATCGTTTATTCTCTAGCAAAACCCAGAAAAATTAGATTTTGATTCTTTGTATTTTTTCTAGATTTTCACGTTCGAAAGATTATTGTTTTGTTTATATTTTTGTTATTAATAATGTTTTGATGTAATCTTGTTGAATTTTCTTGAAAGTTGTAATCTCTTTTGGATCAAAAGGCTGTAGATTTAGGGATTGATTGTATCAATCCGAGTTAACCTTCTTGTTAGATGAAAAAAATGGTCATTAAATTTGAAAATGTTCTTACAACTTTTAAGATTTTTGAGTTTTGGGGTTCTAAATTGTGGATTTGTAGAATTGGGATAGGAGGACAGAATTCAGCTTCAGCATATCCATAAACATGAGAAGACCTAGGACCTTCACAATTCACAGCATACACAACTCTGCCATGGTTGTCACAATGGCAACAACCCTATGTTCTCCTTCCCCTCTTCTTCCCACTTTCAATTCACTCATCACCAAATTTGCAATTCACTCCTTAATTTCACCTAAATCTACTTTCAAATCATTAAATTGTATCTTCATAATAACTCATCTTTATTGTCTTTTTATTTAAGAATCTGAAATTGCTCAGGAGAAAGAATTGTGCTCTAGTGCTCTGACTTCTAAACTAAAACAGATCTAACTATGGCTACAATTCCACATCTGAAGTTTCTCTTAGTCTGACCAAATAACCTACGAGATAATTTAAGATAGGGTTTCAAAAGATAAAATGTAAGACCCCGAATTTTATGAAATATAAAATTTAATTTTTTTTCGTATATATTTTTCCTGAAACAGTAAGTGGTTAAATTAACAAAATTGAAAGTTAAGGATGTTATGTGCAAATTTTATTTTGTCGGACAATATTCGTTTTGTCGGGGAATATTCGTGCCGTACGACGGCGCCGAAATAACAAATTATTGGTGGACCCCACAACGGAATATTTGTCGAATATAGAAAGCGACAGAAGTAACCTTTTTAAATAAAAATAGTCAACGGTGCTAAATGTTAAAATACCGGTGATAAAAGAATAGTAGCATACGGTAATTTATGGTATTTTCTGTAGCACACGGTACTCTACAGTAGCACACGATATTGCACAGTGTCTCGTATTATTATGATAATTGACACCGTAACTGTTGCGCATCATTTCATCAATAATTGTCACTGCATAATATTTTATGTTATCAATTCAATAATTGTTACAACACAGTATTTTGCATTATTGTACTACACGACATGTTGCATTATTGAACCAATAATTGACACATTATTTATTGCATTATTTTTGAATTATTGTTACCACTGTTGTAGCATTTTTATTATTATTGATGTGTGTTTTATTTATTATATTATATGTTTTAGTAGGAGCATGTGTTTTCTTCTATTATTATTATATGAGATAGTGGGAAATGATGGGAGGAAAGTATGATTGTTGGAAATTTGTTGATGAACATTTCTTTTAAGGTGGGGGTCAGTGAAGAAAAGGAAGAGTGAAAAAGGAAAGCACGGAAGAAGGAAAAATAAGGAAAGAAAAGTCAGGAAAAAGGATGGTGGGAGAACGTGTTAAATGAGAGGGAAGAAAAATAAGCAGGTTAGGGAATTGTTAAATAAAAGTTAGGCAGAACAGTAAACCCGGTAGGTGAATGGTTCGCCTATAAAAGGGAGCCTCTGCCAAACGAATTCTACACACCTTTCTTTTCTTCTACTACTATATTGTGGGTATTTTCTTTGGGCATTGTAAAATTATTTTGAGAGTTTGAAAGCCAAAAGGAGTGCAGAAAATTTTCAAGTAAGTCTTTGATAAAAGAGTAGTAATTTTATAAATTCCTATTTTTCACGGTATTCACAAATCTTCTTTTAGAAGACTCTTCTTTGAGAAGATTCATTTTTAAAAGCTTTCTTTTGAAGATTTATTTTGGAATATTATTTTAAAAACTATTTTAAAGTAGTTATATTATACTACAAAAATTATGTTAAATATATATATAATTTTGATAGTTCATATTATACGAATTATCATACACTTTGAAATTTATATGTGGTAATTACTAATTATATTAAAAATATATAGGTTGATCAACCTCATTTAAATCAATATCCAGTCACGTGTTAAGGTAAGGAATATTATTCTTTTCACACTCTTAAATTTATTACGGTAAGAGATACCATCTTTTTCATCTTCCATTATTCAAACTTACTATGGTAAGGGATTATCATTATTTGATTCTCGAAAATAATATTGTTTCTTCCTTACTCATAAGATGTGCCTTTTATTTCTATGTATTAATTTGTGGGAATAACCTTACGGCGCGGATTACCGCCTGTTGGTGAATCGTATTCATTTCTTATTAATCCCTGAGAATAACCTTACTGCGCGGATTACCGCCTGTTTGGTGAATAACTCTTCGTATTCAATTTTTATTAAATTGTGGGAATAACCTTACAGCGCAGATTACCGCCTGTTGGTAAATAACATTTCGTATTCATTCCTTATTAATCTCTGAGAATAACCTGACTACGCGGATTACCGCATGTTTGGTGAATTACTCTTCGTATTCATTTCTTACTTGTCTCTTGTTGATAAAGTTTCCTGAAATAAATATATATTCTTTAATAGTTTGCGCTTCATCTAATATCATTTCAACTGAACCTTCCTATTTTTCTAAATCTTTCTATTGAACCTTAACTGTTATTCTGAACTGTGGATCTTAAATATCATTCTTGAATTTTAGTCCACATCATATTGGCAATTTGGTCATTATTTGAATCTGCACAAAGAAAAATCATAAACTTTTGATATTTATTGATCATACTGTTTCTTCTGATTCATCATTTATATCACGGTTGTTATTCTAATCATCAAAAACCATGTTGTTGTATCTGTGGCCTGGGGCACAGTTGATAGGATAAAGGCGATATAATTATTGTGTCTTTTAGGGCACGTGGTGAATATTCTCTTTGGCCTGGGGCAAAGATGAACTGTTGTTGGTATGATTATGACCAAAGGCTGAAAACTGGCATAATCATTACCGTTGGTGTTATATTTGAATATCTTTGGCTCGTAATGCAAAGATGAACTATTGACTGGCATGATTATAATCAGGAACTGGAAATTTATATTATCATGACCAGCGATGTTTAAGATGATAAAAGTTGAAGCGAGTGGACATTATAGTCTGCATTATTCTTCTAATAGATTGCTCTTTCCGCTGCTATTATTGATACAAAACTTATTGTCTATTATATTCAATTAAGAACTCATCTGTTGAAGGCTAATGATAATTTATTTGTCATTATCTTAGTCATGATATTTATTACTGGGCTATTTGAGCTCACCCTTTCTTTTGTTCCATTGTTTTTCAGAAAATGAGAGAGTAGCCGGGTCTAGCAGGGGAATGGAGTGACGGTCCGAGTGATAGCTATTGTAGTCTTCACATGTTGTATATAGTGTGGCAATAATAGTGAAGACTTAGTTGTGTATTATTGAGTTTGTATTTCTGTTCCATGTACTATTTGTATTAGAAATTTTGTATTTTATGGCGTCTCAAATTGGGCTATGTAGGCCTAGATTTGGGGGCGTCACATTTGGTATCCGAGCTTAGGGATATGATCTTTAATGGAGATCTGGGGTAGAAGTAGGAGGAGAGAGACGAATAGATTACGTCACTAATATGTCCTACATAAAATTTTGTTATCTAATAAGTTAGCTTGAATGTGGGGACAAGAAGTGACGAGTCAGTTTGTGTAACTAACCTTTATCTTATGACCGCAGTTAAGAATGACTTCTGAAAATCAGGGAATGAATTATCCACTGCTCGAGGCGAACGTAGCTGAGAATCAGGAAACTACAAACAATCCTCCTGCAGCTTCAGAAAATAATGTTGGTGATCATGCAAATCAGAATGGTTTCTTTAGAAACTTCATGCAATTTATCCAAAATCAGCCGAGGGGAGGTCGTAACGATGGAAACGCTGATAATTCAAGGATTGTCACCGTTAAACAATTTAAAGAGTAGGGACCACCTGAATTTTTCGGGAAGCCTGGCCCACTCAAAACAGAGGCATGGCTGAAGCAGACGACAAAAATACTTGATGTCTTACAATGTGCTGATGATCAAAAGGTGTCATTTGCCACTTTTATGTTACGAGGTGAGGCGGACCATTGGTGGGAAGCGGTAAAACGTATCCAACCTTCAGCACTCGAAATGTCTTGGACAGAATTCGAAGAACTGTTTAACGAGAAGTATTTCCCAGAAAGCATCCGCCATATGAAAGAGGTGGAATTCATTAAGCTGGAGCAGAGAAACATGACAATCTCCCAATATGAAGCTAAGTTCGCCGAGTTATCTCGTTTTGCCACCCATCTAGTGGATGACGAAGCACAAATGAGTCGGATGTTCTTAAGAGGTTTGAGATTCAAAATTCGTCAACAACTTTGCTCTCATAAATTCAGTTTGTATTCAGATGTTGTGGATAGGGCTCAAAGGGTGAAGCAAACAGATGAAACATTGCAGCCAAGTGTGACGCCCCCAAATCTGGGCCCACACAGCCCAAACTTGAGTCGTCAAAATACTACAACAAAATTATTACAACAAAGCACAACGTACAACAATACAGTGTATAATAATACACAACTAAGTCTTCACTATTATTGCCACACTATTTTACAAAACGTGAAGACTATGATAACTATTCCTCGGACCCTCACTCCATTCCCCGGCTAGACTCTGTTATGTTTTCATCTCCTGTTGAAAAACAATGGAACAAAAGAAAGGGTGAGCTCAAATAGCCCAGTAAAGAATATCATGACTAAGATAATGACGAATAAATTATCATTAGTCTTCAACAGCTGAGTTCTTGATAGAATACAATAGACTACAAGGTTTATATCAAAAACTGCAGTTAAATTCTTAAACAACGTTCAGATCAATAATAGCAGCGGAATGAGTAATCTATTAGAAGAATAATGCAGACTATAATGTCCACTCGGTTCTCTTTTTAGGAAAAACATCATCAACTTTTATCATCTGAAATATCATTAGTCAAGATAATACAAATTCACAGTTCCTGATCATAATCATGCAGATCAACAGTTCATCTTTGCACTACGGGCCAAAGACATTCAATATAACACCAACGGTCATGATTATACCAGATTCAGCCTTTGGTCATAATCATACCAAACAACAGTTCATCTTTGCACTACGGGCCAAAGAGAACATTCACCACGTGCCATAAAAGACACCGAACAGATGTATCGCCTTTAACCTATTATATCGCCTTTAACCTATCATCTGTTCAACAAATATATCACATCTGTGCCCCCGGCCACAGATATTCACAACAGCTTGATTTTTGGATGATTAGAATGATATAAATGATGAACAGAAGAAATAGGATAACAATAAGTATCGGAAGTTTACTTTGTACAGATTCAAATAATGTCCAAATTGTCAACATGATGTGGAGTGAAATTCAAGATCCACAGTTCAGAATAACGGTTACAATTCAATAGAAAGGTTCACGTAAATAGGAAGGTTCAGTTGAAATAATGAAGTTCAACTATTATGGAACATATAATATTTTCAGGAATTATAGAAGCAATAGTTCCATAATAAATTTCGATTTAGGAGTATGAAAGAAAATAATATCCCTTACCGTAGCAGGTTTGATTAACAAAAGGTGAAGGAAATTAATACAAAGGGTTATTCACCAACAGGCGGCAATCCGCTCCGTAAGGTTATTCCCACAATTTAATAGAATTTGAGTACAAAGAGTTATTCACCAAACAGGCGGCAATCCGCTCCGTAAGGTTATTCCCACAATTTAATAGAATTTGAGTACAAAGAGTTATTCACCAAACAGGCGGCAATCCGCTCCGTAAGGTTATTCTCAGAGATTAATAATGAATGAATACGAAAGGTTATTCACCAACAGGCGGCAATCCGCTCCGTAAGGTTATTCCCACAATTTAATAGAATTTGAGTACAAAGAGTTATTCACCAAACAGGCGGCAATCCGCTCCGTAAGGTTATTCTCAGAGATTAATAATGAATGAATACGAAAGGTTATTCACCAACAGGCGGCAATCCGCTCCGTAAGGTTATTCCCACAATTTAATACATGGAAATAAAAGGCACGTCTTATGAGTAAGGAAGAAACAATATTATTATCGAGAATCAAATAATGATAATCCCTTACCATAGTACGTTTGAATAATGGAAGATGAAAAAGATGGTATCCCTTACCGTAACACGTGACTGGATATTGATTTAAATGAGGTTGATTAACTTGAATAGTACACGTATACTTATAGATCTTCACAAATACTCAAGATGACTTAAGCACACTTAGAGAGAACTTTCACAAGAAGTATTTAGAGAGAGAAAGAAAGAACAAGTAAGGAAGTTTATGAAAAATCCTTAAGTTAAGGCTTCTATTTATAGCCAAAAATCTTATCATTCATTTAATCTAAACCATTCATTTAAAGATCACCTTTTAATCTACACCATCCATTTCATATATTATATTATCTTTAATCTACACCATTCATTTCATATCACCTAATAATCACCTAACTTTATATTATAAACAAATCAATTTAATTATTCAACAATAATTCACACTTTAATCTACACCATTCATTTCATATCACCTAATAATCACCTAACTTTATATTATAAACAAATCAATTCAATTATTCAACAATAATTCACACTTTAATCTACACCATTCATTTCATATCACCTAATAATCACCTAACTTTATATTATAAACAAATAACTTTATCAATTCAATTATTATGACTAATTGTTATAAATACAGTATAGTTAGCTCTTAGATATCAAGTCAATAAATTAATGAAATACAACTGTTTAAATAACATCATAATAGAGATAACAATAATGTAAAATAAAGCATACGTTACTGTGTAATGACAATTATTGATTCAATAATGTGAATTACTGTGCATATGTTACTGTGACAATTATTAGGTTCAATAATTTTAAAAACAGTGCAACAACAATTATTGACTCAATGATATAAAATACAGTGTAATGACAATTATTAAATCAATAATGTAAAATACTGTGTAACAACAATTATTGAATTGATAATATAAAATATTATGCAGTGACAATTATCGATGAAATGATGCGTAACAGTTACGGTGTCAATTATCAGACCAATAATATGAGACACTATGCAATACCGTGTGTTACTGTAGAGTACCGTGTGCTACAGAAAATACCATAAACTATCGTATGCTACTATTCTTTTATCACCGGTATTTTAACAGTTCCGTTGACTATTTTTATTTAAAAAGGTTATTTCTGTCGTTTTCTATATCCGACAAATATTCCGATGTGGGGTCCACCAATAATTTGTTATTTCGGCGCCGTCGGACCAAACGAATATTCCCCGACAAAGCGAATATTGTCCGATAAAATAAAATTTGCACATAACATCCTTAACTTTTAACTTTATCGATTTAACCACTTACTGTTTCAAAAAAAATATATATATGAAGAAAAATTAAATTTTGTATTTCATAAAATTCGGGGTCTTACAACCTCCCCTCCTTATGAAATTTCGTCCCCGAAATTGACGTACCTGACATATCGAAGAGGTAAGGATACTTAGATTTCATCTCAGATTCTAGCTCCCAGGTCATTTCCTCAGTATCTTGGTTCCTCCATAAAACCTTAACTTGAGGTATAACCTTTGAGCGTAGGATCTGCTCCTTCTTATCCAGGATCTTAACAGGTACTTCCTCGTATGTTAAATCCTCTGCTATAACGTCTGGTTCTAACTCAATGACGTGGTTTGGGTCCTTCACATATTTACGTAACATAGATATGTGAAAAACGTTATGGATGCGAGACATACTTGGTGGTAGGGCTAGTCTGTAGGCTACGGTTCCTATTCGATCGAGGATTTCAAATGGGCCAATAAATCGAGGGTTGAGCTTTCCTCTCTTTCCGAATCTCGTAACCCCTTTCCATGGAGAAACACGTAAGAATACATGATCTCCGACGTTGAAACTTTCGTCTCTCCGATGAAGATCAGCATAACTCTTTTGTCGTTCTTGTGCGGTCTGTATTCGTTGTCGGATCATTTGGATCTTTTCGGTCGTCAAGCGTACCAACTCGGGTCCCAACAATTTTGCTTCTCCTACCTCATTCCAACATATTGGAGAGCGACACTTCCTTCCATACAAAGCCTCGAATGGAGCCATGCCTATGCTTGCTTGGTAACTGTTGTTGTAAGAAAATTCCACCAACGGTAAGTACTTATCCCAACTTCCTTTGAAGTCTAATACACAAAGTCTCAAAAGATCTTCGAGGGTCTGGATCGTCCTTTCCGATTGTCCGTCCGTTTGAGGATGGTATGCAGAACTAAAACGTAGTTCAGTGCCCATAGCTTTTTGTAGACTGATCCAAAAGCGTGAAGTGAATCTAGGATCTCGATCAGAAACTATGGAAACTGGCATGCCATGCAATCTCACGATCTCATTTATGTACATACCGGCAAGACGTTCAAGTGAAAAGTTTTCTCGTATAGGCAATAAATGAGCAGATTTGGTCAATCTATCTACGATCACCCAAATTGCATCTAAGCCTTGAGAAACTTTTGGAAGACCCGTCACGAAGTCCATATTGATGTGTTCCCACTTCCATTCGGGAACTTCAAGTGATTGTAATGGACCTTTAGGAACTTGATGCTCTGCCTTGACACGTTGACAAGTTAGGCACCTTGAGATAAACTCTGCAATCTCTCTTTTCATATTGTTCCACCAAAATGTATGTCGAAGATCTCGATACATCTTGGTACCTCCTGGGTGGATTGCAAACGGCGTGTTGTGTGCCTCCATCATGATTTTATGCTTTAATTCAGGATCGTTAGGAACACAGAGTCGAGAGTTGACTCGAAGTATTCCTTTCTCGTCGATTCTTGCTTCGGGAATGGCACCTTCTTGTACTTTCTTTATCATGTTTATCAGTTCCGGATCGGTAGCTTGAGCAGCTTTAATTTTATCGATTAAAGTTGGTTCTACTCGCACGTGAGCAATCTTCGAGTGGGTCCCTGGTGTCTTTAGCTCTATCTCCATCTTTTGCAAGTCGTACAAAACACACTTTTGTGTTGTCAGCAGTGCACTTGTACTTGCATAAGATTTTCTGCTCAAAGCGTCAGCTACAACGTTCGCCTTTCCCGGGTGATACTGGATTGTGTGGTCATAATCCTTTAACAGCTCAAGCCAACGTCGTTGTCGCATGTTGAGTTCCTTCTGGGTGAAGAAATACTTGAGACTTTTATGATCCGTATAGATATCCACTTTTTCTCCGTACAAGTAGTGTCTCCAGATCTTCAACGCGAAAACGACTGCTGCCAACTCTAGATCATGAGTAGGATAATTTTTCTCATAATCTTTGAGTTGTCGAGAGGCGTAGGCTATAACCTTTCCATGTTGCATAAGGACACAGCCTAGACCTTTGCCAGAAGCATCGCTGTAGATAACAAATTCTCCTGATCCTGATGGTATGGTCAGAACAGGAGCTGAAACAAGTCTCCTCTTGAGTTCTTGTAAACTCTTCTCGCATTCCTCGCTCGATATAAGTTTTGTACTAGAATGAATGATACCGATATCTAGTAATTAAACTTTCAACTCTTGGTGTTCTATGGGAGCCATTTGGTATGAGACTTTAAAAATGGGCTTAGTGCCGGGTTCAAGATCGATATAGAATTCAATTTCACGGTTTGGGGTAAGCCAGAAAGTTCCTCAGAAAAAAAAAACGTCAGAAAACTCATTAACAATGGGAATATCATTCAAGTTTGACGTGTTTTTGTTCAAATCAGTGACATGAGCTAAAAAGGCTTGACATCCGTTTTTCAATAAACGAATGGCTTTATGGCTAGAAATAACAGTTATAGATTTCAATGGTTTAGTTGCTTGAATTTGCATGACAGGTTGATTAGGAATATGAAAACTAATAATCTTATGAAAACAATCAATTTTAGCATGATGGGTAGTCAACCAATCAATTCCTAAAATCACATCAAATTCACGCATCTCCAAAGAAATAAGGTCAACAGGTAATGTGAGGTTGTTGATTTGAACTAGGCAAGATTTATAGATAGTAAATGTAATAGGTATTTCTCCCAATAAGGTTTCAACTGATAAGACAAGATTTAAGTTTTCAATAGTCAAATTTAAACGTTGAGTACATATAGGTGAGATAAATGAGTGGATAGAGCCAGTATCTAATATGGCATAGACTTCACGAGAATTTATGAATAGCTTACCGGTTATCACCTCATTCGGTTTCTTGACTGTTATCGTCAAATCGAATCCCGAATACTTCATTCGGATCTTCACGTATTTCAACCATGGGAATACCACTGAATAATTTTCTAGCAAACTGTTTCTCGGGTTCATCAACTTCATCAGTAGTAAGGTACCAATGATTTCCATTAAAATAGTATCTTCGATAGACTGCAGTTTCCACGATAGTGACTAACTTAACCTGAATTCCTCTAAATTGTAACGCCCAAAAGTATAGAAACATCATTTTTAAATAATCTTGAAAATCATAGCTGGAACACCATAAATCCCAAAGACTAATATGAAAAGTCCATATATTCTGATCCTTTGTTATAGAGCATAACCAGGTGATATCACTCTCCCAATTAGTGAGTAAATTAAAGGCAATAATTTCCGCAAGTTCGTTACTTCCTTTAATTGCTTCTAAGAATGGATCTGGAACGACTGTAGCAGAGCTTTCACCTTCATCCTTACTGGATAGAACACGCATAATTTTTGCCTTAGGCAAATGATTCAACTCTGAGTTTGTAAGAAGATTATTCGTCGCCTCTTGTTCTGCAGCTACATTTGTTTCGGTAATTTCATAGTTAATCTCCTGATTTCCAGATGTCATACTTAACTGTGGTCACAAAATAAATGTTAGTTCAAATAAACTGACTCATCTCTTCATGTTCCTACATTCAAATCGATTCATTAGATAAAAAAAAAATCTAATTTAGGTAGGACACACTAGTGATTGATTCTATTCGTCTCTCCCCTCCTAGTTCTAACCCCAGATCTCCATTAAAGACCATATCCCTAAGCTCTGATGCCAACTGTGACGCCCCCAAATCTGGGCCCACACAGCCCAAACTTGAGTCGTCAAAATACTACAACAAAATTATTACAACAAAGCACAACGTACAACAATACAGTGTATAATAATACACAACTAAGTCTTCACTATTATTGCCACACTATTTTACAAAACGTGAAGACTATGATAACTATTCCTCGGACCCTCACTCCATTCCCCGGCTAGACTCTGTTATGTTTTCATCTCCTGTTGAAAAACAATGGAACAAAAGAAAGGGTGAGCTCAAATAGCCCAGTAAAGAATATCATGACTAAGATAATGACGAATAAATTATCATTAGTCTTCAACAGCTGAGTTCTTGATAGAATACAATAGACTACAAGGTTTATATCAAAAACTGCAGTTAAATTCTTAAACAACGTTCAGATCAATAATAGCAGCGGAATGAGTAATCTATTAGAAGAATAATGCAGACTATAATGTCCACTCGGTTCTCTTTTTAGGAAAAACATCATCAACTTTTATCATCTGAAATATCATTAGTCAAGATAATACAAATTCACAGTTCCTGATCATAATCATGCAGATCAACAGTTCATCTTTGCACTACGGGCCAAAGACATTCAATATAACACCAACGGTCATGATTATACCAGATTCAGCCTTTGGTCATAATCATACCAAACAACAGTTCATCTTTGCACTACGGGCCAAAGAGAACATTCACCACGTGCCATAAAAGACACCGAACAGATGTATCGCCTTTAACCTATTATATCGCCTTTAACCTATCATCTGTTCAACAAATATATCACATCTGTGCCCCCGGCCACAGATATTCACAACAGCTTGATTTTTGGATGATTAGAATGATATAAATGATGAACAGAAGAAATAGGATAACAATAAGTATCGGAAGTTTACTTTGTACAGATTCAAATAATGTCCAAATTGTCAACATGATGTGGAGTGAAATTCAAGATCCACAGTTCAGAATAACGGTTACAATTCAATAGAAAGGTTCACGTAAATAGGAAGGTTCAGTTGAAATAATGAAGTTCAACTATTATGGAATATATAATATTTTCAGGAATTATAGAAGCAATAGTTCCATAATAAATTTCGATTTAGGAGTATGAAAGAAAATAATATCCCTTACCGTAGCAGGTTTGATTAACAAAAGGTGAAGGAAATTAATACAAAGGGTTATTCACCAACAGGCGGCAATCCGCTCCGTAAGGTTATTCCCACAATTTAATAGAATTTGAGTACAAAGAGTTATTCACCAAACAGGCGGCAATCCGCTCCGTAAGGTTATTCCCACAATTTAATAGAATTTGAGTACAAAGAGTTATTCACCAAACAGGCGGCAATCCGCTCCGTAAGGTTATTCTCAGAGATTAATAATGAATGAATACGAAAGGTTATTCACCAACAGGCGGCAATCCGCTCCGTAAGGTTATTCCCACAATTTAATAGAATTTGAGTACAAAGAGTTATTCACCAAACAGGCGGCAATCCGCTCCGTAAGGTTATTCTCAGAGATTAATAATGAATGAATACGAAAGGTTATTCACCAACAGGCGGCAATCCGCTCCGTAAGGTTATTCCCACAATTTAATACATGGAAATAAAAGGCACGTCTTATGAGTAAGGAAGAAACAATATTATTATCGAGAATCAAATAATGATAATCCCTTACCATAGTACGTTTGAATAATGGAAGATGAAAAAGATGGTATCCCTTACCGTAACACGTGACTGGATATTGATTTAAATGAGGTTGATTAACTTGAATAGTACACGTATACTTATAGATCTTCACAAATACTCAAGATGACTTAAGCACACTTAGAGAGAACTTTCACAAGAAGTATTTAGAGAGAGAAAGAAAGAACAAGTAAGGAAGTTTATGAAAAATCCTTAAGTTAAGGCTTCTATTTATAGCCAAAAATCTTATCATTCATTTAATCTAAACCATTCATTTAAAGATCACCTTTTAATCTACACCATCCATTTCAAATATTATATTATCTTTAATCTACACCATTCATTTCATATCACCTAATAATCACCTAACTTTATATTATAAATAAATCAATTTAATTATTCAACAATAATTCACACTTTAATCTACACCATTCATTTCATATCACCTAATAATCACCTAACTTTATATTATAAACAAATCAATTCAATTATTCAACAATAATTCACACTTTAATCTACACCATTCATTTCATATCACCTAATAATCACCTAACTTTATATTATAAACAAATAACTTTATCAATTCAATTATTATGACTAATTGTTATAAATACAGTATAGTTAGCTCTTAGATATCAAGTCAATAAATTAATGAAATACAACTATTTAAATAACATCATAATAGAGATAACAATAATGTAAAATAAAGCATACGTTACTGTGTAATGACAATTATTGATTCAATAATGTGAATTACTGTGCATATGTTACTGTGACAATTATTAGGTTCAATAATTTTAAAAACAGTGCAACAACAATTATTGACTCAATGATATAAAATACAGTGTAATGACAATTATTAAATCAATAATGCAAAATACTGTGTAACAACAATTATTGAATTGATAATATAAAATATTATGCAGTGACAATTATCGATGAAATGATGCGTAACAGTTACGGTGTCAATTATCAGACCAATAATATGAGACACTATGCAATACCGTGTGTTACTGTAGAGTACCGTGTGCTACAGAAAATACCATAAACTATCGTATGCTACTATTCTTTTATCACCGGTATTTTAACAGTTCCGTTGACTATTTTTATTTAAAAAGGTTATTTCTGTCGTTTTCTATATCCGACAAATATTCCGATGTGGGGTCCACCAATAATTTGTTATTTCGGCGCCGTCGGACCAAACGAATATTCCCCGACAAAGCGAATATTGTCCGATAAAATAAAATTTGCACATAACATTCTTAACTTTTAACTTTATCGATTTAACCACTTACTGTTTCAAAAAAAATATATATATGAAGAAAAATTAAATTTTGTATTTCATAAAATTCGGGGTCTTACAACCTCCCCTCCTTATGAAATTTCGTCCCCGAAATTGACGTACCTGACATATCGAAGAGGTAAGGATACTTAGATTTCATCTCAGATTCTAGCTCCCAGGTCATTTCCTCAGTATCTTGGTTCCTCCATAAAACCTTAACTTGAGGTATAACCTTTGAGCGTAGGATCTGCTCCTTCTTATCCAGGATCTTAACAGGTACTTCCTCGTATGTTAAATCCTCTGCTATAACGTCTGGTTCTAACTCAATGACGTGGTTTGGGTCCTTCACATATTTACGTAACATAGATATGTGAAAAACGTTATGGATGCGAGACATACTTGGTGGTAGGGCTAGTCTGTAGGCTACGGTTCCTATTCGATCGAGGATTTCAAATGGGCCAATAAATCGAGGGTTGAGCTTTCCTCTCTTTCCGAATCTCGTAACCCCTTTCCATGGAGAAACACGTAAGAATACATGATCTCCGACGTTGAAACTTTCGTCTCTCCGATGAAGATCAGCATAACTCTTTTGTCGTTCTTGTGCGGTCTGTATTCGTTGTCGGATCATTTGGATCTTTTCGGTCGTCAAGCGTACCAACTCGGGTCCCAACAATTTTGCTTCTCCTACCTCATTCCAACATATTGGAGAGCGACACTTCCTTCCATACAAAGCCTCGAATGGAGCCATGCCTATGCTTGCTTGGTAACTGTTGTTGTAAGAAAATTCCACCAACGGTAAGTACTTATCCCAACTTCCTTTGAAGTCTAATACACAAAGTCTCAAAAGATCTTCGAGGGTCTGGATCGTCCTTTCCGATTGTCCGTTCGTTTGAGGATGGTATGCAGAACTAAAACTTAGTTCAGTGCCCATAGCTTTTTGTAGACTGATCCAAAAGCGTGAAGTGAATCTAGGATCTCGATCAGAAACTATGGAAACTGGCATGCCATGCAATCTCACGATCTCATTTATGTACATACCGGCAAGACGTTCAAGTGAAAAGTTTTCTCGTATAGGCAATAAATGAGCAGATTTGGTCAATCTATCTACGATCACCCAAATTGCATCTAAGCCTTGAGAAACTTTTGGAAGACCCGTCACGAAGTCCATATTGATGTGTTCCCACTTCCATTCGGGAACTTCAAGTGATTGTAATGGACCTTTAGGCACCGACCTCAGTTTCAAGGGGAGAAGATCGACCACCAGTGAGATGCTTTAGATGTGGTCAGGAAGGTCACATCAGCCCAAACTGTACATAGCAGTCCAAAAAGTGCTACAGTTGTGGGAAAGAGGGTCATCTTGCGCGGTTTTGTCCTGCCACAAAATCAAGTCCAGTTGCAATGATGATACCAAAAGCTAGCGCGGATAAGGGAAAATCTGTAGTTCAAGGGAGAGCTTTTGTTGTGACATCCCAAATGGCACGAAACTCGAACGAGGTGATAACCGGTAAGCTATTCATAAATTCTCGTGAAGTCTACGCTTTGTTAGATACTGGCTCTACCCATTCTTTTATCTCACATGCATGTGTTCAGCGTTTAAACTTAACTCCTGAAAATTTGGACTTTGACTTATCAGTTGAAACCCCATTAGGAGAAATGACCATTACATCTACTGTCTATAAATCTTGCCTAGTTCAAATCAACAACCTCACATTACCTCTTGACCTTATTTCTTTGAAAATGCATAAATTTGATGTAATTTTAGGAATTGATTGGTTGACTACCCATCATGCTAAAATTGATTGTTTTCATAAGATTATTAGTTTTCATATTCCTAATCAACATGTCATGCAAATTCAAGCAACTAAACCATTAAAATCTATAACTGTTATTTCTAGCCATAAAGTCATTCGTTTATTGAAAAACGGATGTCAAGCCTTTTTAGCTCGTGTCACTGATTTGAACAAAAATACGTCAAACTTGAATGATATTCCCATTGTTAATGAGTTTCCTGACGTTTTTCCTGAAGAACTTCCTGGCTTACCTCCAAACCGTGAAATTGAATTTTGTATTGATCTTGAACCTGGTACCAAGCCCATTTCCAAAGCCCCATACCGAATGGCTCCCATTGAACTTCAAGAGTTAAAATTCCAACTACAGGAATTGTTGGATACCGGTTTCATTCGTCCGAGTGCATCACCTTAGGGTGCTCCTGTTCTATTTGTGAAGAAGAAAGACGGGAGTATGAGATTGTGCATTGACTACCGAGAATTGAACCATGTCACCATCAAAAACAGGTACCCGTTACCTCGGATTGATGACATGTTTGATCAATTGCAAGGTGTTCAACATTTCTTAAAGATTGATCTCCGTTCTGGATATCATCAGTTAAAGGTTAAAGCTGAGGACATTCCAAAGACTGATTTCAGAACTCGTTATGGGCATTATGAGTTCTTAGTCATGCCTTTTGGACTAACCAATGCTCCTGCAGCTTTCATGGACATGATGAACCGAATATTCAAGGAATATTTGGATCATTTTGTGGTTGTCTTTATTGATGACATCCTCATATACTCCAAGAGTCGCGAAGATCATGAACAACACCTGAGATTGATACTCCAAAAGCTCCGTGAGAACAAATTATATGTCAAGCTGAAGAAGTGTGAGTTTTGGCTTAAGGAAGTCACGTTCCTTGGGCATGTGATTTCCAGTCAGGGAATATCAGTTGATCCTGCAAAGATTAAAGCAATATTAAATTGGGAGCAACCTCGGTCAGTAACTGAAGTCTGAAGTTTTCTAGGCTTAGCTGGTTATTATCGAAGATTCGTAGAAGGATTTTCTCGAATCGCCACTCCATTAACTCAGCTGACTCGGAAAAGCACAAAATTCATATGGAACGAGGAATGCGAGAAGAGTTTTCAAGAACTTAAGAAGAGACTTATTTCAGCTCCTGTTCTGACTATACCATCAGGATCGGGGGAATTTGTTATCTACAGCGATGCTTTAGGCAAAGGTCTAGGCTGTGTACTTATGCAACATGGAAAAGTTATAGCCTATGCCTCTCGACAACTCAAAGATTATGAGAAAAATTATCCTACTCATGATTTAGAGTTGGCAGCAGTCGTTTTCGCGTTGAAGATCTGGAGACACTACTTGTATAGAGAAAAAGTGGATATCTATACGGATCATAAAAGCCTCAAGTATTTCTTCACCCAGAAGGAACTTAACGTGCGACAACGACGTTGGCTTGAGCTGTTGAAAGATTACGACCACACAATCCAGTATCACCCGGGAAAGGCGAACGTTGTAGCTGACGCTCTGAGCAGGAGATCTTATGCGAGTACAAGTGCACTGCTGACAACACAAAAGTGTATTCTGTACGACTTGCAAAAGATGGAGATAGAGCTAAAGACACCAGGAACCCACTCGAAGATTGCTCACGTGCGAGTAGAATCGGCTTTAATCGATAAAATTAAAGCTGCTCAAGCTACCGATCCGGAACTAATGAACATGATGAAGAAAGTACAAGAAGGTGTCATTCCCGAAGCAAGAATCGACAAGAAAGGAATACTTCGAGTCAACTCTCGACTCTGTGTTCCTAACGATCCTGAATTGAAGCATAAAATCATGTTGGAGGCACACAACACGTCGTTTGCAATCCACCCATGAGGTACCAAAATATATCGAGATCTTCGACATACATTTTGGTGGAACAATATGAAAAGGGAGATTGCCGAGTTTATCTCAAGATGCCTAACTTGTCAACGTGTCAAGGCAGAACATCAAGTGCCTAAGGGTCCATTAGAACCACTTGAAGTTCCCGAATGGAAGTGGGAACACATCAATATGGACTTCGTAACGGGTCTTTCCAAAGTTTCTCAAGGCTTAGATGCAATTTGGGTAATCGTAGATAGATTGACCAAATCTGCTCATTTCTTGCCTATACGAGAAAACTTTTCACTTGAACGTCTTGCCGGTATGTACATAAATGAGATTGTGAGATTGCATGGCATGCCAGTTTCCATAGTTTCTGATTGAGATCCTAGATTCACTTCACGCTTTTGGATCAGTCTACAAAAAGCTATGGGCACTGAGCTACGATTCAGTTCTGCATACCATCCTCAAACGGACGGACAATCGGAAAGGACGATCCAGACCCTCGAAGATCTTTTGAGACTTTGCGTACTAGACTTCAAAGGAAGTTGGGATAAGTATTTGCCATTAGTTGAATTTTCCTACAACAACAGTTACCAAGCAAGTATAGGCATGGCTCCATTCGAGGCTTTATATGGACGCAAGTGTCGCTCTCCAGTATGCTGGAATGAGGTAGGAGAAGCAAAACTGTTGGGACCTGAGTTGGTACGCTTGACAACAGAAAATATCCAAATGATCCGACAACGAATACAGACCGCACAAGAACGACAAAAGAGTTATGCTGATCTTCATCGGAGATACGAAAGTTTCAACGTCGGAGATCATGTATTCTTACGTGTTTCTCCATGGAAAGGGGTTACGAGATTCGGAAAGAGAGGAAAGCTCAACCCTCGATTTATTGGCCCATTTGAAATCCTCGATCGAGTAGGAACCGTAACCTACAGACTAGCCCTACCACCAAGTATGTCTCGCATCCATAACGTTTTTCACATATCTATGTTACGTAAATATGTGAAGGACCCAAACCACGTCATTGAATTAGAATCGAACGTTATAGCAGAGGATTTAACGTACGAGGATGTACCTGTTAAGATCCTAGATAAGAAGGAGCAGATTCTACGCTCAAAGGTTATACCTCAAGTTAAGGCTTTATGGAGGAACCAAGATATTGAAGAAATGACCTGGGAGCTAGAATCTGAGATGAAATCTAAGTATCCTTACCTCTTCGAAATGTCAGGTACGTCAATTTCGAGGACGAAATTTCATAAGGAGGGGAGGTTGTAAGACCCCGAATTTTATGAAATATAAAATTTAATTTTTTTTCGTATATATTTTTCCTGAAACAGTAAGTGGTTAAATTAACAAAATTGAAAGTTAAGGATGTTATGTGCAAATTTTATTTTGTCGGACAATATTCGTTTTGTCGGGGAATATTCGTTTGGTCGGGGAATATTCGTGCCGTACGACGGCGCCGAAATAACAAATTATTGGTGGACCCCACAACGGAATATTTGTCGAATATAGAAAGCGACAGAAGTAACCTTTTTAAATAAAAATAGTCAACGGTGCTAAATGTTAAAATACCGGTGATAAAAGAATAGTAGCATACGGTAATTTATGGTATTTTCTGTAGCACACGGTACTCTACAGTAGCACACGATATTGCACAGTGTCTCGTATTATTATGATAATTGACACCGTAACTGTTGCGCATCATTTCATCAATAATTATCACTGCATAATATTTTATGTTATCAATTCAATAATTGTTACAACACAGTATTTTGCATTATTGTACTACACGACATGTTGCATTATTGAACCAATAATTGACACATTATTTATTGCATTATTTTTGAATTATTGTTACCACTGTTGTAGCATTTTTATTATTATTGATGGGTGTTTTATTTATTATATTATATATTTTAGTAGGAGCATGTGTTTTCTTCTATTATTATTATATGAGATAGTGGGAAATGATGGGAGGAAAGTATGATTGTTGGAAATTTATTGATGAACATTTCTTTTAAGGTGGGGGTCAGTGAAGAAAAGGAAGAGTGAAAAAGGAAAGCACGGAAGAAGGAAAAATAAGGAAAGAAAAGTCAGGAAAAAGGATGGTGGGAGAACGTGTTAAATGAGAGGGAAGAAAAATAAGCAGGTTAGGGAATTGTTAAATAAAAGTTAGGCAGAACAGTAAACCCGGTAGGTGAATGGTTCGCCTATAAAAGGGAGCCTCTGCCAAACGAATTCTACACACCTTTCTTTTCTTCTACTACTATATTGTGGGTATTTTCTTTGGGCATTGTAAAATTATTTTGAGAGTTTGAAAGCCAAAAGGAGTGCAGAAAATTTTCAAGTAAGTCTTTGATAAAAGAGTAGTAATTTTATAAATTCCTATTTTTCACGGTATTCACAAATCTTCTTTTAGAAGACTCTTCTTTGAGAAGATTCATTTTTAAAAGCTTTCTTTTGAAGATTTATTTTGGAATATTATTTTAAAAACTATTTTAAAGTAGTTATATTATACTACAAAAATTATGTTAAATATATATATAATTTTGATAGTTCATATTATACGAATTATCATACACTTTGAAATTTATATGTGGTAATTACTAATTATATTAAAAATATATAGGTTGATCAACCTCATTTAAATCAATATCCAGTCACGTGTTAAGGTAAGGAATATTATTCTTTTCACACTCTTAAATTTATTACGGTAAGAGATACCATCTTTTTCATCTTCCATTATTCAAACTTACTATGGTAAGGGATTATCATTATTTGATTCTCGAAAATAATATTGTTTCTTCCTTACTCATAAGATGTGCCTTTTATTTCTATGTATTAATTTGTGGGAATAACCTTACGGCGCGGATTACCGCCTGTTGGTGAATCGTATTCATTTCTTATTAATCCCTGAGAATAACCTTACTGCGCGGATTACCGCCTGTTTGGTGAATAACTCTTCGTATTCAATTTTTATTAAATTGTGGGAATAACCTTACAGCGCGGATTACCGCCTGTTGGTAAATAACATTTCGTATTCATTCCTTATTAATCTCTGAGAATAACCTGACTACGCGGATTACCGCATGTTTGGTGAATTACTCTTCGTATTCATTTCTTACTTGTCTCTTGTTGATAAAGTTTCCTGAAATGAATATATATTCTTTAATAGTTTGCGCTTCATCTAATATCATTTCAACTGAACCTTCCTATTTTTCTAAATCTTTCTATTGAACCTTAACTGTTATTCTGAACTGTGGATCTTAAATATCATTCTTGAATTTTAGTCCACATCATGTTGGCAATTTGGTTATTATTTGAATCTGCACAAAGAAAAATCATAAACTTTTGATATTTATTGATCATACTGTTTCTTCTGATTCATCATTTATAACACGGTTGTTATTCTAATCATCAAAAACCATGTTGTTGTATCTGTGGCCTGGGGCACAGTTGATAGGATAAAGGCGATATAATTATTGTGTCTTTTAGGGCACGTGGTGAATATTCTCTTTGGCCTGGGGCAAAGATGAACTGTTGTTGGTATGATTATGACCAAAGGCTGAAAACTGGCATAATCATTACCGTTGGTGTTATATTTGAATATCTTTGGCTCGTAATGCAAAGATGAACTATTGACTGGCATGATTATAATCAGGAACTGGAAATTTATATTATCATGACCAGCGATGTTTAAGATGATAAAAGTTGAAGCGAGTGGACATTATAGTCTGCATTATTCTTCTAATAGATTGTTCTTTCCGCTGCTATTATTGATACAAAACTTATTGTCTATTATATTCAATTAAGAACTCATCTGTTGAAGGCTAATGATAATTTATTTGTCATTATCTTAGTCATGATATTTATTACTGGGCTATTTGAGCTCACCCTTTCTTTTGTTCCATTGGTTTTTAGAAAATGAGAGAGTAGCCGGGTCTAGCAGGGGAATGGAGTGACGGTCCGAGTGATAGCTATTGTAGTCTTCACATGTTGTATATAGTGTGGCAATAATAGTGAAGACTTAGTTGTGTATTATTGAGTTTGTATTTCTGTTCCATGTACTATTTGTATTAGAAATTTTGTATTTTATGGCGTCTCAAATTGGGCTATGTAGGCCTAGATTTGGGGGCGTCACATAAAAAGAAGAAGATAATTTAAGATCAAACTTCAAAAAAAAATTAAAACTTTCGGTTTAACATTTCACCAAACGGCAACAAAAACAACTAACATAAGTGACAACTTAAGAGATTTAAGACCAAATATAGATGAGAAATTAGGAATATGAGATTGAGAGAAAAATAATTTTACCTTAAACTGGAGCATAGAGTAGCTCAAGACAATCAACTCATTTTTCAAGTTTGATCATTTCTACAAAATTTTTAGTCCATTCCCGTTTTATTTGATTACATTAATTTCGTATTAATTAGTTTTATATTATTGTGCATAAACTTCAATTAATTTCATTCTCTCTTTAAAATTTTAGATTTAAGGTTCCAGTGAAATCTTGAAAGGAAGTGTTCATAGAGAGAGAGCTAAAATAAACTTTTCTACGTGTTTTGTATACGACAGAGGTAAAGAGAGAAAAATATTCAAATTGATTTTACCAGACAGATTTTTAATGATAGAATGAGAGTTTTTTCTTTAATTCAAATGAAACATCGATTTTGAGATAAATGATTCTGAGTTTTAAGTGAGAGTGAAAATAAATTGATTTTGAGAAAATGAAAGTGAATATGAGAGAGAAGAATATGGTTGACGAAGAATATGAATAGTGCTCAATTGATTATATGCAATTATATGAACATATGAATTGACTCAATTGTCACTAAAAAAGTAAAATGTGTGAGACTCCCGGTTAAAAGTCTGGAGTGTGTAATTTAACACTAAAATTGTAAGTTTGAGTGTGCAAGTATTGACCTTTTAAAGTTTGGAGGGCGTCAAGTATCTGACAAGCAAACTTTAGAGTGTGAAAAGTAAATTAATCTTATTATAATGTTAATCACTCATATTTAATTAATTGTTAAGGTGGCCGTTTGAAAAAATTATTCAATGCTCCTATAGTATGGTGAATAGTATGTTATTCTCTTTACATGTATATAGAACCCTTTGTGGTAGAGCTCATAGGAGACACATGTATGTGAATGGAGGAGCAAACTATTAATCATACTTCAAGAGTATAGAATAATTTTTTGGCCATCTGGTGACTGCATTTTTTACGGGGTGGGGACAGACCATTTTTTATTATAATAGTACAAGACATTTTTTTTGCAGAAAATTCTACATGTCTCATTTTCGGGCCCCTAGCTATCTCTTTCCAATGTTTGGCTATTATAGCATCACCAAGAGAGAGTTAATTTTGTGGATGTGATGGTTCTTAATTCATAACTGATGCTTTTTTAAAATCACCATATATATGCAACAAAAAATTATTAAGTGAATTTAGCTTATTAGTACCGGACCAAGTCTTCACTCGTCATACCTAAAAAGAATTTTAGTAATTTTTAGAGAATTTACAATAACTATTATAAATAGTAATATTTTTAAATAATTTACAATACTCATCATAATATTAACTAAAATAAAATAAAGCTATATTAATTTCAAATTTGAAAAGTATTAACTTGACTGTTTTTACTTTCTTGTTTTAAAAAATATTTTAAGTTGACTTCAAAATGTTAATAATGATCTTATATTTTTTAGCCGAATGAGTATCATATCTTCTTTTTTTTTTAAATAGTTATGATATTTATCATTATATTTTCTTTTATTTTTGGCAAAATTACAATTTGGTTCCAATATGTGGTTGGTTCGACTACCAACGTTGCGGCAATAGCATTTGCAGCATTTGGACCTCCAAGCGCATCGCACTAATTTTGGTACATTGCGTTTGAGGGTCAAACGCTGCGTTTGTGAGTTAAATAAACTGTGTTTAAAATAAACTGTTATTAAACGAACAAGATTTTTAAATACGTTAAAACTTCCAAACGCTTAGTAACCAAACATACATAAATAGTACAAGCGTTCCTTGCGATGATCAGCTGCTGGCTCATCTGGATTTGGTTCAATTAGATATTCTTTATGGACTGATTGCCTTTAGGACTGAAACAAACCAAACGTGCATCTTTTTATACTCCAAACTGAGCCCAACCCAATACCAAAGCCTGGATCGGCTTCTACCTTATAGTTCTAGGCGATTCCATTTCTATTTTCCTTGCTCAGAATTTCTTGGAAGCAAAATTTATCTAGAACTCACAAATAAACCAATAATAACCTATTCAAAAACATACCAAGATTCAAAAAGCTAATTAACTCCCAACTCTTTTAAACATCCACCAATTTCATAAAAAGAGTTTCATTTTGACTTTTGAAATTAATGCATGAATTTTTAAAATTTAAATTTCATGTAATTTATATAACTTCTAAAAATAATAAATTTTATAGCTAATATTACTTTTAGATAATTTGAGATAATTATGATTATAATACTAATTCATATCAATTTATATTTTAGAATTTATGAATCTTCTTTAAAAGGTCAGAATGATTATTATTTTTTTGGAACTCAAGTAGTACTAATTATTAATTAATTGCTCTAATACATAATCATTTAAAAATGTATAGATTCCTATCCTTCGAAAAGTAACTTGTATCCCACCTTAATTGTAGTGTATGATCATACGAATAACTATGCATGTGGTGGTAAGATTGTTGATCCATGGAAGAAAATGGGCTTAACTTTGTGTATTCATGGAAAATGCATGCGTTTGAACCGTACGCTTTTGATAGTTCATTTTGAGGTGTTTATTTATGTTTGGTAAAGGTACATATTTATTTGTTTGATGGTAGGTATGTTTGTGGCTCTTTTTCTTTTTCTGATAGAAATATGGTTGTGGGTTCTTAAGCTACATCAATCCTATTTAATAATGTGGTAAATCTGAATTAGAAATATCAAACAAAAAGTAGCCCTAATATTTATAAATTGTACAAATAAGAAAAAAAATTTGTGAAATCATGAGAATTTTGGTAGAAATTAAGTTGAAATTATCCGATGTGGACCGTTTGGAAGTGACACAAGAATGCCACATAAAAAATGATATACATACCTTATACCTCTTTCATTAACAGAAAAATATGTAAAGAACTCGAACCATTATAATAATAAAATGTCAAAAAAATCTACAATTTTTCGTATTGCATTTAACTTCTGTATTATTTACAAAAATAGGAAAAACAATAAGAGTTGTTCCCCGAAAAGGAAAAAAATAGTGGTATGTAGCTGAAAATTAAGAAGAAAAAGGCAAAACACAAATGATACGAATTTAAAAACAGAAATAAATAATGCTCTTGTCCAAGATTATGGACAAATAATAAAATGACCATGACCATACGTATCCTCGCCTTCGTGTAGAAGCTTGACCCTGTTGTGGCACGGAGAAGGGTCAGAAGGCGGCACCGGCCCTCTTGGAAGTTCGTTTTGGATGGAACTATAGAACCCCATCTCCTTAACCTTCATCGCTCGCCCCATTGCAGCCATTTCTGCAAGTAGAATAAAAAGAAGAAATGCAACCCTTATAATATTCTTGATCATGATCAAATTAAAGGACATAGCTGCTCCTAAACTCTAGCTAGTTTTAATCTCTTCTTAAATTAAAATCTTGCTGATCGCCCGATTTATCATCCACCGTGTCGATGGAACAAGTTATGCGGAGCGGTGACGCATGAAAATTAATGTCGCAGAACACAGAGAAAAAATGTATACTATATAGAGAGAAAGGAGGCTAGGTAAGGTACTTGAATTGAAATGGCGCTGGTAATTGGAGAGGAATATATATATTGAAAACCATACTGAATATATATATATATATATATATATATTCAGTATGGTTTTCAACGCACCAAAGTTGTGGGATTTGTTAAAGGGTGAGTTTGTGCGCATTGGCCTTTTTAAGACTTTGGAAAAAAAAATGTAACTAAATAAAAGTCACATGTCGAACCATCCGTTAGCAGCCAATGTAGAAAATAGAGGGATTTCTGTCTTTGGACATGTGGGGTTTTTTAATTTTTTATTACTATTTTTTTTGTCGTGTTTTGTTTTTTATTCTTTTTCTATCTACTTTATCTAATTATATTAAAATTCCCATATATGCTGGCTTGGAGATATATGAGACGATGGACTATTTCAGCTTGCTAATAATTTGACACGTGTAACCCTTGAATTCCATGGCTGGCCCGACGGCTGTTAAACGAGGGTACATTTAAAATTAATTCGAATTATTTTATGTCCGCCGAACAATTTGTGATATGGGCAGATTTGATAAATTAACAGAATGTCCTTAATTATGTGAATTGAATTTCTGATAATTATAAAAGTAATATTATGAAAATACACAGTTATATAATACACGATCGATTACAGCGATAATTTTTTTGAACTATGACGACGTTTAACTATCATTATAGATCAAAAATAATTATGGCGACAATTGAACTGTAGTCATAATTTAAAAAAATTGCCTCCATAATCGACTGTATACTACACAATTATATACATACAATTTTTTCCTATATATATATTATACATATAAATGAACGCTATTATTTTTGTTGCTGGTAATGCTCAAAAAGTCGTGCTTTGCAAGATTGCTATGAATTTCGTTGCACTTGTTTGTTACTAGAAGGACGATGATCGTGTTATGTACTAGTGGCAGTCTGGCACGCAAAACGATAATTTAAATTTAGTGCATCATCAATATACATGCTGAACACATTGTAGTTCATTTAAGCATGCCTGGCCTAGCTGTCGCCTATGATTACATTACATGGAAATATCACAAGACCCTGTTAGTGCTGCGTTGCGATCCTCTTTAAATTTGGTTTGCCTTTTTTCATCTTTTTTTGGGGCCAAATCTGCAATTCGTGCAAACTTTTTTGGTACTAGCTGCTGCCACTAGTATTTTGCAGACTTTGTTGTTTCAATTGCTTCATAATTGATAGAAATCATTTTCAAGTTTCTAGAAACCAAATAAGTGAAGTCGACAGTAAGTTTTGAAATGTTACCCCCCCCCCCCCCCCCCCCCCCCCTCCCCCCTTCAAACTCTAAATTAAAACTCAATTATGTGTGAAAAAATTGACATAACGATTAATTATTTGATATGCCTGCGACCAAGGTGCAAAAGATTTTAGTGAAGATAAATGTTAAGTATATTTATATAGTTCACTCTTAATATATTGACAGAATAAACTGTGATATCATATCAATATTAAAATTAAATTCTAAAATGGTAGATGTTATCAATTCAATGAGATCTTAATTTAATAATTAAAATTGAGACTTTAAATAGTTTAAAGTGTTTCGAGATAAAAGTCTGAATCGATTCTACTTAATGATTATAATTGAGGTTTTAAAATTGAAAAACTGTTAATACTGATTTATGTAGTTCAATTGTACTTGTAGGATTGGTTTGTGATCTTTCTAATTCGCCCAATGTCATTTAACTGTCCAAGTGAACGGTTGGGCTTATCCCATTGAGCTCAGTTCTGCCCACCAGCTCCTTTTTGTAATTATAATAACATTTTCTTATCTACAACTGTAACTTATAAGGTTTTAATTAATAAAGTTTGCTATAAACTTTGCTTTACTTGAATTGAATGCATGTACAGTGGAGTATGTATGCTCATATCTCTCTCTCTCTCTCTATCTATCTATATATATGTGTGTGTGTATTTTAAAAAACAAATAAAATATATGAGATTGCTTATATTTATTATGTTAAATATATATTATATGATGATGTTCTATCCTTCAAGTGAGTCTTTGGCATTAGTGATCTGTTGGGGGATGCCTCCGATATCTATGCTCGTAGTAGGAAGAAAAAAAGAGTATCAACTATTAACGGAGATAACGTTACTGCAATGTGTCTAGTGTCTAACCCCCTACCTATGGCATTGTGTTCCCTTTATATTTCTTTTTTTCATTGGCAGGGAACTTTGATGGGATGGGGTCACAACGCATCCCATCGACGTCCTAGAGCCTCTCGCCTTGTTAATTTAATCAAGAGCCCGTTGTTTGTGGCATAATAGATGTCCCTAGACTTTAAGTCGTGGGCCTCCAAGGACTGGCGGGCAAGGACCCTCTTTGCCAGAGGCTTTATGTGCGAGTTGGGCTTAGAGCCAAGCCTCAAAGCTTGGGCCCAATTTATTTAAGTTATAGATCGCCACTAGGGTTGGGTCATTAGGGCCATTGGATTAAGCCTTCAATTCTGCGTCTATTAAATTGGGCTTTTCGTCCTGGGCCGTTAGAATGGGCCCTCGGGGTTTACCCCCAAACATTGCCCTCACTCCTTTATGCTACTTTAGTAATATGAAAAAGTATTGAGGCGTTTAGGGTGGGAACATTATGGCAGTTAGGGGTGTTCAAAATTTTCGGTTTTTTCGGTTTTTTACCGAACCGATCGGTATCGGTTTTTTCGGTACCGATTTTTTCGATTTCGATTTTTTCGGTATTTTATATTTTTCGGTACCGGTAGCGGTATGAGCATTTTTGAATTTCAGTTTGATTCGGTATACCGAAAGAACCGAATTACATAATATAATAATAAATTTATATTAATTATTATATAATTAATAATAATTATATATATTATTATATATATAATAATATATATAATTAATAATAATTATATATATTGCTAATAGGTAAGAACCGAACCGAAAAAACCAAACCGAATTTGTACCGAACCGGTACCGAAATCGGTAATTTGGTTCGATTTTCGGTTCTTGTTTTAGTGGTAATTTCGGTTCGGTACCGGTTCGATTTTTTACCGATGGACACCCCTAATGGCAGTGAGTCGAGTTATGTTAGGTCTGAGTGGTCTTATCACCAAATTTGATAAATAAAAAAAACGTGTATTTATTCTAGAGACATAAGGTGCCATACTTTGGGGGACGTGAGTAATGCTGGCAAAAATGCTAGTCGTTACACGTTCCAATGTGAGAAAACCGTTTGTTTCCATCTAGATCATTGATTTTAAATTGGGTATTTAATCTGAGTCATAAGAATGGTGTATAAATAAGGGATGTTGGGGGGATTATATTGGCATTCTTTTGAGAACGAATTTATTTCTTATATGTCGTCATGAAGTTGGGTGTAGAGTATCCATGATTGTTATTTCTTTTGATCATCTTTAACTTCAGTAAGTTCGTCGAACTTACCCATCTTTAGGCCATTTTCTTGCTAGAATTGCTAGTCTTTTCTTATTATTGTGTGTCTCATTGTGTTTATTGTCGTGTAGTATGGCTAGAACAATTAGGGTGCTATTTGCCCTCTAGGTAACCTTTTATTCTTAATCAGTAGTTTGTCGCTAGACCCAATGTGTGTGGCTTCACTCTAATAACATTGACTCGATACGTGGACGACTTCACTCTAGCGACACTGACTTGATACCATTTGCACCCATCGGTATTTTAATCTGACTTATAGGTAGTCATTTCCGCTTAACTCTCTAGGTAGCCCTTTTCGCTTAGCCGGTGATTTGTCGCTAGACCCAATACCCTTTATCAATAATTTAATCTGACCTTTAGGTAGTTATTTTCTCTTAACCCTCAAAGTAGCCATTTTCGCTTAGTAGTTCTTTCCTCTTAACCCTCTAAGTAGCCAATTTTGCTTAGCCAGTAGTTTGTCATTAAACCCGATACCCCTCGCACTTATCAATATTTTAATTTGGTCTTTAAATAGCCCTTTCTTTGATATCGCATGTATAGGCTCAAATACTATTTTCTCCTGAAATATTAGTTATTTAAGAGGAGATGCTTAAACCTATATTAATCCAAAACATGATACTTTATACTATTGATGTGAGATTTATCTCTCATATGACAAGTTCATATAAATATTTATAACATGTAATTTGACTTTTAGTAAATTAAAATTTTAATAGGTTAAAGAAGCCGGGTCTCAACAAAGCTTGCCAAGTTAGATGAGATATTAATTATTTTTGGAATTAATTTCAAACGAATATTAAACAAAATAAATCCTTCGCCTCATTAAAAGAAAAAGTTTTTATTTCGTTTTTATTTTTACAAAATACAAACTTTTTTATGTAGCTAAAAATATTAAGTATGAAAAAATAATTAAATTCCCATCCCTCTCACAAATGGTTGTAGTAGTAATATGCTAATCTGCTGTTGCTACTGAATAATTTTTCCTACTGAAGTCTCTTTGTTTATTTCTTCGAGACATCTTTATCGTATCCTTCCTTCCCCAATTAATCAGGTAAATCCCTCTTATTTCTGTACGTATCGTCTTCTTATTCTTCTCGTATAATTGGTCGTCTGTTTGAAATTATAGCCCTTGTACTGTATTGTACTGAAGCTGGGTTTGAGCTTCAGCTGAAAGAATAATTAGATGTTTTCTGCATCACTACTTGTGCCGCCGCATTTAACGACGCCTTCAAGGTTTTGCTCTGTTCACTTATATTTCGAAAATTTACACACACACACACATATATATGTATTGAGAGAGATTGATTAAATGATTCATAGCTTTTCCGCTAATAAAATTAGGTTTAGTTGGGAAAGGTGCAGAGCGATTGTAAAAATGTCTGCAACTGGACTTGGAAATCGAGGAGGAATATCAACAATTGAGTCCCTGGTAATGAAGCCTCCTGCCCACCCTACTTACGATTTGAAAGAGGTCATCAAACTTGCCCTTTCTGAAGATGCTGGAGATCGAGGTCCATTGCCTCTCTCTTGTCAACTTTTCTAAATTTTTGTTTTTAAAAAATCTTCTTTTTATTTATCTATTTATATTTCGTCTATCTGAATGCTATGTTTAGATGAATTATACTCTCTCTGCCCCAACTAAGGAGTGCCATTTTCAAAAAACTTTACAAAGTAGCACTCTTTTTTGGAAGGAGAGAGTATAAATTCATATTTAGTGCTGTCTGAAACTTTATGACATACTCTCTCCCTCCCAAACTGAGATTCCGTTGGACTATCTTATGCATATGAATGGTTTTTCAAAAGCACACTCGAAACATATTTTAACATATATCATAGGGCATGGGTTCTGGGTGCTAAATCAAGCAACATTTTGTGGTTATAAATGTAGGAGACGTGACTTGTATGGCCACCATTCCAGCTGAGATGGAAGTTGAAGCACATTTTCTGGCAAAGGAGAATGGAATCGTTGCCGGAATTGCACTTGCGGAAATGATATTCAGTGAGGTTGATCCTTCATTAGAGGTATCGAGACATTAAAACCTTGGTTGTAAGCAAATGGGCTTTTTTTTGCCTTGAATGAATCCTCCATTTTTCTTCGTGACAAAACATTCAGGTGGAGTGGTATAGAAAGGATGGAGATAATGTTAATAAAGGATTGCAGTTTGGCAAAGTACATGGTATATTGGAAAAAAACTAGGTTCATGCACAAAGATTGAAGAGTTTGTTAAGATTTTTCATTTTTAAGTTGTTCCTTCAGTGCTCATCTGATTACATATGCAGGAAGAGCGCACAGCATTGTTGTTGCTGAAAGAGTTGTGCTTAATTTTATGCAGAGGATGAGCGGAATAGCAACTCTTACTAAGGTGTGTTTATTTTCAAGTAATATGAAATTTCTTAGGGAAAAGAATAAGAAATCATAGCAAGAATTAAAATCACAGAGGATTAATATGAATAACAAGAAGAGGCTGTAAGTAGAACAAATGATTGATATGTAATGTATTGAAACAAGTAAAATGATGAAAAGATTTAAAACTTATTGTCTATTCACAAGTATTTAAAGTTCAAATTGTCAAATATAAGAACTGCTATATTGAGAAGGTGCATATTTTCCATAACTTTATATTATGTGCCAGGGATAGATCAAAATGTTTATGTTTCTTCCAGGCCATGGCAGACGCTGCACAGCCAGCATATATTTTAGAGACAAGGAAAACTGCTCCAGGTTTACGGCTGGTGGATAAGTGGGCGGTGTAGATCACTTCTCTCCCCTGTATACCTCGTGATTGGGTGTTACCCTTTAGTGTTTGTTTGTTTAACTAACCTTTAACCTTTCTGTCTTTGCAGGTACTAATAGGTGGAGGGCGGAATCACCGAATGGGTTTATTTGATATGGTGATGATAAAAGATAATCATATTTCTATAGCTGGAGGTGTCACAAAGTCTCTCAAGTCTGTTGATCAGTATTTAGAGCAAAATAATCTCCAAATTGGTGTTGAGGTAGTTGCCTCTATCATTATTATTTATTTATGCCTCTTTATTAAAGTTCCTCTGTATTAATAACCCCCCTATCAACCAACTTAATAGATATCCTGGCATAATGAGGTAATCATAAGCAAAATGTAAAACCTAAGTGCAAAATCTGATACCATGTTTATTTGTCAGAGGCTCTAAAAAGTTGTAAGTTGAATGTGTATGCTTGTGAGAGCATGTATGAGTATATGTCCAGTACAAATTTCAAAGTAGATAATAAGTTTGTCTCTGTACGCAGATAGAGACGAGGACACTCGAGGAAGTAGCCGAGGTACTGAATTATGAGTCTCAAGCAAAGACATCATTGAGTAGGATAATGTTGGACAACATGGTTGTCCCACTAGCTGATGGGGATGTTGATGTATCCATGCTTAAAGCGGCTGTAGAACTGATCGATGGGAGGTTTGACACAGAGGTAGCTCTATTTATCACTTGCATTTTATTTGTTCTGTTATCTGCAAGAACATGTAATAGTCTTATCATTGGTCCCGTGATTAAACCTCCCTCTAAGCTCTATCTGTTAAACTATCATAATGTGTTATACACTTATCCAGCAAAAGGGGTGGAAGCTTGCTTCATTTGATATCATGATTAATCTTATGTATTCCCTGCAATGGGCGAACAACTAGGGTGAAGCTACATGCATTAGAATGGGGTCAATTGACCCCACTGAAAAAAAAAAATTGTTTTATAATGTAGGATAAATTTTAAAAATTTGAAGTATTATATATAAATTGACCCCACTCAAATTTTATAATTTTTTTATTATACGGTGTCAAATTAAAATTTTATAACTTTCTCAATCAAATTTTAACCACATATGACTCATATACCCTCAATATATGTATCTCTTTCTATAATATTTTTAAACTAAATAATAATCTAATTTATATTATTTTTCAAAATAATTAATGAATTAATTATTTATGAACAATTGTGATTAAAAAAGTTTATTATGAGTCAATATAGTTTATATATATCATATATTATTAGTTATCATATTTTCATTGTAATATAGTATATTATATATTGACTTGGTTCAAGGGCATACCCTCTTAAAGAGCATACCAAGCATACCCTCCTGAGCGACGGACGAGGCGACGGTTTGGTCCGTCGCTAAAGGGGATATGCTTGGTATGTTATTTAAGGGGGTATGTCCTTGAACTTTACTCTATTATATATATGTGTGTGTGTGTGTGTGTGAGTACAAAAGTATTAAAATTTCTAACTTTGCCCCTGCGAACAACCACTATATTATTAGTTGATCAATGCCTAAGCTTTAATTGTACTTTTGAATTTACTTAATGCATTTATCATTAGACATTCCATTTGTCCTTTTTCAAACCTGTGGAATGTAGTTGCATGATTTAGTAGGTTCATATACTATTCCCCACTCAAAAAATGATCGGTTACAAAAATAATATTCCCTCTGTTTCACAACAAGTGTCCCGATACAAATTTTGCAAACATACAAATTTTACTATAAGGATGGATTCTTGTTCCATGTTTACTCCTAATTAATAAGTTGTTAGTTAAGTAGTGATGACATGGCAATTAAATTATGAAGGCAAACTTGAGAATAATGTGTCATTTTTTACTAATTAATAAGTTGTTAGTTAAGTAGTGATGGCATGACAATTAAATTATGAAGGCAAACTTGAGAATAATGTGTCATTTTTTACTATTATCAATGTAAAGATGACTTATTTTTGTGGAACAATTTTTTTCTTACAAATAGGACTCTTTTTTTGGAACTGAGGGCGTATCATCAAGCAAAAAAATAATAGTTGCATTGATTGGTCGCACTTTCTTTATTGAAGAGGTTAAAATCTCTTTTTCCGTTGCTTGGTGCTTATATGTTGGTTCTTTCATGGCAGGCATCCGGAAATGTTACCCTTGAAACTGTACACAAGATCGGACAAACTGGAGTGACATATATATCCAGGTAAACACTCTTCATACTCCTCTGTAGTAAACTAAAGGTTACAAAAAAGGAAGTGACTGAGAAGCATAAAAGAATTCTAGGGCCATCAGAAATATCTTTTTAGAAAATTATACTATTTTGGCAAGCTAGAATAAAAAATGGAGTTTAGAATTAAATTGATTATTTCTTTTTAATAAGTGAATTATATTTAAAATTTGACTCTTATCTTACTTGGAATTGAGTCATAATTTAATTAAAATGTCTAAAATTTAAGAATTTTCATCAATTGGAACCGCATGTCAGGACCAAAAGGCATTTAATCGTTACAAATAAATTTTGTAAAATTAGTTTTAAAGTACAATCCCCATCGGTACAGTGCTTCTGAGAAAATAAACTATGAATAATTAAAAAGTGTGACATTCAAGTCGTGCTTCAGGGGAAAGTCCTAGGATTATATTTCAGTTTAATTATTAGTTTCGTGCTTGTTTCTTGAAACAACAAATTCTATTAGGAATGTTTTATGAACTCTGATGGATTCTTTACAGCATTCCTTTAAACCGGGAAATTGTTTCTATATATAATTCACACGAAGACGTCTATTATTCGAGTGGTTCTGTTTTGTGTCCATCATGTTGTAAAATATCTCTTTGAGGTTTTTAACACTTAAGAATAGCAGTACCATATTTATTTGTATTAGTTGGAAGTCGTCACAGTTCTAAGTTGACATACTGACAATGTTTTATTTTCAAGTTGTACATAACTAAATGCCAGTCTGGAACTTCAGACATGCAAAAACGTAACCAGCTTTTCGTGTTGGTGTAAAATTAACCCATGCCAAATTTGTAAAGGGAATTGCTATATTCTGACATGAACGTGGGACCCACCTAAAATATCCTCGTCCTTGTGAAAACTAGCATTTTTTTTCTCTCTGAAAAAATTACCTGTGCCTCCCATTTGGAAATGGTCACATTTTAATATGGAAGTTGGCATGATACATCTGTATTAATTATTACTCCATCCTTTCCATTATATAGGTCGTTTTAGAAGTTTTTTTTCTTTCCAAAATATAAGTCGTTTTACATATATCTAGGAGAACAAATTTAATCATTTCCTATTCTATCCTTAAAGATGAAATAATTAAGAGAGAGAGAAGGAAGAGTAATTAATGAGTGTATGGGTAGTAATGGAATTTCAAACCAACATTAATTGCCTAACATTAGTATTAATGATATTTTTTAATATGTGTAATCATGTCTTAAACGAGTTATATAATGGAAAGGAGGGAGTATCATTTAGTCAAATATTAGTATGCCTTCTACGGATCTTATGTCCAACAAGCATAAGAAACCGTGACTGGACCCTGGACTACCCTCAAAAGTATATCGGGGTATTTGTTGTTGTCTTGAATTTTGGTTGCATAAGTTACTTGTATTGTGTTAAAAATAAATAAAACAGGAGGAAAATTAGTGAAGTGTTTTTTTTACCGAGTGGTTTGTTGATTTTTGCAGTGGTGCATTGACACATTCTGTGAAAGCACTTGACATCTCCCTGAAGATTGATACAGAGCTTGCTCTCCAAGTTGGAAGGCGCACAAAACGAGCATAATCATTCTTGAGCTTATCTATCCCTCAGTTTCTGCAATTAGTTGCATTATATTTAATCCTTGTGGCTTTGTAGAATGAATAATTAAATAAAACAGTAGAGCTAGTGATAATCTTTCAGGAACAATAAACACAAGACAAACATCGTCTTATTTAAAGTTACAGAACACTGGAGAAGAAAAAATCCTTTTCTTTAGATTTTGTTGGGCAACATCTGGAACTTCACAACACGGACAGTAAGTTTCATAGTCTCAACCATGGCAAGATTTTGCATTCTAATTCTGGTTGGTCCGTATAGCCTCAGGCCATATACTTTTGGTCTTTTCGAAATTTAGTAGATGCAACAGCGGCGTTTAACCATCCCTTCTAAAATTGCATAGAAAAAGAAAGAAAAACCCCTTCGGTTGGAGAATTACAATCACTTTTTTCTTCTTGGTAGAATTTCAAACTCATTTGACTAGTAGAACCACAAGCCAATCAAATATTTAGGTTGGTACACCATCTGGTGATGAACCTTAAATGTTACTCAAGAAACACAAGCTGTAACAGTTCTCGGAGGGAGGGAAATTAACATCTAGTACACGTTTGGTGATCTTTTTCTCCCTTCAGTTATTATTTTTTTGTGTGTGCGTGTAGGTGGGCATCTTCCTGCTATTTAATGATCCAAATTGTGAGCCCATTTTTAAATCAGTGTGCCAAGAAAATCTTACTAATATCTAGGTAGAATTCGGCTACGGCCTACCCCTAACCCCAAGTTGCTGTAGAACTGAGAACTTGTTAAAGCCAGCCGGCTAATAAATTTTGGTACCGACCTGACCTGAGAATTTCAACCCCCAACCAGTAAACTACCCGCATGGTTTCTTTACAACGAATGAATGAAAATAGGGTAAAAAAAGTTGCGACTTTGAATGCAGTGGTCATTACCTGTCGTGTTATCATCATAAAGAACCGAAACGTGTAAAAGTAGGTAAAAATATTGACTGAAGTTAATAAATTGAATTAATCCTTACAATATTTGATGATTTAAGATTTCTCTGTCCTTTTATCTGTTTGTTCGGCTTCTAATAACTTTAGGTACTCATCTCCTTACTACCTAATTTCTGATGGCCCATCTTTTTAACACTAATTTCATCAAGTTTGTTCGTCCTAGCTAGCGGAATTAATTTTGTTGGTAAAGTATGTTGTGGTCTTGAATTTTTGTCCAAGTTTTCAGCATCAAATCTCGTCAGGAGTAGAGTTTTTTCTTCTTCTGAATAAGTTTGCATTAATTTTTATAATAACTTTAAATCTGTAAACAAATTTACAAAATCTTAATATTCGGAAAAGGGAAGAAGAAGATCAACTTCAAACATATACTGCTCTTTTTTGTTTATAGCCAGCCGAATTTAGTCATTAAACCTTGATAAGTCAGTTTGGATATTATATGCCGCCCGCCCGCCGTTGAAGTTCATCATAAGAAACAGTAAAAATTCTGCACTTGCCCTTTCAATGTCTGGAAAGTCATCTAATATAATGGCATCCTTACCGTGGTGGTACAAAAAAATATCCTTTAATCCTCCTGTACATGTTTTCACTTTCAAGACTAGACTATTATTAATCATTAATTCATATTGTATATTAATGTTTATATTCTGTTCCATGAACAAGCAAGGGAAAATTTTGAATTCACAGAATTATCTCTCTCTCTCTCTCTCTCTGTGGGGGAGGGGGGATAGGCATCCACAATAACTGATTGTTGAGAATACTGTTTTAGCAATTAAATACAAGAGCAAATTGGTTTTAACATTGTCCGTCACTAAAAGCTAACTCCATACCAAAATTTATAAAATTAAAGTTAATTTGAGACATTTAGTTGTTATAATAGTACTCCCAGCAATCGTCTAATGTGAATGCGTTCCCTATATATATATATATATATATATATACACTAACTATTAAACATTACGAATATCATAGTAAGATTCTTAATGTTTTTATTATAAATCAATGTACATCACAGTGCATGTTCTTTAAAAACTATTAATAACAGCACTTCATATCATGTTAATTTTTCTGTATTTGTTTGGCGTTAATGCCCACATGCAACATGCCGACCAGGAGGGCGGTTAAAAGAATTCTTTACCGACTAGCCCTTATACAATAGAGAGAATATTATGTGTGTGTGTGTGTTTGTCTATTAAAATATGCACGCACTTTTATCTTCATTTTTTTACCATTCACTACCACTTTTAGTTGGTCAGTGATTAGTAAAATCAATCATATATAAGATGCAAATTTGCATGGTGTCCGTCTGTACCGTCAAGGTTTCCATGATCACAACGATTAGACTAAAAAATCGCCTAGCGACAAAAGCTATACTGTTGCTAACGCTACTCCACGCTGGATGATCGGATGGAGATCAATTAAAGAAGATGATTTTTTTAATTGATTTGGTACTCAGAATTTGGATCATCGGATATATAATCTTCAAATTAAAAACCATCAGTATATATAAAAATAATCTGTGATCTTGGATGTTGGAACCCATTCTTGAACTATTCTTTTTGTCATAGACTTAGAGATATATTTTTACTTTTTGCTTATTTTAAAATTTAAAAATACAATTTTATAATTAAACTGTAAAATAATATAAATTTTCTACTCTTAATTTTGATTGATGAAATGTTATATCATGCATGCTACCCGTACATAACTAATGTTAAGGAAATAATTTGAAAAAAACTGTTATTTTAAAAATATATCTTTAATTTTGAAAAAGAGAATTACTATAAATTAAATTTTATTATAACTGTTGGTATACTTTTTAAATCTTATTTAAAAAAAATTATTATTATGTAAAGGAAGAGTCCTACTAAAGATAAATAAGAGTATTATTTTAAAAAGTATCCTATTTTTAATAGAATGTTTATTATATGTTGGAGTCTTATTATGATAAATAATCTTATTTTTTATAAGAGTATTAATTTGAAAATGTCATATTTTGAATAGGAAGAAAAAATATATGTGTATTTTATAAATAGAGTATTATACTTAATTATTGAAGTGTAATACAAGCAAAATCATGCAGTATTCTAATAGTTGAGAGATAGTATAAGTGTGTTTTGTATTTGTGTGAGAGAAAAGGTTTTTATAATTTTTATATTTCGCGCAAAAAGTTTGTATTACGAGGGAGATGATTTTGTAGTTTTTATTCTGTATTCCGTGTAAAAAGTTGAATTATGGTATTATAGAACTTCAAGTTTTAGAACGTAAAATTTGGAAGAATTATTATAAGCCCGCTAGTTTAATAAAACAAGTTTACAAATACAATAATCAAATACTACATCTGTTTATATTATTAAAAAATGAGGTATGACATAGATTTTAATGTCACGCCTCACTTTTTAATGGTGTAGATGAATATAGTATTTGGTTGTTACGTGTTTATACTTATACATTTTAATATAGTGAAAATTCAAAATTTGACCCATAATTTTTTTTTAAAATAAATTTTCATTTTAAATATTATATTATTTTATTTCTCTTTATTTATATTATTTAATTTACGCGGATTTAATTTCAACAATTACTACGTTGTGACCCATTAGCCTTTGAAGCAATTATAGAAGCCAATCATGTCGGTATAAAAAGGTTAGGCTACTAAAATTATCTTTACCGAATCCAACTTTTACGTTTCAAATAAAGGCAACAACTAAAATGACATTGTCTTAATGAAAAAGAAACGGTAACAATTAACAAACTAGTAATTTGGAAGGAAAAGGAGTGTTAACTAGAAAATAAATAAATTTGAAAATAAAAGAACAAGATAGCTAGTGCCTATAACAAAACCTAGTTTAACAAAATATTACTTGTTAATTGAAGAGTTCGGATTCATTAAGGCACACAGAAACAACGACTTCACATGCATATGTGAGTCATCAATGATAATGGTGAGTCCATCAATGAAAAAAGAAAAAAAATGAAAGGATAGATGGGCGGCTGGCTAACTATCCATCCATATAGCATTACGCTATGGTGACTAGAATGAATGGTGCAACTAACCTAACTTTATAAGAAGATTAGAGTAGTAGTGGTGGACCTAAAAATTAAGAAAAGATTATCCCTTTTTTTGTTGCACGCACAAAATAATTAGGCAATTACATTCAAGTAGTAGTACTACTATATATATATTCTTACTTACAAGTATAATAATTGATAATTGATATTTTCATAACAAAAAATTATATTTCTATAGTGTCTCTCACTCACATGAATGAAGATGGTCTTACGAAAATATCAATTTTTTTTTTAAAAAATATTAATTATTTGATAATGTTATATACTTTTACTATTCTTGTTAGTAGTTAAAGAAATAAAAAGTAAAGTGGATAGTGAACGTAAATATTTAGAAAAAGAGAGAGAGATTCTTTTCTTTTTTTGGACACACATTATTTAAAAAAATTATTTTATATTTTTAGAGTAAATGAATAATATATTCTTTCTTATTATATACTTATAAGTCTCATTATAAGAAATTTTTTTAAATATATAAAAAGAGAGAACGTACTGTTGACTCATGCCCAGGAAGAAAATATGGAATTCTCTGCATTCCTTGACAGATATTGTCTTCCCACCTTACCGAAAGGTTTTAGTTAAAAGCTACCGAAAACCATTCCTTTTCTGCACACCTCCACGAGTCATTGTCTCCTCTAAATGCATACTTAATCATATGGGCTGCTGCTTCAACTTATTCGGCTTCTATTTATTTCTTGTAATTTAATTAATTTAGAAGATTCCTATGCAGGATGAAAATACTTATTCTGAAATCTTAAATACAGTTTTAAGATGCCTAAATTTATAACTACATTGCCCCCCCAAAAAAGTAATTAATGCATAGGAATTGATACTACTATTAATTAATGGAGTTGAAGATGGGTTTAAAGCCGTAACATAAACATTTTTAATTAAACTAAATAGCTACCTTACTCCTATAATTAATTTATATACATATAAATAACTACCCATTAAGTCATATAATTATTTTCGCTACTGATTTTCTTTCCGCATCTTATAAGTGGATATAATTGTTTGAAAATCTTAAATTTTCACACAAGACTTGTTAGAATCGCATGGAACTCTCTTCTCTCCCTTCCTCTCTCAATTTTCCTCATTTCCATACCAGCAATATCTTATATCTCAACTATGGAAAACAGAAAACTGAAAGGAAAAAAAAAAAGAATAAAAATAAGGTGGAAAAAGAAAAAACATATCCAAATTACCAACCATGGTGGTTTACTTGATGACAACTGGGACCGAAATGTTTGAGAATGGGGAAAAGGTCAAATATGTTGAACATTATTCTTTTCTGGGTACAACATTTTCCGTGACAGAAAAGGACCAACTATTTCTAGATTCAATTTATCTAAATATTTATATTTAATTAATTCTTCAAAAATATTTATTTACTTCTAGAGGCATAACCTAAACCCCATATATTCTATGCATTCAACCCAGACGCGCATAACTTGTGAGAGGAGTTGATACTTGACATTTCTGTGCAGAAAATTAATACTTCTAAATACTACGTACTAAATACTGGAGCTGACGACACTGATTTTGACCACTACTATCTGAAAACTTTTAATATTATAAAACTAGAATTAAGTTCAAAAACATGCAGCTCCCATTAATTAATTAAAATCCTTTGTTACTTCAAGATCATGCTGGCCAATTGTTGAAGAGATAGAACATTAAACACCCAGAATCAAAATTAAAGTATTACAATGGCAAAAGAAAAAGCTTTCATTTTCATGACATAAACTCAGAGAAAGATAAAGTCGATAGCAATCGGAAGAAGTTTGAAAGAGAGAGAGAAAGGAATATATATATATATATATATATAGAGAGAGAGAGAGGGAGGGAGAGACAGAGATTTAGTTTTATTTGTATTGTATAATAGTTTGTGGGACAGTATGAGGAGTATTTGTTTAATGGTAAGTTGAGTGAAAATGAAAGCATTGCCGGGAAAGAAAGGGAAAGTTGTAGTGTTGCTGAAGGAGCAGATGCAAATGGTTATGGAGATTCGAACCAACGACTTTAATGGAAAGGAAATTTCTCTCTAGTCTCTACCTTTCCTTTTCCTCCTTTTCATTCTCATCCTCTTACCTCTTTAATTTAATTCCTCCTGTTACCCCTTTTTATCTTTTTTTTTTTTTTGATTTATCTGATTTTCTCTTTTTCGTGCTTGAAATCAATCACTCAATTGCTGTTGATGATCTTGATGTTCTTGGTGTTTGATTTTGTTTTCTGTTTCTGGGGTTTTTAAAGTTTGAACTGTTTGATTAAAAGAATCATAATATTAGGATTCATATGCTTAAAATCTGGATCTTGTGTTGGTAATGGTCGTATTGATCTTGGGTTATGGACTTGAAATTTCTGGGATTGGTTAACCGGGTTTAGGGTTCGAGAGTCTGTGGTTGTTTACAGTCGATGTGCTAGATTGAATCAGAAAAAATCTATTCCTTTGGAGTTGTCAAGTTTTTGTCTTTTTCCAATATAATTTTGTATATACAGTCAGATATTGTGCAGCGAAGGGTATTCATCAATTCCCACTTCTATAATTTGAAAATCCAGGGGGAATTTTAGTCCTCTTGTGTTTCTCACTCATCACATAGAAAAAGAAAACAATATAACTTGTAAGCCTTGTAACAAGAACCAAGAACCACTATTTTTATTGTGGGTTTGATTAATTTCACTTCTATTAGTTGGGTAAAGTTTATTTTTTGATACCAACAAATTGGACACATTTGCTGTAAATTAGGAAGAGGAGAAGAATGATATAGTTTTTGCTGGAAGGAGTAATTGGGTGGTTATATCTGGTGGATTATTGCGTTTATGGGAATACCTGATAGTTCACTTTTAGATTTGATTCTGAACATTAAGTCTTGGATTTCTTGGGGAACTGGTGATCTAAGTTCTTTCTCTGGTGAATTCAAAATGGCGGATAAAAGTAGCAAAATTTGTTGGAACTGCATGATGAATCTTGCAGAGTCTTGCATCAGGTACCACTGCCAAATATGTGGTCGGATGTTGTGTGAGAATTGTGTGCAGGAAAATGACTCGTTTGGTGTTGTTTTATCGAGTGATATGAGTAGCACAACTGAGGCCGGTTTTGTTATCAAATCTTGTACGTTTTGCTTTGATATCAGCATTAGGAACAAACTTGGGAGAAAGTACTGCGAAAAAATTCATCCTTCGGAATCTCCACAGCAAAGCCCTGAACCACCATCTCCAAGTTCCAGCGGTGAAAGATTCAGTGAGAGATTCGATGGATGTTCTCCTCATGCTGCAGGCAGATGTAGTGTTGCAGCATTTACTAGTAACCCATCTTCAGTATCAGTTCCTCATTCTCCAAGCAGGTATATAGTAATAACATCCTGTTGAACTTTCTCCAAATTCCAAATCTTTGTATTCATATTTCATTATTAAAATATAATACCTTGATCGTGTGAAATTGAATAGTTTTGTCTATGCTAAACATGGAGAATATATGATATAACTGTGGAGTCTAGTGATTATGCTGCAAACAACTTAGTTGTGTTACATTCTTCTATTTTCCTTGTCTTTTTTATTATATGTATATGTATATGTATGTATATATATACCACTTTGGTGGCATTTTCAGTAGTTGAGATTCTGTCTAAGATTTGAGTAACATCCTCTCTGCCCTTGAATGCTTACTAGTGGTTTTGGAGACTTTATAGTTTTTATAGCTTGTAAGACCAGTGATCTTCCTAATCATTAGCGCTACACAAGATCTCAGTAGCCCCTGTGCAAATTATAAAAACTTGCTACTTCTAGTGTAAATTGATTATATTATGCTTATGATTGTAGGAGTGATGAAGATGATAGAGACGATCCCACGAAACACTTTTTCAGCTCCTATTGTAATGATATGTCAGATGTAGATTCAAGTAGTGTTAGTGCTAGACATGAGTTTTCCAGTTTTAAATCAGTTGGATCAAGTCCTTCGGACAGCCCCTTTAGGATTCATATTACTTCCAATAGAGTTGGGCATTTTGTACAGCAGGAGCAAGGGAGGAAATTGAGGTCTCAGAACGATGGTCCCTTTGATCAAGAAACTTTGTCTATTTTAGAAAGGCCTGACACAGAGACTGATTATCCAGATTATAATTGTGAAAAAGCAGATAATTTGTCAATATTCCAAGACCAACGTGAGAAGCTGCCCAAACCATTGGATTTTGAGAATAATAGTCTCGTTTGGTTTCCTCCACCGCCTGATGATGAAAATGATGAGAGAGAAGACTACTTCTTTTCATACGACGATGACGACGACGACGATGACTATGTTGGAAATTCTAGTGTGATTTTTTCATCTAGTAATAGCCTTAATGGCATGCTCACCGAGAAGGAGAAACAAAACGGTGACCACAAGGAACCGCTGAGAGCTGCGGTACGTGGGCATTTTAGGGCTCTTGTGTCACAGCTCTTGCTTGGGGAGGGTATAAAGTTGGACAAAGAAAACTGCCAGGATGACTGGCTTGATGTAGTCACAGCAATATCTTGGCAAGCTGCAAATTTTGTGAAACCAGATACTAGCAGAGGAGGCAGTATGGACCCCGGTGATTATGTAAAGGTTAAGTGTATAGCATCAGGAAGTCCTAGTGAGAGGTATATATTCTGCTTCTCTGTCTCCTTAATTTCTTTTAAATGCTACAGATCCATATTCATCCATGCAACGGGGTAAAGTTGTCATTTTAACAATTAAATTGTATAATGATTCATTTACTTATATTTTACGGTTCGCAGCACATTTGTTAAAGGAATAGTTTGTACAAAGAACATAAAACACAAGCGCATGACTTCGCAATACAGAAACCCCAGACTACTGTTTTTAGGAGGAGCACTTGAGTACCAGAGAGCTCCCAACCAGCTGGCATCTTTTGATACGTTACTCCAACAGGTATTTCTTAATTGCCAAATTGAACTATTTGGTGAGATCTGAGCAAATGGCTTGAGCTTATGAACTTTACTTTTCCAAACAGGAAATTGATCATCTGAAGATGATTGTTTCAAAGATAGAGGCCCACCGTCCGAATGTGCTATTGGTTGAAAAAACTGTATCTTCATATGCCCAAGAGTATCTATTAGCAAAGGAGATCTCTTTAGTGTTGAATGTTAAAAGACCTTTACTAGAGCAGATAGCCAGGTGTACTGGTGCTTCTATAACTCCATCAGTTGATAAATTGTCTACTACACGGTTGGGCCATTGTGAACTCTTCCGGTTAGAAAAAGTATCTGAAGAGCTTGAGGCAGCCAATCAGTTAAACAGGAAGCCATCCAAAACCTTGATGTTCTTTGAAGGTTGTCCAAGGCGTTTAGGGTGCACGGTAACAATCTTCTTTTAATCCATTATGTAGACTATCCTACTATGTCAACCCCTTGATTAGTAGTATGAATGTTACACAATGCCCTCTTTATGCTAGACTTGGCAATACAAAGTTTCATTTCTTTCCATAACTTCAAATTAATATGTTTATTTGGATTTGAAATAGAAAACATCGAGCCTAATAAACTTCTCACCCCACCCCCCACAAAAATAAAAATAAAAAAAATTAACTATTGAATTATGCAAGTAGCATTTATGTTTGATATCTTGCTAAGCAATCATAAACTTCATCTTTAATTTATAATATGGAGGAAGAAAGACTGGATGACCATTTTACCAATGTCGGATCCCTGCCAAATGGAGCTATATAGCAGGATGTTATTTTTCAATAGAACCACTCGCTATGTCTTTTACATTTAAAAATGTCTTAGTCTTTCTAACTTGTGAATGGATGCAATTATTTATGCAAGAGCATTTGTTATCATGACTTATTACTAGTAAATAATTTGGCCAAACTATTAAGGCGTATGTACCTGAATGGTCTCCTATCATCTATTATGGATCAAAGAACAATTTTAAATTTTATTTGATGCCCAAGTAATTTCGCTTTAATGGACTTTGCATCTAGTATTAGCTCTGATCAATCGCCTATTACATTGGTTCTTTTTCTCTTTAAGTTTGAGAATAGTCTTAGGAGCTGTTTGATAAAACTGAATAAAATAGTTTTGAATATTTAAGCAACCTGAATGAGAAGTAGAATTATGAATACTGAATGAAAAAAGTTGTTTGATAATTGATATATCTAAAACATCTGAATAATATTTTTTTAATATTTTATCCTTCTGAATTATGCTGAACAAGTATATAAGTATAAACGTACTAAAAAATAAATTTAATACAGTATTAATTACACAATATTTTAATAATTCAAACAACCCATTCCTCATCCGTAAAGTTGAACGTGGTAGTTGTGGGATCATAATGATTTCCGGTCTTGCTTTTAAGTTGATACCACGCGGTATATTTTTTTTTACATAATCATAGCGATTTTTCATTTGCTTATAATCTCAATAAAATTGTAGGTGTTTTTTAGTATTTCTCCCACTTTTGGCCATGAATACGGCTCAAGGCTACTCCCTTGTCTACCATTTTCCGTAACCTCATGAATCCATGCTTCAAGAAAAGTTTTCATCACACTTTCATTCACCTTGTTTTCGTTTGATTTTGAGTGTCACCGGATTGTTCTATGCCTAACATGAAAAGAAACATAAAAATAAACAAGTATTCTCATGGATTTGAGCTTTCTTATGAGTTATGACTACACGAGATTCACTTTATAAATCCAAGTTTAACACGTTATACAAAGGTTCCAAGTTTAAAACATTAGAATTAGCATCTAATAATTAAACTCTAACAAATTGTCGTCATTATTATATAGCAAATTGTATTATAAACATTTATACAGTTTCATTCTATTTTTTTGGATCACAAGGGATCAATATGTATGTATGTATGTATGTATGTATTAAGGCATGAACTTATTATTTATCAATTTATCAAATATTGTTTTGCAGACAAGGTGCACACTTGTTTTTCATTCTTAACTATATAAACCTGTTCCTATATCATGGTAAGAATCATTTTTCATATATATTGTTTGTCGATGAGTACTGATTACATAGATGTGTGAAAATACGAATACACACAAATTCACACATTTATCTCTCAGTACGCTTATGCATAATAAATAAATAAAATACAGGGAATACTAAACCATGTAACAAATTTTACCATACAAGCAAAGCAAACAATAAATCATGTAACAAGTCAGAAAACATATTTTAGCAAGTTATATGCGTAAATTGAAACTAAATTTAGGGATTACCTGAATAGTAGAAGAGAAGTTTGCAAGGGAAAAAAAAACCCTAACTTTAGTACATAGATTTGTTTATCGAAAATATAATATATAAATTAAAGGGGAAAAAAGAAAGATGAGCATATGGATTTATATTAGGTGTTGAAACATATATCAATTAAGAGTTTAAAATATAATTACGCCTTGTTTGAAAACTATGTAGTTGTAAATATGTAGTTCATCATATTATATATTAAAAGTTTAGCCATAAAGAGGTTTAAAAGAAGAAGAAATTATAGAAGAAATAGAAGATGAAAGGTTTTAGATTGTGTACCTAATGTCTGGAGTGGTGGGATAGGAGTGGAGTAGGCTGAGAAGAAGCACAATGAACAGTGAACAGAGAATATGTATTGTATGAGAGTATTTGTGTGAAAAGAAAGTTACTTCTTATTTGGTCAAATTTTTGCTCATTCAAACCCATTTAGTTATAAACAAACAGAGCTTTAGTTTTGTTTTTTCCTATCCAGCATATAGTCTACCTCCATATATCTGTCAACCTGCCTAATGCTGGTTTAAGCTTGCTTAAATGTTGCGTCATACATCCTTATGGGATTGACTATTGAATAGAGATTTTAAAGCAGTTCAGTCCACCATTTCTACAAGTACAGCTGGAAATTAGAGAGATAATCTTCTTTGTGTCGACAGGTTTAACATCAACCAGAAAAGTTTTTTGAGCATGTAATGTACTTCAATTTCTGAACTCCCTTTTGTTTTCCAGATCAATGTTTATGGTTGCTGTTTGGTGTATGCTTATAACTGTGTTGTTTATTGTCCAAGTTGCCAAAACAATTCTCCCCCCCCCCCCCCCCCCCCATCTATGGACAGCTTTTTCCATCTACACGGTTTATCTGGAAAGCAACTTGATGTCTTTTTTATATTCCTTTCTTTGTGTTTTCTCTAGGTTCTGCTGAAGGGTTCATGTCGTGAAGAACTAAAGAAGGTCAAACATGTTGTTCAATATGCAGTGTTTGCAGCCTATCATTTATCGCTGGAAACTTCCTTCCTGGCCGATGAGGGTGCTAGTTTACCAAAACTGAAAGTGAAACCCTCAATTTCAGTACTAGAGAGGGCAGCTGTTGATAGTACCATTTCTCTTATCCCTACTTCTGTTGCTCCCACTTCTTACCCAGAAAGTGCTGACCTCCGTAGATTTGATGAGTTTGCAGGCCTCAACTTAGAACTTGGGGAAGGGGAGTCCGTGATTGAGCCTTTTAATTCTCAATGTTCTCCTACCTCTGTGGAATATAGTGTTGGACCCTCAAATGAATTAGGTGATGGTTTAGCAACTACTGTGGCTCCAGAGGAATATAAACCTAATCTAGTTCCTACTGACAATAAAACTTGTGATCAGGAGGAATGTCTGGACCCCATAGATAATATACAGCGGCAACCAGCAGAACTTCCTGACCTGAAAAACTTTGAAGAGGTCTATGAAATGGATGCCTCTAGTGAATACTATTCAGTGACTGATAATCACCAGAGCATATTAGTATCCTTTTCAAGTCGTCGTGTGCTTAATGGAACTGTATGTGAACGCTCTCGGCTCTTGAGAATTAAGTTCTATGGTTGTTTTGATAAGCCACTTGGGAGGTATCTGCAAGATGATCTGTTTGATCAGGTAACTTTTTTCTTCCATGTCATACTGAATTTTTTGGTGTACTTGTTGGACGATGGGATTTATTATACAATTGCACTTTGCAATCTAGATGGCCTTCTGTCGATCATGCAAAGAGCCAGCTGAAGGCCACGTTGTATGCTATACCCACCAGCAGGGAAATCTTACAATAAACGTTAAATGCCTTCCCTCAGTGAAGCTACCTGGGGAACGAGATGGAAAAATATGGATGTGGCATCGATGTCTCAGGTGTGCAAATGTTGGTGGAATTCCACCAGCAACTAGGAGAGTGGTTATGTCTGATGCTGCTTGGGGGCTTTCTTTTGGAAAGTTCTTAGAACTTAGCTTCTCAAATCATGCAACCGGTAATCGTGTTGCCAGCTGTGGTCATTCTCTGCAAAGGGACTGTCTTCGTTACTATGGGTAATGCTGTTTTCTTTAAAGTGCTTTCTTTTTCGGAATGTTGCCATATGATTTTGCTTGAAACTAATTTTCTTATATGGTGGTTGTGATTAATGGACATTTGTTTTCTGGTATTACAGCCTTGGGAGTATGGTTGCATTCTTCCGCTATTCACCTATTGATATTCTCTCTGTTTATTTGCCCCCGTCAGTGCTCGAGTTCATTCCCCATGCTCAACAGGATTGGCTAAAGAAAGAGGTGGCAGAGGTGATATACAGAACCCAAATATATGTGATATACTTGCTTGATGTGATCTATATATTAACCTACTCCCTTTTGCCGCTGCTACAGTTTTTGAACAAGTCAGAAGCCTTGTACGAGGAAATATCGGGTGTATTTCAGAGCATTGAACAAAAAAGTACATCTCTTGAATATGAATCTTTTGCTAGAAATGAGTTACAAAACAACATCATGGAGTTTAAAGAGCAGCTTATAAAAGAAAGAAATGATTACAAAGTAAGCTCCATGTAGATATAAAATATTTCATTACGGTGACAGGGTCCATGGTCATATGAACGTTTAACTAGTCCTTTAATGTTAATTTCATGTTGGAATATATTTAATTAATCCATCATTTTGCTTCTCACTTGCTTCCATGTCTTTTAACAGTATCTGCTTCAACTAGCTAGTAAAGACAGTTCAGAACTGGGTCAGGTAGCTATGGATATTTTTGAACTTAATTGCTTGAGGCATTCTCTCCTAATTGGCTCGCATGATTGGGCTCGCCGGCTTTATTCATTGGATTCTCTCCTCAGCTCCAAGGGTGCAGAGGATGTTGTATCATATGCTGAGCTAAAGGATTGGAGAAGTGTTTCATCTCTCAAGGATAGCAGTTTTGCCCATGATCATGAGGAAAATGTGTCCGAGTTTACAAATTTTCAAGATTCTCCCCAGAAAGATTTACAATCTGAACAGAAGGGTGAACCTGACATATCACTAAATGATTCAGATGTTCCTGAATTTTTCATGTCAACCTCACGCAAGAATGACGATGAGGTGGAGATACACTCAGATGGGGAATCTGCAGTCTACAAGACATCCTTGGAACGTGCCCCCTCAGCTGCATCTGAACTGTCTGATAAAATTGATGCTGTGTGGAGTGGTTCGGGCCATCTTTCATTGAACTCTCAGTTACTTCAATCAATGAAGGCAGATGGACCTGAAGCTGCTTCACTCGGGCAAATGAATAATATTTATAATCCACCCTTTAGGAGGCTGTCGTTGCCAGCAAGAGTTTATTCCTTTGATTCTGCTATAAGAATTCAAGAAAGAATTAGGAAAGGACTTGGCCCCTCCTCATTGCATTTATCAACAGTTAGATCTTTTCATGCTTCTGGAGACTATAGGAATATGGTTAGAGATCCCTTATCTAATGTACAAAGGAGTTCTTATACATTTCCTCGTGATGCCCAGAAGTTTAACCATTGGAGCACCAAACCATTATTTATCTCTGCTGCATCTCTCTTACCCAAAGGGGCACGATTGTTTCATCCACAAAATGGCCAAAATAATTTGATTATTGCTGTTTATGATAATGACCCCACTAGCATAATATCTTATGCTCTTAGTTCCAAGGAGTATAAAAACTGGATAGCTGACGAACCTAATGGGTTTGAGGGAGCCTGGGATGCTGCTCGGCTGAAGAAAGAAAATTCTGTAGCCTCTACCTTTTCGGCATGGCAGTCTTTTGGCTCTCTGGACTTGGATTATATCCACTATGGAAGTTATGGCTCTGAAGATGCTTCGACAACCATTGGTACCTTGTTTACAGATCCCAAGAGTAGTCCTCATCTTAGAGTTTCTTTTGAGGACAAGTCATCCGATGCTGGAGGAAACGTGAAGTTTTCTGTTACCTGTTACTTTCCAAAGCAATTTGATGCCCTCAGGAAGAAATGTGGCTGTAGTGAAGTGGATCTTGTACGTTCTTTGAGCCGCTGCAGGAGGTGGAGTGCACAAGGAGGAAAAAGTAATGTCTATTTTGCCAAGTCTTTGGATGAAAGGTTCATCATAAAACAAGTCACAAAGACCGAGCTAGAATCTTTTGAGGAGTTTGCACCCGAGTACTTTAAATATTTGACAGATTCTCTAAACTCCAGAAGTCCAACTTGCCTTGCTAAAGTTCTTGGTCTATTTCAGGTTAGACCGCATTTCTTATCTGCTCTCTGTTTTAGTGTGCAAGTCCATTGATGCATGTTTTTCTAGGGGTATGTTACCAGAAGTTTTTGATGGTTAATACTTTGTTTTTGTTATTCTGGTGTACTGTTTAAAATGTTAGGTAACTGTCAAACACTTGAAGGGTGGCAAGGAAACAAAAATGGATATGATGGTGATGGAGAACCTATTTTTCAGAAGAAACATTTCCAGAGTCTATGATCTTAAGGGCTCTGCACGATCTCGTTACAATTCAGATGCTACAGGAGCCAACAAGGTCTTGCTAGATATGAATCTATTAGAAGCACTGCGGACAAAACCCATGTTTCTTGGAAGCAAGGCTAAGAGAAGCCTGGAAAGAGCAGTTTGGAACGACACATCCTTCTTAGCGGTAAGCTGATTTTTTAGCATCCAACTCCAAAGAATGAATCAATCTTTTGCAATTATTTTTAGAACTTCGACATCAGTGTTGATAGAAATCATAACAGGCCGGAAGCTATGTTATTATAGAGAAATTATGATATGGCATTAGTTGATTGGCATACAATCACAAATCTCTAAATGTCAGCAATTTTTTTTGTGAGTTTATTTCCTCGCTAACTAAAAATAAATAAAATAATACTAGTTGGTTTATTCTTGTTCTCAGTCTGTTGATGTAATGGACTATTCTTTGCTGGTGGGAGTGGATGATGTGCGGAAGGAGCTGGTTCTGGGGATAATTGATTACATGAGACAGTACACTTGGGACAAGTATTTAGAGACGTGGGTGAAGGCTTCTGGAATACTAGGAGGTCCAAACAATGCTTCTCCAACTATTGTTTCTCCAAAGCAATACAAGAAAAGATTCCGAAAGGCAATGACTACCTATTTCCTTACTGTGCCTGATCAATGGTCATCATAAACTTTGCCGGCGGATCAGATTTTAAGTAATGTCAAATTATACTCCCTCCGTACTGAAAAAAAATATAAGAGCAAAATAATATGCAAAAATGCATAATAAATTAAAAATATAAAAAAGAGAGTTCTTATATTTTAAAATGGAGGGAGTACTTTGGATAAATATGTACATTGTTTCTCATAAGTAACAATGAACTTCTATAAAGAAAATATTGTTTAGCATAATTTGATTAGCAAATATGTAAGTGACTTTACCATGCACGTGAAAATGCAATGGGAAGTCTTGTGAAGAGATGAGACTTGACAGAAGTTCGGTTTAGAAAAATTGACTGTTCAACATTACAACTGGAATCTGGAAAACCTTGATCATGCTATCGAATCCAATTGTCTTTTTGGTAGCCATGCACACAGGCACGCGGATGCATATATCATTTGGACATTTTGATGGAGGGCTATTACCTATGGATATCTTAAATGATTTGGAAATTTCTTGTCACAATCTAAATTTATGTTGCTATACTTGATAAATGCTTCAATTTTTATGTATTTAGTTCATTACTCTGGATCAGCTGGTAAAATTAAGCACGAATAGTTGTGCAATGAATAAAGCTAAAATGTAAAAACACAGCAAATTAAGTCAGAAAAAGGAAGTTTGTCTACCGGAGTCATTTAATGGATAATGTACCTAAAGTAAGCTACAATAATCTGAGCATAATCATGCACATACAGTCATTTCATTGATAATGTCAGCATCAAATCAAACAAATGCTCCTTCATTTTCTCCATAAGAATATAAAAAGCATTGTTTGATTGTTGACAACTCTGCCAAAAAATAAGTTGAGAGAGAAAATGACTCTCTATTTTATATATATATATATATATATATATATATATATATATATATATATATGAGAAAAATGGATGTGCACAGCCGTGCAAATTCCAAATGTACACAGTCTACGATCGTAGAGGGAATTAACTCAACGATCGTTGGTTGAGTTAATTCTCTCTACGATCATAGACTGTGTACATTTGGAGTTTGCACGGCTGTACATCTCTATTTCTCTCTCTCTCTCTCTCTCTCTATATATATATATAGAAAGATATAAATATTGTCGTTGCAGCTTCAACTCATATTCATGCCACAGCTATCCTTCATTAACTGGCAGGAAACCCACTCGCTTCTTCAAGTTTAAGCAAGTTTGTAATGAACACAGAAAATTCCATGCAAATCATGGAAGTGAGACGGAAAAATTAGAGGAGCTAGCAATTTCGCGCGCGTGTAATTATCGAGAAAAGAAAAGAGAAAAAAAGAACATGAAATGTCTAACAAAATCATATTTGCCGTCTTGGGTACGTAATTCCATAATGCAACTTTTCAACTATTTCCTTTAATAAACTCGGTCTTTAGTAGCTTTAATGTCACGGTTTTCAGATTGATCTTATTTGTTCAAAGGCGTATAAGTACTATTGACTTGAGAAATATTTGTTAATTTCCTCTAATTTATATTATGCGGTGTTTATAGAATAATCACGTTCTGCTTGCTTGCTCATTCTACCAACATATCGGCCGGGGCTTGACAAGTTCATGTTCTCAACTCTCAAGTTGCCTCCATCACTCCATGGACAATTTCCCATTTGATAATTAATTAAGAGAGGAGTCAAACAAATAACAACTTATCCATATACTCTCTATAAATGGTTGGCTGGCTTTTAATTTCTTTATAATGGAGTACGATCACTTTCATTTATATGTACTTATGTAAATATATATGCATAGACTCAACTCAAAAAGTCAAATAAATTAAAATAGCGAATATTTAAAATACGTATATTAAAAAATCATGCAGGCCAAATTATGTCGAACCTTACGGTACTTGTCACATTATAGCTTAACGCAATTACTAAACAAGCCTAGCACTATGTCTAGCTTTTTGTTATCATAATTTATATGTTAATACCGTCACTATATACCTCACCTCTAAATATGAACATGCATATAAAAGAATATGTAAAATGCTAATATCGTCACTATATACCTCACCTCTAAATATGAACATATAAAATAATATGTAAAAATTGACAAAACTAGAATGGCAAATCTTATGAATGTCAAACCGACCTCTTGGCTAGCATTAGGCTCTCCAGCTGGTCATTGGCACTCATGTTACTACTGGACTGGATCCTTCTTGGGGCTTTCACTTCAGGAAACTTGGGCAATTCTACTAAAAAGTAGAGCTTTTTGGACTTGAGTTGTTTATGATGTCCCAATGACTTTGCCCAAACACCGAAATTCTTAACCGCCTCGGATTCTAACAAAACATAGTCGGGATAGTCTCTTATATGTTAGGTTTGGACTAAAAGAATAAAATAAATAAAGTAATAAAATAGATAAATAAATGGAATGATTCATCCCAGTGAAGTTTGAATGAATTATTTCATACCCTCTCTCAATAAATAAAATTTATAAATTTAGGAGGGATGAGAATTGTCTATTCCATTCAAATGGAGCGACCAAACACAATTTTTTTATTCCATAAGAATGAGTTATTCTATTCTAACTTTTATTCCTCCAGCCGTATTGCTATTTGTTTGTTTACACGCTATTTAGTTTATCTCTTGTTTATTTTTATTTTTTTGAGTATGATATGAACACAAATAATAAAGCTGGTCTTTTGGGAGCTGGCCTATTTAGTACACACAGCTGGAATGGGTGCAGTAAGGATAAGCAAGTGTTTTTGGGTAGATGAGTTGGGGGGGGGGGGGGGGGGGGGGGGTGTTCGGTCAAATAAGGAGTGCAGAAGTTGAAAATATGCTAGTTTTGACACTACTAAATTAAAAAGTTAATTATCGACTCTTTGATTAATTTTATCTTATTACTAGCACCCTCAATCCTACAAAATAATGTCACAATTAGGACATTAATTTGAGTTTATTTTGTCTAAAAGTGATGGTCACTTTTGCAAAAGCAGGCATTAGTGCAAGAAATTTGCATTTTACTATGAACTCACACCATAAGTACAACGGCATATGTCTATCTAAAATTAATAATGTTGAGTTTCTTTCTAAAAATTAGAATTTTATTTTTCAAAAAACTCGTAATATAATTTAAAAGGTCTATTAATTCTCATAAATGGTTTTCAAATTATGTTATATATATATATATATTGTACATATTTTAGGGGATATGAAGAGTTTATACATTATATTATAAAAAAAAAATTGAATGATTAACTCGGTATCTACTCGTGACATAATTTGAAAAGATTGTGAAAATCATTTTTTTTAATTAAATGTTATCTACTATTTTAAAGTTTATCTATGCATATAAGAATTTCTATATAATATATAAATTTAAAAAATACATTTTTTGCAAAAAGCTTGTGCCTTTACCTTAGTAAAAATAAATCTCTGAGTTGGGCAAAATTTGTAATTGAAAAGAAAGAAAGAACGATAGCATGCGTAAAAAGTCGGGAAGAATTTTTTTAACATAATTACAATTACTTACGAACTAGATATGGGCTTTCCTGACTGTGAGAACAGACGGCCATTAGAATTGTGAAGACCATTCCTCTTTGTGAACGTTGAAACATCCTAAAAAGACTCTTTAAGCTGCGTTTGAATTATAATAATAGAATAAAAATAAATATACCTTGTGTTTATTTTGACAGATAAGTCATTCCGATAAAAAATAATAATAATTTCATTACCTTAATTTTATTTCTATTGAGAAATTGATGAAATGAGATTCAATTCAATAAAAGAGATTGATGTAGTAATTATGGTCATCCTATCATATCACCCACTATCAACAACAAATATGCGCTTAAAATGTTGAAAAATTATTTTATTCTTTCCGTCCGATACTTCAATGCAAAAGTAACATTAAAAACTTGAAAGTTACATCAACGCAAACGTAACATTAAAAAACTTGAAAGATAAAGATCATTAATAGGTACCACATTTTACTTTCATGTTTTATCTTAGGAGACGTTTGATTTGTCGGAGTAGGCATTGGAATGGCACACAAAGCATTCCATTCCGACGTTTGGTATTCAAATTACGGATAGAATGATCATTTCGACGGAATGTTCATTTCTTAGACGGGTAAGGAATGAGAATTCTAATAAATAAATAAATAAGAAAAAAAATATTAAGACAAAAATATTCTCACTCGTACAAATAAGTATATATAATATAATATAATATAAGGGAAAAAAAGTAGTAATTTAAAATATATCTTAGTCAAGCTTGACTAAAGTTACTTAGAAAAACGATGTAATTTAAAAAAAATCTTTAATTATAATTTTTATACAAAACTTGCGTCGTTTTGTTAAGTTGTCTTAGTCGATAGTCGAGCTTAACTAAGACACGCTTTAGATTACCTTTTCCCATAATATAATATAATGATATTTATTATATTTATTTTGTATTATATTACATTAATAAAATATATATTATATTATATATATAATATGTATTATACTTATTTATAACATATAAACATATATGCATAATATTAAATATAAATGTATAATATTATAACATATAATATAATATGTATAATATATAATATTATATAAGATATATATATATATATATAAGAATATTTTAGTTGGTGTGCATTTTATTTTATTTCATTATGATATAATTTTTAAATAATTTATCAAATGCATGAAAAAAATATTCGATTCCATTTTTATTATGATCTAATTCTAATTTCAACCGTCATTTTATTTCGTTCTAAACTAAACTAATTTCGTCCAATCAGACAGATCGTTAGATTGGTCTTGAATTCACTTCATTTTTTTATAGCTCAGTTGGACTTTGCATTTGAGACTCGTACTCATTTCTACAACCAACCTTGCCCGCAAAAAGGGAAATCACTAAAAAGGATTAATCTTTGTTTCTAGGTCCCCAAAAACTGAAAGAACAATCTTACATAGTGCCAGTACGTTACCCATTGTCTGTATGCCCCAAATGAGATTAAAATTCAAGTGAAATAACTTCAACACTTTCTAACCTGTGAAGAATTTATGCTTACTCCATATATTCATCTTCAGTTTTTTTCTTTTTGGAGGCTTTTCCTTTTCTTTCTTTCTTTCTTTTCGTGTGTTTTGTGGGTGTGTAAGGTGGGGTTTACACCTACCATCCAATAGCTGCAACAAATTTTCAAATTTGGTCCATTAATTGACCCATCACTACAACAAACAGAATACTCATCTATTTCCATAGGATTTATTTCAAACAAAACACCAAATGCATTCTGCATTAATAAAGAAGAAATTAAATAAATACATGACAGACGACACTGTTCTTATTTCTCATGCTTGAATCATTAATTCTTTTCACACGCAATGAGAGGAGGAGAGGGGAAAAAATGTTGCAAAATACCTTGCAAGATAAAAACAAAAAGAACCAAATAATGAGTTCTCTGGTACTACTACTATACCTGTCAAAGTTGTTTCGACTTTTGTAGATGCTCCAGCAATGAAGTAGCCTTCCGCTTGGCCCTCTCTGTACCACTCTTCACAAGCTCTGTCAGCGGTATGACTGCACCAAGCCTACTTATACAAGCAAGATTCTCAGTATCTCTCTTGCACAAAGAAAGCAAAATGGCAGCTGCATTCTCTTTGTTCCGTGGCAGACCTGTTCTTACAAGATCTATCAAGGCAGGTATGGTACTAGCTTTTACAATTGCAACCTTAGCCTCTTGGTGGCTAGCAAGAACAGAAAGTATAGTTAAGGATTCGTCAACCATGCAACTGTTTGTATCTGTTAGCATCTTCAACAATGCTGTAATAATCCCAGCCCTGATAGCCCTGCCCTTATTTCCCTGATAAATACACAAATTAAACAAGGCCGTAGCAGCATCTTTCTTTCCTCTTGTGCTTCCACTCTGGAGCAATTCCACCAAAGCCGGTATTGCACCAGATGCACCAATAATGATTTTGTTCTCATCAGCAAGTGACAAGCTAAAAAGGGCTGCTGCTGCGTTCTCTTTTGTTTCCATGCTTCCAGCTCTGAGGACTTGGACAATAAAAGGAATGGCACCAGCAAGCATTATAAGTCCCTTATTATGTTCATATATAGAAAGGTTGAGAATGGAAGTAATTGCATTTTCTTGAGTTATACAATCTTCAGAAGTCAGTAAACTGACAAGAACTGGTATAGCTCCTGCTTCTCCAATTAGTATCCTATTATCTGTGCTTCTTTTGGAAAGTGATCGGATTTCAGTCACTGCAGTCCTGCGTTCCTCAATGGTTTGACTAGAGAGCTTACGGACAAGGGCTTCAAAAGCCTGTATGTCTCCACTAACATCATGAAAACTTCCATCACTTCTTTTCATCCTCCCACTTGTTAGTGCTGTTGGCTGCTCAATATTGTGTTTTACACACCACTGAGTAATAAGACTTCTTAATACATAATTCGGGGTTAGAGTGAGATGCTGGAGTTTCTGTTGAGTTTTTGGACATGTTGTGTTACCACAATCTATCCATCGCTGTATGTAAGATCTCTCATATGTCTGGACAATAAAGGGGAAAAAAAAGATTTAGAAGGGAAGAACAGAAATAGTGGTTTTGTCTCAGAAAATTTGAAGGTAACAATCAAGAGGAAAAAATGTTAGGTCGGCAATTGAGATGCAGAACATACCTGTCCCGTGGCCACAATAACAGGATCCCTCATCAGTTCAAGAGAAATTGGGCAGAGAAAATCATCAGGCATTACAGGGGAATTGAGCTTCTTATTATCCTCTGAGCTCCTTTTGTTCGAGTCATCTCTGTCGTCAATTTCAACATTGTTCAATAAACAGACCTCAGACGATGCAGGGGAGTTTATCCTCCTATATAACTTATGAATAATATGATCTGAGCCATACCCTTTTGAATAATTAGTTCTTGAAACACATTCCACCTTTTCAGTAACTTCATGATCAATACTGCCGATATTCTGAATATGTAAGCTTCCTATTGCCCTGTTTCTTGGCTGAAGTGGGTCAATATCTCTATCCAGTGGCTGGGATAAGGCACGAGATAATCTATTCGATGATAGTACACCACCATATTTTTCTGTCGCTCTTCTCAACTGTCCTCTTACCAAATCAACCTGAGATAAGACGTAGTATTATGAACAAATCCACCCAAGATAACCATACCAACATAAAGCTCAAGTTCTTTTCTGATAAGTCCACATAAGCTCAAGTCCTACCTGTTCTTGTACTTCCTCCGATATGTCTAATTGATCATATGGTATATTTCTCAAGGCTCTCTCAAGTTTCCAAGTCAGGCATTGAAACTGAAAGGCGATCTTCTTGGCAGCTCCATCCTTCAATCAAAAAAATCAAAACTTGTGAGAGAGGCATCCAGTGTTACTTTATGGATAAATATGGCCACAAAGAAAGTAAGAAATAAATCCTCCATCCCATGATTAGCATGCTAACTGAAGTCCTCCATTTTAAGGATAAACACTAGTGAGTAGTGTATTTCAGAATTTAGATCCAAACTAGAAAAGGGATGGTGTATAATAACTAATAACCATCTACATGACTAAGTACATCCACCAAGACACAAATCATAATGGCCTAGCCTATTTAACATTGGTTGTTAGATCAAACCACCACCACATAGCATTAACTGATTTGTACTTGTGAGTTTATTAATCCTACTGAGAATGCCCCTCTACTAAAACATAACTGTAGAATTTGGTCTTCAAATATATTATGAGTTATTTGTCCCCATGAAAGAAGCTAATCTACCAGCTGCTAGGAGTGCCGATGCTTTGATTGGAAAGGATGGTATACACCAAATAGGGAAAAACAACACTTGCCTCTGTCGAAGACTCAAAGGAGATACAGCTGCATATAGTCCTTGAATTTGTACATATAATTGTAAATAAATTGATTGAAGATTACTTCTTTGGTAAAAATTGGTTATAATGACTTTTATTCAGCATACTTCCCAACAACTTAGTGTTGGAAGACTTTCTTTGAAACTGGTCAATTTCATCAGAAACATCCCCTAAATGCATACTGTCAAGACAAGATTTATAGCATTCACCAATATAGGCTAAAAAGCATAAGTTCTCCAATGAAACATAATTGAGGTGTAGAAGCCAAAAAAAAAGAAAAAAAAGTTAGAGAAGTGCTGATCAGATCATGCATAAAAACCATAAAAACGAGCACATTGCACCAAATTCAGAATCTTTAGGACAGATCAATCAACCACAAACATTCACATCCCTTCTGGTTACAAATTCTACACACGTATAATGCATATTAAGCATACTATGGATTAAGCTCGCAATATAAGAGCAACTAAGCAATTGTTGTACTTACAGTCTAGAGATAAGATAAAAATTACCCATTTACTAATTCAATTCTACATATATATACAAACGGAACAAAACTTACAGAGGAGATCTTGGGTTCAAAACTGCCGGCGACAAAAAACAGTCTTTTTGTATCTTGAACAACCGCCGTGAGATCGGACAGGCAAGAGGAAGAAGACGCAAATTCATCCAACGGCCTCAAATCTCCCCTGAAGTCCCTAAATTCTTCCAGCAAATGGGAAAGAAGAGCTATTCTTCGGGAGAGATCCGTACAGTCTTTTTTGAAGGGACCTTCGAAACCGGCAGCGGAAATTCGCACCACATCTTGGACGAGGCGGATGAGTGATTGGATTGCGGTAATGGTGGTGGTGGTGGAGGAGGAGGATCCGCCGGCGACGGCAGTAGGCTCTCCGCCGGCCATTTGGGGTTGTGGCTTCTGTTTGTTTTGTTCAACCACAATGTAGTTGGGAGTATGGGGACAACAAATGGGTTCATAAGCACCGATTGGTTAGAGATTTCTTTACCTTTTAAAAAACAAATACACCACTAGTAGCCTTGTACTATACTGCCAACAATATTTATAATTTTATATTATTAGATTTAGGTCATGTTTGGTTGGCCTTTTCATTTTTCTATTTTCGCATCTGGTTGGCAATTTTGGTGGATAACACATTTATGTTTTGGAATTTTGTCAAAATAACTTTATACTTTATTACCATATTCTATATCTTATTTTCTTTTCTAGTGAATTTTTTAAATGTTTGCGCAATTTATAAATGGTTGTGAATAAGGTGTTAGCACAATTTTTAAATGGTTGCACAATTTTTTAAATCTCTCAAAGAAATAAAATATAATAAAATAAATTACAAAACTCAATGATTGTTTTTAAAAATTGTTAACAATAAAATTTTTCAAGGCTTTCATTTCGTCAAATTGTTGCATAATAGAATTATTTTCAATAATTGTAAAAATATTATATTTAATGTAAGTTGGTATTAAATTATGAAAAAAAGTAGAGTGGCACTATGACTATAAGTTTGAGACATTTAGAAGTTTTTAATCTAAAATTTTATATTTTCACTAAATTCTCTATAAATAAATATATAAAAAAATTGACGCCCCGAAAAATTTAGTGGGGTCAATTGCCCGCACTGCCTCTAGGCTGGATCCTCCCATGTTTCTTCCTTTACGTGAATTTAGAGTGAACATTGTAATTTTCTTGTAATTATTATTATTCTAAAAGTAATTCTTAATATTTTGTACAGATTCATTATACTTGTAATATTATCCTTCGTTTCTATGAAAAATCATTTATCCCCCAATGATATTTTGAGAGCATAGAGCTTGGAATAGCAACTGGGCTGTAGGGCAGGTATGGGACATATTGTCCGGATGTCCGTCCCTTCTCTGGTCATGTCCTGCCGAGAGAATTCCATACGGTTCATTTGTGCCCCACCTTGCCGCGTTAATTTTTCCTCAGAAGAAGGGTCACGTAAGAATCATACCACGAAGAAAATAATGTCAATTTGATTGACCTCTTGTTTTTCATGTTCAATTTCTCAAATGATCTCTCATGTGGTTTAGAACAAAAAGGAACTGGTCTCATTAATTTACATATGAAGTAATTTCTATGTAAACTCTAAAGTTTAGTGTTCACATAAAAAAGGAGCTCGTGAAATTTTAAATTTTAAATTTTAAATTGTTATATAAATTTATGTTAATTTTTAAATTAATAAGCTTATACTTAATAATATTTTTTTAAGTAATATATAACATTAATTACTCCGTTAATTAAAATTAAATAAATTCACATCAATTTTAAAATTATACAAATTAATAATAAAATAAGATTTTTTTCTATAAAGAAATAAAAAATTAGATATAAAATAATGATTCAAATTAGAAGTCGTCGGGTTTTTTTCCCAGCTATGGATCGAATTAGTGCCCAGTGGTAATCCAATGAATTTCCCCTTGATTGAAGGCCGGCCAATTTATGTCTCTCGACGAATTTTATACTCGATCTCTCACAATTCGGTCGGTCCATTATTTTGGGTCAACTTGAGCACGTCAAGGAAGATATCTATGGCTTGTTTTGGAATAATCTTTTTCTCAACCATTTATGGCTGCCCAGTTATTGCCTTTTGCAATTTATATTTACAAACTATATATTTATTTCATATTATTGGAATTATATTTGTTATTTACGAAATGCAATGTTTGTTTTTGCAACTATTGTACTTTAGCAAAAGCATTGCCAATATAAATTATTTCCCAGTTTAATTAACAGAGTTATAAGCAAATATTATAGGTGTAATATTGTTTTACGTTTGAAATGTAAAAATATGTCTATACTACTTAATATAATACAAATTTTAAATTTTAAAATATCTCATACTATACTAGGTACTAACATCCGACAGTACATGGCAATGAAAACGATGCTAAAAATATTTTCTCATGTACTGTACAAGGCTTTAGAAAATACTCGTTTTCAATTATAAAATCACTATCAATTTTTAAAAAATTAGTTTAAGATATTTTTAAATTTAAAATTAAAGTTATTTATTTAAGTTTTTAAAAAAATATATATGAATAGTAGTATTTTTTGATAATTTATGATATTTATAATTATATTAATATAAAATAAATGAATTCATATTAATTTTAAAAATATTTAAAATTAATTTTTTTTTAAATTTAATATTAATCTTATAATTTAAGACGATAAATTCTTTGATATTTGCCGTCCTTTCTTTTTGTTTTACTAGTACACTTCCATTTATTTTATTTACCAGTACACTTCCATTTATTTTATTTACCAGTACTGGTTTTCGAATTTTCGGCTGTTTTGTGTCACAAGCACTTAATTGTGGAACATCCAAAGACATTTTCAATAAACAACAAAAATGTTATTTGTGAAATATCTATAATCCAAAAGAGTTGGGCTAAGATAAGAATACAAATCTAGGACGTCATATCATAAACTCCACAACTATATATATATATATATGGGGGGTCTAAGCTCTTACTTCGTAAAATCAACAACAACAACAAAAATTTATTCCATGAATATGTAAAAATAAATAAAGATTAATGCAAGGGGACATCCAATATGGGGTCCACTGCAAAAAAGAAGAAGAAGAAGAATATGGGATATTATACCCGCCGTACAGTTAAATGAAAAACAATAAATTAAAGTTTTGTGGTACAATGTTATTGGTTATAGTTATATCCCATATTCAAATATGAAATTTGATTTGCCTTGTCCCTTGGGATTACTCTGTCTGATACCAGAGTCTTCAAGTTATGGTTATTATTAAAGTATTTTTCTCTTGACATGCTCCAATTATTATTTAGACAACTGCATTATTGTTCCAATATGGATTCCACTTCAGAAGAAGTATTTGGTGGAGTTGACAAAGGGTATACCCATGTAAGCGTATTACTCCATAAGTACCTCCAAGAGAAATAAGTACGGAAAGGATATTTTTATATATATTTTTGATATTTTTGATATAATTCTCTTTTTACATGAACGTAAAGTGTATTTTATTTGAAAAAAAATTATGTAAAAATATCAAAAATATATATAAAAATAGTACTCCCGTATCACAATTAAAGTCGGCCATGTTCTACCATCTACATATATACATGTAAGATTGGACTTTAAAGACTTCAATATTTTTATCTTCGTATCATACAATTTTTTCATAAATGTCCAAATAAGAAGAAAAAATGTGGATCTTTAAGTTCGTTTTTACAAAAGACCAAATAGATGATGGTGAAGCACACAAGTCATGAATAACAAACACAATAAAATAGGTAAAGATATCTCTTCTTTAAGGACATGCATGGTAAAAAAAATACAAAGCAAATATTAGTGCTTTTCAACTGTTGCTGATGGTAGAAGACGACCTGCCCTGAATCGTGAAGTTAAAATCAAGTGTATATGACCCGCTTGAAAATGTTCACGGGACCCCCTACGTTCACTTTAGGCCCACTATGAAATTGAAAGGCAATTCTATTTAAATTGGACCCAATATATTGGTACTATCTTTTGTCAACTTTACTCGTCTTTGTATTCTTATATTGTTTGAATTGAGGGAGTAAATTTTGCACATGCATCTTATTAATTTTTTTGATTTTTTCCCCTTGTATCGCGGGGTAGTTAGCTTTATTAGCCCCGATTAAGCAGCTAGCCAATATCAATCTGCACAATATTTGAGGGATCTGGTTAATATAAAATTAATTTTATGATAAATTGAATAATAGAACAATATAGTGTTGACAAACAAAGAGAGAGAATACCTCTAGTCTGGGTGTCAATACTGTATTATTTAATTATTCAACTTACTATGAAATTAATTTCATGTCAACCGGATCCATATATGAGGACTTTCAATTCTTAACGAACCACCTTCAAGGGCCTCTCGTCACGTTGTTTTCATGATCCAAAATCTTTATTTTTAATAACAAAAAGTCTAGGGGGGTCGATTTTTGGTATCGGAAGTACCGGTCCCATTTTATTTTATTTTTCTTTTGACTCTTAAAATATTTATAATATTTATTCTGATAATTTTTTTTATAAAATTCAGTTATTTATGTATAATTTGAATGTATGTAAATAACAATGTTATACATACTGTACAATAATATTATTTACATATATCCAAATTATACTTAAATTACTGAATTCTATAAAAAAAATTATTAGAATAAATATTATAAATATTTTAATAATCAAAAAAATAAAGACCGATCACTAAAATCGATCACTAGAATCGATCTCTCTAAAATTACTCTTTTAAAAAAAGAAAATGTTTACGTAAGTATTAATTAATTATAATACTTACCGGGCTCCATGATAGCATCGACCAGGTACGGCATTCATATGTATGTAAGAAAACCTCACTAGCATCTTCATAACATAACCGGGTGTCAATTCTTCCACCCTTTCTCATGAGTTTCCCACCCCTAACTTTTTGCCACGTGCATATTTGTATATTTGACACTTCAACGCATCGTTGATCTTTCATCATACATTCTTTAAACTTGTTCATTTTTAACAATTCAATTTGATCTAATACGTCAAAAGAAGAAGTATAATTACACACAAATAAAATATAATATCATTTTTATAATTAAAAAATATTATGTGAGACTAATTTTAATATAAAAATATATTTTTTAATAATTAATATGATATTATATTTAATTTATATATATATATACGCATTAATGTATACTTATCCACGAAAAAAAGACCCAAATAAATGTGCTGTGGCCCGTGGGTGATTATACTCCGTTAGATTGATCACGTATCAAATCTCCGTGGTCCCCACCTTCGGCTTCTCTGTCGCAGGTGATACGGACGATTTTCCGTTGATACTCAAGTGAGTAAGCTCATCAATGTTGCTGGTGTACTTGTACATCATATAGAATGTAGCACCAGATAAATCAGGTGTCGGGTATTTTACCAATTCAAGTACACATGTAATTGACTATAGAATTGGAGTAATTATTTAATGGGAAAACTTAACATGTGTCCTAAAGGCACATGCTAAGCACACGGTTCAAGAGAATATTCTCTTGAACTGTGTGCTTATTCTCTTGAATTTGGTGCAAATGCAGAAATTAAGAGAATAAACACATAGTTCAAGAGAATATTCTCTTGAATCGTGTGCTTAGCATGTGCCCTTAGGGCACATGTTAAGAGAACCCTTACTTAATAGTCAAGTCATTTATTACGTAATATTTTATATTATTTTAATATTTAAAATTAATTATTGTATTTTAAATAATGAAATAAATAATACGAGTAACAAGTGTCTCGAAATATTTAATATTTTTTTATAAAATTCGATTCATGTGCTATGACTAGATACTATTTAAATAGCATGTCATTATATAAATTATATTTATTTTTTAAAAAAAAAATTACTCATCCATACTTATAATATAATTTAATTTTAATCATGATATGAGATAAAGGCGCTATGATGGTGCGTGAGAATGACAACCAATTAGGACATTTCGCTACACAAAGGTATAAACATATGTACATACACGTACGTTTTATTAGAATCTCTAGAGATTAATAAACATGAAACCTTCTCTAATTAAATTATTTTTATTTTAAAATTTATAATTATAATTTTTTAAATTTATAACGATAATATATTTTATCATTATAATCTTTAAAAAAATTAAAACTATAACAATAATATATATTATCATTATAAATTTTAAAAATCGTTACGACAAATAGACATTTTGGTTACCCCATATCAAAATAGTACTAGCGGAAGAAACAAAGAAATTGAGTCCGTCATCATCATCATCATCTCTGTTTTATCCGGATTCAAAACTAATTCAAATCAGCAAACCCCAACCCCAGCTCTCAATTCACCACTCTTTAGGTCAGTCAATTTATGAAGATCTGTGTAGTAGACCCACCTATACATGCACATTCCTATATCTAACACTCCCAAATTACCCCACCCTGACTTGGCTAAATTTCCATGCTCCGAAAACTAGATAAGCCATCATGGTAGCTGAGAAGAAATGGCTTTTCACACTCTTCTCCGCCGCCTTTCTCTCTTTCCTTCTCTTCCTCTCCGTGATCTCCGGTTTCTCCGCCTCCTCCTCCGCCTTATCCTCTCACAAAGCCTTCCCACCCACCCTCCGCCGCGGCATCAATTACCCTCCAGCCTTTGCTTATTACATTACCGGTGGCTCAGGTGATGAACAGCGGCTCTTCCGGTTACTTCTAGCCGTTTACCACCCGAGGAATCGGTATTTATTACACATTGGGACTGAGGGTTCCGACGCCGAGAGGAGAAAATTGGCTGGTTTGGTTAAGTCTGTGCCCGTAATTCGAACTTTTGGGAATGTAGATGTGGTGGGTAAGCCCGATCCGACTACTTACATGGGTTCAACTAACATTGCAGCCATTTTACGTGCCGCTGCTATATTGTTGAAGATGGATGGTGATTGGGATTGGTTCATTACTTTGAGTGCATTGGATTATCCACTGCTTACTCAAGATGGTAAGCCATTTTTGTTGATTTGAATTATGTGTTTTATTTTGATGTTTAAATACGTTGAATGCTTTTTATGGCTTACTTGAAATTATTAATTTTAGGGTCTATCACTAATTTAGTGAAGTTATTGGGTTGCCTTAATTCTTTGATGGTTGAATATATTTACAATTTCCTGATTAATTAGGAATTATAAATTTTAAGGGCATTCAATATATTTTGTGAATTTATTGCATTGTTATAAATAATACAAGGTTTGAAAGACTATCAGTTGATGACCTATTTAAAGATATGATATTTAAGGTTGATAAATTAGTTGATATTGGTATTCCTATGAGCTGTTATAACACGGGAACTAAACGTCTAAATGTGTATGTGTATGAAGAGGATATGTAGTGATTATAAAATTTAAAAAAAAGAAAGAAAAAAAACGAAAAAAGAAGAGGTTATGTGGTTTAAAATTAAAGTGTTTTGAACTTGGTTTCTTAGGCTGTAGATTCACTTCAGTTTATTTTCATCGAGCTCCTGCTTGATAAGGTTTACTTGTCAAATGAACTGTTGAACCTCTATTTGTAAAGTAGGAGGATGTCAGTCTGTGTTTAAATGGTTTGGCAAGTATCTCCATTGTGTTTGTTTTCGGCTGTTTGGCATAAAAAATAGTAGAGCTTTTGAAAAGGCATCTATCGCAAGTTTGAAGAAATTTTGCTCTGCGCATTATTTTTGTGGACTGAGGAATCTGTTTTAGTCTTCCTCAATTTTCTTTGAGTTTCTGGATAGCCTCTCTTTTGGTACACATACACGTGGTACAAGAAATTAGTGATTATAGCCTGGAATAGTTGATGTTCAAGATTAGCTGGGTTTTATAAAGCAAAGTTAGCTGCATTCAAGTTTTATAGTAATTACCCCTTGTGTTGATTGGAAGCTAAGGCAGAGTTGGTCGCAGAGATAATTTTTTGTGGACAGTTGGTTCGATCCATTAAATTATAGTATTTTAATTTCCTTGGAAAAGAATAAGCGCTTTCCAGTGAGGAGCGGTGATAGTATGATCCATTACGCCAAGTTTTGTAGTAAGGAATTAGTGATTATATCCTTGAGTAGGAGATGTTTAAGTTTATCTGGATTTCCAAACGCTTTCCAGTGAGGATGGGTGATAGTATGATCCATTACGCTAAGTTGTGTAATAACGAATTAGTGATTATATCCTTGAGTAGGAGATGTTTAAGTTTATCTGGATTTCCAGAGTACTGTTAGCTGACTTCACGTGGTATAGTAATTATCCATTTAGATTATTGGAAGGTGTCGTAAAGTTGGTCACAGAGATAACTTTTTGTGGTCAATCAAGTAACTTGTATCATTTTAACCTCCTTGGAAGAAAAATAAGTGTTTTCCTGTGAGGATGGGTGATAGTGTAGTACATTAAGCTAGGTTGTGGCATAAGGAATTTGTGATTATATCCTCGAGTAGATGTGCAAGTTTAGCTGGGTTTTAAAAGCAAAGTTAGTTGTCTTAAGGTTTTATATAGTTATCCTTTATGTTGATTGGAAGGTGTGGCAAAGTTGGTCACTGAGAAAATTTTTGTGGACTTATAGTTTGATCCAGTAAATTACTGCATTTTAATTTCCTTGGAATAACGATAAGTTGTTTCTAGTGAGGATGATTGTCAGAATACATTTGATGCGCTCTTTAATTGAAGCCGATTTGCAGAGAATGCAATGATAAAGCTACTTGTATGTATGCAGTTGAGGGGGCTATGACTGCAGGACAGAAGTGTGATGCTTGACAAATTACTTAACCGGGAATTATTTTTCACTATTCTGGATCTAGATCTCTTTAATAAGAGGTAAAACATATCTTTGAAGGTTAGATCTATATAGATCATGGAATAAATTTTGGATGCTTATACATGTATATGCAAATATCAATATATTGCAGAAGACCGAGACATGCATTCACATAGCACTACTGTAAAAGCAGTAGGTAGGGCATGCTAATGAGATTTTGATGGGGTTTATAGGCTTAGTGTTTCTGTTTTTCCTGTGCTTGTGATTATATACATATTCTAACACAACCGCCGCCACCTTTTGGTGCTTTAATTAATTGTTGATTGTATACATATTTTTATTTATTTGTTTTGTCGAGTTCATTCATAAATTATTACTAATACTAGCCTAAGAAAAATGTGACTGGGCAAGTGCACTGTGCACAGTGCAATTAGGAGATAATGAGGGAACTATAATCTAAGATTCTCAACTCTAATCAGAAACTCCTTTTATCCCAAACTAGTTGGGGGTAGGATGAAAATGAATCCTACATGTACGAGTAAAATTAAAACTAAAATCTGTAACCAAAATTAAAACACTGCAAGACTTCTTTTGAATTTTTGGATGACATCCCTTTGTATCCCTTACACCTTACACTAGTGTTTCCCTTTATGACTTGATTTATGTTGTCACTGATGCATATGTGCATGGTACATAATCAAGTAGCTATCTTGATGTGCTTGTCAATAAAAAGTAGTTATCTTGATGTGCAAGCTTTTAGCACTTTCATTAAACAAAGGCACCCATGCATAATATAATCTCAAGTAAAACTTACTGGGGAAAAATTATTTTCTCATGCCACTTATCAAAAAAAAATTATGTATCCATGCCGGTGCAACCAAGTTTTCCACATTCCTTTTGAGGACCAGATAGATCTTATGCTTGCTTTAGCAATTATACATGCTTATATTGTTGGCATCGAGTATTGTCAATTTTAATTCCAATTGCTTGTAATTAGAAATCTGTTTTAGTTCCATATAAGATTGCAATACTGCCTTTACCAATTGATTTTCTATATTTGTGTGAATATTCTCTATTTTAAGAGTTGGAAGAAATTAAGAGTTGTGGGTTTTTGTTTCTTGTCTATTGGGTAATTTAGTTGTCACGAAATTGTGGCAGCTTAAAAGAAAAGGTAACACTAAACCTGATTGTTGTCACTTTGTTAATAGTAGATTATTTTGTGCTGCTAGAGTACTCCGACACCTTATGCTGAACTGCATTTCTACTTCACACTGCAAATTAACAATTGCTTTTTCTATCCGTTTCAGACTTATCCCATGTGTTCTCCTCCATTAGAAGAGATCTCAATTTCATTGATCATACCAGTGATCTTGGATGGAAAGAGTAGGCAAACCCAGTTTGCTGTTTTTGTCCATGATTTTGTTGTACGTAACTTGGCATCAAGTATTGATTTATGTAATGTTATTGCAGGGGTCAGAGGGTATTGCCAATTGTGGTTGACCCAGGGCTTTACTTAGCTAGGAGAGTTCAAATCTTTCATGCCACCGAAAAGCGAAAAATGCCTGATGCTTTCAAAGTTTTCACAGGCAAAGTTTCTTCTCTGTATTTTATTATTTTTGGATCTACAATAATGGATACACGTTGAGAGACTTCTATGATTTTGCCTGATTATTTCCTTCTTTTCAGGTTCTCCATGGGTCACCTTGAGCAGATCATTTCTTGAATTTTGTGTTCTTGGCTGGGATGACCTTCCGCGAACCCTTTTGATGTTTACTACCAATGTGGTTTTGCCACAAGAATTATATTTCCATTCTGTCATATGCAATTCACCCAAATTTAGGAACACAACTGTCAACAATGACCTGAGATTTATGATGTGGGACAATCCCCCTAAGATGGAGCCACTATTTCTGAATACCTCAGATTATGAGCAGATGGTTCAAAGTGGAGCTGCTTTTGCAAGGCAGTTCGAAAAAAATGAGGCAGTGCTGGACATGGTTGACAAGAAGATCCTCAAGCGTGGCCGTAACAGAGCTACCCCAGGGGCATGGTGCACTGGCCGGAAAAGCTGGTTGACGGATCCATGCTCGCAATGGGGTGATGTCAATGCTTTGAAGCCAGGTCTCCAGGTGAAGAAGTTTGAAGAGTCTATGAGCGACTTACTTGACGACTGGAAGTCACAGTCCAATCAGTGCATATAAGGACAGTAATTAAAGAAAGACATTCTTTCAGAGTCGGCTACTTCTACTGCAGCATCTAGTTGTTACTAATTAGAAATACGTTGTTAAGATGCATTCTTTGGTCTTTCGCTTCCATTCTTTTGTTGGAAAGATCTCTTCAGTGTTTATATTGACAACTTGAACTTGGGGGGCAAGGTGAATAGGTTTTTTACATATTTTGGCGGTATTGTGACTTCAGGTGGGAGATCTATGGTAAATGCCTTCACCAAAAGTCTTCAATCAATAAGATCATCCCTTTGTACTCCAGTTTAAAATGTTGTATACTTTACCCCTCTTGGTTCTCAACAATACAGAGTTTTCCTTGTGTAGGCATGACTTCATTTTTTTTGACTACTAGATCTGTGTTGTTTTGAAATTTGATGTATTTTCTATGTGAAATGAGCCCTTCAGCAAGGGAAAAGCTGTTGTATTCGCATTGCCCTGCCATAGTTTAGTAGAGAATCCTTCTTTTGAAATAATTGTCAAAGGCAGTAATGTTAGTTTCTTATTCTTCTTCAAGACTTCGACTGATGGGAGGATTGAATCATGCCAATGAAAGGCTATTGGGATGTCAAGAACACTGAGGCCACATCCATTTCAGTTACACACGGAACCTAAAAATATTTCCCCCCAGATTTGGGGAGCAACTTTTGTACGACAATTTCCTCGGTACTAATTTTCTTTTATCCTATTTATCCGTCTTTTCTGGCTGATCATTCTTAACTGTTTGATATCAAGTACAATCAGACCCTCGAATAATTAAATAGTGTGAGAGATGAAAGGATTGTTAATTATTAAGTTTAACATATTTTTAAAAATAAAACTAAGGCTATATTTAATTGTGTAGTACTAGTCATTCACTATACAGCCATGCAAAAAATATACTCCCTTTGTCCAACTTTCATAACCTCCTTAGGCTTGATATCAATGAAGGCATTGGCGTGGATAGTGTGTGCATAATGGCACGCATGTCTAGTACATATAGGCACATTTTGAAGGCAAAGTCGTGGACATTAATGTGTTGAGATGGCACAACAAATGGTGACAGCAGCCTAGGCTAAGAGTTAGACAGAAAGAACCACGGCTTGTGAGACAAAGACTTGGTAGGACGGTTAAGGCATGGTATGGACGGGAGTTTAGCATGACAGTGCATGGCGTGGGTTGGGCTATCAACACGCACAACACTTGACACAAGTGGAACGTGGAAGACTTGGAGTATCATGGGCTGAACAAGGTGGTCAAAGGATTCAGTGTGTGGCATAGGTTTGGTGCTCAGTATGCACAATCAGTTGGGTGCATGGCGGCGTTGGGCACTAGACAGCGGTGCATTGTCGGGCTGGGCAGTGCAACGTTGGCAGACAGCAAGGTTCGCGTGTGAAATAGTGTGGGAACACTTAATTGAGAAGTTAAGTTGCTGAGAAATTTGTTGACAATCAAAACTAAGAACAATTGGCAACAATTATGGGTAGTTTCTATTTAGGACAGATGACACAATTGGTGGGCATTGCTGGATAGTTTCAATTGACAAAATTTTGAATGTTAAATACTATTCAATTGGGCTGTACCTGCTAGGACGTTTGATCTTTAAATAGATAACTAATAATGGCTGCATTTATGAGATATATAAAATGTATAAAAGCATATTTAATGTGTGAACTATTTCTCCCCTTTTGCAAACAATCCTCTTAAAAAACGAAGCACTGATAAATTTCACCATGTAAATATGTAATCCTCTCCTCTCATCAACCATTTACAAAATCTCCCATCTTTAAATAATAAAAGATGGTGTTGTTTTCAATTACGCTGCTGGGAAGATTGTGTTGGATTCTTTTTTAACTTTATATTATATACTATATGATAATGTAGTTGTGACAGTACATAAAAAAAATTAAATAACTTTTCTTGTACGTTTGTACCCTTTAATTTCTTTTTAAGATATACAAAATTTAAAGAAGTATATTTAACATGTGAGTTAAGTACTAGTTCCCCCTTTTTGCCTTCAATCAAACCTCTAAAAATACAAGTATTGACTTTCACCGTCTAATCTCATATACGTCGTAAATAAAAATGTAAAAACAATAATTTAAGATGTTATTTAAGATAAATAAAAAAATTTAGACTCATAGAATTATCCTTTTCATTACTACACTGTTGTGACATTAAATATAAAAAAGAAGAAGTTAAAAATATAGCCTTTCTTTACCCCTTTAGTTTCCTTTCAAGGTCTTGAAAATGTATAAAAGCATATTTAACATGGGAACTATTTTTTCCCGATCTCTTATGTATATATCTAATTATCAAGAGAATTGATATTTTCACAAATTTAATATTTTTACAAGTAAATTCTATTTGATCTTATAAAAATATAGAAATATTAATTCCCATTACCAACTTTCACCTTATGATCCTCTCCTCTCATCAACCATTTACAAAATCTCCTGGCTCTCAGTCTCTCAGTTAATAAAAAAAGGTAATGTTGTTTTGAATTACATTGATTTTTGTAATTGTATATAAAATATGATGATGCAGTCGTGAGCATTGTTACAAAAAATTTAAATATATGATCTTAATTTCATAAACTATTTGATTTTCTTTTAATATATACTCTATGCGTAACAAATATGTATCTTCAATATTCACAAATTTTGTTAGTAAAACTTTTAGTTTATGTGAAGATAAGGGATTATAGAAGCGTATTTAACATGTGAAAGTTCCCCTCCTGTAAACCCAACTTTCACCCTGTAATCCAATATAGCTCGCAGGTAATAAAGCAAACATTTTCCCTTCCGTCCCTGAATATAAATTCCGGCACCAGTTTGTTTTATCGATCGTAAAGCGGGTTGTTTAAACCGAAAACACGGACATTTAACCATTAAGAAAAGACGCATTTGGTAAAAATCATCACAACGGCAGGCTTGTGGACAAAAACATATATGTTTTTCCTCGGGAAGAGAATCCATGAAATGAAGAGGATGGAGATGAAAGATGAGCAGCAGCAGCGTGTCGATTGGACAAAGAATAATTACCAGTCGAATATAATTGATTTCTTCAAACGTTTCTTCCATTTACTAAAGGTCGAAAATATTCAAGAAGTTCGACGAAAACAAAGATTAGTTGTTCATCATCAGAAGGCCATGAACAGAACTACAATTAAGTATAATCATCGTTTTGTGGACTAAAATCTGATAGTTCTGCGGGAGAGAATTCATGAAATGAAGATGATTGAGAGGCACTACGAGCCGCCTTCGGAATGGATGGTTTGGGAGAAGAGATATTATGCGAACTATATATATATGATTCGTATATATGCTAAGCCATGGGTGTTTTGCAGTCCAAGTTGATGAATACTAGGCCGACCCTGGCTCTTGGTATCATGGCTTTAATTGCGTTTAGTGTGCTCACATTCACTGCTGTGCTCATCTCCCATTTTGTGGACTTTATTAATGCAGAAATTCATTTGTAATTCTAGAGATGGACCGATATGCATGTATTATTTTTAATTTCCAGTGCGTGATCTCAGCTTCTATGTTTTACTTTGAGAGGTATTTTTTGGGACGTGGGATTGGTACAATTAGGGTATTTTTAACCTAATTTTTAACCTTCAAATAAGCCTGAAATTCCGTGTCACCAAACTAATAAAAACAGTTTTGTTTTTGAGCAAGAATGTCTGTCACCCTTTAGTTAATGGGGGGAATAGATCGAGGTACAAGTCGAGTTTTGGTTTGAGAGTTTGTGCTGACTAAAAAAAATTAAGTCTAGATGGGATGTTCGTGCTAAACTCGACTACCAAACATGCCTTTTGTTCTCAATATTGCCTAGTCAAGTTCGATTAATTTGTTTAAATAAAAAATTTAATAATTATAAGTAGTTCATTTCAAACAATTCGAGTCGATTGAGATTTGCTAAATAGACATTAGGCTAGTCAAGTTCAAACAATTCTACTTGTTCATAGTCGTTATTAGAGGCAGTAAAATATCTACGAACTCTATAACTATTAGTATCTTACAAAGGTCCTTTCGCTGTACGTAACTAATTTTAGTACGATTATGTATAGATTAAGCTCAACTTTTTGTTTCTTTGGTAATACTTGAAAGATTAAACGGTATGAACGGTACTATATAAAAGATAATTTAAATGCTACGTACATTACTCAATCTCAAACATAAATAGACACTTGTCATCTACAATAATTTCCAAACAAGTGCAATACAAATAACAAGTTGTTCCACATGCACTCCTGCTTCTTTCCCAATATTCGGAACTGTGGTATACTCCATTTTGCAGATGGCAGAGGCCTCCTCCGATAGACTGCAACTAGAAACCTTCATTATATACGTTGTATTTTAGCTTTGTAATATATAACCTACAACTGAAAAAGGAACACTTATAAAGTGACAGGTTAATTACAAGCTGCATTTGCATATAGACAAGTTCACTAAGCATTACAGGATGCTGCTAGTACTAAATTCTAGAATTTGAATCCTATTAACGTTTTATTAAAACATGCATTTACTGATAAAACATAGCAAGTGAACTAAACTAAACACGTGGCATTACATGCATACAGAGAGGCAGGTAGTATGGAATTATAGGGAGCTCCCTTCAGTCCAAGACGTGACAGCAATAGCTGCACACAACTCCTGCATCGTTCAATCAAAAACACATCACATTCGATGATGAGTTCATGAACCAACGAGTCAGCAGTTGTGTTATCAGCCTTCAACTATCTCGGGCTGAACTGAAGAAAGCTCCTTACTTTTTCTCCATAATCCTAACTCACCAATACAAGTACCACGTAAATAATTAATTACGGATAACTTATAGAATTGATCGTGTATTCAACATCTTCCATGCAATCACAAGCATGCATGTAGTATTAGGAAGGAACTAATAACTAAGCTCAAAAGGACACAGACACACACATAGATGGTGAATAACGAAGAGAGGAAGCGGAGTACATATATACATGGAGAAGAGAGGAAAATGCAGACATGCAAATCTGAGGCAGAGCTGAGAAGGAGATTTGGTTCTGAGGCATGTAATAGTTTCATCGCTAGTGAGACACTACCAGTAGTAGTAGTTCAACTTTATCATGGGATTGTGCTACTTTTGCAAGCGTTTTGAACAATATTTTCATTACTTTTTATATTTTAGTATTTGTGATTGGCTCTTACTTTTATGAATTTGATTAAATAATTATCAAGACAAGATAATCGGAAGTCGTAAGGGACAGTGCTCCTAAAAACTCAGATACAAAATATAATTGGGTTTAAAACGAATAACTCAATCTTAAATTTTTTCAATGTATTGAAATTGAACTCAGGTTATAGTAATTAGAATTTTTTAATTATTATAAAATATTATTTAATGTATAAATTATTATAAAACTTGCTAAGTATCTAATAAATATATTAAATAAGTAAAATTAATCAAATTAATGAACATAAATATATATATTATATGTTTTTATTTTTTATCTAATTTTTATATAATTGTACTATATTCAATCTTAAATTTTATCAATTACTTTTGAATAATTATTCGGTGATTGTATTATATAATTTATATATTAGTATTTTAATATTTAAAATAATATAATTTATTATAAATATTAAAATAATAACATATAAATAATATGAGATACCAACTGACATGTATACTGAAAACGTCTAATAATTTTTCACTACTTTTATAACCCCCCCCCCCCCCCCCCATCATCCAGCTGGCCCGTGTTACTCTCCCCTAGCCAGCCTCGAAAGAATAAATCTATTTGGACTATATCTATGGCATTATTAATTTTCCAATAGATTTCCCACACCTTTGCTGTGTACTAACATGCTAGCTCATAAACACTCACCGACTGCATTTTAGAAAGAATAAATATAAGTCCACTAAACACAATATTAAATTTATTATTTTGATTTTAATTATTAAAAGATAAAATTTGATATAAAAATTTATGTTAAATTTTATTTTTTAATTATTAAAATATATATAATATTTAATTATAATGTGTGTAATTGTCTTTTTAAAAACGCTCAAGTTTTATCAATACAATAATCTCAAATTTTGTAAATTGCAACTGGCGAAGAAAATTATATAATGCGTAAATGATAAATATTTTTCAGATTTAATTAATTGTAAATTATCAGTATAACAAAATGTGTGCGATTTATTTTAATTTGAAATGCAAATACTTTAAAGCAATATTTTTAGACTCGGACCGATTATTGAATTAAAAAATATATTGAATAACTAAATCACTAACTCAATTATTTATTGAACCGTTATTATACCGGTAATATCATAAATATAATAAAAAAAATATTAATAATAATTTTAAAAATAAAAATATTTTTATATTAAAAAATACTTTAAAACTAATTTAACCGAATTAACTAATTAATTTTACCTATTAAACTATAAATTCAAGCGATGATCAATCTAATTTTAACCGATTCGATGCCAAATTAATTTTTAGGCCAAATCGATTCATTTTTTCTACAAGTTTTCGATTTAACTAGTGGAACCGCCGGATCCGATGTTTTGCTTTAAAGTAGTTGCATATTTATGATCTCACCGTACGTATATTCAGAACTTAATTATTAAACGCTTTTATGTTTCTCAATAGATAAGTTAAAAGGTTGTTTTGGCCCTTTGCGAAACTTATAAATTGATCAGAGCAAGGTTATTAAATTCGGATCCTCAATTCGATCAATAAAAATAAAAATTGATCGATACTTTGATCTAATTAAAATAAAAAAAAATTACTTTTGATCAAAATTTGACGACTCGTCAGTTGAATCAGTCGACCCAGTAACTGATTTTATTAATTTTCTATCTCTTTTTATTTATTTATTATTTTTAATTTAAACCTTTGAATTTAATAAAATATATCCTTGATTGAGTTATGATCTTAATTTAATATATTTCTTTTCATATAGATTTAATATTTATTTGAATTATATAAAGTAAACATTGTATAAATGAATTTAATTTTTTTTTTACCAAATTTGATTAAATGTATCTTAGAAATGTTTATGTTTATTTGTGTTTGATTTTATCACTCTAGAGTCTTGAGTCTTGAGTTTTGAATTATGATCATGATTTAATATATATATATTTTTAAATATAGATTTAATATTTATTTGAATTATAGAAAGTAAATATTAAATAAATATATTTAATTTTTTTTGTGTGTAGATAAATTAATTAATTTTATAAATTTACTAAATATTATATATAATAATAATTAATATATTTAATTATTTATTATATATTAATGACGTCATCGGTTTAATAACTGTTCAATTATTAATTAGGCCAACGATCTATCTATTCGGTATGTTTTTCTATTAGATAATCGATCTGGATTTAAGAACAGTGGATCCGAGTATAGCTAGGAGCCTAGGACACAGAACAAACCCTCCTTGATATTTTTATGAAAGCTGAAATGTAAAATTGTCTAAAGAGTTTGTTAAAATGTGTAGGTTTGGTTCAATTTATAAGTCCTTTGAAACAAGTTGCCCGAGCAAGCTCAAACATATATGCCACAGGTTAGGTATGAGGTATACTAACTAGTAACTACAAACTTAATTAAGGAAAACGTATTTTTGTAGCAGAAAATACTATTTTCATTGCAATATATGCAATAAACAGTTAGGTCATACTTATTAAACTTTATTTATTGCATTGAATATGATACTTATCATCTCTCTCAATTAATTTGATCCGAAAAAAATTATTTACAATTATGTATGTATATATATTAAAAATATATACATATGTGATTTCTTATAAGTAAACTTAATTATAAATACATTCATTCATTAATTATATCGATATTTTTTAATTAATGATATTTCAAATATCTTATTATTTTATTCTAAAATATTATATCATTTTAAATTTAATAAAAAATTATTTAATAATTTTAAGATAATGACATATAGTGTTTTATATTAATAATATTTTCTTATTTTAATAATATCCTACTACTTACGATTCTAAGCCCACTGATATAAAAAAAAATCAGTGACATGAAACATTACGTAGCGTTGCCAGACAACTGAATAGTTATACGAATTTGACACACACACACACACACACATATATATATATATATATATATATATATATTATGAGCTTAGAGCTGGATATACAGCGAAAAAATAGTACTGGGAGAGTTCGTATCATCTGTCCACGAATAGTTCTTGTCACACGTCCTATCTCAACACAGTTCAATGCATGATGTCCTTCCAACTAATTAGCTAGCTAAGGAGGATTTCTTAGGTAGTTATGCTGCTGCCTCCTTAGCGCAACTGAGCTGGTTAGTGTTCAACAATATGGTTCCTATCAAACTGCCATTTCTAATTATTAATTTCAAGAACTAAAAGAGTATAGTATTATGATGTTAACAAAGTTGTTCTTCTGCCGTGATCGTACTTCTCGCCAGCGGAGGGAGAAAAATTATTTTGAGATTGCTGAAGCTTTGCCCCTTCCCAAAATATTCTGTTTTCGTTCTCTAAAGGACGTTTAAAATATATTTTACATATAAATTAAAAATATAAAATATTAAGATTTTGATTTTTTAAAATTATTTTACAAAATTATATTTTTTTCCTTTTTCATATATACTAATAAATTTTATTAAATAATATATTTATTTTTTATTTAATATATCTTTTATTATTTTTTTAAATACAAAAAGATTCATATCTTATAATATTTTTTTTAAAGTTAAGAAAATAATAGATACAAAGAATAAATTAATAATATATTCTTTTTCTTGTATAACAGTAAAATTTATAGATAATGAAATTTTTATAAACTCTATTATTATAAAAATATATATATATTATTTATTTGCTCTTAAAATATTAAAAAAAAAATCTATGGATACGGGGACTAGCTAAATGACTGAGATTCTGCACAACGCTAGCTAGCTAGTCCGCATTACTCGTACCACCATTGTGGGACCAATGACACAAATATGTAAATAGTATTGTGTACTTCCAAACTTTGTATTGTCATTTCATTTGTCAACTCATCTTTACCTGCAAATTACTGCCATATTCTTTCCGATAAGTTTACTTATATATTATTTAAATATTATATTTATATTAATAATTAAAAAATAAAATATAACACAAATTTTAATATTATATTTTATTTTTAAATAATTAAGATAAATATTATATATTTGTACTTATTCTTTTTCCCTTGATTTCTTCGTTTTCCATTGTTTTTTTTACTCCTCTTTGCTTACTAGTTACTACTAATTTCCGAGTCATAATATTTAATAATTATCTTCTATTTTAAAATATAAAATTATTTTTAACTTGAGATAATTTAAAATTAAGTCTAGTTCATTAAATTTTAATTAATATATATTAATTAGAATATATATATACCAGAAATGATGTATATCTAAATTTTATACGGAGGGAGGGAAGGAGGGAGTATTTATTACATTTACTAGAGGCTCAAAATTTATTTATTTTGTTAAATTCAAAATTTTATCTGTTGCACGGTTCCTTTGGCAATATTTTAGTAGCGGGCATATCCTGTACTCATGTAGGTTCATCTGGCAAATACTCGATCGTTGCTTTTGTCTGGCACTAAAGAATCCAGACGGTCGGGTGGGATTGGGCTAGAATGGGTCAAGCGGTAGTTACGTATGGTATCCATTTTGAAGATAAGTCCAAAACATCCGCTTTATTCCGGCTGTTCTTTGGTTGGGCTTCATGCAACCAAAATATTTATTAGGTTGGGCTTAATAATACGACCAAAATATACAGGAATGGGTCCAAGTGCCTGCCATGAAAAGCTTGGTAACTTTGAAGCGCAACTGCCATGAAAATTTGGTCAACTTCGAAATTTTATATTTACTGATGATATGCAGCACCATGGTTTATTTGTGGCAATCATAATCATTTTCATATAGATCACGTTTCACTTTACTTCTTTTTATCTCTCTCTTTCTGCTGATTACAATGTCACCATCCCACCAGAAGAGTAAATAAAAAGACTAGTTATGTAATGTTGTTAATTTAGCATACAGAAGAATATCATAATCAGATATTAGATAATTAGGCCCGTTTGAGAGTGACTTTTTTTTTGACTTAAAGTTAAAATTTTAGTCGATTTATAAGTTAAAATTTTAGTAGATTTATAAATAAAAGTGTTCGGCATTATTTTAATTTATAAGTCTGGAATTATAAGTACTAGTTGTGGATGTGTTCGGTTAATAATAACTTATAAATTAAAATAAAATGTTAAGATTACTAAAATAACCTCAAAGGAAATAACATGTTAAAATAAAAAAGGCCAAAATGGACATTTCAATAGGTTTGACCAAAATTTAAAAAATGACTTATAAGTCAAAAAAAATAAGTAAATTTTACTTACTTATTTTTTTGACTTATAAATCAATTTATAAATTAATTTATAAGTTCCAAACGAACACATTTTTAACAAAATTAACTTATAAGTTGAATTGACGAACTTATAAGTTGGCGCCCAACAGTCTCTTAGTGATTACTATTATTTGGCCTTGTATCAATAAACCTGCAAACTTCCTTGCATAATGATAGCACCCATGAAAACTTCGTCGTCATAGCTCGTACCTTCTCTCTCGTTATCAGGCACAGTCTTGTTTTTGGAAAGTTCTGTTTAAAGTTTGTTAATTTCTTTATGTCAGTATAGCTCCACGTGATTCTTTATTGAAGACTGCACCATTCACAGCTTTTGTCATTCTGGGTTTTCTTTAATGTAAGATTCGTTTTACCCATTTCGATTCTTGTTAGTTTGGCTCCATTTTTGTGATATATCTGTTCCACTTTTGTAATTTTGTTACATTTGTGCTGTTTATGTTATTTGCTAAACCTCATTTTACATTCTTCTGACCTGTTCATCTGTTTAAATCTAGATATTATCTATTGTGAAGTATTTTGTTACATTTGCTGATAATACCTTTACTGTATTAGCATTGATTTGGTTTTGTTTTGAGTAATTTATTGTGGCCATTTCCCCTACATTATTGGACAGGTCAAACTGGGTTTAGAAACTTTGGTTTTGGTTTTAGACGCACCTTACTTTTGTTTGGATTTCCTGTAATTTTTGGATTTCCCCCCTCATTATTGCAGAAACAAATTATTGTTCTTGATATTCAAGTTGTATAAAAAAAGATGCATCGTTTTTTGGGTGAATTATATGTTGACAGCATAAAGTCTAGAGAGCAAGATCTACTAAGCGGCGTGGTGCCGTTGCTGAAACTTTTGTCTCTTACCCTTATAGGACTAGTTCTTGCGCACCCTAAAACCCAAATCATTCCAAAGGCCACATTCAAGCTGCTCAGCAAGCTTGTGTTCGTTCTGTTTTTGCCCTGCCTTATCTTTATCCACTTGGGTCAATCCATTTCACTCGAGAACATCACCCTTTGGTGGTTTATCCCAGTTAATGTGTTGATCAGTACAGTGATCGGTTTCATCTTGGGGATCTTAGTGGTTATTGCATGTCACCCACCTCCAGAATTCATCAGATTCACCATTATCATGACTGCATTTGGCAATACTGGAAATCTCCCAATTGCGATTGTTGGTTCCGTTTGTCATACTGCCAATAATCCTTTTGGACCTGATTGCCACAGGACGGGTGTGGCTTATGTCTCCTTTGCCCAATGGGTTGCAGTTATTCTTGTTTATACCCTTGTTTATCACATGATGGAGCCTCCACTGGAGTATTATGAGATTTTTGAGGAAGGCGTTGAGATTGGGGAACAGCTGCAACTTGTTGCGGTTGAAGAACAGCAACAAGGTCCTTCAATTAGTAGACCTCTTCTTGTTGAAGCTGAATGGCCGGGGATTGAGGATAAAGAAACTGAACATTCTAAAACACCTTTTATTGCTAGGATTTTTAAAAGCATGTCAAATGTTTCACAAACCACTGTTCCTGCCTTAGACTACACAGAGGAAGGAAGCATGGACAGTCCCAAGTCTGTAAGGTGTTTGGCTGAGCCTAGAATGGTCAGGAAGATCAGAATTGTTGCTGAGCTGACTCCCATACAGCAGTTTTTTCAACCCCCAACAATTGCTTCTCTGTTAGCCATCATCTTTGGCTTGGTACCTCAGATCAAAGGTTTTGTCTTTGGGGCTGATGCTCCACTATCTTTCGTCACAGACAGTTTTGAGATCTTGGCTGGTGCAATGGTCCCCTCAGTCATGCTTATTCTAGGAGGTATGCTTGCTGAAGGTCCAAATGATTCTAAACTCGGACTTCGAACCACCATTGGAATTATTGTAGCAAGGCTTCTAATACTTCCTTTGTTGGGGATTGGAGTGGTGGCATTGGCTGATAAGCTTCATTTACTTGTTGATGGAGATCAGATGTACAGATTTGTTCTACTGTTGCAGTACACAACACCAAGTGCCATTTTATTGGGAGCAATTGCCAGCTTGAGAGGCTATGCAGTTTGCGAGTCATCAGCACTTCTTTTCTGGCAACATTTGTTAGCAGTATTTTCCCTATCCCTGTACATTGTCATCTACTTTAAACTGCTCCCATCTGTTTGAAGTGCATCTGAATCACATCCTCCTCAAGGTTCACTGAGTAATTGAGAAACATGTAAGTTCACTGAAATTAGTGCCGTCTTCTTTGTTCATTATAGTATATGACTTGAATAAGATTGATTGTTACTTTTCCTCTTAGTGATCTTCTTTTTCTCTTGCAAGAGCTTTGTGACATACAAGTATTATTTGGACTTTCTGCAAGATCATCTTACTAACTCCTTAGCTTATCTTACGTTTGACTGTTTTTTGCTAATGCTGTTCTCAAATTCTGTGTAAATGAAGATTTTCAAATTACTATTGTTGGGGAATGAAGAAACTGAGATTATCATATTTATAATGTTTACTTTACATGAACCAGTACAGTTGGAGCTTAAAAAAATTGAGCAAAGACCACTATGATAAATATTATTATCCAAGGAAAGGAGGTAGACAAAAGTAAATGCAAAATATTTAGACAATTTACCATCCCCGTGAATCTCAAATGACAACTTTTCTAGGGATTCCAAAAAAAAACTGTGCTCATTGTAAATTTATTTTTTTTAAATTGGTCAGTGGTGAGTACTGGTGACATCTAGGCATTCAAGGATCATGTTAGGGAAGATTATGAAAAGAAGCAAATTGGAAGCATCTTAAGTGATAATCTTTATTCAATGGAGGTGAGGGGTAGGAAATGGAAAGATAAAACAACACGTGCCATCTAACACAAAAAGTGTCTTTTTTGGATCGGCAAACACAAAGGTATTGATACATCATGATTCTCATTAGGTAAAGGTAATATTACTACTTGGTGATATTCCATCTCCTTGTGTGTAGTATATGAAGAGTTGCTCTCTTGGTAATTGTGCATATTATATGGATTCTTGGTTGAGTTTCCATTGGTTAATCAATCTCCTCATTGAACCGTCATCCTTGAACCTCAAGGGGGGAACAGTGTTACCTAGAACGTGGTTCGTTTCGGTGCTAGATATTCAGTACACTAAATAACTAAAACGTGTTATGCTTGGGTATCTTTATATAAGTTATTATAATTAAGAATTCTCTTAAAATCTAAATAAAATAATGATAAGTTTTATAGAAAAATTTTAGTTGAATCGACAAGTTAGTTATTTTATAAATAGTTTAGGGCAAATGTAATATTTGAGCATTTAATACTAAATTATAATATTGATATTTGTACAGTTATAAGAAAAATAAGAAGAAAAAAATTTCGTTACACTAAATTAAGAGTATTGGTACGCAAGAGTATCATGTTTGGGTACACAGATATCAATATGCGGTTCACTAAATCAATGAGAGTATCTGATAACTCTGGGGAGAAATATAATGCTTGAAATGAAAGTTAGATGCAGTGCATCAAATTTAGCATATATGTAAAGAACAACCAGAAGCTACAAAATAATATTAGTTACTTTACAGTATTTATCAATCTGTTCATCTTTACACTGTTGTTGAAACCATCTGTCTTATCTTATTAGTTACTTTACAGTATTTATCTTTAAAATATGTTGTTTTGTCACATACTTAAGAGGAGTGAAGTGCCACATTGTTTAAGGAGTCTGAGTTCACCTTATGAGTCCCCATCGCTCCTTAAAAGGTTAGGTACCCCCTTTTGGAGGTGGTATTATGTGGGTTAGAGTCGTTAGACTTATGGTTGTTTATTTCCTTATTGATCAAGAGCAAAACATTTTTCCACATAATCTTATCAATTTGTTCCTTCTGTGTATGCTTATATTTTGGGCAAATATTAAGCTTTATCTTGGGATTGTTGCGTGGATTCATATTCCTATGTGGTTTATTCCTAGTAACTCAATTCTTTAGTTAAATTCAAGTCAGTGGTGTCCTTTATTGTGGTATCATGTTAAGTTCTTTTGGTCCTCTCTATTAACCAACCTATATAAACCACCCTCAACGTGGATCAAATTTATCATCCATTATGGTGTTAGTTAATTTACAATGCAGATGAGCAAGTTTCTCATACAGAGAGCTCTTTCCTTCGTGCGTCATTTCTGACTTACCAATGCATGCATTTCTTATGTCAGAGAATAATATTATATGAAAGCATGAATTTTAGTTTTAAAAATATGTTGTTCGTCTTTGCTGTCCTGTAGTTGTAGTTTTGGTACATAGACCACTGCTAGTCTTGTTAAACTTTTTCCATTTAGCTTAGTTAGCAAGTACACTATCTATATGAGCAGAAAACTCTTCAAATCAGAAGCATTTCTCCGCATCCATCGTGCTTTACCTTCAATTTTAAGAATCTATACATGTTTATTGTGTTTTGGCTTTAATCTAGCTTATGCATACTCAAAGAATGAAAGAGAGAGACTTTTCAATCAGGAGGCAGTAGGGCCGATGACTCACTCGTATTTGGTCAAAAACTAAATAACAATTTATACATCATGTCGTCATGTGGATTCAATATCATTGCTATATATTGACCCACTGGTGTAATCTTAGTTTCTTTATTTGAATCAAGGGAATTAATACTTCCACAGGAAATAGTAAGTGAGCCCTATTCATACACCTGTAGTACACAGACCTCCTCATTCATACGTTGCTATCGTATCAAAACAAAAAGAATGGCTAATAATCAGTGGTTGACTTCTATCATATGCCCCCACCGGTAAGTAATGCTCAAACAGTCGAATCAATAAAGTAAGTTGACCTAGTTGGAATTATGCGGAAGGAGAATGGTCATCAATGAAAGCAAGCAAGCATGGACCATGCCTTGTTTGCCACTTTGATTGATCGGATATAACAAGGAGCTTCATTGATTCCTGTCATATGGCCTGCCCCGAGACAGACTAGGCACCTCCTACCCATGAGCCCACGGGCTTTCATGAAGAAAATTAACAGAATAATCAACGGGAATCTACGAGAGTATTTTTTCGGCCCTTTAATAGCAAAAATATAAGGATAAATTACACATTATACTACTTTTTAGAAAGTAATTACAGAAAAAATACATCTAAAAAATATTTATAAAAAGAATATATTTTCTGAGATATTATGTCAGTCATCACCCTAAACTCTAGGAGAGGATATCATCATTATAAAAAGAAATTAATTAATTTTATTGAATAAAATAAAGAATAATGAAGAATAAGCAATAAGTCAAAACTCAATAGTCCATAATATATATATAAGGTTATAATTTATGCATATAATTATATAAAGAGTATTTAACTTTTTATCTAATATTAGTCCCTTTTGCACACACTGTATGTGAGATTTAAAAAAAATAAAAATATTAGATGATATATGAAAAGATATTAGAATAAGTGAGAGAAAAAAAGGAAGTATAACTCCTGCTTCAAATGTGGGGAGAGAAAGAAGATTGAGAAGTTATATTGTCAATAAATTAGAGTGATAAATATATTAAAAAAAAAAAAAAGAAGAAGAAGAAAATGACTACTTTTGTGATCCAAATCACCAACAGCTTGAGCAGCTCAAGAGAGTCGTTTTATTAATCTATCTATTTATATTATAAAATGAGAAGAAAAAATTAAAAATTAATTCGGTATGTGAAGTCTTTTTATTTTTCTATTTTATCCCAAGTTTCTTTGTATGTGTTTTCTCTCTCTCATTATATCCTATTTCCAAATTTTTTAATTTTTTTTTTTAAAATTAAAGAGGTATAAAACTGAAGGCCTGATTTTGGTGTTAATAAATGTCGAAGTTTTTTCTGATTTTTCCTAAAATGTCTTTTAACTTTTAAAATAATTTTTATTTTGTCTTTTTTATGCTAATATTTTTTATTTAATTATTTAAATTTTATAAAAAAAAATTATTTTATATAATTTACACTACGTATGCCGCCGAATATTCTGAGCGTCCTTTTTTATTTTATTTTATTTTTAGAGAAGTAATAAGTGCACATAGGTATTATAAATTTAGTACCTCGAGGATTCTCTCACCTCACCGCACAAATACAGTCTCTCTCTTCCGCCGTCTGTAGTTTTCCCAGTAACCCGGCCCTCTCGGCCTATCCCCTCCAATCCTCTATAAATAAAATGCCAAACACCAAATAAAAAAAGTAAAGCAGCCAACTTTGCCCAGACCCAAACAAACCAAACCCCCTCTCAAAACCTACGATCCCTATCTCTCCCGTCCATGTTCTCAGCCCCCCACCTCTTACCACACGATTCTAACTTTAGATAGAGAGCATCTTTTGTTATAATTATCTCTCCAAATCTTTTCTTACCCCCAAAAGCCTCTCCTTTTAGATTTGTCCCTCCTCCTTTCTCTCCTTATACATCCCCTTCAACCCATCTCCTTTCGCTTCACACCTCAAAACCCTTATCTTTCTTTCCCTTTCCCATTTCCTATACAATGTTCTAGCACCCTCCTCCTAATGTTATAGCACCACCCTCCTAATCTATAATCTAGATTTAATTTATTTTTTTTACTACATAAAGACAATTTTTTTTTCCTGGAATGGCTCTTGCTTACCCTCATTTTATTGGGTCTGACAATCCAAAGGTCGATTCTTCTCTAATGGTATATCCATCATCTCCGGTTATTCTGACCCAAGACGAATTAAAGAAAATTGCAGCCTACAAAGCCGTCGAATTCGTTGAATCGGGCATGGTTTTAGGTTTGGGAACCGGCTCCACTGCCTGCCACGCCGTGGCCCGAATCGGCGAACTTTTGCACCAGGGAAAGCTCAAGAACATAATTGGAATACCCACTTCAAAGAAGACCCATGAGCAAGCAGTTTCAGTGGGAATCCCATTATCGGATCTTAATACATACCCGGTTATTGATCTTGCCATAGACGGGGCGGACGAAGTTGACCCGTATTTGAATTTGGTGAAGGGGAGAGGGGGGTCCCTGTTGAGGGAAAAAATGGTGGAGGGTGCTTGTAAGAAATTTGTGGTGATTGTTGATGAAACAAAGTTGGTTAAGCATTTAGGGGGGAGTGGGTTGGCTATGCCAGTAGAGATTGTGCCTTTTTGTTGGAAATTTACTGCTCAAAGGCTTGAGTTGATGTTTGCGGAGGCGGGTTGTGTTGCCAAGCTTAGGAAGTTTAGCCAAAATGGCGAACCTTTTGTGACTGATAATGGAAATTATATTATTGACTTGTATTTCAAGAAAGATATTGGTGATTTGAAGACTGCAAGTGATGAAATTTTGAGGCTTGCCGGTGTTGTTGAGCATGGAATGTTTCTTGATATGGCCACTACATTGATTGTGGCAGGTGAGCTCGGTGTAACCGTGAAGAATAAGTAGTTCGTTAAACCAAGCAAGGAGGTAGCTTTACTGATAACTTGCGTAGCTAACATTTTAGAATATGTAGGGGGTACGGAAAGATTGATGGAATTGGGGGAGTTCTGATTAGTTATTAAGGTAATAGTAAGATATTTTGCATCAATTGATAGGATTGTTGGGAGTCGATTTGCCTCAAATTTTGCATGTCTCAAGGATAACTAATAGTAGTCCTTTAATTCTAGTCTTTTGTCTCGGTTAGAATCATTTAATATATTTCAGTTCTGAAATTTCACATATTTTTTTTTCATCTTCTTGTCTATTGTATGGCTTATGGTGTGTGAACAGCATGTCATTATGGGTTTACCAATATGTGATAACTCCCTATTTGATAGATCATCTCAAGTTTGTGGATTTGCTGGTGGTATATTAATCTATATGTTTATAATTCTTTGCGCTTGTGCTTTATCTAAACTCTAAAGTTTCTGTTATGGAGATGGCTGTAACTGATTCCTCATTGAGTGCCTTGTAAGATCAAGCTCGAGTTATAACCCCCTATAACATGATGACTTCAGTATTTAACTAATTTGGGCATCACTTTGACATAGTATTCCTCTCACGAGTTCTATGAACTTATTTAAAAGTAATGAACTTTGTCTGAAATACCAAAGGACCCCGACAGAAGCACCCTCATTCTCTTGCTCTGTTTGTTCCAAGTTTTCAGACACAATAGGTCACTTGTAGTTTAGTTTATGCAGTATTAAGAAGCAGGTTTAGTTCCATTTTAAGGCAGAGGTTTTGTAAGGTTGAGGCTAAATTGGTTAGTGTAGTTAAGTTTCATGTAAATCTTCTGTCAAGCGGTTGTCTTTTTGAGGTGTAGGATATCTAAAGATCAAATCTCCACATCTTCTGTAATTGTTTTTACTAGATGTTACAATGTGCCTACCAAGATGCAAGGATCGTAGCCTCCTAAATATGCAGTTTATGCACCCTGAAAAGAGTAGATGGTAAAAATAGTTTAATTTGAAAGTCATTAGTTTCTTAAGGAGTTGTCTCAGAGTACGGACGTTTAGAACGAGGACTAACAGACTCTGTGCTAGGTTACATCCATGATTTTCCATGGATCGCTGTTAGCAAACACTGGATTGAATGGAGTATTATAATGTTATTTATTCAAGTAATTTTTATGTCCTTGGAGCATCAATTTGGAAAATTGAGTGGTACCCTAGGATATACTAGCCATGTTTAACTTACTCCTAGGGCGAACAATCTAACCTCTAGTGCTCTGGAGGGGTACTGAATAGGTTTGTCCTACAATACCTCAGACATTGTTTTCTCCATAGAGTCCATTCAAACCGCATCCTTTTTCCAAATCATTTATCATTTAGCTTAAAACCTTACTTTTAAGTAGGACGACAAGATTTCATTCCATGAAAGATACGATAGACGACAGATACAAAATCTGACCTATCAAAATTAGTACATATTTATATTTATATGGATAGATAGACACAATCCATTTTTAAATACTCGTAAATTCTTGAAACATATGGATATATGCGGAGGGGAATTAGACTCAAAACTTCTACGTTTCTCATGACAAAGTTGTATGCTATGTAGCAGAATTAGATTTGGATTTGCTCAGGGGTCCTGCCTAGTGCAACTGGTTGTGGAACAAGAATTTGAGATGCCTTCCAACATGCGAGTGTTTGTGGATTTAGTTCATTTGCAGAACAAAGCATACTCCATTAATCTAGGTTTTTCTCGCCAGTCTTGTTCTAAGTTGCTTTATATGAGAAACGGGTATAAGTTGCTCTAGATATCTGTTTTGTTGTCGGAACCTGCTTGAACTCGCATAACGCAAACTGGCAAATTCCAGATAGGAATGCAAGACAGCAAGAGCTTAGAGCCCTTGTGCAATTTTTAGATTTTTTTTAAGCCACTCTTGGTTACTCCTTCGGTTTATCACTTGAGTTTATTTTATGAGGAATTCACAAGATCTCACTCACATGAGGTGGGCCTTATTTACTATTCATGTGAGGAGAGCCCGGTGAAAATATCAGTTCCCTTGTGTTTGCAAATTGTAGATCCTCATTATAAACATACAGGTTAGGTGCCGATTTTGTTTTTGCTAAACTTATGAACAATTTATATACAGGTATTCTGATTTACAACAAATACAAAATTGAAGGGATTCTGATTTACGACAAATACGAAATTTAAGAACATACTAATCACTTGTGGTCCAAGTACTTCAAAACAATGTCATTATGATATGAGTTGGTTCATGCTTAAGATATCTTCATTCTTTCAGCTTCAGGGGTAGGCATGAATCGACTGGCTAGATTACTTTCTAGTTGGGCTTGATCTGGGTTAGTATATTAAAGTCATCTGTGGGATAGGATGAATGTCCTGTGTTGTAAAAGGTCAAAGCATAGTCAGTTTGGTTACAAGGCCAGCCCAATCTGAAGGTTGGATACAATAAACCACTTTTAGACAACGTACAGTGGTTTTAGAGCTAATAGCCACGAAAGTAGCCCATTGGCCTTTTTAGCCCTGCACTAACGAAATCTAATGAAAATCCATGCCATCCTTGTTTAACTCCACTTTTCAAATTGCTTTTCAGAATGAACTCTTGTGTCCTCTTCCTGAAACAAGGAACCAATATTTGCAGCTGCTACATAGAAAATCTAGCCCAAAAAAATCATTTTTATTCGTATAAAATATGTAACTCTTCAGTTATTTAAATGATGTTCTTTTTCCCTTTTTTGAAAATTAGAAAACTAACATGTTTAGCCATATAGGATATTGCCAACTAAATTACAGATGCCTTAAATTTGTTGCATGCACATTACTTTGTGAGATGAGTTGAGGCCTTGAGGGACACTTCGCTAATAATTCCTTACTCTATGTTTTTTGAATTTTATTTCTTGAATTAATGGGTAACCGTAACCTCTCTTTGAGAAGCGATCTCATGTGCCACTCGACGATTGTAAAAGAAGCGCACAAAATTAATGGTTTGTTTGTGAGTTTTAATTTGAAAAAAAAAAAAAAGTAAACGGAATGAAAAGTTCATCTTTCTAATATTTTATCAGTGATACGTGTGATTAATATTTTTGTTGTTTATTCTTAATGGTACAAATGATTGGAATATATTAAAAATATATATATCAAATAAGAATTGTAATTTAAAAATCATTGCAAAAATTAGAGTTAATTTAAGTTTTGTTCCCCCCCCCCCCCCCCCCCCCACCCACACCAAATAATACATTAAAGTTGTTTGGTTCGATTGGCACTAGGGGTGCACACAAAATCGACCAAAATCGAAAAATCGACCGGATCGAACTAAATCGTTACTATTTCAAACCGAAAAATCGAACACTATAAAACTAAAAAACCGAAACCGACCGAACAATTTAAAATTATAATATAATTTATATACTTTTTTAATAAATATTTATTTTATATAATTATATATTTATTATATATTTTTATTGTGACGAATTTGCAAAACTTCTATCCTAGTGAGTGAGTTAGGTGATTTTTGTTTTTTGGATTTAGAGAACTTCTATTATAATTAGTAGTTATTGAGTTAGTGATTTATTAATTATTATGAAAAATTGGCAATATAATAAATATCAAATTATTAATTAAGGAACCGAATAAACCGACTGATTTAACCGAAACCGAATAAACCGATAACCGATTACGATGTAAAAATTTGGGCGGTTTTGGTTTTTAATTTTTTATAACCGATTTAAATGTTTTTGGTTATTTTTTTTTTCAAAAAATCGACCAAACCGACCTTGTGTACCCCTAATTGGCACTTAATGTTGGCACCTATCTTCTCTTCGATGGGGACTTTGAACAAACTTGTACAACTTTGATGTGCAATATTTAGTTTTTGGTCTTCCTAACCAAAAAATGAATTCAATAGCCTTTAATTTATGCTAAAGCGACCACATTCTCTAACGTACGCATGGATCCGTCCTCAAGTTTTGACGTTGAAATGGATTAATATTATAAAATAAAAATAAAAATACTTTTTTTTTAAAATTATAAGATTATTATTAACTTTTAAAATTTATATCTGCAAACTCATTAATAAAATTCATTAAAAATTACAAAAAAGTAATTTTATAGTTAGTATTATCCTTTTGATACTATATGTTCTCTCTTTCTAAAATATAATATTATTATTATTGATTTTTTGAAGTTAATCTAAAAAATTTAAAAATTTAGGATTGACATATATTTATTTAATTGTAATTAAGATAATGATTAATATTATAAATTATCTAAAAAATACACTGATTATAATATTTATTGTTTCATATTTTTGATAAATTTTATCAATTTTAATTTTAAATATATTTTAAATTAAACTTTAAAAGTTAATAATAATCTTTTAATTTTAAAAGTTAAAATTAATTAACAAATGAAAGTTATTACATACATAAAAATTAAATATTACATTTAATTTAATTATTAAAAAATAAAAATTAACATAAAAATTTGTATTATACTTTATTTTTTAATAATTAAATATATTTTATATTTTATTTTTGTTTTTAATTTTTGTTAACTCATACTTTTCCTTAACAAATATTCCGTCGGTAGGTGAATGCATGCATGGGAGCAGATCTCCTGCTCTACGCGGCGCGATGCTTTAACTATACGCGGTTGGCCCCGCCCGTTTTCCCGCGGCACTATGTATGTTTGCAAGTTGGTTATTGTGGACCCTTGTGTTACATTTTTATTTTTTCTTGGACAAAAAGACTTTTTTAGTCCTTGTATTATTATTTTAGTTTTAATTTAATTTTTATACTTTTTTATTTTATAATCGTCCTTATATAATTTTTTACATGAACAATGTGGTATGTCATGTTTATAAAAGGTAATGACGTAAAATTTCTATTAAAAAATAGAAGAATTCCATGAAAAATTAGAGGTAAAAGTGACTTTTGACATTTTCTCCGTAATTCCTTTACCCTAGGCTCTGTGTTATTATTTTTTCGTCTAGTTCTGTCGAAAAATAAGAAATCAAGGAAGGTTAGATTACAGAGAGAGAAAACGAGCAAGCGAGCGAGATTTGAAGATTAAGATGGCGTTGGGTTTCTCCGTTCAATCAATTACTTCTTCGCATTCTCTAATTCCAACCATCACCATTACCCTACTAATTCGAAATCGAGTTGTACATCTCCGCACCGATTCAAGTTCGACTCATTGAGCCCCAAGCCATTCTATCTCATTATTCTCTCTTCAATCCACTGTATTTGTTATTTTTGTTAAAAAGCCTGTTAGTAAAGAAGCTTCTCACCTTTAGACCCATTCTCATTTTGCAGTGATTCATACCGACAATAAGTTAAGGTTTGTGCAGTATTTTCATTTTAATGTTTCTTTAGTGAAAGATGTGATGCCCCTAAACCCGTTTACTGTTATAACGGATCATATGCTCACTTTACAATATCTTCCATCACATTCATCAAGAGTTCACTATTTAAAATTGATTTATTATATATCTTTTAAAGTATATTACACACCCAAAATCGTAGACTTTAATATCTCATTCAATGTTAAGAAAATCGGACTAGACCAGCGGTCGGACCGCAATTCGATCGGAACCAGACGACTTTTCGGTCCGATCCGACAAAAAAATTGAAAATTCAACGACCCGGTCAAAAACCGGTTGACCGCCGGTAAAACCGGTAGTTGAACCGATTGACCCGATTTTCAAATATATATATATATATATATACAAAAATATTTTTAATAATATTATAACATTATTTTATTATATTTTAGCTTATAAAAAATTAGATATTTTAAAATTTTATTAATTATTAATAATATATTTTTTTATGTATTTATGACGTCACTGGTTCAATAACGGTTCGACCACTGGTTGGATCAGTGACCCATGCACTCGGTAACTTTTCCGGTTCAATAATCCATCCGATTTTCTAAACATTGATCTCATTACAACTTTACTTCAAAAGTTTTATATAATTAATACAATAATATGTTAATTGTACTACTCTTCTTCTTTACGTACAGACCATAGACTCTTCAAATATCTTACATGATCAACTTAACATACCTCATGTTATGCATAACATTTTCTTCACGTCGAAACATCAAGTCGGTTTTCCGATTATGTTTCAACAATATCCCTTGTATAACATTGTTGTTCATTCACAATCTTACCTTCAAGATTTTGTACAAAAATAATTTGGATTGGATATATAATGGTGACACACAATCAATAGTTATTTACTTCAAGAATTACTAAAGTTAGCCAAAACAAATAGATGAAAATTGAAGAATTTTCTCTACGCAGAATCATGAGTTCACATAAATCTTAGAAAACTTGTCTTAATTTAGGAAAAACTTTCGTAATAAGGTTTTAGGATTTGTATCATCAAAAGAATCTACACAGGTTTAAGAACTTTATTAAATATAGAAGTTTAACTAAGCTAAGGAACTTGCCTAGTATTATTCTCTGAACCTTCTATTAGCTCTAAGTTCTTGTTCTCTGTTTCCTGAACTCTTTCTCTTTTCTTATTTTGAAATACATGTGACGTCCCCAAATCTAGGCCAACCCAATTTGAGACGCCATAAAATACACCATTTTTAATATAAACAGTACATAGAACAAAAATATAGAACTCAATAATACACAATTAAGTTTTCACTATTATTGTCACACTATATACAACATGTGAAGACTACAATAGCTATCTCTCGGACCGTCACTCCATTTCCCTGCTAGACCTAGTTATTCTCTCGTTCTCTGAAAAACAATGGAACAAAAGAAAGGGTGAGCTCAAACAGCCTAGTAAGAAAATACCATGACTAAGATAATGACCAATAAATTATCATTAGCTTTCAACAGTTGAGTTCTTAATTGAATATAATAGACAATAAGCTTTATATCAAGAACTGCAGTTAAATTCTTGAATAAAGTTCAGACAAATGATAGCAGCAGAAAAAACAATCCATTAGAAAAATAATATAGACTATGATGTTTACTCGCTTCTCTTTTTACGAAAAATATCATCAATTTTTATCATCTGAAACACCACTGGTCATGATGATACAAATTCATAGTTCCTAATCATAATCATGTAAGTCAATAGTTCATCTTTGCACTACGGGCCAAAGATATTCAATATATCACCAACGGTCATGATTATACCAGTATTCAACCTTTGGTAATAATCATACCAAACAATAGTTCTTCTTTGCCCCCGGCCAAAGAAAACATTCACCACGTGCCCTAAAAGACACAACAATTATATCGTCTTTATCCTATCATCTGTGCTCAAGGCCACAGATATTCACAACAACATTGATCTTGATGATTAGAATAACAACAGTGATATAGATGATGAATCAGAAGAAACAGTATGATCAATAAATATCGAAAGTTTATGATCTTTCTTTATGCAGATTCAAATAATGTCCAAATTGTCAACATGATGTGGGCTCAAATTCAAGAATAATATTCAAGATTCACAGTTCAGAATAACGTTTAAGGTTTAATAGAAAGATTTAGAAAAATAGGAAGGCTCAATTGAAATGATATTAGATGAAGCGCAAACTATTAAAGAATATATAATCATTTCCGGAAACTTTACCAACAAGAGACAAATTCGAAGAGTAATTCACCAAACATACGATAGTCCGCATAATCAAGTTATTCAATTCTCAAACATTAATAAGGAATGAATATAAAAGGTTATTCACCAAATATGCGGTAGTCCGCGTAGTCAGGTTATTCCCACAAATTAATAAGGAATGAATACGAAAGGTTCTTCACCAAACATGTGGTAGTCCGCGTAGTCAGGTTATTCTCACAAATTAATACATAAAAATAAATGACACAACTTACAAGTAAGGAAGAAAAAATATTATTTTTAAGAATCAAAGAATAATAATCTTTTACCGTAGTAAGTTTAAATAGTGGAAGATGAAAAAGATTATATCCTTTACCTTAACACGTGACTGGATATGAAGTTGATCAACTTGGTCAGTACTCGTAAACTCATAGATCTTCACAAATACTCAAGATGACTTTAGCACACTCAAAAAGAACTTATACAAAGAAATATTTGGGGAATGAAAGAAAGAATAAGTAATGAAGTTTTTATGAAAAATTCTTAAGTTAATACCTCTATTTATAGCCAAAAATCATTTCATAAACCAAGATTTTTTAATTTAATCCAAACCATATATTTTAAGATAATGTTTAATCTATACCACTCATTTCATCTTTTAAGATTTTCTTAATCTAAACCATTCATTTAAAGATCATCTTTAATCTATACTATTCAATTTACTTTATATATAAAATAACTAACTTTATATAAATCAATTAACTTTATATATATAAATAAATAACTTTATATAATTTATTATAATAAAAACAAATAACTTTATCAATTCAATTATTCAACAATAATTCACAATTATTCATTATTATGACTAATTGTTATAAATGCAGTGTAGTTGGCTTTCTGAGTTAGATAAGTAGAGAAATTAACTAATAATAGAATACAACAATTTAATCAACATCATAAAATAAATAACAATAATTCTAAAAATAAATAAGAAAATAGCATGTTACTGCGTAATGACAATTATTGATTCAGTGATGTGAATTACTGTGCATATACTACTGTGACAATTATCAGCTCAATAATATAAATTATTATCCATGTGACAATTATTGGTTCAATAAAGTCAATATAGTACAATAGCCACTTTATCAGTTCAATAATATGAAATACTGTGCAATACCGTGTGCTACTGTGCAATACCGTGTGCTGCTGTGCAATATCGTATGTTACTATTCTTTTACCACCGGTTATTTTAACAGTTAAAAGTGATAGTACCGTTGACTATATTTATTTAGAAATATTACGTATGTCGCTTTCTATATCCGACAATAATTCATTGTAGGGGTCCACCAATATTTGGTTATTTTGGTGCCGTCGTACGAATCGAATATTCTCCGATAAGATAAAATTTGTACAAAATATTTTTAATTTTAACTTTTGTTAATTTATTCATTTACTGTTTTAGGAAAAAAATATATATGAGAAAATTTTTAATTGTATTTCATAAAAGTCGAGGTCTTACAATACATATTTGATTTAATGAGGAATATAAAAGTGCTTACTAGCTCTCTTTTTACAGTAGTGATTGTGTTTTAACTTCCACTCTCATAATTTCATTAAGTTTCCGTCAAAACTCCTCTATATTTTTTTTTACAGATATCTTATTTTCTTTACACCTCCTACTTAATATGATTAAGCAAGCCTAAGTCATGAGTATTTAGTACTCAGCCATAATCTAATATCTTACTCTTCTTACTACAATGAGTATACAAGCTTAAGTTGTGAGTCATTGTAACTAATGTATCTTTATAGATTTACTAATCTCTGTTCGTTTGACTTTAAGGTCGGTTTCACCTTTTTTCATAAGTGGGTTTACTCCTGCAAATGTGTAACAACTTATCTGTCATTCTACAATTTAGTCATCCTACGCTCTTCGAAAAGCTACTCCACGATTTCCTCTACTAATGGTCGCTCTACAATCTTTTATTATAATGATCACTCTACGATTGTCTTATTCTTTTACAGTCGTTATCACATTACGATTATTTTACACTACGATCTTCTTTTTCTTTCAATGATCATTTTACTCTATGATCTACAAGCACTTTACAAATTCACATACCGGTTTATAAATTAAAAAATTTATTTATTAAAATTTTAATTTATTTTATAAAAAAATCGGGATATTACAAAAGATATAAAAAGTTGATGCACACAATGCGTTTGAATTTGGGTTACTGAAAATAATTTGTTTTCATGGTATATGACCGAAAGAGCCTGAGTCGGGATTGCGCCCATCAAAGAAGTCCCAAATCCTCTGTAAAAACCACATAAACCTTCATGACGGAGAATGGAAAATGCAATCTTAATGCAAGAAACCTAAGACAAAGAAACTTGTTACTTAGTTTTCAACACCATAACATGGTAAAGAGCTATGAATACACCAGAAAATAATGTTGCACCGAGGAAGAAAATAATGTTGCACCGAGGAAGAAAAACTTGGACTTATTAAGCATTTTCCAATCAATATCCGTGTGTAAATTGATATCTTGAGCCGAATCTTCCTCGACCGCACTTAAATTCATTTTCCTCACTTTAAAGAACTCAATATAGAACAAATCCTTTTCTTCTATATTCACTTTGCACCTTCATGTAAGTAATTGTGTTACGTTTTGGATTAGAGGAATAAATATGAGAACGAAATGACTCATTTTTATGAATGAAAAAAATTGCGCTCAATTGCTCCATTGAATTAGAATCTACCATTCTAATTTCTCCTAAATTAATGAATTATATTTTTTTTGGAGTGTATGAAATGACTCCTTATAATTGAAATGGAATGAATCATTTCATCTTCCATTTCATTACATTTTTTCACCCATTTTATTTTTTTAAATCCAAACGCATACAATATATATCTTTCTAGCTAACTAGCTAACTAACTAACAATATATATATATATATATATATACACAGAAATGAAAAACCTAAATCTCTAATTTGGAAGTGCTGAAAATCATATATAACAAGATCCTTACAAAAACAAAAACTTAGTGAGGTTAAAGATTTCAGGATTTGTGAGGTTAAAGATTTAGGGGGATTTTTTTCTTCTTGCAAGCCCATATTTTGGATTGAACATGAATCACAAGGACTCGTTTTCAAATGTTTGTAAAAGATGATGAATTAAATTAGGTTATAAACTCTCCCAAATTGATTTGTCGACTTTTAATCGGAAGAGAAGGAAGTTAAGAGTTAAAAGACTTAATTGCCCACCATTTCCCACTTAGATCAGCTAAACTAGCTAACATGAATTCTTGTTTTTTAATTCAACGTGTTGTATAAGGACAACTATGAAGTGAAAAATGTACAAGTATTAAATTAAAACTAAAGTTAGAATACAATGACTTTTTGTCTTTTAATTTTTGGTAATAATAAAGCATGATATTAAACTTATAACAATTACATGTTTCTTCCTACATATATTTGTTTTATATATTTTTAAAAAAAATAATAAGTTGGTAATTAATAATGTTGGCATAATAAAAAAATTATGATAGTAAACTTGATAATATTATATTTATATTATCATAAAATAATTTTTTTATAAAACAAAAAAATTAATAAATAAAACTCTTTTATAAAAAGAATACAATCCAAGCATATGCACGTCATAATACTATTATCCGTTTTACAGTTTTAAAGGAATGCATTATATATGAAATGTGATGCACACAAAACAGAAACTTCTTTTTATTATTGTCAAACATAAAGTTAATATATTCAATATTTAGAAAAATTATTTTATATCCGTAGAGTAAGTGATTATTATATTTTTTCTTTTTATTTATTTATGAATTTTATCATAGATAAATTTTATAAGTATGTGAAAGAAAGAATATATTGTTCGTTTATTTTAAAAATGTGAAATAATCTCTTTAATATTTAATACATTAATATATAAAATATAATCACTTAATTTAAAACATTATCATTAATTACGTCACTAGATTCCTTCTTTATTGAGCCTTACTCGTTTAATGTGTGTGCATTTTTTTATATAAGTTCGTGATCATATAAAACAATACTCTTAATTTTATTAATTTATTAAACTAATTTTTTTACAATAATAACGTTCTTTTCGTCTGACATACTTACCCTTTGTTCCCATTCCTCAATCCCTAAAGTACCCCGAATTTTATCCTCTTCTATAAAGTAAAAATTCCTTCTAATTGTGGGTAATGTCGTCCATAAAAAAAATATCTGGACTCGTTTGACTACAAAGAGATCTCATAAAGAAACATAAATATTGGATTAACAAAACACTTTATTGAGAGAGGGAGAGAGAGAGAACTGGTACTGTTTTGTCTGTTTAGGCTTAATTGCTTGGGTCCAGTAAGCTCTCTCTCATTCATCTATACCGCCTTTTTGGTTCCCCATGTGATTCTCTCTCTTCTATCTGTACATGTATACATGTAATGTATATAAAGTGGAGCAAGCTCTCGTGAGGAGAAAAGAACGGAATAATAATTTCCCTAAAATAAAAATCGGACTGTTGTGTCTCTCTAGAGAAAAGGGAACCCATTATTTGCGGGAATTGATGCAGTGAGATTTTGCATCAGCTAGTGAAGATGAAGAAGACTAATACCTTCTTCATCTTTCACTTGGTTCTCTTTTACATTCTTCTTTCGAATTCTCTCAGCTCCATTTCAGCTCTTCCTTCAGGCCCCCACAGAGAATCTCTCAATTACATCTTAGGTATGTCACGTTCATTGCAAATTTAAAATCTTAGTTTTCAATGATTTTTCTATGACAACAGAGAAATGGGTTTTCTTGTTTTTGGTGTTTTGTGAATTGGGTTTGTTGATTCAAGATTTGGATCAGTTTCTGTTGCAATGTTTGTTGAATTTTGGCAAATGTGGATTTTTCTTTCTTTCAAAATAAGGAATCGACTTATTATTCTGATTTTATGTGTTATATCGAGTTCCAGAAAATAAATTATTGTGCTTGTCAGTCATCTGGAAACACATAAAGATTGTGGTTTGTGGGTTGTAAATGTTGATTCTTAAAATGTTAGTAAAATTTTGATTTTGGCAAAACTGATATGGTTTCTCTCTGTTACTGGATTCGGAGGATATGTTTACGTTTTCGGTTAATGGTGTGAATATGTTGTTGTAAAAGTTGAATTGGTTTTGGAAATGGTGTAGGAGAAGTGGATTTAGGGCGGTGGAAAAATGGAATCTTGAGTGCGCCTGCAGAGGCCCCCGGGCAAGGGACTGAGGCACTTGCCAGCACACTTGTTTTGGCTGAGAAGAGAACAAGCAGGCCGGACATTCTTTCCCGCTTTAGACAGTATAGAGGTGGATGGGACATTGCTAATAAGCATTACTGGGCTGTAAGTTCTATTCTCTCTCACTTGTCAAAAATAATAATAATAAAGTTATAATCCCTTATAAATTTTTTATCTCTGTTGAAATGTGATACATATGTATTATTGGAAAGATCATGTGGTACAATCTAAAGATACTATATTCTCTTATGTTAAATAATTTTATACATTTATGCACAACGTGTTGTTTGGTGCTTAAATTGTTTAGTGCCCTGACAAATTATACAATGCTGTTTATTGGCTTGAAAGAAAATAATTCTTTGAATATCGTCTGTCAGTATTTTGATCATTATATCTGCAGTCTGTTGGATATACAGGTGCTGCTGGTTTCATTCTTGCTGTACTGTGGTTTTTCTCATTTGGCGTTGTTTTTTCGGTACATCAATGCGGTGGGTGGAGAATAAATATCAAAGGCAAAGAATCATGCTGTTCACAGCGAATATGTTTGATAATGCTCATATTCTTCACATGTGCTGCAGCGTAATAATCTACACTTAAATTTATGGCCTTTATAATTTATATGTAGCTACTTCTAGAGTTCCTAAAACCTTGATGATTTTTTGTCATTTCCTTTGAAATATGATTTTTTGTAATGAATTGGAGCTCGTATTTATTGGCTCGGATTACATTTGCTAATTCATCTTTTCATCCATGTTCCTTCTTGTAGTTTCTTTCTCATAAATATTGAATATTAACATGTTCTTTCAATTACTGTCTCTATTTCATTCGTAACCTCAGGCTAACAATACAACTAATCCTTTTGTCACTCAGGATTGGATGTATTCTTCTTTCAGTTGGACAGGATGAATTTCATGGTGAAGCACTGCATACTCTGAATTATGTAGTAAACCAGTCAGACTACACTGTTCAGACACTGAGAAATGTCTCTGGGTTTCTGTCACTTGCAAAGATGGTACAAGTAGCCCAAGTTTTTCTACCTTTAGATGTCAAAGATGATATTGACAAGTTGAATGCGGACATAAATACAGCAGCAGAAACACTTTGGGAGAAAACAAACAAAAATTCTGTCAAAATAAGAAGAGTCTTCGATGCCGTGTATGATCATGTTAGCCTTCATAATAGGCAGATGTCTAGTATGGAGTATCCATTAACCTCTCGATGTTTTATATGTGTATGTTGCAGGAGATTAGCGTTGATTGCTGTTGCAGCTGTGATGCTTCTTGTATCCATTCTGGGTCTCAGTATGTATTATTTAATCACACTGACCATCTCTTTATATTGGTTATCCACTTTAATCATTCTCTTAAGAGCTTACTGATTTTGTTTATTGTATATTTGATTGCAGTTCTGTCTATTTTTGGGCATCAACATGCAATTCACATGTAATTTTCTTTGTGATTGTTCAGTTGTCGATTTTCCTTCTAACAGCAAACCAATTGAGTATGTTGCTGTACGCTCTTCCATTTTCTTACTCAACCATCATATTGATGCAGATTCATTATTAGTGGATGGTTACTTGTAGCAGTTACATTCATTCTTTGTGGAGTTTTTGTGATCCTTGACAAGTGAGTTATTAACTTATTTTTTGGACATGGGCATTATTTTCTTTTCCTCTATAGCAATTTTGTTGGCAATATCTATAAGTCGTGTTTCCAAATATTCTGCATTGATATGCATATGCCAAAAAAATACTCCTTTGATCTGGAAAATGTAGGACTCTCTTTTCCAGGCAGAGGGAGTATACTTTATGCTTAATCAGTGCAGCATTTCTATGTCGATGAATTGCTTTTTGAATTGTCCATCTGCCTGTTATGATGCTTTATGGATTACGTATATTATTGTTGCTGCTTGTTTCTCTCTTTTTACTCTTACCTTTTGAGAAAAAACCATAGAGTTAACTATGCCTTTTTTATATAAAAAAACTGTCATACCTATTATATTGTGTAATTCAGCATGGAAAAGATTTCTCCTTTGTGTAAATTGCCTTCTTTAATTTATCATCCTAGTTTTGGATGAACATATTAAGCTTAAAAGCAGTAAACTTTTCATGCTGACAAAATGGTAAATGAATTGTGTTTCAGTGCAGTTTCTGACACCTGCATGGCCATGGGAGAATGGGTGGATCATCCCCAAGCAGAAACTGCCCTTACCAACATCCTTCCTTGTGTTGACGAGAGAACTACAAACCAGACATTGATCAGAAGTAAAAAAGTCGTTAATGATATTGTAAATGTTGTGAATGGATTTGTAGACGACTTTGCCAACTCAAATCCGCCTCCTCAAGCCTACCCTAATTATTTCAACCAGTCGGGGCCTTCAATGCCATATCTTTGCTATCCGTACGACTTTTATCAGCTGCAAGATCGCCAATGTGCACCTCAAGAGGTTTCTATGGGAAATGCTTCTATGGTACGTCATTAATGATAATTGTTTATCAGTAAAGCTTTCTTTCCAGAGAACTTTTCACACCAACTGTTAAGTAGTAAGCTGAAAACATCAAAATATTGTTAAAAGTAAGGAATAGCGGCAAGGATTAGATATGAAAAAACACTTTTTATCCAAAACTAACAAACAATTAAGTTTTGGAAAAAGACTGAATGTGCTACTAGTAGAAGCATATATGGCTGACATCACGAATCTTATTGATTTGAAACTATGTAATATGCTACTATGGTTTGCTGCCCAAAAAAATTTGATCTACTATATTATTCACTTAATAGATATATTTCTTTATATGGGTTTCTATAAAAGACTACAATGTGGTTATATATGACTTCAAGTTTTAAAATTGGTCTGTATTGCGATGACTATGCCACTCCAGGGATTTTGTATCCCCTTGGTCTCAAAATAAGTGAGCTGGTATTACTGTCACATAGTTTAAGGAGGAGTGATTCCTTTTCTTTTATTGTAGCCCTTGGATAGAGAGAATAAATGGGTCGGATATAATGAGTTCAACTCCACATTGAAGGAGCTCTCACTCAAAATGGGCTGGAGCTTGTCTTTGCTATGATGGAGCTAAATTCTTGGTTTCTTTTCCATTTTCCTTTCTTCCTCACATTTTTCCATATTCGAAATCCTGCTAACAAGGAAGGTATTCCTGATATGATTAGCAAGCAGTGAATAATTTTTTTTTATAATAATTTTGAGATGACTAAAAATTACAGAGTTGAATTTTAATCTTGTAGTATGATTTCGTGATGGGTTCATTGTTGAGACGTGTGATAGTTAGTATGTGATTACTTGGTTGATAATTCCATTATTGAGATTCGATATGTTTGTATTTAGAGAGAGGAACTGACATGACAGTACGCATAATTGATTTCAGGTTTGGCCGAACTACATTTGCACGGTATCAGGATATGGGATTTGCAGCAGTGTTGGGAGGTTGACACCAGAAATGTATGGGCAATTGGTAGCAGCAGTCAACATAAGCGCTGCCCTTGAACATTACGCACCAATATTGCTTAGTCTCCAAGATTGTAATTTTGTACGTGATACATTCCGCTATATCACCAGCGACTACTGCCCTCCATTGAAGCACCATCTCCGAATCATAAATGCAGGACTTAGCCTAATCTCGGTAGGAGTCATGCTCAGTCTTGTGGTTTGTATAATCTATGCAAACCGCCCCGGAAGGGGGAGGAAGTGTTTGTGAGGCTTTCTTTAGGAAGCAGCAGTGATAAAGATACCAGCAAAGATGATGTATCATCAAGAGAACCAGCGGCCCAAAGAGTGAAGTCTAGGATTATATTTTATACTTAGGTGTAGGAATATTAATATTAAGATTGTTTCGGCCTTGTTAGCCCATCTCAATCTGGTGCGAAGCATCATTTTGGCTTGCGTGTATTAGAATGAAGTAGTATAGTAATTTACGGAAGTTTGAAGCCCAAACATATGTTGGGACAGGACTTAAATAAATTGGACTTGGTCTCTTTACTATACTATATACATATGGAATTTGATGGAAATTTGTTAAACAGACAAACCAGGTTACTGCCAAGTTTGGTAATTTTAGTTATCTGTGAACTAAGGCTAGTCACTTACCTAGTTGTGTTGGGGTATTTCAAATGCATGTTTTAAGACATTTTAAAATATATTTATATTTTCTTTATTACGATAAAAACTAATAATGAGATTTATCGTCTTTAACACGTAATGAATTCTATAAATTTTAAGTTCTAAAATGTCTTAAATTGTCTTTAGGAAAAAGCAAAGTTGATTTTATATTTTGGTAGGGGGAGTAATATATTTAAAATTATAATTTATAGCTGATTACTCAAACAATTTAGTTTCTTTCCAAACCTTCGAGGTTTAAGATGTGTGACATTGTGATATATATACAAAAAAAGGATTCCAAATAACTAAACGCAATTATATGCTTTCAAATATATATATACATTTAAAACTATAATTGCTAAATAATTTCAAATAATTTTGTAATTCGCTCTTTTGCACCATGTATTTACAATATGCTATTGTTGGAGTGAAATGGAACAATTGTAATTGTAAATCAAAATATTATGTATAGATTATATGGGCTTTCAACAGTGAACAACTAACTAAGGCTTTGTTCAACTATCAACATTTGCCGCGGTAATGTTTGAACTTTCAAGCGTACATTATCATGTATTACGTTTGAGGCCTAAACGCTGTATTCATGAATTAAATAAATTATATTTAAATTAAATTGTTATTCAATGAATAAAAATTTAAAGTATATTTAAACTTTTAAAAACTCTAAACATACTAAATGCAGGTAACCATTAAGTAACTAAATATACACTAATTCTTAAATTCATGACTGTGCCAAAAATATCATCTTTAATATACTACGCTTTCCCCTCAAAAAAATCCACAATATAATGTGAAATTACCGAATTTAGAATATAAATATATTTTTAATACGACAATTAGTTTAAAATACCTTATTGTGTACTTTTTCTTTCTTTTTTCTCCCCATTTATTATTAATTTTTTTATAGCAAGTTTCAACTTTAGAATATGATTGTGAAACTCGGACCAGACAGGTTGTTGAACCTGTTAAAATCGGAACTAGTCAACACTCTGGTCCGATTTTGGGCAACGAACCGATTTTGGTTAAAACCTAGATTGAATCGATTGATCACCAAACAAACCGGTGGGTCAACCAGTAAAACCCGTTTAAATTAACTCATTGAACCAGTTTTAAAGTATTTTTTAATATTTTTTTGTACATTTTTTTTTATCTTTAAAATTAACAATTTTTAGTAATATTGTAACACGATTTCATTATATTTTAGTTTACAAAAAAGTAGATATTTTAAAATTTTATTAATAATTTTTTTTTATGTATTTATGACATTACCAATTCAACAATAATTCGACCATTGGTTAAACCAATGATTCATTTATTCAGATTTTTTTTTCGATTCGATGAAATATGAAAACGAATAAAAAAAATTGTAGTCAAAGGCCCAAATTGAATAATATTTATATGAAAAATTATTCAGGAGTCTTGGCCACCACGTGTTAGTGTTGTTCTAAGTTAATTATATTTTTTTATTTTAATAATGTCTCATAATTTATAAATTATAACTCTAAATTTATTAAAATAAAAAGATATGATTGATATATGAAATCAGATAACGGTATCCTAATACTACCTAATAATTACTCATATTTATACGGATAGCGGACATGTCATCAGCCCTTTTGCAGATTTACCGAAAAGTCAAGTCAAGTGGGTTTGGTGGCTGATTCGTCCCACTCTTCTAAAGTGCACGACGAAACTCCATAATAAAGGGGTTTCAAATCTCTTCCCAAAACCAAACGATACTCCGTAAAAATTAAACCTTTATATCAATCTTATTCGATGTATTCATTCCTTAAGCTTCTCGCTCTGCTGCTTTTGATTTTCGAAGCATCATCAGTTTCCGTTGGATCTCGATCAGTCCTTCGTGCTATTGATAACAAGCACGGCGAGCAATCTGATTTTGCAGTTGATTTGAACTCAACGAGTTTCGATGCAGTTCTCAGAGAAACACCAGCTACTTACGCCATTGTTGAATTCTTTGCTCACTGGTATATAATTCTTTCTCATTTGGGTTTATTATTTGGTTTTTGTTTTCGTTAATTGAGATCTTATCTGTGATTCGATCTATTTTGTGAACATGTATTATTTTTGTTACAATGCTGATACAGAACTTGGAATCATTGTATTTAGAACAGCGATGAAAGTATGTTAATATGGCAGGTTTATTAAGTTAAACTTGTAAGTTCTGGGGTATAAAATTTATAAATCATAAAATGTGGGTTATTGAGTGGTATATAGAATTAAACTGCACCAAAATTTGATGATCAATAAACACTAATACTTGGCCTATGGGACAGTTATTTTTAAATTATACAATTTAGAGGAGTTTTCTTTGGATAAGAAAATGGTATGTCTGATCCATGTAGAGATGGAGAGCTGTCCTCTTTTGAGTGCTTTCTTTTATTTCCACTTATTACAGGGTGGGTGGACTCCTTCCCCCATGCTTGTATTCTCTCTTTCATTTAATAAAATCTATTCATTAAAAATATGTAGTTAGTCGAAATTTGTGAGACTAAAACCTATCCCAAAAAACAGGTGCAGAATGGACAGGATTTCCTCTTACAGAGTTTTGTTAGTGAAGAGAAAGTTAAATTCCAAAAGCATTGGCTGAGGATAGAAACTTTTGCATTGTAAAAAAGGGAATTTTATAATTAGGGGTGGTGCATTGTAAAAACTAAAAAGCTTCTCTTGCTTGTTAATAATCTAGCACCCTACCCTTGTTGCTGAGGTGCTCCTATTAATCTACTGGCTACCTTCTGGGTGATTTTAGGCTCTAATAAGGGATTTTATCCCTTGTTGCTGAGGTGCTCCTATTAATCTACTGGCTACCTTCTGGGTGATTTTAGGCTCTAATAAGGGATTTTATTTTAGTATCAATTAAAAACTAAATTTTATGCATGATCTTAGGGATTTTGAATTATGTTTTTAATTTTCTTTTGACTTTTCTTTAAATTTGTAATTGACCCTTCTTATAAAAGGGTCTTCATTATTTCATTTTAAGGGCAGCTTTTAATTAATAAAAATTATCTTTGGGTTGTTTTCCCTCTCTGGTGGATTCCAGCAAACTAATTTCCTTGTGGATTCAAGGGCCTAGCTAAGGTTGTTTCACCTAGTGAATTCTCTATATCCGTCTACTAGAACGATATCTAGTTTTGTTCGTCGCTTCCGTCCTGCGTCATGAGCCCTTTGAATTATACAGTTCCCTAATTTCTTTTACATTTTTACTAGTACGCATATTAAATGGCCCCCTCCCAAAGCAAAAGGTTCTAGTCGAGCCCTCCACTGCTGGGTGGTGTATATATTTCCAAGAAAGTCGTCTGCCAAGAATGAAAGAGGAAACTGCTTCCTTCATTTGGTTAATTGTAAAGATTTATCGTCAGAGAGAGTCTGAGCAGAGGCATTTTTGTAACTTCACAGGTTAGCAGCGGAGTAAATTTCCTGCATCTCTCCTTATGCAAAACCAATTTAGAAAGTCTGGCCCTTTTTTTATGAAGTTCATCAATTTTTAAATCTTTTCAAGGTCTGCCGTCCAATCCAAACAACAAATCCATGTTGGAAGTTGGATGGGACTTTCACCTTCCAGAAATATGTTAACACAATGAAGAAAGTTTTTTTAGTTCTATTTATACTCGACTTTGAAGCCAATGAAGAAAGCGACTGGTTCTAGCAAGCACTATACGAACATTGGGAGCATCTAATCACCTGATTTATCATCATTAATCACGATAGGTTCAAAAGTAGAAAGTAAAATAAACCTTTTGATGCAGTACTCCGCAAGCCCGAAGGCAATGTGCTTGCTTTTGTCCTTCAGTGACTGAAGGTTATTCTAAAGCTTTGGTCTTACAAGACCAAATTAACTGTTGATGACACAAATCAGGAAAACAAAAAGAAAAAGAGGGTGCCAAAAAAAAAAGCAAAAGAAATAAGAGCAAGCTTACACATCATTATCCAAGTGGCTTAAATCATTTTTTCCCCATTGAACTGAATCCAAATTTATATTTGCATCTAAACTGATTTTTTTCCCATTCGAGTCACTAAACTACAACTTTTTTACAAATCATTACAAAATCCTTTAAATTGTTTGACTTTTAACGGAAGATTACCACATGAGAGAGAAGCTCTAAACATTTTTCAACATGGCATTTCATGGTGGAAATAAATTAAAAATTAGAATTAACAAATTATACATAAAAAAAAAAAAAAAAAAAATCACACTTCCACCCAAATCTAATTAAAATTTGTCTGCTCTATCAATTTAAGTTCTCCACCTTTCTGTAATATGAAAAATTTAGATCCCCATTTTCCCTTCATAAGCACCTTTGAGGGTTTCAACATGGCAATTGAAAATTGTAGCGAAGCCCTAAATTGTTCTATCGTAACCATATATCACATACCCGGTTGAGATCATCTTTTTCTGCACCACTGTGGAAATTTGATATGAGGAGAGGTGGTAGGGCTGATGGGAGAGAGAGAGATTGTGACAAATTAAACAAAAAAACTTTAATATGATTGTGGTTTAGGTAAACAAGAATCCTATGATTATGGGTTGTATTTAGATCTTATTTAGAGTGCAAATTATCGTTGTCTCAGAACTAACATCATTCGTAGCCGTACAGTCAGTTTGAAATAAATCGGAACAAACATGATTCAATGTAGTCGTCGCAGCCATTTTTTTAGGAACTTAGAACTATATATATAGATATATATATATGTATAGGGAGACCTGAAACTTGAGATTAAGCTGGAATCACCGTGTTTATTTAATTTGTTTAATTTTTATTAATTTGTTTTAATTAGAACAAACTGAAAAAATGAAAGATTTTGTAATTTGTTTTAATTTGAAAGAAATTGGAAAAAAAATGAAAGAATTTTAAGTTATTGCTTTTAATACATGTCATCGCTGCCACATCATGATTTAATATGATGAATAATCCACATATGCGTCCAACGTGGTGCCACATAGATTTGATGTTAACAGTCTTAAACGACTTTTCTATTTTATGTGAAAAAATTGCAGTTAAATGAATTGACTGGAAAAAAAATCGGTTTAGTGATTCAAATGTAAATTGAGGTTCAGTTTAGTGGGCACAAAATTATTTAACCCTTATCAAAGCAGGCAAGAGCCGCAGCACTATAACAATAAATTCCCGTTTCCTTAAATTGCAAGAGTTGGGAAATAGAAACCATACTGTCCATTTTTGTTAATAAAGTTCTGATGTAATATAGGTAATTTATATTCCTAATATGTTAACAATCCTTCTCTTTATGAAGTTCTTTACACGCTATTACTGGTCTGCAGGTGCCCGGCTTGCAGGAATTATAAGGTATGTATATGCTCATTTTGTATATTTATGCCTTACAATTATGTTTGTTTGATTTCTTATTGCTCTTTTAACAATTTTGCAGCCCCAATATGAAAAGGTTGCAAGACTTTTCAACGGAGCTAATGCTGTTCATCCAGGGCTAATATTGATGGCGAGGGTAGACTGTGCAGAAAAGGTATTGCTGCTATGCTTTTTTTATTTTCCTTCTTTAGAGAATGCTTATACAGCCATATTTCTAACATCACTTGCTCTTTGTGGAAAACTTTGTTTTACGTTATCTCTAACCCATTAGGAGAAGAAACATAAAAGCTCGAAGGTTCACATATCCTTTTTTATCTTAAGTTTTTTAGATATGTGAATCCAAGATATTGAAATACATTTACTTCAAAATAACGTTGATGTGTATCATTAGTTGGTTGTCTCTTTAGTTTCTCTTTTCTTATTCATACCAACAATAATTAGGCATACCTAACTAAATATACATTCTGATTAGAAGAATATAAATATTTCAGTATTGTCTTTAAAATGATAACCTGATGCAGATGTGTGCTCCAAATAAACTCTGTAACAACTTATTGAACTAAGGGAGTTTACAAGCAATTAAACTGCTTGGAGCTGAAGCAAGGCTCCAACAATGATGAATTTATCATCATTTACAGGAGAGATTTGGTTGACTTGATTTATTTCCTCTGGGAAGACAAATAAAAGATCTTGATTAACAGATTAAACTAAACATAAAAAAGTTATTAATCCCACTATATTGTTGTATATTATGAGGTTTAAAAGCGGTTGTGATTTTCTGAGCTTGCAATTTTTCTTTTCAACTCTAGCCAGCACCACCCACAACTGCTGTTGGAAATTGCTGATTGCTTGAAACTTACATATACATAATGATTAAGTCTGACTTGTTTTATATAATCTTTATACTATTTGTTCTGGTATCAGATCAACCCTAATATGGAACCTATTTTTTCACTTTTAAATCCTTTTGTTTATTCTTAGTAGTGTATTATCACTCTCATTCCCTTTTTCAATCCCATAAAATGATAAAACATACCAAGGGAGGGATCCTTCTATTTTTCACTTTTATCCGTGTTCATTAATTTATTAAATTATAGAATCGGATTCTCCCGCTCGTCTAATATTTATAATCTTCCTATTTACTTGTAAATTCTACATGCTATTGATCCTCTTTATGAAAATATAGCTTAGTGATCAGTCCTCCCCTTTTCACATGTTTGGCAGCACAGATAAATACCAAACTTTGCGATAGGTTCTCTGTGGGTCATTACCCCATGCTTTTTTGGGGTCCACCCTCTAAATTTGTCTCTAGTAGTTCGGAATCCAAGAAGGAGAAAATTGATATAATTTCTATTGATGATGGAAGGACAGCTGATCTATTGCTCAATTGGATCAATAAGCAAATGGGCAGGTAAAACATCTTCACCCATTGCTTTTAGCCTATTCATTTCTAATAAATATATTCCCTCAGAATTGAGTCAGGTTGAACTTTAAGTAAATCATTTAACTTCTCCTCCTTGTTCATGTAAGTTTTTAATCTTGTCTCACTGAATTTGTTGGTTAATGGTGAAAAGAAAACTCTAAAGACTTTCATTATTTTAAAGAGTCCGAAAAGTAAATATTTAGTCCTTTGTGCTTCACAGGAATTCAGGGATGCAGTTTGCATGTTCTACGAACTTTCTGCAAATAAAATGCATTTAAAGAATGGGGTTTTATAAGAGAAACACAAAGATTGCAATTATGGGACCATGGATTGTGTATTAAATGTTCTTGAGATAGTGAAAAGATCTATTAGTAGAGCAGAGGATACTTTACTATAAATGCGTCCCCGAATAGTATTAGATATAGTATCCAGACATATTGAATGGTGATTTTGACTTTTATTTTTTAACATATAAGTTACGTTGCAATAAAAGATGTCAATGTGGGTATCAAACTGTTGAAAATATGGAAAGTTACAACCAAAGAGGCTACATATGATATTGAGGTCTTTTAGTATACATACTGGAGAGTGGAGACATGTTTTTATTGTATCACAAGATAACCACTAAATACAAACACTAAGCAAAGTAAGCCTTTATCTGCTCTCTCTGACCTTATTTAGATAGTTATATCACCTGTTGGATAGTGAACTGCCAGTACTACTCTTTTTGGGAGCGACCGGAGTGTGTAAATTTGTCATCCTCTTTACATGGTTTTAGGGGGAGGGTGGGGGGTGGCACTTTTTCTTAGTAGTCTACCTACCACCGACAGTGGCAGTAAAAGTTTGAGGCTTTATTTTTATTTTTTTTAATAACTATTTTTCAATCCATTCTCTTTATCCTTGACTCTGTGATTGTACATCAATATCTGTCAATGTGTATATATATGGATGTCTTATGCAATACATTATACAGCAGCTAGTAGCTTTTATTATTGTTAATTGTTTTGTTTCTTCATTATAGCTCATACAGCTTGGATGATGAGAGATATGAAAATGAGCATGTTCACTCAAATGTCTCTGACCCTGGACAGGTCCTTGAGAATTTTATAATTTGCTTCATGTCTTCTTTTTTTCTTTTTTTTTTCCTTCCAAATTATATAGCTCTTCTTTTAGGATATTAACTTTTTTATTATCTGCATTGAGAAAGATTGCGCGAGCTGTATATGATGTTGAGGAAGCAACGTCCATGGCCTTTGACATAATCTTGAAACACAAGGTGAACATCCGTTTCTTTTTTCACATTATTGTTGTTCCCATCGTCTTAGTGTTTCAGCTTTCTTAATTTACAGATGATCAAATCTGAGACTCGGGCATCAACTATAAAATTCCTTCAACTTATGGTGGCTCATCACCCTTCTAGAAGGTTAGTGCCAACACTTTTTGTGTCCATAATAAATTTGCAACTTTGCGCTACCTTAATTGTCTGGCTCTGGATTTTTGTATCAGGTGCCGGAAGGGAAGTGCTAATATACTTGTAAACTTCGATGATTTGTGCCCATCAGATATCTTGTTAGCCGAGAGACGAGAGTGTTTTATTGGTAGTGGAAAGGACATTAGTAATTTCCAGATTTGTGGAAAAGAAGTTCCTCGTGGCTATTGGGTGGGTATACAACAGTCATTGTTTTGCAAAAAATTATTATAGAAATTGTGCCTTGTTACAGCTCTGCATTGCTATATTATATTAGTAAATATGAACAAGTTTTTCAGCATAGGCAATGGATATAGAGATTGTCTAGTGCTTTGCCTAAGTTTAGATTGGTTAGTTTCCATTTTCTCCTTGCTCCTTCTCAAAGAGAGAAGGGGTGGGGGGGGGGGGGGGGGGGGGGGTATATTATGTACAATCCACTAAAAAGTTATTTGTCATCCAAAGGTTTATTTCATCCATTTTAACTTTTAAATTAATTTACCTATTTGAAAATCACAATTGCAATTTAGCAATATTATCTTCATCAGAAAATTTTAATTAGGAGAGCATGTACTTCTACGTATTTCCATAGAATTCCACCCATTCCTTTCACACATCAACACTGCATTGTTATTAACACTAGCAGGTAGTTTCATTTTTGTTTTTAATGCAGAACTATTATGTGTTTGAAATCTTTTTACTTGTTACAGTCTAAATGTGATTTACTTCGATATAGTATAGATGAAATTTCTGCTTGGGTTTTCTAATGCAGATGTTTTGTCGTGGCAGCAAGAATGATACTAGGGGCTTTAGGTAACAATACAATTTTATTTCCTTAAACCTATACAGTAGCTTTAGTCAATTTATTCTCATGTCTTCATATTATTGAATGGTTTGCATGTCTCAAAAGAAAACTTTCAATTGTTAAGATAAACTGTAGAAAGGGAAATTCTAAGTAAATGTACTCCATTCATCCTAAATTGAAAATCCACTTTCTTTTTTGGCGATGTCCCGTTGAAGAGCCCAGTTTCAAAATCAAGGTAATACTTCATTTAACCCCTTCCAAAATTATTGATATATTTCTACGTAGGACTATAAAAAGACATGATATTCCTAATTTCATTACTTTTTTTTACCATCATTTCTAGTATTACACCACCATTAATAAATTCTTAGCTAATATTAACGGTATATTTGGAACATAAAATTATTGTTAGAAGTTTTATAATTGTTTCTAATTTTGGAATGGAGGGAGTATTATTCAAGTTTAAATTTTGATCATTGATTATGGTAAACAGGGAAAGCCAATTCTCGTAAAAAAAATAGATTTCAAACATGAACTCTTAATTTGGAAGTGGTGATATAGGATTGGATGCTTTTAGCAAACACAAGTATCGCACCCTTCAACCTTCTGCCGTTCCCATCCTACATAAACCTTAAGTAATTACTTGCAAAATCTGATGCAGACAATGGATATCTTCTGTTATTAGAAGTATGTAGTTTGTAGAAGTACCAGATTGTATCTTTATTGGAGAGGATTTGCTCCAGCAGTTCACTCTTAACTGCTTTCTTCCTTTTTGCAGTTGTGGGTTGTGGGTCTTACTACATTCACTTTCTGTGAGGTTTGAAGACGGAGAGAGCCACATGGCATTTACAGCTGTATGTGATTTTATTCACAATTTCTTCGTCCGTGAGGAGGGTCACCAACATTTCTATGAGATGTGTTTGAGGTAAATGAGCAAGTGCAAGTTGTCTTCTTATTCTTCAAGGTCAAATGTTCTGACTATTAAAATACTTTCCAGTGTTTCTAGTCCTTTCAACAGAACCCGTGACTTTGTCCTTTGGTTGTGGACTGCACATAACAAAGTCAATGAGAGACTAATGAAAGAAGAAGCCTCTCTACAAACCGGTGATCCCAAGTTTCCAAAAAGTATTTGGCCTGCAAAACAGCTTTGTCCTTCTTGCCATCTTTCTCGGAACCAGAAGACGGATGAAAACAGCCAGATTGATTGGGACCATGATGAGGTCTTCAAATTCTTGGTTAGCTATTATGGGAAGACACTTGTGACACTGTACAAGGACAAGGACCTTCTTGGCGATGCTGGGACCAATAGGGTACTTGCTGAAGATTTGGCTGCATCAAGCGCACTTGTAGTGCCTCTGGGGGCTGCATTGGCAATTGCTGTAGCGAGCTGTGCATTTGGGGCACTCGCTTGCTTCTGGCGTTCACAGCAAAAGAATAGGAAGTATAAACATCAACTACACTCTTTAAAGAACATATGATTGTTAGGAAGTTTATAAGCTCTTTCAAAATAGATTAGAAGAGCAAAACAATTTAGTGGGGAGAGAAAATTAGAGTGGGGGGGAAATATTTGAAATAAGAAAAATTAAAGACGGGGTTGTTGGAGTTTGTAAAAGGTCGGTAGAATGGTATTCTTATATGTTTTTTCTTCCGCAAACATTTCAGGCCAAGGAGAAGCTGAAGCCGAGATTGTTTTGAAGGAACGACCTTTTTGTCAATCATTTAAGGTGGAGAAGCAAGTGAAAATTAGTCCCTGAATAGGGAACTACATTGCATCCTTTTTACCGTGTGACCAGTTTGACGCCCTTTCTGTACTATTTATAGCTTTTGTGTTCTGATACTAATTTGTACAGGTTTATATATTGTGACTAATTTTGGAATACAGCCCCCTCGCACTTGCTATTTTTTTTATTTCCCATCAAATTTTGTGTTGCGTCTGTGAACAGTAAAGGCGTGTTTGGATAATTTGTTTTAGAATTTAATTTGGCTTGTAACTCCATGGATTTATAATTTATTGATTTATAAAATCATAACAAAACAATCCTATTGTTTGGTTAACATATTAAATTTATATTGTATTTGTATTAGAATTTAAAAACTACTATTTGGATTGTTGTTTTCAATATTAAAAATTCAACATAATTAAATATATTCATATAAAATAAAGTACAACTAGTATTCATTATAAAGAAAAATAATAAAATGAAATAATTATTTTTGAGTCTTTTTTAAATGTATCTTTTTTACATATTTTACTAAAACTTGCACATGGAAAATAAAATGGCTTTCTTTTTTTGGTGTGAGAACTGAGACATAGAGGAGGATGCATTAGACTTTGTGTCATTTTCCAAACCTCTCTCCTCTCTTGCCTCAAACAATTCTTCCAAATCATTAGACTCATTGTTCACTCACTTCCCTTTCAACCTCTTGTGCAGCCATTTGCTCGATCTTGGGCAAAGATGGCACATATGTCATCTCAATTATCCACAAATTTTTGACCGATATGGGGTAGCAGTGACCAAAAGTATATAAACAAGATAACAAGTAGAATACTATAAAAAAATTCAAAAATAGTAAGCAACACAAGTAATAATAGCTTAAGCTATTACCTTCACATAGTCATCCAAACACTTTCTTCAACGACCATTCTTTCTTTTTCGTACTTTCAAGAAAATCTATATTTACTAAGTATTTTGCTCACAATGTCATAATATTTCTTCCAAGTCCTAAAGCGAGATTGAATGTTTATTTTTGACACATTAGCGTCAACTTTTTTTAAAGCGTCAATAACAACAATCCATATTACTAATTTTCATACAAATTTGTCATCTAACTTATTTCCTAGATTGATTAAATCTATAAAGTTAGTTGTCGAAATTTGATCCAACTCGGGAGTTCAAGTAAAATAACTTTTACTTTTCTTATTCTTATTAGAGTCTATACCTACCAAGAAATAATATAAACATATGTTATGCATGGTTTATAACAACATTCCTGGCTTTAACATTAATTTGCAAGTTTATGAATGCTCACATTAACAACTATTCATGTCATCTATACAAATGCACATTAGTAACAATATAATCACATGCTAAATAAACATAACTAAAATCAAATTTTGGTGAGTGTGGATCAAGTGTCTGCCACACTAAAAAAACTGAAAATCCTAAAGAAGACCCTATATTAATACTACTATAAATCCCCAAGAAAATCACTAAATTCAACATGAGAAAAATTAAAACGAATCTTTCATATAAGCTACCATAGGAAAAACAAACTAAAAAGCATTTTCACTCGAAAATTTCTATCCTGGCCACATAAAAAAAAAACAGAAATGAATCATAATTATGCAAAATCTCAACAAATCAAGTAAATATAAACCCTAATTGGATATATTGTGTGCAGAGATGCAAAACCAAGTAGTAGTCCTTAAAAATCGTCTGTTTAAAATTGTATCTATAATTTTGGAACAAACAAAGAGAGCGTGTTATTAGTTTAATAACAATCTTTGTAAACCCATAAATATAGTCTTCCCTTTCCTACAGGCTAGAAATGAAATATAAAATAAAAACAATCAAAGCCCTTATCTGATAGCCTATTGCTTGATTGTTGGCAGCATGTCAAGGGAAGGAAAAGTTCAAAACAATTGAGTTTCACATAAATACCAGTTGATAATAAGATTCAAAACTCTAATAACAATGTTGATTGCAACCAGGGCATTTTGCTTCTGGAGATTAAACACAGAGAAACAAGAACAATATGGAACAAAGAAAGGCTTCCTGTAAAAAAATCTGATGATCTCAAAGAAGGAAAAATGGTAATAAAAAAATTGAAAAACAAGCTGATATCCCCCATAAGTTGCACATAAATAGAGGTTTCACTGAAGAAGGCCATGTACAACGCATTTTGCTGTGCATATAAAACTCATTATATTGTCATAAAATTCACCATTTACTGTACTATAATTTGCACAAAAGTTAAATGATATCAAAGAAAAAAAGAATCAGAAGAGAGAAATAAATGAAAAGCCAAAAAGCCAAAAGGGTGTCCTAGTCAGGATTATTAGAGGCACAAATCAACACATAGAAGCCAGTAACAATTGAATAAATTTTAAAAATAGATATTAAGAACAACCTCATCACAATTTTGGATTGATCTTTAACATGTAAAATATAGGCAACATAATTGAACAAAGATTTATACAATTTCAACTATATGCCAATCGGGAGGTCATTCAATTAATCATAAAAATATATAAAAACATCAAAAAACCTAAGTATGAACATGTAAGTTATTATTGAAATAGATGCTTCAATAGTGCTAAGTCCAACCCCCATTAACTTTTGCAGTTGAAAATCATAAAAAAAAAATGCTAGTAACCAAATAAGATTTGAGAGAGAGTAATTATACCTCAGATGTTGATATGAAATTGCTTGATACGGATTTGAAAATGGAGCAAAAGATGCAATGTGTGAAGGTAAGGAAGATCAGGTCGAGAGGGATGAGAGAAGGGGATTTGCGCGAAGAAAGACAAGTATAGAGGTGTATGTGTTTCTCAAGGTGTTTTAGTGTGTGAATTCGTTGGATTCCAACGGTTTAGTCAATTAACAGTTCACACGGAATTAATTTTTAAGTTGAGGCATGGTAATTATTTTATGGTATTGGAATGTTTAGTATTAAAATTCAATATTAATTCTGTATATATTTGTTATCCAAACAGTTGAATTAAAATTGGGTGCGCCAATTTCAATTATAGGCCATCAAATCATATTCCACCTTAAATTAAATCAATTTTATCCCTTGTGTTTGGTTCAGCTTATTGTTATTATTATGATAAATGTAATTGTAAGTATGACTTTCACGAACGTGTTATTGGGATCATGTGAAAATAACAAATGTTCATATTATATTTCTATATAAATACGTATGTATATCCTATTTGTTAGAGGTTAGTAATCTGTGTATGAAAAATGACTTATATGTTAATATAAGGACTTTTTGGAGTTTATTCTGCCTATCAATAAAAGTAACCAGAAACCTGTTAATTCGAGGTTTTAAACCCTCAAAAGAGATCCATTAAGCTACTTTTAGCTACTTTCTATCAATAAAACTAAGAAGTAATGCGCCTTAATTCCTCCATTCGGCTCCGTTTGGAATAGCAATTTGAGAATGCAATTCCTCCATGCACGCACATTGTTCATGATTCTATACTCCATCGACATTACAATAAGAATGCAATAAACTAGAGAAGAATAAATACAGGGAATCATCTTAGCTTTATATATAACTAGATATTATATTTCATTGCCAGCTTGCTCTTTATGGTTCTGTAAACTTGTAATATTGACAACTCAAGTGAGATATTTACCAACACTACATAGATTTTTTCGATGGTGCCTGCATATATAAACATTTTATATATAAACTTGACGGGTGCGTGTTATATGATAGCATGCCTGATCTAGGATCATCTGCTTGTTTGTAAATCTCTAATTACAACCACAACTTGACCATTTCGATCCAAGTTGGAGCACCACTTTCACACAGCCTTGGTAGTGTAACTGAATTCTGAGCCAACTTTCCTCGGAAATTCACCCAGAGGTTACTTGTCTTTGCAGCAACAATGACTAGTCACTGAACATGATCGATGTGAGGTTGATGCTGCAAAGTTGTTGGATCGACATCAGCTTCATCATCAGACGAGGCAAGGGATATGTTGGAGACCTGGAAAAGATCACTCAGAGTAAAGAGGGTATTAATTAAACATGTTACAGCAATGAGCTGTTCGTAAACCCACAACATTCTCCGTCAAGATTTATGGTAATTTTGTTATGTTTTATAAGCAGCCTACAAGACTTGTCTAAACTTTAATCCAGTACATATGAAAGTGTCTCAAGGAAATCGGGCCAACTAAAATTTAGCTAGTTATAAATAACAATTTTGTTCTAAGGTCTGCCAAACAGGCACTAGGACAATGTTTGTTTGCAAAAAAACATGATTGACATTGGACTATTTACCTTAATTTAGTACTACTTTGCACTATTTAATCATTTGATGAGAGATTATTAATCCCTTAATGTTGGACTATTAGTCCCATAAAATCATTTAATAGCTTAAAATGAAGAGGACTATTAATCCCAAATTTTTTATAAAATTATATAATCCCACATAAATAGTCTTAGTAATGATAAAAAAAATAATCCATAAGACTATTTAAAGGACTATTAATCCTTCGTTATGGGATAAAATAGTCCGAAGTAGTGTTAACTTTATACAAATAGTTAAATCTCAAATATGTTTTTTTACAAATAAACATAACCTAGAAGTAACTGTTTGTTAAAACGGTAAAGTTAGAATACCTGTTGCTGTCGGCGACGGTGTCCAGTAATCACTGCTCTGAGTATAATGTAGATTGGCACAATAATGCCTGAAGTTCGTAGGAGTAATAACTGAGAACACAAAATTGACAAAAGGTTAAATATTTTGAAAGAGTATCTCAACTGTCTTTGCTAACTTTTTGAACTACTTTATCTCACCAAAAACAATTGGAAAGAGTAACTATCTGATCCACCAACGATGACAGGAAGAGTGTGTCTTAAAATCAATAGCACCACGAACTGCACAAAAAAGGAGAAAAAACTTGAGAGGAACTTCCACTGAAATGCTAGCAGTAAAACTGTAGATCTTAATCCAATTCAAAATCATCATACTCCGACTTGATTTTCCACCAACTGATAAAATTCCTCCTATAAATTAAATTAGATATATCGCCTGAATCTGCCAACTTTACACTTCCTCAGTTCATTGATAACTTTCCGCTTAAAAGTTTCGGTATGATCTTACCAATTAATGATCAGAATACTAGAATTTCGGAAAATCAGTGATTTATTGAAACTGGAGTCCTTCATTGATATGTTGAGGTTTTAGAATGAGAGAAAGAGATAAATTTTACAATTGCGGCAACTGAACGACAGCACATCAAGCTTCTTGAAGTGGTATCTGCATATTCATCATAGGTAGGACCAAGGAAATTACGATCAGTAGAAACCATTGGCATAAAGTGAGGATTATTCAAGTCCCGTCTGTTAATCTCCCAGTTTCCCCTGACACAACAGCAAAGGGAGTATTCTTCAAGTGTTCTAGAGACGGAATTTGTGTGATCTCAGATAAGATGCAATTATGACGGAGGGAAAATATTCATGGTGTTCAAAAATGAAAAACACAAATGAAAGTACCTCAAGTTCATTGGAATACCGCCAAGTCGAAATAGAGGAGGTGGCGCTGTATAATTTGGCTTGAATTGCTGAAATATCATGCATATTCAACATTGAAAATATTTACAATCTGATAGGTTACAGGGTCAAATATAATAAAAATAAACAGGAAGAAATAATAGATAAGTTGATATTTGTACAACAACGTTAAGAGAGTGAAAGAGACAAACCTGGTGGCATATCTCACACATAGTGTTACCCTTCTCATTACACCACCTTTGTACACATCTGCGATGAGCATACTACAAAAACAAGTAGCCATGAGCATATGCAAGGCCCTGGTCTTTTCAAACAAATGTTACTAGTATTTATCAACACTTCATCCAAAAAACATAGAGAAGCCACGTAATACTGAACTCCACCTCAACAATCAGTCAATTAGGTTAATTAGAGCTAGAAGATGGTTTAGGATACATCAGATAACAGCTCATACAAAATGGAAAAGGTTCAGAGTTTCAACAGAGTATGAAAATATTATAGGACAAACTCAACAGTTCTAGTAAACATATTTTGATGCAAAGCAGGAATATGGAGAGAGATGCATTGGAAGCACAAAATAATTAATTCTGGGACTATGCAGAATCATCGTGATATGTAAGACTTCAAAACACAATTATACAACATATTAAATTTTCTAAATGGAAAAGGGAATAACAGTAATTGATGCATAACTAACCTTCAAGCTGCCACAGCAAGAGCAAGGTGTCTCCATTTTTGAATCAAAATCCTCATCCTGACATATCCTGCATTCAACCACTTTCCTAGGAGATAAACCAGTTTCAGAATCTAAATGAGAAGAGCAATCAATCATCACGTCATCATTCTCTGGGATTATTGATTGTTTTGACGGGTTCATGCTTTCAATTGCAACCTCCAAAGTGGATTCAGTAAGCAAACGATCAACCAGCAACACAAAGTGATCCCCCATCCTCAAATAACACCTAAAAAGTTGACTATACTCGAACAAGCCCACAGCTGTAGTCTTGAACTAGCACTATTACCCCTTCACCACAACAACCGAAATCCAAACCCAGGCCAAGCAAAATAAGCAATACACAAACCGAAGTAATAACAATAATTATCGTATAGTAATACGTTTGTATAAATATGGATACTCAGAGGGAGAACTTCTATAAGGTAAAACCTATCGTGCAAATCAGCAGTCACTATAGGAAGGTGGAGGCTGTGGAGCTTTTAATATATATGAAATTAGAGAAGAAGATAGTCTGAAGGACAGATGAAAGCTGATAATAAAGATTACCTTAAAAAATTGAATTGAATAGCAGATAATTTTTTTCCAAATCACACAACAAGAAAACCTCTTCCAGGAGAAGAGCAATGAGTTGAAAATATCACACAAAATCACACAACAAGAAAATCTCTTCCAGGAGAAGAGCAATGAGTTGAAAATATCACACAAATCAAAAGTACAAATCTAGCTCCACCCAGAATCTAGATCAAAGCAATAAAACAAACAAAATGTTTGAATAAAGGAGGGAAAGGGAAGAAATGAAACTTGATTAAAGTGGGGTACTTTTTCTTTTTATCGAATAAAAAAAAATCGGTTACTGTAGATACTTCCAAGTAAACCATAAACCTCAACAACCAAAGGAGAATGGCAAATACCCAATTCAAAAGAACAACTCCTGGAAACTTCTAAAGCTAAAAAAGAAGTGTCCAGCAAAGATATACAAGGAAAGAAAAAAGGAAATGACACAGACCCAGATGGCAAAAAGTAAACTTTTAATCAATTCCAGCCTAAAAGCAAACAAGCGTCATCAAAGAATGAGGATTTAACAGAAGAAAGTGATGTAGGAAGATAAAAGAAGCAAATAAAGACTTACAAGAAGGGGATCGGATATCTTCAAGCTACGAAACCTTTCCCTCTCTATATATTTTGGGTTTTCTCTTCTATTCTTCTTCGCTGGTAGAAATCTCTGTTTTGGAATGAAGCAAGAGATTGAGTGTCGTTTTTCTCAGCACTCGATTTGCATATAAAGCCTTAAAATGGAAACAAAACGCTCGATAAAGTCATTATCAGAAAACTCACTATCTTTCCACTCTTTGCATTATATTTATCTATAGTAAATAATGTATTTCATGATAATTTGTGATCGTCTTCAAAATTATGCTGTGGACGAATTCTATATCGGTCCTTCCATATTTTATTAGACCTTGATTGCTAGATACTCCATCGGTTTAATTTATTTAATTTATATTAATATAATTATAAATATTATAAATTATCTTTAAAAAATGTATTCATAACTTCAAGAAAAACAGTTTTTTTTCCTTCTCCTTTTACAATATATATATATATATATATATAATATCTTGGAGATATACATAAACTAAAGAGATTGGAGAAGACAGGAGAATTTAACGGCAAAAGCACTCACGACTGCCTGGATTCCGTTTTTAACTTCCCCTATCATTGCTCTTTCTCTCTCTCTCTTCCCTCCACTTCCAATAATTAAATAAAGTAGCTTCCAATAATTTTTAATCTTGTGAGAACTAACTCATCATTTATAAAACTTACCATTTAATATGTCCACTTTCTATATAGCTAGGAGTTATTATATAGTAGTAGTAGTACAAGTTTTTGTTGCATTTTTATCATGATTATTAAGTAAACTCTTTCAACGTTTAATATACAGTACCTAGCTAGGAAAGAATATTCATTATTGGCGCTAAAAATTGAGTTCCTACCACTTTCGGTTTCATTCATTTGGAAAAATGCTGCTGCAATAAGTGTAATTTCTAAATTTTGTGATAGGAACAATTATTTGTTGTTGCAATAAACGTCAAATTCTACTTTTTGATATTTAGAAAGTATGCATATATAAAACTTATGTCTTTCTATATAAATCTTAATGTTTTAAAATGCAACAACAAAAAAGAAAAACTTTCATCTTTTAAGAGGAAGTATAATTTATAAATTGTAGTCTAGAAGGGTCATACACTTTGTTAGGGGAATTGAAAGAGCGCTAGAAATTTGTAATCAAACAATAATTTCAACTGAATAAAGTTAACACTGTTTTATATTCATGTTTTTCTCATGGAAGATCAGAAGATTTGAAAGAAACTCATTTTTTTTTGTTAAACATTTAATGTGTGTTAATGCTCAATTTTGTCCAAAACTTGTCGTTAGATCCGAAAATAGAATAAATCTGCAAAAAAGAACACACCAGTGACTCAACGATGGTAATCGCTGGGAAAAACCTTCCCGTGTGAGAATTAATACAAGATTTGAGATAATAAAACGATTAGCAATTAAGATATTAGGATTTAGAGGCAGTATCATAATATTGTGTGCATATTTCTTGCACCTCATATACTTTATATTTATAAAGTTTTTACACTGTATTAGGTGGAAGGAAGGATCCTTAGTTGAGTAGAGATAAAATTCTTTATGAATATTACTAAATGTTACTTGCTTGACAAATAATATCAAGAAATAAATATTTTAAGCCTACCCAAATTTAAAAAAATTAAAAGTTGTCGAAATATGTCCTTAACAATGTGAATTGCCCAAATGAAAACAAAATCAATGTAAGGCTAACTAAACTAGCAAGTCTTATTTTTCTCATGTAAAAAAAAAAAAAAACACTAGAAGGTCGGTGTTGTTTGAAAATACATACCACCTTCCACCTACGTTTGTGGGAAAAAAATTATTTATAAAAATTAATTTTACAAGATTCCAAATTAGTCAAAAAAAACAAAGAAAATCAAAAAAATAAACAAATTTATTTTTTGATAACGGAGGGAGAGGGTGTAGTTAACTACTCTTCACATATAATGATGACGTGATATACTACCCTGTCTCCAAGTATAAAATGTCTCACTCCCAAATTTTATACCCTCATAAATAGTACATACACTATTATGTTTAGTAGACTTACTAGCTTGACCGCGAAACATGTAAAAATTATACTACAAAACAAGCAAATACATTACGAGAATAATGAATAATGATGATACTTTCTTATACAATCGATCCCATGCATGATGCATCGAACATTTTTCATGGATTTTCTAATAAACATAAGATATACTCACTTTGCTTTTTTATTTGTCTTTTTAAAGAGTAATATTTTTCTTTTTTATTTGTGGTTTGTAGATTTAAAAAAAATATTAAATATTAAATATTTTATATTATTTCTTATGATTGAATGCTAATTTATTTCTCTCTCATCATTTTAATAAATTTTATAAAATTAATATTAAAATTTTATACTCAATTTAATCTATCAAATAAAATATCACTAATTATATTTTTTAATTTCAGTGTATAATCTTAAAATATCAATTAAAGTCAGCTTTAAACAACGTGAATACGTACGTTTAGTTTAGCGAATCCTTTAATTGGAAGCCTACTTTCAATAATTATATCATACTTTATGAGTACTGCCTTTTGACCAACTATGGCATAAGGTTTTTTTTTATAAAAATAATAAAAATAAATGAGAACGACCAATATTTCAAAATTTATACGCATTTACTAAAATCATAGGGCATGTCTATCATAAAGTAATAGATCATACTGAATATGCTCTCGTCCAATATTAGTTGAGCACATCTGATATCTACAATAGAGTTGATATTTTTATAAAAAAAATTAATATTTTTTTAAAATTATATTTACTTAAAAATAAATTTTACTTATTATTTATGTAAATAAAGTCTTACAAAATTATTATTATTTTTTTTATAAAAATATCAATTCTCATCTATAATATAGACCCAAAAAAAAGGTCGACCTACCATATAACAACCCTAGTTAAGCACATATAACTATTATACCCAAAACTCTTATGATTTTTTTTATAAACTAGCTTAGGGATAGTTGTAAGGTCAGGAATCATCCTTGCATCCCATTCCCAAGAGGGTGTCTCTTAAACAAAGTATAAAATAATAAAAAATATAAGTGGTAATTTTTAATTAGACCCCAAAAATACAATGTTTGCTTTAATACCAAGTTGTAGTAGGATTTTAACTAGTTTTAGAATCAGGAGGTTTCTTTGTTAGTAGATGTATAACCAATCATACTGACAAATAAATAAATTCTACTCTACCATAAAAGAATGTATTACTAAATAAAATGAGATCCTGACTTTTTTAAAGCCATTTAAGATATGAAGTTCGATTCTAATTAAACTATTTTTATTTAACCTTGCTCAAATATACATGCGAAAATCACAATTAAAATTCATGCGTGTCAAAATTTCAATTAAAATTTATGTAAGTATCTATCTTATAAAGTGACTTTTTAAATTTGTAATAAATGATTTTGTTGACTCCTCCAGAAATCTTTTCCTTACGTGTATCAATTGATTTAAGTATAAAGGCATGGCTAGCTAGTTTTGGTGGAGGTCGTATTTGGAGTTTTTTTTTTTGAGAACAAATGAGAGTGTTTTGTGAAACAGATAAAATATATTTAGTAAGTTTATTTATGATAACAGGACTTTAATTATAGATATATTATTAAGAAATTAACATTCTTACCAACGGATTTGGCTCAGTTGGTATACTAGACTTCTTGCTAAGCAAGAGGTCCTAGATTCAACCTATCTCTCAAATTAGCACAATAAAAAAAAAAAGAAATTGACATTCATGTATAGGAGTTGTTATATTTTATTCTTAATGTTGTTATCTTACATAAGGAAAAAAAATAAATAAATTTTAAATTGGTAAAAGTGATATATACACGTGTGAGAGAGAGAGATAGAGAACCAACATTTAAGCAACTAAACCGAAACCAACAATGCTTAACTTAATTAACCATCCATGTTGTCCTCTTAATAAACGAGCTAAGGAGGATGGTGTGGGTGTGAATCAAATTATTGTTGTTCCGACCCATATATTTTGGTGGCATCAAATTAAATTTTGGTAAGAGATAAAATATCATTATTAATATATGGTGGAATCTAATATAGTAGAATAACCTATAATTAAACTGAGAAAAACCGTGGTAAATGCGTAGCCAATAAAATGAATCGAACACACCGTTGGGGTGCTTCGAATTATTTAGAATATAGTCGCTCTGTTTTAAATTATAAAATTAATATTAATTTAAAAAAAATTAATTTTAAACATTTTTAAATTAAAAAATAACTTGAATTCATTTAATTTATATTAATATAATTATGAATATTATAAATTAGTTAAAAAGTATTACTAGTTATAAAAGTTATTATTTTATAAATTTAATGAATTATGTTAATTTTAAATATAAAAATATCTTAAATTAATTTTTAAAAAATCAATAGTAATTTTATAATTTGGGAATGAGGGACTATATGTGATGGGTTCATCTCCATATATCTTCAAACAGTCAAAATGCATTATTACTAATATATTCTAATAATTCGTATAACAGTTGACGTATGTTTTTCATATATTTTTGTTAAGAGGGTACAGATATAACATTTGTTTTTTAATTAAAAGCTAATTAAGGTGTAGTTGAACAACCATTTATCAGTTCTGCATATAAAATAGGGGGATCAAAGTTGATAAGTTAGATAATGATTATGCATTGGTTCAATTTAGTTTAATTATTCAAGATTTGTTAACAAAATATTGTTTACTTACTTTGTCAAGGAATTAAGTTATAAAGTAATAGATATGATGATTCACTTCAAAGATAATTAGCTAAAGATAGGTGATGACCCATAATGCAGTTGAGTTGGTGATTTGATGATCTAATATAATTATTTATAATTAAAGGACAGTTTTACGTATACAATCGCGGGGGGGGGGGGGGGGGGGGGGTTGATAATTTCGATTCTCAGACTAAGTTTTAGGCAAATTTTTATTTCTTGACTTTCCAACTTTCATCTTCTAATTCTTTATTATCGACAGTTCGAAACTTCTCCTTTTATCAGGCGAAATAGATTTGACCTTTTTTTTTTTTTAAACTTCCTAAATGAAATGACGTGGGGGGGAGGGGGTGTGTGATAATTTCGACTCTCGGACTAAGTTTCAAACAAAATTTTATTTCTTGACCTCTCAACTTTCATCTTCTAATCCTCCATTATCGGCAGTTCGAAGTTTCTCTTTATCAGGCGAAATTGACCTTTTTTTTTAAACTTACTAAATGAAACGACGTCGTTTCATTTAGTAAGTTTTTTGAGATATTTTCAAGTTATGCAGAGTCACATAATACAGTTACTTCCTCTCAATCGTATAGCCGAAAGAAACAGTTCAAGCGTCAATAAATAATTTTTACTGAGAGATTTTGACCCCCTATAATATGGTTCTGATTCCGCCACTGTATACAATAACTAAATATTATACTAAACACAAATATATCTTAATTATTAAAAAGTAAGATTTGACACGAATTTTCGTGTTAGATCTCATCTTTCAATAATTAAGATCAAAATATTATATTTAATATTGTGTTTGGTATTATATAATTAATTATATTTACCTATAATTAAATTCAGTTTTCTTTTCTTTTGCCAGTGAGGTTGATGCTCATTAGTTTCTTTGCGTTTCTCTGTCCAAAATGTTTTCTCTCTCTCTCTCTCTCTCTCTCTCTCTCTCTCTATATATATATATATATATATAAATAATGAACACAATTTCCTCTGTGGACCGAATACAAGAATACTGTTGTATATAAAACAAAGGTTCCCACAAACGACAACGAGGGATCCATCTAACATAACCTGATTTCTTTTTTCTTTTTATTATGAAATATTCTTGACATCAAGTACTTGCGTCTTAAGAAAATAATATTATTTTCTCAGTTCGTATTAAAGTTTTCATGCGACACAATTATTAATAAAAATTATTTAGAATATGTACGTATACACCAATGCAAACTTTGATATTAGAAAAACAAAAAAATTTCATATGTTTTACAAAAGACGACCCATTTGTCAAAAAAAAGTTCCTACTAGAAAATTTCTAATTCTTTTGACAGTTCACAAAAATTGACAAATTTGTTATTTATCGTGTTCTCACAACTAAACTAACAAACTATAGTAAGTAAAAATAATAGTATTATGATATTTTATTGAATTTTGTGTCTTCGTATATGAGTTTAAATATTATGTTTATCTTCAATAATTTTTTTAAAAGAATGTAAGAATTTACTGAATTAGTATTTTGGAATCCTTATTTATTCTACTCTTAATATCTCACAAAAAAAAGTGGGAACAAATGATTTCGCAAATGAATCTTCACCATATGAAAGTAGTTTTACTTGAACGATTACTAAAACAAATGTTATTTATGAAAGAATAAAATATTATTTGGTTATTTGTAAAGATATTTTATTTATAGGTCCGCTTAATGTGTGCCCTAAGGTCACACATTAAGCGCAGAAAACAAGAGATGAGACCCGTTAAAAATTATTTCTTTATATAGTTACACTGAATTTAATACATGAAGTCTACTAATATATTATTTTTTTATACATTGAATTCAGTGTGTCTACATAAACAAATAATATTATACATTATTTTTCGTACTTAGTGTGTGCCCTAAGAACACGCATTAAAAAAATTCTTTATTTATTTATTAAAAGTTCAAAAAAAAAAGAGTACAAATTTAGCTTCTTCTAAACATGCTTTTGGACCTGAATGCCGTACAATTTGAAGTACTTATGTTTGCACGTCGGCAAATACATACTCTCTGGTCTCTACACAACTACAGTATTTAAATTACAAATGTTTTGGGGCGGGTTGGATCTTGTCAGGATTCTGTACGGATTTATGTGTAGGCTTGCTTCTCATTAAAGGTTGGACTATGCCAACTAAAGGATTTATGGAATTGTAAAGAGTTTAAACTCTTTTATCATCGTAATAAAAATAAGTATAAGTATATAATATTTAAATATTATGTTTATTTTAAATATTACTATTTATTAGTACATTCCTGCCTGCCGATTGCTTTAATGCTTTCCCAGCCACATATTCCATTCCCTATATTAACGGCTCACATAAGTAACCACAGCCACATCTGACGTCACCAATCCCACGGAATATTCGAATTTTCTAGCCATTTTTCTTATTATTACAGCCTATACTTATCCGAAATGTTTATAGAGGAAGAGAGACAAGACCGGTTTAATTCAACTACACCACCAGATTCCTCTAGTGCTGCTGCAACTCATTTCTCCTAAGGTACTTCTTTTCCTTCTCAATCTAAACAAAAGATGCCCTTTCTATTTCTATGTTATCTCATCACTTAAACTTGTTTAATGTTCTGTTCTGTTCTGTTCTGTTCTGTACGTTACTAAGATAATTTGGTTCAGTAATCTGTTTGGCACGCACAAATATGTAGATCTGAGAGGATTTCACCTTTTTGTTGTTGTTTCTGATGTTATCAAAATGTTAGGGTTCAAAATGCAATCATTTAGAAGTTTGGATTGGAGATAATCCATCTATTTAGATATAAAATTTACCTTCTTGGAATTTGAGCAATTTTTTGGACGCGAATCTCTGCAATTTGATTGTATTTGGATTTTCTGCAACTTGCAAGTGAATTTATAACGCCCAAATATTAAACTGAAATTTTCATTATTTATCTAATCATTTTAACCTTTAAATAAATGTAAGAATATTAGTTCATGTTTGACATGGTTAAATCAAGATAATAAAAAAACAGAGTATATGTTAGCCCAGAGTAACTAGCGCCTGCCTTCACAGAGTTGATGACTGTGACAGGTTTTGTCGATTATTAGAATTTGTTGCTCAGCTGCCCCTTGCCTCAACTATTTGTTGTTGGCTATATTGTGTTCCTGTTTGGAATTAAAGCTTGTGGTAATTAGCACATTTAGCAATGGAGCAATACAGGTTATCTATCGATGTCCTATTCTGAGTGGAAACATGCACCCCTTCTTTCTAGACTGTTCTAACTGTAAGCTTTTTCTGTATAGTTTACCCTAATGATTCCCTAGTAATTTGAAAAGTTGGCTTTGTATTTTCTTTTAGTTAATGACACCAATGGGATGGATTATGATTTACTTGTGCATTTGGTGGAGAGTGTGTTTTTGTTTGGGGAATCTAGGAATGTGTTATACTATTAAAAATAATAATAAAATAGGAATAAGTTATATCATGTATATTAATGGGATGTTTTAAACAAAATAAACAAATAAAAAAAAGAAAAGAAAAAAGAATTGAATTACTCCATCTATATGCAATAAACTGTGCTGGTATGCTAAAGTTCGCCAATCTCAGACAAATAGGCAATATTTGATTTGGCTTGCAAACCATTGAAGAGCTTGTAGTCTTCAACTCTTACAGTGTTTATGTTTTGATGCAGGAACTCCAGATAGATCTTTTGTGCAGACACCTCCAGCCACATTGAAGCCTTTTTCTGTTTAATACCCATAATGAAGTACTTGGAATACACTCCGCTTGACCGGTAATCATCAAAATTGTTCTGTAGTGAAATAGATATGATTTAGTCCTTTTTACTATGTAAATTGGTGTTAAGTATTGATTTGTTATGTGTTATAGTATAAATGATTTTCTAAGTCATGTGAATTTCGGAGAGCGTACTATCAAAGGATGCCTTGAAGCTTACTCTTGTAAGTAGGATTTGTGGTCTATCTGGTATACTATAAATTCTCTCTATTTTGGAATTTAAGGACATGGAATTTGTTTTACTTTCTGTTTTATAGGCAAACATACCGGAACAGATAAGAAGCTATCCTTCAGTTTGGAGAATGAGGTAACTATATTCCAAAGTAATTGTTTTATCTTGTCATTAGTGTTCAGTTTTCCCATGAACAAAATTACAACATATAAAAGTTAATTTGATGCAGGGTGTTTCAATAAATTCTTTCCCCTTGTTGTACTCTGTACTTTGGTTTTCTTGATGGACCAATACTCTACAATTTTTCTGGTGGAGTTTCAATTGGCATTGCTTCAGTCACCAATAGTTTCTCGAAATTACTTGATCTGTTATTTATGTTGACATATTAATATTTTAACTTTTGGTATTCCATATATGTTTTTGATCCAGATTCTTGATTATCTTGGAAAATCCTTGGACAGTGACTCTTCCTCACCAGCTGAATATTTGTCTTGTAGATCGAGGTCATTATTGCAACTAAAATTGGCCTACAAAGTGTATCTTATCTTTTTATGTTTTTCAATTTTCTTTTATTTATGTCTTTTTGCAGCCGGAAGATGTTGATATATCTCATTCTTACGCTCTATCACATGTATCCGGACTATGACTTCAGGTAACCATACTTTACAGAGCTTAGAAGGGTGGTTATGGGTAATGTCATTGTGAACTTCCTGGCGACATGGCAACCCACTATATAACCCTCCTTTAATCATATTGGGAGTGTTGTCAAAAGGTTTGACAGACAGTTTAGAGGACTGTTGCTCTTTTAGGAGCTGAGAGTTCAAGTCTCTCCATTTCCCAAATAGATTTGTGTTGGCGTGTTAATTTCTGAAATCTTAGTACTTCTAATTTCTACCTATTGTGCTGCTGATTTATTTATGTGGATATATATTTTCTTTACTCAACATGCAACATTGCGAACATCTTTTGCAATTTACCAGTGCAGTGAAAGCTCACCAGTTTTTCACAGAGGAATCCTGGGACAGTTTTAAGCAGATTTTTGATGCATACATGTTTGACGCATCCAAGGTATTGCCTTATTTATTTTGATACGCAGCCTGATGCTGTTGTGAATTGCCAATTTTTTCTCTCTGCAACGGTAAATAAGAACTCTAGAACTAGAATGAATGCCAGTATGGTTCCATTTTTCGGTTCTCTACTTGTTTATTGGATAAACCACTTAAAAGTTATGATGGAGCCTTCTTTTCAATATGATTTAGTAGTGAATGCAGAATCTGATTACCCATCATGCTACTTAATTAGTTTCTACAGATAAATGGTAAAAGATTCATCACATAACAAAGTAAAGAAATGTGATCATTCAGTATGCTGACTCCTTAGTTTCTACAGATAAATGATAAAAGATTCATCACATAACAAAGTAAAGAAATGTGATCATTCAGTATGCCGACTCCTGAGTTTATGAGAGACTTTATTGTTTTTATTAGGTTCTTTTTATGTCGTGATTGCAGAACTGGGCTCAGGAAAATGAGGGCAGTTCCTTGTTGGATACCTTGTACAAGGCTTTAGATGAGGTGAGCTTACTTGGAATGAAAATTAGTACTGATAAATATGGTGGGTCAGTTCATTGACGTTATTCATTCAGGTTGTGAAACTAGCAGAATGCGAAATCTACAGCTACAATCCAGACTCTGATGCAGATCCATTCCTAGAGAGAGGGGCCATGTAAGTTTTTTGTTATCATCACTTAACTTGCTAGACGCGCGACTACCATCGAGACATCTTTGTAATTTTTTAATTTGCTAGACATGCGACTCCCATTGAGGCGCCTTTTTAATTTTCCAGATGGGCGTTCAATTTCTTCTTCTATAATAGAAAGCTCAAGCGCGTTGTGTGTTTCTGTTTTAGCTGTATCAGGTGATCTTTCTAACGATTCCTATAATGAGGTTTCTCGCGGGCCAGCTGATACTGACTTGATCAATTATGTGCTTTACAGCAACTTAGTAGCCGAGGGTTTTCCTATGGACGGGATATGTTACGAGGAAGAAGGGGAATTATTTGATGAGATGGACATGTGAGTGTCAAATGCTGTTCATACAATGTTAATACTGTAGAGAACCTTTTACACCCAGCTGTTTGTGCAACTCAGTATGTCTCGAAGAACCCAGTTGTATAAAGTTACCAACCCTTGTGCAGTTAGAACAGTATGGTTGCTAATGCTCGTTGCTTCCTGACCACCTTATGGTTATGCTGCCAAAGTGAACAACTTTGCAGACGAATCTATGTATTATTTCCACCTCTTTTCGGATCGTGTATTCTCACATTTCCTTTTTCTAGGAATGCAATGTTACTCCCTGCTCTTTAACTTGCTCCTTTATCAGACTCCGTGTTTATCCAGTTACATAATTATTTTAGAAGTTTGTTAATTGAAAAGAAATTATTTATCCATGAATTTTGAATTAATTTACAAATTATATTATTATCTCTACTCGTATCAAGAGTATGAAAATGTTAGTATAGAAAGACTCTTGATGATTTGCATATGGTCTATGCATCGAACAATATATATATATATATATATATATATATATATATAGCAAACACAACTCCACCCTTGCAAGAAAAACAAGTTCATGAAGATAAAAACAAAATCCTACCAATACACCGTGCATATATATATATACATATACATATATACTGTTATTACATAATAGCAAACACAACTCCACCCTCACAAGAAAAACAAATTCATGAAAACAAAAGCAAAATCCTACCAAAACAAAGTGCGCTCCATACGAGTAGTTTGCGTACGTTGTAAGGCTAATACGTCCTGCTAGTCGGTCGTACTTAAACAGGATTATCTAGTTAACCATACTTAAACAGGATTATTTATCCTTTCCAGAAGCATGCAAACCCGAAAAGTAGCCCTGAGGATTACTCTCAAAACCGGACCTCGAAATGTATGAGCCATCTCCTCCTGGAGCCTTCATCGATCCTGAACCTCCACCGCCGCCGCTCCCTTTAGAAGAGCTACTTCCGCCACCGCCACCGCCTTTAGAGGAGTTGGTCCCACCTCCACCTTTACCTCCTCCGCCTCCTCCTTTTCCTCCGCCACCACCGCCTTTTCCACCCCCGCCACCACCGCCTTTGCCGCCCGTCATTAACAAGATGCTTAGTAGATACTGGCTTTGTACTAAATTTCCTTTATAAATGAAGATTAAAAAGAATTAAGATGGTCTTTTATTTATAAAGGCTAATGGATAAGCTCTGTAATTTTTTATTTTTTTAACTCTCTCGTATAGATATTCTGAAGGGACGCACAGGCTAATGGATAAGCTCTGTAATTTTTTTAACTCTGTCGTATTTCTATGCATGGGGTCCGGGGATATGCATGGATAGATATTCTGAAGGGACGCACAGGCTAATGGATAAGCTCTGTAATTTTTTTAACTCTCTCGTATTTCTATGCATGGGGTCCGGGGATATGCGTGGATAGATATTTCGAAGGAAATTACATAAAAATATTAAAAATATGTGTAAAAATAAAAATTTTCTTTAATTTTATTTGTCAAAACTGCTATGTATCTTTTGAATTCTTGATTTTTGTTATTCATAGCCTTCACTATCATTGTGGGAAGTAGTGATAATTAATGTTCTGTATCATCATCTCCTATGCATAGCAGAGAGGTTTATTGATCTCTTGTACTGGGTATAATTTATATTAATCGGAAAAACACTTTCTTGTTAGTAATATTTTTATTTTGTCGTCTCTTATTTTCCTTGGTAAACAAGTAATAAATTATGTTGCTTGGCTAAAAAGAGATCATTGCATTAGTAGATTATTTAACCCTTGAGTTTATCATAGTCCCTCCCTTTGATTTTTGTTAGTCTTATTCAGTAGGTCGCTATGTTCATAATAATATTATGAATGTGAATAATCTGTAAATTTGGTTGGTTAAAGGAGGAATCATGTCTGGGTCTTGTCTCTGCCATTTTTGTTGTTGATAGCCATTGCGTGAAGACACTCAAAAGGCCATCAAAGTTTGTGTTACTATTATATAGCTTGGGCAGCTGTTGGTTGGAGGGAATGTGGGCAGATCCACTAGAAGAGAAATACTACTACTTCTTTTGGGTTTGGAACAGAAAAAGAATTGACTAGGAAACAGTATCAAAACCAGGGCGCCTTGGAAAATGTAACAAATCAAATTTGAGTTCATAATAAGGCTCAATTCATCCTTAAAAAAGATTAGTTGGGTCATTTGGCTAATTCAAACGTCATGACGAGTTATTCGAGTTAAATTAGCTTGTAACAATGCCTCGACGTTATTTTACTGATTCATAAAGATGAGTGATAAATATGGTTTAAACCATCGTTTTTTCTTTTGTATTATGTTTTGGATAAAAATTATGATCAAATTAATGCTATGTTCATATTAAAAAAATAGAATGAATGAATAAATAAAATAAATAAAGAAATAAAATGGTAAGTGGAATAATTCATTTTATTCTAACTGAAAAGAGCCATTTCATATCATTTTTCACGGAATAAAATTCATAAATTTAAAAAAAATGAAAATAATTTATTTCACTCTAATTGAGTAACTAAACACAATTTTCTAAAATAATAATTCTAATGATGCAACTGTGTGACGCACAAGTGTCAGAACTTTTTTATTTTTTGCTAAATAACTTATTTATTTATTGATACTCTCTCTCTCTCTCTCTCTCTATTACTTTCTATCTGTATTTTAGAGAGTGAAATTTTATTTTTTATTTATAAATTTTTAAAAAGTATTAATGATTTAATTAATTTTTTATATTAAATATTTATTATTTTTAATAAACTTTAAAAGAATAATATTTTTTTTTTTATAATTTCAATATTATCCTTCTAATTCAAGGGAAAGGATAGACTAGCCTCAACAACCCAAAAAGAAAATTGTCATTTTCATGGGTAAGACGTGAGCTCTTTTGGTAGAGCATGATGGGTTAGTTAAGAAGAAGATGGTCATAGGACATGTTTGTTTCTTAACTGAAAAACAAACTCTATTCGTTTCTTTTTCTTTTCTAAAATTTACTTTCATTAACTCCAAAAATATTTTCATTGTTTTTATTTACAAGAGTATGTATTTACGTGATTGGGCCTATTTGATTCAGCTTGTTTTATTTAAACATATTTTTTTATGCTCATTGCTTGTTTGAAGCAACAAGGACATATATAATCTGGTCTGATACTGTTTTGGTTGAAGTATTCCAAATATACCTAGACGACTTTATCACCCGTAAAACTATTATTATGCTACCAAGTGAACCCCTAAATAATAGTACTCCCTCCATTTCAAAACAATATCATTAATTATAAAATTTGTAAACATTAATTAAGGATATTTATTCTCTCATGTTTATCATTAATCTTTTTTATTTTTGAGAAATCAATAATCTTCTGTTGATGATAGCATTAGGGTTAAGATCTTTAAGTCGATTTTATTGATTTGTTTTTTAGAATGAGTATGAGTTGTATTGTCCATGAATATTGTTATTTTCCAAAATGATAATTTCCAAAACAAAAAAAAACATACATTTATCCTTCTTTGTCTTAACACCATAAAAAGCAATTAAAGAACCAATTTTATTCTATTTTCGGTAAATTATACTTACTCTATTTTAATTTATAAGATAAATATTAACTATTGAAAAATAAATTTAAAATATTTTTAAACTCAAAATTGATATGAATTCAATTAGTTTATATCAATACAATTATGAATATTATGAACTATACCCAAAAAGTAGCATTAGTTATATGATTTATTATTTTAAATAAATCGTGTCAAATTTGTGTTTGAAAATGTTTCAAATTGCCTTTTTAAAAGTCAATAGTAATCTTATAATTTAGAAATGAGGGAGTATTTATTATTTTAATATTATTACATAATCCATGGTGCAAGCTAATATTAATCATTACACACTACAATCATGTTTGTTTGTAAGGATAACACTTAAAATTGAACTATTAATCTCACTTCTCTACTTATTTGTTTTAAAAATTAGACTTGGGACAATTAATTATGAGATAGTAAAATGACTTGAAAGGTGAGGCTATTTAATACCATATCTAACTAGGTATTATAATCTCTATTATTTGAGATTAAAAATTTGTGGACAAAATTAATTTTTATATTTGTTTAAAATGACTGATGTATCATATTCTGTTCATCTTTATTCAAACTATTGAGAATATGATATCTTTATTATTAATTAGTGGTAACGATAAATTTTTATCCAATTCTTTAAATAATTTTAGACAAAACAAACATAATATGAGATTATTTAAAGTTATCCCATGAATAATCTCATTCAAAATAAACATGTGATTATGATTATTTAAGTCTAATATTAATAATCTTGAAATTATAATTCATCTATACTTATTATAATAGCACATACAATGTTTTATTTTATGAATTAATTGGAATGTTTTGGTTGGTTCTAAAGTGAGTTGACTCATGAAACTATATTTAGATTTAATTAATTGATATTTTTATTTTTATTATACTTTTATAATTATCTCATAAGATATATATTAGAATCGATAGATTCCCCTCTCATTATGGACAACTCATTTATAGTATATATAATATAACTTATTATAATAATACAAATAATATTTTATTGTACGAGTAAATTATGATATTTTGGTTGATCCTGAACTGAATTGACTCATAAAATTATACTTAAATTTAATTGGTTAATATTTTTACTTTTATTATCTCATAAGATATATTTCAAAATTGATAGATTCCCTCTCATTATAGGCAGTTTATTCATATATAAGATATATAATATAATTTATAAGCAATTCAATTTCAATATATTGTTAATTGTAGTTTCTTTTCTTTGTAGGAATTTAATTGTATTTGATACTCTCGTGAAATTTGAAATGTATTATATATTTATTTATAATTCTCTTTTAATTATTCTTCTGTCTTTTTTTTTTTTTGTCTTGATGAGCTAATTAAGTTATTTTATTAAACACCAAAAAGGAGTATGAGCATCATTAATGTGTAAGATTATACGTCTAGCTATTTTAATAAATAATAATTAAAATACTCAAAGTCACTTTATTTAGAATGTTTAATTAATACTCGATTTGTCTTAAATTTATAGATATAATTTTCTTTTTAATTTTGTCTAAAATTAGAGATATTTTTTTATTTTATAACAATAAAATGACATGATCGTATTAATTAGTCATTATTTTTCACTAGTATTTATAGTATTATACTACTATTACTTAACTAATATTAAGAATATATATAATAATATAAATTATAATTAATAAATAAAACATAATTATAAATTTTCTATTTAGCACGAGACATCGAAATAATAAAAATATAATTTTAAAATTATAATATTTATAAACAAGCATGTCCACGTCCCACTAAAAGTAAAAGAAATCAAAATACGCTCCCTGCAATTTGTGTTTTCTATTTTCCATTTTCAGTACCCAAAAAGGAGTCTAGAAGGTTTCTCTCAAAACCGGCCCTAGAGAGGTATGATAATAAAGGGGGCTCGAATCATTGAATGGTTAGTTCTGTAAATCACACGGCAACCAATATTATAATATGGGCTCATAATTTAGGTGTACTTAAATTTGTCGTACCGTGTTAAAAAAATACTCCTTTCAGAAATTAAAGTCAGCATTTAACTATTAATTTTTTTGGACATATTATATTATATTAAGTTAAAGATTTATGACATGCTTGAACATTAATTTTAATTAAATTAAACATTATTAAATAATAATATTTAATTTTAATTCTTATGCGTAAAAAGTCAAAAATTAAGCACAGAATTGAAAGAATAATAAGTTGAATGAATCTGTAATATAAAACAGAGCGGTTTAAATTTTAAAACTTCAACATCCAATAGTTTAAAATTATTTGGGGCTTCAATATCTAACGGTCACTAATCTATCTCTCATTTTTTCCCCTAATTCAATATTTTTTTTCTAAAAATCTATTCACTAATTTTCTGCCCAAATTAAATTCACCACTACACTATAATAATAATAATAATAATAATAATAATAATAATTATTATTATTATTATTATTATTATTATTATTAGTATAATAAATAAATAAAAAATTTGCACGTAAACAACATGGGTTACCTTTTAGCGTTGACTCCCTTTTTTTTGTTTTTCGAGTATTGCGATCGTTATATTTTCATATACAAATTGATTTGGGCGGAAAATCACAAGGACGGTTTATATTCATTCTAATTGATTTGTAAGTTATTTTAGGTTACAAAGAATCTTTAGGTAATAGAATATTTTTGGAATTTTAATCTATGCCGTGCATTCAGGCGCGGACAATTACGTGTCATCTCTTTGGTGTTTTTGCTGGTTATATTGAGAGCAACTATTATAGTAGGTTCTGACTTATGGTATGAGAATCTTTTGTCCAATTTCAAGAAAAATATAGAGAAATTTTTTTTATGGTGTTGCGATTTAGTTGGTGTTATGATAATACTTTTTTGTTTGGATTTAAAGACTCATTTTATACTTTTTGGTATATATGCAAAAATATTTTTCTTTTGAATTTTTATATCTTTTTTTTCCTCATTGGATCCCACCAAGATTTCACCAAATGGCTTATAGTACTACTATTTTTCCACAGAAAATCCTGTTCATAGATCATATTGATCGATTGTTAGAGATACTGGAGACAAATAAATATTGTCAAACTTCTCATTTCGTTTTGTCAATAAAGGAAAGGCGCGTGAGATACTATAAACACTATATTACACAAATTTGAGTCCGCTATCGTCAATCAATTAATTTTTCAAACCTGTCAAAAACTAATTTTAAATTAAAATTGAGTAACACACTAATATTTGCCTAAAAAAAATTATGAGTGAATTGAATATTAATATTTTTATATTAATAGTTAAATTTATTATAAAATTAAGAGTCCACAATAATTTTTAATTTTTTAATTTAAAAATATTAAATATAATATTTAATTGTTATATTAATTATACTGTATTTTCATGTACAAATTATCCCTAATCTAAATTAAAAAGCGTCATCAATCAATGTTGTACTCCCCACCCCAATAACACTAAATATACAATAAACAAATAAGATAATATCATTTCAAGCTCTTGTAGTTGCATGATTGCAAGTGCTAGCATGTAGTGTTACTTTTAACTTTACCCAAACTTAATGAAACTTTATAAGTCTATATCTAATTTAGTGGCAGTACTGTCATAAGTGGCTGCAGACTTACTTACAGGTACCAAGCTTATAATTGCTTGTTCATTTTCATAGTATCCCAATCCGCTTTTATAAATCTGCCTAACTTATGAAAAGTGCACTGGACTTTGGTTATTGGTACACTTGTTCATAACTCATGATTTAATATGCGAATAAAGGAAAAATTACATGGCACTAATGGATCATTTTCCGCCACCTTTTCCTAAGCACTTAACATCTGGACTAGTAATATCTTTTGTTCCCTTATTGTAATAATTAATGATAAGGAGACATAATGTGGTAAATTGGTTTCATGTGGCCACACATGGCCATGGACTATGTATACCATTTCACTCGACTTTTTCCCATTTCCTTTTCCATATTATATTTATTTATATTAATTATAAATTTACAAATATTTACTTTTGATTCTTTTGTTTTGAAATGGATCTAGAATGAGTTGAATTATGCCCACTTGTTCTATAGAATGTGGCTGCTTTACAATATGATCAGATATTGGATTTATCCCTCCTCATTGCTCATGTTTTATCAAGCAAAACTCATCACATGAAGATGTTTATATATACATACATGTTGTACATGTAATAGTATGATACTCTAATGACCATATGATGATCATGTCTTACATGCATTCTTTTCAGTAAAATTATACGAATTCGTGACGGGGATGTTTACTGTTGTTCATCCATGCATGCAGGTTGCCTGTATCTGTATATGTGATCCACTTTTTCAAGTTTGGAGGTAAAAGAAAAGAGTAAAAAATTTAAATTAAAAAAAAAAGATTAATTTTTTTTTAAATTTTCTTTCATGCATGTTATCCGCTGTGTTTATAAAGAAAAGATTTTTTTATATAGTTTTACATTTAAATTATTGTTTTTTATTATAATTAGGTTATATTTGTAACGTTGAGGGTATAATAAATTTTTTTAAAAATTTTCTTTTATGATTTAATTACTTTTTCTTCTAAATCCGTCTATGTTTGAACAAAAAATTTTGATAAAAAAAGTGGCCAAGTTTTCTGCTATTTTTCTTTTTTGTTCATTAAAAAACTCAGTAATAAGAAAATTGAATTAAAAACAAATTTTTTGACATTTTTTTTCTCTTTTCCATTCATTTTAAAACTCAAAGCTATAGTGTATGAAGTTTTCCTTCTTCCTTTTACATATTTTCTTTACTAAGAATACTTTCTATAATTTAAAGAAACTTATTAGATCTTAATTAATAAGGTCATATTTGAAATTAAAATGAAAAGTAGCCCCATAATATATCTCTCTCTCTCTATATATATATTGATGAAAGTTCCACTAGACATTAGCTTCCCCTCATATACTTCACTATAAATCCATCAAAGTTGAAAGCTAAAAAGGTCCATCATATCATCAATTCTAATAATATGGCTTCCTCTCTACCTTCTTTCTGCAGTTTAAGTACACCACTTTGCAAGCATAAGATAAGAAAATACCCTTTTCAACTGATCATATCCCAAAGCTTCCGAGACGAAGGTATTTATATACTTCTCCTTAATTTGTTCTTTTAATCAAATTATACCAACATATATATATATATATATATATATATATATATATATATATATATATATATATATATATATGACATTAAATTTCAAAACTAAAACCTTTATATATTAATATCTAGGGAACATTTTCTAGATATATAAAGAGAAAGCAAGAAAATCATATATAGTCATCAGTACACTTTCACTTGTTTCACTTGCGTTTTCAAAGAAAATGCATGCCTAGATGTAGAATATTAGAAACTTGGAAAGAGAATTAATTCATGTAAATTAAGTGTTGACTTGAAATAATATCTAACATGCTTCTGATCCCTTGGTTTGAATTATATGTAGGAAACCCGACAAATATTGTGGATGCCAACTTAAGAGTTCTTAGGGAGAGAATAGAAGCTTTACGGAGGAAGGAGAGATCCAACACAAGTTGCAGGCTGGATAATGGCTGGACTTATAAATCTGGATATATTGATAAAAAACAAAATATCAATATCAATGCAATCTTATCGAATTCGATAGAGGTCGTAGGCTTAATCAGCACTGCACTTGGCCTCGTCTTTCTCACCGGCTCTCTTTCCATATTTCTTGTTTCATTTCTTGTTCATTTCTATGCATAAAAATTCAGCTTTTGTTTATATCTGATATTAGATATATATGATATGTAATATTGATATCTTTTTCTTATAATTTATGTTTTTAGATGGGTTGTGTAAGGTCTTGGTTTCAAATCTTCTTGATCGTTAGACTCGGCAAAATTGGTTAGCGGACCCGTCTGACTCGCTTACTAAAAATTAGATATTTGGCTTTAATTTTTTAACTCATGAAAACTTAAGATATTTTGGCCCGGCCCGTTGTGACATGACTCTCAGTGACCGGCCCAACTCATGTGTCAATATTTTTTTTAAAAAAACTCAATTTTAAAAGAAATTAAAATTTTTAAATATTTTTTTACTTCAAGATATTGTTGAACAAAAGACTACCACATTAATATACATCGAAATTAAGTTGGGATTGGACTCTTATTATGAAGTGGGAAAACCACTCGAATGAAGTCAACTAGAAATAGCTGAAATTTTAATTTCATGGAGTGACTGTATAGATTGCAATAATTTTGAAAATAAGAAAATGATTGGGAATATTAAATGAAGTCCTGGGTCCAAGAAAATAAGAAAAAGTAAGACCTATAATTTAAATCCTTGATAAACAGAATGATATTTGCCTCAATTTAAGTTGTCCATATATAGCCACTTCACCTGGAAACCATGAGACTTTGCTCCAAGGAATATAGAGCAGTTAGATGCCCCACAAAGAGCGCACGTGATATGCAAATTTCAGTTCCAACCGAAATATTTTGCTTTGAAAAAGTCCCAACCCTTGCTTCCCCGTGAACTGTCCACTTCCCTGTCTCACAATTTGGTTGGCTATAGCCAACAAACTCCAATAAAATAAAATAAAAAACACTAGTTGAGAATAGAGTCATAAAGAAAAATAATTTTCTAAAATTACATTTTTTTGTTGTTGTTGAATTACATTATTTTCTAGATAATAAATGAAATTCATTTTTGAAATAAATATATTTGGGCATCTTATTTTTAGCCCAAATAAATTTGGACTATTTTAGCTAGACCCGACCCATTTGTCAGGTCTATCGACTACATAACTGTCATTATCTCATGAAACGTATGCCCACAATCATGATCGGTTAGAATCACGTACTTTACAAACTTAATAATTCAAGTACTATCATATTATGTTATCACGAGTACTGAATACAATTTATATGGTCCGAGAAATTACGAATTTTGTAAGCTTCTCGAATGACCTGTAATAGTTATTGACAAGCTCTATTTTCTCTCTATTTTGTTGGAAAATTATCAGCTTTCTTTCTTGTTGTGTGTTGTGTTGCGTTCCAAAAGGAAAGTCTATACACATTATATAAGCCAAGAAACTATATTGGTTCATTAAGTTATTTGATTTGTAACTCCCAAAATTAAATAATCATAATAACTCAATTTGTAATCCCCGTATAACATGTAATTCTAAGAGAGAATTAAGAGCAAGAATATCACACATATTTATTGTATTTAGACAATGAATTATGTGATTATATCTACTGGATCAACCGCTCCATGAGTACTCCAATTCAGGTTCCTTAAACAGTATTCTTTATAAAGTTATATTTAAGAGAAAGTAGTATATATGATATATATTGTTGATGTCTTGTAAGAATTTAAGTTTTTAAATAATTTAAATAGTTTAAATTTTTAGATGACTTAATTTCAAAAAACTAGTTATTTTGTTCGGATGAAGGAAAATACTATATATGCTAGCTAGCAGTATATGTTTTATTTCATTCTCAAAGATAACAATTAAAGAGAAATCTCTTGTGCAGCTTAGGCTGGCTTGATGGTCTGAAATTTCTAATTCAAGGTAAACGATAGATAAGTAATGACAAAGCTTAAAGACGCTTGTCATTTCATGGTATAAGGACACATGATCATCTATTACATGTTGTGCATGGAGTTACAGAGAAATATAGATTGGAATAATTCTCGAAGCAACACATAATCATACATATGAATAATCAGGTTCACGTGAAACACGAAAAATATGATGAAGCCAATCCTAGCTAACACCCCAAATTTATAGACACTTATGCTGGTTTTAACCTCCTATATATATATATATATATATAGTTATTAAGTCATTTAAAAATTTAATATGTTAGAAACAGACACGAGGAATATATTTCATGTTAATAATAACATAAAATCAGGATTTTTTTTAACCTCATTCGTTTTTTAGAGAGATCAGGACAATTACAAAAGAATTACATAATCAGTAACTAAATCATTGAATTATAACTTCAGAATCTCCCAATCTAAAGAGTGAGAAAGCAAGTCTTGCAATGAATATCTACTTTTGTAAAGTCTTGTAGTTGGGCCAGCCAAGCAATTTATGCATGTTGGGTGGTGTATCATCTCTATATTAACTTAACTACATTTGTATGGGCTGGTCTCCCTAGTCAAAATCCAGGCAAAACTGGGTCTTGTGGGCTTTATAGAAATGACCTCGAAAATGGGGTAAGTCTGTTCTTGCTTTATGTCGGCAACGGTTAATTAAAGAGGTCAAATTAATCTGCATTGACATGATCTCAGGATAAAAAGCAACGTGTGAAATCTACATTTTTAACTTTATTTATATTTTAAACGCCACGCTGTGAATGTTAACTCCTCGTGAAAATTTGACTCAGACTTGTTATGCTAACTATATTGTATACAAAAGTATATATATAAATGTTGTGTAATATGCCTCGTCAATTGTTTGTTTAGGCTTAAACACACTCTAAAACTTAATTTTTTTTTTTTTTACTATTTCAACTTTAAGGTGTTAAACCTTAATGTCTTTAAATTTTTATAAATTAAACTTTTTGGTCGCTGAGTTTAGTATTTCTACTCAGAATAAGTCATGTGACTTAAAATATTTTTGTTTTCTTTGTTACAAACTAACCACATGCTTATAAATTCATGTGCTTCCTAAGATATCTAGGAATGAAATTATCCAAAATACTCTCTCAATCGGATCAATTATTATCAAATGGTGCTCACAATGTTTAATTTATAAAAATTTAGAGACATTAAGATTTAATGTCTTAAAGTTGAAATATTAAAGTTTTATTAAGATTTTAAGCCTTTTGTTTATGTACTACTGATGGAATGTGGTGATCATTATTCAATTGGCTTGACATTTAAGAAGAGTTTAAGTAATTTCCTTGTGAATTGACTACTTAAATTGTCAAATGGCCTCCTAAAATAAATAGCTTGAATAGTTTGTTGAAGCTTGCACCTTGACTAGCAAATAACAAATCAAAAGAATAAAAAAGGAAAAAAAAAATAGAGAATAAGTTCTAAAACCGTAGTTTAACAAATACTAGATGATATATTTGTCAAGTCCTATCAAAGTTTAAAAACTCAACTCGACTAGTTTCCAAGGTTACTCATTATTCTGTAGAATTGTTTTTAAAAAAGAAAAGAAAAATGGCCATCATAAGCAGCATTAAGTTGATAACTGTCGATCGGTAGATTATATATATATTAATGCTACACTAAGCATTGAAGACACATTTAATTTATGCATAATAGTTTTTTTTTTCGTATTTTAATAATTATTGAAACATAGTAAACTAAAATTTTAATCTTGAGGAAACATATATATATTTTGACACACCAGAAATTTGCTGAAGTTGGATTGTAAAATATAAATGTTTTAGTGTTATTGGCAGAAATTCATGCACATCTCACATAAAAAAGAAATAAAATTTCTCGACTTTATATAATGGGACTTCTTTAATAAAATAAAAAAAAGAGTATAGATATGATGAATTGCAATGCAAACACGACGTGACGACATGTGGTGCATTGTGGTGGTACTGTACACTATCGTGTGTGCGTGTGTGAGATCGTATGGTTGAGACTAAATGTTTTAATTTTTTTGCTCAAGTGAACGAGATGCATTGAATTATTACCCACCATGACAATTTTTTAAAAATTGCCATTTCAACAATCATATTCTGGAAATAACTATTTTTTAAACTCTATAAATAGAGAGTTTTTGCTAGGAAAATATTCATTCTTTTTTCTCCATTATTATGTTAAAACAAATGAATAAGTCTCGTAGTACTTCTGAAGAAAAATATTCAATTTTATTATCTGCAGATTTTATTGATTTTGCGTTATCCTAAAAATGAATTTCTTGTAATATGATAATAAACTTAAATTGAGCGAGGACAATTATCACTTAAAAATAATATTTCCATGCCGTAAAAACAAATTATTTTTTATTTTATGTACTACCCTTTTAACAAAACCTAAGGCTATGAGAATATTAATTGATATGATCACAAAATTTTGGACTGAACAAATAATTAATTAAACTACATAATGGCACGTACCTAAGCTGCCAATTAAAACTTGTTAGACTAAGTTTTGTATTTCTTTTTATGCATACTGAATGCGTAAGTTAATTTAATACATGGATGTAAAAATCATATATCAATTGAAGTGTCCCATAATTGACCATGGACCACAACCATCTGCGTACAAAAACTTCATATAGAGAATTTGATTCTTTTCAAAACCATATCTTTCGTTTCCACACAAATACTTTGTCAAATTATTTAATTCTTTTACATATCACATAATCACAAGCTAATCGTAATAAAATTCTCTTTACTAAAGAAGAATTGGAGAGATTATAACTACGTGAATTCCCTATTCTACCCTTGACAAGACAATAAAAACAACCTCATCTAGAGCTAATTGGCTCTTCTGTTATAGTATCTAACAAGGGCTTTCTTGACCTAGAAACGGCTAACCTATACTTGTTGAACTCCGCGGTCGAAAACCCCTCCACCTCATCCCAATTCAATCTCGACCCTCCAACCTCACTTTCCGGTAGCCGATGAACACTTTCAGCCAGTTCCGGTGACACCCCCACCTTGTTGTTACGGGAAATCCGCTTAGGCGCAGAATTAGCCGCCATAAAAAGTAGGGCCATATCGCCTCCGCTAACCATAGAATTGACCCTCCTCATCGGGAACATAATATAAACATTACCAAACTCCAAATCTTCATCAGCCGGGAGGGGTGAAAATCTCTTACCAATAGTCAAAGTCCTGGAGTTGACCACAAAGAAGTTGGGAGACTCGAGCATGAGCTCAGCCGCCTTGACCGGCTCGCGAAACTGGCGGATTTCCCCGCCGGGGAAGATAACACGAGCTGCTTTGGAGCTTTTGATTGTTGGAGAGACAAGAGTGCATGAAGACACATAGTTTCCCATTAATTGTTATTTTTTTTTTAGAGAGAGAAATTTAAGATGGTGGAGAATGTTATGGAATGAACTGAAAAGAGAGAGAGACGCAAATTGAGATCTGACGACGATTATGATAAGGTGGTTATATGTATATTAGTAAAACTTGAGTGTATAAATAATGTATAGGTTAGGAGTGTGTGTGAAATATATAAGTAGAGGTTTTGAGGATGGAGTATACGCGTGAGGGATGGGTAAAGAAATTAGGAAGTTAGCTGGAAGGGGAAGAAGGCAGGCATGTTTCTGTTCTTTTCTTTCTTTCTTTCTTCTTGGTATTTCACACGGGTGTTAATGCGTGTGGGGCATACTTAATAAGAGCTGTGACTTGTGACTGGTCAAATTCAGCTGAATTTGATCGTCATGAGTGAGGGGTTTTATTTTTTATTTATTTAACTTTATTTCTCGCATTTTTATTACATGACACGAAAGACTTTAATTGGAAGGTTAACTTGCTGTTCCTTTTTCTTCTTCTCAATTGCCATGCACCAATTTGTTCCGCATAATTGCCTTATTAAGGAGTAATTAAGCAACACTAAAACAAAACTATTACATTTTTCTTTTTTCTTTTCTTTTTTTATCGACAAAAGAAAATTTTATAATTTAGAAATGTAAAGTCATACATAATGTGTCAAATCGAAAAGGACTGAATAGGGTTACAATAGAGTTGCATAATAACAAAATTTTGTAAAAAGAAAACCTTACAAGTAGGAACTAAAGGTAAGTACTATTGATTCTTTCTCTTGAGCAGAGCAATACCATTAGTTCGGATCCGGTTATGGTGGAGTGGATTTCATGGTATGTCCACTGCTGGATCAATATAGTGCTGACACGCGTTGGTCCCGTAACACGTGTCAGCACTGTATTAATCTATGAACCAACTTACCAACTTCATACTAACCCAATTCTCATTAGTTCCATTATTTGGCGCTTCCCAAATCGTCCCAAAATTAGAACTTTCTATAGTTGAATCTTCCCCTTGGATAAATTACATGTAGACTAGTGCATCATGTATTACTGAATTAACAAACCCATTCTTCTAATACCAAACTGCTGGAGACAAATTCCTCAGATTCCCACAAATTCCCCATATTTCCACAAACTAACTGCTGGACTAGAAATGCATTGCACAAATTCACCCACGATTTCTATACCATAATGAAATACTTCTCCGTATAAAAGTGTTACGTTTAACGATGTTTTTATTTTTTAACAATTAAAATAAATTAACACTTAACAGACTTAAAGAATAATTTATAAATAAAAATATATATCTAATTATTTTGTCATCCTGATTTTATTATCTATCATAATTTAATTATATAATTTAAAAATATATATGAAATGAAAATAAATTCTTAAAACTAGTTAATTTAATTGATGAGACATTTTGTGGACGAGGACCGTATTACTTAAAAAGTGGTTGGTGCACAGTTTCTATTTAATGTATTTCATGGATACCGGTCTAGGCATGCATCTATGTATTTAGACAACGTGCTGGTTATCAATTAGTAAATCGGAAGAATACGTACGGTTCGTTCTAGGCCATACCAATGTGCTAGCATTCCCAGTTTGATTGTTATCGTCTTTTTCTTCATTTTAATTAATTGAGTAAATGACAAAAACCATTGTTGAAGCTCATGTGCTTGAGAATGCATATCTATAAATAAATGAATATATGTGTATATATATATACACCGACCACAATATTCATCAATTTCTAATCCGTGAAGAAGCGAACCTTTTGATCCTTTTTTAAACTAATATATTCCTATCAATTTCCAATCTCATTTATGTAGCAGCTGGGTCCTTGAAGGAATATACTGATATATATATATATATATAGACAAGACATTTATAATAAACTTGTCGATAACATATTATCGTTAAAAATTCTAACGGTAATAATTTAACTTATGCCATTAAATATTTTAACAGTAAAATAATTATTTTTTTTATCTTGTTGTTAGAGTTTTTAGCGACAGACAATTTAACAAATAAATTATTTCTTATTTTAATTACTAAAATAGTATTCTTGACAAATATTTACTGTAAATACAACCCCATATATATATATATATATATATATATATATATATATATATATATGGTTAGTTTTGACTTAAGGAAAACTTTAAATAAATTAAAAGCTGGAGAAAAAGAAAACCTAAAAGGTTATAGTTCAACTGATGGAAGTCCGATAAATGAATTCTTCATTAGTTTGAGTCTCCATGAGATCACATCACATCACCACCGAGTAATTATTCAAAAATCTGCTAATATTAGGGTGGTGAAAATTCTCGTCTTTAATCCAACTTTAACGTGCAAGAGCAAAAGTCATTATAAGTAAGAAATAAAAACTAAAAGAAATTACTAAAACAGTATCCACCAAAAGGGAAACCTCATTTTTTTATATTTTCAAAATGAGAATCACCGCAAGTAGCAATAGACTGATTTAGGGAAAGGAGTGAAAGAAAAGGCTCGACTCTCGCCTTACTTAACAAGTAGGGCCGACATCCTCCAATTCTATCTTAAGCGATAGGTAGACAATCGAAGTCCCATACTTTCAACTTAGCGGACGATCAAATTTAATTGTATTTAAGTAAATTGTAATATTAGTCATTAATTTAATAGTACAACCTTCTAATACTGTTAAGTTGAACCCGGAGAAGTAATAAAGTTAATATAAGTTATAATCTGATAACATTCATACCGACGCCCCCCCCCCCCCCCCCCCCCCCCCCCCCCCAATTTGGCTGGCACATGTTGTCCACGGGCTAATTAGCAGGTTACAGGAACATTGATTATATGCTTTCTATTAGAAATAAGAGTTCTATTTTTATAATATTAAAATACGTATAAGATACACCATAGTTATACATATTATTATAAAATTTAAACATATAAAATAACTAAATTATTTTTATTTTAAAATAAAAGATATATTTTGATTTTTAAGATCAAACGACGATATATTAAATTCTAAATTATTGTGAATTTATTTAATTTTAGTTGATACAATTATAAATACAAATTATATCGTATATAATAAAAATTACTATTAATCAAAAAAATTATTTTATTCTAAGGTTTTATATATCATATCAATTTTAAAATTTAATATGTCATTATTTGATTTTAAAAGTTAAATTATTTTTCTAATTTTAGAAGAATAAAAATATTTCTAAATTAATTACGTAATACAAACTGTAATGGGCAGAAAAGAAAAAACGAACACTCATTTAAACAAGAGAGAGTATGGATTTAATTTATCACTTAGTTTTATATAAATACATGGACCCGTTATAGCCAAGAAATGGGCAGCGCTCTCTTCCAACGGGTGAACCGTGTAAGACTGTAGAAGTCTCGAATATGTTCTGAAATTTGAAGCATTCTTTTTTTTTTTTTGCTGAATTTTCTGGTGTCAGCCTATTTTGATTTTTCCTTCCCCATCTCGAACATATATAAGCCACCAAGTGCGTGCATGACTCGGTAAAAAGAGCGGATTACAAATAAATCATATGTATGTACATTTTTCAATGTTTAGAAAATTAGATCGGACTGACGATTCAATCGTAGTTCGATCGAAATCGATCGATTTTTCGGTTCGATCGAAATCGATCGATTTTTCGGTTCGATTTGACCAAGAAATCGAAAAAACAGCTATTCGGTTAAAAATCGGCTGACCATTGGTTCAACTAGTAAAATCGGTAGTTGAACCGGTTGACCAGGTTTTTTAATATATTTTTTTTTTACAAAAATATTTTTAATAAGATTATAACATTATTTTACTATATTTTAACTTATAAAAAATTATATATTTTAAAATTTTATTAATTATTAATAATATATTTTTTATGTATTTATGACGTCACTAGTTCAATAACGGTTCGATCACTGATTGGACCAAAGACCCATCCACCCCGGTAACTTTTTTGGTTCGACGACCGGTCCGATTTTCTAAATATTGACATTTTCCACCCAAAATACACGCACAGACAAAGCAATTTCTTGTTTAAGAGATAAGACTGGGTCTGGTCTGGATGATAAAAAAAATCATTGAACACAATGATAAAAAAAATCAGAATGAGTACAGTGACAAAAAAGTAATTTAACCCAATTAATAAATTACTCTTAATTGTAGAAGTAAAAATTACTCTTGATCAGATTTATTAGAATTTAAGACATGCAAAATATACAACATAATATTTAATGTGATTTAGTTATCAATGACTTAATTTATAAAATCAATTTTAATATATTAATCTTTACGGTATAATTTTTTGTACAGAATAATAGCTCAAAAAATCCCTAACACAACAACTCAAGTCCTAATTACACCATATTCTATTTATAAAATATCTACAACTTTCTTTTTTCTATTCAAAATATGACACTTTTAAAATAATACTCATACAAAAATTAAGATTTCTTCTCATAATAGCACTTCAGTATATAATAACTATCTTATTAAAAAGAGAACACCTTCCAAAATAATACTCCTATTTTTAATAGGACTTTTCCTTTCTATAATAGCAACCTTTTTTCTAAATAGGATTCCAGCAGTATCCCAATAATTTTTCCCTCAGCTCGAATCGCCAAATACTTCAATTTCATCCGTAAACTTCATTTGATAGTTGCTTTTCTTGGTCTTCTTTTCGCACATAGACTATCCATCAAACACACAAGTTAATTTTTCATTATTCCAACCTTGAAGAATTAATGTCATCCTTTAATTTAACACTTTGCAGAATTTTTTTGGACCCACGTATGTATATCCACGTGAGGATAATTCTCCCAATAAAATTATATTATCACCATCACTAGGGACATAACATACATTCTCAATAATCTTCGTAGAACCATCATGAAGTTTGAAACGAACACTTGTGACGCCTTTATTAATCTTCATCCTCCCTTTATTCACCACATTAACGTAGCCAAATTCTCTATTTTGCTTTAAACTCTTAGAGCCATCTTTCTCCTTGCATATATGCACATTAAAACAATTTTTTCTTCAGTTTCACTAAGCAAATTAGTATTTTCAACATTTTCTTTCTCCTTACAATTTTTTTTATAATTCCTTAAACTCTCCATGTCCTCTTTTAATGTTCTACATTGATATTAGATGTGACAATTCTCTCCATAATAATGGCACTCTCTATTACTATAATCTTTCTTTATTATTATCTATCAATTGACGCTTCCCTCGATTGAAACCCTTCACAATTAGTACTTGTTCACCAATGTTATTACTCTCTTCTCCCATTAACTTTTGATTTCCCGCAAAACAATAACCACCTCATCTAAAATCAAAGTTAATTTTTTCACCAATAATATTTGCATAAATGACTTGTAAGACTTGGGTAAAGATAACAATAAGAGCAATGACTTCAATCACCTCATCTTCTAATTTTTCATCCGCATTTAACAATTGAGATACTAACAAGTTAAAAGTATTTAGATGATCATGGAGATTCACCTCTTCATCCATATTCAAGGAGTATAATTTCATCTTTAAGCATGACTTGGAAACATAACTCTTCTCAAGTTTTTCATATAACTTTTTTTAGATTAGTCTTTTTCAACACATCATACTTTATTTAATGTGCTAACGACAAATGTATTGTGCTTACCGTCGTTTGCGAATTCTTTGTCATTTTGTTTCTTTCACTTCCTCTGGTTTTTTCTCCTCTAAAGTTTGAATTGAAGTCTTTACAATACCAAAAGATCTTGCACACTACTCTGCTATAATGTGAAATTGTTTTTCCAACAAATATTGGAAACTCAAATTTACCTAAATTCATCACCATTATATTATGTAAATTAATTCCCTCTACCTCGGATGCAATGAACCTAGCCATGATATCACTTGTTAGGAATTAAGTCACGCAAAATAAATGATACAATATTTAACGTGGTTTGATTCTCAATGATCTAATCCATAAAACCAATTTCAATATATTAATCTTTACAGTATAACTTTTTGCACAAAATAAAAAGTAAAAAAACCCTCATTGACATGGAAACTCAAGACCCAATTACATTTTCTATCAACTCTCTAAGATGTTATTGCCTTTTGATTATGTTACAATTGAAAAACTAAATATAATAATTTATTTATAAAGTACTCACAACTTTTTTCTGTTGGTTTGTAATATTCATAGACATGCAATCAAATTGCATAAAATAGCGGAAACATGGTAAAATCAAATTTAAAATTTACAAATCATAATCCAAGATCGACCTTTATGCGTAACTATTAATTAATAAAGAAGAAGTTAGAGATATATCCTTGTAGAACTCAAAACTTCAACGGGTACAAGTTCACCTCCAAATCCTTCACATTCTCCTTGAATTTCACCGATTGGATTCCAATGATCAACGTTAGCCACCCAAGTGTTTGGCCTCTAGAGGTGATCCACCAAGGAATAATAATAATTCAAGAAATGAGTGATGACAAACTCTAGTTTTCTCTCTCTAGAGAATATATGAGTACTCTCCCAAAACTTATGGAAGTGAATGTGTATAACCTTAATTCATAATAAGACTTCTCTTATTTATAGATTTAGTAAACCCTCCTGACACCTTTAGGAATAGGATTTTTAATTAAACTCCTAATCTAATTAGGAACTTAATTGATTTAATATAATAATTATAATTCCTAAACTATTTAGGAATTTAATTATTAATTATGAGAGTACTCTTATTAATTAATTCCTAAACCATTTAGAAATTAAATAATAATAATAATAATAATAATAATAATAATAATAATAATAATAATAATAATAATAATAATAATAATAATAATAATAATAATAAGACTCCTCTTATTAATTTATAATTAATATTTCTAAAATACTAAATAATAAATATTAAGCTATTTAATTTATTCTATCCACATAGTATAAATTAAATATATTTAATTTATTATTATAATTATGTCATTTACTTCTTAAATAATTATTTTCCTTTTGCGGTGTGACCCTTTAGGTTCTCCATATTAAATCGGTTATAGAATAAATTAATTAGAATTATTCTAATCTTATTTATATAAATAATATTTATTCCATAATAAGGGTAAGCCCCCTTAGCAATCAATGACTTTCCAGATAATATATATTTCAACATTTAATCATAAAAGAACCTATTCAGCGAATAGTTACCGTACAATTCAATCATTTTACCTCACAACGTCCCAATCAAATATAAGACATGGTATTACTGTCAAGTCTTATTTTATTTGATTATATGCATTTCGATCATTAAATGAATAACTCTAATTAATTTAAATTAGAAACTACTTTCTAATTTCCATTATGCCTTGGCCAAGGTCTACTGAGTTGTCATTTATCGAATCGCATAGGACATTCCTTTCTTTTACTAGAAGTGGTAGATTCTTTGTTGATCACTCACCTATCTCCATGTATGACTTATTATATCCGATCATACCATTTGATACACCCTAAAGATTTTAAGGAATATGTCAAAATATAATTCATCGTACACATGATACTATGATGATCTCAAGTCCAAAGATCACTTGTACTACTATCACAAAAAGAACTCCTATTGACAGACAAGTAAGACTCCATTAGGTGTTCCTTGAGCGAGTCACGTTCAGTGAACTTATTCTTTAATAAGCTCATACATACTTGCTTTAGTGTCTCTACACAAATGATTATGAGATCAATTATTCTCTTCATAAGAGCAAACATAGTATGCACTAATCTATCTGGATTCACTAATCCCCATTTTAGTAATCCAACGATTAGGAACAATTTTAGTTTTGAGCTATCTTGAATTTAGATCTCATTAACATAATCCTTATTATGGTTCTAAAAGCATTGTTCAAAAACTATGAGTTTATCCATTTGATTAATTCAAGTAATTAATCATGAATAAAGAAATGCCTTAATTCTTTTATTAATAAACGAACAATATTACAAAGTATATGCTTATCACATCAAATGTGATTGGCTTGAGGGCATACTACTTTCATTTTCTTCATATTCAAAATATGACACTTTCAAAATAAGACTCCTACCAAGAATAAGATTCTTTCTCATAATCTAGCATATAATAAATATTATATTAAAAATATGACATCTTCTAAAACAATATTCCTATTTTCAATAGAGTTCTTTCTTTCTATAATAGTAATCTTTTTTTAAAATAAAATTCGAGGAGTATATCAACAAGATTTTGGACAAAGAGATGGAAAAAGAGTTTGGTTATCATATTTTGGTCTGATATGAAAAGCAGTTGGTTATGTTTTGGAGACTTATAATTGATCAGTTTTGTTTTGGGTTAATTAACTTTCTTATTATTATTGGTTAATTTGTAAAATATTTTTAATTAAAAAGAAATGTATATTTATTAGATTTACTTTTTATTGGTAGAAGAAGTTTAAAAATATTAGATACTATGAGATGAGATGCGCTATTTTATGAGAAGAAACTCTCTGATTATCTTTATATATTATATAGATATAGATGAAAATGAAAATTCTCCTTTCTAAAATAGACTAAAAATGATAAACTTAGCTACCTTTCACTTGATATATATATATATATAGAGAGAGAGAGAGAGGATCAAGAATATACCTCCTTATCAAGCATACCAAGTATACCTTCTTTAGTGACGGACCGACGACGGTTTGGTCCGTCGCTATAGTTTTTAGCGACAGACAAACATATAGCAACGCACGAACTTATGGCGACGGACCAAATCGTTGTCCGATCCTTCGTTAAATGGGGTATGCTTGATAAGGGGTATGCTCTTGAACCAAGTATATATATATATATATATATATATATATATATATATATATACAAATTGAGATAAGAGTTTAATTATTTAAAATTTTAATATATTGTTCTTTAGAATAAGACCTTAAATTGACTATAGATTTATAAACCAAGCTATAACAAAAAAATTATCACCCCCCTCCCCCTCCCCCTCCCCCTCCCCAACTAGTAACTAATATAAATTGACTATAGAAATCCTCTAAATATTACAGTAATTAATAAGAGTAACACATTTATTACGTACTCAGAATATCATTATACTAGCTAGCTACTGATCGATCAGTCAAGTGATGGTGAGGTTGGGTAGAGTCTTCAAGTTCATGGGTCGGATATGCATGTCGCTTACCACCCCCTAAGGCTTTGGACATGAGTTTATATGTATGCTCCGTTGGATGGAAATAGTCCCAAAATAAGTTCTCATTAGGGTGTCGGTTTGGACACATCTTATAACCTTCCTGCCCACATTGCAACATTCCTCTCAGAGTTCAATCGCCACAACATGCGTCTGCTACATTGGATAGACCTGCATGTGCAGCCATAATTAAATCATGAAAAATGTACAAGAAACACACGTACTCCTTGTCTTAAACCAAGAGTTTCATTTAGATAATTTATTTTTAACACCAAATTTTAAGATTAAAAATTGTGTCCAATTAAACTCTAAAATAAGTTAAAAGTCAAATAAGACTTTCATTTCTAGACGAAGACTATTTTGGGACTGAGAAATTTAAAGAGAATAAATTACCATTGCGTGTTGGAATGGTACGAAATAGCTGGAAAATGCTATATACTGAACCATAAACACCAATTGATTCAGGGTACTTAATTGGTAAATCTTTGGCCAGATTTTCCAATCCCCTATTGTAATTCTTCACAATTCTATTCATCTTCCCGTAACATTTACTAACCGGTGCACCGGGCAAAAGGGTCCTTGCCGGAACACAACCGACGAGACCTAGTGAAAAAAGGGCAATGCGCCGAGCTCCTAGCTTGTAAACTTGGTCCTCATAATGTCCAACTTCTGTCAACATGGCTTGGACATAATCATCTGGGCCGAATGTTGGTGGATCGAATGCGAGGAAGTAGTTGAATATATCGTTTGAACCCGATAAGAAGAGATATTGTTGCACTAGTTTTCTGTATATGTGGTTTTGCTCCACTAGGGTTTGGAATTGTTGAAGCTGGTCCTGAATTGGTGTCACCCCCTGCAAATCACATATTAATTCAAGTATTTTTATTTTCTGTGACATCATATAATTTTTAAAAGAATTATCAATTTTAATTTTGTCAGCAATTCATTAGGATATATAGCTTATGCGTAAAATTGAAGCAAATTAAAGGCAAAAGGTGTAGAACTGACTATTCATCATAAAAGTTGGTCTCTTACATAAGCATCCGTAGTATATATGGATAAGCTTTTTGTTGGGCATGGAAAACAAGAATGCCAAAGTTCACACATGCTTGTTGCATCAATGATGAACTAAAGCATATATGCGTGGTTTGATTCTTATGATTGAAGAAAGTTGTCATAGCAAAAGTATGGTAAGCAAAAATATTTTGTTAATCATATATACTACTATCTCCGTTCCAAGTTATAAGATTATTATTAATTTTTTAAAAGTTAATTTTAATTTTAAAATTAACATGCATTAATTAATTTATGTCAATACAATTATATCATAAATTACCTAAAAAATACTACTAGTGCCGTTACTTGTTGCCCCTCTCTCTAAGAATAAGGTCAGCTTTGAAGCTGGCTAAGTCGAATTGATCATGTCATGTATTTGTTTTCAAAATTTAAAGGAATTATGTTAATTTTAAATTTGAAATTATTTTAAACTAATTTTTTGAAAGTCAATAATAATCTTATAATTCGGAACGGCTAGAGTATTATCCAATTACTCCCTTCCTTCCTCATAAAATGTCTTATTTACAAACATTTAAGGACGTATTTTTATATTGAGAAAAACGTAACCAAATTTTGACAGATAAATTGTTCAACCCACTTGTACTCCTCTGTAACTAACTTGATTAAAACTTTGCCAAATACTTTTCTTAACTTGTTTCCTTTCACGCAAAAGAACAATTTCTTTGTTAGTTTCGTGGGCAATTGCGTAGCGTAATATTAAATAAGCTTTTAAGTGAAATTCTCATACAATAGATTAAAATGGTTCCAGATGCTACTTTATTTTATTAGGCTTTTGTCCGTCCATAGATGGCTACGCGACGTGTGTGGGATCCCCTTTGATCACCATAACTACATAATTTTTTTGCTGAATCAAATAGGGGAATTTGATCTAGCAAGTAATATCTACTTAATTAGAGAGTTCACCAACCTATTTTATTTATTTTTTCATTTGCAATTGTTCTCACAATTCACCAACTAATTAAACTGTTAATTATAAATAATAATAATAATAATAATAATAATAATAATAATAATAATAATAATAATAATAATAATAAATTAATGAAAGGAATTAGCTTTGCTTACAAATTCTTGATTGGTTAATCTCAAAACACCTCTACCAGCACTAGCAAAGTTGATGCCATTGGAGGGGTACTCCTTGCGACTTCCATTGACCACGTCAAGCTGTGCTCAAGGAATGGTTTTTGAAAGGCTAAGCCAAGAAATTGAGCTGCAGTTTAATTTGCCCGTGCACAAATTTCATATTATATAAGTATTGCACAACACTGGACTTACTTATATATGACATAAATAAAGAGGGATTCTGATTCCAACCAGTTAGTTTGGACAATTCTATATAAATGAGTTACATTTGTATAACTACATGGTTGCAAGTGTATAATAATATATAATAAATCTCATCAAAATACAACTCTCTAATTAAATCACTTCAACCAATTTTTTATATAACTTTCCAAATAGACTACCCAAACTAACTACGAGAAACCAAAATCAGAGATAGAAGTGAGCATATATATATATATATATATATATATATATATATATATATATATATATATATGGCAGAGAAAAAATAAGGAAAAATTAGTTGACGACCATGGCAGGTGCGAAGACAAACACTTGAAACGGAATACAGGAGCTACGGGAGGCCTTTATTGTCAATTTGTCATCAATTGGATTGCCATTACCTAAAAAAAAAAAAGCATTTCTTATGTAGCCCTCTTTTTGTCTATATTACTCGATTACTACCTTCATTCATCCCATATGATATTTCCTTCTTTTGTTTTTTATTTTAAAAGAGACATAGTTAGATTTGTTAAGGACTCATTTACATTTAATAAAAAAGATGAATTGAGACAATATTTTATAAATACGTAATTTTTTCTTGAAGGACAAAGTAAAGATTTTATAGAAATACATATAATTTTTTTTATTAGTTTAACTTAAACTATTATGTTATCATTTAGTTAATCACCATACGTTTTAGTTAACAATATCATTTTGATATTTTAAAGTCAATGTAACTAAATATAAATATTATAAACTATATACAAATTACTAGTATAAAAAATTAATATAAAAGATCATGTTTTGACTTTTTCAAAACATATACTTTTTAAATATGTAATTATCTTCAATTTCTTTCTCTTCCTATCACCTTGAGGGGAAAAAAGACAAAATATTATGGGAATACATATAATCGTTTTTAATAGTTTGACTTAAATATTTATTTTATCGTTTAGTTAATCCCCCTCCATTTCATTTTGATTCTTTAAAGTCAATGCAATTAATCATGAAATATTATAAATTATATACAAAATATTACTATAAATAATTAACATAAAAGAGTCATGTTTTGACTTCTCCAAATTAAACATTACAAAATCTTAAACTTAAAATTAATAATTGAAGTCGAAACAATCAAAACTACAGTAATCTATATAAAAAGTACTCCTTACATTCTTTCTTAATTTTTTTAAAAAAAAATTCTTTTGTACCCATATATCTCTCCTCTGAAGAACTTAATTTAGAAGAATTAATTACTATATAACAAACATATGGACTCAAATGAGTTTGTAAATGCCATAGCAAAATAAATAATTGCGCTCTACTTACAAGTTTAGTCAAGCGTAATCCGAACAATTTGCATACAACTTATCACACAGACCACCGGACACGCGTATAAATTTTTTAGGAAATCCTACCTAAATTCGATCTATTCAACTCGGATCGTAAAGATGAGGAATATCAGTAAACAGATGTAATCAGTCAAACTTCACTGAAAATTAACCTAGTACTATTGTCTATAGTAGCCATCCTGGTGTGGAGGAGGGTATGGAGATGGAATAGTTTGAGGCCTAGTCATAGATCCTGGGTGCTGAGCGGGAGCATTGTAGTATGGACCCCGCCATCCAGGGTAAGCAGGTTGTCCGTACTCGTGTGTAGCCCCTCCTGGCTGCTGCTGGTTCTGTGCAGGTGGGTACGGAGAACCTGCTGCTGGTAAATGGTAAGGAGGTGGCTGCTGTTGAGTCCCATAAGAAGGCGGGGGCTGAGAATACCCAGACACTGGGGGCTGCTGAGGGGGTGGATAGTAAGGTTGTGATTCTGTCCGTTGTTGAGAAGAGGTTCTTTGAGGTTGATTCGGCTGTCCTACTGAAGGGTAATTGTAAGCACCTGTGTGCTTACCATCCTGAAAACTGAGACCTGCCATTTGTCTCTGTACAACTTCAATCATTTCTCGACATTGTATGCTTCTAGTCATCACAAAATCACTACACAGCTGTTTTAAATTTGTGATGGCATCCTGTAACAAAGGCAATAGCAAATTCTTGAGGGAAAGGTAAAAGAGAGAACCAAGAATATTGAGGTTCTGAGTTCTGACAATCTCATGCACACTAGTAAAGACAATGAGATCTCAAGGAGTAATAACAAGTAACAGAGAATGCAGATGAACACATATTTAAGTTATTGCATCCGTGGATATTAAACCAGGCGAGAAATAAAAATGAATATTTCATACCTGAAGAGTAACATAAAACTTCAGTCCTTCATTAATGTTCTCTTTAATTTCCTGATATTTCGCAATCGCAGCTTCAATCTGCTTATAGCACTTCTCACGGGATGCTACAAAATAGAATACCAAAGACACTGTTAAAAGAGTAGAACATTTCATATTGATTGGGCAGGCATGATGATGGCTAGAATTACAAAGCATAAATTATATCTTTAAGGAAGTATTAAGTATTAATTAGTAACAAAACTGGAGAAGTTCTAAAACTTTATTTTATCATTAACTAGTACTAACAACCAACGGGAAAAGACATAATTAAGCTATATAGAAAAAACAAAATAATAAATATTTAGGTTGTATTTGATGATGTATTCCAAAATACTTTTGCTTTCTGCTGGTTTTTTAAGAAAGTACTTCTAGAAAGTATTAACAAATGGTTTAAAATAGTAACAAAAATATACTTTTTTAAGTCCTATATTGTAGTGTTTATGTATCTAATTGGAAGTTTAGCATATAGCAGCTACACTTGTGAACTTGAACTCACAGGCCCAACACAATTATAAGAACAGACTCAGTGAACAGCCAGATCAATTCATTGGACTTTCATGGGGGGGTTGTGGAATCATAAAATTTACCTATGAGAACTATCTATGGTGGTGTACTACAAATAAGGAAACCTTTTTTGGTTTGAAGACTCTTCAAAAGATATTCTAGATGAGAGTACATGACAAGGATTAGTATGAGTGCCAACCCTAATTACCAATGGATAATTAGATCAAGTTTCACCTGCAGGATTCCATTCATGAAGAATTAATTGCAAACTGTCTACAGAGAAAATTCATGACTACATTGGAAAGACAGCGCAGTTTCCAACCACTAATTAGAAATTTAATGATAAGGAAAATGAAAACCCAAGCAAGGTGAAAATTTCATATAGAAGCGAGTAATCAATGACATAACAGCATGCAAGTGTAACAATGGCTACCTTTATAATCTTCAATGTTGAAGACGGCAGCAAATTCATTGTTTTGAGCCTGCCAGATTTTAAAATAATTAATAAGGAAGAAAAAAGAAAAGCTCTCCAGAAAGGCACAGTTTCGAAACCCTAAAAGGATTTAAAAAACAAAAAAAACTTGAAATTCAAACAGACACCTAATGCCAGCAGAGCAGACACAATCGTATGATCAAACTAAATTGTACTTTCCGACTCTGGACAGATAAACTTACTGCAATTTTTCAATAGATGCTATGAATTATGACACGAATCCCAATTAACTAGTCAATACAACAAAAACAATATAACAACTTCCACCGCACTACATGAGCGTTTCGATTTAATGCTGGACTTGAAGTATCTAATTGAGCCCCATTGAAACCTCATCTATCCCCCCTCCCCTCCCCCTCCAAAAAATTAATTCAAGAATGAAGACTGATGCAGGACAATGTCTTAGAGGATTAGAAAAGGGATAAAACGAAGAAAGGATGGAGAAATAGGATAAAAATGACAACCTAAAGCCACAATGGCACAAAGAATATCTCAAATTAACAAGTATATCACACTCTATGAATTCCAACAATGATTACATTAGTTTATGTAGAAAAAAATAAACCCCAACTCTAAGGTAACCGCATGTAATAAGGAAAGGGTAGTAGGTCATCCCACGTTTCATCTCCATAAGGCATGGGCACAACCTTCAGTCTTATAGAGGACAATATAACCAACTTCAAGCTAGTAGGCTGAATGCCATGTTAACGAACCATCTAAAAAGATAAAATCAACATGTTCAACATCCAGTAATTCGTTGGCCTCACCGATACAAAACGTTTGGATGCTTGCTCCTAACGTGTCTTCAAATCTCCAAGTATCAGTTCATTCCACTCCAGGTCTTTGTTCAATATCCAATAACAATCAGATGGAAGATTAAAACCTTTAATTTGCTTGTGCCAGAGATAATTTTGTATAATTTTGTATTCAAGTTGCATAATTTGATCCCAAAAGCAGATGACACAACTACTTCTAGACTATAACAATATTAAAAGACAAAACAAGACTAAAACAACAGCAAAATAAGAAAACCAGAACAGAAAAAATGCAGACCTGAATTTGCAGCAACAACTGTTCCTGTGCCTCGATATTTTGTGCAATTTCCTGACAAATGTGATCATACTTTGATATCTCCTTTTTGAAGAGATCCTCGTAAGAGCCAGGGGATGTCATCAGCTTTGGCAGTATATCGTCCTGAAGGCCAAACCAACCAAGTTAGCACCGGATGTGAGATATAGAATAAAAAAGTACTAAATTTAATTATACAGAAATGGAGTTTATAAGGATGCACTGCACCATCACCACATCACAAGAACAGACAGTCAAGATATTGTGAAAGGTTAATTGTTACAGGCAAACATGACAGCTCATGTATTGCCCTTTTTGCTTCCAGGCTAGTGAATACACATATCTATACCTATACAAACACAGTGAGTTTAAAACCAAGTGCTCAGCGTAACATGGATTAATTTCATTAAGAAATTAATAGCATCATTCTGAAGGAGTATAGCAGCAACCTCAGATTTCTAAAAGAATGCTAATCTCTTTTCAATAGCCTGCAATAATCAACTAAAGAAATAATAATCAAATTAACCACACCTTCCTTTTCATCTCTTTAAGCATGTCTTCAAGACCTGCCCTTTGAGCACCTAAGTTCTCCAATTGCCTCTGAAAAGAAAATCAAGGAAGAAAGAGGTTACGAAACTCTATGAAAGTATTAAATAATTAAGAAAATACAATGATAGAAGTCTGTCCATATTTGTTTACACATTGAATTTTAAATTTTTATTTGGGAGTACTTCAAATATTTTATTAATACTGGAATACTATATTTCTTTTGCAACATAAAATGGCATGGCATTCCCATCATGAAAATAACTTGTCCCGATAAAATCATATTTATGCAAAATTAACTGCACTTTCAAGATTTCTTATGCCGTGTGTTTGGTAAGAGAAGAAGGGAAAGGAAGAGAACATATTTGATCTCTCTTATATATTTGTTTGTTCCTACCTCAGAGAGAGAGAGAGAGAGAGAGAGGAAACTTGACAAGGAGAACTGAAAGTCTCTTCTCGTTGTTAAAAATAAAAGAAGCTAATTGTCAAAATCTACTTTGCAAGGAAAAAAAAACTATTATCAAATTTCCGGAATAGCTCACAGCTATTCTGAACCAGTTTGGTTGTTCCTTTTTGTTAGTAATGCATAAAATCATGGTCTTTTCATCACAACAAAAATTATATCTTCAAGATAAAATATAAAAAAAATAATTCCCATAATGTGTGTGGTTAAGATTGATGGATATAAAGAACATCCAATTATTTAATACCCATAATTCCAGATCACCATAAAATTCATGTAGATAATAGCCTCAAAAATTAAATTACCAAACTCTGCTTCAAAGACCCTAATATTGCATCTTCATTGGCATCTAGAGACATGATTGGTCTCCCTAGGGTCGGGACAGCAGACTCTATCTGGAACAAAATACAAGAAAGATGACACTCCAATTAGTATCATTGGGAGAGTAAGACAGAACAAAATAAACATAATCTTATCATTGTTCTAGATCTATAACTAGATTAATAAGTAATAACTTGAAGGGTGAACCTTGAAGAATGAAGTAGTTTATTTTCAAAAGCTAAAAAAACCAATATATTAAGAATATGATAAATTAACTGGATCAAACTCTACAATTAACCATGAGCTTCATGGAAGTGTTATGAATAGCTATCAGCAAGGTCTCCTTGACGCTCGCACACCCATAAGAAATTGAGAATGTTAAGTCAAGCTCAAGAACTGCTACTCGGTGTAAATGATGTTATAAAGGTTAGGATAACAACCCTCCTGCAGCTCAGTTTTCCTCCTCTTAACATAATGATAGCATAGGAGGTAGGACCCTGATAATTTTATCAGTATCTGATGGTTGATCCATTCAACAATCTAAAATGTCAATGTAATAAATGAGACAATTAAACAAGATTCTTGATTGAAATTAAGAATTCCTTGAGCCCATGAAAGCGGATGCTTTATCCTGTTAATACCAAATTGCCGCACCTTCAATATGCTTACAGATAAACTGAATATATGCATATACAATAAACTTATATCACTATTGTAGGTTTTAAACTTTTAACTGTGGACAGAATTAATGTTAATAGAATTACATTATATAATCTGATGTTGAGCTCATACACACACACTGGTTCATTTATAGTTGACGAATATCTTTTATCTAGATTGGAACATAGATGAATTCAAATAATATAAGGTTTAAGCAAGAAAACATACTGGATGGCGGTCAAGAATTGACATGAGGGCTGAATGATCTCTCACAGATCGCTCAATCCGGACATCACTTTCTGCAGCTTGCTTCAAATTTGCTGCAAACCTATTTAACCTATCCAGCAAATTCTTTGTTAAGGTGCTAGATTGAGGCCTGGTCCACCGAGTTCCAAATTGGCTTCTGAACTGCACATCTTCTGTTGCTTCTTTCTCCAAGAGCTCCTCAGTTTGTACCAGCAATTCCTCGTTTACCCTCCTCAGGTCTCTAAGCTGCTGCAGCTCAGCTTCTAAACCAGCTGGGCCCCTGCGAATTTGCACTGCTTCCACATCTTCTTTGAGAGCTGTTGGCAGAGTGGAATGTCCTTCCAAAGCTAGGATTGAGTCAGGTAAGTCCATTTCCTTGAGCCTAACACGGGTAAGCTCACTGCCTTGCTGTAAAATTTCAGCTTGTGTTCTGATTATCTCATCAACCATTTCGGTATACCTAGAAAGAGCCTTAGCACTGCTGTCAGGAACAAGACTAGCAAACATCTTATCCTTGCTTGCATCCAATACCTCATTCATCTGCAAAGACTTGACCATTTGAAATGCAGGAAGTGGTGGTAAAGAACTAGCCAGGGGAACCCTCATGAGGTACACTCTATCATTCTCCTTCACAGCCCTCTCAAGATTAAGATTTAGATTGCTTTCTAACTTACTATATGCATCTAATAGTTGCTGTGCAGCCCCCCTTGAGGATGATTTCCTTGCTTCAGATAAAGCGCCGATCCCACTCTTCAACCGTGCAATTTCCTCAGCAATCTCTTCTTTCTCATGAAGCTCTAAACCATACCTATAGCAAGCCTCGGCATAAAACAAGGCTGCCTTTAGCTGAACATGAGAAAGCCATGTCTTGTCGAAATGCTGATTAAGTGGTGCGACACTCAATGCTGCCAAAGCTTCCTCGTAGAAGATTCCAACCTGTAATCATTTTCATTTCAATAAACATATTTCAGTGATTGGAAGGTAAGAGTATTTGAGCCACAAAGCCACTCAGGCTGAAAATGGCCACATCATGTACGTCGATGTCCTTACACAAAATATATCACAAAAAATTACAGTGTATTTCTCACGTGTAGTGCAATCAACTCCTACTAATAGTTTAGGCTGCTACCATTACCCTAATAAAACCATATCAACAATTGCACTTAAGCACATAGGATTTCGGCACATTACGTGACATAAAACCAAAATCTAATCATGCCTAGTCGCCTAAGATTTACAACTTCTTGCAATAATTGTGAGACTGAAAAATGATTGTTCCATCAGACCCACATGATTCGAGAAATCTAACTATCATCCCAGATTTTAGTTAATATCTTATGCAATCTTGACAAATTTTACATTCTTTATATGTTCAGCTTCTGGTGTTTCTCCTTAAAGTAAAAGAAATGTGTTATAATTACTACAGACCTGCAAGATGAGTAATTCCAGAGTATCAAATAGGGTCACAAATAATTTTTTTAATATTATTTTATTACATTACCAATCAGTAGTCAAACAATAAAATAAATAGCACATTTAGCAATGAATCCATATGAAACCCCTAACATTACTCTTCAACAATATTCTGAGACATAATCATTTGTTCAAAAAATCATAATACCATAAGTAAAGTTGATAATGGGTATAACACGGATATGACTTTGACTATTATAACCCCACTTCTATATTTTGCCTTTCTAATAAATAATTAATTCCTACTACATGGTGTAGCATCATTTGTGGCATCAAAAATCAAAACTTTATGAGTTGTGGCAATTCACCTCAACTTTTAGTTCTTCCAGCTAAATTCACTAAATTCATATCTAACGAGATGTGCAATTACTACATTCAGTACTCACATTCCCCAAAATCCATACACAACCTCAAAATTAGTCTAAATTTTACAACTTTTGCACAATAATTCTCCTACCTAATCACATTTATTAATGGCTGCATAGGTAAACTGCAAATTAATCATGAATCAATATTCATAAATCACCTGTCTCGAAATTTTGGCACAAACACCAGGGGTACTCCCCTTAGCAATGGTATTCTCAAAGACGCACTCCTGAGCTTGAGCCAACATAAGCCTTTCTAACATCCCCACACACTCCACTGAAACATCGAGTGTAGTGGAGCTCCCCATTGACGCCTTCATTGCCACATTATCCCTCAAAAAAGAAAAGGCCCCGGCCGCCGCAATAAACGAGTGGGATGCCTGCCTTCGCCCCTCCACCGATGACCGATCAAACCCGAATCCTATCTGACTATGCACGGCGCCCAAATTAAACAAGACAGCGGCCTTTTCTAAATGAATATTTTGCTGCGAGGCTTTAAGCTTGCTCTTGAAAGCATCGTACCACGTGAAGGTAACCGTGTTGATGTGGTCTTTGTCTGGAGAAATCGGGAAGCGAGATTCGACAGCGGTGAGGGCTTTGAAGTAATTTTGGAGGAGGTCGCGGCGGGAAGAGAGAGAATCCGCGGGGCTGGCGCGTTCCAAATCGGAGCGGAGTTGTTTGAGGGTTTGGAGATCGTCTTCGAGGTTTTGGGCCTCGCGCTCGGAGTAATTGAAGACGATGTAGTTGCGAAGCGGTCGGTAGAGATCTAGTGAGACTGTTTTCTTCTCGTAAATTGCTAGTATGATGTTCGTCGCCGACGATGATGCCGACGGAGTTGCCATGATTACTGCAGTTGGTGAATCAGAGACTTGAGATCAATAATAAGTGTACAGAATATTGAAGAAGATGATACCAATATGCTTAACGAGTCAATTGAACCACTCTATTAATTCTGACTTACCAGCCGCGTTTTGTTCTTCGTTGTGTTCAATTTTTTTCTTTGCAAGAAAGGAAGGAATCAGTAGAGGACTTTTTTTGGTGGTTAGTTTTTTTATTTTTATTTTTTTTATATTAGACTCGTATTAAAATACATATCTCCGTTTTATAATTTTCAAAATTGAACAACAAAGTGTAACATCACCACAAGAATTACTATCCATCTACAATAAACAATGTTGTTGCGTTCGGCCACGGTCTTATTGCGTTTGATACTTTTACGGGCGAGTTCGACAGACCCTGCCGTTTCTTAAGAAGAAAAAATCAACGACTCTCTCTTCCAAAATGTGTATTATATATATATATATATTGAAAATTTTAAAATTTAACTTGAGATATTTTAAAATATTTATATATTTCAAAAAATGGGATCAAATTAAAGTTAATTTGATATAAATTTAAATTTAAAAATTGGGACATTTTATTTATTTTAATAATAATAAATTTTAGAATTATTAATATTTTTTACATAATTTATACCACTTTCCCCTCTATTATGGGTAAACAAAAAGCCAACGTGTATCTCACAAATGGAGCATATAATACCATTTTTGTTGTCTATATTTGAACAATCAAATTTAAAGATTTTTATAATAATTATGTTTACAAACAAATATCAAAATTTCTTGTTTATTTAAGTAACTATTTAAAAATAAAATTACTATATTAATAAATGAACTTTCTTATACATGAAGTAGATATATTTGAATAACACTATGTCCAACTCACATTTCACAAATTTAAAAAACAAGATATAGTAGTGATATGCTCCTATATTTGAATTAGAATTGACAAAAATGGCACTATTCTAATTTTATCATAAACTAATTTTTTAGCCCCAGTCAAATAGGAAGGAGGGAGGGAGGATAACCATTTAGCCGCCTCCCCAAATAACTTTGACCCCCCGCCCTTTGTATAGAGTTGGACAAACATACATTTTCTTCACCGAAGTTTCTTCTAGAGAGAGAAGCAGCTCAACACACAGAATAATAATCGAGGCAAGGCCACCATAAATCCATCACCATTCTTCAAGTCCTTCCTTCGTTTTTCATTTTGCGATCTATCTGGACTTATCTCTCAAGTCTTGAGGTATGCTATTTAGTTTTATTTGTCTCAGTATGTTTGTAGGGTTTCTTATATACACATTTTTTTAGGGTTAAAGATGATCTTCTCATGAATTTATATTTCGTGGAGTTGTAAGGCGCCAAAATGGCCAAAAGCATGATGCTTTACCACTAGTTAAAGTTACTTGCGTATTGAAAATTACGATAATCAGAAGAAAAAAAGAAGAAAAAAAACAAGCCCTAGTTCTTTTTTTTTCTGTATCTTGTGTTTTTAGATGTTAATCAAGTAAGTAGCCTCTTTGTTTTTCCATCTTTCATTAAAGTGTTTATCGGTAAACCACCTTGGTTTTGAATTTATTGCAGGGTCTTTTGGTAGTCTCACACAGAGGAAGCTTTGTAAGTTTGGGCTTGCAAAGGGAACTCGGGTTTTGGTTGATTTATATAAGGTAAGAAAGGCGGACTAGATCTTTGAAATTATGTTGCTTGCTTTTGTGTGTTTGTTTGTGGAGGACTGAGTACAAGTAAAAAAGTGTATTTCTTTAGCTGACTGAAGCTGAGGTGAATGTTTAAACCCTTGAAAACTTGTTTAAAATGTTTACTGTACACTTTAGTAATTAGGAGCAAGGTTATAGAACAAAATTTTCTCAACATTCATACTTATGTTAACTGAATCAAGATCTCAAAGATTCCGAAACAACTTATTTTATACTTTTCAGTAAGCCTGGGTTGTTGATTATGAGAGTATATCTATTATATTTGGCATTTCATTATGTACCTTTGGCATAGCCAAACAACTATTGTTGCTCCTCGAATAAATGGAAAAGGAATACCTTAGGAACTGCTTGCACCTTTTTCTGGAAAGACATGCATGATGCAATTGTTAATGCTTGCCAATGTCCATCCAAGATTAAATTTGATGTTCTACCTGAAATTAATGTTCTCATCTTGGTTTTGATATGATGGGTGGTCTTTTTATGAGTAGCTATTGATCTATAGTATACTAGCTTTAGCAGGTTCCATTGTGTATGAGATAGCATAATACCTGACGGAGCTAATTAGTAAATAAGTTATGTGGCTGATCGTAAATCTGTGGGGCTTGAGGCTGTTTCACTGTAGTTAATGCATATATGCCTGTTGCTTTTCATTTATGCTAGAATATTACTTGTTTGGTTGTGACTAGGAAATGATATAGAAATAGTTAGATAAATAGAATGGTATTTAGTCTTTTGTTTGATGAGTATAGTGGTCCTAATTTAGCACCATAGTAGGGATCAAGACTCAAAAGCATGGAAGCATGTGAAGTAGATATCATAATTGTTTAATATAAAAATGGAGAAATTACTAACGTATTATCTGCTCGAGTTTCATCCTTAATGCTAGATTCATATTTTTAGAATAATATCCAACCATGGGTTAGGAGCCTGGAGGAAGCTGAACCAGAACTTATTTACTTTTACTTTTTTAGAAAATGGAAGCTTTACTAGCATATTACATTTTAGAGCTTTAGCTTGAATGTCAATTTTCCGCTTCTTTCTACCTTCTGCAGTACATTAGGTTATGTTGTTGTATTGCCATATCCTCATAATTAACTTGGAACGGTATTTTCATCAATAAAATTGGAGAGGATAAGATTTTTTAGTGTTCTAGATTAAGAGAGAGAAAAAGGAGGGTGCTTTGAAAACTTATAAAATATTAGGTTTCAAGTGATTCACTGAAGAGATGATGCCTTTGCCGGTCTTTGAAAACTTTGAAGGGAATTATTTTGTTATTGGAAGAGAATGGGGATTAGTTATTGACAAGAGCTAGAGATATCTCAATAAGAATGCTGACTTGAGTGATGGGATATCCTCTGAAAAACATGAGGCCTTCTGGTGGGATGTTTTGTGTGTTCCCATAATCTGCACAGATATAATTGGCTTCGGAGAGGTTTCTAGTAAGTGAAATTTCCTTCTCTGGTCTTATTCCTTGTATAGTCTGTACTCCAATATAATGTGTGCCCTCAAACATAGCATTTAAAACCTGCATGCTATATAGATCATAGCATTAGGAGAAGAGGAAACAATTTACTGCTAAAGATTTTAATTGGATTGTTTTAGCTATCGTAGTTTTTTTCTCTTCAAGGTTTAGCTATTCAGTTATTTTGTTCATCATTGCTATAAATCTGTTTTATTTTAATTATTTTTTCTTTTCTTTCTCATTATTATTGGCTTTTATCTCATTGCAATTTTTGAAATTTTTATCTAGATGGGTTGTAATATCATTTTGTTATTCTGTTAGTTGTTTTTCTTGGTGGGAACTTTTTAATGGAAGAACTAACATTTATTCCTTCTCTTCTTTGAGATGCACTTCCGGTCATCATCATACCAAATGCAGATATTAAGTTTTTTTTTTACATATCAATGGATTGCAAGAAGTTCATGCAGTTGGTTGAGGAGAAAAAGAAGAGGGTCCTGGAGAAGAAAGAAGCCCCTTTGAAGTGGGAGCAGAAGCTTGAACATGCTGCTGGGGCAAAAGCTGATGCTGAAGCCAAAGAGAGGAAGATGAAGACTAGAAAACACAAGAGAAGATCTGTGTCTGGATCTGATGGTGTCAATGATAGTGAAATCAGTGATGAGGGTAGAAAGTCGACTAAAATGACCCACAGAAAGCATAGGAAGCACGCTCACTTTGATTATTGTGACAATGAAAACAGGAAGGAAAAGAAATTGAAGCGAAAACCAACGAGACGTTCCTCCAGCTCAAGTGATGATAACATTGACGAAACTGAGAGTGGTTCAGAAGAGGAGAAGAGGAAAAAGCGGGTCCAGAAGAAGCGTAAGAATCATAATTTTGATTTGGATTCTAGTTCTTCAGATTCTTCAAGTGATGAAGATGATGGTGCAGCCAGAAGAAAAGGTCATGCAAAACATCACAAACGTCATCGACGATTTCACTCACATTCAAGCAGTTCAGTTTCTTCAAGTGATGATGGCAAAGTCGGAAAAAGAAACCATGGAAAGCATCACAAGCATCAGAGACAACTGAATTATAATTCTTTGGATTCTTCAGGTGATGAGCAGACAGTTAAAAGGAAGGTTCATGTGAAGCACTGTAAAAGTCATAGAAGATCTCATAGTCATGACTTGAAGTCAGATTCTGATGACTACACATGTGATAGAAGTAGCCGTTCTCTAGGAAAATCATCTGATGACAACAATGATAAATCAGGTAGAGTAAGGTACAAGAAGGGTCATCATCACCACCATCGTGAGAACCATAGCCATCACAACTTAGAAGAGCAACAGCAGCCAAATGGTCATGCCAAGCAGGGATTACAACCAAATGGAAAGTTTATTGAAAACCCTTACGCCAAGGCAAATATTAGGGGTCATAATGGTACCAATGAAGGTGGAAACAGAGTTATTTAGAACCGGTGATCAGTTACAATTTACAAACTTTAGTTTCTGTGATGATTGCAAACTTTTTTAATCTAAAAGCAAGGCATGCTAAACATTTGTGGCTTATTTTGGAACTCTAGTCTAGGATAAATGGTAAACCATGTTTTTAAGTTGTGATGTTGCAAATAATTCAATGATATTTCAGGTTTTTGTTTTAATTTTTTTTATACTTTTATTGGATTACTTTTGATATCAGAATTTACAAATATAAGTTTGGGATGTAAAAGCAAATTGGAATGACTACCCCTCTTCAGGTTGAAATTGGTCAGGAGTCTATATTATCATCAGTTTGCAACAGTTACTTGTGAGTTGTTATATGTAAGCCAGATTTGGTCTTAGCTTGTCATTATTGCATGTGATTTTAGTTAATTTTTCTTCTCTGTTTTATCTCAGTCTAGGCACAACCTTTTCCATCTGAATATGATGCATGTATATGGCCGTCTGTTTTATCACCACCTTCTTGAAGCTAATTCAATATTCTTTTGGTTGAGTTCCCTGAGGTAAGATAAGCGCCACCTCATCTTTATCAGAATAATGTTATACTTGGCTGATTTGTTACCTTTGAATCTGATGGGGTGTTTTTGAAAAAGAGATCCTATGCAGAAATAATCCATCCGACTTCAATCTTCAAGAAGAGGAGAGCCTTAAAAAAAAAAACGGATGAGGAATCTTAATTCATTCCTAAGGGGAGAGAGGATTGTACGATACACGCTTAACATTAAACTTCACAACTATAAAGAGCATATGGTCACAACATAAAACAAACTGAACAAAACTTGGGAAAAAGTATCTCTCATTGAATTGGACAATTCTGTATTCTGAATACTAACTGAATAAGCAATAAAACTCACTTGGAAAGTAATATTCTTCAAACATTTCACTAGTGGATAATTTCATTGGAGCAGCAATCTTCAGGTATAAACTGAGTGAGTGAAAAGATGGTATGATACATGAGTATATCACTTCAGTAACTACCAAGAATGAAAATGATGGAACTACCCCACCCCACCCCCTCTCCCCCTAGCACTGTTGGGATGTATCAGTTTGTCTAAGAAATCATACTCCCGGCCAGTAGTTTGTCTCCAGTTTTGGCCAAGGATGTGACACTCAAAATCAACTCTAATGAAATGAGGAGCTTTAATTGGGGTGGAAATGGAAGCAAAAGGAAGGGGAAAACAAAATTTGAAGCGCCAACATAAATACGTAGTTGCGAAATTTGAATTTATTTTGTGATTATAAGTTGAGACAATTGACACAGCCGTATAGAATGAATGAATTCATAGACACTCCTCTGCAACAATAATACAACAATATGAACTATGAACCCCAACTGTGATTTCAGAAGTTCTTCAGAGTCTTCTCACCAGAGACTCCATCCAATACAAGAGCAGAAGTAATCTCCTGCAAGAAGCATTCATTATAACCATTACCCCTACGTTCTAATTTAATAAAATATGATATTTAGAGCATTTCAATGTAAATTTATCAACTCAATCACATTTTATCCCAAACTTCCAAGTAAATGTATAAATTATGAAAATTAACAAGCCAATATAATATGATTCTATGTTGGCCAGTTCCTACAGGAATTATATGTATACAGATAACTCCAACCAAAAAGGACAGTGTATTGGGAAGGGGGAGAAATAAAACACAGAACCTGTTGCATTTCGATGCAAAATATGACGCTATGTCTAACTTTATGTAAACCCAAGGAGGAGGGGGGTATTAAATCAAAACTCCTAGTATGCGTAAAGGGCTTAATGGCCTAAGGAGATCACTGTAGATCTTAGTCGGTTTGATAACTTGATCGGCACTATTTCAAGATAAATTTTGAAGCTGGAAATAAAGACATTTTGTCGAAACAAAATCCAAAGAACTAGAGCCAGAGTACAAGCGCTTAAAAAAATTAAAAAATAATTACACCAACCACAAACCTCAGCCATTTGTTTTTTATAGCAGAGCACTGCACCGGTAGATTGAGGACTGTAAATTTGTTTTGCTCTAGATAAAGCAGCCTACAAAAATAATGATATCAGAATTTTATTAAATTGACTAGAAATAGTAGACTATCAAACAGCTTAAAAGACATGGAACCAAACACACACACATTAATTACCTGTACATAGCCATGTTCACGGGTCCAATTATCATCTGCTTGAGATAATACTGGTACAATTTTAACTCCAGATGATTCCCAATCGTTGAACCTATCCTATAAAGGTGAAAGGTCAAGAATCAGCTCTTGTCGACAGGTGAAAAATCATGCATTCAATTTTTGATACAAATGAAAATGAGCAAAACACTAAACAAGACCTGATAAGCCATCCTTTTGAGGTTTCTTGCACCGTAGCAGAGCCCCGGATCAGATCTCTTATCAGCAATGAACCCTGTCTCAATCAAAGACCAGATTGGGCTGCATGCGTTCAAGTATAAGATCACAAGTCAATCAAAGAAGAGATACAAAGGAACAAGAATTCGGGGTTATGATAGAAACTTTGAATTAAGCTTGTTAATCTTTTCATTGCCAGACAGCTCAATAAATCAGTTCAAACATCCCCTTACTTACAATTTGAAGGGGAAAAGGGAAATCTAGAGAGCCTTCACATGAACTGAAGGCCGGTACTTCAATAAAAATTTGCAGCAGATGAAAAACACAAAGCATACGCCAAACCATATCTTTGTAAATTCACAGGCGCTGAAACTTTGCACCAAGATTGCATAGTTCTAAATCTTGAAATATATTAAGATGGCTAAGAAGTCAAATCGGAATTCCATGTGGACATGATTTTCTAGGTTCTCCTCAAAATGGACAATGACCTTTTAGTTTCAAGAAATAAAATCCATGGCATGCAAATGGGTGGAAGTCAAACTATCCTTTAGGGACCAATTAAGATCATGTCGGAAGAGATTTAGGTGACAGATGAAAGCAGCAAGGTATTCAAAGTGATGTAGAAAGATCTAGTTGCAAGGAATTCAATGCTTTGGAAGTGCACCAGTAGCACTAGCATCAAACAAATCTACGTACAAAGAAACTTGATAGGGTTAAATTATACGATATTTTTATTCCCTAATACTTAATTTTTATATTTATTGTGTGCTTAAATGTTTAATTATTTAGCATATTGTGATTTTAATAGGTTTTATAGTATTTTAGTTAATTTAGGTAATTTTATAATATTTTTATATTTATTTTTATTTATGTGTTCTTATGTATTTTTAGTATTTTAGGTGTTTTATTTATTATTATGTGTTTTTAGGATTTTTAGTATTTTTATATTATTTTTATTTATTTTTATATTTTATTTTGTAGGAAAAATAAAGCTTGGGGGCAAATCTGGAAAATCCGCAAAAGTTAGATGGCATTTTGGTAAATAACCAACGGTGGATGGCAAAATAGTAATTAAAGCAGCTGGAACACGGAGGGGCATTTTCGTAAATTCCGGAAACTTGGACGCGCACATTGCGCGCGAGCAAATTATGCGGCGGTATAGAACGACGTCGTTTGGCAACACAGTAGAAGAAAAAAAATAAAACCCGCGCAATGCGCGGGCGTGGACGCTGACGTCAGCCGACGCGGTAAGCGCGTTGACTTGGTCAAAGGCGCGTGGAGGGGCTGTTTGTTTGCGCGTTAATTGTCAGAAAACAGATTATTTCGCAAATTTGCTACTTTTTGATTCCAAATTGGATTTTAATTCCAACTAGGGTTAGAATAATAATTAATTTTCTTTTTCTTTTATTTTTATTTGTATTTTAATTCTTATTAGGGTTTGGAAAGATTAATTCCAACTAGGTTTAGGAGGATTTTGGAGCCTATAAATAGAGGGTTTGACACACAATGTAAAAAAACAACTTTTCTTATAATAAAATTCTCTCTTTTATTCTTTAGTGTTCTTTATATTTATGAGTAGTTAATTTATTTTTCTTGGTTTAAGTGATTGAAGCCATCAAGATTTATACACTGTGAGATCTAATTTATTTTAATTGTTCAATTTATATTTTGATTATTGAATATTCTTCTATGCTTAATTTTATGATTGATTTGTTTAATTGCTAGGAGTACTACTAATTTATTATTCATATTAATCTACTGCTATTTTTGAAGCAACTAAGTTTAATAATTGTTTTGCAGATCAAAAGATTATTTTATCTCAGGAAGAATATTCATCTAAATTAAATGCAAACACGTGTCTTGTGTTGTTTAGTTCAACGATCTCTCTAATTCTTTATGCTGCTATTAAATTAAATCTTTAGCACGTGCCGGGGGTTGTTTAATAGTAAGGGTATTTAGACCACGTGGCTCTACTTATCTAAAATTAAGGAGGGAGGAGAAAAATTATTCCACCTGCGAGTAGTTCTTTCTACGGTGAATCTTCAAAATATTAATTGATTTATTTTTGCATCAGTGATCAGTTGTAAATTCTTGATGGTGGATATTAACTTAAACCAAGGTTTTTTTTCTTCTCATTTACTTTATTAAATTATTTGCTTAATTATTTTAGTTAATTTTAATTTTATTATTTCTTTAATTAAAAACCCCCCAATTCTTGTTTGCAAAAACATAAAATTAAATAATCATTCTCTGTGGGATCGACTCTTACTTGCACTACTACATATTTATTTTTCCAAAGTAAGATTTTATTTTTGGGTGCTTGCGACATCACACCAAATTTTGGCGCCGTTGCCGGGGAATGATTTTAATTTAATTTTGTGCTTTTGTAGATATGTATTTAATTTAGTAATTTTTCTTACATTTTATTTTATTTTATTTTTTTCGATTTTCATCATTTAATTTAGTTAGGTTAAGGATGGAAGTGAGGCATGATTATGCCAATGAGGTAACTATTTCTTCTCTTGAGCGACAAATTGATACATTAACTTCTCTTGTCTATCAAATGGTTGCAGATCGTACACAACCAAGGGAAGCTTGTAGAATTTGTGCGGTGGTAGGACATCCAACTAATATGTGCCCCATTCTTCGAGAGGAGTCCTATGAACAAGTCAATACAACAAGTGATTTCCCTGGTCAACCCCAATGGAGATATGATCCCTATTCAAACGCGTATAATTCAGGATGGAGGGATCATCCTAATTTTGGCTATGAGAATCCACAAATAAATCCGCCCGTACATCAGAATTTTTCAAGCTATCAACAATACATGCCGCCATATTCCCAACAACAACAGGGCCAATCATTTAATTCTGATATGTCTTTAGAGGATATGATTAAATTAATTGAAACTAACACTTTGCAATTTCAACAGGAAACGAAGGAAAATATACAGAATTTGGAAAAACAAATGGGCCAAATGACAATTGCACTCAGTCACTTGGAGGAACTAGATTCTGAAGAAGTACATTCTCAAACGATGATTAATCCAATGAAGAATACAAGTGCACAAGTGTTAAGAAGTGAAGATCCAAAAAAGACGATCCCTCCATCACCGAAGCAAGAAGAAGCAAACAACATCAACGAAGTGGACAATATTAATGTAGATAATGATGTTATGTTTGAAGATGACATGCCTAAGGTGGGGGCAGTTGTTGAGGAGATAGATAAGGAAAAGTTAGAGATGACAATTACCAACAATTTGGAGTTAAAGGAAGAAGTAACGATTGAGCTGTCACAAGATTTGAAGGAGGATGAAGCTCCATTAAATTCTTTGCCAATGATTTTTGATAATAATGCAATAATTTCCATTCCATTACCTGTTACTCACGAAAATTTTCTATCTTTTATTTTGCAGGATCTCATTCCAACTATAAAGACTCTCACCGATCATCTTAAGTACCAATTCGTTGACGAGGGAGTAAAACGTTCATATCACGTGCACGAGAGACTGAATCTACCAATGAAAAATGACGTGATGGATAGGGTACTCAAAATTCATGAAATTGGAGTGACGTAGTACTTTGGCCTGCTGTCGAGCCAATGACGATAAACAAAGGCGCTGCTTGGGAGGCAACCCAAGAAATCAGATTTGCATTTCTTTCCCTTTTTCTTTTTATAGTTATTTTTGCTTTTTCTTTGCATTTTACTTTACATTGGGGACAATGTAAATTTTAAGTGTGGGGGAAGAACTTTAGGATATTTGTTTTATTTTTAGGAAATTTTTGTTTTATTTTATTTATTTATTTATTTTTTTAAAAAAAAAAATTTATTTTATGGAATTTTAAAATTTTGAATTTTGTGGGTAAATTCACTGCAAACCCTCACGAGACAAAACTCGTCCACTTGGGGTAACCTTGGGGTTTAAAGGCTTGTTGCACATGCTAAGTGTAACCGTGTTTCCTACGAAAATGGGATAGTTTTTTTTTATTTTTTTATTTTATTTTTAGGATGTTTCGCTTGAGCAATGAGTTAATTAGATTTTAATTTTTAGCCAATGATAAAAATCTTGATTTTTGTTTTAATAACTCTTGGAAAAATGATAAATTTTTGCTTAGTTTGAATTTTTGACTTTTTATTAATTATTACTTTGTTTAAAATTCTTTAAATTTTGATGCACTTATATCTATTTGTTTGAGCTAGTTTTAATTAAGAGAAAGTTTATATGGTTAAATGCTTATGGAAGATATTTTTGAACTCTATATTTTATTTGATCATTATTTGAAGTGAAATATAAGACAAAATATAATTTGGAGGAGATGATTTAGGTAATTTTTCTAGGATTATTATTGAAAAGAAAAATCTTGTGGTGGGTTGAGATGGAGCGTAAAACGCACTCACTCATAAACACATAAAAAGCGAGATGGAGCGTAAAACGCACTCGTTGGTGAGATGGAGCATAAAATGCACTCACCGTGAAAGAAAGAAAAAAAAAAAAAAAAGGAAAAAAATGGGATGGAGCATAAAATGCACCCATTAAAAGAAAAAAAAACATGAAAGAAATATTTGAAGAAAAAAATTGATATTGATAATCCTAGTGTGCTTCATTAATTAAAAACCTTTTGATCTTCTGATTTATATTTGTCTGTATTAGCTGAAAGTGATGTGAAAAATAAGTATATTGAGTTTTATTGTATATCTTTTATAAGGTAATTAATGACCGAAACTTATCTGAATTTTGATCAGTTTGATACATTTGGATTCACACACACACAAAAGGTCTTGAGTAAAGTAAAATTAATAAATATGTTAAAATTCTAGATTTTGCATGGTTTTGAAACTTTCTTTGAGTTATTATTTAAAAAATCTTTGAGGCTGATGTTGAAATTCATATTGCTCTGTTGCTCAAGTAAGTTGTTTGGTTATTAGTTTTAATTTTATAATTTTTATTTTTGTTTTGCCCGAGGACGAGCAAAAAGCTAAGTGTGGGGGTATTTGATAGGGTTAAATTATACGATATTTTTATTCCCTAATACTTAATTTTTATATTTATTGTGTGCTTAAATGTTTAATTATTTAGCATATTGTGATTTTAATAGGTTTTATAGTATTTTAGTTAATTCATGTTAATTTAGGTAATTTTATAATATTTTTATATTTCTTTTTATTTATGTGTTCTTATGTATTTTTAGTATTTTAGGTGTTTTATTTATTATTATGTGTTTTTAGGATTTTTAGTATTTTTATATTATTTTTATTTATTTTTATATTTTATTTTGTAGGAAAAATAAAGCTTGGAGGCAAATCTGGAAAATCCGCAAAAGTTAGATGGCATTTTGGTAAATAACCAACGGTGGATGGCAAAATAGTAATTAAAGCAACTGGAACACGGAGGGGCATTTTCGTAAATTCCGGAAACTTAGACGCGCGCATTGCGCGCGAGGAAATTATGCGGCGGTATGGAACGACGTCGTTTGGCAACACAGTAGAAGAAAAAAAATAAAACCCGCGCAATACGCGGGCGTGGACGCTGACGTCAGCCGACGCGGTAAGCGCGTTGACTTGGTCAAAGGCGCGTGGAGGGGCTGTTTGTTTGCGCGTTAATTGTCAGAAAACAGATTATTTCGCGAATTTGCTACTTTTTGATTCCAAATTGGATTTTAATTCCAACTAGGGTTAGAATAATAATTAATTTTCTTTTTCTTTTATTTTTATTTGTATTTTAAATCCTATTAGGGTTTGGAAAGATTAATTCCAACTAGGTTTAGGAGGATTTTGGAGCCTATAAATAGAGGGCTTGACACACAATGTAAAAAAACAACTTTTCTTAGAATAAAATTCTCTCTTTTATTCTTTAGTGTTCTTTATATTTATGAGTAGTTAATTTATTTTTCTTGGTTTAAGTGATTGAAGCCATCAAGATTTATACACTGTGAGATCTAATTTATTTTAATTGTTCAATTTATATTTTGATTATTGAATATTCTTTTATGCTTAATTTTATGATTGATTTGTTTAATTGCTAGGAGTACTACTAGTTTATTATTCATATTAATCTACTGCTATTTTTGAAGCAACTAAGTTTAATAATTGTTTTGCAGATCAAAAGATTATTTTATCTTAGGAAGAATATTCATCTAAATTAAAAGCAAACACGTGTCTTGTGTTGTTTAGTTCAACGATCTCTCTAATTTTTTATGCTGCTATTAAATTAAATCTTTAGCACGTGCCGGGGGTTGTTTAATAGTAAGGGTATTTAGACCACGTGGCTCTACTTATCTAAAATTAAGGAGGGAGGAGAAAAATTATTCCACCTGCGAGTAGTTCTTTCTACGGTGAATCTTCAAAATATTAATTGATTTATTTTTGCATCAGTGATCAGTTGTAAATTCTTGATGGTGGATATTAACTTAAACCAAGGTTTTTTTTCTTCTCATTTACTTTATTAAATTATTTGCTTAATTATTTTAGTTAATTTTAATTTTATTATTTCTTTGATTAAAAACCCCCCAATTCTTGTTTGCAAAAACATAAAATTAAATAATCATTCTCTGTGGGATCGACTCTTACTTGCACTACTACATATTTATTTTTCCAAAGTAAGATTTTATTTTTGGGTGCTTGCGACATCACACCAAAACTGAAGGGCACAAATTTCAATTGTCATGTTCAGTCCACTTGACAGTGATTTAGAGCTTAACTAACCCTAGATTTCAGACTCCAGAGCATTTAGAAACTAAATCTCAACTGGTATTCCTTTTACTTAGACTTTCTCTACGGTTGATCGTTTTGCCAGTCATAATGGTTTTAGTTTTGTTTCTAAGAATTTCAAGAGCTAACTATAGTAATTTTGAAGGCAAATTTGCAACAAAAGCACATTAATAAAGTATTTATATTTAGTACGATATGTACACTGAAGCATACAATTATATACACCAAATAGGAGGAGCTGAATTTGAAGAGAATGGCCAAATTCAAAGGCATATAAAGAAGTTATTCGATTAAAAAAAAAGGATGACCTAATCACAGATCCAGTTGCGAATATGAGAATCGACTGGTAGTCATCGGGAGGCGAGATTTCATCCATTTCAAACCCTTTCCCCATGGCTGGACTCGATTGAACCACATTACCTCTGCCAAGTCCACACAGCAGCTCCGCCCCGGAGCCAGCTATGATCTTCACTAAAAACTCAAACACTCCCTTCGAGGAGGTGAGAGACGGCGGCGACGCGATAGCGAGAAAGGAAGGATTTTCAACGTCCGGCAGCCGGAGTTGGAGGTACTGTCCTGCTCTCGTGTAGGAGGTGGCGGCGGTGGTGAAGAGGGGTATTTAGGCGGCGGAGAAGGGCGGTGGTCATGGGAGGGTGGAAGGATGTGGTGCGAAGGGGTACATGGGAACTGAGGTGGGGAAGGGGTTGAGAAAAAATGGCAATTGACATTTTTGCGTTTGGTGTACTATTTGTGTGGGATTTTAGTGGGAAGGGTCAGCAAGCTGCACTATTTAGTTTAGGGCTCATGAAACGTTTTCCAACTTTCCACGTTGCCGGTTATTTAACACTATTTAACCTTGTATGTGTCTCTCTTTGGGTTTGAACTTGGACGTCAGACACTCGTTTCTTTTTTTCCCCTTCCAAAACTCACCCTACCCCATGTTGCCACGAAAATCAAACATCTCAAAGAAAAAAATACACGTTTCACATTAAAGGACAAATAAAGCTCACAAATTTCAGTTAGAATTGAACCTAACCTACACAGTCGAGACCAACATACTCGGCCCAAACGTTCAAATCCCAACGCAGAATCATCACTGATGCGATGATTTGATGACTATTTTGATGATTGGGGATCATATACCCGATCTTTTATAAAAGCAAGGATGCAAATACAAGTATGCAAGTAAGCAACATTGCTTCATCTAAAATAAACATTGTTCTCATCTCCAAGCATCAAATTCTGGTAGGCAGGTAGGTACTTGTTCGTTTAGCACCAACTGAACTTAAATACAGGGTACAATTTATACAGCAAGTAGCATCAGATCGCCATAGTAACACCAAGAAATAAAAATTAAACTAAACCATAGATCTCAAGTAATCTGGTGACAAGATTTAATAAATAGGGCGTCAACTATTCAAAAAGAAAATATACATGTCCATCATGCCCTCTTCTAGGGGTGGAACTTGATTCTGGTGCTCTATCACAATCTTGCAACAAGATAAAGCAGAACTAAAATTCTGACACGGTTGGTTAAGAAATAAAACTCCAGGCGCTTGCATCGCCAGCAATTAACAAAATTATTGATTTTCGCAATTATCAAGAGTAGAGGGAAAATAAGTGTCAGAGGGTGTGATGTTCTAAGCATTTTCCTTGGCAATCTTCTCTGCCTTGGCTATGACTTCTTCAATTCCGCCAACCATGTAGAAAGACTGTTCTGAAAGGTCATCATACTTCCCGTCTAAGACTCCCTGTAAGAAACGACAAACCAAAGACGACAACAATGTGCATCAAAACATGGTGACTGCAAAATACAGCTGCACATATTATAGTATTATACTTGTTTATCCAAAAAGAGAAAGACATTTGACCAAAATAACTACCAAAAAAAATTCACAAGTTGATCAAATAAATTATGAATTTCAACAATAATGGACAACAATTTTCAATATAGAGGGGCATTACCATATGTAATTTAACTTGATTTAAAGGTATTCATAAATATCGAGCAGCATTTGAACTAAATGGAAAACTTGTAATGTGAGTATAACTAAAAGAATATTTACTAGAAGTCCATAATACTTATTGATTCGAATGGGGTTGTGTCACAGCCATTACAATGAGATAAGAAGTTTCTTTTCAGGGTTATGACCACCATTAATTATCCAGCACGAATGATAACTAATATTTATTTACCAGAAGTGGCTTGATTACATGGACTATGATATAAATATAATATATCAATCAAGTTTTTATGCTCTTTAAAAAAACACAGGTAATAACATGGTTGCGTGGAAAATGAGGCAAATAATGAGGGGAAATAAAAAGCATTGTTTATGATAAATCAAGGCAAATGAACCAAAAAATGCTTGCATTTCAAACAAACTATAATCACCTGGAAGCTGGTAATGCTCTCCTTCAACTCCACATATTTGCCAGGGGCACCAGTGAATACTTCTGCAACATGGAAAGGCTGGCTCAAGAACCTTTGAATTTTGCGAGCACGAGCAACAGTCAACTTGTCATCTTCACTGAGCTCATCCATCCCCAAAATAGCAATAATATCCTGCAGATTCTTGTAGTTTTGAAGAACTTTCTGTACACCACGAGCAGTATTATAATGTTCCTCTCCCAAAATATGAGGGGAGAGCATACGAGATGTAGAATCAAGTGGATCAACAGCCGGATAGATACCAAGCTCAGAGATCTGCACATTAACATAAAAGTTGCCAACTTTATATAATGTAAGAGAAACTGGAACATCACCACAAGAGAAGAGGGGAAGCAAATTTGCAAACCTGACGGGACAACACAGTTGTGGCATCCAAGTGAGCAAAGGTGGTTGCAGGAGCTGGATCCGTCAAGTCGTCAGCAGGCACATAAATAGCTTGGACGGAAGTAATAGAACCTTTCTTAGTTGTAGTAATACGTTCTTGAAGGCCTCCAAGATCAGTGGCCAAAGTTGGTTGATAACCGACAGCAGATGGAATACGGCCAAGCAAAGCAGAAACCTCTGAGTTAGCCTGCAGAAAGAGTAAAATAAGCAGAAACCAAAGATAATATCTTTAAAAAGATGCCATGAACAAACAAAACAAAAATTGTCAATATTTAACTAAAGAGGCAATTGTACCTGAGTAAATCGGAAAATGTTGTCGATAAAGAGAAGAACATCTTGACCTTCAGCATCTCTGAAGTGTTCGGCAACAGTCAATCCAGTAAGACCAACACGAGCACGAGCACCAGGGGGCTCATTCATTTGACCGTACACTAAAGCACATTTGCTGTCGCTCTATAATGATGCAAAAAGAACGATAAAGTTTTACTAAATTGAGGACATAATCAAGAAAAGAAGAGGGAGACTAATAAACACAAAGTACTTAACCTGCTTCTCTCCAAGCTTAATGACACCACTTTCAATCATCTCTCTGTACAAATCATTACCCTCTCGAGTACGTTCTCCAACACCAGCAAAGACAGAGAAACCACCTGCACAAATAAAACAAGCACCAATCTGTAAACAGAATGTATACCAAAACAGGAACTTCAAAAGCACAGGAGTATCAACTTGCCATGGGCTTTTGCAACATTGTTAATAAGTTCCATGATAAGCACAGTTTTTCCTACACCAGCACCACCAAACAAACCAATCTTTCCACCTCTTTGATACGGTGCAAGGAGATCAACAACCTGAAAATTAATGCAATATGCTGTAAAATAGTTACACCAACATCGGATATTCACGTTATCCAAGTCCAAATCATATAAAAAGAAAGACTAAAACTCATTATTTCTTGCCAAAAAGTAACAGAAAGCAATAATAAGTAGCCAAACAGTACAATCTTACTGATAAAATACCTTAATTCCAGTGACAAGAATCTGTTGTTCAGTTGCTTGCTCGACAAAGGCAGGAGCTTCTCGATGAATTGGCAAGGAATGGTCGGTTTCTGTTACAATATTTCCACAAATAAAAAGAAAATTCTTCTTATTGAATTTTATTAAATGATTTATTAGTCAGTATGGCAATAGCAAACTTACTAATATCGCCTCTATGATCAATAGGCTCTCCAATAACATTCATAATACGCCCAAGGGTGGCTCTACCAACAGGGACCTACCATCATTATGAAATGGAAAACCAAAATTAATCAAAAAAATGAAATAAAACTCAAGGTACCAAATCGCAGGAAGCACATAACCACGATACTGAAAAGGAGCCACTTATTCTCAGAAGAGACATTTTTCTGTTTCTTACTGCTTTTATACTCTAAACAAGATGTGTGTGTGTGTGTGTGTTTATACATAATATACGCATATATAAGGACAAGATATTTGGACTTCAAAATCCAAAATAATAGGAACCTTTAACAAAGAAAAGATTTAAACTTCTAAAGACATACAACAGAAACCATAAACTTCTCTAAACCTATGAACAACAACATATTGATAAATTTCATATTGATTTCAGTTAATTGTTACTTGTCTATAGAGCTTACATTTTTTACTCTAGTGAGCAAAAACAAAACTAGGCTGGCATTTAGATGCCAGTAAAACTAGCACCTTGTTGCTAAATATTATCATTTTAACAGTTTCTTTGAGTTAAACAAATGTACAATCTTCAAGCACGAATACACATTCCAAAGTACTAATGCTTCACCAAACCGACATTATAGCTTTAGTCAAGTTTCTGAATAGAATAAAGCAATTAGAACGCAGATCTTTAGGATCCTATAGAAATAACACAAAGCCCTAATATGAAACACATTACTACACTCAAATTTATACATTCCTAATCAACTATCAAATTAACTAAAGAGTGGTGAGCTTACCGTGATGGGAGAACCAGTATTGAGAACTCTCTGACCTCTTACAAGGCCTTCAGTACCATCCATAGCAATGGTCCGCACCATATTCTCTCCCAAATGCTGCGCGACTTCCAATACCAAACGGATCGAGTTATCCAATACCTCCAAAGCAGTCAGAATTGGCGGAAGTCCTTCAACGAACCTCACGTCAACGACGGCTCCAATCACCTGACAGACCTGCCCGATCGCGCCCGCTCCGGTGAACTCGTCCGTGATCTTGCCACCGTCTGATCCCTTGGTGGGAGTAGATGGAGTAGGTGGTGCCGCCGAAGCTGCGGCGGACGTGGCGTAGTTGACGGCGCGATTGAGAAGGAATCCAGCCGGAGAGGGGCCGTGAGAGGTGAAACGTGAGGGGGCTCTACTAGAAGATGAGAATGGAGATTTGGAGGGGGATCGGTGTATGGATGATCGGAGGAGAGAAGCCAGTAGCCTCCGTGAAGCCATGACGTTAGGGGTTGTCGGATAGAGAGAGGAGAGAAAGACTGCTAGGGTTTGACTCTGATCGTTACGCAGTACTATCTAGAGCCGTGCACGCACAGCTTTACTTTTACAGTTTTACTGCATGTTACTGTGCTCGAAAATTAAAATGTTGGGTTAATATTCTCTCTCTTTTTAAAAAGGCCCCGGCGCCCACGTCAACAACTCGTTTTTCAGAATCAGCCCTTTAGTTTAAAAGTCTTTATATTTTACCCTCCATATTTAATTATATTTTTACTTTATTCTTTGAACTAATTCTCAATTTTTAAAATAAATGCACCCGAAATATGAATTACACGTGTGTCCCAGGCCCTTACTTGGTGAATGGTGATCAATTTGGAATCTTGGTTATTTAGGGCTAGGCCTTACTCAAAAAAAAAATTAATTAAATCAATTTAATTTTAGGCATTGATTAGAAGTATATTTTTCTTAAAAAATCGAATGAGTATATAACATTTAAGATCAAAAGGTACTCAATTATAAAATTTATGAATATTAGATATATATTTTTATTTTAAGTTAACCATTTAAAATAATAAATTTTAGTTTAGTAATGTGATTTGATAATTAAATTGTGATGACAAGATGGATCCAATAATTCCCTTCAACTATGACAAAATTTACTTTTTGTCAAAATATTAAATTAAACTTATATACATATGTATATTGATACCTAAGATTCAAAAATAATATATAATTGACAATAATATTTCTTTGAATTTTCCTTTCTTGAAAATATTGTATGTCTCATGTTTTAATTTTTTTAAATAATAAAATTTTTAATTATTATTATATTTTACCTTCTTTAAAATTATAGTAATTTTATTAACTAGAAATCCATTGAATTATATAAATTTTAAATTTTATAAATCAAACCGAAGTTAATTTAAAAGGTCAAAAAATATATTATTTATAGAATGAACGAGGGATGACTATATAGTAATACAAACTGGTTTTAATAGGTGGGCACAGAGTCATGTGAACTCGCTTATTGAAATGTACTACTATTATTCCAGTACTTTATTCGTTTAGTCAAATATAAAAAGAATGGTTTAAAAGCAAAACTTGATTATTCTCTTTATTTCATTCATTCACGATTATATTATATAATTTTGTTACAAAATTAAATATATATTTTGTAAAGGATAATTTTTAATAAAAAATTTATTTTTTATATTTGTTAAAATATAATAATAACATGATAGTATTTAATATACTTAAAATAATATATGTGTTGAAAAATGAAATTATTTTGCTGTATTAGAGGAGTAATAATTTATAGAAACATAAGGATTATTAAACAATAGAAAATATTTGATATAATAAAAATACATTAAAAGAAAAAATATATAATATTAAAAGATTAAGTTAAAAAATAATGTTTACTCCGTTATAAAATATAAAATTATTATTGATTTTTAAAATTAATTTAATATATTTTTCAAGTCAAAAACACATGAATTTTGTGAAATTTTATTTAATACAATAATAAATATTATAAATTATTTTAAAAAAATTATTTATTATAAATTTTATTATTTTATAATTTTTAATAAACTATCTTAATTTTAAATTAAAAAATATTTTAAATTAATTTTAAAAAATTAATAATAATCTTAGAATATATAAAAAAAAACCTTGAAGAATAATTAAATTGAGAGGAAAAGAAAAAACAGATACGAGGAAACGAAATTAAAGGCGACTTTACTTTTGCGGGTGATGGAAGGCAGGCAGGGAAATCTAAAAAACTTCCGCCAAATTGAACACTATATTCCGTTTCCCGCCGTTAGGTAACCTTACATAAGCTCTTCTTAATAATTAATTCTTAATTATTTGCAAAGAGACGCATAGCAACTTGAAGAGAGTTACGATTGCTTTGTTCGTCGACCATTCCAAATTCGTTTCTGGTTCTGTGATTAGGGTTTTTGCCTCTATTGGTCTGAAGTGATGAGTGCTGTTAACATTACAAACGTCACCGTATTGGATAATCCATCACCGTTTCTATACCCTTTCCGATTTGAAATATCATACGAGTGTTTGGTTCCGCTGAAAGATGGTAAGACACAAAGACACTGTATCTAAAATTTCAGATTTTGTGTGTGCCCTGACTAAATATGATTTGTTGATATTTTATTCAGTATATGTTGTATTTTGATGATTTGAAGTAACGCCGAGTCTTATGGTGGATAAAGATCTTTGCTTTGATGTCACAATGTGATTGTTAGACTTGTTGAATTATCACTATATAGTATATACATATTGCAAGAACAATTATATGTAGAAATTAAGTCAATGTTTTGTATTAAGCCAATATGTGCTCTTGATTAAAAAATGTGGGGAAATTTACAAGAGGTAACTGAAAATGAAGGAGAATAAGCATAATAGCTTTCAAGTCTCTTGTATTAGAGTAACTATGACAAAAAAAAAAGTGCAGTTATGAGGTGTTTTATATCCAAAGTTTATTTGGAGATCTTCATATCATTGATGATTTGAAAAACTGGATAGAAAATGTATGAAACAACTTGGAAATAGCAAGATAAACATACTGATTTCATTATGTTGTTTCTTATGCTTGATAATGATGTAGAGGATTGTTACTTTTTTGTTGATGGAATTGACATGATGAAAGAATTTTTGCTGATGATTGTTAAGATTTCTGTTCCTTTTTATAATTCTTAAATTTTGAAGCTAGTTGATGAGTGTTGTTGTTAGCAAATCTGTTTGTTCAGCGTATGTCAAGACCAACTCTACTTGCATATTTATGTTATAAATTATTATACAAATTTGCATATTATTGTATGGCTTCACGCAATTTTTCTGGAGATAGTTTGGAAATTTTGATGTTATGTATCTCTGGTTGACTAATTTGTTGTAACATTGAAATAGGCTCCTGTGTCAAATGGGTGTATAGCTAGACCTCCTTTGTTGAAAAGCACTTTCATCTAGGCCTAGTTCATTGAATGAATTAGGGTGTATTTTCTTGCTTTAATCGGCTGATATAATCTTTTCTTTTTTGCCAGAAAGGCTGATAATACTATGTGTGTAAGTTGGTGACTTTGTTGTGTTTTTTGTCCCTCCCATTCGTATCTTGCTAAATACTCCTTAGCATGAATACTTATGTATGCTAAAGACATTTACAAGTGTCTATTGCCAAAATAGAATTTGAAGTTGATTTAGTAGTAGAGCTATGGTTCAGTTTATTCAGCTTCTAGACCTTACACCACAAAGGAGTGCAATTCTACCTAAGAAACTACATACATTTTACTTTCTACTATGTACGTTGCCCTTCCAGAGGGTATTTTGAGCATCAAATTCTACCAAATTATTCAAAACCTATTGTCTATATGAAACAAAAAGAAGATATGTTTAATTAAGTTTTCCTGAATCAAATTCTTGCAGTATCTTATCTTCAACGGAACTAGCCATTTTTTTATGCTTGCTGCTATTCATATATATTTGATTTTCAATTTTTCATTTTTTACGACTTAAATGGAAGATATATTGGGCTTACCTGCTAATGTACCATTCTGGTCTTCCATTAGTGGAAGAAATTTGTTTGGGATAATTTTGAAGAATGCGATGTTATCATGTCAATTTGAATGTCATGTAAAATTGCTGTGTGTGGGATCTCTTTTCTTTTGGATTTATATGATAGCAAATGCTTCAGCTGTTTTGTGAATTGTGATATAACAAGTTTTGCAAATTGTATTTCCCCTGTTTTGAGATGAACAGCTGAACTTGCTTTGTTCTGGGATTGCCAAATAGATAAGCATTCCGTAGCAATAAAAGTGGTTGTGATATTAAAGTTCCAAATATTATTTCTAGGTATTACTATGTTTCAGTTAGGAGCTTTTTGCCTATTTACTGCATCTGCTTGAGGTATTTCTGCATGCAAATGTTACATACACACCATATTTCTCTCTCTCTCTCTCTCTCTCATTTGCTCTGTGTGTGTGCGTGAATAATATATTTTGGGTGTTTGTATAATTGTATATAGACGGTTTGAACCAACTTTCTTAGCACATTGGAGGAACAAATTTGGTCAGTGAAAATTTACCTATCAAAATAAATAAATAAACTTGATCAGTGGAGATATGATATTTCCCTTTTGTTTGCTTGTTTTTCTTCTAATTACCGTCTCGCATGAACTGGTTGTCTGACTGGCAGCAGCTGTTGATCTTGTGGTTAGATGCTTTTCAGTCTGAGTTTGTTAATGCTGACTTTGTTTTGTAGTTACATTTTGACACTGTTAAGTTGTTACAGATTTGGAATGGAAATTAATTTATGTAGGATCTGCTGAAGATGAGACTTATGACCAACACCTAGAAAGTGTGCTTGTTGGGCCAGTTAATGTTGGCAACGATTGTTTTGTCTTTGAGGTAGCCTTCATGATGCCCTAGCTCTTCAACTTTGATCTTTTTGTACCATTGTATATGGAATTAACAATAATGTATTTTTCTTGGACTCTTTACAGGCAGATCCTCCTGACCCATTGAAAATTTGTGAACAAGATATTATTGGTGCTACAGTAATGCTTTTGACATGCTCTTATTTGGGACAGGAATTCATCGGAGTGGGATACTATGTTAACAATGATTATGATGAACAGCTAAGAGAATAGCCTCCTCAAAAGGTTTTGACAGACGGTTCAAAAGAATATTTTGGCAGACAAGCCCAGGGTGACAAAGTTCCCCGTCAACTTTCAACCTGAGAACAATGAGCATGAACAACAGCCTCCACCTTCACCTTAAAGTACTACTGAAATCTTCGAGAATGGAGAAGAACCTTTTACTGCACCAGGTCATAATGTGCTCTCCCTATAGCTCAAGAGCCAAGAAGTTAACAAAAGACCATTGTTGTGGTTGTTTGCTTGAAATTGACAGGGAAAATGTGGGTGATTTTTTTTTCCCAAGGTTTATAATCATATATTGATGATTGAACATTACCGTGAGGAGTATTCATTGGGATGAATTTATTGGATATTGCTGTCCCGTCTGCTTGAGCGCTAAAACATGCTTGTATTTGCTACACACATCAAGTATTACATTTGGATAGTTCCTTTGATTTTAGGGCTACTCCGTGGCTGATATATTTTTTCCCTTTCACTTAACATAATTTTATTTTAATTGTAATTTTTGCAAACAAATATATTTCTTATATTATAATCTGTCTTGAAATTATAACTATGAGATTATAATTTTTACAAATAAACATGATTTAAACGATTAAATCATGACCCACCAAAGTCCATTCCAAACCCTGTCCAGAAATGAGTGGAAATTGTGGTGGATCTGATTTTTGTCCTTCCATCGTGCACCACCTAACTTGCTGACTAAAATAGGTAAAAATTTAAAATAATTTATAAATCATTTTAAGTTGTGATTTATGAATTCAAGTGTCGTCATTTTTGACTTATAAGTTAGACATTAAGTTAAACAAGTTCTGAAAATGTTTGGTTAAATGACTTATAAGTTGGTTAAAATGACTTATAAGTTCTAAAGATTATTAAAATAAGCACTGTTTACATTTGGTCAAGCCTCCTTATTTTAAAATGACTTATAAGTCAATTTTTGAGAAGTAAGAAATTGTTACTTCTCAAAAACTTACAAGTCAATTTATAAGTTAAAAAATAAGTTGCATACAAACACTTAAAATAATATAAAAAAAAGTACTTATAAGTTGATTTGCCAACTTATAAGTCCCTCCCGAACAAGGCCTAATTCCCGGTAGAAGTTAAATTATTCTACCATTGATTAATTATAATGTAGAATGAAAAATAAAATATTCACGATATATTTAAGTTTACCAAATTGTGACTAGTGCTACTTGTCTGATATATTCATTAAATATTTTACACACACTAAATAATAATTTTATAATAATTAGAAATCTTAGTTGCTATAATTTGGGCTCAAATCCATGATATCCGAAATATAATTTGGGCTCAAATCCATGATATCCGAAATATTAGTCAAATTCAAAACCGAGCTAATAATTTTTCAAGTCCAAATATATATTACACTTGGCCTCCAGGGACGTTGCTCCCTTATAACTATCAACTACCCTGTGATAGTGATCATTGGTTTGTCCTATTGAAATATAAGTTAATGCCAACATTATAATATCAATTTGTTGATTTTAACCATCAATACAAGGATTTATATAAAAATCTTACACAATCGCTCTTGATTAGTATTGGAAGCTTCTAGGGGTGAAAATAATTATCAGTAGTTGAGTCGAACAGTAACTTACATAGATTCTATTCAAATTTTTATAAAGTACCCAGATTTATACTCGAATTTGAATACAATTTTGCAATATTTGCTTAGATTTAAATTCGACTTATTTTATTATACTCAAGTTTGACTCGTTTTTTAATCGAGTTACTTGTAAAGATTTGAGACATATACAAATCAGAACTGAATCGTTTATATTATGATAATTTTGATAAAATTAATTCAGTCAACTATTTGAAATAATTTAAATTTGGGCTCTTCAAATTAGATCTCGAACCTTATAAAAAAAATAATGAGATGATATTATCACATTTGAATCAATAGATGACATATACGAAAAACATAAAAACTCCTTTTACTTCTTAAAATATGTAAAAAATTTAATTGCTAAATATTACTCAATGTTAAATAAATCGAATATATTATATATATTGTTTACGAGTAAGTATTAATGAATAAATCGAATATATTATATATATTGTTTACGAGTAAGTATTAATGAATATGTATTGAGTATGAATCATTAAGATAAAAAATTCAATACTCTATATGAACAAATAATAAATAACTTATATCTAACTTATATAAGTATCAAAGTATTAAAATCTATTTAAATTTAAATTGTTTAAATATTGAATCGGAGTCTTGATCGAATTTTTTAAATCAATCTTGAATCAGGTTCGAATTACTCGAATTTATTTTCAACCCGGAAGCTTCCATTTGGTGCCATCTTCAAAAGTGCACACCGGTTGAATGTTTGGTCCAATAATATATCTTAAAATACTTTTCAACAATAAAAATATTTTCTACGACAGTACTCCCTACTTAAAAAGACCAAATAAAAGTGGGTAGATCTGTATTCCATCTTTCTCTCATAAAACTCCATTTTTTCCACGGGGTGAGGTGAGGACTATGGAGGATGGCGGCCGGAAGCCGAGGCAAGAGAGCAAGATGGAAGTGGGTTTGTTAGTGAAAGAGAAGCAAGCTGAAAAAATCACATGGGGTGTGTTGGGTGAGGAGGTGAAAAGACTGGGTTACATAGCCGGACCAATGATGGCCGTCACTTTATCAGTCTACTTGCTGCAAGTTATATCCATTATGATGGTGGGTCACCTTGGTGAACTTTCTCTCTCTAGCACTGCCATCGCCATCTCACTCTCTAGTGTCACCGGTTTCACTCTCATGGTCATCTCTCTCCCCCTCCATTATCTTTAATTTCCTCTGATTTTTTTGACATCATATTATTCCGTACGATTTAGAGGCATAAATTGATTTACTTCTCCTTTCTTTCTTTGCATCATCCAAAATCAGTTAATACATTGGCAATATCAACAGCCACGCTAGCTAAGTCTATTATCAGTTAGTGGATCTTGTTTGTTTTATAATATGGCTAAATTAATCTTAATTGACTCGAATTGGGTTGACCCTTACATGTAGAAGTCAGTAGAACTACATTACCTTTGAATTCCTTTATGATAAGTTTGGATTGAGAGAATGGAATAGAAGAGGAAATGGAATAGAGGAGGGAATGGAATGATTTTTAAGTATTCCATGTGCATGTTTGTTTGCTGTTAGAAATATATCCAAGAATGGAATAAATAATATGAAAATAACTTAAATATCCCCCAAATGTTCAATTTTAATTTAAATTCAATTTATATTTAAAATTTGACTCATATGTCTCTATATAATTTTTTTAATTCTATATTCTTCTTATTTTTTCAACTTATAATTTTTCTATCCCTATTTCTTCCCTCTATCTTTATTATTTTCATAACTTAAAAATAATTATTAATTAATATTAATAGGATTATAGAAAAAATACTTAAGCTCATAACCACATATATTTACTAGCTAAAGTCGCAACTTAACATGACAAAAAATTTGAACTTTTTTCCTAATCTAATAATTAATTCAAGTCCTTAAACCAACCTACTAACTTTATTTTAATTTATGACAACTAAAGATTTGTAGTGTTAAATATAATACAACCAACAAAACTAAATCAACTACATCCCGCTCAATAAAATAAAGTGATTATAAATCCAATAACCTAACTAATAACTTCATCATTCAACAACCAACAACATAATAAAATGTCTAATCAACTAGTAATACATCCCATCTATAAATTATTGGCAAAAAACCTAGTATCATCATTCAATAACCAACAACATAGTAAAATGTCTAAGTAACTATTATAGTACCCACTCAATAAATTCTTTTCAAAACCCTTTTTTCGTTCACCGGGAAGGCTAAAGAAGACCCCCCACCATCACCATCAAATCCTCTTCATGAGCAAGCTTGCACATGACCTTGTTACACTCACTATCAGTTAGACCAGTCACATTACTCAATGCATTACTGATATTCTTGCGTTGCTCATCTAATGAAGCCTCCAATCCAAGAAAGTTAGCAAATTGAGCAAATGATTTCTTGAATTGTACAGCGAGAATAGTAACAACCCTCTCCATGACAGATTCAGAATCAATATCTATACTTGACTTTCTCCTCTTCTTCTTGGAAGTAGAGGACTTGCTAGAGATTTCCTCACACTGCGGGTTGGAGTCAAATCATCATCTTCATCATTTCTTTGGATTTCTTCATCTGACTCAATCATTTCCGCAGCTGATAGAACATTTTTTCCCATTGCTCTATGCTTACCAAATATAGTGCAAAGATCTAAATAATTTGGAAATTTCTTATTCCACCACTTTGCTCTTTCTTGTGCACCTAAAACAAATTAAAGAAAAGAACAATTAAAATAGCAAACAATTGTGATGAAAACAATTAAAATGGAACAATTTAAGTGAAATTTCATATGTTTCTGTTGTATATTGATTGACTTTTAGAATTTTGCTCAAGTTTATGATAATTTGACATGCTACAGGGTCAACGAAAGCACATAATGTTAGATTATCATACACAAATAACATATAGTAAGAATTAGGGCATAATGAACAAATAATTGATACTCATATTTGGCTTTTAGTATATAAATATAAGTTCTGCAGCAAATTAAGCAGCTGCAAGATGGTAGCATTATCATAAACTAGAACTGACTATGTAACATTGTCACATTGTTTGTTTTAATTAAAGCAATGTAAGAAGAAGAAAAATATTGTAATCAATTATCTTTTGTGATCATTGTTTTAAGAATCATTTCAGGTTATAAATCAATTACTGTTTGTCTTATTTTTGTTGAAAGTTTGTGTTGAGTTTTTGGTTGGTTAGCCAAGTTCTGATCATTGCACAAACTAAATGGTGGTAAAGTAGGATTGAAAGGTGATACCAAAACAAAAAAAAATGTAGAAAATGATAAAAACAATTACATTTATAAAAGTATGAGCAAAAACTGTTACTAGACTAGTAGAACTTGTAGAAAATCATGAGCATGAAAAAACTACTACAAAATCCTTCGCAAAAACTAATGCAAAATCCAAGCTAATCATGATTAATAATTGCTACATTCACACTCATTCACGATCCAAAATCACTCATTCAATATATGTATTACTAAATTTCAAAACATGATCATATTAACATGTGAAATCCCAGAATGTAAGCAGGATTCATATTAACATAAGATCCATTCAATTCAAAATTACGAAGTTGACATCAAAGTTACCAAAATTGATCAAGATGATAAACAAGAACCAAATGGCCCTGCCATTTCAATATCCAAAATCCATAAGATTTTGTGGCAACTTAATCAATTATACTTCGTGAGGGAAATTAAGCATAAATAAGGCAGAAAGATGAATATTAGGAGTTCATGACAACAACCATATATAGGAGGCAACAATTAATCACCAACAGAAGAATCTAAGCTTGTTCGGTTTATTCACATAATAAAGGAGTGTAAAATTAGCAGCAAGTAACGATAATTTTGCTAAAAATATATAGAGATTTGGAATATATTTGATTCAATTCAAAGTTTTGAAAGTATTTCGAAATTACCTGAGAAATAGAAAGAATATAAATATGATGATGCTAACTTGGAGCAATAAAATTGTGATGAAATCGATTTGTGAATTGATTATCTACCGATCTTAGCCATGGATCGTTCTCTCATCTGCTTTCCTCTCGCCGCTCTCCCCCTCTTGGCGTTTTCAATAGGCAAAATAATTGATCCAGAACCGATGAAACCTATATCATTACAGGTTATTACTACCAATTGACCAAAATTAATGGACGGAATGACTTATTCAGGTTCCTCCCTCCAAGAATGAAGTTTTTTGTTTTAAGTTTATTACCATTTCGGTAGGAATACACCATTCCAGTAGCAATAAGCAAACCAAACAACCCATTCTTCATTCCACTGGAATAACTCATTCCATTCTCCCTCCTATTCCATCAATCCAAACGCAACATTAAGATGTTTGAGTCCATTCAACTATTTGGGTAATACTCCATCTGTTCCAGAATTAGACATACATTTTAATTTTTTGAAGTCAATTTACAGAATCCTAAAATTCAAAATTCGTATGATTTCTTTTAAGTTTTGAAAACAAGCAAATATGATAAGTAGTAGTATTTTGTAGTTACTTTATGATTGCTATACTTGTTTGTATTAAAACTAATTAAGTTTTGTATTGCTCTCGAGTTTTAGGATTTCGCAAAAAATTATCTCTAATTTTGGAACGGAGGGAGTAGTTAAGTAAGATGTGCTGCACTATGAAGATATCCTGGCAAAATTGTATATTTATTTCCATTGGCTAAGAACTTTCGCATTGACTATGATCCGGAAAATTATGGGTGAATGGTTTCCAGTAATGTCCATATATACACAATAAAGAAATACATACATCCTGTTTTTAGAATCCTTTTCCTTACCTAATTTTGTTTGATATCCAAAGCAATCGTTCTATATGTCATCAGACTTCCTTAGTGTTTACATGAAACATTTCTAATTCTCAGTCTAATAAATTCTGTACCTCGTTGATCTGTCAAAATGACCTAGAACTCGTATACAGGCACATACACAAGATTTCTAAAAGAGAAACAGAGAATTAAAAACTGTATACTGATTGAGTTCATATATATATATTGATCATTGGGTGAATTTTGGACCTTCAAAACAGCAAGGAATGGCCAGTGCACTTGAAACTTTATGCGGGCAGGCTTATGGAGCTCATCAGTACCAAAAGCTTGGAACTCAAACTTACACTGCTATTTTCTGCCTCATCATAGTTTGTGTCCCTCTCTCTGTCTTATGGATAAACATGGGAAGGATACTCAGTTTTATAGGACAAGACCCTATGATCTCGCATGAAGCCGGAAGATTCATAATGTGGCTTATTCCTGCCCTCTTTGCTTATGCAACTCTTCAACCACTTGTTCGGTACTTTCAAATGCAAAGTTTGATCCTTCCGATGCTGATTAGTACATTTGCCACAATTTGTTTACACATTCCTCTCTGTTGGGTGCTAGTATTTAAGTCTGGATTACAAAATGTCGGAGCTGCATTAGCAATGTGTATATCTATGTGGTTGAACGTGATCTTCCTTGGTGTATACATGAGGTACTCTTTTAGTTGTGCCAAAACTCGTGCTCCAATTTCAATGGAAATTTTTCAAGGGATTAGTGAATTCTTTCGCTTTGCTATTCCTTCTGCTGTCATGATTTGGTAACATTCTCTCACTCTCTTTCTGTGTAAAGTTCTTCAAATAGTTCTTATCCTTTTTCCTACATATATGGAATTCTTATGCAGTTTTTCATATTCATGATTGTAGTCTTGAGACGTGGTCATTTGAGCTAGTTGTCTTACTGTCTGGGCTTTTACCAAATCCAAGACTTGAAACTTCAGTACTGTCTGTATGGTACATTCTATATCAGTAAACTTAAAGATGATGTGAATTTCTGAGACCCAATATAGTGATTTTCTTTCTTGTGATTTTCTGAAACAGTCTGAACACCATTTCAACGCTCTATTCAATACCATATGGACTTGCCGCTGGTGTGAGGTTTGCTTTAAACCCTGCAAAATGAGTTTTTCATATGTATGTTACGGTGTTATTTGGTTCCTTTTGATATCCTTTTACTTCCAAGTTAATTATATTGTTCAGTACGAATCTGAATACAGTCTGTCTCTCTCAAATACATGGTGGAAAATTAATTTAAAATAGATGGAGGATTGGTATATGAAAAGAGAACCAAATCAGTTGTCTTTAATTTTTTCAAACTCATGTCACCACCCTGCGCCTTGTGAGAGGGTGGAAATGGGATTGTGTAATGAAACTCTTATGCAATGAACCTTTTGAATTTGGAATTAGTGGATCAAGTTGCTATCATAAATAAATGTCGCTGAATCTGCCTTTATTTTCAGCACTAGAGTTTCCAATGAATTAGGGGCCGGGAATCCACGAGGGGCTCATGTATCTGTCTTTGCTGTGATGCTCCTCGCAGTCACCGAGGCAATTATAATAAGTGGGACGCTCTTTGCCTGCCGGCGTGTATTTGGATACACTTTCAGCAATGAAAAGGAAGTTGTTGATTATGTTACAGACATGGCTCCTCTGATTTGTCTATCTATTATTATTGATAGTCTTCAAGGTGTCCTTTCAGGTTTGATCTTTTCAACCTCGTGACTACTTATCTAGTATATCTTCTTTCTGTAGAAAAAATATATGGTGGGCTTAGAGAAAGCATCCACCCTAATTTCCCCCTTTTTCCCTCTCCATCCTTCCACTTTTCTGCAGTAGATGAAATTCTGTTGCGCAATGCAACTTATGCGTGTTTGTTTATATCAGGTGTTGCTAGGGGATGTGGATGGCAACATATAGGGGCTTATGTCAATCTTGCTGCATTCTACCTTTTTGGGATGCCTATTGCTGCCATATTGGGATTTTGGGTACATCTACAAGGAAAAGGACTTTGGATTGGAATACAGGCTGGTGCCATCCTACAAACAACTTTACTCTCTATAATAACAATTTGTACAAATTGGGAAAAACAGGTCTGCCCTCATCCTCTGATTGCAAGTTTTTCAAGTATCATGACTCCCATTTTTATAATAAATCATAATGAAATGCGAGGGAAACAAGAGAGTAAAACTGCTTGGCCATCCTCCAGGATTTTTCACAATATATATATGGAACAGCCAGGAGCACTAGTTGGGTGCTCTAACCTCTTGTTTGTGAGTTTTATTTTGGGGAAGGATAGGGACAGTAAAGGAAGTTTGTTCCAAAAAATTGGAATGATGAATTTTTCCTTCCCATCTTGCCGAAGCAAAAATCACAAAGATTACCGAAGAGGCCCAAAAACTTTAAGCTTGGCCAAGCAGGGGGGGAAAAGATGGGAAGCTTTTTTTGATTATTGGACTAACCAATTTGAATCTTGAAAATAAATTCTTTTCCTTTTCCTCATATTTCATTCATTATGCAGGCAACTAAGGCAAGGGAAAGGCTATATAATGAAGGATTGATGCGAGTACAATAGACTAAGTTGTAAAAGAAAGTTACATTAAGAGACGAGACCGGAGCTTTTTTTGTTTTAGATCAATTTTTTTTTTTATTTCTATGCGAACTTGCATAATCTTAATACTGATGGTGATACAGTGGAATAATGGTTAATTTAACCTACTAAACACAAATTGCGAACAAGGGAATGGAAAGTAAAGAATTATTCGAGAGAAACAATAATATTATAATGAATTGAATTAACGTAGTAAAATAGTAGTTAGATCGTAACGTTTTAACACAAACATTAATAATTTTTTGTGCACAAAGAAAAGTAAGAAAAGATAATAAATTCTCAAAGAGAAAATCAGTAAGTGTATTATATGAGTTAAATTTTGCTAGATTTTCTTAAATAATAAATGAAAATATATCAAATATAATAAAAATTCATAAATAATAAAATATATGAAAATTTTAATTTGCATTGTTATTTTTTACTATATCAAACTTCTCTTCTTAGAAAAAATTTGTTTTCGAATTTTAAAAGAAATGCGTATCAAACACCCCAAACGAATCTTTAATTTTTGCGGGATCAAAATTCCATGATATAATTTCTCAAAGTATAACCCTAAAAATAAGAGAGAAAATAACAATATCTTCCAATTAACCTGCATGACAAGTAAATTTTTGGGAACAACAAAATCAATAATTTTAATGTCTTAGAACACAAGAATAATCTTATGATTAATTTTGCTGGCTGTAATATCCCTATTTGTTGTGTCCCCACCATTATATTTTGTGACATATTCTATATTCTTCTCAATAATTGATAACTTGTTAGGAACTTGGGATTTTTCAACGGTAGTAATTTTAATCTTGGCTTGACTTTGTTTCAAAACAAAACTCTTATTAATCTCTAAAATTGGCGTTTCATCAACTATAACCTATGCTTTGAATTATTTCTTTGAACGTCCAATAGTTTTTGAGGTATTAACAAGTATATCTGACTCATAATATGTAACATTAACCTTTGACTCTTGAACAACTTTTGGTACCTCAATGATTTTCGCATAATCTTTCATTTGGGACATTTTTCATACCATGTTTTCGACCTCCCGCATGGCATTACACACTTCTTTCACTTGCTTTTGGATATCAATATATGGTTGAATAAAGAACTCATCATAATATCTTAGAATTTTTGCTACCAATCTATCGAACGTAGAAGTAATATATGCTTAGTCAGATGAAAAAATTCTTGAAAATCATCAGAAATTTTATCATTAACCAAGAATAAATTTTATTCATACATCTACACAATCTTCTAAAGTATATGTTAGGCCACCATCTAAATGCATATCCACCAATTTTTTGTGAAATCAACTCAACTTTATCTTCTTCATGAGTCTAATAATGATAAAAAAAAAAAAAAAAAAAAAATTCAATGCCAAACAACCGGTGAACAAAATCTTTCATATGTAACACTCAATTGGTATAAAATAACAAATATCATCAAAACTGGGTATTCACAAAATTATCACTAGATTTCCTTGTATCCACGAAATAATAAAAGTCAAAGTTCAATCCACAAATAACCAAAAACTTGAGGGATCACAAGGTTATTAGAAATTAAAGTGGAGAAGCTTAATAGCAATTTTACCTAAATTGAATCAAAACCAATTGAATTGTAACTGTGTTAAACAAAGACCGATGATGTGGTGATTTTTTTTCCAACTCTTGTTTTGGAACTGTGTTGGGAACTTGGGACTTGTTTTGGTACGGAACTAGATGAACAGTAGAACATGGTGGAGGCGAAGAATAGTGTTGCTATTTTTTTTTTTTTATAAAACAAAAATTATGCTCGACCTTATGCAAATCTTGGCTCTAGAATTTAGTGTTTTTTTTATTATCAAAAATTAAAAAGTTCCAACTGTTTTTTCAGCTATGACCAATGGATACAATTACCCAAATGATTCCAATTAATGCAGTGGAATAGGTGATTAAACTGTAAGTTTGTAACGCTCAGTCATAAAAATGAATAAATCCTTGTACGAAATTCTCAAAGAGAAGACCAATAAATATATTAAATGAGTTGAATTGTTGATTTTATATTTACTCTGAAAGAATAATAAATAGCTCTACTAATTTATTTTAAAAAAAGATAATAAAATTACTAATTAACTTTCCTACGACTAATTGAAAATTATTAAAATAAAATTAATAAATCTAAATATTTTTCTAAATATTAACTAAAAATACATTAAATAGAATAAAATTTTATAAATAATAAAATATATAAAATTTTTAATTTTTATTGTTATTTTTCATCGCATCAAGTGGTCTATGACTTGGTATCCATATTTCATAAACTCGGCAAAGAACGGACATTGTGAAAAATATTGTAGTTTGAAATGGTAATTCGAGAATGCATTCTTGCTCATGTTCTTTCACATCATTTTCTTTCTCATTTGATTAAATCTATTAATTATTGCAATTGAATATAATATTTTCAAAGTAGTAATAATTTTTTCCTAATGCCTTAAAACCTACAAAAGACCAACATGAATGATTCGATTACCCCTAAATTATAACAAAAATTTCATTGTAACACCTTATCATCTTTACACATATATATGTGGCAGCGGCATAAGTAACTCACAATATATATTATTTAATCTTAAATAATAATTTAAAATTATAACAGCTTGTCAAAATATTGTTTGAGAGTTAATTTTTCCTTCTATTTTTTTTTTAATTTTCAAATGGAAATAATAAAGTGACAATAAAATATCTGAGTCATCAAGTGATTTTAGGCACATCCAAAAAAGGTGGAGTGATTTTAGGCAATGAATTAGTGCAATTTTCTACATGATTTAGGAAAATAAATAATGACAATAGTATTTATTTATTACTTCTAATTGAATACGGCTAACGACAACGTACTAGCAAGGTGTTTTTCTCGTTGCTCCTGAGATTACAACACACAGTCAACCGACAGAGACTAAAGAGATGGGAAAAGCAGAGAAAGAACAGCCAAATCGGATTCTGAGCGACCACCTGAACACCATCCACGAAACCCTTCAGGTTATATATATATATATATATATATATGTATGTATGTATATATTTCGCGTGTTACTGTATAAAACTTTTACGGTATGCAATTGGGGACTGTTTGGCGTGATAAGTTGGTGTATACATGCAGGCATTGGACCAAACAGCTGCTTCATCCATCTCTTGTTAAAGTCAATTGGGATGAGGTTATTAAGACGGGAGAACAAGTTTCCAAACAAGCCACCATGGGTATCTCTTTTTTCTGTCTCCTGCAATTTCTTGTTTGAATTTACTTGTATATAAAAAAACCATTTTTTGTGACAAACTTACCATTCAGATTTCTTCAATATCCTCGAATTTGTAAGAGCGAGAGCTGTATATTTTGTCATTCTTCTTGAATACGCACTCGCTTTTGTTCTCGGATTAAATAAATTCGTTTTTATTTCAGCTTAGTCTGAATTGGGTCACTGTTTTAGATGTCTGATTGGAGAATCCTTGTAGGATTTTCAGAATAATCTCCTTTAAGCTAAAGAAATATCTTCCGGGGTACCTAATTACCTATAGAAAGAAACTAGGTCATTACCCAATAGTGGTCCTGCTTATGTAGGGAGGGGGTACAATGGTTACAAAAATATTATGTGCTAAATGTTGCATGAAGTGTCTAATTTTATACTCGAACCAGTGTGTTATTGTGGAGTGGCTAGTTTAGTTAAAATATATATTACTCCCTCTTTCCCACAAAAAGAGTTCCATTTGCCAAAAAAATTTGTTCCAAAAAGAGAGTTCAATTTCTTTTGATGGTAATATCAAATGTCACTATGTACTCAAGTTCACTATCATAATTTCATTATCACGACAACACTATCAAACTAATAAGTTTAGGGTTAAAAATGAAACAAAATTATATCTTTAAAATTTGTAAATTTGCAAATAGGGATCTTTTTGCGGGACAGAGGGAGTATTAATTCATAGTTTCTAATTGCAGAGTCCACGTGTTTCAAACTTTTTAAACTCTGTCCTTTAAGCATCACAGGAATGTGCGATTGTATAGGGCCTCTATCTACATTAGAGATGGGCTTTTACCCAATTGCTATTCATTGGAACAACATCATCTATATGACTTGTACCTCATTTTTACCTCCCTGGAGTGGTTAATAGATTTTGTAGTTCGCGCACCAAAATGTATTTCCACTACAGTTGGAAGTTTATCTTACTGCCACCTAGGAGTCATAGAAACTTCTCAAAATTTAGCGTATACTCTTCTTTGATTGTATAAGCTAACTTTTGAGCGCTCCTGCCAACACTTCACAGATACGTGTCCTACACCATGATTTCAAAATTTAGGTATAAAGTTTGTCGTTTCCTAAACTAGCCAACAATTTTTGGATCGTTGTAAAATGTAAATTACTCATCTTGGAACTTGAGATTTGACACTTATTCTATGTGCAAAGAAGAATATACTAATCCCATTTTATGTAACCCCTTTTCTTGTGTGTACAAACAATATAGATTGTAAGACTAGGTTAAATAACATTTGTAAATATTATTTTTACATTTTTTATATATTATAGTTTGAGGGGATTGAATTACAATGGGATGGATGGAGGAGTAATTGTTAGAAGAGACTAGAGAAAGTTTTAGTCTCAACATAGGTAAGACAAGGAAATATTTCATCTATGGTGCGAACATGGAAAGGAAGCATAGTTATCGTAATTAGTGTATGGTTACCATATAATACATTTTACTCACATGCATAGACATATTAGGTTACAAAAGTTATGATTTTTTACTTGTAAAAATAAAAATAAAAAATTGTCTTGCTTGTCAACTGTCAAGAATTAGTAAACACGGAACATGTGATTTGAAATTCTAACTATTTCTAAGCACTAATGCACTATACCAATCTTGGTTTAAGTTTTTATTAGCGGAATTGGTTCTTTTTTTATTATTTTGAGTAATTTAGTGGAATTGGTTGGTGCAGCAAGCATTTCCCTTTTCTTTTGATTGCACTGAAATTATTGTTGTTGAAATACGAAACTATGGATTTATTGTGATGGCATTTAAAATATAGTCATTAAAACACCAATTTGTGTAAAAAAAAAATAACGTTCATTCCTATATTGTCATTATTACAGTATTCAGTAAATCAATACCTCCCTTAGTAGTTAGTATGTCTCTATATATAGTAACAGAACTTTGCTTTAGAGGATTTTGCTTTGTGATTGCTCCTTTTTTTTGGATATGGAGAAGCAAGTGGGGAAATAAGTGTCTTTTCTCTGATTTTTACACAGTTGGAATACTTTGGACCGGGGCAACTCCTGAAGTTAACCCTCTTGAAGAGAACTTGGCAACGTACTTCAATATTCTACAGGGTTTCCTTTTGCTTTCACATGGAAGTACAGTTGGTGCAGGAGCCACCCTTTCCTCTTGTATCCATGCATCTGTGAAGCAGGTTGCGGATTGCAGTTTTATGCTATTGAAGGAGGAAGTCTCGTCCTATGGTATTCTCTCTGTCTGTTGTACATTGGAAACACACACACACACACACACAAAACAACTTGGCACTTGGATAAATTTGCCATGAATTGTGGGGATAAGCATAATGCAAGCCTATAGTGTTGTATGTACACAGTTCTAACTTCTAATGTTGGAAGATAAAAGCCTATTGTGAATTCCCTTTTGTATCTTACTCACCCTTGCTCCACAAACAAATCAACAAACTAATCACCTTCTCTAACTCCCAATTGTGGAATCTAATCATTTAGCGGAACGGCAGTTGCTTTCTATAAAGATTATAATGAGATGTTTTTCATTTGTATATTGTATGAAAGAGACTCAACTTCTTGTTCTTTGCTAAGAACCTGTTGTGTTTGGATTGCTTCTTTAGATAGGTTAGGCTACCCGCTATCTATGCAACTTATCTATTCTGTTTATGGACACCGCATATGTGCACAGTTGATATTTCAGGGGGAAAAGAGAGAAGAAAATATTATTAACCTGAATCACTCAACCGAGTCGCAATAATATATAATGATGGGGAAAGGTTCAATAAGAATATGAAAGTGGGGAAAATGGTGGAGGCCAAACCTGAGAAAATGAGGTTGTTGGATACCAACTTCAAGGCCAAATCTCTTTACCTTTATATTTCATGAACTCTCTCAAAATTAATAATATAAATTGAACTTGAAATGACCTTGTTACTAATTAGAGGCAACTCAAAGCTGTTGGAGGTTCTTATTACAGGTACAAACCTCATAAACCTGCTCAAATATGTTGTTCAGTGAGGAAGTCTCTTCTCAAAGTAAAGGAGAGTGTGAAGGGAAGAGATATATGAAGTTAACTTTTTCGGTTACTAAATAACTCTGTACTAATTTTTTTTTTGAGTTATTATTTTAGCATTATTAAGTTACTGATTTTAGAATTCCATCTTGAAGCAACATTCTTGGTTTCTAAATATATTAGAATAGAAAATTGTCCATCGCATTCCATGTAAGAAATCAGGCATGGTTGCAGCAACCTCTAAAACCAAGGGAGAGAACTGATATTAAGCTTCGTGGTGTTCTGTGGGCAAATTTCCAAATGATGGATCACATGAACTTTAAAACTCCACTTGAGGACAAAATAGTACAGCAATTGACAAAAAGAAAAAAGAAAAAAGAAAGCGATTTCATTATTCGTTAGTTGGACAACATGTAGTTTATTTTATGCATGCTCTTACCATTTAAGATCTGCTGCATTTTTTAAGCATGGGTCTTTCTTCATATCCAAGTTTCGAGTATTTCTTGATATTTATTGTGCAAACTATGAAGCACAGCTAAGTTAAATGTATTGATTTATTTTTGAAAATTTTCTCCTAATCTGTTGATTCTCTTGAATGACTATGCAGGATCTCACAGTAAAGAGCAAAAACTCTCAATTCCTCAATTGGTAGGCTCTGTTTGGGATACATGTACTGCTCTTAGGAAAACTCCTACGACAAATATCACGGCAATAGGGAGAGCAGTGACACAATTTGCAGTGTCCATGAAGGATGTTCTTCGCGAGATGAAAGAGCTCAAACTAGCTTCCTCTGATCCAGCAGATGAAGCTTCTGATAAGGTTCCTATTAATAAGCCAGAAAGCAAATCCCATGATAGTGTGATAATTCATGCGATGGAGATCTAGGAAACGACCTGTCACAAGAAGAGATGAAAGTTGCTCAATTTGCCATTGTTGTTGTATCTGACATGCTTATAGTTGTGAAGGAACTCATTCGATCCATAACATCCTTGCTTAAAAATAAAGATCCTGATGGCAGCCGTGATTCTGTAAATTCTCTAGAGAATCTGTTGAAACTCCGTCAAGGAATTGGAATACAGATTGATGAGCTTGGAGCTTGTCTGTACCCCCCACAAGAATTCCCTGCCATTAAGGCTGCCTCAGAAAAAATATCTAGCATGGTTAATGAAATGCAGGCAGAGTTGGACAAACTTAACGGCTCTTCGGCTCTTCGGAAGCTTTCCTTCAAGCTTGCACTGGTTTAAGGACATCTTTGAGGCAGCTGGGAACTGAATTATATTGCTCTGCTGGAGTGAGAACCAAGTAGGAGAAGACAATGGCAGCGTAGAAAAGTATAGATGATCCTAAAACAATTGGCCACAGGAATCTTCTCTCTGAACTCGTTAAACCGGGCAGAATAAAGGCTATGATCTCATAGAGAATCACAGGGCTCCCTAAAAGAAGCCCACAATAACCTGATACCTGTGATACAGTTTAGAGAGTTATATTGCTTCATCTAGTTACAAAGTGTATTAAGCTCAGAGTTGACTTTTACAGTGGACTTATGATCACAAAAACTGTAAAAACTATTTCAAACAAAAACTTGCTGATACAGAACTAAGACCAGAAATTGTATGCACTAATATTCATAATCCACTTTGCCGCAGTCACTCCATGAACTTTTGCACAGCATAAAAAATGGTTCTAAGAACCATCAGTAGAAATACAATGGGAGTTATAGTATGAAATAAGACAACTATCACATATCCTGTCAAAATTTGCATCAATTTTTAGTTTACCAGCCCTTAAACCCCTACATTGATGTGGCCAGCAGAGAGACCGTGACCTTTTCTGTACATCTGCCGATGAGCTCATCTTCCATAATTCTTTTCCGCTATGCAACTCTACTAAGAAGTGGGCAGCAAGTGCTTTATCCAACGAAATGTTCAGGGCAAGAATCAAGACAGAGAGACGATTTGATGAAATTTTTGGTTTAATGAATCATTAGGAATAGAACTGAGAGGAGAAAGAAAATAATATGAGGTAAGAAACAATAGATGCAACAGAACCACAAATGAAAATAACTTCCAGATCAGTTTGTGGAATCAATTGTTCTTCTTTACAAGGGTAAAAAATCCAGAAAATAAAACAGAAAGCCCTCATGCGTGTAACTTGTCTGTTTTAGACCAAATTGGCTGTAAACATTATTACTAAAATGAAGGATATTATCTCAGAGAAGAAAAACATAGTTTCATACTTGTTTATACCTTAGCTATTTTCTCAACTTGGCTTTCAACAATTTGTTCAACGCAGAAGTACTCAGACTTCAAGTATAAACTTCGATAATACTTTGTATGGTAGATTGAACAATGATCTAGTGTATTAGTGGTTTATTAAGCCACACCGAGCCATACAAATAACTGCTCATAATTTGAACATATTTAATCTTGACTAATTTAACTACTCTTATGCAATAACCTAAATTTTAACATGCTGGTAAATATTATCAGATAAGTCAAATATTTCAATAAGATATCAAATATTGTACTTACCACCTAAGATTTTGTCTAATGAAAGGAATAATAGAAATTGTATCTCTATCAATGACGAGGAAAAAAGAGAGAAGAAAACTAGATACACTACAAAATCTAATGCAATGGATATAGCAACTCCATTTTCAGTTGATCACCAACAAAAGATGAACTATCCTCTTGTAGGATAAGTTAATTTCGTCTAAATATGATATAACAACAATGAAATTGATGATAGAAAATTTATGTGAATGAAATTTATGATACTGAAAACAGGATTTATTGTAACCTTCAAAGTTGTGAAGAAAAACTCGCCAGGGGCTAACTGCAGAAATCTAACACCCTGTGTTCTAACAGGAGCTTCTAGAACCACAATAAGCTCCTTTGAGTAGGCAAAGCATCCCAAGATAGCAGCTCCAACTGCCAAAACTGATACGAACATTCTCTGTCAGCAACTCCTCTAAATGGTCAAATATACTCATTTCCTTGTCTTCTGGAAGGAGCTTTTTACTGGGATAGAGGAAATTATACATAGCACTTCCATTGTCTGGGTTGTCATCTTGTAATTTATCTCCGTTTGAGCCATCACGTGCCTCTATAATCATAAATAAAAATAGATGTTATAAAACTGAGTGAAAAAGTATATAGCATATTCTTTTCCTGAAATTTTAAGAACCCTGAGATCTTAATCATATTCTACACACACACACATTATTTATTTATTTATAATAAATGAAATGGTTCTGTGTCACCTAGAGGCCAAGTTAAATTACTTTCACATGTAAATGAAAACAATACATTCAAGTATACAGTCGTTCAACCCTCATATAAATCATAAATTGATTTGGAATGAATATTGAGAATTTTAGACTGATATTAAGAGATAATTTAGCTACAAACATGAGAAAAATGACGAGGAAGACAAAAATTTACAATGAGAGAAAAATCATAACGTCCTGTATTTTGGTATGAAAAATGATGCACAATGCTAGAATCGGAATTTTTTTAATAAAAAAATTTAGCCAAATAGGTACAATACCTTTCCTATCCTGTTTCAAGTGAAAAAAATGATGGGAGCAATTGAAATTGTCACTTGAAGGGGTACACCTAGTTATGTTATATATTCCGTAGGATTCTTTTGTTGGTGTAGCATTACTCCTTTTGTATTGCACTCAAAACAAGTCGATGCTAGCGATGACTTCAAAGTTTCACAATGCATCAAATTTTTTCTTGCTATTATGGTGAAGTATACTTTATGAAAAAGGGAGCACATGACTTTGTTATCCTTGAAAGTAGTTTGTTCAAAATTAGAGCAAGTAATCTTCAATTAATAGGCTTCATCTCTAACCTCTTCCCCTCCCCACAAGCGTGGGATGCCCCACCCCTGTTATAACCATTCACAACAAAATACAAACAAAAGAACATAACCTTAAACCTGTGAAGATTTTGACTGGCTCAAGGCTAGCCAATTGAAATTGATACACACAAAAAAAATCATGTCTTTGTGATAATTGAAAATTGGCACATTAAAGAAAATTTTGTTAGGTGTTCCTTTGATACTACTAAGCCACGGCTGTATTTGACTACACATACTTAACACAAAATTCAAAATTTCAATTTTCAGGGATATCACTATTACACATCGAAATTTTGAACTTGACGGGGCTGCAAAAGGAACACAATCTTCCCTAAGATCCTACTCCCTACAATAAAACTAGATGATTGATGCTCGCATGTGCATGCTAGTGTTGTATTCCATTTTCTTTAAATCGAGAGTATCCAGATCTCTTCTAAATACATTTTTAAGGCAAAGAAAAGAAAGGAGGAGAAAAAAGTAGGATGAGAAGTGACAGAGACAGATCTATATTATATTACAGTCCTTCAAATTTATTTTCTTTCTTTCCTTTCCTTTTTTTTATCTTTTCTTTTTGGCTTATGAGTCAGCAATGATATTCACCTAAACTTACTCACATTATGATTACAAATAATGTTTCACTATCGCCAACACTGAGCCCTATTTCCTATTAACAACTATACTCAATCAATACAATTCAAAGAACCTTACCCCAACTACTTATTATGATTTACAAAAAAGTAAAATCGCAGATTCTTGACTAGTGTTCCGACTTAAATAAGAAAATCTTAGAAGCTGGCAAGCTGCATATGAATGAGTATGTGATAGGAGTGTTTGGGCATCATCCACAACAATACAGATAACCCATCAAATATTTGTTAGGGAGCATTATCTATGGAATAACAGAGCAACTAAACAAGCTCAGAGAAAGAAGCTAAGGACATTGAAACTATAGCAAATAAGCCACGGGAATCATGAAATACAGAATAAATGGGTACAGCTAAATTCAAACAAAAACAGCACATACAGAGCCAATCAAATACAACCCATTTCAGAAAACCAATCCAAACAAAATACCCATGTCATGAAATCGACAGAATCATCCAAATTATTACCCAAGAACAATAATTAATCAATATACATACAAATACACAAATATGGAAAAGTAAAATTGGGTTCCACCTACCAGGCCTATCTTCAACAACACCAGCAACCCCGTCACGTCCCAATTCTTGTTGCTTCTCCGTCACATCTTCAACAGCAAAGCAAACAACTTTGCTGAACTTTTTATAGCAGTCCCGCTTATTTGAGACAATCAATTTGGGACTTCTTTGGCTGATACTGAGCAGAGAAGATGTTCGATGATTTGTGTTTGAATTAACACATTTGAAGCAGTGGTTTGTGTTGTGGAGCTGTGAATTAAAGAAGCGAGCACTCGCGGTTCCCATTTTTATTAGCTTGGTTGAATCAAACGGCCTTTCAGCTTTTGACAAAATCTCTACAGGGTTGCCAAACAATAGACTAAATACACTTTGAACCCCGAACTTTATTGACTTTTGTACCTTAAATTAAAAAAGATGTTTCAGTAGTCAGTACACTTCAAAGTTCATTTTAACTAAACAAAAAATAATGCATATTACAAAGGGGTAATTTGGATGGTTTACTTTCAGCTCTTTTCTCCATCTAAACAGCCCCTAAACCACCTTTAAGCTCTTTCCTCCATGAACAGATTAGCCGTCCGTACAAACCCCAATCTCCCAAACGATTCCTTTCTTCATCTTTTTTCTCTCTCCTCATTAGGGTTTCTTTCTCTCTCGTCATCCCAACCTATCACCACAAACGCCACTGTTTCTTGCCCTCTCGACTTCATCCCCAATTTTGACATCCGGTCCAATTTCAGGGCACTGGGTTAGTATAATTAACAGATTTTATATTTAATGCCAGAAATTTGGAGATAATTGGACTAAGCTGTGCTGGTAAAATCTTCCTGTACCAATTCATTCCAGCACGCAGCCACCTCTTCTTTCTTTGTCAAGACAAACAGAAGTGCCTTATATTATGCTCTAATCCGGTAGCAGAAACTTGTGCACTGCAAGTAGATTTTCGGTGGGTGATCAGCATCAGATTTCATTGAGGAGATTTTGACTGGCCTTTGAAAGCCAAAGATAATAGAAAAGGATGGAAGGCATAATAATTGAATGAACTCATATCAATTGTGAATTTCGAATTTTACAAGTTACTTGGAAAAAAATAAATTAAAACGTATCTTTATTTTTTTGTTGTCAAATAGAGGTTCTTTTTTTAGCTATTAGGTCATCTCTAATAATAAATTCTTAAATTAAATATAATTTAAAATTTATTTTTCGTGTTTAACAGTTTGACTAAATATAATTTAAGACTATATTTTAAACATCAAAAAGATTAAATTTATAAATTTGATAGTCTATAGACTATAATTTTAATTATATTTAAATGAGATAGTGAAAAGATGATTATAATTTTTTTGAATTCATTGATTATTTTAATTTTTTTATATTATAGTCCATCAGATAGTTTATCTGTTGAAAAAATCAAAAATTAAAAGATATTTATCAATATTATATAAATTAAATATAATTTATGAGATAATCTAATTATTAGAGATGCTATTACGACGGATGAAGGAAAAATTCGGCAGCATCGTGTATATAGTCCAAAAATAAAGATATTGACATCCAAAGTTATTATACTTCCACATCAAAAGGACAAAAAAATTCTTTGTTACACTTAGGAATGTGCTACAAATTATAATAAAAGTATGTGTTATTATAATCATATTCTCTTGTAATTTAAAAAGAAATAGGCACCCTGTCGGAAGGAGTACAAGAAGTACAGGTTAACTATTTTGAAAAAAATGTTATCAATTTTTTTTTATTTAAAACAAAAAATAAATAAATTAAAAGTGCTCTTCATTTCTAGACCTTGCTATTTGCCGAAGCATATTATTACATTTACATTAAAACTACAAAGAGAGGTTAAAAAAACAAGTCAATGGATTCCTGATCTTTGTCTGTGTGAGTAATTCCATTGTTTTCAAACAAATGTTTATACCCTCACTCATGGTGAAAGACTAGGTTCCTAGTTAAATTCGAGAGAAAATAACCAAGAGCAACTTTCACTCCATTAAAATTTTATCCATTTTCTAACCTAAAAAACAGAATAAAACCACACAAGACCCAATGGCCTGTTTGTTTGTCCATGACAACCAAAACAACTCTCAATTTCAGCCACTACCAAAAGTCCAAGCACCAATATGGAGTATTTTGATAGCAAATCAATATCCGGATGGGTTGCCACTTGAGAACAGACAGATCTTCAATTCATGTTTCACACACCCGAGATTGTACATCAGACTAACCCTCCTTGTGTCTATTTCTTCGAAAACATGTCGATTAGAACTAAAACAACACACTCAAATTAATTTACGACTCTTTAAATAAAACAAATCCCCCTTGTTGAAAACAAAGTTCCCAATTTTTCTTGGCCAATTCGCCGGAATATCTCTATAAAAACAATTAATGCCCCAAGCTCTTAACCAAAAAATGGCTGCTTCTTCTCTCTCCTGTCATGCTTGCTACACCTACACAACCGGGTGCACTTGTGCTAGAAAAGGCCATGACCTAAGCAGGTTAAAATTGGGAAATACCAAAATCAATAGAACTGGTATTATTCCCACTGCTAAAATGATTAGAGTGGCAACTTCTTCATCTGTTGCCCCTCCCACTGAAACAAGTATAGAACACACACGCCAGAATATTCCGACAAAGATACAGTTTGTGGATCCGTATCGTCAGGGGCTCATCACTGGAGAGGGTGTTGGATATAGACAGACTGTTGTTATTCGTTCTTATGAAGTTGGCCCTGACAAAACTGCATCACTGGAGAGCATCCTTAACCTACTCCAGGTAAATCTAGTTATATTTTTGATATCCATATATACAAATATTATAAAGGAAAATAATGACTGGAGAGCATCCGAAACTAGTTATATTTTTGATATCCATATATACAAATATAAAGGAAAAAATGATGACTGAAAAACTAGTTATATTTTTGATATGCATATATGCAAATATAAAGGAAAAAATGATGACTGAAAACGTTAAGATGCAGGAAGCAGCACTGAATCATGTTTGGATGTCAGGACTTCTCAGTGATGGATTCGGTGCGACACATGGAATGATGAGAAACAATCTCATATGGGTTGTCTCAAGATTGCAGCTACAAGTGGATCATTATCCGATATGGTACCTAGTCCTGTCACTACAACCAACCTCGGTATAATATTATAAACGAGTATCTTATGATTCAACCAAGTAACATGATAATATGCATTCCTTGTGCAGGGGTGAGGTATTGGAACTTGACACCTGGGTTGGAGCATCAGGGAAAAATGGGATGCGGCGTGACTGGCAGCTTAAGTCACACGCCACAGGTGTTGTATATGCTCGTGCAACGAGGTATGTCGTGGAATGTCGTATTCAATTATATGCCATTATCTTAAGAAATATCTTCATTACCAGTCATACTAATGGTTTAGAGATGAAACAGTACCTGGGTAATGATGAACCAGAAAACTAGGCGCCTCTCAAAAATGCCAGATGAAGTGAGGAGTGAGATATCACCATGGTTTATTGAGAAGAAAGCAATTCAAGAAGATTCTCCAGAAAAGATTGAGAAGTTAGACGACGATGCAAAATATGTGAATTCTAACTTACAGGTAAACTATTTTGAATTGAACTTCAGCAGCTATGTTACAACAGGAGAGGCATGCATTTACTGATACTGTAGTATATATATGTCAAAAGAATATATGCACCTTGAAGAAGTCTGCATAAAATTTTGATGAAACCTTGCACACAAAAAAAATAAAAAAATTATACTGACATTCAAATTTTCCGAATTATAGCCCAAGAGGAGTGACTTGGACATGAACCACCATGTAAACAATGTCAAATATGTACGATGGATGCTCGAGGTAAAGGGAAAAAACCAATTTTTGGGTCAATAAAAGATTCAAATGGAACAAAACCTCTAAAACTTTAATGTTTACTCTTTTTCAGACAATCCCTGATCAGTTTCTGGAGGAGCACCAGCTATCTAGTATAATCCTAGAATATAGGAAAGAATGTGGAGATTCAGATATAGTTCAATCCCTTTGTGATCCTGATGAAGTTGGAATGCTCAAAGATGGAGTTCAACAAAATAGTAATGACAGTATAATCAATGGAGATTCACTGCTATTTAAGTACACACATCTCCTCCAAACGATAGGGGAGCTTAAAAATGAAGAGATCGTTAGAGGAAGGACAACATGGAGAAAAAAAAAAACCAATATGCCATTTTTCTATTTAACAAATTGTATTGTACAGGAGGGATTTAACCGGCTGATCCAAAACTACTTAAAACAGCTTAAAATTAATTTCCTCAATTATCGGGGTTACTTTTTCTCAAGGTCTGGAGTACTAAATTCAAGAGCAAAGCTGAAGATCCAAATAATCATGCCAGTGCCAACATGTGAGATTCACCTGAAGGTTGGTGCATGTGAGATTCACCTGAAGGTTGGTGCATGCTTGAAGTAAAAAATGATGGATCGTAGAAGCAATGTGTGTTTTGGCTAGTAACTGCGGAAATTGTGTGCATTTATATAGGGTCGGGGCCTAAAGCTATTATTGTAAATGAAGTTTTTTATGTTTGGTATTAATATTTTTTATTTAAAATTAATTTTTCTTGCTTTTTGAGTTGCAAAAGTATTAATTAAGTTTTTATATTCAAGTTTTGCTACCATATCTCTTTCAATTGATAGTATTGCTAATCCAATTAATCTTTCTTGTGACATAGTCGTTCTTAGGTAAGATTTTATTAATTTTAATTTTGAAAATTTTCTTTCTGCAGAAGCAACTGTTATAGGAATTGTTAATAATATTCTATAAACAATGCATGCATTTGGAAAAGAATCTAACTTTTTTATATAATTTAGTATCTCAATGGGAGTATTTTCTTTCGTTTGTAAAATTTCTTTTAAAACATCTAGTTCTAAAAATAAATCTAAGCCATCAATATTGGAAACTTTTTCGTGTTTTAAGAAACATTCGAGATCCAAACAAATTATTTTAAACTATCATTGGTTGATTTTAATTTTTCTAAGTTAAATAGAAAACCAAAAATAATTTTGTACGTTTGAAATTGTTCAAATCTACTCTTTAGTGAAGAAATAGCTTGATCAATTATATATGTAAAATAATCAATTTTAAAATATTCTTCAATAGATTGTGTTACCTCATTATCAATATTTTCATCAAAAAAATTTTATTACGAACTCTACGTTTTTCATCAAATATAAGTTATACACCAATTTCACATGCAATCTCTTTAGATGAAATCATAGCATTTATAAATCCATTTTCCCTATATTTTTCAAAAAAAGAAATGAGACCTTTTAATTGATCTATAACAATATCAATATGCATGTCTTTTGATTGTAAATATTTACCAAGTTGACAGAAAATAAAATAGTCATGCGCAATAAGAACTCAAAATTCTCAATCTCATATGTTGCTAAACAATTAGCTTCACTTCTTATTTTAGATTGGATTATGAGTCCTAAAGGATTAATTGGGCTTATATTTTTTGTAAGGCCTTTATTACATAGGTTATTTATGGTATTTAAAAATTTGAGGCCTTCATTTAAAATGAGTCTAAAGCCCAAGCTTTTTTAATTATGTTGTTGGGCCGGCCCTGACTTATATATTAACCACCATGTATTCAGTAAATACGTTAGAACTTTTCTTCAAATTTAACTACCAAAATTAGAGATATAATTTGACTTTTGAGATTAAACGATGACATATTAAAATTTTAAAAAATTGATAGGACTCATAACAGTTTATAATAAAATAAAATTTGTGATTAATAATTTTTATTATATACTATACCATTATAATAATTGTATCAACTAAAATTAAATAAATTTAAAGAGTTTAACATGTGGTAAATTGTGTTTCTAATTTTAAAATGGTTAGAATTTGTTTTTTTATCGATAAAAAATGCTAGAGGAACAATTTTGCTTATCTATATGGAAAAGTTGTGTTAAAGAAAAGTTTATAACAAATAGGAGGGCTAAATTTGCAATTTAATTACCAAAAAATGAAAGGTCACTAAAGAGTAAAGAGTCAAACACCGTTACTTGGGAAAAAAAAGATGAGTCCCGTACGAAAACTGAAATACAGATTAAAAATCTTGAACTATACGAATATACATGTGTGTGTGTATATATATATAATATAAGTTTATGTTGGACTGCGTATTTTTATTAGAGTAAATGAGTTGTCTGAATTGGGCCTTAACCCTATAATTTATTAAGTCTAATGCTCCCAGCCCAATTGACTCCGTCCACTGCACTTTAAACACCGAACGATTAAATTAGTGCGACAGTTACCGTAATAGTTATCACTATCGCATTCACTCCGGATGTTATGACAGTTATCGGGGCGTAGTGGAGACGTGAATTACTTCTCTAAGATAGTTGTTGGACGAGTCAATGTTTAGAAAAGAACGTCAGTTATAAAATGGAAGTTATCAATAAAGGTAGAATCTAAGATCATTCTTACCTATGGAATACTAAACATTCCTATTGTTAACATTTCTTGAAACTTCTACTTACTCTCACACTAAATCTATTCCTCGACGACCCAAGCCATCAAGTGTTTTCGATTGTTCATTTGTGTAAGTTAAAATTTTTAGACGACAGTTAAGCGTCCTGACATCTTCAAGTGTTAACATTAATGCTAAAAAGAGGGGCATCTAGTGTTTAGTAGAATTCCCCTTAACCATCCTTAAAAAACAAACGTATTGCCACAATACCACCAATCAACAGTCATCACGACCCTTCCCATAGAGAATCATGCTCGCAATCTCATCGGCCTTCTGATGTGGGCAAGCAACGTCGCTTGTAAGAAGTACAGGATCAAAAGAGAGTTCTTTAGCTTTAACTGGAGGAGTTTAACAAATAGTTTGCGAATCTGGAAAAAATTGAGGATAATCTATTGAATGAGCATAGGGATCCATCCCGGTCAGCTCGATATGTCCCTTGCCAGGATAAAAGAACAATTACTGCTCGATCATCGACCTCAGGAGACCGGAGGAGGAAGTTAAGGTCTCTACCACAGGTGGCGAGCAAAGTAAGAAACAGCGTCGGGACAATCATGTAAAAGAATCTTCTGCCCCAAAAAACTTTGAAAGAGATGGCAAAACTTCTGACAAAAGACTGTACTTCTTGTTTTAGAGTGTATAATGGCACCAACAATCCCCGCGATCACACCTTTACTTACGTGCAGGTGATGCATTTTCATGAATATGACGCCACGGGGATGTGTCATCTTTTCATTTCTACTCTGAAGAAAACTACCAGAAAGTGGATTATTTTGATTCCCCTAAGTTCAATTGATCCATAGGAGGAATTACAAGAGCAGTTCCATACGCGCTTTGAAGGCAACCAATAGCGCACGAAAATGATAACCTTACTGTTACAGATGAGGCAAAAAACAAACAAATCTCTTGGACAATTTATAAAGAGATTCAGAGAAGTAGCATTAGAGATTTCTGCCCTGAACGCACTTCAAGTGGTTCAATTTCTTACCATGGGGCTAAATGTTAGCAAGTCCAACTGCTTGATAAAAGAGATCATACTCATGGCTACTAGAACTCTTGTCAAAGCCTATGATATTGTAAATAAGTTCATAGAAATTGAGGAGGCTCTCACAAATCTTCAGGGCTCTTTAGACGTGATGATAATTATCATTTGAAAGGAGACCCCAAAGGTGATGGAGTCGAACAAAGAAATGGAGACAAAAGAAAAGAAGAAAAAAAAGGATGATATGGGAAGAAAGATGCTGCAAAAGATGCTGGTCAAAAAGATTCCAAGGGAGATCAGCCGCAAAAATGACTGTACGTTCAAGTCATTTCAAGTAGTTGCAATGTTTTGTTTATCGACTGTAACCTGCAGTGAACAAATCCACATTTGTCATGTTTCTTTCTTTTTTCCGTCCTTGGGCTATCTTCAGCTCAAAGCAAATATGTAGAACTTGTAAATAATTGATTATAAATATCAATTGTTGTAACATTATGATTGATGTTTTATATCTGGTGCTTATTGGCAATAGTGACTACAAAAAGCTTTCAAAAGAATTATGTTACTTACAATTCTCTAGTATCTCTGGATTTTAACACTTGAAGAACCAGCATGAAGGATGACTACATACTGGACAAACTGAAAAATCAAGTATTTCCATTTACTAAAACTTGAATTACCAAATTTAAAAATCAAGCAGCCATCTGAGTTTTAGCAAATACTGGGATGTTCTTAATTGTGAAAATATATGCAATAGTATAGGCGTAGAGGTATGATCGTATGTTTTGAAGATGCTTTCAGGAATCCACGACAATTATACTACCGGTAGACTAAACAAAAGGAAGAAAAGATGTGCAATGGGTGTTGGGAATTGGGATTGTTACTTCAGCGGACCCATTTGGCTTTGCATTCTTTTCAAGGGGAAGAAAATAAAGAGAAGAAAATGATTTTTTTCATGACTAAAACTTGGACAAATTGAAAAATCAAGTATTTCCATTTCTGAGCACCCTGTTACAAAGTTTTCACCAAATCAATTTTTGGAACACTGGCATGATGAAGTTGTTGGGTGGAGAATGAGCTGACGAACTTGAAAGCCAAATTCAAAGTCATACTTAATCTCCTGCATAAAGTTTACAGACTTGGATAGATATCTCACATAACAGCAATATTCCAGCTAATATGTATTATGATGACCTGTGCATTAGATGCACCAAACAATTATAGGTAGCACCTACTCAATTGGTTTCCTTTTCCTCCCAAGAACAGAGGCCTTTTGAAATCTGGGTCCACCCATCCTCCACTTCTTAAATGCCACAGCCGAGGATTGAGCTGCCTCATACACTTCAAATGAAATTATGAAAAAATATGAAACTAGTAATCACCCTTCTATTATAAAGGTCAGATCAGAAGATTAACGGATAAAATATGTTGAGAGATCTTACATTTAATTTCTTCTTCAGTTAGAAGGGTCAAGAATTTTGGAGCCACTGCAAATGCTGCAGTATGAGCCTTGATCAAGACTTCCTTGTACCTGGTTCGGAATGCAATCAAAAGGACAAGACCAATGGTTTTGTCACCAACCCTATCCATTACAAAAATAAATATGCACCGTCAGAAACCACTTTCATCTGAGAAACAAATGCGGCAACCAAAAGTTAGACAATGACATTATTGCAAGCAACCCTTGGTTATTTACTAACTCAACTGTATCAAGAAAACAATACAAAATATTAGATGAACGCAAAATGCTTCAACAGAATAACAATAAAATAATGTAGTCATTTTTTTCTTTTCTTATGCTATCTAAATGTTTTGAATAAGGTGCCCAAGAGTCACTCAACTAAAAAAGAAGGAAATGAAAAACTCCTTTTAGTTGAGATTTAATAGCATCCTCACAACATTTTCACCTTAACCATCCCAATTGCATCTACTTTAAAGTAATAAATATAAATATTACTCAGGAAGCATTTTGTTATTGGCATTAGATGCACGACATGTATTTATCCATTCAAGGAAAGATACAACTAGGGGTGATCATTTACAGGGGTAAAAGAAAGGATGCCAATGAATATATTAGTTTCTTTTTTCCTTTTATGATACGCAAAGAGTTATATTATTTGCTTCTTTCAGATTGTTTCTCCAGTTAGTACGTCTGTATGTGCAATCCAATTACATGAATCTAACAATTAGAACACACCCTTAAATACTAAGTCATTCTTCAATATCCTTTTTGTGACCCATATACAGCTCGACAAAGAGTTTCTACCCATGAAAAACTGACATGATTTAAAATTTTATAACTTGTGACATTACAGTTGCTGAATCAGAAAACACTGCCTCAGTGGCCTTTACTCAAGACACTTTGCAGACTTGGTCGAGAAACTTTTCTACCCATTATAATGCAAAAAATTACCAGTTTTTAGCACTAGTAACTAACAGAAGTTATAGTTACCTAAACTCAAGAAGGACTTCTCCTCCAAAAAGATACCCAGAACCCCACATCATTACTCAACTCTGCCTTTTATCCCAACCTAGTTGGGGTAGGCTGAAAACGAATCCAGATGAAAATGTAAACATAGAAAGACAGGGAGAAAACCAGAACCCCACATATTCCAACAATAACAAGAAAGCCTATGGTATCAAAATATCTAATATGACAACAGATAAGTAGCATCCCATGACATGGTTTAGCACTTTTCTAAAATTATCCTAATACCAACAAGCATATTTCAAATAAAACTTGGTGTTAATGAACTTAAAATTTGCAACTAAGAAATAATTTAACTGGTGAGGAAAAACTCACAATGGTGCTATCTTGTATCCTAATTCATAAAAGTACGGACATCGATTTCTCAAATCCACATGGGCAGCATCAGCATCAATTTCCTCACGTGTTCTGGCAAAGAAAACACCACATAAATATGACAAATAACAATATCCACAACATAGAAGCTCATGCAAATAATTTCTCAGAATCCAGGATAGCACATAATAAGGGAGTGAGAATTGAGCACACTAGATCTTAGACATCAGAATGAAGGCAAGACATGTTTTCTAGCCCAAGTCAAAACAAAAAAGAGGTTTCACTCTTCTCACATAGATTACATGCAATATGGCAAATTCAACTGGCCAACCTTAAATCTGTGACATTAAGATTGCTTTCAATAGGATCAATACATGCCAAAACATTATGATTTTTATTTTATATTGAAACAAGCATTATGATCTTTACTTTTTGTTGAAACAAGGAGGAACATTAATTGTTACTGCTTGTCTCAGGTGCAACTCCCGAGCAAGCCAGAATGGCAGTTCTACTTTCGAACCCGGTTCTACCTGAGATATAGAAACACAACCATCAGATGTCAGTAAATCACCATCTCCTTTCATCAAAACTTTTACCAAAACTTACCTTGTTTGTATCATCACTAGAATCAAAGAGCCCAACTCCATTTGTAGCCTCTCGGAATATAGCTGGGACAAGCTGCATGGAAGAACCAAAACATTATAAATTACTAAAGCAAAATATTCTGAAGAATTGACAATAAAAGCACCTAAAGAAGAAAAAAAAGGCTCTAACCTCATCTTCTGCTAAAATATCATCAATGTTATAATATTGTGCCATCATTGAGAGAAACCTGTTCGCTGTTAGACTGTAAGAATGATGCAATTTAAACTCCATCAGTTTATAAACTGTCAAAGTTGCTTATAAGCAGCATATACAAAGAATAAAAAGGAAATGGAGAAAAGAGTACTTGACACATATGAAACCCAACCAATTCAAAATACTGATACAAACATATAAGCTCCACCAAGGATTGACTTAGTTCAATGCTACTTAAGGTTTGAGAATAATAAGATAAAAGACACTTGTATATCATGATTTGCAGTCTGAGCCCACATCATGTTAAATATTCTAGATATTTAATTTGAGTTGTGTCGAACTTCTAAACTATTATGCGTGTATTCTCTAGCCAAAGAGACAATCAATGTCCAAATCAACATAAATAATATTTGGTCAGCCATTTCATGTATCCACAAGCCACTCCCGTTAACTTTCAACTGCAAAATCCCCAGAAAATCCAGCTCTATCCACATTCTTTTTAACCTCCTATCTTCAATTTCCACAATTTGTGGACATTAACGAGCTTTGGGCATTTACATCGAGACAAGAAGGAAGGATAATTCCCTCCGCCACATCCTTTCGGCTTAAGGTGTTTAAACAAATATCATCATTCCATGCCATAGTGTAGAAAATGCAGTAATTCCGGACCTAAGGGACGAATCGAGTCGTTTTGGGGCAGGCAACGCATAGGCGGCTCAGCAATCACACTCTCTCCACGGTAATTAAACAATTGTTTTAAAAAAAATAAACTATCACCTAATAGAAATTTATGGTTTCAGATTGATATCGAGAATTAGGGTTTCGATATTAGTTTAATATATGAGGCTGCTTGTGCGTGCGTGATATATATTTATATATACACACACATACATAGAGAGGACGTCACCTTGTTGAAGGCGGCAGAGCTGCTGCTGTTAAGTTGTTTTGACGGCCGAACGGAACCCGCTTCGCCGTTTAACTGGAGAGTGTTGAGGATAATAGATTACCCACTGTTCTAAACTGATGATGTAATATCTGCCGAACACAATCTAAAAGCTAACACATGACATGAAACTGGAAATCAGGGGCGTCCTCAGCGTTGTGGTATCTACGGTCGATGAAGAAGTCGATATCGAGCTCAGTTGTTTTGTGATTGATGGCGTATTGGATCCATGAATCGATGTGAGAAGAGTATTTATATTCAGAGAAGTCAAATTGTAGACGAGATTCGGCAAGGGGAGAGTGAGGACGCCGAATTAGGGCTCGATCTGCAAAGTTGGCCAAAAGGAGGGAGAATTGGAGGGAGGGAAGGGATAACGGATCGAAGTTGAGGCTGTTCTTGTAGATTTGTTGATTAAACGAATCGAATAGAAGCGCCAGCCAAATACATTCAAAATTTTAAAAATGCATACCTTGAAAATGTTCCCCAATTATACTTACGTTTTGTTTAGCGCCAGTTTTATTTTAGAAACAGAAAACCAAAAAGATTCTCCCCTCTGAAAATTGGCCCAAAAAAGCCCATTGGACTAGAGTTAGAATGACCCACAAATTTAACTTATCTCCGGATTGGGCTCAGGTATAGAATTACTAACAAAATTTATGGCCCTAGCTTGTGTTATTAGGTCATTTGTAGTAGGGGATATATATATATATATATACGTACATAGTTGGTTTATGTGCAGGCCGGCTAGTCTATTAGGAAGTCTTTTTCTTTTGAAAAACTATTCAGTGATATTGAGACGTTAATTTTTCCTTTTATGAGACCGAAGTTAGCATAAATAGAGGCAGCAGTAGACTAGTAGTCTGTCTTCGAGTGTATTAACTAAACGTACGAATAATAAAGTGCTGCTCCTGAACTTTCACTACCTGGCTGACTAGCTGTAGTAATCGTATCAACTAAATACTAGCTACTACTCCTGTATTAGTAAAGGTAGAGGCTAGCCGGCGGCAGCCATCTCTCCTCTTTCTATATTCTCCGATCCTTTTAAAATTGAAGACACATTTGTAACATGTTTAAAATATATTTGTGTTCTTAAAAATAACATATTTACTTAAATTTATTATTATTATTATTGGCAAGTTATGTACTAGTGATAACATGATAATATTAAATCAACTAAAGTTAAAATAATAAAATATTAAGAACTTCATAGTAATATATAATAATCTTAGTATATGAATCTCTTATTTTGAAAAGTACGGATGATAAAAGAGTTTATCTAATTTTAGAAATAGTAGTAGATTAGTGCTCCATCCCTTACAAAATTGGAGTCACATTCTTTAAAATGTAAATATTAAAGCTGTATTTTATTTTTTATGTTTTTTATAAAAATAATAAATTGTTAATTCAATAAAAATTGAAATCAAGATGACAAATTATGTCATTTTATATTATTATTAGTAAAAAAAAATTATGTAAAATAATATATATATATATTATTTTTTGTGTAATAGATTTAATATTATGAAAATTACTAGCTGACTAGACTCGTTTGAGACGCGGCGCAGTTTAAACTGCAGCAGCTCCTCTCCTTCATTTAATTACATTATACGCCTAAGACTGGATGGTACGTACGTACCCACTGCCGTAGATTTGTTCATACTGGCACATTTTGATGCTCGCTTTTATTAACTAAGATTTTGTTGTCCAAAGGCCCTGTGTGTACTTTCATTGGAGAAACATCTCAATTGAATATATATATATATATATATATATATATATAAGATTTTCTTAAAATGTACTCTAAGGGCACATTTTAAGTGTTGAAAACAATACATAATAATATTTATTTATGTATTTGCACTGATTTCAATGTATAAAAAAATAATATATTAATGGACCCTATGTATTGAATTCCGTACAAATATATAAACAAATAAAATTTATCCTTATTTTTCGCGTTTAACATGTGTCGTGTGTCGTAAAGGCACATGCTAAGAGGACCCATATATATAATACCACAATCACACAGATCAAACAACTTAATTGCAAATATATAAATAAGTTTAAAACTTTAATAGGAGCTCATATATTTTTAAAAATCACGGTAGGCTTGCAGTTGCATTTACAACTGTGCGTAGAGTATCATACTCGTGACTTGTCAAAATATTTGGCATTGAGCTCCCTATTGGCTATTACAGTAAAACTTGAGGATTAAGCTAAGCTCACACCCGTTACAAAAAAACACAAAATTTCTCTTACGTACACTGTTATTGTATTGTTCAATTAAGCATTAATTAATCTATGTGGTTGGGATACTATACAATTAATTAAACAAATTAATTATTGTATTTAATTAAGCTTGAAATGAACTTGAGTTAATTAGGGGTGTAGTTGGGCCTGTGAAAAGCCAGGCAGGTAGGTTTTATGGGTGAAAAAATTATAAGATATTATTAGAACACTTGTTACGTGATATTCATACTGCTCGTGTATTATTATTTTAATATTTAAAATAAATTATTTTAATTTTAAATATTAAAATAATAATACATGAATGTTTTAATATTTAAAATAAATTATTTTAATTTTAAATATTAAAATAATAATACATGAATGGTACGACACACTTGCCATATCACGGGAAGCCTCCGCTATGAGTCCCATCACTGTACCCTTTCACAACTAGACTAGTGCATGCCACCAGAATTAATCATCAGTGATTCACACCACCAGACCAGCTAGCACAAATGCATAAATAGTCTTCACTTTGTAATTAATGTTTTTTAGAATTACAGAATTTTTTTAAAACGATGATCTTTCTTATAAAAAAAATTCCTGTTTATGATATATTTTTGTTATTAATTAAGAATTTAATAATTTTAATGGTGCAATATTAAAAAGATAAAAATAATATGTTATTTTATAATTTTAAAATAAAAATAATTTTTTTAAAAACTGATTAGCAAAAAAGTGTATATCTAATTTTTTAAGACAATAGCAAGTTATAATTCCCTTTCTTTTTAACTGCAGATCAAACATATTTACTACGGTTAATTAATTTGGCATTTTATCTATGTGCTTTATTTGGAGGTTAATTATAAAATTACAAATATTGTATCCTTCTAACAATACTTGAAAGCATATCCAACACCAGCACGATCGATCGAGGATTTGATAAAATAATAATAATATATAGTATGGCAATCAGTTTTAAAGGCACTTCGATAATTAATTCTAGACTAGATTCTTTATTCATCCTAAAGCAAGAATTTCGTTTATTCTATTGATTCTTTTTTAAGCATATATATATCAAGATTTGCCACACATACGCATAAACATAAGTTCTCTACAAGTTTTTTTTTTTTTTCAACTCTTGAAATGCTATATATATGTATATATATATATAAGAAAACTTATGGTGAGACTGTCAAAATTTGTCCAAAGAAATATTTAATCAGCCTAATTAAAAGGAAAAAAATCAAATGGATTAGATTGGAGATATACCGTCAATACCATATATAGATTAAGAAATTACACGTAACATAAGAGAATCGAATTAAGATCCAAGAGAAGATGCAAAATATATAGCAAAAGACATACAGACATATATATATTCTTAAAAGGTTGGAGTACTACGTACATACATATTTGATAACGTACAAAACATAACTACAGAAGAATCAATACATGATATGTGTAAGTGATGCATGCCCAGCAGCTATATACCGGCACAAACAACATTAAGTAATTCCATAACCCCCTTCAGTTTCACCAACCAAAACTAAACTAGCCAGCCAGCTAGCTACCTCGTATGCAACTCTTACAAATATCCCATGTTGTCACATTAATGTAAAGCATAAACTAAACGTACACTTAGATTGACTTAATTATTTAATAAAGTTAAATTCGGACCGCTACCCTCAATTCCCCGCAATGCAATAATGTCACTTTACCAATTCTGCATGTCCATAGCCCATCCTGATCCTTCAAGTTTAAGCTAGAAACTCTGGTGAGCGATATATTGCAATGCTTTTGGCATTAGTGGTTTTGTTTGCTTCGCACTTAGATAATTTTCGTCTTCCTCCGCACCTTCCGCCACCGCCACCGCCACTTTCCTCTGTAGCCACCGCTTGAGGCTGCTGATGTCTGGTGGTAACCGCCGGTCATAGTATCCTGAAGCTCAAAAGAGAAATATTGAGAAGGCGGTGGCTAGCTCGCTACCAAGAAAGAGAGAGAAAAGATGTAAATGTAGGTGTGAGAGGAAAAAGGGGACATGATGGGTCGTATATAAAGGCGAGATTGAAGCTTTTTGTTTATTTACTTACTTATTTTCTTTATTGATTGTGAGACTTCATTTGTTTATTGATGGTTTAATTTTTTTATTCATACTTAATTATTTGATAAATAAATATTACCTGAGAATATCTAAATTCTATACGTGAGATTAAACATAAAAACGGCAGGATATCTCACTTAATTTGTGAGTGGAATTTATTAATTAGTACTAGATACTACTAGTACTATTGATATGGAAACATAACAGATCAGTAGTGGTAGCCAACCCTAGTGGTAGACTGGTAGTAGAGTTGAAAATGTCATGGGTCCAAGAAAAGGAAGGTGAAGGGCATGTTTGTCGGAAATGTAAAAGAACTCCACTAACTCGTTTTCCAAGGCTCTTGGAGTTTTCATACTACCAGTCACCAGAACCAGGCTTGGCGACGGGGTAGAATGGTCAGGACACTCTTGCTCATATTAGTGGAAAATTATTCGATGCATTTTAAGTAAATAATCGGTATATTTTTTTCTCTCACATAACAATAGAATTCATAAATGATGGGGGTTTTAGAGCATCTCCAGCAGTAGACTATCTGAATGACTATATTTAGTCCATATGATATCATCAAATGTCCTTTAGTCTTCAATCATTCCAGCAGATGGACTATCCCGTGGACTATAATATTAAAAAATTAAAATAATTAATGAATTTAAAAATGTTCCAATCATCTTCCACCCTCCCATTTAAATATGATTAAAATAATTGCAATATAGTCTATGACACAAATTTGGTTCCTTGATTTAGTTTCCTTACCTTGTCAATATAGTCCATGGACTATGTTTAGTCACATTGCTGGAGAGAAATCATGATTCCTATACTACATTTAGTCTAGGAATCAACTGCTGGAAATGCTCTTATGAACTTCACTGTTATGTAAAAGAAGAAAATATACTATTTATTTGTTCTTGAGACATCGAATAATTTCTCCATATTTGTCTTGTTAATACTGTAAAATTATATTCTGAATTCGATTTGATCTTGAAAATAATATCTTATATTTGCTCTTGTTCTTTATTTGATTACTTTTTTAAAATTAAATTTTCTAATTTTTTTTGTTATATTATTTTGCACAATTATTTTTAATTTAAAATTAAATAATATGCAATATTTTTATTATTAGTAACATATTATATTACTATTGTTATGAATTTATAATGAAATAATCTAAATAAGTACGTAATTATATATATATATTATCGGGTTGAGAGCGAAATTGAGAAAGTATAGGAGAATACATTCTATATCCTACCCTAATCTTATAGACTATGTTAGTTTATAAAAATTATACTTGATATTGGATTATTTATATTAATTTAATATTATTTCGAATTATTTTATCCCATGATGGAGGATTAAATAATCCTATGGATTATTTTTTTTTTTTTTATCATTCTTAAGGTTATTTATGTGAGATTATATAATTTCATAAAATTTTTAGAATTAATAGTTCTCCTCATTTTAAACTATTAAATAACTTGACGGGATTAATAATCTAACATTAAAAGATTAATAATTTCTCATCAAATAATTAAATAATATAAAATAATATTAAATTAATATAAATAATTCAATTTTAAATATAATTTTTACGAACGAACATAATCATGAAGTTTAAAAAATTAAGTCCCAGTAATATCAGGTTCGGGCAAGCTCCTCCAAATTCAGATGAAATTGCCGCGCCTAACCAGAATTACCGCTAGCAATTAGTCTTGTGGAGTAGTGGTAGTAGTAGTCTATTCCCACGGACGAGAAGAAAAGTGGCACTTGATCGATGGGGTGTGTTTGTCTACATTTGTACGTTAGCGTGGTGACAGTTAACTGTGTCTATAGTATATGATTATTTGATTTGATTTTTTCTCTCTCCCGATTCTTTAAAGCGAGAGATTGTGGGGCTGTTTGTTCGTTTGTCTCTAAATCTATCACACTCAGACCAAGGCAAAAGTCTTTATGATCCCCTTTTAGTTTTATTAATTACCTTATTATTGAATTGTTGCCTAAATTTGTGCTTTTGTGTTATACTCTCCGCTCCTTACGTTTCTTATGCTGCCATAATTAAGGGAGGAGCTGAAGGGGCACGACCCAAATCATTATGCTCATTACAATTTTTCCTTTTCAATTTCTTTATTTCCTCCCTTCATTGTTGGGTCTTTTGAACAGAAAATTTTATTACTTGTTTAGGCTCATGTCTTTTGTAATTATATTTTTATTAAGAAATTAATATTTTCACAAGTAAATTGTGATATTTTTATAAAATCTCCCACATAAGTATAGAACTTATTTACTATTGAGAGAAATTTTGTAAATTATCACTTTTACTTATAAAAATATCAATTCTCTTTAATTAAGTAGTCTGCTAAGTTTAACGAACTCATCTAAAAGATGAAACTGCTAGAAAAATGCATCAATAATGTACGGTCGAAAATATTTCAATCCAATTAATTCTTGAACACCCGAAATTTTAATACTATATTACGTAATTAATCGATTTATCTAAAAGTTTAAACAATTGAAAAGAGTCACCGACAATATACAACATACTAACATTTAATTGAATTATCTAAGAGATGAGATTGGGAAATCAAGAATTATTACTAGCCCACACATGAAATAAGCTTATGAAAGAGTTAATAATACGAACTACGTTTAGAACCACTCAATGCCTTTTGGATTATGGTTAATGGACATAGATATATGCATGTATACACGTGACTTGTAGAATTTCAAGGACTACGTTTAAAAAGAGGTGCCAGATTTGGTATGAAGAAGATGATAGACCACCGTGACCGTTATGGAAACTCAACATCATACACGTAACGTGCATGTTCAGGTGAGTTGGTTATTTTTCAAGAAAGATTATTTTTTTGTATCCAAGTTTTGAAATTGAAACCTGGCGTTGTTAATTACTAAAATTACCAATTTCTCCAACCTTCACTGTTGGTATTACAAGTAGCTAGCATGAATTCCGTTATGACTATCGCTCAGAAAAAGACCGTACAAATGTAAAGATTATTAAGCTAAAATTAAGACATGCATTATATAACTAATTAACATCGATGTCTTTACACTACGCATGCATAAAGAGGTCGAGTACATTTTCAGTTCATGTTAGCCTTTCATACTCAAACTGCTATTGTGCTACCCCACATTTGATGTGCTTGACATGTCTAACATAGTTGTACTATTAATATGCATGTGGTTTCCTAAGGAAAAATGCAGCTTAATTAATTAGTATATATGAAATGACATAGTAATGGAGTTTATAATTGTATATACGAAGGCACAAGAGGTGAGAAACACTTTATGTTTTTGCGTCAGATGTTTTTTATAATAATAATATTTTAAAAAATTATATAATATTTTTTGTACATAGTATCAAAAAAAAAATATTCAATTACATAAAATAACGTCATTTTTATATAATAATTCATGCAATAATATGCAGTATTTTTATTTATCTTTTTGTGTGTGTATATATATATATTACTATTTGGTGTATACTTTTCGAATGGGGTGGAGATGTATATAGTTGCTTTGAATTTGTAAGAAAGAAATAATTGCACTCGTAAGTGTGAAGCTCTTTTTTTAGGAAAAGGCGAGATGTTGATTAAACGTGAAATACAAGAACCTTTTAAGGTTCGGTGGAGAGAAGAAGAAGTTAATAGTGCGTACAGTGCAAAAGAAAAATAGGGTGCGAATCACTTTTATCAGCAAAAGTTAGGGGATTGGAAAATGGGACCGGACTAGTGATTGGTTTTATTTTTTTAAATGACTTTTAAAAAATAATTTTAATTTTTTGAAATTAATTTTTTTACGGTGCTTTAAGTGTGATTTAGATGCATATAAATAAATAGTATTTACAGTCTGTTCAATACTGTTTGTTTACATGCATCCAAATCATACCTAAATTATTGTATTCTGTAAAAAATTTAATTCCAAAACATTAAACTTAATTTTTGAAAGTCATTTAAAACAAAAATTAAAAAAATTAACCGATCACTATCTTGGTGAAAAATTATTAAATATATTGAAAATATGATAAATTGTATACTCTCTCTCACACATATACATGAACCCCAACATAAAAAACCTCACACAAAACTCAAAAATATATATAAAAAAAAACATATTATTCATTATACTCTTAAACGATAGAATAACTCCTCCAAGCGTGGTACCCATTCCCGGCCCCCTTAGAAAAGTTCCTTTTATCATGATTCATGCATGGAATTTGTACATCACATGGAAAAAGCGAAGTTAGAAAAAGCTGAAGCCTGTAAGTCAGCGATTAAAGATTCCTAAACATGCATGCATGCACTTTAGTGATTGAAAAATAAAAAATAAAATTCAACTAGTTCAATTTTTTTCTTATTAAGGCACGTACGTGGATGATACTGTTTTTTGATTGGATTTTTTTGTCACCAAAAAGAGTTGGTGGATCCGTCTCAATCATTTGATTGGATTTTTTTGTCATTTTTGCACAGTTGCTTAATTGACAGCTAATGGCATCACCTAATCATTAATCTTTATCGTATGATTGATATATATTCATTTATACTCCCTCAAAGAATCATTAAAGATATAATTTATTTATTTATTTAAAAAAAATGAATTAAGATAAATAAAGGATAAGATAAATATATTATTTAATAAATTTTATTAGTATAAATTTTTTTATTACTTTATAAAAATTATGTGAGACTATTAAAGATAAATTTAATATATTTTTTTACTCTTTTTATTATTTTAATTTTTTTAATATATATAAAAAAAACATTCTACGATACTGAGGGAGTAATTATGTGACTTGCTCTCATTCGTAGCAAAAGATCAGTAGTGTTTAGAAAATCATAAGAAACGATTAGAGCACTAGTACTATTTTACATCAATTCTGATTGTAGATTCTCCTATCGATAAACATGCTTAAGTGGTTGCATGGATCCATTTATATACTCTGATGATATATATATATATATATATATATATATATATATATATATATGGAAGTTCATTCATAACAATCGATTGCTGAAAGTATTATTCCAACAACCACATTTTATATCGTCTATTCGATTGATAAAATGCCTTTGATTTATTGAACTAAACTGCATGCCGCTACAGATTGCAGTAGCAGAGACAATACGTAGCGAAATGACAAAAATGTCTTCTACCTTAATTCAAGTAACTTGACTAAAACCTTTCTTGTCGCTACGAATACAGGTTGTAGCGGCAGTGCTTTTACCCCAAAATGGCGGCGTTTGGTTCAATAAATACTACCAAGTTGAACTATAAACGGTGTCGTTTTCTCCTGCTGTTACAAACTATAGCAACAACACTTTTACCCTAACATATATGTGAAGAAATGCCATTATTTAGGGCAGCCTACAGTTATAGTCTCTAGTGGCATTGGGTTAAACATTGGCGTTTCTATGGATTTAGATTAATAAAACGATGGCGTTTTGTTGGCTAAAGCTAGTTAAAACGTGGTTAAAACTTCGTCGTTTTTGGGTAAAAGTACTGTCGCTATAGCCTGTAGCAACAGGAAGAAACGACACCATTTAGAGGTCAACTTAATATGATTTATTGAACTAAACACTTGAACAAAATGCCATCGTTTTGGGATAAAAGCACTGCCGCTATAGCCTTAGTGGCGGGAAAGGACTAAAAAGCCTGTTACGCTGCCGTTTTGGTTAAGTTACTTGAATTAAGCTAGAGGGTATTTTTTTTTTCATTTCGCTACATTTTGTTGTTGTCGCTACAATTTGTAGCGGTATGTATTTTAGCTCAATAAATTCAAGTCATTCACTAATCGGATGGACGGTATAAGATGTGATTGTTAAATTACATCCAACAATCGATTATTATGAATGAACTCCCTATATATATATATATAGAGGGAGAGAGAGAGAGAGAGAGAGAGAGAGAGAGAGAGAGAGAGAGAGGATCCATGACATACCTCCTTAAAGAGCTCACCAAACTCACCCTCTTTAGCGACGGACTTGGCGACGGTTTGGTCCGTCGCCATAGGTTCGTCCGTCGCTAAAACTTTTAGCGACAGACAACATATCGCGACGGATAAACATTTAGCGACGGACGAACCTATGGCGACAGACCAAACCGTCGTCAAGTCCGTCGCTAAAGGGGGTGAGCTTGGTGAGCTCTTTAAGGAGGTATGTCATGGATCCTTTCTATATATATATATATATATATATATATATATAAACTTGATGCACAAATTGCATGGTGATGATGTAATTATGCGTCCGTTTTGAAATTGAATTTCAAAACTTTGCGCAATAAAACTACAAAAGTAGAGTACCTATCCGATGTAAAACTGGAGCAGTGAGTTAGTTGGCTAGGAAACACTGCATGCATGTGGAGGAGGGACTGAAAAACTAGTTTACGATTTCTTGTTATTTTCTTTCAAATTATAATTTCTTTTAATTCTACTACATGCTCATAACTTCGTAAGATATTAGGACGCATTTTAAGTATTGATGTGATTGTCATTTTAACAAAATTTAAAGTTGGTACGATATCCTAATAAAGTGTCAGTAGATATCAAAAGTAAGAAATGAGATCTTTTTGGGGGTGTAGGTGAGGATTTGAAAGCTAACTGCAACTACAGTCTACAGGACTAAATGTTTACATAAAAATAATTAAAATAAAATTTCCTCAATACTAAGCTTTATTCAAGTACTGAGTTTTTACACGCGTGCTGTAGATTTTTTTGTTTAATAAAAACTCGAATTCTGTTATATATAATAATTTTTTTAATAAAAATATAATTGTGATAGATGTATTTATATGGAATAAATAAAAATTAAAAATAATTTTATCATAATTTATTTTATTTTATTATCAAAAATTTTACGATAATTACAATTCTTCATATATTTGTCGATATGTATATTATTTTTTTAAAAGAGTAATATTATATTCACAAATTATATACAAGCTGCATAAGAAAGAAAAAAGAAAAGTGAGATATACAATTAAATATTTTTTATATTTTTATTGATAAATAATACAAATATAATTTTTTATACAGAATTTGTGTACATAGCATTATTTTTTTAAAAAACTCAGTGTAAACACGTAAACTGAAAAGAAGGTTACGAAATGGAAATACCAAGGGGAAGGAAATCAATGATTAGATACTTGACGGCCTAATCTACGCCTTATGTCTCGTGACTCTCGTCACCTTTGGGAAATCCCTCCACCAGTCTAATGTCTGCTCAATGTCCGTTGATTAGTCGACAAATTGCGGGGAGTGAACCTCGAGACTGCAACTCTTCACCACGTAAAACAGTAACCCATACTGGGTTAATTAAATTTCTGAAATATTAATTGTCTAAATAATGTCTCAAATAATATAAAATATATTTACGTGCATATCTTTTATTTTACATTTAAATGTGTATAAAAAAATAAAATAATTGTAAGAAAGGAAACTTTGTATAAAGTGAAAACAGATATATTTTATAATATAATGAGTAGTATTTTTTAAATAATTTATAATATTTATTATTATATTAACTAAAATTATTAAAATTTTATCAAGTTTAAGTTTTGACTTTAAAAAATTTAAAAATAATCATATATTTTAAAAAGGAGGAAGTACCATTTAATTTATTTAATATAATATTAGTTGAGGTACTTTTGAGATTATAAATTATAAAACCTCTAAAATTAATCCACATTTATTTATGGGAATTGTTACCTATACAAGGAGGATTTGATATTTTTACAAAATTTTCTTATATGAATGTGAGTCTCATTTATTATTTAAGTTCGAAAAGAAATAATTGTGAAACTACTAAATTTTGAGTATATTTATATACACACCCAAATTATACATTTAAAGACACACTTAAGTGTAAAATAAGAGTAAAATATTTTTCTCTCCTCTATCTATAACAAATTTTCTCTCCTCATTTATTTTTATTTTATATTTAAATATATTTTTAGATGTATAATTTAAGTGTGTATATAGATATATTGTAATTTTTTTATATAAAAAATTCAATTATCTTATTTATTTATAGAGTAACTAAACTAAACTGGCCCTTTCCTTCCTTCTGTTTGAGTCGTTTCAAGCAGTCTATATTTCATTGTCTGGCTTTATACGGCGGTCTATTCCCCATTAATACAAGGGAGATGATAGGGATCAAATACAAATTGTTTGGTTTATTTAGATAAAATGTTTTTTCATTGTCATATACAATTGTCAATGATCAAGCAATGGTTTGACTAGTCAAATAAGATAACTAGTGTCTAATCATTTAACACTACTCGTAATATAATCCATATTTAAATATAAAAATCGGGATTGATGGGCGATAGAGTCTTTCATTTATATATATTTTTTGTTACACAAAAGTAATCTCGTTTGAGTTTGATTATAATTAACTTGTAAAATTTTAAAACTCATGATCTGCGTGAATTTATTTTTATTTTAAAATATTATTTTTACCTAGAAATAATTTTAAAATAGTTTATATTATTAAATGTTACAGTATTCAAAATCAAATAAATCAACATTAATTTTTTAAAATTTCTTAAATTAGTAGATAAAAAATATTCATTGAGCATAGTTAATATATATATATATATATATATATATATATATATATATATATATATATATATATATATGAGAGAGAGAGAGAGAGAGGGGAAGCACTCTTCCTCATTGGATCCCGTATTTTGGTTAAATAACCTTTTTTTTTTCAATTTTACCGTGGATGTAATGTTGGTGGAGGTGGGTAGAGAGTGAAAAGAGTGTGAGACAAGGTGTTGACCCTTGACCAACTGCTCCCTACCACTACATGCATTGCCAAAAGGAAAAACTTTATAGGGCAATGTTATTTCAATAAATAATTCTGATATGTTCACAAGGTAAAAGATGAATAATATAGTTCCTCAAAAACAATAAAGAGGAATGTAGGTGTAATATCCGGCCCTTTATTTTTTAAAAAGTCCCACATTGCCAAGCATTAAGACCATCCTTCTTTTCCTTGCCTATATATATGGACCACCCCCTTTAATTTTTAAAACACTAAAACATTAAGATTTTTCCTAATGTGAGGAAACCTTTTTGTGTGAGGGCCTTTTTAGTAAGGACCTCCCTAGTTAAAATACTTTTCGGTGTCGAGGACGTGGGCGGACTGCGAACCTCATAATTTCGGGCATGTCTCTTTTTCTTTCTTTGTGTAATTATTTAATTTTCTGTATTCGTTTTAATTTTGTAGCTTTAATTTTTGTATGCTATTTAGTTTGTTAGTGTATATATTTTAGTATATCTTTGTTAGTAATTAGCATTTTGGAATATTAAATTATTATTTTTGTAACTTTAGAGTTTTGGTATAATATAATAATAATAATAATAATAATATAATAATAATAATAATAATAATAATAATATTTGTTTGTAACATAATTAAAAATGGAAAGAATATTTTTGTAAATATACTTATATGTATTTCAGAAGGAACAAGAATACAATTATTTATTAATATATACGTTACCATGATTAAAATATTTATGTATGTATAACGTTAGGTAGAATTTTGTTTAGAACGGAAGGATTTCAGATTCGCCTAAGAGAAAGAAAATGTGTAAAACTTAATCAATTGATTAATGTAGTATTTATTTGTTCCTTTATTAGTTTCGATGGAGGGAATTTAACGAGTCAGTTTCGCAATATAATTTTGGAAATTACATTGCGTATTCCAGGTACGAATTCCGTACTCCTTCAGCAATATTCCTTTGATTTTAATTTGTTTGTTTTGTTCCTCATTAGAATTTGGATATTATTTCGATATATTGTTCATAGTCAAATGCATATGATAGTTTTGTTTGATTTTAGATATTCGCAACTTATCTTGTACTCTTTAGACTTATTAAGCATGTCTAGTATTTATTTTGATTTTGTAGAAAGGTACATGCAAGTATAATTGGGAGACTTTGTGTCGATTTGTTTCGGTTTAGCATGTGCGTATTAGAACCCCTTTTGTGATATTGTGTCGCATTCGTTGTGACATGATATTTTTGTTAGAAAGTACCGTAGGGTATACCTGAGCTATAACCACCTGTGGGGGTACCACAGACATGTCCTCTTGGCACCGATGCATGACACTTCCGTGGCAGTGTGATTAGTCCACAGCGTCTCCATTTTGTGTGCTCCGATGGGAGTTGGCCAATTGGTGTTTTGTTGTGGGAGGCGTATGGGTCGACCCTAGTTTTCTGTTCTGTGGTTTGGTGTTGTTTGTGCCGAACACACCTTCCGATTTTGTATACATTTGGATCTGCAGTCCAATGTGTGCCTGCCTGTGTGGCAGTATTTTGACTTGTCTTTGTGACAAGGTATATTTCTGTTTTGTTCTGAGCTCGGTATGAAATAAACACAACCATTCAATTCAGTCTTTTATGTTGTTCAGTAAATCAATTCAGTTCAGGAGATCAGTTTCAGTTCAGTAGATCAGTTCAGTAGATTAGTTCAGTTTAGTCGATTATGTTATTTAGTTCAGTTGATTTTGTTAATCTCAGTTTGGTTCAGTTGCTTTTGTTATTCAATTTCAGTTTTTATTTCTGCACTCTTTATTCGTACTGGGCATTTGGCTCATGCTGTGTTTTTCTTCCGGCAGGGTTTGCAAGGGGATTCAAGGACAAGTGTGAAGAGAGTTCCTTTTTGTTTTGACATTCTGCTTAGAATTCCTTTGTGCGTAGCCTCCCTTTCCACTAGTCGGGAATGAGGTGTTACAGTAGGATTCCCTCCAATCACTTTTTATTTATAGATAGAAGTAAAATTTGGCTCCACATATCAGAATTGACAAAGATCTTGATTTCAAATAATCTAAAATGCAGAGTCTACAAGTATGAGTTGTATTTGAATAAAAGAGAGCATTGCCAAATGAATTATTCCATTTAAACGGTTTGAAATTCAAATTCAATTGATAGGGTGTGTTTGAGAACATTGAATCGATAACTTAAAATTATAATCGACACTGTCAATTTTAATTTAACTGTTTGAATAACAAATATATTTATATAATTAGTATTAAATTTCATACCAAACGTCTCAATACCATAAAATGAATACCATGTCCCATCCTAAGATTTTAAAAATTAATTTTGGCTGAAGTTCATAATCGATTAACCGATCGGGCTCACACACTAAACACCATAGAAAACACATACAATTGCCCCTCTTCTTATTCAGATCCGAGCTCTCTCCCTCTACCCCTTTATGTGATCCAAACTTCATCTCTATTCTCTCTCTCATCTCTGAAGTTTTTCTCTCTAACCCTCGTCTCTCTCCACTTCTAGGGTTTTCCTGCAATAACCAAATTCATTATTGCACTCCGCTACCAAGGTAATTTATCTATAATTAACCCCAAATTTTCTTTTGTTCCTAATTTTTTGATGTATGTGTGTGTGTGTGTGTGTGTGTGTATAATGGTTGTTACAATTTGGTATATAGTGCTAGAATTAGATTAAAAAATCAAGAGGATTCTATGAAGATATTGTTGCTATAATGTTTTCATTATGGTTGGTTTTGTGTGATTATTGTCCTCATGTCTGGGTTTTTGTGGCTCTTGATTGAGTGGATTTTCTCCTCTTTGGATATTTAGGTCTTGTAGGGGAAAATGTGTTAAGTTACTGAGGCTTTTATACGTTTGGCACTATAATGTTCTAGGGATTTTGGTCAGGTAGAACAAGAAGAGCATAAATTGTAGTGCTCTTACCGATGTAAAGTAATTTCCAAGCAGAAAAAGCTCAGACTTGTGGTCAACTCAACTGAGAAGCTCACTTCAGCACCCACTTGGAAAGCCAGGAAGGCGGCCATCCAAGACTCTGAAGAACATTGTTACTACAGATGTAGGAAAAGGTCCCCATTAAAGCAATGATTTTCAACACCACCACTTGCAACAGCAAGTATATACACAGCTTTAGAATGAATAAAACATTCTAATGAAACAGAGGTGACTGGCACAATTATAATACTTATCAGAACAAAAGAGAAACAAATTCCCAAGATACAAATTGCTAAGAACTAAGAATGGTGAAAATTGATCTTGATGAGTGCAATCATCCTAACCATTTAAATCGAATCCCCACAATGCTACTAATCCTTAGCAGAAGGGCACCCAATATAACTACTAATCACGCACCTCTGGTGTTGAGGCGAGACATTGTACTAGCTTTGGTCGCAACAACGACACATGAAAATCTGACTAGTCATGAGTAGAACATTGAATATAAGCCCAGTGGCATCTGCATCACTCGCACACAAGGGTTCGAAAGAGCCGGTTGGAAAGAGCATTGGCTGAGTGAATTTTCGCATCACACTGAAGGCATAAATTAACTGAATCTGCCTTGCAATAAACAACTGGCCTCAAAACCTTTCAGTATTCACAAACTTTGTCCATCACCATAATCCCCAACCATATAGAACCCAAAAATTCATCATAACAAAATTCCCCAAATCTTTTGACAGAATCATTAGCTTTCTCATTTGTTCATTCTACATTGATGGAAAAGTTTCTATGTAAATACTTTCATTCCGCAACAAAATCTAACAACAAAATAAAAACCCAAGTTCTGAATTCTCAAATGCAACAATCCCAAATTATTTTTTGCTCATGTCACATGCTTAGGAACTGTAATAGAATCAACCCATAAGCACCATGCCAAACTCATTTGTAAATTAAAAGTTACCAAGTTCCCTAATTGTTATGTTAGGCAAACTTTCATTCAATACAAGGTTTCCTTAAGATGATCATAAGTTTTAAAAGCTAGCAAAATATAAAGCACCAGAAAAGATATTAAAGCAACAACTAAAATTAACCTCATCATCATATAATTCTAACAAAATTTGGTAAGATCAACTTCACAAACTAAAAACTTCTAAGACATAACCAAATCATTTCAAGCATATAAAACTAAAGGAGATGAGTAAAAGCTGACAAGTGCAATGAAAAGCTCAAATTTAATAACTTCCAAATGAACCAACTTAACCTGAATAAGAACTGTAGTATGCATGAGCTAGTTTGCTTAACAAGAATTCGGTTAAACCCCATAGACCCATACCTTACAAATTTATAAAAATATACTTTTAAAACAGTATGCTAATAACATCTCCACAATTACTGCCAATACATTCGTTAGTAACGAAGTGAATGGTACTTTTTTTCCCTCTCCTAATGAGCTGATTTATGTTTTAGGCATCATAGTACCTAATTTGAATTACATGAAATACAATACTTCTTTCATTACACAAAAGAGTCCCACTTTATAACGTTTGTAAATTTAATATTTGCCCCCAAATATAACCGAGTATCAATTAACTTGTTAGACATAATGACATGATAGTAAAATTATTATGATAAACTTGAGAACATTGTGTCACGGTATATTTACGACTTTTTCTTGCGGGAAAAAAAAAATCTACAGATGAAACTCTTCCAAGAAGAAAGAGAGTACTACCAAGAAAGGCAAACTATGGACATGTTTGTTTCAGAGCAGAGAATTATTTTCTGCTGATTGTTTCAGAACGGCTGTTGAATGATGAAAAGTCATCTATAAGCACAGTTCCGCAACCTAAATTTTTTTGACATGCCCATGCACATGTGTCGGACATGGTCCACACATCCTCAAACAGGTATCTAACACTTCTTATACAAGTCCACACTTTGAATACAATATTCCTTGGGTCGAGAATGTGTCCAACACTCGAGGACCCTTATCTCAACATGCCCAAAGGCCCAAAAGAACATGAGATAAAATATAATTTTAGATCATCATGAAAGTAATTGTTAAAAGAAACATATCAAAATTTATTACTGTGACAAAAGTGAAATAAGAAAAAACTAGTAAAAGTAACTAAGGAAGAAAGTGAAATAGTAACTGGCACAGATACCAGTATTTGAAATAGTGTTACCTTTATTTTGAAGTAGTTAAAGAGGGAGCGGTCTTTTCTTTCTCTTCTTGGGATTATTTGGGAAGGAGTTTGTTTATTCTATATATAGCGTCTCATTTGAATCTTGACGAATAAAGAACTCTTGATTATGACACTTAAAATTTAAGAGTTCTTTTATTCCTAATTTTAGAGCATATATAGGGAATTGTTATTCTTACAAGTTTTTTTTTTTTTGATAGTTTCACAAACCTCTCTTTGACATGAGTGTGGAATTTATTATTCATGTGAGATGTGAAAACTATTAAAAAGCTTGTGAAAATGACAATTCTCGAAATATATGTGAAAATTGTTTGACATGTCCCAAATACATCTGTATCTAGTAATTTTAAAATAAAAACTGATATTTTCAAATGAAATTTTAATATTTTCATATGTATGACCCATATATAGAGTCTATAGTAACGGTTTAATCGTCGTTATACATCTATAATAATACTTTTGATGGGATTTACATGTAAAAATATTAAAATCTTATGTAAAAATATCAATTTCCTTTTTAAATATATCTCATTAGCGTATTTGACAAATGTCGTAAGCTTTCAGCCATGTTGGTGAATCATGGCAAGTGGGTGTTTAAGTTGGAAGGTTGTACATTAGATAATACAAAACTGATATATTTATATGTGTTTTGATATTTTTAGATGTTATCTCTCGTATGAGTATAAAGTGTGATCCACTTTCATATGAGAGAGAATTATATAAAAATATTTAAAATACGTATAAAAATAGTGCTCCCCTAAATAATACACGAAAAGTTAAAAACCAGACAAAATTTATTTGCTATATAATATAAATAATTAGCGACAATTTTGGTAACAAAATTAAAAATAAAACTGTCACCATAAGGATCCAATTGCTAGAACTTCTCAGTATTTAGTGACAAACCTTTAAAAATTTGCCATTAATTTTACATTTCTTAGTGATGCAATTAATAATATTTGCCATAGAATTTAGGTCTTGTAGTGTTGAAAGGCCTTCATTAAATATTGCACGGAAAATGCATCGATTCTGATTTAAAAATATCGGTACCAAAATCGCACTTGTCGGTTCCCTAAATTTTTTAAAATGTAACCCAAGAATAACACGAATAAAACCAGATTAAAATTATAAAAAAAAATTATTTTTTCATAATAAAAAAATATGAAAAAAGGGAGTAAAGGTCTAAATAATTTAAATTTTGAACTAAACAAGATTACAACTAAGAAATCTCAATATATAAATCCTCTAATTTTAATTCATCTCTCATTTCTAAGATATATAATATGGAATATATATAAACATAAGTTCAAGAGTTGTGCACTATCAATTCAAATTTTTGGTGCAGAACAATGCAGTGTACCACTTGGTTAATATTATTTATCAAAATCACACCGCACTAATTTCGATTTAATTTTGTGCACAATAATCGCACCTACATGCACACGAGATCTCTATCTCTATCTCGACTATGTTTTTTTTATAGTGTTTAAGGATTTTGTTCTTTACTTATCTAAAATAAGATTTTATTTTTTATTTTTGCTTTTTCCTCCATATATTTATTATGATAATTTATAATATTATCTTTTGTAAGAAGATAAAACTATCATGAATGCCACAAGTTCAGTTGTTTAAGAGCTGAACAAAAACAATCGACGAGTTAAAAAATAAGAAGAATAAAAGTTGAATTACAATTTTTACCCCAATATTTTGATCAAAATCAATTTTCACCTTAGACTAATTTAGCAATTAAATACATTCCAAACAATTTTTTTCTGTCAAAAAGAGCACCTTCCAAAAATTACATATCCAACCACCAACCATTTTGTTATGAGATAATACGTGACATTAACTAAATGAATGCTATTAATGTCAAAACATTAAAACTTTGACTAAATTATTTATTTCAATTATAGCATGTTACTTTCTAGTTCAAAAACCTCCATATTACCCCCTTTAATCTCTCTTGCTCCAAAGTCGAATATAACTTTAAAGGTATTCAATCGCAAAAAGCATCGAAGATTAGTGGTGTCATTGCTTTGAAAGTCTATTCAACTACTATTGGAACCTCATGATGGTCACATTTAATTCCTCTTGACCAAAATTAATAGTATCCAGGTCTCATATTTTTTCATATGAAACCGTAATTATCATCACTGAGATTCCGGTCAACTTCGTCGCATTTTTGATTATTGCATTAATTTTGAGCAATTAAACAAGATTTACCTTTTCTCACCCATTATTAATTGATTGTATCGGTGCATACAACTCTATTATACAAAATTAATACCGGTCATCTCACTCAGATTCCTATCTACTTCATTGCATTTTTTATTATTGCATTCATCCCAATCAATTGAACAACATTTATTTTTTCTCATCCATTATTAATTAATTGTATCGGTGCTTACAGTTCTATTGCTCATAATTAATACCGATTATTTCATCGAGCTTCTTACGGTAGCAAAATCAATTCATGGAAGGAAAGTCTTCTTTTCTCCAACTCATTCATTTCGATAAGTCTTATATTTCGTCTTTGAGTTGCTTGATTTTGCTCAAATTAGTTGTCTACATTGCTTTATTAAGTTATTGTGTAAATGTGGTTTAATGGCGAAAAAACATGTTTTTCAAATCGCATATGCTGCTTGCTTGCTTGGGGATAAAATCATTGAACAAATGTTTGAATTATACAATTTGTTGTGCGAAAATTTATTTGGGATATAGTTAATCACTAAAATTAGTAGCTAGCTAGTTTTCTGAGAATTAATGAATTGTGCACAATAATCGCACCAACATGCTACATGCACACAAGATCTTTGTCTCGACTATGTTTTCTATAGTGTTTAAGGAGACCATATTTTCTATTATATTCTAGGTTTTTGTTCTTTACTCATCTAAAATAAGATTTTCTATTTTACTTTTGCTTTTTCCTCCATATATTGTTATGATAATTTAAAATACTATATTTTGTGAGAAGATAAAACTATCATGAATGCCACAAGTTTTGTTGTTTGAGAACTGAACAAAAACAATCAACTAGTTTAAAAATAAAAAGAATAAAAGTTAAAGTACAATTTTTACCCTAATATTTTGATCAAAATCAATTTTCGCCCTAGACACATTTAGCAATTAAATACACTCCAAACATTATTTTTTTGGGTCAAAAAGAGCACATTCCGAAAATTATATATCCAACCATTTTGTTATGAGATAATACATACGTTACACCATCTAAATTAATGCTATTAATGGAAAAACATTAAAACTTTGACTAAATTATTTATTTCACTTCTAGCATGTTCCTTCCTAGTTCAAAAACCTCCATATTTACGCCTTTAATCTCTATTGCTCCAGAGTCGAATATAACTTTAAAGGTATATTCAATCGCAAAAGCCACCCAAGATTAGTGATGCCGTTACTTTGAAAGTCTTTTCTACTGCTATTGGAACCTTATCACAGGGACAATATAGTTGGCATAATTAAAAGAATTTTAGTATACGTAATGACTTATACAATGATTTTTTGTAAAATGGTAGGTCCCATAAGACAATTAAAAGAATTTTGCTATGCGTAATAATCTATACAATGATCCTTTGTAAAATAGTGAGTCTCATATTTTAATTGTCTTATGGGGCCCACTATTTTACAAAGAATTATTCTATAAATCATTGTATGGATCATTACGTATAACAAGGCTCCAATTAAAATAATAGACTCACAATTTTACAAAAGATCATTACACAGATCATTATATAAGTCATTACGTATAACAAAATTGTAATTAAAACCATCACATTTCATACCTCTTAACCAAAATTAATAGTACATAGGTCTCATATTTTTCATATGAAACCGTAATTATCACCGCTGAGATTCCGATCGACTTAATCACATTTTTGATTATCGCATCAATTTCGATCAATTAAACAAGATTTGCCTTTTCTCACCAATTACTAATTGATTGTATTGGTGCATACAGTTCTATCGCAAAAAATTAGCACCGATCATCTCACTGAGATTCCTATCTATTTCATCGTATTTTTCATTATTGCATCAATTCCAATCCATTAAACAAGATATGCCTTTTCTCACACATTAGTAATTGATTGTATCGGTGTTTACAACTCAATCGCACAGAATTAGCACCGATCATCTCATTGAGATTTCTATCGACTTCATCGCCTTTTTTGATTATTACATTCACCTCGATCAATTGAACAAGATTTGCTTTTGCTTATCCCGGTGCTTACAACTCTATCGCTCAGAATTAACATCAATTATTTCATCGGGCTTCTTACGGTGGCAAAATCAATTCATAGAAGGAAAGTCTTCTTTCATCCAACTCATTCATTTCGATAAGTCTTATAGTTCGTCTCTGATTTGCTTAATTTTGCTTAAATTTGTTGTCTATATTGCTCTATTAAGTTATAAATTTGTGCCATTGTGGTTTAATGGCAACAAGCATATTTTTCAAATCGCATATGCTTGCTTGGTTGGGGATAAAATCATTGAACAAATGTTCGAATTATACAATTTGTCGTGTGAAAATTTATTTGGGATACATTTAATCACCAAAATTAGTAGCTAGCTAGTTTTCTGAGTATTTAATGAATAGTGCAGGAGGAGCAAGTACTGGCATCCCTATTGCAGCCCGCGGGCTCAGTGTTCTACTGGTTGATCATGATACGACTTCTTACATGTAGCATCTGTCCTTGAACGAAACTCCTATAAAGGTAAAACTACTTTTTTTTCCCTCTTACTTTCATGCCACCAATATTAAAGACTTATTTATAATATAAAACTTGTTGAACCTTGATGTAATTAATCTTTTCTATTTTTATCGCTGAAAATAAAGACTCACTCTAGATAATATTTAATTTAACTATCCGTCTGAGGATAAAATTTTTATTATTATTTTAAGTAATCCCAACTTAAATGTCTAGTTATCTTAAATAATTTATTTTTTTACAATAATTTGTCTATAATATCTTTAGTATTAATTGTCATATTTCTAGTCACTATGCATATTTATGGAGCATCACTACTTATGTTCAGAAAACTATGCAATTAAATGAAAATTTAAATATAAATAATTTTGTGATTTTATCATTTTTTTTAATATACGCAAAAAGTCAATCAGAACTTTCATCCTGGATGGAGGGAGCATGTGGATTGCAATTATTTTCTTGTCACTTCTATAGTTCTATGTCCATTGCATTTCCTTTTCTTCTATAGTAATTTATGTAATGCAACTAAAATTTACAAAATAATAAAACTGTGAATTAAAAGAGAGAAAATAATATATGAATCTCAATCAGAAAGTAGGACTCAATAGTTCACATTTAGCGAAGAACTGTTACTCTGCTAGTGCATATATAGTGCAAAAATGTTGGTGCACGTGTACAATTATTAGCGCACGTAAAATTATTTATCTTCGTCCTCTAAAGCATGTCAAAATTTTGAGTATACTTGACAAGTGTGTGTGTATATATATATATATATATAATAAAATTTGTGATGAACGAAGGTACTATTAGAATATGAAATTTTCATAATTTTGATATGAAAAATACTTTTTACATATGTAGTGATGTCCGCCACAGAAGCAAGGATTATAAAGATAATAGAAGCTTTGGGGAAAGGGGCATGCTTCTTCTTTACAAAACCTGTGTCTGAAAAAGTACTTCATAATTTATGGCAACATGTGTGGCGAAAGAGAATGTCCATGAGAACTAACGAGGACAAACATATCTCCCAAGCTAAATCTAATTATTCTCCAAGTGAGGGGACTACTAATTATGGCAAAAGAAGATCACGTGCGACAAGTGACAATAACTTACATACGGTCAGTTGTGTGTCTACTTCACGAAATTCAAATCTTTTTTTTCGAAACAAAATTCATCGCATATGTAATATTTTCTTCTATTAACCGACTTTTTAAATTCTTTTTCTTTTTTGATCTTTAACAAAAGTACTCTAAAACTCAACGGGGAGGCGTATCTGAACCTCGTGCAAGTTATGTGCTTCAAAAGCAAGACCAATTCCCTTCTGGCAGTTCATCGAATGTCAACAGGCAATCAGATGAGAGCAGTTGCGACAACAATTCTCCTTAGCAGGTTAATTCTTAAATAAATTTCCATTATTTAAGCTTACTTTATTTCTTACTAAATATGTCAACGGTTTATTTATGAGAATTAGGCTAATAATCTGACAGCTTATATTGATCTTTGGTGTTCTTAGCCGTCAGATTCAGAGATTAAATTGGGGGTCTTTGGTGTTCTTACCTTCAGACTCGGAGAATAAATGGGGGAGGTGTAGGACTATTGCAGCTGGAGGATAAAGGAAGCTTTGTGTCCATGTAGTATCATGTTAGACCTTGATTGTTTTTAAAAACTTGCGGTTTGAGTCGGATAATTTGTTGGTTTAAATTTTGGATTTCATGGTTAAGTAGACCCAAAACTCTTTATGGTTTGTAAAAATAGGGAAGACAATACGGCGGGTTGCATAACCCCTCTTGGACGCCCTCTAATTTTAAAAAAGTAAACCCGCTACCGAGCGAATTTTGGGTTCACCAAGAGTATTCACAGGGCCTAATTTCTTTATTTTCAATGTTACATATGTGTGCGTGAGAGAGAGAGAGAGAGAGAGAGAGAGGGGAGAGGCGAGGATTCAAGGCACATTGCATCCCTGTGTACAAGTGCTCTTTTACAAGTTTAGGATACATACAAGTGGAAATGTTTCCGACTTGAATCAGTTATATGATTCAACAACAGAGTAGTATGCTAGTGTATCTATGTTGGTACAGCTATAGAGGAAAACAACAGACTAGATCTCACCAGCCAAAAGGATAGTCGCACAAGTTGATAGTTAATGATTTCAGAGTTGTTTCTAGGTGGGGGAGAAATGTAGTACTTAATTAATATCTGTTGTGATTAGCTTATACTTCTGCGGGTTCGATTAGTGGCGCCGCTCGCTTACCGAAGAGCGAGACCCCAACTACCCTCTCTCTCTCTCTCTCACACACACACGCAAACTTATGTAACATTGAAAATAAAGAAATTAGGCCCTATGGATACTCTTGGAGAACCCAAAATTCGCTCGGTAGCGGGTTTACATTTTTAAAATTAGAGGGCGTCTAAGAGGGGTTATGCAACTGATAAGAATTAATTTAGAGCAGAGAATGTGAAGAAGATTAAGAGAAGCATAAAGAAGTTACTGGGCAAATTTCACATCTTCATTAAGCTCATTCCCTCCTTTAAATAGGCTTACAACTGAAAAGAAAAACAAACCTTAACAACTAGACCCACTAACAGGAAATGCTAATACCATTATGCTTATTCAATAGCAAATGAAACCAACTACCACGTCTCCACTACTCCACTCTCTCAAGCATTACTTGCATGGACTTGCATGGCTCCGAGAATAGCGGCACGTATCATTCCCCCGCACTTAAAGATCCTTGCCCTCAAGGATAAGATCAGGATAAGTCCGGTTCTTGTTGAGCATTGTTTACATTCCCGAGGCTTGGGTGTGGTGAATCTTCAATCATAAACAATTGTGGTCGTTCGCAACGATGTCCTGGGTGAACTTCTCATCACAATAGTAGCACAATCCCTCCTCGCGATGTTCTGGCGCTTCTTGGTTGGTGATCCGACGGACAGTTGTTGGTGGGGTATTGACACTTGGATTTATCCATTGGTTCGGTGGAGGGCCTAGTACGCCCGCTGTTGGGTTGGTTGGCACCTTTGGCGGCACTTCAATTGGTTGGGAGCGAAATGGTTGAGTTGACTTCTTTTGTAACTAGTTTTGTTCTTCAATCAGTCGAGCGACTCTAATTGTATCTGCTAAGGTGCTGGGTTGTTTGATCTTCACGTCTAAGCGAATGTCATCACGTAGTCCGGCAATAAAACAACCAATTAGGAAGTGTTCAGGCAGACCGTCGACTCTATGGGACAGCTGTTCGAAGGCTTCTTGATAAGCTACTACAGTTGTGGTTCGCTTAAGGCGAGTCAGGGCTTCCGACGAGTCTTCGTAGTCAGTTGGGCCAAATCGTAGCAGCACAGCGCTAGTGAATTCCTCCCAAGTGAGAGGCCCGCGAAATTTCGTCAACCACCTTTGCCATTGCAAGGCAATTCCCTCGAGATGGAAGGAATCCAGCTGAAAATGTTGGTCAGGTGCAATATGTTTGAAATCAAAAGATTGCTTTGCTTTGCATTTCCAACCAGTTGGGTCCTTGCCGCTGAATTTCGGAAAGGATAGCTTGAGGTATTGATGAGGGTGATCATTGTTGGGGATAGAACGATTTGCATTTGACGAATGTGAGAACTCTCCAGAGGCCAAAGGGTTGATTTCAGGATAGCTAGTGTGTGGCCTTTGCGAATGTCGAAGAGCTTGAAGCTCGGTTAACACCGTTTGTAAGGCAGCATTAACTTGATCGAGGTTTGATTCGTGCCATGCCAATATTTCCTGGACTTCATTACGAAATTCCGCTTTCGTTTGCCACGGGTGTCCATGGTCGGAACCTGGCTCTGATACCATTGATAAGAATTAATTTAGAGCAGACAAAGTGAAGAAGATTAAGAGAAGCATAAAGAAGTTACTGGGCAAATTTCACATCTTCATTAAACTCATTCCCTCCTTTAAATAGGCTTACAATTGAAAAGAAAAACAAACCTTAACAACTAGACCCACTAACAGGAAATGCTAACTAACACCATTATGCTTATTCAATAACAAATGAAACCAACTACCACGTCTCCACTACTCCACTCTCTCAAGCATTACTTGCATGGCGCCGAGAATAGCGGCACGTATGCGGTATTGTCTTCCCCATCTTCACAAACCATAGAGAGTTTTGGGTCTACTTAACCATGAAAAAAGCTTCATAAAGTACCGAAACACAAAATCCAAAATTCAAAACAACAAATTATCCGACTCAAAACACAAGTTTTTAAAAACCATCAAGGTCTAACATGATACTACATGGACGCAAAGCTTCCTTTATCCTCCGGCTGCAATAGTCCTACACCTCCCCCATTTATTCTCTGAATCTGACGGCTAAGAAAACCAAAGACCCCCAATTTATTCTCTGAATCTGACGGCTAAGAATGCCAAAGATCAATATAAGGTGTCAGACTATTAATCTAATTCTCATAAATAAATCGTTGACATATTTAGTAAAAAATAAAGTAAGCTTAAATAATGGAAATTTATTTAAGAATAACCTGCTAAGGAGAATTGCTGTCGCAACTGCTCTCATCTGATTGCCTGTTGACATTCGATGCACTGCCAGAAGGGAATTGGTCTTGCTTTTGAAGCACATAACTTGAACCAGGTTCAGATAAGCCTCGCCGTTGAGTTTGAGAGTACTTTTGTGAAAGATCAAAAAATAAAAAAAATTAATAAAAAAGTCGGTTAATAGAAGATAAAAATTACATATGTTATGAATTTTGTCTCGAAAAAAAAGTTGACACACAACTGACCGTATTTAAGTTGTCACTTATCGCACATGATATTCTTTTGCCATAATTAGTAGTCCCCTCACTTGGAGAATAATTAGATTTAGCTTGGGAGATATGTTTGTCCTCGTTAGTTCTCATGGACATTCTCTTTCGCCACACATGTTGCCATAAATTATGAAGTACTTTTTCAGACACAGGTTTTGTAAAGAAGAAGCATGCCCCTTTCCCCAAAGCTTCTATTATCTTTATAATCCTTGCTTCTGTGGCGGACATCACTACATATGTAAAAAGTATTTTTCATATCAAAATTATGAAAATTTCATATTCCGGCAGTACCTTTTCTGCATGTTCATCACAAATTTTAATATATATATACTGTTGTAGCAAACAAATGTAAGTGTTAAATTGGCTTTAAAACTGTCTGCCGTTACGACATGGCCAAAAAATTATATATATATCACACATCAAGTATACTCAAAATTTTGACATGCTTTAGAGGATGAAGATAAATAATTTTATGTGCACCAACCTTTTTGCACTATATATGCACTAACAGAGTAACAGTTGTTCACCAAATGTAAACTATTGAGTCCCACTTTCTGATTGAGATTCATATATTATTTTCTCTCTTTTAATTCACAATTGTTGGTGCATACAGTAGTATTCAGACAAAGAGCCGTTCTAAATTAAAAATAGATTTTTAAAATGACGTCTTAAGAAAAAAAAATTCAAATATATCTCTAATACTTGTTAGAAATATATTATCGGTGGTATGGTAGTACTCAATTTCTCTAATATATAAGTAATGACATTAAAGGAACTTTAAATGACTTCTCGGTCTAAAAATATAAATAGATTTTTAATTTTGAAATTAATGAAAGGAGAAATGAATTTTTAATTTTGGAACAGAGATATAATTTGAATCAGCTTACAGAGGATAGGCATTTCCTTAATGAGTTGGACACACTCAATAAACTTGAACATGTCCATTTCTTGCATGTCCAGATCAGCCAGGACAACATCAAATTCTTCAGTGTTTTCTCGAAGCATGGCCAATGCAGTGGCTGCTAGTTTAGTTGATGTAACTGTAAGAAAAAGAAGAAGAAGATGGTATTATTTATTACACATGAATTCGACACTATTTTAATTTTGGATTATTCACGTCATGTTGAAATTTTTTCTAAAATAAAATAAAAGAATCTTTATTCACGTCATGTTGAAAAATTTTCAAAAAAAAATGAAAATAAAAACATATTTATTTGAAGTTTATTATTAATTTGGAATTTTAGTTGGATTACATAAATTATTATAGAAGGAAAGGCAATGCAATGGACATAGAACTATAGAAGTGATAAGGAAAATAATTGCAATCCATCCACATATTAGTTAGCGTCAAATTAACTCTTAGCTAGCGTGAGTCTTTATTTTCAGCTATAAAAATAGAAAAGATTAAATGCAACATGGTTCAACAAGTTTTATATAATAAATAAGTCTTTAATATTGGTGGCATGGAAAAAAAAAAGAGTAGTTTTACCTTTATAGGTGTTTCGTTCGAGGAGAGATGCTACATGTAATAAAGAAGTAGGGTCATGATCAACCAGCAGAACGCGTAGCCCGCGAGCTGCAATAGGGATGCCACAACTTGCTCCTCCTCCTGCACAATTCATTAAATTCTCAGAAAACTAGCTAGCTACTAATTTTAGGGATTAAATGTATCCCAAATAATTTTTCACACAACAAATTGTATAATTCGAACATTTGTTCAATGATTTTATCCACAACCAAGCAAGCATATGCGATTTGAAAAACATGTTTTTTGCCATTAAACCACAATTCGCACAAATTCATAACTTAGTAGAGCAATATAGACAACAAATTTAAGCAAAATAAAACAAATCAAAGACGAACTATAAGACTTATCGAAAAGAATGCGTCGGATGAAATAAGACTTTCCTTCCATGAATTGATTTTGCCGGCGTAAGAAGTCCGATGAAATAATAGGTGCTAATTCTTAGTAATAGAGTTGTAAGCACCAGGATTAGAAAAATCAAATCTTGTTCAATTGATCGGGGTGAATGTAATAATTAAAAAATGCGATGAAGTCGATAGGAATCTCAGTGAGATGATCGGTGTTAATTCTGTACGATTGAGTTGTAAACACCGATACAATCAATTAATAATGGGTGAGAAAAAGCGGATCTTGTTTAATTGATCGGAATTGATGCAATAATAAAAAATGTGATGAAGTAGATAAGAATCTCAATGAGATAACCGGTGCTAATTTTGTGCGATAGAGTTGTATACACCGATTCAATCAATTAATAATGGGTTAGAAAAGGTAGATCTTGTTTAATTGATCGGAATTGATGCGATAATAAAAAAATGCGATGAAATCGATCGGAATCCCAGCGGTGATAATTACGATTTCATATGAAAAATATGAGATCAAGGGACTATTAATTTTGGTCAAGAGGTATGAAATGTGATGGTTTTAATTATACCAATTCTATTGTCCCCGTGATAAGGTTCCAATAGCAGTTGAAGAGACTTTCAAAGTAATAGCATCACTAATCTTGGATGGCTTTTGCGATTGAATATACCTTTAAAGCTATATTCGACTCTGGAGCAAGAGAGATTAAAGGTGTAAATATGGAGGTTTTTGAGCTAGGAAGGAACATGCTAGAAGTGAAATAAATAATTTAGTCAAAGTTGTAATGTTTTGCCATTAATAGCATTAATTTAGATGATGTAACGTATGTATTATCTCATAACAAAATGGTTGGATATATAATTTTCGGAATGTGCTCTTTTTGACCCAAAAAAATAATGTTTGGAGTGTATTTAATTGCTAAATGTGTCTAGGGTGAAAATTGATTTTGATCAAAATATTAGGGTGAAAATTGTACTTTAACTTTTATTCTTTTTATTTTTAAACTAGTTGATTGTTTTTGTTCAGTTCTCAAACAACAAAACTTGTGGCATTCATGATAGTTTTATCTTCTCACAAAATATAGTATTTTAAATTATCATAATAATATATGGAGGAAAAAGCAAAAGTAAAATAGAAAATCTTATTTTAGATGAGTAAAGAACAAAAACCTTGAATATAATAGAAAATATGGTCTCCTTAAACACTATAGAAAACATAGTCGAGACAAAGATCTTGTGTGCATGTAGCATGTTGGTGCGATTATTGTGCACAATTCATTAATTCTCAGAAAACTAGCTAGCTACTAATTTTAGTGAATAACTATATCCTAAATAAATTTTCACACAACAAATTATATAATTCAAACATTTGTTCAATGATTTTGTCCCCAACCAAGCAAGCAGCATATGCGATTAGAAAATCATGTTTTTTTGCCATTAAACCACATTTGCACAAATTTATAACTTAATAAAACAATATAAACAACAAATTTGAGCAAAATAAAGCAAATCAGAGACGAAATATAAGATTTATTGAAAGGAATGAGTTGGAGAAAAGAAGACTTTCCTTCCATGAATTGATTTTGCTACCGTACGATGCCCGATGAAATGATCAGTGTTAATTCTGAGCAATAGAGCTGCAAGCACCGATACAATTAATTATTAATGTGGGAGAAAAAGCAAATCTTGTTCAATTGATCAGGATGAAATCAATAATTAAAAATGCCATGAAGTTGATAAAAATCTCAGTGAGATGATGGGTGCTAAACACCGATACAATCAATTAATAATGGGTGAGAAAAGACAAATCTTATTTTATTGATCAGAATTGATGAAATAATAAAAAATGCGATAAAGTCGATTGTAATCTCAATAATTACGGTTTCATATGAAAAATGTGAGACCTAACTACTGTTTAGTTTGGTCAAGAGGTATGAATGGGATGGTTTTAATTATGTCAATTCTATTGTCACCGTGATGAGATTCCAATAGCGATTAACGAGACTTTCAAAGTAATGGCACTGCCATTCTTGGGTGCTTTTTGCGGTTGAATATACCTTTGAAGTTATATTCGACTTTGGAGGGGGAAAGGTTAAAGTGGTAATGTAGAGGTTTTTGAACTAGGAAGGAAAATACTAGAAGTGACAATCAATTTAGCTACCGTAGGAAGCCCAGTGAGATGAACGATGCTAATTCTATGTGACAAAGCTGTAAGCATAGATATAATCAATTAATAATGGGTGAGAAAAGGCAAGTTCTGTTCAATTAATAATGGGTGCGAAAAGACAAAACTCTCCTTCCAAGATATATTATTACATATCATTTATTTAATTACTTATTTATTAAGGGTTCCTTTTATCTAACTAATACAACTTGGAGGGAGAGTTTTGCCACAAAAAAATTCGAGGGAGAGTTTTGTCAGAAAAAAAGTTTGAGAGAGAATTTTACAAAAATAATACAAACTGGAGGGACGATTTTATATTTTAGTCGACCAATAATTTTGAACCTGCAAATAAAATTTAAAAAAAAAACAATTACAGTATCAGATAATTTATTTTACAACGACCATAGGTCCTGAACTCCTGATGTACATTTTAATAAGAACAGTTAAATAGGAAACATTTGTAAAAATATTTCCTTCAGTTGAAAAACAGACACTTGCTATGTATCCTTAAAAACAAAATCACAATATCGTAATTAGCAAATATCATGTAAATAGTGATACTTTTCAGGTATTTTACAATATTTGTATTTATATTGACTACATGTAAATAAATATATATTACTTAAGAATTTTCAGATATCTTAATTTAGCTTTTAAAGTTAAATTAACTATTATATTTCGAAATGGAGAGAGTAAAATATAAGGGTCCCATTTTTATTCTAGGGAATCAGTTGTGAATCATAATTTTTTTTAATTATTTGAATTTACTTAAATGTTGAAAATAATTTTTTTTATAATAAATACTTCACATGTTAGAGTAATTATTATTGTAATTAAATTACTAAATATATTACAACGGTAATTAATTTGCTTGAGGGCATTAGTTAATAAATTTAGGAAATTGATATTTTTACAATTTAATTTAATATTTTCAGAAGATCAAATAGGATCCATTTATGAAAATATCAAATTAACTTGTGAAAATATCAATTCTCATATAAAATTGATATTTTTATAAATTATTTTGATATTTTCACAAAATTAAATAGAACTCATTTATAAAAATATTAAATTAATTTATAAAAATATCTGTTTCTTATATTTATTTGATGGTATTCATGCAGTGGAGGTCTCTTAATTCTGACAATCAGATTATACCGGTCATCCATATACTAATAGCATAGTTAATTACAGGACATACCGTAACTGACGCCCGTCCTAAATAATATGGTCAGAGGGAAAAACTTGCAATGACCACATTAATTTCAAAAAAGGAATTGTTATTTTTATATAATTTTTTTTATATTTCTCAAGACATTACTTATATAAATATGTGTTGTGTTTATTATTCTTTTGTAACGAGAATATTGTGAAATTATTAATTTTTTTTATAAAAATATTAAAATTTTATTTAAAAATCAAAATTAAACTATTATTATTAAACGAAAGGTGTATATTGTTCCGTTGAGTTCAATACATGTTTTTCATTCAAATAAATACATACACCATTAGACTGTCTTACATTAATTAAAAAGTATCATATCCCATATATACTAAAATATTTAATGTTAGAAGAACCCAACGAAAATAATAATATATATTTATCCTAGGGGAGCCAAATTGTACATATGTGACTTTAGCTGCCTATTTACGTAAATGAGTAAGGTTTAATTTTATGGAAGAATTATATTTATTAGTATATTTTTAAAAAAATATTATAACAAAAGTGTATACATAAAATATTTATAAAATTAGTACATCTTTAATATTTAATTTTCAAATTAGTGCATTGTTATTTCTTTAATTTAGTTAGGCGATTTAATGGGTAGTTAGTTCCAAAATTCAAAATTCAAAAGTCAAATTAATTAATAATATCTATATCACCAAATACTATGATATTTCTTTTCTTTTGTCTTCTTCAAACTTCCTCCGCCGTTTTCTCTTTCCTCTATTTTCTCTTCTTCTGTCGCTTTTTTTCATCTTCACTAAAACTTCATACGCCGCTTTCTCTCTCCTCCATTTTCTTCGTCGCTATCTTGACTTCATCTTCACGTTCATGGCGGTGTCAATGATCGGCGTCGTCATAACCACCGACAATCCCTTCTACACCACTGCTAATAAGTTCATGGTGGCGTCAATGGAGTCTTCACGTTCATGGTTGGATTTCTCAATTTCTCTAGGTAACAAAACACTAGTATGGAGGTAATCAAACAATAGTATGTCGATTTTTTGTTGTATTTAATCTAGGTAACCAAATACTAGTATAGAGGTAACAAAACACTATTATGGAGGTAACCAAACACTATTATGACGATTTTTTGCTGCAGTAAATTTAGGTAACCAAACACTAGTATGGAGGTAACTAAACATTAATATGGAGATAACACATTCCTGAATATGTACTAATTAGTTTTTTCGTGCAGTAAATCTAGGTAACCAAACACTAGTATGAAAGTAACCAATTCCTGAATGTGTAGTAACTAATTTTTCGTGCAGTAACTCTAGGTAACCAAACACTAATATGGTGGCAATCAAATACTAGTATGGAAGTAACTAATTCCTGAATTTACTTATATTCAGTATGTACCTATATTTCTTGTTTATCGGCGCTTATTATAACTTAAGTTATGTAACGATCATGGTCTTCTTTTTTTCCTCAGAGTGGTGATCAACTATGATTTTCCATTAAATTTCGAATGTGGGGTAGAAAGGATTGACCATGGTTATGACGGCGCCGATCATTGACGCTACCATGAACGTGAAAACGAACTTGACAGAGTTTTAGAGAATATGACTTTAATTATACTTCATGGCATTGGTATTCTAATGGAGTCAAAATAGAAGAGAGAGAGAGAGAGATGAAGAAATTGAATTGAATTCAAGTAATTTAATTTACTTCTTCTTGATTTAAGGGATTTGTGGAATTTAATTACTTCTCCTTGATTTAAGGGATTTGTGAAACTAAAATGATTTAATGTGAGTATTGTATTGCACTTTTTTTTATAATTATTTGGTATATGCATTAATTTTATATTTTTTTCTTAATTGTTGTATATTATTGTAAACAACCCTAATTTTATTTTCTTGGAAAAAGGAAAACAAGGTTGGGACATTACAGAATAAACACAAAACAAGAAAGTTGGGGGAAATTTGTTGTCATGTGCATGTCTCTTTGCACCAAGCCCATCCCAAACTTTACTCTTGGTACGCAATTAGTTAAAAGCTCGAGTCAGCGAGAATCTAATACAAAGTATACTTTTCATATGAATTACAAATAAGGCCTGAGATAAATCGTACACAAATATTAACTTTTACTTTGCAAAAAATAACACTGAGCTTCCTTATTTATACATTACATTTGAATGAGTAGGAGGACAGAGAGTCTGAAAAATGATTCATAGCAAATGATTGTCATAGATACTATTTCAACAAACTGATCTTACACCGTTCATATGAAGATGTAACGATGAAAAAAGGGAAAAAAAATATCCAGCCGCTACAAGGGAATTTAGAAACTACTTTTACTGCCGATTATATATATAGTTTGGATTAATATCTTTTAGGTATGGATTTATTTATTAGAAAAATCAAGGTTGAAGCATGCATGCTGCTATAAAGTTGAAATAAATATTAGAACAAGTGGATGAAAATGATTTAATTAGAGGCCAACAAATAATATTGCTGAAGCAGTACGTAGCTATCTTCAACTGTCATCATTATGTAGTTTAAGTTATCAAATCAACTTCATTCCAAAACTAATATTTTTTAATCAGCACATTTTTTAACGGATAAATGCAATCCAAATCTAACAAAAATCTGGTCTTTCGCTATTGACAACACTTCAGCGAAATTACTCATTAAATCTGTACGTGTAAATAAAAAGCTACGCATGTCTAATTTGCCACTCAAGGGGTCTATAAATCGTCTTTCAAGAAATAAATAAATTTATGTTTCTAAAAGTATCTTCAAAATTAACTAATTAGTAGTGAAGATGTAATGCAAGAAATGTTAGCGGAAAAAGGAAGAAATTACTGTGTCCGAAAAGTGAAAAGGTGTAAAAATAAACGTCGGTGTACATTTAAAGTTTCAGTGAGCAGCCTCATCTTAATAGTCAGTCATCAAAAGACGTCCAGCTTACAACTGAGATGAGCTTTCTTGCATGTTAACGTTTCATGTAGTAAAACATGAGAAATTTGGTATACGTTAATATGCATAGCCAAGTCATGGTTTTCATTATAATTTATCACAATCACAATGCACCATTCCAAGTAAATTTTACATAAAATGGTGCTTCCCTTGAGATTAAGAAACCCAACACTCCATAACAATATTAGGACAACCAATGGAGCATCAGATGTAGAAGGATGAACAATCTTCCCTAAATGTGTATATACAGCAATGTATAAGCATATTTGAGACATAGAACTGTTCGAATTGATCAATGTAACAAGAACAGAGTTAAAACTTCTAGAGACACTAAGCTGCAAACTTCTTTTTTCCATTATGTAATAGCAGTACATACTTCTACTGATCTTATTGAGTTTGAAAATCTGTCCTTGTCTGTTTCTTCCCTACAGACAAACCTAGTATTAATACCTTCTCCCACTTTCCATTCCATCCCTCCCACTTTCCATTCCATCCTGGATAGGACTATCCATGCCATGGTGAGATTGGATATATACATTCTCGGGCTCTGCCGAACGTATACCAAGACAATTGATGTTGCTAGATGAGGACTGATTGCCATTTCGGGATTCTGCCAATGTCTGGAAGTACACATGGGGTCCCCAGCCTGCAGGAAAGCCAGCAGTGCTCTATGTAAGTTGCTGGTCTCAGATAAAGAAATGAATTAGAAGACAACATAAAGTACAAAAAAATGGAGTAAATAATTTGATTGATTCAGCTATATCAAAAAAAAAAGGCGTAAAAATATACACCTGCTATGAGTTCGGCATGAGGTGGAATAACACAACTAGATATGCATAAGAATGAGAGTTAGCATGAAAATGGCACTTCGGGTTTTGATTACATAATCTCAGCAGTAGACAAGTATTAGTATAATCCAAGGACAATTGAAATTTTTTGGTTTTTGGCGTCCTGCCTTGTCAGCCCAAAGATAAAGTGAGTATAGTAAATTTTCACTGGTCTTGGATTTCAAATTGAGTTTCCATCCTCAATCCTCTTATCGATGCAGCACACATGCACAAATACATACCAGAAGTGCTTGTCATAGACTAGAACGAAGGAAGGTGAGAACCATTTTCCAGAAAAGATTCTCAATTATGCAAGAGATGCTCCACTCTATACTGAAAGTTTTGAAACCAATGTGTTGCATTAAGCTTTATTAGCTTTCAAATAATCATAGGACATACAGAACCGATTAGAATTGTCAAGAAAGGATATGCAGAAATTTAGTACTCCACTTCCAAAAGCATACTTGTGGCTGCTAGCTGGGTATAAACAACATAAGTAATTAGAGAAGTTCTCCGAGAGCATACAAGAAAGATGAAATGGTTTTAGAGAGAGTTGAGACTTATGAAAGGAGTACAAGAGAGATGGGTTGTTTTAATAAAGACGTAAGACTTCAGATATATGATTATGGTGCATCTTGGTTCGGACAGGAATTTAAGGAGTTGATGAGAATTAGGGGTGTGTCAAGATAATGTATAGGAGTAATAACAGAGAATTGTATCATGCTGATCAGTGCCAGAAACAAATGATTTGCTGAAGTTTGCAGGGATGCTTAATTTGAGTGTGGTTAGACTGTGGGGGTTCGATGGAGCAGTAAGGTATTAATGGAGTTCTGTTGTGAATTGAGGTGCCAATGGTGGCGATTTGGTTGAAGCTAGGATCGAAATTGGAGTCGCTAGTTATCATTTATACTGTGGTGTTTTTTCCTTAAAATTTCACTTAGCGTTGATATCAACAAATGAGTATGGATCTTTATAAATATTCATATCACAGCCAATTATAGAACCAAACAGACAATAGCAAGCAAATACTACATTAGAATCAGTAAGGATAAAAGAAATACCATCAACATCATATGGGGGTGGAAAGAATTGCAAGTAACAAAATGAAGCAATTGTTATCCCTGCACAGAGGAAGAGGGGCAAAAAAATAATATTATGCATAATAAAAACATAAACTAAGTCGTTAATTCTATATTTTATCACAAAACACAACCTAGAACACCTCCAACAAATACATCTTGCCAATGATGCCAATAGTCGTCAACTCGTGAGACTCCCACTAAAGCTGCAACAAGCAAGGGAAGAAAGACAATGCAGAGCTTTGCAACATGGCCTCTACGATCAAATACCCTGACTTTCCCTGACAAGTACCAGGCCAGAAAACCAAGACCGGCAAACGACCCTACATATTGGTGACACAAAATCCCATACACTTGTGATTAATTTGCTATGAACTGAAAATATACTATGAGGAAACAAACATTGTAGGACATCCTTTTGCACACCACAAGAAAAAATGACATGTCACCTTAATGTGCTCCAAAAAATGTATGAAGATTTATAAGTCGGACCTCCAAATCGTACTCTTAATAAAAACATAAGAAACTTCTATACATAAATTTTAGCATTAGGCCTCCCTAACTGGAATGATTTCAAATTCCATTAAAGAAATATCAGTTGATTCTTTCTAACTACGATTTAAATAAATAAATACATACTTTGATTCAGAGTCAGGCTGTGATCACTAGAAAGTTATAAAGATCTAAACTCTAAAAAGAACTTCTAGTGCTGACTAAGGCTGATCTAAAGTCTACTGGAAAAACAATTGACTTTGGGTATCCAATGGAAGGTTGTTTTTCCCTGTCAAAACATTCTACTTAAAATACTACAGTGTTTGATTATGTGCATTCTATCTTTGTGACAACTGACTACTACAAAGTACAAGCTGGTTTACTAATGCCATTTACATTCAACGAAGTAGAGGCACAAGAAGCTAGATAGTGGGGGAAACTATTAATAAAAAAGGCTTCTACAAAACAAATAGATGACTAGTAGCGTAACTCTTTATGTTATCTTAGGTTAAGAGATATAATGTCAGGTTTATAAAAGAATGCAGTTGCATATATTTATAAATATTTATCACAAATAAAAATGTAACTAGGATATGGTTGACCAACTTACAGGAAGTATGTCCGCTCGGGAAACTTTTATGTCCTTCTTTGATGACACTCTTTAGTCCAGTACACATAACATTCTTTGTGGTAGGATCAAACACCTGAATATGGAACGTACCATTAATGTTACTGATTCATAAATTTATAGTTGTATACTTTTATCATATAAGACGAAAGTCAAGCAAATTAACAAAAGGCAACTGGTGAGGACACACCCCTTTGCCATTAGGAAAGCAGCGCCAAAAGAAGTCAGGACGAGGTCGACCAACAGCATCTTTAATTGCATCAGTCATAACTCCAGTTATAAGAACAGCAAAAAGAAGCCCTGAACATGCCCAAAAAAGTAACTAATATCACTGCATTTCAATAATACTAATACATTGCAGATGGAATCATAATAAAAATGTTTAGCAGGGAAGAATCTTACCCAATATAGCTTGATGCAAGTCAAAAACATCTTTCTTAATAAAGTAGTATATGACAATGACAGCAAGAGGCAGTAATATTGCAATGATCTGTAGATGAACAACAGAAAATGTTATATTCGCCATTAGAGTGAAACCAAAGGCATCTAAGGGTTCCCTGCTATCTGCATTATGTTTTACACAAAAGAGTACCGGAACAGCCCAAAAGGGAACAGTGTTGTCCTGCAACGGGTACTTAAGATCTTCCATCATATCCTCTCCAACAAATCGATGAAATGGCTCAACTACATTCAGAACAACTTCAATAACCACAAGAAGCATAAGAATAAGCCAATCATGCATGTGTAACCTTGCCACTTGAGTTCCATGGGATCTTATAGTGTGGGCACCCAGTTGAATCTCGGGCATCTTCACCAACTACCACAAATTAAAGATCGATTACTCAATAAACGTTGAGAAACTTAACACAAGATAAACAATAAATAAGAAGAAAAGCGTCAAATAATGACGACAATAAACAAAACCCATCATCAAAAACTAAACCAGATCATACCCCGGAAAACAAATTATAAAAGCATTATCCCAGTCAAATATCAAATTATTTATGAAATTAAGACATTCAACTTCCTAAATAATCAATTATCATTGATTCTCCAAGTCCTATTCTAACATAAAAAGTGAACTTCTGAGTTGACTTCCCTCTTCCTCAACATTTAACCTCCAAAAGATAAGAAAAATAAATTGTATCAAACTACAGAAGTAGAGCAGTTCCCATATTAATCCTTAAACTTTCATTTCAAAGAAACTAAATGATCTGGAGTGTCAGGAGAAATCACTTAACCACGTAAATAGTTTGCAAAGGAACCTCAGCCAATTTGAAGCACAAGAAAAATTGGAGAAACTGAATCCTTCTAGTTAAAGAGAACACTAGTTGTCATGTTTGGGTATGTGACATTGCAATAATCATGGTTTATAAGATTTTATACTGAAATATTGTAAAGAAGTTGCTGAATACTCCCTCAATCTCAAAATGAGGGTCAATCTTTCCATTTTTCTTTACATTCCAAATAGAGAGTTACTACATGGAAATCAAATTTACCTTTAATGAGAAGTGGTTAAACCTAGCTTTCATATATATATATATATATATCAAAATTGTAATCTAAATTGAGTTACGAAAATGAATTATAAATTGACAGTATGACAACAGTCCAGTAACCACAAAATACCACGAACATAAGCACAATTTCAAAAACATATGAAAGTAAAGCAGCACGGCAGTGACTGTGACAATGTGTAAATGCAAACAATCCATAAATGGCGCAATGTTGAATACTAAGAAACAGAACCCAAGTAACGAAGTCTATAATCGAGATACAGCCTATTAAACCAAACTATAGTCTATACAGTTCTCATAGTTTTATAAGACTTAACAAACAATTAAGAGAATGTAGAATGAAGTACAGAAATCACCTGTTATAATTTCGAATTTAAATTAAGTTACAAATTAAGAAAAATAGAAATCCAGTCTCCCAATTACGAAACAACTGAGTAAGAGGAACCAGAACCAAATTAAAAGACAGAAACTCAACTTTCAATTTTATTTCGTATGCTTCACTTTTTTTCTCGACAAGCAAACACGGAAGAAATTAAAGGAAATTTAAGCATATAAGAAAATTTAAAGAAATAATGGATCAATGTGAATCTAGAAATGACAATTTTTCATTTTCAGATAGAGATTTACGAGTAAATAACATTACGGATGGACGGACAGAAATATAATAGTCGAGATTTACCAGAAAAAGAATAAAGCCAAAGAGAATGATTAGAACGAAAAATTAACTGAAAACAAGGCAGGTGAAAAAGGGGAGAGAGAGAGAGAGAGCTTGCCGCGTTCCGTGAACTCTGTCTCTGTGTGTGTGTGACAGTGAGTTTGTGAGAGAGAAAGCTAGCTAGCGTTACTTCACGCGAACCAGACAAATTGCAGCTGGGAGTGATAGGTTCACTTTCCCCAAATCCCACTCTTATTCAACTGAGCTCAAATTTCAAAAGTTTAATCCGGAAAATAAATCAAATTTCAAAAAGAAAGATAAAATCGAATAATCAAATTTAATCGAATTTTCTAATCAAAATATTTTAATTATTTAAACATTTTTTATTATAACCATTTTATAATTTAATTTTGAGTTCAATTTCGAATATGAAAATTATACCTTAATCAATAAATTGAATTAATTTTTTTTTAAAAATCTTTTTTTAATTGTTAATTGTTATGACACTAATAAAATTTTGTGAAATTATAGATTATGTATTGCTAATTTTAAATCATTAAACTTTGTTAAAGTTATGAATTATTATGGTTATTGATTGTTATTAATTATTGATTAGAAGCTCTAGTATTGAAGAATTGAAATAAAAAATTTTTGTTTGACAAAAATAGAATTTAATTTTGGTTATTAACCGAAATAACCGAATATGAAAATAAATTTATTTAGTTTTCAGTTATTCGGTTACCTAATAATTCAAATATTTGTTAGGATATTAAAATTATATAAATTTTGATTTTCGATTATAATCAAGTAAGTTATTTAATTCGACTATAATCGAATGCTCAGACCTACTTACAATGGGACAAGAATAATTATAGTTGAAATGTAAGGACCTCTAAGGGTATATAAGTAAATGAGAGTTTCAATAGCACAAGTGGGATGCCAATTCTTATCGAACGGAATCTATTACTAACATAGTAGGCAAAATATTGTTAATTGATGGTCTAATTAGGGGTGTTTAAAAAAATCATTTTTTTTTATTTTTTATCGAATCGGTCAGTACCGGTTTTTTGATTTTTTTATATTTTTCGGTAACGGTATGGAAACCGATTTTTATATATAATAATAAATTAATATATATTATAATACTATATTAATATTAATATATATAATATTATAAATTAATATATATTATAATACTATATTAATATTAATTATAATTATATATATTAATATGCGGTATTACCGAAAAACTGAACCAAAAAAATCGAACCGACTTTGTACCGAACCGGTACTGAAATTGATAATTCGATATCGGTTCTTGATTTTCGAATTATTTGGAATCAATACAGGTTCTATTTTTTCGATTCCGATTTAATTTGTTACCAATGAACACCCCTAAGTCTAACCCTAGACTTTCTTAACACGGTGTCACAAGAGTATACGACTATGCGTTGAGGTGGATCCTCTCAAGAGAAAACCCTAATAGGGTCTTGGTCAAGGATGGGACCAAACGAAACAAAAAATGGCAGAAAATCGTCTACATGAAGAATTTAAGATACTGTATGTTTTGTTCAAAATATGGTCATCCAAAGTAAAATTGCAAACTTTATTCAAAAAACTTCGGTGCAATTGATGCTGGCAACAAAGAGAAGTCCAACCAGTAGCCATCAACTCCCAACTCTAATGTCTCTGTGAAAAAATCTGCACAAGTTCAAGGAGAAAAAACTCCTCCACATCAAGTGTAGAGGCCAACGGACAACACCATCCAATTATCATTTAATAATACATAAAATCTTCCAAACAATACTTATAATCAACAATATTTTAGCAAAAGTAACGTTACAAAAGTATATATGTATTGCCATTTGTAAAAAATTTGATTTCTTATTGAATTGTGTGATTACTTTTTGGCGGACAATTTTATACTGCTTGATAAGCACGCCGGCCTCCGCATGTTCTTTACTTGTTCATGCTTCCTTCTGGTGTCATCTTTTTTAGTAATTATTCATTTTTCCTTTATGGCCAACCGTTGTTATCCGCTTTAAAATAAAGTATAATGTGGACCATCAAGGTATCAATAATACAATAGAAGAAAGCAGACATTCAAAAACTCTTCAATTCCTACTTCATAATTCGCAAAATGAATGAATGTCCCAAAGTAGATGTCCCAGATGTTAAGTCACTTTTACCATCCAAGCAGTGCAATCTAAGATCCTAGTAGCCTATTTTTTTTGTTCAAACTCAGCACGTCATGGAAGGGATTAAATCTCCTAGTAGTCGCTATTAAAGAATTTTATTCGCAACTAATCTATAACCTGAGACAAAATCTCGTGCAATATACATATACTGTTAAATGTCAAAGCACAGCTGATGTATCCACAAGGGCCTAGACTAGCTAGAAATAACTAGGAGAAGATGCAGAGCATGAGGAACAAGTATTACATTCTGCCAGATTCCATGTCATCCAGTTTTAAGCTTGAATCGTGTCCTAAAGGTACAGCCATAAACTCATTGTTATTTCCCACAGCTTGTTGATTTGCAGATGTAAACTCCGTCGCCTGCATATTGAATCCATTTATGGGAGGAGTTTGCTGTGAATTAGCAAGTGACTCCTCTAATAAGTGAAAATGTGCATAAGGACCCCAGCCTGTAAACAAAATCGCAATCAGAACAAAATTGTAGGAGATCACAAAAAGATAAAAAATAAAAAAATAAAAAAAATAAAAAACCAACAGCTTATAGCTTATAATGTGATGTGAAGTTTTTTTATATCATGCTATTTGTGGGAGTTTGGTACACTCATCAGTTCAACCTTTCTTTAATACACGATTCCAGGGATAAAGAAAATTGAAATTGAAAGAACAGAAAATTGATTAATTGCCAGAACGTAAACTAAAGAATAAAAATAAAACAAAATTTGCAGACCCTACCTTCAGTGTGATATGGTGGTGGGAAAAATTGGAGATAGCAAAATGTTGCCACAACAAGCCCTGAAAATGAATCACATAGACTTTTAAGTAATAATCGTATCAAACAACAAGATACATGTTTAATTCAATAACCCTCTGCCTATAAATGGCAAGCCATGGAACTATGAAGAACAAACCTAGGAGACCCCCGGTAAACACATCCTGCCAATGGTGCCAATAGTCATCCACCCGAGAGACACCAACAAGAGCTGCAGCAAGGAGAGGAAGAAAAACAATGCATAGTTTTGCCACATGCCCCCGGCGATCAAACGCTTTAATTTTCCCTGCTAAATACAAAGAGAGAAACCCCAGACCTGCAAAGGACCCTGCAATAGCATCAAGCTATTTGTCAGATTAACGAGTTCATAGGACCCTACAATACCATCATGCTCAAACTCAAATAAACAAATTCATAGGCATTACTTTACTGAATCAAAAGAAGAGGAAAAAATCAGATATTGATGGAAAGACTCGATGTTTTAGTTTAGTCTAGGGGTTTGGCAACAATTTCCGAGACATTTATATTTGGAATTCTGAATAACAAGGTTACAGTAAAAACTAATAACTGCAATTTGAGGTGTGACATATATTAAAGTGCATGGTACAGAAAAGTAGTCCTTTTTGACATTTTGAAGTCAATTCATAAAATCCTAAAATAAAAAAATTGATGTGATTTACAAAACAAGTCCTGTCATGGATTCACTGTAAAATATACATATCAGATTAAAATATAGCTCAATTACAGGGAAAGAAGAATGCTTACATGACGTATGACCACTTGGGAAACTCTTATGTCCTTCCCTTATCACATTATCTTTACCATGACATATAACATTCCCCCAAGTATCATACTCCTGTAAAAGGGATAGCAAAAGATTAAAAGTCAGTGATCAAGCACATAACACTAGATTACTTTTGTAACATAATAACAGGGACGATAGTAAAAACCTTCTGAATATAACTCATTTAAGTAAGGAGGCATGTTGTCCTAAAGTACAAACACTTGAAAAGAATTTTGCAAACTCTAAAAGCAATAAAATTACAAAAAAGATGAGGCCGCCTATAAAACTTTTATCGAGTGGTTGCAGTCATTCGAAGTTACCAAATTGGTGACAGCAGAGCAATTATAAATGATGCTTGATGTTAACCATGAAAAGTTAATCAACAGCATAATTCAACTGCTATTGAAAGAAGCATTAATGTATAGAAATACTAGTATCGATAAAAATCAAGAGTTAAAGCTTGCATACATCTTTTCCATCGGGAAAGCAGCGCCAAAAGAAGTCAGGCCGAGGGCGGCCAACTGCATCCTTTATCGAGTCCGTAAGAACACCAGTTATCAGTACAGCAAATAAGAGGCCTGCACTTTAAGTATGTTCTAGTCATTAATCAATCTAAGCAATCTTTAGAAGGAAATTTATTAGAGGATAAATAAGACATCAATAGACAATTGCTGAAAGGGTTAGAATAAAGTTACCTAAAATGCTGTGGTGCAGGTCATAAACACTTCTCCTCCGGATATAGAAAAGGTTAAAAACAATAATAGGCAACAAAACTGCATAAATCTGTATAAAAACCAAAGCGGGCTCATCAGTTATACTTTCTTCAACATGGAACAATACAACAAGGGGTGGGAAAATTGGCAGACGCCTTGAGGCATAAACTCAGGGTCACTGGTTCCAATCCCCACTTAGGGCCTAGCTTACCTATTACAAAAATATACTCCCTCCATTCCATATTATATGATCATTGTTGACTTTTTAAAGTCAACTTAACAGATTTTTAAACTTAAAATTGACATAATTTTTTTTTAATTTTAATCAATACAATGATGAATCTTGTAAACTATCTAAAAAATACTACTCATTGTAAGTTTTGTTGTTTCATAATTTTTAATGAGTTATCTCAATTTTGAGTTTAAAAACGTCTCAAATTGACTCTCTGAAGTTAATAAATGATCATATAATTTGGAACGGAGAGAATATAACATAAATCGTGGTACAAGCAACCAAGAGAAATTTGAATAGAACTTGCAAGCACTCTTATTTCTTTTACTCCTATACTACTACTCTACTTGGCATTTTATGGTACTATGATTAATTAGTTTCCCAAATAATCTCGTCAAGATCTAGACCCTGACCGATTCCAATAGAAAGGGATCATTGATTGAGGATACATAACTCTCTACATCATGGAATGGAAACAGATAGGTTAGCTGATGATAACTTCAAAACTATAATAAGCTCCTCCAATCAACAAGAAACTCACCGGAACAGCCCATATGGGCACCGTGTTATCCTTCATGGGATATCTAAGATCTGACATCATATCCTTCCCAACAAAGCGATAGAACGGATGTATGATATTCAGGACGATATCTGTGACCACAAGTAATAGCAAGATAAGCCAGTCAAGCTTATGACTCCTGACAACTGTTGCTCCATGAGACTTGATAGTATGCAAACCAAGCTCAACCTCCCTTGTCCTACCCTGTTATAGGAAAAAGATGAAAAAAGTTCATACTTGATTATGATTAAAGAAGTTGAGAATTAATTTTATACGGATTGTCTGTAAACTCGTGTTTTTACACTATCCAATACAAATCAGACAACTTTGTATTATTAAAAGAGTTTTGATTTTTTTAACAGATTATGTAATATTATTTATCATGATAAAATCTATTCAATAATTTTAACATAATCAAAACTCCTTAATTTTATCTAAAATTATAGAGTTGACAGATTATTATTGGATAGTGTAAAAACACCAATTTACAGGCAATCCTTATAGAATTTATTCTCAAAGAAGTTACCAATTCAACACTTCATTCCATGTGATATTTTGATATAATCAAATGACGAGCATTGTCAGCGCATAGACACAATAATGTATGCAACTCATAAATGTTAGGAAATTACTTTATGACAAATTTGGTTACGTAATTCCAATTTTTGGGAGATTACTCACGTACAAGTGCATACCAAGTGAAAAAGAAAAAGAAAAATAAAAATCCAAAAAGATTTTTCTGAAATTTTAGTAATCATCAATACTACCCCTAATAATATTCTTTCTTTTGCTTTATGTTATTATTATTATTCTTTCTTTTTTGTTTGTGAATAGATATACGTGTTACTTATTTGCTCTCTTTCCACAAGAATCAAAGATTAATGACCCAACAACAAATTCTCACCTGAGCATGTTACCTTATCATACTCGATCATTCTCAAAATAAATATTTACATTTGTAATAAAATCTCATAAACCTTTCCTATTAGATGAATCAAACAAACGCTTAATAACCGTGTCCATCGTACCTAAAATCATAGAATATGAAGAATGAAACTCAAAATTGCAAATGGCTGAAGGTGCTGAACAGAACTGTAAGATGAAAGGATCACCCCAAAGACAGTTCATGGCTATCGCTAACCAAATGAAATCAAATAAAAATACAAAGGGGAAAGTGAAATAAAAACAAAACCCACTTTCTGAATCCCAAAAGATTCAGACAAAAAGTAATTTCAAATTAAAAAAAAAAAACTCGTGCTCATATAATCATACTATTAGAACCCAGAATAAGAATATGATGTGAAAGATAAAAAGTAAACAGAGAAGAAGAAGAAATAAGAAACCCAACCTCAGAGGAACCTCGAAAATTCGGTAAGGAAACGATATCCTTCCAACCCATTTATTATATATATCTCTAGTCACCAAACAAATCACAGTCGCCGGAATCTAAGAACACTGTGCCCGCCAAAATGGCAAAAATTATAACCTAAAAAACACAAGATTTTGAAAAAGTAAGCTTTCAGTAATGACAATAAACAGGATCTTGTCTTGATAATTAAGCAGAATTACTTAAAAGAAAACCTTGTGAATCTGACGCAAAACCCACTGAAATATCTCAAAGAGAGAGAGACGGAGAGCAGATTTTTGGCAGGCAAATCAATCGGAAATTAATTCAAAGGGGAAAATAACAACTACTCCAACTTTGTCAATACCGGTTACCGGACTCGACGAACGAGATAACTCCATTTATATTCTTCTAGCCGTCAAATAGTGCTAGCCTAGCCGTCTGATTCGCTTACTGGTCAAACAATATGAGGTTTACAAGTGCCGTGTGGGGCCCAAATAACTAACCAACTGGGGTAGGCTGCAAATGGAATTATAAACGAATTTTTATGGAGTCAATTCAATTCAATTATTCTAGATATAGCTAGAATTACAGCAAAATTCCATATTATTTCGAAGGTTCCTTTTGACACTCCATACGTGTAAATACATATATGGAGTAAAGGCGTTATTTGTCTATTTTGCATCATTTCTATTTTCTCATAGTGAATTTAATGAAAGTAGATAAAGGGTATCAGGAGTATATAAGAAGGATACGTTTATGTACATAATATTTAATTATAAAATTAATTATTATAATAATTTTAATTATTAAAAAATAGAGCATGCCATAAATTTTAATATAAAGTTTTAATTTTTAATAATCAAGATTAATGTAACGATTGATTTTTATGGTTGATTTTGTGTACATAAACTTATCTATATAATAATTTGTCTAGGTTTGTAATTAGTGAATATTATATATACAAATAAATATATTTTAATGCCAAAACTTGTTTGCACAAGTTGGACCAAATACAACTATACCGATGTATGATCAATATTTAATTAACTAGTATTATAATATGGTTTAGGGACTCCTCATTGAACCTGTCTTAGTTGGAGAGAGGCTTATATAATATTTTTCTTGAAAAAGTAGAAGGCACAATTGATTCTTCCCTAGTTGTGCATTTTGATAGGAGGGTGACAACTATAAGGGGAGTAACAATGCGGTGCATGTCCATTTGTTTACGTGCCAAAAGCCAATTACGATTATCATTAATTTTGGTGATGCCAATTAAGATGGCAATTAATTATTATGTGATTAAACACAGAATTGCACCTAAGAAGCCATGAAATTTATTGGAGTAGGAAATCAAAATTATTTTGAAATTAATAACCATGCATATAGTTCAATTTACAGGGAAAAGAAAATAGTGCCAATAATCATCAGTTGAAATAGTGCTAAGAAAATAGTGCCTCAAGAGCAATGTTTTGTTCTGCAGGCAAAAATGGAACACTGGTGAAGCTGATTGGTATAGCTTCAATTGGCTGCTCCTTCTCCTGCTCGTGGTCAGCACCATTTAGAAAGGCAATCTCTGCTTGTGCTTTAGCTAGCTCGCTTTGGGCGTTGCATATTTGTTGATGACTAAAGATATGATTCCAACACACCCATACACCGGTCCTTGAATTCGACATTGAGCCTCATAATACATTGAATCTGCTGCTTCACCTCGCAGATGCATTGGGAGTTGCAGCATACATATATATATATATATATATATATATATATATATATATATATATATATATAGGGAAATGATTCATAACAAGTATTTGTTATGAATAAGAAATGGGCAAATACCATTTAATCCGTACAAATTAATAATAAACGGGCAGGATTAATTGGACAAATGCAGCATCTGCTACTATTGGCAGCGGACGGATTAATTCTAGTTATACCCCTAAACATGTTGGTTTAATAACTACGTTGGTGTAAAAAAACAACCCAGTCCGATAATAGTGGACGCGAAAATCCGAAAATTTGATTACAAGATTCGTGGTATGGGATCTTATGGAGGGGGTCTCAACTTGCAAGGGTCTGCGAGTTCATCATCATTAACAACCCCCTTCACTCCAATTACATCATCACACGCATCCTAGACAAGGGTCTATAGTTCATCCACGGATCAACGAGAATTCCCCCCTCCCCTCAATTGGAAGGATGCACAGCGGTGATCAGACAGTTTCTATGCCTGAATACTCTAGAGGGGAGAGAGGAAAAAATTCTGCAAGCGAAGAGGAGGAGCCTAGTTTAACGCACGATGCTGTTGGTGGTCGCAATGATGGGAGTAAAGGAAAGAAGATTTCCCCTTGGCATCGTGTTAAATGGACTGATACAATGGTGAGGCTTTTGATAACGATTGTTTCCTATATAGGCGAGGATGCTGCTTCAGAGTATGGCGGTGGGGGAAGAAGGAAATATGTGAATCTGCAGAAGAAAGGCAAGTGGAAATCAGTTTCAAGTGTCATGGCTGAAAGGGGTATATTGGTAAAAATTCTGTTAGCGGACACAGAATTTTCCTATGTAATCCTGCACGTTTCTTTCTAAATTCAATGAATTAGTTGATATTTGCTTATTTTTTATTTATAATAAATATTTGTTATGAATCACCCACCCCATATATATATATATATATATATATATATATATATATATATATATATAACATACTAAAATTGTTTCTATTATTGGTGTCAATCCAACAACAATTCATACAAGCTAGACCTTCTAATTGATAATTAAGCTAAAGAAAGAAGTTTAATTTTATTAATTTGTTTTTATCTTTATCAAGATGTTTACTTCCATTCAAAAAAGGACTTTATTAATTAGACACTTCTGAAAATAAAGCTATGTTTTATAATATGTACATATTAATTAAAATTCGTGTCATACATATCAATAATTGGGATAAATATGCTATCAAATACATTAAAATTTGATCCGTATATATAAAAACATGTGATATTTTGTCCGAGGATGAATAAATAAATTATTGGTAACCTAAAAGTGTCATTTTATTATGCCACGTAGCTTGGAGTTTAATTGAAGTGTTGTATCGAAATATTGTACACTAATGCACTATAACACTTCAATTGAAGCTTTAATGCTTTGGGCATGAATACTCGGGTACTACTAGAACAGTGATCATCAATCATTGATGATGCAAAATTAAAAAAGTCATCATTTTATCTCTCCATTATTATATAATCCTCTCGCATATATAATACTTGATTAATTAAGAGGACACGAGTAATTAATTGGAAAAGAAGCATGTAGTTACATAATTTAATTAATTAATTAATTACTTGTAGCATCTTTCCAAAATTGGTAGCACCATAGATTCTTTGAACGCAAGCAAATCTTTGAGGATCATTTTGAAGGAAAATAAGGAGAGAATATGCAATCAGAAGGGCATCTTCTTCTCAAATACTTTCATGCTGCGCAACGAGTTGAAGTCATGGTCAAAATTCTCTGATAATCTATAACTTTCAATCAACGTAACCACAAAGATTTGTCTGAATCTTTTGTTAGAAATCTAATAAAGATGTAGTATTTTAGTTTCATGATTATGCAATATTAAAGACATTAATGGCGTGTATTTGCAACTTGCATTGAAGCAAAGCACTGAGCTAGCGCTATATAGTAGATAGTGTTAACGGTTGGTTCTTAATTTTAAATTTACGTCTTATTATTAGGAAAGTTGACAATAGTTTGACAAAAAAATCCAGTATTAGTGAGGCGTAAAGTTAGTCAGAATAATCATACCTAGATGTCTTCTCCAAACAAAAGGTTATATATATTCAATAGTTATACTCATATTTTAGACACTTTTTACTTTATTATCCTTTTCCATATATACTATAGTTTCTGATTTATTTTTTTATTGACTTTACAGTACGTTTCTACCATTTTAATATTCATGAATAAAAAATCATCAAAATCAATAAGAAAAACCCATACATCTCTAACGTATTCAAAATTCATGAAGCTTTTATATCTTTCAATTAATATATGTAAGTTCATAACTTTTTGTTATGCCGAATATTGCAGACAACTAACTAATGGAGCTATACCACCTTTTTGTATTGTGAACTCTTTGTTGTTTTCTCGAGCTAACTTTTTGTTCTCGAATTCATTGTTGGGTAAGGGAAGTTACTATTTACCTCTGTAATTCGATTATTCTTTTAATGAAATTTCATTTAATTTCTTCAAAAAAAAGATGACAAAAATAACTAATGAAACTTTTATTATAACAAATATAACGAAAAATTATGAACTTAATTACACATGTTCAACAGGATGACAACATCGTCATGAAATTTAAATATATCTCTAATTAAGTGAATACTATTTGCAATTAGGGGTGTTCAAAAATTTTGATTTTTTTTGGTTTTTTACTGAACCGATTGGTATCGGTTTTTTCGGTACCAATTTTTTTGGTTTTTTAGACTTTTCGGTACCGTTAGCGGTATGGACATTTTTGAATTTCGGTAAAAACCGGTATACCGAAAAAACTGAATTAAATAAAATAATAATAAATTTATATTAATTATTATAATATATATAATAATTATATATATTATTATATATAATAATATATATAATTAATAATAATTATATATATTATCAATCGGTAAAAATCGAAAACCGAACCAAAAAAATTGAACCAAAATTGTACCGAATCGGTACCGAAATCTATAATTCGGTACTGGTACCGGTTCTTGTTTTAGCAGCATTTTTGGTTCGGAATCGGTTCGATTTTTTTGGTATCGGTTCAGTTTTTTACCGATAAACACTCCTATCTGCAACTAATGAATATGATTTTTTATTTTTTTTTAAATTCTACAAAAACTATCGGGAGAGAAAGTATAACATAACTTGAACTCAATCTTTCTCAACGAGGATAATAAATAATAAAATATATTTTCAAGACTTAAAAAAAACCTAGGTTTGTTAGGAGATATATTCTCTTAACGTTGTCCTTCGCCTCTCATTTTAGTAACATACGATTGATACCATTACTTTTGACATACATAAAAAGTTTGAAGTGTTTACAAGTCATGTGCCGCACTACTATCGTCTAAAGGTATATCTTATTTCTTATTTTATTTTATTTTTATTTTCTTAGGAATCACGTAATCTTACCAACTCATTATACATACAAAAATTTCACTTAAATTTAACTAAATAGAATTTTCTTAACAGTAATAGGATGTCCAACTGATGAAATGGGTAGATTAATTTGTTTTTCGTGGATCAGTTGGCCCATGAAGAAGATCTCCATCTTAGTTCACTGAAATTGTACTCTCTACACATTCATCTTCTTCGATGCTACTCTCTCTATTTCATATTATTTTATTATTTTTAATTTTTTAAAGTTAATTCAAGAGATTTTAAAACTCAAAATTGATATAAATTATTTTAATTTTAGTCAGTACAGTGATAAATATTGTAAACTTTCAAAATAATATTACTCATTTTAAGTTTTATTATTTTATAATTTTTAATGAATTATCTAAAATTTTATTTTTAAAATATTTTATTTTTATTTTTAAAAATGACCATATAATTTGAAATAGAAGAAGGGAGTATAATAATGTACTTCTGCTGATGTATGTGTAAGAAGGCTAGTTCTATATTGAAGCCCTTTTTAATGTTCAAAGACAGGTCATAGTGTTATAGGTCCTCCTTGATAAAACTTATAGTAATTGGGCATTACGCAGCATGGGTCAATTAATAGGGCTCTGTTACATTTGGGTTGGGTCCCTTATTTTTTCATGATGGGCTTTTTTAACACTTACGTTATAAGCAATAACCTCCAGAGTCGTCTGATAAATTTCTCTTATCACACTGACACATACAAAACCCGAGCTCTCATAACACATGAGACCATCCAGTCCACAGTTTACTTCTAACAAGTTTAAATCAGCCCACTTGGCTGGCCGACTATTTCCCAATGTTTTAAAAAACGAATCCATCGTCGAATTAAAAAAATTATCGGATAGATGGATTACTGATTCAATCAGTGATCAAATTGTTATTAATCTAGTGACGTCATTAATATGTAATAAATATATTAATTATTATTATATAAATATATATTATATATAATATCTATTAAATATATAAAATTAATCAATTTATCTATCAAAATAAAATTAAGCCTATTTGTATAATATTTACTTTATATAATTCAAATTAATAATAAATTTATATGAAAAGAAAATATAAAATCATGTTCATAACTCAAAAATGATAAAATTAAACACAAATAAATATAAACATTTTATGTAAAAAAAATTATAGCTAGTTTGAATCGGTGAACCAGTGACTGATTCAGCGGATCGACCGGTTCACCTATTTTTATCTGTTTTTTGTAAAAACTAGGTTGATATAGTCTAAGTCGGATCGAAACACGGATCAGTTCTAATTTTTTCCAGGTAAACCGTCAGTCCAGTTCAATTTTTTAAACATTGTTATTTCTTATATGCCCTTGGGCTTATTTATGTCTTCTTTTCAAACCACATGAGACCATCCACGGCCTATTTTCTATTGATAAGTTATTTAGTATTCTTAGGATATTATCACGCGGTGCTCCAAATTAATCACATTATGTTATTTCAGCATGTAATTGATTTGGGGTATCACATAATAATACGTCATAATCACTTAATAATTTTTCATTTCTTATCCCCCCCCCCCCCCCCCCCCCCCCCCCCTTCTTTTCACGACGTATGTTATAAAAAATACATTATAAGTATAATCGGAAATTTTAAAATAATTAAATTAGTTAATATTTTAATAAGGTGAGCATTTTTATAAGAAAAAAAGTGAATAACAATTCATATTATGAAAGAATAAATATATAGCATTCAAATATAAAATTTATCTTAATCATTAAAAAAAATGAGGCATGATATTGAAATTCGTAATATATCATATTTTTTAATAATTAAAATAGATATAATATTTGATTTTTGTGTTGGATATTATGTATGTAGACTTGTAGAGTTGTTTTTATAGAAATTATTTTAAAAAATCGCTATTTTTAAAAATTAATTTGATATTTTCACAAAATCAAATAGGATCTACTTATAAAAATATTAAATTATTTTATAAAAATTTATATATATAGAAATACCGTACTACAATAGTCAATGAAATACTCTGATTAAATTAACGGCAACATTCTCAAAAAAACAATAAAAACAACTCCCACTCGAACCATCTCCTTTTTCAAGTGTCTTTCAAATCGCAAAACACGTCTATGGAGCCCACACCTGCTCCGCCCATCGCCGCCACCACAGCCACCGGCACAACCGACTCAGTCGACTCATCCCCACGCTCCAAAAACACCGATTCCTTGGATGACTCGTACCAAGTTGTACAAGGAACCGTCGCTCCCAAGCTACGACTCATGTGTAGCTTCGGCGGCCACATAGTGCCGCGCCCACACGACAAATCCTTATGTTACATAGGCGGCGACACCCGCATAGTCGTTGTTGACCGTCACGCTTCTCTCTCCGACCTCACTCACCGTCTCTCCAAAACCCTGCTCGATAGCAGCGAACCCAATTTCACTCTCAAGTACCAACTCCCAAACGAAGACCTCGACTCCTTAATCTCCATCACCACCGACGAAGACCTCGATAATATGATCGATGAATATGACCGGCTAAACAACAATTCGTCCGCTAAATCATCTCGCCTACGCCTTTTTCTTTTTCCGTCCAAGCCCGAATCAATTTCTTCCATTGGGTCCTTGTTGGAAAATTCAATCAAGTCTGAGGACTGGTTTTTGAGTGCTCTCAATGGCACGACCAGTAGTGGACTTTCGGATTCGAATTCAGCAAATTGGTTATTGGGTCTTGATGACGATGCTATGATTGCTAGTAATTCGAATAATCTCAAAGGGGTGGGTGGTACTGGTAGTATTAGTAAGCATCAGGATGTTCATTCGGTGCCTGATTCTCCGATGTTGGATACGAGCTCGTCGTTTGGGTCCGTTTCTTCTTCCCCCTCTTTGGGGAACTTGCCGCCTATTAGGGTTCACGCGGTAGAGGATCAGCAGCAGAAGATGGGGATTGAAGAGCAATTTACTCAGATGGGTGTTGGTGGAAATGCGAATCAGAAAACAAATGATGGGGGTTTTGTGGTTTTGTCTTCGCCTCCACCAACTGTTTTGACAGCAGCATCGGGTGTGCCTATGAGTTCTGTACCTGTTATTGGGGAGTATTCGAATCGGATTTTCTCTGATGATGAGAGATCGGAGGGTGCTGTGTCAGTGGGATACAGGAAACAATTACAGCAACAGGCACAGTCAGTGCCTTCACAATTGCATCAGAAACCAACTGGCGGGGGTCGAGATTTGGCTTCCCCTGATTCAGTTTCAAGGTACCCAAATTTCTCTAATCTTGTCTTTGGTTGCACAGAGTGCATAAGTTGAGGTAGACTTTTTGAAGTATTTAAATTGATACTTTTCAATTCCCATCAAGATGAATAATTTAAATATTCAATTTCTAAACCAGCTTAAAATTTTGATTTTAGCAGTTTCCATTTTCTACTATCTAAACCCATATAGATGCATTCCTTATATGTGCTTAAGTTTGTATAAAATCTGTGGACTTGCATTCCCTATATTCAGTTTCAAGGTAGTCCATTTCTCTAATTTTTTGGTTGGTTGTGTTGGGGAATGTATAAGTTGAAATTTTAAGCTGAGATATCTCAATGATTTTGAGTTGTGTAATCATCACACAGCTTAATCATTTTAAATTTTATGAACTCGTGTATGTATGATGTCTTGAACTGCTCTGAAATGGGTTCTTGGTTGTTTGATTTGTACAGCGACGGTAGTATAACAAACCCCTTGTCTCGCCACAAGCCTATGATCTATCAAGACCCAAATGTCCAAATTTCATCTGGGCAGAGGGCTTCTGCTAATCCTGTTGAACCAAAGATCACTGATCCAAACATAAGAGTTCAGGTGCAACCTCAATTTCAAGATTCTGGGTATTTGTTGCAAACCCAATATGATCAACAACAACATCCACAATTGCATCAACAACAACCACAATTCATTCATGCTGGTGCACAGTATATCCAACATCACCCCACCGGGGCAATGCCAATGTCATCATACTACCCCATATATCCTTCCCAGCAACCGCACCATCCTCACCACCCTGCGCTTGATCGACATTACCCAGTGTACTATGTGCCTGCTAGACAGCCCCCAGCATATAACATGGCTGTGCAGCAACCAGGTTTTAGTGAAGCTGCCGTCACCACACCATCAAGCCGTCCCCAAACACCCCCTCCTGCTGCTATGGTCCCCCCTCCCGCTGCAGCATACAACACTGCTAGGAATGCACCTGCCACTAAATCTGAAATGGCTGCGGGTGTGTACAGGACAGCAACTACGGCTTGTCAGGTTCCTTCTGGTCAACATCAGCCACAATATGTTGGCTTCTCGCAGATTCATCATCCTTCTCAGTCAATTGCTCCTACTTCGACTACTACTGCCAATTATGTGTATGAATTTGCTGATCCTACACAAGCGCACATGTACTATACTCAGCCCCTGGCCCCCCAAATGGCTGCTCAGTACCAAACTATGACATCGGCTTTACCTGAAGCTGAAGCTGCTGCTCTTTGTCCCACAGACAGCATCAAGCAGCAAGTTAGAACTTCACAGGCCTAACAGGTGAGTTGGACTTGAAGAACAATTTTTGCAGCAATGGGTTTGGCTTACCTTTAATTTTCTGTTATACCGTCAGTCTCTAGCTATTGGTTTTGGTTTGCAATATGCATCTGTAATAGGTAATAAGAACTGGGGTCTTCTTATTCGTCTTTTACTTGTATGTTATATTTGATTATTGTGTGTGAAGATACAAGTGTTCTAAGATCATACTATAAAAGCTCAAACTCATATATATCTGTATGTGCAGTTTATAATCAGTTATTGAATAAATGTAATATAATGTGCAAGAGCTTTAAGTTATATGTTATTAGTTGGTTAGTTCATAGTTCCTAAACAGCTGGGTGTGTATACCAATGTTACCTAGATCATGCTTCAACGTGGTACGTGGAATGAATTTGGGAACGAAAAACGTCACTTTTTGTGGTACGGAGTATCAGAGTATGGTAGTTTGATTCACTTAGTTGGTAGAAATACATTGTGTGGTACACTGAAATAGCTTCCGGAAAAGATATAGTTAAAACTAGCCTTCTAACATGTGCGAAGCATGTGTATATCTAGTACTTTGTGTCCTTAATTTGTTAGATTAGATTATTGGATCTATATGAGTTGATGCTATTATTTTCTAGTGGCCATTTATTGTATAAGTGGGAAGTGGTTATACATTACAATATCATTGTCTCCTCCCCAACAACACCACCACCACCAGCCTTTACCCGCTATTCTTCAATCATCATAAACAAATTTCTTATGATCAATTTAACCGCCGAGCAACTTCATATAATCACCACCATGATCAAGTTTCTGTTCATAAATAAGAGAAAATTGGAAACCATAAGTTTTAACTTTGTTGGTGAATTTAAGGAACTTGATAGAAAGCACAAACCTTGAAATCTTCATTTGTATGGATGTCTGACAAAATACAAAAGTAAAATTCCAAGTCAACATGCTCTCAAACATACTATCAAACAATGATGTCAATGTTGTTCCATTTTGCTTGTACCATAGAAGGCGAATCATTTTAAAGTAAGGGTTCATAGTCCTTTTTCTCTAAATTTGGTAGGTATGTGCCCATCAAAAGTGATGGTTTTAGCGCTTATTCCTAGGCCATATGCCTTTAGTATATGGAAAATGCTTTGGTTGGAGTCCTGATCCTTAGTTTTCATCCGATAGCTGGGCAAAAGTGCAAAATTCCCGAGGTTTTGGCGGGCGGCCCATTTAGCCCTCACTTTTTTTTATCATAGATGTCCCTACGTTGTAAATCCTAGCTCAACTAGGCCCCTCCCGTTAAGATCTTTACCTTGATTAAGTTTTCTATTTTCTCTCTTCTTGAACAATTGCAAGGCCTCTTGCTTCTGAATTTTCACCAGCTCCTCCTCTTCTCTTTCAAGGTTGTCAGTTTCTTCATCTTTCTTCTGCTTGTAAACTTCCATTTCTTGGGCATAGTGCTCCTTATTTTTCTTTGCCATGTAAAATTCCCAACAACAAACAAAAAAACATTACAATTTAGCAACTATATTAGAGGAATTAAGATTGATACTCCTATTACATAAGACATTGGGCAAATGGAATGAAATGTACCTCTTCATAAGGTGCTTTCTCTTTCTCTGTCATGTTCTTCCATTCTTCACCTGTGATCTTCCCAACCTCTAGAACATTTTCCTTTTCCGCAACCAGATCTGCACGACGCTCATTCATAAACAAGAAAAATGCTGACGCTAGTTGCTTTGGTTTCAATGGATCCTTTTCCTTCCTGTTTTCCAAAAATCCAGAAAGCCAGTTGCTTTGGTTTCAATGGATCCTTTTCCTTCCTGTTTTCCAAAAATCCAGAAAGCGCAAAAATATTCAGTAGCAGATATATAAAGACAGAGAGAGACATAGAAAGAGATAGAGGGTATTAAGATTTACTTCGTCTTTTATTCTTATCCTTTTCAGCTTCCTCTTTAAACTGCATATATTGTTCAAGCAACTCCATGGCTGTCCTCTGTTTTTGCTCTTCCTCCAAGAGCTCCCTTGCTTCATTCTCTCACTTTTCGTTCCCAATTATCTTCAGATAGGCTTCCTTCTCAGCTTGATACCTTTCCTCATAAGGCTTCTTCTCTTCTGCGGTGACTGTCTTCCATTTTGCTCCCAAAATGTGCGATATTTCCTTAAATTCAGCATCTGGGTTTTCCTTCTTGACCTCGAACATCAGAATCCCAATTACCACAACAATCAAATCAATTAAACTTTTAAATTAAATGTATCAGATAGAGTATAACATAACCCTTTTTGTATGTTATTACCTCATTCCATTGATCTTTAAACCCACAGGATATAAGGTGGAGAGATGGCCTTTTCTTCTCAGGGCAACCCTTTTTCTTATTCTCTTTCTTATCTTGATCTTTCTCTCTAACAGGAGAGGGGCTTGTGCTAATAGGTGTTTGTCAAGCTGGAAGGTTCATTAACGGGACAAACTGGAAGGTTCATTAACGGGAGGGGCCTAGTTGAGTTACGATTTACAACGTCAAGGGCATCTATGGAAAAAAAAAAGTTTGAGGGGTAAATGGGCCGCCCGCCAAAACCTCAAGGAGAATTTTGCACCTTTGCCCTCCAATAGCTTCAAGATCCAACAATGAACATTCATTATTTGTTGTTGTTATGTCATTATCCACCACTCGTCCTAGATTTACGAGGAAAATTCCAGCCTTTCTTGCACTCAATATCCTAATCTCCCATTCTTTCTCCTTCAAGGGATGTGTTTGTTTTTTATTATTTTTAATTTTTAGTGTGTGTGGGGTTTCAAATCCTAGCATTCCAACTATTGCTAGTAATCCTGGTAGCCAAACTTGGAAAGTGTTAATGAATTTGTTGAATCAATCCGCTCTTTTTTTTTTTTTTTTCAGATTCTATTCTCTGTTATATTTCTTCCCCTATTCACTGATATCTGCCTTCGTGTGTAAGCATATATGGGTAATTGTTGATTCCAGATTCTTCATTATACATATCTTCTGGACTGATCCTTCCACTTTCTTTCCTTATTTTTAACCCATTTTTAGCTGTTATCAATCCCAATTTATTGACTTTTTCTTAATTACGGTTGGATCTACAAACAATTCTTATATCCCAATTTTGTAATCGTCTCTGGTTGATGACCTCTAAAAGTTTGTATAATGTCATTCTTTGAAACTTGCTATTTAGATCAACAATATGATTTTCGTATTTAGTTCCTTGATAGTACTGTTATTTGTATGGACTTGTTTATCTTATTTCTTACAAGACTAAGTTGCTTCATTCTACCTTTATTCTAAACCTTTAATCAAATTTTGGAATCAAGTGTCGGTGCACTTGTTGGATCAATGAAGATAAAAAGTTATTCCATTTCTTTCAAAATTAGAGATATATTTATTAAACGACGATTTTTAAAAACAATTTTATATTTTCAAATATAACCTTTGAATTAGCTATGAATTTAACTGTGGTGATTTGACATTAAAAATGATAGTTAAAAAGTAATAACAAATTGACAATATCATGTCACTTTATAGGCTTAAAATAAAAATATATATTTAATTTTAAAACGGGTTAAAATATATATATATTTTTAATTTTGAAACAGAGAGTACAAGAGAGAGGGGGGAGGGAGAGGGAGATCTTGGCATAGAAGCTGAATATTGCATATACTAATTAAACTTTATTTTCTCAAATATAGGTCTTATTTTCAGCGCTTATTTTTCTAATTCAGTATTAGGTGGACAATAATATTCTTTAATGCATCAAATATGTGTTGTCAATAAACCAACATTGCATGTGGGTATATAATTGTATACCCGACGCTGAATTAGAAACAGTAGCACTAAAGACATCAGCTGCCCAAATTTATAATTTTGAGTATCGTTGGAAATTTAAATTTTTTGATCTCAAATAGGTTTAAAATGATGTGTCATTGAATATTTTAATTTTATTTTATAGAATAGTCAATTATAAAAGATACATCTAACCAATACAATTATGATATTAATTACCAGAAAAAAAATACAAGGTACATTATTCAATACATTTTTTTGAGACTCCTACCTTTACCTTTCAAACATAATTTCATATTCACTTAATTCAGTATCTCTAATAATATTGTTATATGAACCTTGTGTTGTTATTGACATTTTTGTGGGGTTCACCGTGTATAATTATCAAAAAAAAAAATAAGTTTCCTATGTTTACTATCATGTTACTATTATCAAAATATTCTGTAAATATAAAATAAACATATATTTAAAATTCTTATAATTTATAAATGGGACACTTTTTGTTAAGCTTATAACTACAAACATTTATGAAATATATATAAAAGATCACACAAGACAAATTTTTAAATATTAAATTTTATCAATTAAAATTTATAGACGCGTATTAATTAATTAATAGTATTAATAACGAAAGAGGTCAAGTATTACAATTGAATAAAGAATATGAGCAAGCCCCACATTCCACTCAAAATCAACATCACAAACAAACAAACATTCCGTCCTCCATCGCTCACCAATTTCTTACCCTAATAATAAAAAATTATATCAGCACTAACATAAAATAGTATGCGTATTACGAATTAGAGGAACATGAGAATATGGAGAATGATATTGGCAAATGAGTCGTCCTTTGCAAAAGGATGCATAAAAAACAAAAACAAATGATTGAAGGAAAAAAGACGAGAGATTTAACATGGTTGAATGGAGGAGGGATTACGAAATAAATAATACCTTGTACGTACCCTCCTCCTCCTCCTCCTCCTCCCTCCTCCCTCCGTTTGGGTAGAGATGGAGATGGAAGTCTTTCACTGAGGAAATTCGGTAGGACAGTTTCAGGCTTTCAGTGTATAATTGAAGAATTTAATCAAAGGTTGGGTAAATATATTTATTTGTTCTGCTAACTCTTTTAGGTACATAGGGTAGTTCAATAGTTAAAAATAAAGAAACACTAATAACAAACAAATTGAATTTGAGACTGAAAACAACAAACAAAAACTGACAACCAAGACAGACAAACTGACAACTGATGAAGCACTTGTAACACTTTGACAAGAAAAAAGGGAGTAGTTATGTGAGAAGGAAAGAGGATGAATCGATAAACAGTCACTAAGATCGTGTGCTTTTTGCTAGGGTCAGTTAGTTATTATGTTTATCCAAATCTTTTCTTTTTTCGCAGAGTATCTAATTTATTTTTTTTACCCTGAAGCGTAACCCAATTGCATCACAATAAGACTTTATAATAAGAGAGATAATCTAATCAAGAAACAATTCACAGTTGCCGCAATCTAAGAACAAATGTGCCCCCACCAAAATGGCAAAAAACTATAACCAACGACACCAAATTGTGAAATTTTTTAAGCTTTTTAGTAATGACGATAAACAGGATCTTGTCCTGATAATTAAGGAGTACTACTTGAAAGAAAACCTTGTGAAAACTCACTGAATTACCTCAAAGACAGAGAGAGAGAGTAGATTTTTGGCAGGCAAATCCTCATGCACATAGGATGGCAGCTGTTTCAATTAAACAGGTGAATCCAACTATCCAAAATGAAATCCAAACAACTTCCACATTTTACAAATACAATCCACAAAGTTTCAAACAACACATCCATGACAGAAATCAAAGTTTCAAACAACTCCCACAATCCACAAATACAATCCTAATTTAAAATAAAGGAAATACGTAAAATAGCAAATCGAATTCCAAGGTGCCTCCAATCTGAGATCTTATGCACTAGTACGGCAGCTGGATCACTGCATTTCACCATACATCCCTGGTTCCAAATTAAAACAAAAGGAGATTTTTTTTAACAGAAATGAATCTATAAAATTTCAAACATTTAGATGTCACAAATTTACAATAGAAACATATACTCGTACCAATAGCGTTTCCAAGTGACCGTCACTTGTATGCTGTTTATTAGTTTTTCCGATTTACCATGCAGTTCAACACCAAAGGATATATCTGCTTTAAACTCCGTGTCCGTGTCCTTGCTTTTCAGCTGTGCACAAACTAAGAGGTTGGACTTGACTGGAACGGCTACTACGGATCTGGGCAATGGAATTGGCTGCCCATCTATTACTTCTACGCTTTGACTCGAGTCCTCCTTGAGGAAGAGAAAACTCTCACAAAGAGGATCAACAATCAGGTCATTTTTAGCGGTGATCGATATTTAAACGCCTTTTATCTTTTCATCTTTCAGGCTAACCTCTATATCGGCTTGCATGGCTTCATTGAAGAAGGCGTACATCACTGTTGCACACACTTGTCCATCCTCGTCCTTAAGTTCCTCATATAAGGGAATGTCAAATAAATATGGCTGTAAGAAATAGTTGAAACAAACCGCCTTGGAATTTAATGGGTAAAAGTAGTCATCATCGTCAAAGCAGTCCTTGCAGTTTGTGATGCGTTAGGGTTGGTGTTCGGAGGGGTTGGTGAGATTCAGATCCCAAAAGACAGTGATAGTATTATCTGTAACACCCCCTTCCCGACCAGTGGAAAGGGAGGCTACGCACGAACGAATTCTAAACAGAATGTCAAAACAAAAAGGAAACTCTCATCACATTTGCCCTTGAATCCCCTTGCAAACCTGCCGGAAGAAAAACACAGCATGAGCCAAACGCCCAGTACGGATAAAGAGTGCAGAAATAAGAACTGAAATTGAATAACAAAATCAAATGAACCAAACTGAGATTAACAAAATCAACTGAACTGAATAACAAAATCTACTAAACTGAACTGATCCACTGAACAACATAAAAGACTGAATTGAATGGTTGTGTTTATTTCATACCGAGCTCAGAACAAAACAGAAATATAACTTGTCACAAAGACAAGTCAAAATACTGCCACACAGGCAGGCACACATTGGACTGCAGATCCAAATGCATGCAAAATCGGAAGGTGTGTTCGGCACAAACAACACCAAACCGCAGAACAGAACAGAACAAAAAAACTAGGGTCGACCCATACGCCTCCCACAACAAAACACCAATTGGCCAACTCCCATCGGAGCACACAAAATGGAGACGCCGTGGACTAATCACACTGCCACGGAAGTGTCATGCCTCGGTGCCAAGAGGACATGCCTGTTGTAAGACCCCGAATTTATGAAATACAAAATTTAATTTTTCTTCATATATATTTTTCCTGAAACAGTAAATGGTTAAATTGACACAATTGAAAGTTAAGGATGTTATGTGCAAATTTTATTTTGTCGGACAATATTCTTTTTGTCGGGGAATATTCGGGCCGTACGACGGCGCCGAAATAACAAATTATTTGTGGACCCCACAACGGAATATTTGTCGGATATAGAAAACGACAGAAGTAACCTTTTTAAATAAAAATAGTCAACGGTGTTAACTGTTAAAATACCGGTGATAAAAGAATATTAACATACGGTAATTTATGGTATTTTCTGTAGCACACGGTACTCTACAGTAGCACACGGTATTGCACAGTGTCTCATATTATTGGTCTGATAATTGACACCGTAATTGTTACGCATCATTTCATCAATAATTGTCACTGCATAATATTTTATATTATCAATTCAATTATTGTTGCTACACAGTATTTTGCATTATTGATTTAATAATTGTCATTACACTGTATTTCATATCATCGAGTCAATAATTGTTGGTGCACTGTAGTTTAAAATTATTGAATCTAATAATTGTCACAGTAGCAAATACACTATAATTTATATTATTAAATTAATAAAAATATGTAACGTGTTTCTTACATTATTGTGGTAACATTATTTTATATGTTGGACTCACAGGAAGAATAAATAAATAAATAAATAAATAAATAAAAAATAAAATAATTAATTTTACTATTTGAAATAGTAACGTGAATAGTGACGTGAATAGTAAGAAACATGTGGGACCCATTGTGGGGCTCACATGAAATGTGAGAAATGTGAGAATTTGCTGAAGAGTTGGTGGAGGCTGCGCAGCAGCCTCTGCTGAATTTTTTTCTGTTCACCTACCACGCATAGTAACTTATTTTCTCCTATAAATAGCTTGCTCAGCTGAATAGAAAAATCACACCTAAAACATAAAATTTTTCTATAAGAATTTTATGAGTTTTCTCTGAGAATAGTAAGGTTATTTTGAGAGTTTGAAAGCCAAAAGGAGTGCAGGAATTTTTCAAGTAAGTGTTTTATTAAAGAGTAGTAATTTCATAAATTCCTATTTTTCACGGTATTCACAAATCTTCCTTTAGAAGACTCTTCTTTGAGAAGATTCATTTTTAAAAGCTTTCTTTGGAAGATTTATTTTGGAATATTATTTTAAAAACTATTTTAAAGTTGTTATATTATACTACAAAAATTATGTTAAATATATATAATTTTGATAGTTCATAATATACGAGTTATCATATACTTTGAAATTTATATGTGGTAATTACTAATTATATTAAAAATATATAGGTTGATCAATCTCATTTAAATCAATATCCAGTCACGTGTTAAGGTAAGGGGTATCATTCTTTTCATCATCATAAATGGATATTATTTTCTTTCTTACTTGAAGGGATTATCATTCTTTGATTCTCGAAAATAATATCGTTTCTTTCTTGTGCCATTTACTTCCATGTATTAAATTGTGGGAATAACCTTACGGCGCGGTTTACCGCCTGTTGGTGAATAACCTTTTGTATTCATTCCTTATTAATCTTTGAGAATAACCTTACGGTGCGGATTATCGCCTGTTTGGTGAATAACTCTTCGTATTCAAATTGATGGGAATAACCTTACAGCGCGGATTATCGTCTGTTTGGTGAATAACTCTTCGTATTCAAATTGATGGGAATAACCTTACGGCGCGGATTATCGCCTGTTTGGTGAATAACTATTCGTATTCAAATTGATGGGAATAACCTTACGGTGCGGATTATCGCCTGTTGGTGAATAACCCTTTTTATTTGTCTCGTGTGGAAATAATTTGTCTACACGAATTATCACATGACACTTTTATTCCATATTCGTAAGTGATATCATTTTCCTTTATACTCATAAGGGATACCATCTTTTTCATCTTCTATTATTCAAACTTACTATGGTAAGGGATATTAATTTCCTTCACCTTTTGTTAATCAAACCTGCTACGGTAAGGGATATTATTTTCTTCCATACACCTAAATCGAAACTTATTATGGAACTATTGCTTCTATAATTCCTGAAAATATTATATGTTCCATAATAGTTGAATTTCATTATTTCAACTGAACCTTCCTATTTTCTGAACATTTCTATTGAACTGTAATCGTTATTCTGAACTGTGGATCTTGAATATCATTTTTAAATTTCACTCCACATCATGTTGGCAATTTGGACATTATTTGAATCTGCACAAAGTAAACTTCTGATACTTATTGTTTATCCTGTTCTTCTGTTCATCATTTGTATCACTGTTATTTGTATTAATCATCAAGAATCAAGCTGTTGTGAATATCTGTGGCCGGGGGCACAGATGTGATATAATTGTTGAACAGATGATAGGTTAAAGGCGATATACTAGGTTAAAGGCGATACATCTGTTCGGTGTCTTTTATGGCACGTGGTGAATGTTCTCTTTGGCCCGTAGTGCAAAGATGAACTGTTGGTTGGTATGATTATGACCAAAGGCTGAATCTGGTATAATCATGACCGTTGGTGCTTTATTGAATATCTTTGGCCCGTAGTGCAAAGATGAACTGTTGATAGGTATGATTATTACCAAAGGCTGAATCTGGTATAATCATGACCGTTGGTGTTATATTAAATGTCTTTGGCCCGTAGTGCAAATATGAACTGTTGATCTGCATGATTATGATCAGGAACTGTGAATTTTATTATCATGACTAATGGTATTTCAGATGATAAAAGTTGATGATATTTTTACAAAAAAAAAAGAAGCGAGTGGACATTATAGTCTGCATTATTCTTCTAATAGATTGCTCATTCCGCTGCTATTATTGATCTGAACGTTGTTTAAGAATTTAACTACAGTTTTTGATATAAACCTTGTAGTCTATTGTATTCTATCAAGAACTCAACTGTTGAAGGCTAATGATAATTTATTCGTCATTATCTTAGTCATGATATTTCTTACTGGGCTATTTGAGCTCACCCTTTCTTTTGTTCCATTGTTTTTCAACAGGAGATGAAAACATAACGGGGTCTAGCCGGGGGATGGAGTGAGAGTCCGAGGAATAGCTGTCGTAGTCTTCACGTGTTGTAAAATAGTGTGACAATAATAGTGAAGACTTAGTTGTGTATTATTATTATACACTGTATTGTTGTACGTTGTGCTTTGTTGTAATAATTTTGTTGTAGTCTTTTGACGACTCAAGTTTGGGCTGTGTAGGCCTAGATTTGGGGGTGTCACACCTGTGGTACCCCCACAGGTGGTTATAGCTCAGGTATACCCTACGGTACTTTCTAACAAAAATATCATGTCACAACGAATGCGACACAATAACACAAAAGGGGTTCTAATACGCACATGCTAAACCGAAACAAATCGACACAAAGTCTCCCAATTATACTTGCATGTACGTTTCTACAGAATCAAAATAAATACTAGACATGCTTAAGAGTACAAGATAAGTTGTGAATATCTAAAATCAAACAAAACTATCATATGCATTTGACTATTAACAATATATCGAAATAATATCCAAATTCTAATGAAGAACAAAACAAACAAATTAAAATCAAGGGAATATTGCTGAAGGAGTACGGAATCCGTACCTGGAATACGCAATGAAATATCCGAAATTATATTGCAAAACTGACTCGTTAAATTCCCTCCATCGGAACTAATTAAACAAAATAAATGAATTATTAAATAAATAGTTAATTAATTGATTAAGTTTTATACATTTTCTCTCTCTTAGGCAAATCTGAAATCCTTTCATTCTAAACAAAATTATACCTAAAGTTATACATACATAAATATTCTAATCATGGTAACGTATTAATAAATAATATTATTCTTGTTCCTTCTGAAATACATATAAGTATATTTACAAAAATATTCTTTACATTTTTAATTATGTTACAAATAAATATTATTATTATTATTATTATTATTATATTATTATTATTATTATTATTATTATTATTATTATTATTATTATTATTATTATTATTATTATTATTATTATTATGCCAAAACTCTAAAGTTACAAAAATAATAATTTAATATTCTAAAATGCTAATTACTGACAAATATATACTAAAATATATAAACTAACAAACTAAATAGCATACAAAATTTAAAGCTACAAAATTAAAACTACAAAATTAAAACGAATACAGAAAATTAAAGAATTACACAAAGAAAGAAAAAGAGACATACCCGAAATTATGAGGTTCGCAGTCCGCCCACGTCCTCGACACCAAAAATTTTTAACTAGGGAGGTCCTTACTAAAAAGGGTCCTCACACAAAAAGGTTACCTCACATTGGGTAAAACCTTAATGTTTGGATATTAAAATGGGAAGAGGGTAAGCTCATATTTATAACTAAGGAAAGGGAAGATAGCTTTAAAAGTTATCGATGTGGGACTTTTAAGAAAAAACAGGGCCGGGTATTACATTATCGGTCAAAATAGCAGCACGATTGAGGTCAGTCAGTAGCAGATCACCCCCTCCTTAATATATTGGGAGTTCTCACTCCTGTAGATGTATTTATGAGTATTTGAATTATCATGGATCAAGATTTTACCAGACAGGTTGCCTCCCCTGTGGATCCTCACCCGAAACACCTCCATCAGCATATCTCCGTGATCTGGATCCGCAAATGATCTCCCCACAAAGGAGAACTCCTGGAGATGGGATAACTCCTGGACATCGGAGAACTCCTGGACATCGTCGCGATGGCGCTTCCCGAGGGAGCAATCCCTGTTTTTCGTCTGAAAATTTATGTCCATCTCCATATTTGATTATATATATATATATATATATATATATATATATATATATATATATATATATATATATATATGAATAACCCTATCTTCTGGTTTTACCTATCTTGATTTTCGTTGGGTTGGGTCGGGTACAATAGGGTTTCTCATAATTACAACTTTACTACTTTAGCCGATCTTCAATCTTTTGCAGTTTTATTACGGGGTGTATTCAATTAGGATTTTTAAAGACTTTAAAAGTTTAATTGTATTCAATTAAGATATTTAAAGAGTTTATAAAAGTTTAATGGTAGTTAATTACAACTTTTATAATGTCTTTAAAAGTTAAGTTGTATTGAATTAAGACTTTTATAAAGTCTATAAAAGCATTTTGGTATTCAAAAAGTAATAGATTTTCTAGATTTCTATCATATGGTGGATTTTGACAGACTTTAGAACAAGAGATATTTCTATCTAAAATCTGAGCTCATGTCCAAAGACTTTCAAAGACTTCCAAATATGTGATGTGAGAAAGAGATAGATGAACAGACGTGAGGATTAAGGGGGGTATATTCAATTAAAACTTTTAAATACTTTTAAAGACTTTTTTTAAGTGACAAATTTTTATAAAGTTTGTGAAATTTAATGACTTTTAAAGAGTTTTTTAAAATGACTTTTAAAAACTCTATAATAGACATGACAAATTTTTATAGACTTTTTATCAAGGTTTTGATAGACTTTTGTATACTTATAATACATCTTTCAGCTTATATTAATTGTTAATTAGCCCATGTGTACAACCTCTCCCTCTTGATAATTATTCTAAACAAATTGTTATAAAAAATTCATATTACATTATACCTATATTTAAATTTTGTATATACCTAAACATATGTAAATTAAATAAGTCCAAGTACATTTTCAATTATGAGGGTTTCAACTATTAGATGTTATGCATCCCTATATTTTTATTTGTTTTTTTTAATTTTATTTAAAAATTAAAGTATTTTTATACTCTAATTATTTAAATTGTGAATAGTTAATTTAGTGTATCAATAACGACGTTAATTTTAATTATGTTTACTACAGTAATTTATTTGTTATTTTAATTATCGTTAATCATAATAGATATTATTCTTGTTACACCAAAGAGAAAAAAGTACACATCTGATGAATACTTCAAATAAATTATAATCTCGTTAGTTAGTATTATTGTGGTTAATTGTTAACCGCGTAATTCTTGACATAATTCATTGTTATATAAGTATTTAGTTTAGTGATTTATGATAAATTGGTACATTTTGATTGATTATGTAAAAACTCTAGATAGTATTTTTAATATTATCACTTATAAGCAACATTTATAAAATATTTTGAACGTCTAATAAAAAAAATTGAACAATAAACTACTTGATAATTCATTTGCATTAAGTATAAAATTTGTAGATAAACTATATGTTCATTTTCTATTCAACACATTTCGGGTAAATTTTGAGTCAATTACATTTTTTAAATATATATTTTAGTAAGTTATGATAAATTGGTAAATTTTGATTGATTATGTAAAAATTCTAAATATTATTATGATTTGATTATCCAGAAAAACTTATGAAATGTCGTACTCGCCCAATAAAAATGATTAAACAATAAATTAGACAATTTAGTATAAAAAATTTAGATTAATTATATGGTCACTTTTTATTCAATATCAATTTTAAAAACACTACCGAAAATATGACATCTTCTCTGTCTTAATGTTAATTCAGTTGAATTAGTGGTCTGTAGTCAAATAGATATTTTTTTTGTCACGATAAATAATTTCATAAAGTCTTAATGTTAATCCAGTTCAATTAGTGGTTTGTAGTCAAATAGATATATATTTTTTTGTCACAATAAATAATTTCATAAAAAAATAAGAGAGGTAAAAGATCTATAGATGAGATTCAGGGAGACAAAATCCCCTAGAAAGCCAAAACCTCATAGCCAAAAAGACCATAAAAAAAAACTTGATAATACATACATGTAACTTGATAATTTCACTTACAGTGTTTTATATTATTGAATTAATAATTGTCATAATGCACAACATCTTATATCAATAATTGTCATAATACATATGTTGACTTTTGGAAATATCAAAATTTATTACTAATTGGAAAACATGAAAGTCAAAAAAAAAAAAAAAGGTCTTTTGAACTACCGAATCCAAAGTTGAATCGGTGATATTGTTATGTTATGTGAATATAATTTTTGTAATAAAATATAATTATTTTTAATAAAATATAATATCAAGTTGGCGTAAAAAAAATTATAAACATATATAAATAATTATAAATAATTTTTTTTTATAAAAAAAATCAAGTAAACCCGTGCGTTGCACGATAATTTAAAAAAGAGGGAGTATTACGCAATAACAGGCGCATATAGGTGATGGAAATAACAGGGGGCAAGTTTTATTTAAGGAAGACCGTGCATGATACCACCAGGCCTTTGCGAATTGAATAGTAGTGTTATTTTATAAAAACAATGCCAAAAATTAATCATATTTTACGTCTCAAAATGAAAGTACAATTTTAATTTTGAAATAAAAATAATTAATTTTAAAATAAAAAATATTTCATTATTATTTTATGTATTTAAATAAATATAAAATTATGTATATTCTTCATTATTATATAATAATATGTTTTTTTTAATAGTTAAACACATAACACACGTGACCACCTACTAGTGAGATTGATGCGGGCAGACAGCTCCTTATAATATAAAGAAACATGACTTCATTTTTTTTATTTTGAAAGCAACAGTAATAATAATATATTAAATTAAAAAAAATCAAGTACAAAATATCTTCATTTGATAACATAATAAACAATTATGCAAATCTTCTATCATTATAAACATTATAATTATTAACATCACTAAAAACTAAATATTAACTTACTAAACATCAAATTGGCTAAAAACTCTACCTAGCGTTTCTCCATGATAACTGCAGTATGAGCGATTATATCTTCTTCTTCTGAATCATTGTCAAACTTGCAAAACAGATTATATCTTCTTCTTCTGAATCATTGTCAAACTTGCAAAACAGAAGTTTGTTTAAGCTAATATGTTTTGAGACGGCACACCACATATTTTCTATTTTTTTTTAGTTTAAGTCCGAAGGTTGCAGTATCATCAGCATCAGCCTTTTCATAGGATGCAATATAATGATTTAAGATTGCTTGAAATATTATACATTCTGAAATCATTTGTATTATTTGTAAAATGGATCTAGCAATACTTTCATTTTTTGAGTCTTTTTGTTTTTTCGTTTTTGTACCGCTTAAATCCTCTCTTACAGGATCAGTTGTTGCCAGATTAACAACTGCCATCCGAAGTTTATTTTTAGTGGCTACAACTTCATATCTTTTCCTATGTGCTACACTAAGAAAGCTAGAATGACCGACATAGAATGAGTTGAATTCCAAATTACGGAAATCGGGACTGGGACTTATTTCATCGCTAAAAGCCCACCAGTTACCGTCATTTGGTCTCCTAAATGCAATGAAATAAAGATTATCCATTTTAAATCTTACATGAAGAAACCTTTCAACGTTGCTATCATCCCAGCTTTGAACATTATCTCAAAATAACTATGGGGTATATTCCTGACATACCTAATATGTTCATACTGGGGACATGATTTCCCGACAGTACACACATTCTCCCTAACTCGTTCTATAAATGATTTATATGAATTACTATTACCTGAAACATCAAATACATCCCTGTAGTCTATATGATGATTTGGGCTCTGTCCAACTCGAGGTTGGACTGCCTGTGGTTTAGTTCCCTGTGGTTTATTTGACCGCCTGTAGCTAGAAGAACTTGCCATCTGTAGTGGAGGGATAATGTAGAAAAGGAAATAAATATAGAAATAATTTCTGCGGTGTAAACACTTTGCAAGGGTAGTGTTGAATTTTGATGCGTGTTGAATTTTGATGCAGGAAGAGGGAGATGAGGGAGAACGATGGAGTCGCGCCGGTCACGGACAGATACTGATTTCGGGAGCGAAGTGAGGGAGAAGTGAGTGGCTTGCTATTGAAATGTACAATGCTAGCTCCCTCAGGGCTCTAATATATATTAACGAGGCCTCACAAACGTATTAATCTCATAAATGGGTAGTAGGCATGCACTGCAGCTTTCAGGAGGTCTTCAAGCACCCCAACTCCATTAATGGGGGAATATATTGTTTCTGCAGCTGTTTGGAGGTCTTCATGTACTCCAAATCCATTAATGGGAGGGATATATTGTAAAACGTAATATATACACCATAATCAACTACAGTACTTTATTTTTACATCCTTTTGGCAAATTTCATCTGACAAACCTACAAAGAACACACACGGACATTTAGAAATATGAACCAACTCCAGCCTCTTGTTTCCATGAGGACCATGACACAAAAAATAAAAAATAAATAAAAAAAATTGAAATTCAATTCAAGGCTCAAAACATGTTTTCCAGTTTAGTCGGGCCTTAGAAGCTAGTGTTCCTAACTTATAAGAAAAAGGCACCCACTTTGATATATTTCTAAAAACTCCTTATAACATTCAAACTTTCATTTTAAAATTATACCAGGATTCGAGACTCACTGCTACTTGGATTTTTTTGACAAACCTGCATACAAAGTTATGATCTTTTTCTGCTTGCCGTTTTTATGATCTTTTTCTGCTGAAACTGACGTACTACTAGGTCATACTTAAATAATGGAATATCAAGAAGATCAACTACAACGCTAAAGCTGTCAGGCCATGCTTTTTCACATCAATCCATGCATATTCCTCCCCATCCATACACCATGTATCATCATATCTCAGAGAAAATTCTTGCATATATAAACAATAATAGAGAGAGAAATTTTACGTTGTTACTAGTTTTTAGAGAGAGAGAAAATTACCCTTAATTTGTTGCCTAAAAAAAAAAATTAAATCAGACCCTCTGCTTTTCCATTAGTTTTCCTCTCTCCAAAATTTCACAGTTCAATACAAAACTAGTGATTGTGCAAATTTATAATATAATAAGATATCTAGATGACCATAAATACACAAGAGGTTTCATTAATACTCTTCCTTAAGTTTGATTATAATGATATGTACAAACAATGAAAGTGGCAAGAAGTTGAAAGAAAAATTGAAAATATGTTTGGTTGTCAAATAAACTTAGAGATGGTGTTACATCTGAATATGTTTTCTTAGAGTTAATACTCTAAATGAATGAATAACAATTATCTACATATTATCCAACAGTGGATGATGCAAGGGGAGAAAACAACGTCCAAAAATTCCTTGTTTGTATGATAAAACAACATATTATTTATCAACTTAATTCAATTATCATATCACTAATATTATATTAACAACTTATTATTTATATGACAATACAAAATAAAATATAAAATCCTTACAATTTATAAATGTCGTTTATTTTGAGACAATAATAATCTGAGTAAATATTGACATACTAATAAAATATGTCGTTTTATTATTAGTACATAATAATATTCCCGTGAAGGTGGAGGAGGGCGAGAGGGATTACATAAATACTAGTGAAGGTGTGGAGGGCGAGAGGGATTACATTTTTAATTTATATAAATGAAAAATCTTTATCAGCAACTTCTAGGGTTGAAAACAGTTCATATATTCCAGCTAACATATTTTTTGGGTGATCAGTTACATGAGTACAGTTTATATCTAAATCAGGAGAAAGGCTGGATGCATATCATTCTTATGGTGTGTACTCAAACATCAGAAATATGCCATATTGTGAGAATTTTTACTCGTCTTTATTAGCACACACAAATATCCACATTCCCAGTTTATGTTGAATTTTTTATTAACTTCAAGTTTCGAAGTCAAATATAATAATAATAATAATAATAATAATGTACATGGTTTTGTTTTTTGACTTGGTCATTTGATAAGTTTCGTAAGCCTACCAAGTCTTCTAAAAGTCTTAACAAGTCGATTAATTGGTTCAAAGTTGGTTGAGTGATAATTTTGGAGTCAGTTATCTTTTACTAGCCGTTGCAACTGTTCTGAAAATACCCATGTTTACTTGAGAGCGCCCTGCATATAAATATTCTTCAAAAGCTTCCAGTTTCTCCGTAATTGTTTCCTGCTATTAGCTCCATAAGAATAGTCAGTCTCTCGGGTCCTTTTATTTTCAACTCTTTCTTTTAATACACATACTATTATATATAATTATACATATATAAATACTTTTTCGAGTTTCCTGCGATCAAGAGAAGCAACAAAGGTGTTATTGTTGAATCCGGGGGTTGCCGTTGAGACCTTTATGCATCATTGAGGGGCGGTCTATCCTAATTAAGACAGTGCCTAGTAGGCCTGTAAATAGGTCGAATTCGGATCGAATCAGGATGATCCGAATCCGATCCAATAAAGATTTGTCGGATTCGAATTCAATCCGATAATCCGACGGATCAGTAATATCAACTACCAAATTCAAATCCAATGACAATCCGATCCGATTAAACATTCTACACATCTAACCATTCGATTCAAACAAAATAAAATCAAAAATAAAAAACATATATAAGATCACATTACATAAGCAACACAAACTATAAACTAACATAAGATCACATTTTTTAGTCTTAAACTAAATAAGATCACATTACATAAAGTGTTAAACTACAATAAAACTCCAAAATAAATCAAAGCAACGGGCACGCAGCAAACAAAATTCCAAAGTAGTCAACAATTTGATAGTTTAATATATATTAAAATATATGTATTCTATTTAATCGGATCAGATCATTATCAGATCGGATCAACCTGTATCCGATTCATTTATTAATCAAATTATCGGGTTACAAAATCCAATCCAAACCCGCATAAACAGATCAGATTCGGGTCAAATTCCGATTCGTTGACAGACCTAGAGCCTAGGCACGCCTCACATTTCTTTTAATAATTCTTTCTTAGTTCTGTCTTTATTTTCAGCATACTAGGGTTCATATTTGTATCCTTTTTTTCAACAGTTTATACTAGTAAGGCAGGCTAGGCATCCATCCATATTCAGACTTTCACTACGATTCAAGTTTTGAAGCATTTATTGATTCAAGAAAGGTATAAATGTGACGCCCCCAAATCTAGGCCCACACAGCCCAAACTTGAGTCGTCAAAAGACTACAACAAAATTATTACAACAAAGCACAACGTACAACAATACAGTGTACAATAATACACAACTAAGTCTTCACTATTATTGCCACACTATTTTACAACACGTGAAGACTAGGACAGCTATTCCTCGGACTCTCACTCCATCCCCCGGCTAGACCCCGTTACGTTCTCATCTCCTGTTGAAAACAATGGAACAAAAGAAAGGGTGAGCTCAAATAGCCCAGTAAGAAATATCATGACTAAGATAATGACGAATAAATTATCATTAGCCTTCAACAGTTGAGCTCTTGATAGAATACAATAGACTACAAGGTTTATATCAAAAACTGTAGTTAAATTCTTAAACAACGTTCAGATCAATAATAGCAGCGGAATGAGCAATCTATTAGAAGAATAATGCAGGCTATAATGTCCACTCGCTTCTCTTTTTTTGTAAAAATATCATCAACTTTTATCATCTGAAATACCATTAGTCATGATAATAAAAATTCACAGTTCCTGATCATAATCATGCAGATCAACAGTTCATATTTGCACTACGGGCCAAAGACATTTAATATAACACCAACGGTCATGATTATACCAGATTCAGCCTTTGGTAATAATCATACCAATCAACAGTTCATCTTTGCACTACGGGCCAAAGATATTCAATAAAGCACCAACGGTCATGATTATACCAGATTCAGCCTTTGGTCATAATCATACCAACCAACAGTTCATCTTTGCACTACGGGCCAAAGAGAACATTCACCACGTGCCATAAAAGACACCGAACAGATGTATCGCCTTTAACCTATCATCTGTTCAACAATTATATCACATCTGTGCCCCCGGCCACAGATATTCACAACAGCTTGATTCTTGATGATTTATATAAATAACAGTGATACAAATGATGAACAGAAGAAACAGGATAAACAATAAGTATCAGAAGTTTACTTTGTGCAGATTCAAATAATGTCCAAATTGTCAACATGATGTGGAGTGAAATTTAAAAATGATATTCAAGATCCACAGTTCAGAATAACGGTTACAGTTCAATAGAAAGGTTCAGAAAATAGGAAGGTTCAGTTGAAATAATGAAGTTCAACTATTATGGAACATATAATATTTTCAGAAATTATAGAAGCAATAATTCCATAATAAGTTTCGATTTAGGAGTATGAAAGAGAATAATATCCCTTACCGTAGCAGGTTTGATTAACAAAAGGTGAAGGAAATTAATACAAATGGGTTATTCACCAACAGGCGGTAATCCGCGCCATAAGTTATTCCCACAATTTATAAGAATTTGAATACGAAGAGTTATTCACCAAACAGGCGTAATCCGCACCGTAAGGTTATTCCCACAATTTAATAGAATTTGAACACGAAGAGTTATTCACCAAACAGGCGTAATCCGCACCGTAAGGTTATTCCCATAATTTAATAGAATTTGAACACGAAGAGTTATTCACCAAACAGGCGTAATCCGCACCGTAAGGTTATTCTCAAAGATTAATAAGGAATGAATACAAAAGGTTATTCACCAACAGGCGGTAAACCGCGCCGTAAGGTTATTCCCACAATTTAATACATGGAAGTAAATGGCACAAGAAAGGAACGATATTATTTTCGAGAATCAAAGAATAATAATCCCTTCAAGTAAGAAAGAAAATAATATCCATTTATGATGATGAAAAGAGTGATACCCCTTACCTTAACACGTGACTGGATATTGATTTAAATGAGATTGATCAACCTATATATTTTTAATATAATTAGTAATTACCACATATAAATTTCAAAGTATATGATAACTCGTATATTATGAACTATCAAAATTATATATATTTAACATAATTTTTGTAGTATAATATAACAACTTTAAAATAGTTTTTAAAATAATATTCCAAAATAAATCTTCCAAAGAAAGCTTTTAAAAATGAATCTTCTCAAAGAAGAGTCTTCTAAAGGAAGATTTGTGAATACCGTGAAAAATAGGAATTTATGAAATTACTACTCTTTAATAAAACACTTACTTGAAAAATTCCTGCACTCTTTTTGGCTTTCAAACTCTCAAAATAACCTTACTATTCTCAGAGAAAACTCATAAAATTCTTATAGAAAAATTTTATGTTTTAGGTGTGATTTTTCTATTCAGCTGAGCAAGCTATTTATAGGAGAAAATAAGTTACTATGCGTGGTAGGTGAACAGAAAAAAATTCAGCAGAGGCTGCTGCGCAGCCTCCACCAACTCTTCAGCAAATTCTCACATTTCTCACATTTCATGTGGGCCCCACAATGGGTCCCACATGTTTCTTACTATTCACGTACTATTCACGTCACTATTCACGTCACTATTCACGTTACTATTTCAAATAGTAAAATTAATTATTTTATTTTTTATTTATTTATTTATTTATTCTTCCTGTGAGTCCAACATATAAAATAATGTTACCACAATAATGTAAGAAACACGTTACATATTTTTATTAATTTAATAATATAAATTATAGTGTATTTGCTACTGTGACAATTATTAGATTCAATAATTTTAAACTACAGTGCACCAACAATTATTGACTCGATGATATGAAATACAGTGTAATGACAATTATTGAATCAATAATGCAAAATACTGTGTAGCAACAATAATTGAATTGATAATATAAAATATTATGCAGTGACAATTATTGATGAAATGATGCGTAACAATTACGGTGTCAATTATCAGACCAATAATATGAGACACTGTGCAATACCGTGTGCTACTGTAGAGTACCGTGTGCTACAGAAAATACCATAAATTACCGTATGCTACTATTCTTTTATCACCGGTATTTTAACAGTTAACACCGTTGACTATTTTTATTTAAAAAGGTTACTTCTGTCGTTTTCTATATCCGACAAATATTCCGTTGTGGGGTCCACAAATAATTTGTTATTTCGGCGCCGTCGTACGGCCCGAATATTCCCCGACAAAAAGAATATTGTCCGACAAAATAAAATTTGCACATAACATCCTTAACTTTCAATTTTGTCAATTTAACCATTTACTGTTTCAGGAAAAATATATATGAAGAAAAATTAAATTTTCTATTTCATAAATTCGGGGTCTTACAATAAATGTAAAGAACATATTAATGAAATAAAAAGAATTAGGTCAGTTAACAGAAATCACCTTCAAATTAAGTCCTGGAGCACAACCAAGATCAAAATCCATGTTGTAATCATTTTCGATAGTGGGAATGACAGAAGCCACAAATTTCAAGAATAATAAGAGGCACCTAAAAAGGTCGGAGCATTGGATTGATATATATAATTAAACAGAGAAAGCAGACAAGACTTGAGAAAACAAAAACAGAACGCATGAACAATGACAAAAACTAAAAATAAAATGCTCCAAGGATTTGTATAAAATTGCAACAATATCTCTCAATAAAGTGTACAAGTGACCAATACCACAACAGTATTCAGTACCACATAGCATACTTGAACTATTAACTTTAACTAATATAGGCAAACCTCTTCAAGAAAATGATTATTTCTTCGAGAGAGAACACACAACGCCTAATATATATATTAAGAAGAGGGTATCTTGTGCAACTCTTTACGACAGTTTTACCCTATCTTGATTTGGGTCGAATTGGTTTGACTACAACCACGCTTGCCAAAACTACATCTTTATTACTCCAGCACAATAGAAATCAACTTGATCTGATGAAGCAGTTATAAAAGATGTGATCATTCGAGAAGAAAATAAAAGTAGTTATGAGAGAAGGAAATAGGATGAACCGATAAACACAATTACTAAGATCGTGTACTATTTACTAGGGTCGGTTAGTTATTATGTTTATCCAAATCATTTCTTTTTCAGTCAGTTATGTTTATCCAAAAAATTTCTTTTTACGCAAAGTAACTAATTTATTTATTTATACCCTAAATGTAACCGAATTGCATCAAAATAACTGTAAAAAAAAACCAAAGGCTTTATAATAAGAGATTTAATCTAATCAAGAAACAATTGACAATTGCCGGAATCTAGGAACAAATGTGCCAACCAAAATGGCAAAAACTATAACCAACACCACAAAAAAATTGTGAAAATTTAAGCTTTTTAGTAATACCGATAAACAGGATCTTGTCCTGATAATTAAGGAGGACTATTTGAAAGAAAACCTTGTGAATCTGAAGCAAAACTCACTGAATTACCTCAAAGACCGAGAGAGAGAGATAGTAGATTTTTGGCAGGCAAATCAATCGGAATTTGATTCAAATGGGTGGGACCAAATGTCTCCAAGTAACAACTATGCCAACTTTATAAATACCCATTACCGAACTCGATGAACGAGATAACGACTACAGAAAAGAGCTCCAGTCCATAAGTTGAAGATGGATTTCTCCTCACAAGACGTCATGTCCAAATCTAAGATAGGAATCAACTAAGCATTAGCATAAAAAGAAGTTAGTCTACTATGTTAACATTATATATCAAAATATACAAAAGGTAAGATTATGATGATGATGATAAAAATATTGAAAAAGAAAATAATTGCACCACTACATGCCAAAGAAAGTATGACACTTGACCCCAATAAGTTATGACATAAATTCCTAGAATAACTAAATAATAGCGGACATCATCTATACCCGTCAAGAAACTGAAAATTGATGTCCGCTATTATTAGTAGCAGAGTTTAAAAAATCAGCTAGTAATAGTAGCGCACGTTGATTTAAAAGCCAAACCCAAAAGCGCGTCCGCTGCTATTATTAGCGGACGCTTTAATTTTTTATTCTTCTAATTTTTAATCTTAACCGTTTACTTTTGTTTTGAAGGGTATAAATAGTATATGTCTTATAATGATCCATAGCAACTACTTGCTATGAATCAACCCATATATATATATATATATATATATAATAACTAAGTAACGACAAAGGGAGGAGGAGGAGAATATCAGCTAGATAAGAATCCATACCTCCTTTTGATAATGAACACTACGTCTAAGATATAAGGCTGTTGGATTTGTGTTATGAAAATCCTATTTATCTATTTATTTAATGTTTATTTATGTTGGACATTTATTTATTAATAAAAGTCTATTATTTATTAAATAGTCATTTATTTTGTTTACATAAATCTTTAAATTTATATATATTATGATTTATATGTATAAATAAGTATTATACACAGAAAATATAAATTATATGTAATATATATAAATAAAGATATAATGGTTTATAACCGATGATAATTTGAAGATATTATCATGTAAGTTATAGTACTTTAATAGAGATGATTTATCTTGATTATAAAAGTTGGACTTCTAATTAAAGTACTAGTACATTAAAGGTGTATATTAAACGGATCATATGATAATATTTTATTTATAAAATATTTTCACATAAATACTAATTTGTGAATCTTTATTAATTTTGAAATGATAATGGACTTAATATTGTTATATATATTAATTTAATATTCCAACGAGTGAAATTACATTGTGTTAATTAATACCTCATAATGTTAATTAACATATTTAATTAATATCAGAAATATTATTATTATTAAAATATTGATAAGATTTTTCATAAGATAATTTATTATTGATCATTGAATCTTGGTCAAGTCTCATAATATTTATTATTAAAAGAATTGATTTAATTGTTAAATCAATTTATAATCAAATAAAAATAAATTATGGACTTATGAAATTAGTTTAAATATGTTGGGATTATATTTAATTATGAAATATTTATGTACATCTATAGAGAAAATATTTATAATTTATTAGTAAAAGTTTATTTTAATTAATTCCCGAATTGAAGTGCAATTATAATTATTTAGTGAAATTAATCATAATTAATATTTATTTAGTATATTATTATTAGATAATAATATATAAATAAGTATTAGAGTCAGAATAAGAATTTCTTAGGATCTCTATCCTAACCTAATAAGAATCAGTTATATAAGAGAGATAAAGATCAATATATATATATATATATATATATATATATATATATATATATATATATATATATATATATTATTAATCAGAAACGTGACATAGGGTTTTAAGGTTTTATTCAAAAATTAGAGTAAAAGACCAAATAGAGTATTCTCTCTCTCTCTCTCTTTGCCTAGGAAAATCACGTAATTTTTTTTTTCTAGAAGGCTATTTTAGAAACCGCACTCCAGATTCAGCATAACGTCATTGGAATAAAGATCTTAAGGATACCAGAGATTATTTGAGGATTTAAATGTGCTAATTCAATCAAATACTAGGTAACAATTCTTACTCTTGATACATGATATATATGTAATTGTTGTTTTGTATAAAATCATAAAGATAACCCTGTTTTATTAAAATTTTAAAACTATTTTTCGGAGATTTTTTCCAACAATAAGGCTGTAAATCGAGCAAAATAGTTCGGGCTCGACTCGAAAAAATATAAGCGAGACCCAGATTCGTTAATAATATAATCCAAATATTAGCACAAAAAATAGTTCAAATAAAAATACGATCATCATATAAGTAATGTTATACTCTACTCGTTTAGAATCAAACTAGTTGAATTTTCGATCATGATTCGATATATATTCAATTGATACATATTTTAATAAATATTCGATACATTCTTTTATAATATATACATAACTTAATAAACTAGAATAATTAGTTATTGTTTTTTGATTTAATTATAATTTTATATTGTTAAAGTGTAATTATAAATATATTTTCATATTTCTAAGTAAAATAATAAGTATAATTGGTAATTATATGTATTATAAAGCTATTTACTATGTGAAAACTCGAATTTGAAGTTCGTGAGTAGTTTGAATATAATTAGATCATAGTTGAATCGAATTCAAGTAATGAATATTTGATTTGAGTTGAACTTGAGTAGAAATTTTCAAATACAATTTGAATCTGAGTCGAATTCGAGTAAAAATTTAACTTTTTGAGTCGAAACCGAGCAACTGTCTGTTCGGTTCAGTACAACTCGTTTACACTATTACCAGGATATTAGTTAAAGGATATCATCTACAACTTTGTTAGAGTTTTACCCTATCTTGATTTAGGTTTGGCTAGGCGAGGTTAAGTTGAATACACTCGGGCTTCCAATAATTACATCTTTATATATTTTGGTACTTCCAAGATGAATTGCAAACAGCATATTTTGTGTCTCCGTCATGTTTTATACTTTAATAGTTTTAATATATTTATTTGTATAAATAATTTATTAAGTAATAAAATATAACATTTTCAACTAGCTTCAATGTATTTATTTTTATAAACAATTACTTAAATAATAAAATTGATAATTGTCAATTATATTTAATGTATTTATTTGTATAAATAATTTCTTAAATAATTAAATTTATCTTTGTCAATTATATTCAACGTATTTATTTACTTAAATAATTTCTTAAATAAAATATGATGTAATTAATAAAAAGTACATTGAAAATAAAAATATTGAAACTATGTAAATCTAATTAAATTAAGGGTATTTTGGACATTACTCCACAACTACTAAGAGTAGCAGTAAATGTTTTATTTATTAATTTTTTTGTTGCTACTCTTAGTAACGAAAGGGCTTTAATCCCCATAAATCTCGTCTGTTAAATCTCTAATTGGGCGATGAGAGATGCGTTTGCTATAATAATGTACATTTGCGTAGACACATATATCTCTAACATAGTTAAACAAAGCGATCTTGGAATTAGTATATATTTGCTCTATGATCAATATATCGCCTATCATTTTAGATTCCAATTAGTCAACAATTTTCAACCTTTCACAAGGACTATACAAAAGTTATCTTCATAAATATACTTTAGGTCATCTTCAAATTAAATTGAGTAAATTTAAAACAAGTAATCAACATCCATGTATTAATAAAACGTCTTCGGTATGAGAGTAAGTATTTGCATATGTAAGGATATGTCGATAATAGAGGTTTGAACAAATAGATACCTTCTATTTGTGCAAGAATGAGTATATACATTCTATTTGTGCAAGAAGCTCTATTTAGAAGAAATGTTAAAGTCATGGGACAATGCCATCTCATTCCTACCAGGTGTCGCTTATTTAGTGGTGGTTAGTAATGAAATCTTCAACGATCTCTATCACAATAATCTATTTATAATATGAGATTTACGCAAATCTCATATCTAGACCAACTACAATTTATATGAGGTTTACGCAAACCTTATATCTGGACCCACTATAAGAGCTGAAATGACATCATACGATTAGTGGGAGGCACCACCTGGCCCTGCCCTCAAAGCCATTAATAATTTCTCCTATTTATAATTGTAGTGTGTTGTTTATTCTGAAGTTTGAATAAAAATAATAAGTAATACATGGAATACATTGAGCTAGGAGTCACAAAATTCAATGTTTTCACAAAATAACTCTGATGCTACGTTTGATTGAATGAAGAAATAAAGTGAAAATAGTGTATTATATTAATTATTTTATAAACTAAAATTCCTTCGATATTGTACATAAATAAATTGAGCAGCGTTTTCCAATACAGACTAATACTCTCTTCGTTAAATACTCATATTTGTCATTTTTTAATGATAGATGTCTAAAATAATACATTTTTCTCAAGTTTGTCATCTAAATTTTATACTTAATGACTCATAAAATTTCTTAAACTTTATTTCTTCTTTCAGTTTAACTCACGAGCTTCTTCTTCTTTCACAAAAAATCTTTTTAATCTAATAATAGGCAAAAAGTGCTATTAAAACCCATCAAGGATTTTTAATGAAAAAAAAATAATTTGTTGGTTAAATAAAAAAAAAGGTATAAAATTCAAAGATTTTTTAAGTCACCCATTCGACAAGGACTTATTTTAAAATAACTTAAAGTTAAAATTCAAGTTGACTTATAAGTCATTTTTAAGTGTGACTTATAGGTAAAAGTATTCAACACCAGTTTGACTTATAAGTGATAAATTAAGTTAAAATAAGATGTAAATGTGTTCGGCTGATAATGACTTAAAAGTTAAAATAAAATATAAAGATTACTAAAATGGACATTAATAAAAAAAATACATTGATTCAATATCATATCATAAAAATCACTATTTTTTTTCCATTAATTAAAACACTAAACAAATAAATATATTACATTATATACATATATAATATTATATATGTATATATTATATTGTATGTTATAATATTATATATATATATATATATATTGTATTGCATTGTATCAAATTATATTTATTTATTTATTTACATGGGTGATGACATTTTTGTATTAACATTTTTTATTACATGTGTTGTTTATGTTGGAGAAGAAATTAGAGATTAGGTTAGAAGGATAAAGATTAATTTAGTAAAATAGAAGAGGGAAAAAATGGATATTACATTTGATTAAATCAACTTATTAGAAATGACTTATAAATCATTCCTAAATAAGCTATAATTATTACTTATTAATAATAATTTATAAGTCAAAAAATAAGTTAAAAGATAAATTATTACCAAACACTTAAATAGTGTAAAATAACTATTAAGTTGATTTGACCAATTTATAAGTAATTGCTGAATAAAGTCTAAATTTTATTTTATGTCATCACATGTAAGCTAATAATATATTAATTTAGGAGTAAACCTGAAATGCTACTAATATATATTTAATTGTAAATTTGGTAAATGAGTTTTTTTTTTCTTTTCCGGATAGGTTATTATATACTTTTTGTTCCAAACAAGTTGTAAAAGATTGAGGATTGGGCTGGAGTAATAAAGTTGAAATTCTGAGAAACCCGATTGTACCCAACCCAACACAAATCAAGATAGGTAAAACTCTCTCTCTCTCTCTATATATATATATGTATATGAATTGCAAAACTCTCCCTCTAATTTATATTATTTTTATAAAACTCACTTTCTAATTTTTATTTTTATAAATTTCTCCTTTCAACATATATTAATTATGCAAAATTTACTTTCTAATTTTTATTTTTACAAAAGATGTATTAATTATGTAAAATTAACTCTCTAACATCTTAATATGGGTACCGTGGATGGTGAATTTTGTATAATTAATATATTTTGAAGGGAAAATTTTGTAAAAATAAAAATTAGAGATTGAATTTTGCAGAATTAATATATTTTAAAGTGAGAGCTTTGTAAAAATAATATAAATCGGAGGGAGGCCATTGCAATTAAGTCTATATATATATATATGTATAATCAAATCTGGTTGTCGACAACTTTTCAGACGGAAATGGTTGAATCAGATCTGGAGATGGACATAAATTCGCAGACGAAAAAAAGGGATTACTCCCTCGGGAAGCGCCATCGCGAAGACGACAAGTTGGTCTCCGACGACAAGGAGTTCTCCGAAGACAAGGAGATCTCCGATGTCCCAGAGAGCTCCTTTGTCCGGAGATCGTTTGCGGATCCAGATCACGGAGATATGCTGGTGGAGGTGTTTCGGGTGAGGATCCACAGGGGAGGCAACCTGTCTGGTAAAATCTTGATCAATGATAATTCAAATACTCATCAATACGTCTACAGGAGTGAGCACTCCCAATATATTAAGGATGGGGGTGAGCTGCTGCTGACTGGCCTCAATCGTGCTGCTATTTCGATCGATAATACTCTCGCTGTCTTTTGGGATCTGAATCTCACCAACCCCTCCGAACACCAACCCAAACGCATCACAAACTGCAAGGACTGCTTTGACGATGATGGCTACTTTTTCCCATTACATTCGGAGGCGTTTTCTTTTAACTATTTCTCACAGACATATTTATTTGACATTCCCTTATATGAGGAACTTAAGGATGAGGATGGACAAGTGTGTGCAACAGTGATGTACGCCTTCTTCAATGAAGCCATGCAAGCCGATATAGAGATTAGCCTGCTAGATGAAAAGGTAAAAGGCGTTTATGGATCGATCACCGCTAAAAATGACATGATTGTTGATCCTCTTTATGAGAGTTTTCTCTTCCTCAAGGAGGACTCGAGTCAAAGTGTAGATGTAGTAGATGGGCAGCCAATTCCATTGCCCAGATCCGTAGTAGCCGTTCCAGTCAAGTCCAACCTCTTAGTTTGTGCACATCTGAAAAGCAAGGACACGGACATGGAGTTTAAAGCAGATATATCCTTTGGTGTTGAACTCCATGGTAAATCGGAAAAACTAATAAACAACATACAAGTGAGGGTCAATTGGAAACGCTATTGGTATGAGTATATGTTTCTATTGTAAATTTGTGACTTTTAAATGTTTGAACTTTTATAGATTCACTTCTGTTAAAAAATCTCCTTTTGTTTTAATTCGAACCAGGGATGTTTGGTGATATGCAGTGATCCAGTTGCCGTACTAGTGCAGAAGATATCAGATTGGAGGCACCTTGGAATTCGATTTGCTGTTTTATGTATTTCCTTTATTTTAAATTAGGATTGTATTTTGTGTATTGTGGGAGTTGGTTGGAACTTTGATTTCTGTCATGGATGTGTTGTTTGAAACTTTGTGGATTGTATTTGTGCAATGTGGAAGTTGTTTGGATTTCATTTTGGTTGGATATTTGGATTCACGTGTTTGAAACAGCTGCCATCCTATGTGCTTGCGGATTGATGTGGCTGAAGTGTTGTCGTGGCTGTTGCTACCATCCCAGGCGCATCCTTGGGATCTGATCTATCTATTTGTAGTTTCATTTACATGTCAACATTTGTTTGTAATTTGAAATGTCTTGGTGGCCATCTCACGCGTAGTCTGTTTTCATTTTTTATAGGCCTATAAGCTTGCATATCGGCTAATTATCTCTATTTGCAGAGATTGCTGAAAGAGAAATAGGCTGTGAGTACATGCTGAGGTATGTTTGTCTACCGAGTGTCAATCAAACTAAGTTCTTTTAGAAGCATTTTCTTTGAATTAGTGCTAAACTTACAACTCTTTTATCCCAAACTAGTTGGAGTGCAGACTACCATCATGTGCTTGATAATGTGTATATAAGTAAAAAGTTACAGTACATTTTGCAAATTTGTAGTGTAGTGTTGTTCTACTATTATACATATACTGTTATAATTATGTGTGTGTGTGTGTGTGTGTGTGTGTGTGTGTGTGTGAGGAGATTCCAGAGATTCAAGAAGGATTTGGTAAGCAACTGAGACCTTTATCCTTGAGAGTTACGACAAGCTAAATTATTGTAATTTGGTGATTTTATGACAAAGGGAGTCTTTCATCTCTTACTGCAAGTCTTGAGTCTCTTTTTGGAAAACTAAACAGGATAAAACACTAGTATGAAACTTACCTCTACAATCTAACCTGCTTTGAATCTATATGAATTGAATAATTATGTTATTGGTCAAAACCATGATTTAAGAATGCAGCTCAACAATTAGAAACTGTGATTTGAAGATTGCCCAAAAAAATACATTGATGAAGGTTAAAGTTGGACTCAGAGAGTGAACAATAAGTTTACTCGTTAAAAATGAATTATTTATATATATATATATATATATATATATATATATATATAGAGAGAGAGAGAGAGAGAGAGAGAGAGAGAGAGAGAATGAGTGAGAGTTGACAATAATATATTGAAAACATCATGTTCTAATGTTCATTTTACCCTAATTGCAATTACTGAATTTATACTTATTCTAGGAATTTATGTCAGAACTTATTGGGGTCAAGTGTCATACGAAATTCTTTGACAATGTAGTGGTGCAATTATTTTCTTTTTCAATATTTTTATCATCATCGTCATAATCTTACCTTTTGTATATTTTGATCTATAATCTTAACATAGTAGACTAACTTCTTTTTATGCTAATGCTTAGTTGATTCCTATCTTAGATTTGGACATGACGTCTTGTGAGGGGAAATCCATCTTCAACTTATGGACTGGAGCTATTTTCTGTAGTCGTTATCTCGTTCATCGAGTTCGGTAATGGGTATTTATAAAGTCAGCATAGTTGTTACTTGGAGACATTTGGTCATTTGAATCAAATTCCGATTTATTTGCCTGCCAAGAATCTACTCTATCTCGGTCTTTGAGGTAATTCAATGATAATCATAGCAATATTCAAAAGATTGACCACAATCAAATATCATTAATCACTACTTATGATCAGATATAACATCTTTTGCTTAAATCTATCAGATATATTACTAATTATTCAATATTTATCTTGTTTTGAGCAATAATTTTATTGAAATAGATATCATCAAATGTTACACTTTTGTATCATTTACTTGTAAAAAAAAAACTAATTAAAAATCACAAATAAAGTAACACAAAATATACCAAAACAAACTCTTATTTTTAATCATTCAAATGTTAAGAATACAATCCAAAGTATAATTCTTGATGCTAAGCTTCCTTCTTTTTTTTTGCACCTATATATATGTCATAATCATTCAATATCTTATTAGGTAGGTTGTGTATAGAGTGAGATGCCAGGTTAATGGCAATGCCGCTATCACTTCCCTTATTATCCTGTTGAAGGTGTTTTTGAACTTGGGATTTTCTATTTTCTAAATTTATGTTCTTTTTGTTGCAGTATTATTAGCTCGAATTGAATTGTAGTAGTAATTCTTTTCTTCTTTAGATTTGGTTCAACAATTTGAAGTATGTTGTAGTGTCTCTTAGCATTATATCTTTAATAATAAACAAAAAATATATATATATATTTTTTTTATCTTTACTCAATTCTCAAAGTAAAATGATACATTATATCTTTAATAATAAACAAGGTTGATAACTAGCACGGGTACTTTGAAAGTTTTTCTTTAAATTATTTACTTCATAATTTTCTATATATAGTTATAGTCGTTTTATAATATTTGATTGTTATTTATTTATTTAATTTAATTTAAAATCCTTACACCATCTTAATACCGTGTTTTGTTAAGAATAATTGTGTTTTATTATAAATGTTACACACGCATAAATGAAATTACGATATAAATATTAATAATATATACAGAAGATATTTCTTGATATTGCTACATTATATAAACAAGTTTGATAGTCCGCATAAAGCACGGGTTAGTTTGTAAAAAAAAAATCATAAATATTTAATAATTTTTTATTAATATATTTATTATTGTTCACCGACATAATACATATATAATGTTAATAATTTGGTTTAACATATTCTACTACAATTAAAAAAAAATAATTACTTTTAATATCGTTAAAAATTACAAATTAATTACATTTATTTAAGTAAAATTATATAAAACTTTTAATATTTCAAGAAGAAAAATTTTTTAGTCTTCATCTATAACTCAAATGAAATTAATTGTAATTATATATTATACCACATTAAATATAATAATATCATTCAAGTTAACTTATTAATTAAAATGAATCAACTCATTTTAAATTAAATGTAATAATATCATTCGAGTTAACTCATCAATTGAAATGAGTTAACAATCCAAGAATCAACTCATAGCACACAATTTCATATTAAGTAACGAGTTTAGTCAATATTAGAGAAAACAATTGAAGAGAGATTAATAACTTGAACATCCCCTCAAGTTTGTTAGGAGAATAACTGTCACATGCCGTTTGGGAGGTGTACAATTATGCCGTTACCAAAATTTGATTTTTGTAGTTTAAACTTGTTACGCATCCTTCTACTCTCTTGGTAAAACCTGTAACCAAAGCGTCGTCATCGCGCAATCTGTTGTTCTATAATATGAAATGTGCTAAGAATAAAAAATAGTAACTATAAACTAAATAATAATTTGCACCAATTTACACTCACCATCAAGGACATTCAACTATGTCTCTGTTTAGGTTGCACTAAGAGTTTTAGGAGGCTTGTATTTTTTATATTGAGATAGCAACATAAGTGCTCGAGTGAGCAACCACTTGTTAGAAATTGGAGCGAGGGTATATGGGTAAATAACACAAGGTACAAATTCTGCAAATGCACAGCTACAATCCAAAAGAAAGAAACACAGAGCATAAATTACCATTATATACACAAGTATAAATGAACAAACCTCATCTTTCAACATATGAAGCATCGAGAAGAAAGAAAGAAATTAATAAGTGATCACATCATTCCTAATGTTACATTACAAAATTAAATCATGTACTCCCACCTAAAAATTGAAAACTTTATTTGCATTAGAGCTCAAAAAGCACATACCGATATGTTTTTTTACAACCAAGTCCACAGGAAAGATAAAATTAGCATTCATATATCACACTCATAAAAGTGTATTCAAGGAATATTAGCAAACATATATAATGAGTGAGAATAGATTGAAAACTTTCATCAATACAAAGGTGGATTGCAATTCGATTTAGTAAGTAAAATGTAATAGCCTAAGAGATTGTCAATAAAACGAAATGCGGCTTTTCAACATAGACTAATGAGAATTAGGGGCTGTGAAGACAGAAAAAGACACCAAAAAGTGTAGGAAAAACTCTAAGTTATGTAGGTAGACTCCACGGAGATAACGAAAAGCCCAACAGGGAAGATAAATACTCTTATTAGTACAAATCCCATAGATTTGGTCAAGCCATTCTCCATTAATAGCAGTTTGAAAATACCCAACCACCCATCAAAATTTAGTGTTATATTCCTTAACAATTTTTTTTAAAAAAAACAGCTGAATAAAGTTAACCTTCATACCTTACACTACATTCCCTTAAAGGGTCGCTTTCTCTTTGTAATAATTAATGCGTTCAACTTGAACCATGATCTCTATATAGACATTGTAAAGCCAAAGATTTCACCTTTCTAACTAAGCAACTCAGTAATTAATCCAGTATATCAACGGCAGAGTATCTAATGTATAAGTATGAGAGATGTATGTAAAAGGAAAAAGAATTTAAACCCTCATCTTCAATAACACAAAGGGTGCATTGAATAAGGAAAGAAATTCAATAACTGAAACTGGAAATGAAGTGGGAACTCATAAATTAAACTTTATCATATCACAAAGATAATAAAATTATGATCTTTGGAACTATGTATAAATATTAACAATAATAGTACTATATCTCATCTCAGGTAAAAAAACATGATTGAGAAATCAATTTACTCAGTTATCACGATCATGATCTGAGTACTAAACATAAATAAATATATATATATATATATATATATATATATATATATATATATGGGAAAAGGGAAAATTTACCAGAAGAACGTAAGAAAGCAGCAGAGTAAGAAGAAACAGAGGAAGGACAGCAAAGATGACAGTCTCCGACCAGCCATCTTCTGTTACAGTGATACCTAGTGTTTGATACATGTAAAATCAGTCAGACTCATACATACATGTATATATATATATAGAGAGAGAGAGAGAGAGAGACATATACAGAGGGAGAAAGCTTACACAGAGATAATCAAACACCGAACATCAACACCGGCGATTGAATCCTTAAACGTCGTTTCCTAGCCATTTTCGGAAGGAAATGGCCAGAAAACCCTAGAGATTGGCGGAGAAACCTTGCACAGAGGACAAAGATAAGTAGTCATGGGCATGGAGAAGGGAATAGAAACCCTAGAGCGAGAGAGATAGGGGAGAAGAGTGGGTAATGCAGATGATCGAGATGACGAAGGGGAAACGGAAGAGATCGGATTGAGATGAGATAACTAAAATCGAGAGACGATTTGAGGGCATTTACAGAGAAGATGAGTCGGAATCGGAAAAGCCAGCCTAAGAGAAGGAATCGATTTGATCAATTTAACCGACGATTGAAGTTGAGGCTACGAAGAGGCAAGATCGGATGAGCAAACTGGAAGGATGCAACGATTGAAGTTGAGGTTACGAAGAGGCGAGATCAGATGAGCAAAGTGGAAGGATGCGACGATTGAAGTTCGAAGGAACAAACTAGGTGATTAACCCGTGCCAACGAAACTGACTCGGAAGGATCGCTTGATACGTTGTTATATTATAGTATTGATATCTCTTTTTGGCAAATTAATATAGAATTTACCTTTATGAGTCGCTTTAAACATTGTGAAATAGATACCTAGCATTGTGTAGAAGGGCATCCATCTGTTCTTTGTGTATTCTGCCAATAAAAAGCTTTAGAATTAGTAACTATGGCATGCCCACAGATCACAATAATTTTGTAATATGAATTTTCCTTTGATAACACACGTTATCATCTGCTCTTCAAATTCATTAACTCAGCTCTTGAAGGAGTGAATTCCCTGATTCCATGAGCTCAGAAACCTTCATGAAACGGCATAAAAAATAAAAAATAAAAAATAAAAACAAGCAAAAGATATTATAATAATGTTTGAACTCTGAAGATCAAATGTACTACTTTCAACCAGGCTCCTCGAATAACAACCATGGTCAACATTTATCCCTAAAATAACAACTATATTTTAAGATATCCAAATTACGTCAGAGATGATAGTAAAAAATACCCAGTTGTGTGTGATTGTGTGCAATTGCTAAAAATAACTGTTATGTAACGTCTAAAACATATTTTTTAGTGTAAGAAGGTATATCAAATGTTGATGCAACTTCAGCATAGATGTTCAAGAGCAATTAAACCGAGAGTAACATTCTTAGTCTGCGAGAAAAGTAATTCCAGGCCTTCTCTAAGATTGTAAATAATAGTAATACAGTTCTATATATGCCCCTGAATCCCTATAATAATTGAATTGAAATCGTAATGCTTGAAATGAATAAGGAAACCTAAAAATTAAGGAATAAACTCGCAACACTCTCCGATTTGGCTTGGAGCAATTGTTGATGTACTGGATGACGGGATCAATCATATCGGCAGAGAAAAATTTTATGCGTTAAAATCGATAAGAACAAATCATTACCTTCGATTTCAATTAGTGTCCTGAATTGATCAGCAAAATAGTAATCACTTTCTAATCCTGCATATGGAAAACAGGACGAATGCTGCGAGTAAAATCTTCCAATCAATCCATAGAAATCTAGAAGTGAGAGAGTTAGGGTAACTGCGCGGGAATATCGTATTTTTGTCGACGCTATCAATACCTAAGAATATGATATTATCCTCCTTCCGCCATAACAGACTTAATGATGCAAGAACTTCATAGAACCAATCCAGCAAAACCATGATGATTCTCTAAACTTACAACCAAAATCGATCGATAGACAAACTCAATAGTTCGCAATCTCTCAATTTGCTCCACCAGAAAGCCCCAAATTGTTCGAATTCTAGAGAGAAACCCTAGAAGCCTAGAAAGATTTAGAGGAAGAGAAGTCAGTTAGCAAAGGGGTGTTTTAACATACCTCTGCGTCGGTTCCTTTGCATCTTGGATTGAGATTTCCTCGAAAAGGAACATAGAAGAGAAGAGAAAGAGGTGATTAAAGAAGAGATGAAGACACGATTGAATTTAAATTCAATCGAGAAGTGAAACGGAACAAAGGAAAAAGTGAGGGGTATCGATCTCAAGAAAGAGAGAAAAAGAAAAGGATTGGGTTAATTGAGAAGATGGAAGAGCGGGGAAGAAGAAGGGGAAGAAACGATGCAGTAGCGGCAAAGACATGAGGAAAAGGGAGACGAGTGTAGGAGAAGAAAACAACGATCGATCAAGACCAATTCCTTATTAACTGAGTTAAATCTTAATTAATTAAGGGTTAACTCGATACGAACAAAAATAACTCAATTGGGTTCGCCACTTGAGTTATTATATTATAGCATTGATGTGTAATAAATTTTTGTTAAAAAAACATAACTTTTGAGTTGACTTTTGGGAATATCAAAATTTATGACCATTTAGAAGACACGAAAATCAACAACAAAAAAAAAGTCTTTTGAACTACATCTTTATTACTCAGCTCAATAGAAACAACAGTGGTCAGTACCACAACATACCTGAACTATTAACTTTAACTAAAATAGCCCTGTAGCCAGCAAACCACTTCAAGAAAAAATAATTATTTCTTCAAGAGAGAACACACCAGGTAATATATTAAGAGGGTATCTTGTGCAACTCTTTACGACAGTTTTACCCTATCTTGATTTGGGTTGGGTTGGGTTGACCACAATCATGCTTTCTAGAACTACGTCTATATTACTCCAGCACAAAAGGAATCAAATTGTTGCAATGATGCTGTGATCACTCGGGAAGAAAAAAAACACAGAAATCAAATTGTTGCAATGATGCTGTGATCACTCGAGAAGAAAAAAGTAGTTATGAGAGAAGGACAGAGGATGAACCAATAAAAAAAAGGGAGTAGTTATGAGAGAAGGACAGAGGATGAACCAATAAACACAGTTACTAAGATCGTGTGCTATTTACTCGGGTCATTAGTTATTATGTTTATGTTTATCCAAATCATTTCTTTTTCGGTCAGTTATTATGTTTATCCAAATCTTTTCTTTTTTTGCAGAGTAACTAATTTATTTATTTTTACCCTAAATGTAACCCAATTGCATCAAAATAACCGAACAAAAAGCCAAAGGCTTTATAATAAGAGATTTAATCTAATCACGAAACAATTCACCGTTGCCGGAATCTAAGAACAAATGTGCCCACCAAAATGGCAAAAACTATAACCATCAACACAAAATTGAGAAAATTTAAGCTTTTCAGTAATGACGATAAACAGGATCTTTTCCTGTAATTAAAGAGGACTATTTGAAAGAAAACCTTGTGAATCTGAAGCAAAACTCACTGAATTACCTCAAAGACAGAGAGAGAGAGAAAGTGGATTTTTGGTAGGCAAATCAATCGGAATTTGATTCAAATGGGTGGGACCAAATGTTTCATTATAGTACACATTATCAAGCACATGATGGTAGTCTGCACTCCAACTAGTTTGGGATAAAAGAGTTGTAAGTTTAGCACTAATTCAAAGAAATTGCTTCTACAAGAACATAGTTTGACACTCAGTAGACAAACATACCTCAGCATGGACAGTACAGCCTATTTCTCTTTCAGCAATCTCTGCAAATAGCAATAATTAGTCGATGTGTAAGCTTCTAGGCCCATACACAAAATGAAAACAGAATACGCATGAGATGGTCACTAAGACATTTCAAATTACATCAAAAATGTTGACGTGTAATCGAAACTAAAAATAGATAGATCAGATCCCAAATAGGATGCGCCACAGATGGTAGCAACAGCCACGACAACACTTCGGCCACATCAATACTCAAACACATAGGATGGCAGCTATTCCAAACAGGTGAATCCAAATATCCAAACCAAAATGAAATCCAAACAACTTCCACATTGTACAAATACAATCCACAAAGTTTCAAACAACACATCCATGACAGAAATCAAAGTTTCAAACAACTCCCATAATCCACAAATACAATCCTAATTTAAAATAAAGGAAATACATAAAATAGTAAATCGAATTCCAAGGTGCCTCCAATCTGAGATCTTCTGCACTAGTACGGCAGCTGGATCACTGCATATCACCATACATCCCTGGTTCCAATTAAAACAAAAGGAAATGAATCTATAAAAGTTCAAACATTTAAAAGTCAAAAAATTTACAATAGAAACATATACTCATACCAATAGCGTTTCCAAGTGACCCTCACTTGTATGCTGTTTACTAGTTTTTCCGATTTACCATGGAGTTCAACACCAAAGGATATATCTGCTTTAAACTCCGTGTCCGTGTCCTTGCTTTTCAGATGTGCACAAACTATGAGGTTGGACTTGACTGGAACGGCTACTACGGATCTGGGTAATGGAATTGGCTGCCCATCTATTACGTCTACGCTTTGACTCGAGTCCTCCTCGAGGAAGAGAAAACTCTCACAAAGAGGATCAACAACAATCATGTCATTTTTAGCGGTGATCGATCCATAAACGCCTTTTATATTTTCATCTTTCAGGCTAACCTCAATATCGGCTTGCATGGCTTCATTTAAGAAGGCGTACATCACTGTTCCACACACTTGTCCATCCTCGTCCTTAAGTTCCTCATATAAGGGAATGTCAAATAAATATGGCTGTAAGAAATAGTTAAAACAAACCGCCTTGGAATTTAATGGGAAAAAGTAGTCATCTTCGTCAAAGCAGTCCTTGCAGTTTGTGATGCGTTTGGGCTGGTGTTCGGAGGGGTTGGTGAGATTCAGATCCCAAAACACAGTGATAATATTATCGATCGAAATAGCAGCACGATTGAGGCCAGTCAGCAGCAGATCACCCCCATCCTTAATATATTGGTCGTGCTCACTCCTGTAGATGTACTTATGAGTATTTGAATTATCATGGATCAAGATTTTACCAGACAGGTTGCCTCCCCCGTGGATCCTCACCCGAAACACCTCCATCAGCATATCTCCGTGATCTGGATCCGCAAACGATCTCCCAACAAAGGAGTACTTCTGGATATAGTTGTCGTGGGAGACCTCCTTGTCGTGGGAGACCTCCTTGTACTCGGAGACCTCCTTGTCGTCGGACACCTCCTTGTCCTCGGACACCTCCTTGTCGTCGTCGCGATGGCGCTTCCCGAGGGAGTCATCCCTGTTCTTCGTCTGAAAATTTATGTCCATCTCCAGATCTGATTCAACCATTTCCGTCTGAAAGTTGTCCATAATAACCAGATCTGATTGTATACGAGTGAATAACAACCTATCTTCTGGTTTTATCCATCTTAATTTGGATCGGGTCGGGTTGGGTGCAATCGGTTTTCTCAGAATTACAACTTTGCTGGATTCTCCGCACGTTGCGGCAAAATTATTTATTTTATTAAAAATATATATATAATAAAAAATTATTTAGATCAATCACTTACTAATTTGAGATAATATCAAACTGAAATTATAGAATATAATTATGAGATATAATATCAATTTATAATTGATGCAAATTTAGGATATAATTTCAGTTTAGATTTGTATTTATGAGATAATGTTATATTTTTTGATTGATTAAGAAATTTTAAAAAATAATAATTTTTTTCATATATTATATAGTATTGTGGTTGAAAATAATTTATAAATAAAAAAATTAAAAATTCAAATTACTAGATAATATCAGATATTTATGTGTCAGAGTTATATGCAAAAATTGGATAATAAAACAATTCAAAAACTAAATTATTGAATAATATCAATTTGAAATTGCTGCAATATTGAGATATAATCAAATGACACAAATTTGAAGTTAAATTATTTTGTGAGAGTTATCTGCAATTATGGGAAAATCTTACATTTACAATTTTTTAATTCCATAATCACACAAAAAGTGAAAAAAAATACATATTTTTTTTGTGAGAATTATATATATATATATATATATATATATATAAATCAAATTTATATTTATCTTGAATTATGAGATAATATTACATTTTTTTGTATGAGAATTAGCATTGAAAAATTTTTAAAAAAAATTATTGGATATATGATTACATATTTTTATGTGTGTGAGTTATATGCAATTATGAGATAATATTAAAAAAAAAAATTAATTTTAGATGATTTCAGATTTTTATTTGTCTCTGTGAGAATATTTTAATTGAGTGTAGTGAAAAAATTATTTAGTTGTAATTAGTTTTTTATTATATATTTTTTTGTGAGAGTTATCTGCAATTATATGCGATAATATTCAAAAAATTATTGTGTGAGAATTATTTATAATTATGGGATAATGTTACATTTACAATTTTTTAATTTCATACTTACAAAAAAAGTGAAAAAAATAAATATTTTTTTGTGAGAATTATATATATATAAACTAGATTTATGTTTGTGTTGAATTATGGGATAATATTACATATTTTTTGTGTGATAATTAGTTGGGAAAATTGTAAAAAACCAAATAATATATAATTATATATTTTTATGTGTGAGAGTTATATGCAATTATAAGATAATATTAAAAAAATTAACCTTAAAAAAATTCAAATAATTATTGTGAGAGTTATATGTAATTATATAAAAATCAGATATATATTCGTGGTTATTTTCATATTTTTATGGGATAATATTCAAAAAATAAATTATTGGGTAAATATAATAATAAATCAATTGTAATAAATGCTGGTGGAAAGTTGAATTAATGTGAGCGTGACACATGACAGGTTGTGATTAAAGTATACTGATCGTCAATCTTTTAGTCTTACACTCTTATTACGTGTTTGGTTTGGAATAAAAAGTAAATAACAACTTATTCGAAGAAAAAAAAATCTCATTTACCAAATTTACAATTAAATATATATTAGTACTATTTCATGTTTACTCCTAAAATAGTAAATTATTAGTTTACATGTGATGACATAAAATAAAATTTAGACTCAAAGGATATTCGATAATGACTTATAAGTTGTTCAAACGAACTTATAAGTCATTTTGTACTATTCAGGTGTTTGACAGCAATTTATTTTTGGACTTATAAGTCATTATTAATAAGTAACAATTTCTAGCTTATTTAGGAATGACTTATAAATCATTCCAAATAAATCGGTTTGATAAAATATAATGTCCATTTTGCCGCTCTTTTATTTTACTAAATTAAATCTTTATCTTTCTAACCTAATATATAGTTTCTTATCCACCATAAACAAACATGTAATAAAAAAGTGTTAATTTAAAGAATTTTAAAAATAAATTTTGATATAATAATAATAATAATAATAATATCCTCTTCGTTACATAAAAAAATACCGTAAATTATTATTATTTAATCAAAATTTATTGTTAAATTACCTCAAATTAATTTTTTAAAAACAAAATTGATCTTTTTTTTGTGTAACGAAGATGCTATTATTATTATTATTAAATTAAAATTTATTTTTTAAATACCTTAAATTAATTTTTTAAAATTTAAAAAGATCAGTCCATTGTAAACTCAAGTCGGCAATTGGATAAAAATAATATTTTTAAATTTTTTTTTTGTTAAAGTCAACTGGGGGATGACGGAATTTATGACGGTTTGTAAAAATTAATCAGTTCAAAGAGTTGACCGTTAAAATTTCAGTCTAGTGATGAATTAAAAAATTGGGGTTGAGTACAGGGAAAAAGTGTATTTAACCCAATATACAACACATCATGGTTATAAATAGGTTATTGTGGCTGAGGTTGGTGAAGATTTCCTTACCAACCACCATTAAATAAGCAACACCTTGCAAGAAGAACATGACAATGTCTCATGACTTTAATTGTGACGACTCCAAATCCGGGTTCATTAATCCTCGAGTTTGGTTCTCACTGTACAATACTTAACAACAATGAAATACATAAATTGTATTCAAACTACGTGGAATAATACAAAAGGTTCCTTCTCAAAATGCTACACTTCCCAAGGTCTATTACCTTAATCTTAATCATTACATATCTTAAGGGAAATACAAAAGATTTACAAAGAAATTACATAACAGTAATTTAAACTAGCATGCATTTACTAAACTACGCATTCGCTTTCCCCTTGACTTTGTCTGACTTAGAGCAGTCGGGCTTAGCTGAAATATAGTCATGATATAGCAAGAATGAGCAACTAAATGGCTCAGCAAGTTTATAAACAACAACATAAGATATATCATGATGAAGGAAAATAACTTCAAGGTTTTCAACAATAACAATTTGTGAAAGATATCAAGAATCAATGTTCAATATAAGAATGGATTGACTCTTTACTGCTGAGTGGTCTTTAATGACCGTGAACTGCTACTAAGGTAGAACAGACATACAATGTCTGACACCTTGTTAAAAATAACGGGGCACTTGAGGGGATCAGTCCTCTCACGTCCTATGTATATGCATAACATTTAGATTTCTTATGCGCATTCGGTTTCCCGACAAAAAAAAAATCCCCTTTAACTAGGGTTGTTCTTTCTCAGTCTTACTATAAGAATCCGCACCAGCCAATGGTTTGGATAAGTTTTTATAATATTCAATTAATGAATTTAAACATGCATTTGCCTAGCCGAAACAATTAGCTTAGACATTCTTAAACAGTTGCAAAAACACTATGTGCGAATACAATAACCAATAACGATGCGAAATAATTTTTGGATAATTGATTCACTCAAAGGCTTGTCAAATAACTACGAGTGTAGATACTTGCTCAACAATAATTGAATTACTCAATGTAAATACGGTTGAAGAATAACTGCAACAATAAATACAAGTTAAGTTAAGAAAAACTTGCCTCGTGCGTCGTCTACGGCTAACCAACTTAATTTAACAACCCTTGAATGGACCTAACAATTAAATCAGTTTGATCTTAAATTAGTATCATATACTTGTAAGTATAATGACCTTTATAACCTTACGAACCACATAATTTATTAATTATGGGTAATTTAAACACTTAGGAAATATTATCACTACTTGATAATATTTCAAACACAAAGAACCTATATTAATTGTTTAATATAGTTCATGCAATTGTCTAATATTATTAACAATTTAATAATATTTTATTAACTATCTAATATTATTAATCATTTAATAATATTTTATTAATTATCTAATATTATTAATCATTTAATAATATTTTATTAACCATCTAATATTATTAATCATTTAATAATATTTTATTAACTATCTAATATTATTAATCATTTAATAATATTTTATTAATTATCTAATATTATTAATCAAATAATATTTTATTAAGTATATAATATTATTACTCATTTAGTAATATTTTAATCATTTAATAATTGTTTATTAGAATTCTAATATTATTAATCATTTAATAATATTTTATTGACTTTATAATATTATTATACACTTAATAATATTTTAATAATTTTCTAATATTATTATTTATTTAATAATATTTTATTACCTTCATTATATTATTATTTCAATAATAATATTTATACACCTTTAAATCATTAAATCAATTATATATATATTTAAAAATACATTTATTAAGTCCAAAAATACTAAAATGATTTTTTTGAACATTTTTCATTTTCTGACCCGAACCAGACCCAACCCGACCCGGCTGACCCGACCCGGTTCGAATTTATTATTTTTCTGAGAACAGTGCACTGCGCTGCGGCGCAATGATTAACACTACAACACGGCGCCCCGGCGCTGTACTGCAGAATGTGCCACTTTTTGATTTTTTTTTTGACAGTTTTGATACTCTTTGATCAAACCTTGATAAAATAAAATCTACACATCCAAATTACACCAAATCAGTGTTGATGTGTTCCTAACTTCTTGTTTTACAATATTTCATGGTGCGATTGTCTTTTTGAAAACGTTTTACACGAAATTTACGGATCGAACCACTTAAGGTTTAAAAACGACATCTTTTGTGGTAAAAGCTATAACTTCTTTGTTATTCAATATTTTTGAAAGGTTCAAAAAGGGGTTTTCTTTAAAACTTATAGATCTAGCTTTCTAGCCATAAAAATCAAATTTTTGATTTGTACATTTCAAAATACAACATTAAACATAACATGTATCGTTAGGGTTTTACCGGTAAAACGTGTTATGAGTATTTTTTCTACAACTTTTATGCATTTCTCACATACCAAATCATGTTATAAACACATAGAGCTATGAATATACATATATTACATAGTTAAATACATCTAGACCATCAAAACGAGTTTTGATCCGTTAAAAATAAATTTTAACCGTTCAAAATCGTTCTAGGCCCTAAAAATGAAATAAGAAGGAGTTTAGAGCACTTTTAAACCTTTGGGTTTTGTTTGCTCTTCTTCTCCTTCTACCGAAGTATGTTGTGTAGCTTGAGGACATTTACCAAGACCTTCTCTAGCTTTTTCTCACAACTCACAAGTGTATTCTCTAACAAATGATCTCTCTCTTTTTCTTTAGAAAATGACTAACAAATGCACTAACAACCAAAACAAGTGTGTAGAGTATTCTATTTATAGCCATCTACTAATCTAACATCAATTCACTAATCAAGCTATGTTGGTGAAATTAAAGCCTTAAACTAGATTACTATAGCATGATTGACTAGTTGATAGACACATGGAATGACTAGGGTAGTTGACCAACTTATGACAAGGAGTGATTTCTAAGCAACATGAAGCTCACAAGTCACCCCCCCATGGGCCCCACTTTGGCCGGCCACTTCCCCCTCATTTTGTCCCATTTTTGATTTATTTTAAATGCTAAATTGTGCATATATACATCTATATATATATATATATATATATATATATATATATATATATATATATATAGACCAAAGTTTTGACCTTAGTTGGACTTCACATTGGGCTTGGAAATAACTTCTATTGGGCTCATTTAATTAAATTGTTTGGGCTCAATTTATAACACACATTGGGCTAACATTTAAATAACTATGCTATCTTTAATTAAAATAAGCATTAGGCTTGTTTAATTAATTATATGGGCTAGTAATTAAATCAATTACATGGGCTACTAGGTTAATATCTTTGACCTAGTTTATCAACTCATTTGGATTAAAAATATAATCCAATTAGATTTTGCTTTAATTAATTATACACCTTGCTTTAATTCTATAAATAAATATACCAGCACATAAATACATTTATTTAATTATCTAATGCACAATTAATTAATACAAAAAGTTTAAATTCATTGCTAAATATTTATTAATTATATTTATAATGAATAATGAATTTCGTGGTCATTACATTAACATCTCTTCTACATAGAGCTTCTTGCACAAATAGAAGGTATTTACTCATTTAAACCTTTATTATTGACATATCCTTGCATGTGCAAATACTTACTCTCACACCGGAGACGTTTTATTAGTACATAGATGTTGATTACTTGTTTTAAATTTATTCAATTTAATTTGAAGATGACCTAAACTATATATTTGTGAATATAACTTTTGTATAGTCCTTGTAAAAGGTTGAAAATTGATGTAAAATGACTTATTGGAATCTAAAATGTTAGGTAGATCCAAAGTGCTATATTGATCATAGAGAAAATATATAGTGATTCCTTTAGTTAAATTCAGAGATCGCTTTGTCTAACTCTGTTGGAGATATATGTGTTTACGCAAATGTACACTATTACAGCAAATGCATCTCCCACCACCCAATACGAGATCTAACAGACGAGATTTATGGGGATTAAAGCCCTTCCACTACTAAGAGTAGCAGCAGAAAAAAATATTAAACATTTGTTGTTACTTTTAATAGTTGTGGAGTAATGTCCTAAATACCCCTAATTTAGTTAGATTAAAATAGTTTCAATGTATTTATTTGTAATGTATTTTTTATTAATTAAATCATATTTTATTTAAGAAATTATTTATACCTAATAGAAATTTGAATGGGACAGGAACAAGAATTTCAAAGTTGTTCTTAGTCAATAACTCGATTATGTTATGGTAAAGTCTATGTGGGATGTATTGTTGATGTCACAAATCTATACCAAGATAACCAAAAGGGGTCCAATATTTAATGTATATGAAATTAAAGCAATAATTAAATACACGGTTGATGTAAAATGTACTCGTATAAATGTCAACATATTTTTTCCTCTCTTATAATTTGTGCTAGTATTTTTGTATTTTATTTTTGTAGGTATAAATATAATAAAGGGTTTCAAGCCTGGAAAAAGCTGGAGTAATATTGTTGAATGTTGGATAGTCTTTGCATGTCTATAATACTTATGAGAAAGCAAGAAAATTATAAATAGAGTTCTCATATATAGCTTGATTCCTTTCTAATTTAAAAATATTCTCTTAAATGAGGGTATTTGTGCTTGGATGCCAGCTCAAGATCAGTTTCATAAAAACCTTATATTCTCTAAGGAGGTTCTACCTCATAGATACACTCTTTGTTAATGCCAAAATTTGTCCACTCATCAAATCAGCAAACAACAAACTTAAACTTGCACAATGAAAAAACAAACACACCAAAAAGCTTGACGGTTGTGGCCGCTAGGGGATAGCTCCGGTATGAGATTAAATGCAGGCCAAAAAAGTCAACAATTGAGATTTGTAATTGCTTTAGTGCATAAAAGTAGAACCTGAATTATGGTTTTGTATTTATAGCTTGACCACCCATCCCCCAATTGGACTAGGAGTGTGACGCCCCCAAATCTAGGCCCACACAGCCCAAACTTGAGTCGTCAAAAGACTACAACAAAATTATTACAATGAAATACAACGTACAACAATACAGTGGATAATACAACACAACTAAGTCTTCATTATTATTGCCACACTATTTTATAACACGTGAAGACTATGATAGCTATCCCCGCACTCTCACTCCATTCCCCGGCTAGACCCCGTTACGTTCTCATCTCCTGTTGAAAAACAATGGAACGAAAAGAAAGGGTGAGCTCAAATAGCCCAGTAAGAAATATCATGACTAAGATAATGACGAATAATTTATCATTAGCCTTCAACAGTTGAGTTCTTGATAGAATACAATAGACTACAACAAGGTTTATATCAAAAACTGCAGTTAAATTCTTAAACAACGTTCAGATCAATAATAGCAGCGGAATGAACAATCTATTAGAAGAATAATGCAGACTATAATGTCCACTCGCTTCTCTTTTTAGTAAAAATATCATCAACTTTTATCATCTGAAATACCATTAGTCAAGATAATACAACTTCACAGTTCCTGGTCATAATCATGCAGATCAACAGTTCGTCTTTGCACTACGGGCCAAAGACATTCAATATAACACCAATGGTCATGATTATACCAGATTCAGCCTTTGGTCATAATCATACCAACCAACAGTTCATCTTTGCACTACGGGCCAAAGAGAACATTCACCACGTGTCATAAAAGACACCGAACAGATGTATCGCCTTTAACCTAGTATATCGCCTTTAACCTATCATTTGTTCAACAATTATATCACATCTGTGCCCCCGGCCACAGATATTCACAACAGCTTGATTCTTGATGATTAATACAAATAACAGTGATACAAATGATGAACAGAAGAACAGGATAAACAATAAGTATCGGAAGTTTACTTTGTGCAGATTCAAATAATGTCCAAATTGCCAACATGATGTGGAGTGAAATTTAAAAATGATATTCAAGATCCACAGTTCAGAATAACGATTACAGTTCAATAGAAATGTTCAGAAAATAGGAAGGTTCAGTTGAACTAATGAAATTCAACTATTATGGAACATATAATATTTTCAGGAATTATAGAAGCAATAGTTCCATAATAAGTTTCGATTTAGGTGTATGGAAGAAAATAATATCCCTTACCGTAGCAGGTTTGATTAACAAAAGGTGAAGGGAATTAATATCCCTTACCATAGTAAGTTTGAATAATGGAAGATGAAAAAGATGGTATCCCTTATGAGTATAAAGGAAAATGATATCACTTACGAATATGGAATAAAAGTGTCATGTGATAATTCGTGTAGACAAATTATTTTCACACGAGACAAATAACAAGGGTTATTCACCAACAGACGATAATCCGCACCGTAAGGTTATTCCCATCAATTTGAATACGAATAGTTATTCACCAAACAGGCGTAATCCGCACCGTAAGGTTATTCCCACAATTTAATAGAATTTGAACACGAAGAGTTATTCACCAAACAGGCGTAATCCGCACCGTAAGGTTATTCCCACAATTTAATAGAATTTGAACACGAAGAGTTATTCACCAAACAGGCGTAATCCGCACCGTAAGGTTATTCCCACAATTTAATACATGGAAATAAATGGCACAAGAAAGAAACGATATTATTTTCGAGAATCAAAGAATGATAATCCCTTCAAGTAAGAAAGAAAATAATATCCATTTATGATGATGAAAAGAGTGATACCCCTTACCTTAACACGTGACTGAATATTGATTTAAATGAGATTGATCAACCTATATATTTTTAATATAATTAGTAATTACCACATATAAATTTCAAAGTATATGATAACTCGTATATTATGAACTATCAAAATTATATATATTTAACATAATTTTTGTAGTATAATATAACAACTTTAAAATAGTTTTTAAAATAATATTCCAAAATAAATCTTCCAAAGAAAGCTTTTAAAAATGAATCTTCTCAAAGAAGAGTCTTCTAAAGGAAGATTTGTGAATACCGTGAAAAATAGGAATTTATGAAATTACTACTCTTTAATAAAACACTTACTTGAAAAATTCCTGCACTCCTTTTGGCTTTCAAACTCTCAAAATAACCTTACTATTCTCAGAGAAAACTCATAAAATTCTTATAGAAAAATTTTATGTTTTAGGTGTGATTTTTCTATTCAGCTGAGCAAGCTATTTATAGGAGAAAATAAGTTACTATGCGTGGTAGGTGAACAGAAAAAAATTCAGCAGAGGCTGCTGCACAGCCTCCACCAACTCTTCAGCAAATTCTCACATTTCTCACATTTCATGTGGGCCTCACAATGGGTCCCACATGTTTCTTACTATTCACGTACTATTCACATCACTATTCACGTCACTATTCACGTTACTATTTCAAATAGTAAAATTAATTATTTTATTTTTTATTTATTTATTTATTTATTTATTTATTCTTCCTGTGAGTCCAACATATAAAATAATGTTACCACAATAATGTAAGAAACACGTTACATATTTTTATTAATTTAATAATATAAATTATAGTGTATTTGCTACTGTGACAATTATTAGATTCAATAATTTTAAACTACAGTGCACCAACAATTATTGACTCGATGATATGAAATACAGTGTAATGACAATTATTGAATCAATAATGCAAAATACTGTGTAGCAACAATAATTGAATTGATAATATAAAATATTATGCAGTGACAATTATTGATGAAATAATGCGTAACAATTACGGTGTCAATTATCAGACCAATAATATGAGACATTGTGCAATACCGTGTGCTACTGTAGAGTACCGTGTGCTACAGAAAATACCATAAATTACCGTATGCTACTATTCTTTTATCACCGGTATTTTAACAGTTAACACCGTTGACTATTTTTATTTAAAAAGGTTACTTCTGTCGTTTTCTATATCCGACAAATATTCCGTTGTGGGGTCCACAAATAATTTGTTATTTCGGCGCCGTCATACGGCCCGAATATTCCCCGACAAAACGAATATTCCCCGACAAAAAGAATATTGTCCGACAAAATAAAATTTGCACATAACATCCTTAACTTTCAATTTTGTCAATTTAACCATTTACTGTTTCAGGAAAAATATATATGAAGAAAAATTAAATTTTGTATTTCATAAATTCGGGGTCTTACAAGGAGCCTTATGTAAAGATAATTATAAATCCCCTAACTGAATAGAATCCAACTTCCACAGAAATAGAAAATCAAATAAAACAAGGAGCCATAAGTCAATTGAGACTATAGACCCTCTTGAATGTCAAATCCCTTACTGTGATATTCTACCACATGGAATGGGTCCCACCGAATCTCCGGACCCATCAAACCACACTCGAACACTCTTTAATGGAACTTTAGCTTTAGCTAGTTGTGTCCAAGAAACCAATGGTTTTTCTTGATGGGTCGAGAATATCCGGCTTATCAATTTATTCGGTAAACTACTCGGGGCTCATGTAGCCCATGTCGAATTAATTGTACTCTGAGCCGAAGGAATGAACCTATTTGAAGTGGCTAATTTCTTACCCGAAAAACCTATTTATGAACAATGATTAATTTTACTTCCCCACCTAGCTAGGTTGGGGGGCAAGTCCTGGGAGGGAAGTTATAGACATATTTTCATACTTTGTATCTGGAGTACTTTATTTAATTTCATTTGTAGTATTAAGCTTTGATGGTATTTATCATGCACTTTTAGTGTAACAACCCCATTCTCGAAAAAGAAAGGGAGGTCACTTCCAAAGCACAATAAACCTTAAAAACAAGTAAACATAGCACTATTAACTTTAAATATTTAATAATCTAAAATCTACAAATGAATTAAATATAATTCTCTAAAATTTATAAAATTAATCAAAACCTAAAATCAAATCAACCTAAGATAGTTCAAATGTAGCTCTTTTCACATGAATCCCTAAATCACCCTTTAAAACCTGCAAGAAAAAGAAGAAGCAAAGCATGAATCAAACGCATAGTATAGATATAGATATTCAAAAGAATTATAACTAAAATATAGAACCAAATGAACAGAATACGAATGACAATCTCAAATATAAATTCTAACGAAAATCGAAACACCAAAGTTTAAACAAAAGTATGACTTAGTCAACAGAATTAATGAAACTAAATCGAAAACTGAATACCAATATAAAAATAAAAGAATGTCACATAGACAATTCTAAAAAATACCCCATAGGCATATCACAATAAAAAAATAGGACGAATCAAAGTGACTGGTTGTTATTTCAAATTGAGCTTTAATAGCCAAAGGCTAACAAAAAACATCTACGCCATGATATATGCAAATCAAACCGGATAGTACACACGACACAAGTGTCACTAATCCGCCAATCAAATCAAATATTGGGTCGACCAATATGTATCCTGAACAAAAACATCATACCGCTAAAGCTTACACCCCGAACATATTAAAGAATACGCCGTGGACTAATCACACCGCCAAGGAAGGTGTCATGCCCCGGTGTTAAGAGGACATGCATGTGGTACCCCCATAAGTGGTTGACTTAAGTATACCTTAAGATTCAAACTACAAAATGTAAGTCAAAAGGTGTTTAAATCACAAGGCATACATGACCATCTATAAATAATATTGAATTATTTTAAACGATCAAATAACTCCCAAATGAGAATGAAAATATTCTAAGAATTCAAACGAATAAAGTCTCAAAAACACGATTTTTCAAATGACGAAATATCACATAACTGACATTAGGAATAGAATCACAATTAAGAGCGAAATACGAAATACGAAATCCGTATCTGGATCTGGATCAAACTATCATATAAATTTAGGAAGCAATAATCATATAAGATAATATTCAAATTCAAACGAGAAGTAAAATGAACAAATTAAAATTCATAAAAGTTAACACTGAAAAAGTATGAAATCCGTACATGGATTAAGCAATGTAACACCCAAATTATAACCTCAAAATATGATTTGTTAAATTTCCTCCGTCCGAGCTAATTATACAAATTAAAAATAAATAAATTAATAAATTATACGTTAAATTACTAATTACTTTTTTTATAATATTAATTTTTGAAATTATTATTGTTATTATTATTATTATTATTATTATTATTATTATATAACCCGTACATCATATATGTAATATGCTAATGTGAAATTTGAATCAACCTTGTAAACCAATAGTATTATTAAATTATTATTTTTTTAAAAGAAATTAAAGATGGGGTAATCATTAATGAGACCTCTTCTAACTAAAAACTTTACTTAGCCGTTCCCCAATCAAAATATGACGATAATCGCAGTATGTTATAATATTCCAGATATTTATAAAGATATGTAGATAAAATTTTAAATAATTAATTAAAAGTTATGGTTTAAAACCTAGAGTTGGAGAAGTGAGATGTGTAGAAAATGGGTAAATATTTTTTTTTATCATAATTTATTTGTTAAAAATTAAATGTGAAAATATTTTTTATGATGCATGTAGAGAATTTATTAAGGAAATAAATTCAATCGAGAAGTGAAGGTGGTTATATTAATATTTATATATATACCTAGAGTGGTGTTTGTTAGTCAAACAAGATGATTTGTTAAGTAAATTAAATACTCGATAAAACTAACAAATTAATTAGTTTAAGTATGGATTAATAAGGAAAGTCATGTAATATAATTAATTGAGTTAATTATATGAGTCATGAATTAAAGTTATGATTAACAAGTAGAGAAGTGAAATATTGCCTAGAATGACAATATTAAGAAGTTAATTAATTAAGTAATTAACTTAATTATTGAGTTGTTGTATAGAGTCCGTTAATGGATTTAAAACAAGCCCAATATGAGAATATTTGCTTGAAGGTGAGTAATTAAACAATAAGCCCAAATGTTATGTTGATTAATAGTCCAAGAGGTAATTAATTAAGTCCAATTAATTAATGTTGGCAAGTATTGTATATAATGAGGTGGTAGTCCAATTAAATAAATTACCTAGCCCAAGTTATAAAAGATGTGTGAGTTGTGTTGGGTAGCCCAAACAATTTAAATAAAGAGTTTAATGAAAATAAACTAGTAACCCAAACATTGAGTCCAAACTTAAAAGTCAAATGTTGGCCAATATGTTGCGAGAATAATTTCAAGAATTGTTAAGTGTGGAGAATTAACTAATGTAGGGTTAGTTAAATAACCCTAGTTGGTAGACAAGAGAGAATATTAACCAAACGTTGGTTAATTGTTAGGTAAGTAAATATGATAATGAGAATTAACTATGGATGAGTTAATTGAGTAACCCAAGATGGTAGAATAATTTAAAGCAAGTCTAATTGGATTATATTATAAGTCCAATTGAGGTATTAAACTAGGTCAAATAAATTAACCTAGTACTCCATGCAATTAAATAAACCTTGATTCATGTAATAATTAAACTAGCCCAATGCTTGTTTTAATTAAATGTAATATAGGGTATTTAATGTTAGCCCAATGTAATAAATAAATTGAGCCCAATCAAAATAAATGGATGAGCCCAATATATTAAATCCTAGAGTCCAATGTGGAGCCCAAACTAAGTCAAAGTGTTGGTCAATAAAATATATATATATATATATTAACATTAAAATAAATTTAAAATGGAGGAAATTTCCCCCCCATTTGGCCGGTCAACATGGAGATGGGGTAGCTTGTGTCTTTTATGTTGCTTAAATATCACACAATCAATAACTTGTAGCAAAGTTGATGGAGGTCAATCACCTTATCATTCACAAGGTCAATCACTCCAATAATAATCTAGGTTAGCTCCTAATTTGACTAAGGTTAGTGGATTAGTAAGAGTTGATGGTGATTAAGAATGTGCTATAAATATAGTGCTTCACACATTGGTTGATTTTGTTAGTCAATTGTCTAGAAATTTTAGAGAGAAAATAGAGAGCTCTTTGAGAGAAAAGTAAGCAAACTCTTATGAAATTGTTGATCCACCAAGAAAAGTGCTAGAGAACAGTCAAAGAGGAGTCTCTAACAAAGCTCATCTCAAGAAAAAGAAGAGCATTCAAATCCAAGAGGTTGAAAAGTGTTTTATCTCTTTCTTAGTTCATATTTATTGTCTATAAATGTTTTCTATGGTTAAAATATATTTTTAATCGATCAAAAGTTATTTTGATGATCTAGAAGTCTAAAACTGTGATATATTGCTAGAGTCAGGTTTTGATATATTTAATACATGTATTAGTATGTGTTTATATTAAAAATATTGGTAGAAAGCTCAAAAATATTATTACCGAAAAATAAAATTGAACAGCCCACTCCCGGAGTTACTGTTCATGCCCCGTAAATCGGAATCATGATCCGTCAACTCTGGGTGATTGAACTATTCGATACGAAGATTTTCCAAAAGGAATGACTAAAACCCAATTTATAATGAGTGAGTTATGGTTTTTCTAGCAAAAAACCCCGCTGTAAAAAATAATGCACTGACAGTCGGCTATTTGGCCATTTTTAGTGGCAAACCTTGTCCAAATAAACAATCCGATGATCGAAAAGTGTAGTTTAAGAAGATACAAAGAGAACAAGACCGATTAGAGATCAACCGGAGTTGTAAAACTCAAGTTATACAAGTTTTCGTTCGGGACCTCTGGTAATAACGAAACTGATACATTTTCAAGACAAATATATTAATATTTAAACAAATATATCAAAATGCTTAAATAACGAAACTAATATATTTTCAAGACAAATATATCAATATTGGAACAAATATATCAAATGTTGCAATGACGAAGCTGATATATTTTTTTCAAGCCAAATATATCAATATTAAAACAAATATATCAAATGCTACAATAACGAAATTGATATATTTTCAAGTAAAATATATCAATATTGGAGCAAATATATCAAGATAATATAAAAATGATATATTGATGTAGTCTGATATATTGTCAAGTCAAATATATCAACATATTACAGAAACGATATATTAATATATTCTGATATATTGTCAAGTCAAATATATCAATATAATACAAAAAACGATATAATTGATATATTTTAACATATTGTCAAGTCAAATATATAAATATTAAATCAAATGTATCAATGTGATGTAACAAGGATAAATTGGCATTAAATAATAATAATAAGTGATTAAAATATTATTAAATGGTTAATAATATTAATAAGTGATTAAAATATTATTAAATGGTTAATAATATTAATAAGTGGTTAAAATATTATTAAATGAATAATAATATTTATAAATGATTAAAATATTATTAAATGGTTAATAATATTAATACGTGATTAAAATATTATTAAATGGTTAATAATATTTGAATGTAGTTGTATATTATCAAATGTAGATAATATTTTGAGGTAATTGGTACATTATTAAATGTCCAAATCATTAAGTTATGTAAAAGAAAGAAATTTAATTGAATTAAACCAATATAGATAGTCCTTTGTGACTAACTTAGACAACTGATTAAAAGTGGGTCGTATAATGACGTGTAGTGAATGTGTAAGTTGATTAAGCGTACCCAATATGTCCAAAGTATATTTTTGGGCTAGGGTTTTTGTCCGAAACTTAAGGGTTCGTTTGTCGGACATCTTAAGAGTTAATAATTTAAAGTTAAGGTCTTAGGTTAAGACTAATTAATAGTCATTATAACTAATGATTATGTCAATTTCATATATAAATTGTAGGTTGAACGAAAGACGCAAATAAACGTAAATGGTAGAAGCAAACCAGGCAAGCTTTTCAGAACTTGCTCCTATGTGCATTAATATGCTACAATTCGATATTATATTATTGATATGGGGATATATTGATGATATTTGTGTTATGTAAAAAATGTGAGGTAGGATTACATGTGAAAATATGAAGCATGAATTGTTAGATGCTAGTTGATTATTATAAAAAGTATGAAGCATTCATAAAATGAAAAGCATGATGTAAGAATAAAATGCAGAGCATGTATAATATGCGAAACATGTAATGTGTTATGTGTAACTGTTAAACTTGCTGAGTCTTCGTGCTCACTCTTGCTTAAAACCAACATTTTCAGATAGTGCAAGTTATTCGAAATTTTTGATAAAGATCAAAAAACAGGAATGTATATTACATTCACTGAAGGTCTAACACGACTATTATAGATATCAGTCCGAATTGAACAGGTAAAATGATTGTGTAGTATAAGAATTGGTTGGTATGTAGTATGAGTATTAAATACTCAAATTAATTGTAATAGAATGTCGTATCATGTATGATATTGAGACATACTTGGAATGTATAAAGATTGCGATTCTGGAATAGAAAGAGATGATGTAAAATTATAAATAAATGATTATTTAGCAATTATAATATTGTTGTAATTCATGAACAATAAGGAAAATGTAGTACTAGTGTTGAACCGGATTCGAGCTCGAGGGACCCGAATTCGGAGTCGTCACATATGTAATACTAGATACAAAATACAATCTTAATTGTTCAATAATCTAATAAATCAAGAAAGAAAACTAATCAACTGATAAAATCTTACATGTTTTCCTTCTTCTTTTCCAAACAGCGTTTCGTCTGGGGTTTTTTCTAGCCGTAATTGCTCCTCTTTCTTTTTCGTTTTATTCTCAGACTATGTTTGTTTGTAAAAATTATACTTAGAATTGGATTTTTTGTATTAATTTAACATATTTTGGACTGTACTTATCCTATGATAAGGGATTAATAGTCCTTAGACTATTTTTTTTATCATTCTTAAGGCTATTTATGAGTGATTATATAATCACATGATGAATTTGAGATTAATAGTCCCCTTCATTTTAAGCTATTAAATGACTTTATAAGACTAATAGCCCAACATGAAAGGACTAATGGGTGACAATTATTATTACTTTACTAAATACTTAAGCCTCTATTGTTAATCTATCTTGAAACATTCACTAACACTCACACCGAAAAAGTCTACCGGCAGCCCAAGCCGTCAAGACTCTTGTGCAGATACCCTTTCCGGACGGACAGTATAAATGACGGACAAAATCAGGCGTCAACACCAACCTCTATATTTACTTGCATGGCTTCATTGAAGAAGGTGTACATCACTGTTACACACACTTGTCCATCTTTTTAAATAAATATGGCTGTAAGAAATGGTTAAAACAAACCGCCTTGGAATTTAATAGGTAAAAGTAGTCATCATCGTCAAAGCAGTCCTTGCAGTTTGTGATGCGTTTAGGTTGGTGTCCGGAGGGGTTGGTGAGATTCAGATCCCAAAAGACAATGATAATATTATCGATCAAAATAGCAGCACGATTGAGGCCAGTGAGCAGCAAATCACCCCATTCTTAATATATTGGGAGTGCTTGTAGATGTATTTATGAGTATTTGAATTATCATGGATCAAGATTTTACCAAACAGGTTGCCTCCCCCGTGGATCCTCACCCGAAACACCTTCATCAGTATATTACCGTCATCTGGATCCGCAAACGATCTCCCGACAAAGGAGTACTTCTGGAGATAGTAGAACTTGTCGTCGGAGACCTCCTTGTCGTCGTCACGATAGCGTTTCCGAAGGGAGTAATCCCTATTTTTCGTCCGAAAATTTATGTCCATCCCCAGATCTGATTCAACCATTTTTGTCTGAAAGTTGTCTTGATTTTGGGTGGGCGAGTTGGGCTTGGTCGGATACAATTGGGTTTCTCAGAATTAAAACTTTATTACTCCAGCCCAATCGTCAATCTTTTAGTTTGATTGCATCTTAATGCATTTTAATGAATCTTAACAACTCACCTCTTAATACATCTTAATATGGTCCTTCTGAATAGTTTAGATTTAATTTTGTATCTTAATAAGCTAGAGGGAAATGTTTTTATCCCAATTTCAAACATTAGGATGCATTAAGAGGTAGACATGCATAAAAAGCCTCCAGCTCGCAGGCTGGCCTGTTAAAAGTCTGGTCAAGGCCTGGGCTGGTGCGATCCGACTTGCAGGCCTTCAACAAACTGCTATTTAGATGTAAAAACCCAGTCTGGCCCGGCCCGTAGGCCCAGACCGGCCTGTTAAAAGTCTGTTTGGGTGAGATACATTCAATACACATATATTATACTAGAAAAATAAACTTCTTAGGCATTGAAGTTGATATTAGAATATTTACTATTATATTCTTACATAGTTTACTGGAAGTATTTTTTTTAATAAGGACCAAGAATCGGATGAGCCATGTGAAGCCCGGCTTAGCCCGACCCGCTGGCCTTAACAGTCCATAGTTTTATTGGGAAGGTCGGCTTGGCCCGACCCACAAGCACAAAAGGCAAGGCCTGACCTGATCAACGGTCAAAGCCTGTCAGGCCTAGGCCAGGCCGGCCTACTGTGCATGCCTATTAAAATGTGGGTTATTAAGATGCAATCAAACACCTTACTATTTGTCTGGTTTATAACAAAAAGTAAATAACAACCTATCCCAAAAAAAAAAAAAATATCATTTACCAACTTTACAATTAAATATATATTAGTAGTATTTCATGTTTACTCCTAAAATAGTAAATTATTAGTTTACATGTGATGACATAAAACAAAATTTAGACTTAGAGAGTATTCGGTAAGGACTTATAAGTTCCTCAAACAAACTTATAAGTCATTTTGTACTATTTAAGTGTTTGACAACAATTTATTTTTTGATTTATAGGTCATTATTAATAAGTAATAATTTCTAGCTTATTTATGAATGACTTATAAATCATTCCTAATAAATTAGTTTGACCAAATGTAATGTCCATTTTGCCCCTATTCTATTTTACTAAATTATATCTTTATCCTTCCAACCTAATATCTAGTTTCTTCTCCAACATAAACAAACATTTAATAAAAAGTGTTAAGATAAAAATGTCGTCACCCATGTAAATAAATAAATAAATATAATTTGATACAATACAATATTATATATGTATATGTATATGTATATAATATAATATATTTGTTTAGTATTTTATTTAATGAAAAAAATAGTAATTCTTATGATATGATATTGAATCAATGTATCTTTTTATTAATGTCATTTTTAGTAATCTTTGCATTTAATTTAAATTTTAAGTCATTATTAGACAAACACATTTGCAACTTGTTTTAACTTAATTTCTCACTTATAAGTCAAACTGGTGCCGAACGGTTTTACTTATAAGTTCTAGTTTAAAATGGCTTATAAGTCAACTTAAATTTTAACTTTAAGTCAATTTAAAATAAGTCGTTGCCAACAAATTAATCAACAAATTATTTTTTTCATTAAAAATCCTTAATGGGGTTTTATAGCACTTTTTGCCTATTATTAATTAAAAAGTTTTTTTTGTGAAAAAAAAGAAGCTTGTGAGTTAACTGAAAGAAGAAGTAAAGTTTTAAAAAAATTATGAGTCATTAAGAATAAAATTTAGATGACAAACTTGAGGAAAATGTATTATTTTAGACATTTATCATTAAAAATGACAAATGGGAGTCTTTAACAAAGAGAGTATTAGTCTATAATGGAAAACACTGCTCAATTTATTTATGTAGAATATCGTAGGAATTTTAGTTTATAGAATAATTAATTAATTTGTAGGTATGTATATGATTTTTATTTTGTTAATTGTTCAAAAAAAAAATATGATACCCTTTACCAATATGATACCCTATACCACTATAACAAATAAATAATATCAAGTCCAAGTTCGTTTTAAAATGTTAAGTGTTATTTTGTGAAAATGACAAATTTTGTGACCCCTAGCTCAATGTATTGCGTGTATTACTTATTATATTTATACAAACTTCAGAATAAAGATCAAGTTAAATACACTTTTCTCTTGTACTCGATCTCAGTTTATAAATATATTATTAGATTGAAATTTTTAATGATCAACTTATTGAACTGCTTATTTCTTACAAATCGTCACAAAATTCGTAATCCCCAGTTGACTTTAACGAAAAAATTAAAAAAAATATTATTTTTATCCAATTGTCGGTGCAGGTTTACAAATGCATCACTGGACTGATCATTTTAGCTTTTTAAAAATTAATTTGAAGTATTTTAAAAATAAATTTTGATTTAATAATAATAATATTCTCCCTGTTACACAAAAAAAATACCGTAAATTATTATTAATATTACTAAATCAAAATTTATTTTTAAATTACCTCAAATTAATTATTTAAAAACAAAACTGAACCTTTTTTTTTATGTAACGAAGAGGATATTATTATTATTATTATTATTATTAAATTAAAATTATTTTTTTAAATTACTCAAATTAATTTTTTTAAAATTAAAACAGTTCAGTCCATTGATACATTTGTAAACTCACGTCGACAATTGGATAAAAATAATATTTTTAAAAAAAAAATCGTTAAAGTCAATTGGGGAGCGACAGAATTTGTGAAGGTTTGTAGAAAATAAGCAGTGCAAAGAGTTGACAGTTAAAAATTTCATTCTAACAATGCATTAAAAAATCGGGGTTGAGGACAGGATAAAAAGTGTATATAACTCAATAAACAACACACCACGGTTATAAATAGATTATTGTGGCAGAGGTTGGTGAAGATTTACTTACCAACCACCACTAAATAAGCGAGGGGAATATCGGCAAGATAAGAATCCATATCTCCTTTTGAAAGTGAACACTACATCTAAGATATAAGGTTGTAAATCGAACAAAACAGTTCGGGCTTAATTCGGGTTCAACTTGATAAAATATGAGTGAGACTCGGATTTATTAATAATATGATTCAAATATGAGAGTACAAAAAATTATTCGAATAAAAATACGAGTAGAATATGAGTAAGGTTATACTCTACTCGTTTAGAAATCAAACTAATTGAATTTTCGATCATGATTTGATACATACTCAATTGATATATATTTGAATAGATATTCGATACATTCTCTTATAATATATACATAATTTAATAAATTAGTTATTGTTTTTTAATTTAATTGTAATTTTATTTTTTTAAAGTACAATTGTAAATATATTTTCTTATTTCTAAGTAAAATAATAAGTATAATTGATAATTATATGTATTATAAAGTTATTTACTATGTGAAAATTTGAATTCGAAGTTCGCGAGTGGTTTGAATATAATTATATTCTAGTTGAATCGAATTCGAGTAATGAATATTTGATTCGAGTCGAACTTGAGTAGAATTTTTCAGATACAATTTGAATTTGAGGTGAATTCGAGTAAAAATTTAACCTTTTGAGTTGAATCTAGGTAGCTATCTATTCGGTTCACTTCGACTCATTTACACCTGCACTAAGATGTTGGTTAAAGGATATCATTTATAACTTTGTTAGAGGAAGGAGGAGGAAAAGATCGACAAGATAAAAAATATACCTCCTTTTGAGAGAGAGAGAACGCAACGTCTAAGATATTAAAAAGAGGATATCTTTTGCAACTATAAAAGAGAGGTGAACATTCCAGGTATAATCTAATACTGAAATTACCTACGAAGTTCTAAACACTTCCATTGTTAATATCTCTTGAAACTTGTACTTACTTTCATGTCGGAGATATCCCCTGACGGTCCAAGTCGTAAAACTTTCAGTTATTTCATTGTACAAGTTAGTGCCGCTGACGATGATCAAGTGTCCGATAAATTCAAACGTTAACGATTAGTAATTATTTTTAATTTTTAGTGAAACGATATATATCTACTGCTTATCAAATCTATATTACCTGCTATCCAAAATTATATTTTTCAAGTTGGTACTGTAATTATTTTTTTGTTTATTTTATTTGGTAAAGCATCTTAACGATTATCTTTAATGTCATTGGTTTATACGAATTCATATATGTATGAGATACATACTACCTACGTACTACCTATCAGATATATTTGAGCAATAATTTTATTGAAATAGATATCATCAAATGTTACACTTTTGTATCATTTAATTGTAAAAAAAAAACTAATTAAAAATCACAAATAAAGTAACACAAAATATACCAAAACAAACTCTTATTTTTAATCATTCAAATGTTAATAATACAATCCAAAGTATAATTCTTGATGCTAAGCTTCCTTCTTTTTTATTGCACTTATATATATGTCATAATCATTCAATATCTTATTAGGTAGGTTGTGTATAGAGTGAGATGCCAGGCAGGTTAATGGCAATGCCGCCATCACTTCCCTTATTATCCTGTTGAAGGTGTTTTTGAACTTGGGATTTTCTATTTTCTAAAGTTATGTTCTTTTTGTTGCAGTATTATTAGCTCGAATTGAATTGTAGTAGTATTTCTTTTCTTCTTTAGATTTGGTTCAACGATTTGAATTATGTTGTAGTGTCTCTTAGCATGTTCACATTAAGTTCATTACATAATTTTGAATTTTTTTGCTACATCTATATTTTGCACTGAAATTATGTCTTTAGTTTTTAGCTTTTAGTATTAGTTCTTTACGTTTCATCCTTTTTTTTTACTGCTGCTAATTTTAGTTTTTTACCTTTCGTTTTATATTTAGCTAACTACGTTTGCAATATTATCTCTTTCCATGATTACTTTGCCGAATTTAATTTGTATGATTACTCAATTTTTTAACATTTGTAGATTTTTGGTTTTCCCACTTCAACTTTATTTTATCGGACTTTTCATATTTTTTCCATACTAAAAAAAGATTAATTTTTATTTAACTTATTTTTTTAATATTAAATTTTGCATACGATGTGTATTAACAAAAAATAAATCAAGAACTGTTTTTAATACACTACAAAAAAAAACTTATTTTCGACGGAACAAATTCTGTCGGAAATAAGTTTTTTTTTTACGGAAAAGGTAAATTTGACGAAATCCGTCAAAAAAAGTGCTACATTGAAAGAAAAATGTCCATATTCCGATGGAAATAAGGCTTATTTCCGACGAATTAATCTCGACGCGATTATTTACGATCGAATTTTTGACGGACAATTCCGTTGAAAATAAGCTTATTTCCAATGAAATAAGCTTTATTTCTGACAGAATTGTTTGTCGGAAATAAGTTTTTTTTCTTATAATGATAGTAAAGTTTACTAAAAGCAAAAGATATAACTGATAAGTATGTTTCCCAAATAATTAACACAAGCTTAACAACCGGTGCAAAACACGGGTAAGATTAAAAACGACTAATCAAGTAAATTTTATATATAACATTTTTAAATGATATTTTAATTGATCTCAAATCAACTAACACTTTAAATTTGGTGACTTGATAGTTTAAAAGTTTTTTATTTATTTTATCATTACTCAATTCTTAGTGACAAGTGGTACATTGTTTTTAATAATAAATGTGTACTAAATTGAGTGTGTTTGTGATTAGGGTATGGAATGATATGATTTAGTTTCGGAAAATATTTAAAATATAAAACATATTAAGAATTTGTAGTTATTTGCAATGATTGTTTATTTGAAAAAAGGATATTCTATAAAATCATCTCAATTTTTTAATAAAATTATCTATCACAACATTTTTTAAAATTTATTTATTAGATTATAAGAATTAGCCTCTGACTTGTAGGGGCGTCCGTGCTAGTATGTAGTAATTGATCATTGCGTATTTGTTAACCACTTAACCTTGTCAAACCTAGGCTTCAAAAAAAAAACTTGTCAAACCGTAGACAAATTTAAATGGGACAGGAACATGAATTCCAAAGTTGTTCTTAGTCAACAACTCGATTATGTTCTGGTAAAGTCTATGTGGGATGTATTGTTGATGTCACAAATCTAAACCAAGATAACCGACAGGGATCCAATATTTAATGTATATGAAATTAAAGCAATACTTAAATACACGGCTGATGTAGAATGCACTGTACAAATTTCAACAAATTTTCTCCTCTCTCATATAATTTGTGCGAGTACTTTTGTATTTTATTTTTGTTGGTATAAACATAATAGAGGGCTCCAGGGCCGGTGAAAGCTGGAGTAATATTTTTGAATGTTGGATAGTCTTTGTATGTCTGTAATACTTGTGTGAGAAAGCAAGAAAATTATAAATAGAGCGCACTTATATAGATTCATCCCTTTCTAATTTAAAAATATTCTCCTAAACGAAGGTATTTATGTTTGGATGACAGCTCAAGATCAGTTTCATGAAAACTTTTTATTTCCTGACTACCTCGTGGATACGCTCTTTAACGAAACTTTAGTTTTAGATAGTCGTGACCAAGAAACCACCAATTTTACCTGGTGGGTTGGGAAACAACATATTATTTTTATATTTATCAACTTAATTCAATTATCATATCACTAATATTATATTAACAACTTATTATTTATATGACTAAATACAAAATAAAATATAAAATCCTTATAATTATAAATGTAGTTTATTTTGGGACAATAAGAGTAAATATTGACATAAACATGCTAAAGCTGTCGTAATTGTTTGTGGAGTAGTTTTTTTTTGCTGTTCTCCTTGTTTTTTGGTGGTTTTGCCGAATAGACGACGAGACTTATATAGTGGCATAACAATTACTTGGTAGAATAACAGTCCCCGTAAATCAAATTCATATTATCGAGAAAGAATAAACCACCTGCGCTAGTCAGCTGCTCAGGCTCTTGGGAAAATATTCTGTCGTATTTGATTTTTAAGTCTTTTTCTAGTAGCTTTACTATGTGCCACTTCAACTGGTACACATTTTTTTTTAGATTAACACTCATTTTTCACATGGACATATATGTTATGTGTAATGACCATTCTGTGCATTAATGACAAGGCATGCATTTCTAGCAAATTACCATGGCTATTTATTATTATATTGTACGAAAAATAATTATATTGCTCATCAACGACTCTACTGAAAAACAAAAACTTGCTAAGTTTACTAATTTGGTACGCTAGTAACGGATCATTCTTCTCATAAATAATATTTTATTCTTTGTTTGTCTTGGTTAATACTTATTTTTTTGGTTAAAGATGAACATTTTTGGCAGGCAAATCCAAGAGGTGGTGAGTCTCGAATACTGGTATAATTTTAAAATGAAAGTTTCAATGTGATACGGAATTTTTAGAATTTTATCAAAGTGGATGCATTTTCTAATAAGGAACACTAACTTCTAAGGTCCAGCTAAACGTGAAAAACATGTTTGAGCCTTGAATTGAATTTCGATTTTTTTATTTTTGTGTCATGGAAACAAGAGGCTCGAGTTGGTTCGTATTTCTAAATGTGTGTGTTTTGTCAAATGAAAACTGCCAGAAGGATATAAAAATAAAGTAGTTGATTATGATGTATTACGTTTAATATTGTAAAAGAGATATTCCTCCCATTAATGGAGTTGGAGTTGAAGAACTCCTGACAGCTTTAACGTGGTCTGCAATGCATGCCTAGTAGTTCTAGTTGTGAGACGATTCCATAATTTATGATATATACCTAATAACTGATCTTCTACCATTTATGAGACCTAGTAGTACGTTGGCTTTGCTAAAACTAGTGTACAAGTAAAAATTCTAACTCTATTTTCCCGTTGTTCTCCACTCATTGAAAATTTATTTGTTGATTATTTGTATGTCAATATTTACTCAGACTATTATAGTCCCAAAATAAACTACATTTATAATTATATGGATTTTATATTTTATTTTGTATTTAGTCATAAAAATAATAAGTTGTTAATATAATATTAGTGATATGATAATTGAATAAAGTTGATAAATACTAGTGAAGGTGGAGGGCGACAGGGTTTACATATAGGGTGAAACTGTGGAACAGTTTCTGCTCAAGGCCCTTTTTGTTTTGATTTAGGATATTGAAGATCCTTCATGCTTTCACATGTATTCGTCTTAACCTACTCCCGCCTAATTTGGGATAAAACGAATTGTTGAGTCAGGATATTAAAGATTTGCTAAATCTATCCGCATTTTCAAGATCAGTTTCTTTAAAAAAGATAGGAAGTAAAATTAATTTTCTACTCTCAATTTTTTTTGAGAATTTTCAAATCTATATTAAAGAAACCAAACATATTTAGGAAACTGATATTTCCACGACTTCTAGGGTTGAAAACAATTCATATATTCCCGCTAACATTTTTTTTTTTTTTTTGAAACATGAGAAATATGCCATATTGAGGGAATTTTTATTGGGTCTTTATTAGCGCACACAAAAATGCAAACCTCAAGGTTTGTTAAAAAAAAAAATTCATATATCCAGATTCCGAGTTTATGTTGAATTTTTTATTAACTTAAAATTTCAAAGTCAAATATTATAATAATGTATATAGTATTATTTTTTGACTTGGTCATTTGATAAGTTTTGAAAGCCTACCAAGTCGGTCTTCTAAAGTCTTAATGGTTCAAAGTTGGTTGAGAGATAATTTTGGAGTTAGTTTTTTCACTTTAGTTGTCCATCTTTTACTAGCCGTTGCAACTGTTCTGTATTTACCAATGTTTACTTGAGAGCGCAGTACACAAGATAAATATCTTCACAAGCATCCAGTTTCTCCATAATTGTTTCCTGCTATTAGCTCCGTAAGAATACTCTCTCGGGTCCTTTTATTTTATTTTTATTTTTTTGTAATCAGGAAATAATATTCAATTAAAGAAATAACAAATCAAAAGACAAAGCAAGGTTGATGGAGGAGATTCCTCCAGCCAATACAAATCCTCAACTAAATTATGTCTAGCATATTGAGTCAACACATGAACTACCCTATTCCCACCTCTTTTAATATAGCAAACAAAAGATCATTATAGACCCCTTATGAAATGACAAATATCAGCCACCACATTACCAAAGTAGGAAGAATTTTTTTTCAGATGAAGAGATGGCTTGCAAAACCCTGCTATTATCCCCTCAATAATCAACCTTGAAAAATCAGTATCGACAGCAAATTCTAAAGCTCTACGACACGCAAGTAACTCAGCTTTTTCACTGTTGAACACCATCGGTCCACTAGCAGTCATCGCAGCCATAACTTCTCCCTTATCATTGCGAATAATTGCACAATATCCAATTTTTTTTAAATCCAAAAAAATTGCGGCATCAAAATTAAGTTTGTACTTCTCAGATGTTGGTGGTCGCCATACCTCTCCACATGGTTGCTACCTCAATAGAACATTCAACTGATTTTGGGCACATTTATAATCTGCAATACATTCCTCAACTCTCTTGTTTAAAATATTCGGATGCTTCATGTTTCCTCCATGTAAGAAGATGTTTCGCTAATTCCAAATAAATCACGATTGGATCCAAAACAACTCCATTTCTTCTCCAGTCAGTCGTTCCATAAAATCCTCCATCAATTCCATAATATCGAGTTGTCCATGCATACTTTTCTGCAGTTTACGAACACTTCCAGCCCAAATGTTTTGAGCTGCCACACAATCCCATAGAGCATGGATGGTCCTTTTATTTTCAACTCTTTCTTTTAATACACATACTATTATATATAATTATATATATAAATATTTTTTAGAGTTTCCTGAGATCAAGAGAAGCAACAAAGTTGTTCCTGTCACCTCCATTGTTGAGTGCACGACAGTAGAGAAGAAACTAATGAATCCGGGGTAGCCGTTGAGAACTTTATGCATCATTGAGAGGCGGAAATCTATCCTAATTAAGGACGGTGCCTAGGCGCGCCTCACATTTCTTTTAATAATTCTTTCTTATTTGTGTCTTTATTTTCAGCATAGTAGAGTTCATATTTGTATCCTTTTTTTCAACAGTTTATACTAGGCAGGCTAGGCATCCATCGATATACAGGCTTTCACTACGATTCAAGTTTTGAGGCATTTATTGATTCAAGAAAGGTATAAATGTAAAGAATATATTAATGAAAGAAAAAGAATTAGGTCAGTTAACAGAAATCACCTACAAATTAAGTACTGGAGCAACCAAGATCAAAATCCATGTTATAATCATATTCGATTGTGGGAATGACAGAAGCCACAAATTTCAAGAATAAGAAGAGGCACCTAAAAAGGTCGGTGCATTGGATTGATAATTAAACAGAGAAAGCAAACAAGACTTAGAGAACAAAAACACAACGCATCAACAATGATGAAAACTAAGTATAAAATGCTCCATGGATTTGCATAAAATTGCAACAATATCTCTCAATAAAGTGTATTACAGTATTAGTGACCAATACCACAACAGTATTCAGTACCACAATAGCATACTTGAACTATTAACTTCAACTAATATAGGCCTGCGACCGACAAACCACTTCAGGAAAATGATTATTTCTTCGAGAGAGAAATCACACCACCTGACATATTAAGAAGAGGGTATTTTGTGCAACTCTTTACGACAATTTCACCCTATCTTGATTTGGGTTGGGTTGGGATGACTACAATCGGGTTTTCCAGAACTACATCTTTATTACTCCAGTCCAATAGAAACAACAGTGCTCAGAACCACAACATACCTGAACTATTAACTTTAACTAAAATAGACCTGCAGCCAACAAACCACTTCAAGAAAAAATAATTATTTCTTCGAGAGAGAAAACACGGCACCTAATATATTAAGAAGAGGGTATCTAATTGTGCAACTCTTTACCACAGTTTTACCCTAACTTGATTTGGGTTGGGTTGGCTTGGGTTGACTACAATCACGCTTTCCAGAACTACATCTTTTGTAACACCCCGAACCCGCTACATGTCTGCAGTGCCACACGCCGCAAGCCTGAAGGCCCGCAAGACAACAATATCAATAGCGCAGCCCAAAAACAACACAACGATACTAGACTTAAAAATCCAACAATCTTTTATTATTAAATTTACAAAAGAGTTCAAGAACTAAATATTGAAAACACAACTTCGGAGACGCAGCTCCCTTAAATAAAAGTCTTATCAAATTCAAAATATTAATAACGCCATAACTAAAAGGATTTCAGTCATCCACAAAAGCATCCATATTGTTCGACTCTTAACAATGGACCCTGTAAAAGTTAATGTAAGGGTGAGCGGTGAAGCCCAGCAAGTAACAATCTTCACTATTTAGGTGGATCAAGTACTATTTGCAAAACACTCTTTCAAAATACCTTTTGTTCAATAACAGTAATAAATATACTTTTTGAAATAACATTTCCTTGTTCAATAACAATAGTCAATATTTACTTTCAAAACCAAAATTAATAATTACAAAACACAATTCAAAGACAAATTTCGATAAGCTCAATATATTCGATCAACGATTTCGATAAGTTCAATATATTCGATGTATCTTTTAATCCACATAACGACTAAGGTTACAGCAGCCCTGTAACACAGCCCTTATGTTCGATAATGTTAATAATACGCCCCCTACTAAGGTATCTTATCATGCACGCGCCCCGAAGAGCGCCCCCCGAAAAGGTATCTAATGGTGTGCGCCTTAGTAGGTCCTAAATTGTTCCGGAACTAGCGTAAACACTAACAGATTCAATACATAGTCGGACTAAGGTTTCTAAAATCAATTTCTTAATATTTTCGATATTCAAAACTATATTTATTTCACAGTTCAAAATCATATAATCTCATTTTCTAAATCAAAATTCTATTTTAATACTTGATCCGGGTTTTTAACAAAATATAAGTGTAACATTTTCATTCAAATGGAAGCCTTAAATAAAGAATAACAATTTTTGAAACAATACATTTAGGCATCCGAATAATTTCTAAAACATACATAATTATAAACGATAATTTTAAAATACTAAATAGCTCGGAAAATCACTTACACTATATAGTTCGAAAATACTAAATAGCTCAGAGAGTCACTTACCTCAATATTGCTGAACACAAAATTTAATAGTCGAACGATTCCCGAAATTTATGAGTTCCGCAGATTGTCTACGTCCTCGATGACAAAAATTTAACTAATGAGGTCTTTTTATAAAAAAGCCCTTATCTAACAAGGTCCTTACTCAAATTGGAGGTCCTTAAGTTGGTGAAGAAAAACAACAAGGGTAACATCCTATTTATAGTCTAAGGAATGAGTTGGGTTTTGCTAAAGGGGTGATGTGGGACTAAGGCTTGATGATTTCCTATTTACATGATAAGGGACTTGGGAACTTAGGGGTATTACATATTTATTACTCCAGCACAATAGAAATCAAATTGCTTTGATGAAGCAGTTATAAAAGATGTGATCACTTGAGAAGAAAAAAAAAGGTAGTAGTTATGAGAGAAGGAAAGAGGATGAACCGATAAACACAGTTACTAAGATCACGTACTATTTACTAGGGTGGGTCGGTTATTATGTTTATCCAAATAATTTCTTTTTCAGTCAGTTATGTTGATCCAAAAAATTTCGTTTTATAGAGTAACTAATTTTATTTTTTTACCTAAATGTAACCCAAGTGCATCAAAATAACCGTAAAAAAAACCAAAGGCTTTATAATAAGAGATATAATCTAATCACGAAACAATTCACAGTTGCCGGAATCTAAGAACAAATGTGCCCACCAAAATGGCAAAAACTATAACCAACAACACAATTGTGAAAATTTAAGCTTTTTAGTAATGCGATAAACAGGATCTTGTCCTGATAATTAAGGAGGACTATTTGAAAAAAACCTTGTGAATCTGAAGCAAAACTCACTAAATTACCTCAAAGAGAGAGAGAGTAGATTTTTGGCAGGCAAATGAATAGGAATTTGATTCAAATGGGTAGGACCAAATGTCTCCAATTAACAACTATGCCGACTTTGTAAATACCCGTTACCGAACTCGATGAACGAGATAACGACTACAGAAAAGAAGCTCCAGTCCATAAGTTGAAGATGGATTTCCCCTCACAAGACGTCATGTCCAAATCTAAGATGGGAATTAACTAAGCATTAGCATAAAAAGAAGTTAGTCTACTCTTATAAGTTAGTCTACTATGTTAACATTATATGTAATGACCCGAGTTTGCTATTCCCACGTCGATTGCTAATATATTCTTTGTCCCACATCACTTAATTGGAAACCTTTACTCTTTTCTAAATCTATAAAAAGAATGGCTTAGCTTCACTAACAATAAGGACCTCCACTATTTAGTGAGGACTTTGTTGTGTGAGGGTTTTTTTATAAAAAGACCTCCTTAGTTAAATTTTTGTCATCGAAAACGTAGGCAATCTGCGGAACTCGTAATTTTTGGGTACGTTTCTTATTTAATTTTTTTTGTATTGTCATTTTTATTTTAAATATTATATTTAGTTTGTTAGTTGATATTTTAGTATATTTTGTTAGTAATTAGTATTTTTGCATTGTTATTATTTTTGTAGTTTTAATTATTGTTTTGTTTTTAAATTATTAGTAAATAGTTTTAGATTAGTATTATTGGCTTTAATTATTATTTTGTATTTAGATTATTAGTTAATAGTTTTAGATTAACATTATTAGTTTAAATTATTATTGCAATTTAGATTATTGCTTTGGCATAATAGTAATATTTGTTTGAAAATGGATTAAATATTGAAAGAATATTTTTATAAATATACTTATAGTTATTTTAAAAATAAAATAAAATAAAATAAGAAATCTGTTAAATAATAGAAAAGTTGTTAAATAAGATTGTTTTGATCCACCTAAATAGTAAAGATTGTTAGTTGCTGAGTTTTACCGCTCACCCTTACATTAATTTTTACAGGAAACATTGTTTAGAGCCTAGCATTATTGATACTTTTGTGGATGACAAGAAGATATTTAGTTTAAGAAGTTTATGAATATTTTAGAATTATGATAAGACTTTTGTTTAATGGAGCTGTGTCTCCAAAGTTATGTTTTCAGTATTTAATTATTGAACCTTAGTGTAATTTTGATAATGAAAGATTGTTTGGTTTCAAGAGAGTTTCATTATTATGTTTTCGTTTAGGCTGTGCTCTTGATATTGTTGCCTTGCAAGCCTTCGGGCTTGCGGCGTGTGACACTTCGAACATGTAGCTGGTTCGGAGTGTTACAGAGATGGTATCAGAGTGGTGGCCCCTCGCAGTGTGTTGGGTTGAAAAACCTACACATTCCCTGGGGAGTGATTTTATGAATTAACTGTGGGTTTAGTTATGACTAAATTTTAGAATTTGGAGTGAGAGATAGAATAAGGTGAAAAATATTTGCATTGTCTAATTAGTTCTTAGTTTACATTTTGAACGTAAATTTTCATGGATTAGTATTTCGTTTACTATTTAATAAACCTGGATATTTCGAATTTCATTTTGATATATGTTTTGATACTAGTTTTGTATAGTGTTGTTTAGTGGGGATTGTTTTATTGTGTAGAAAATGCCACCTAGAAGAAGTAACTCTACTAACAATGATAGTGGCGCTGATGGTATGACTCAACTAGTTAATACCCTAGCCCAATTAGTACAAAATCAACAGTTTGGGCAACGTGGCATAATAGCAGAATTCAAGGATTGAACCCGCCCATATTTGAAGGGACTACAGACCCTACTATTGTTGAAAAGTGGATTCAAGAAATGGAGAAGACTTTTGACTTGTTAGGGAGTACCGAAACTAATAAAGTGACGTTGGCGGTTTACCAACTGCAGGGTGGGGCTTATGATTGGTGGCTTATGGAGAAAAAGAAGCCCGAGGGAAATCTTGAACCCTACACTTGGAGCATGTTTAAAGAGGTATTTACTAACAAGTACTTTCCTAGAACGATTCGGACACAAAAGGAGAGGGAATTCATTAGGCTAGAACAAAGGAACAAGACGGTTACTGAATATGAAGCCGAGTTTGCGAAACTCGTTAAGTATGCACCTACCTTAGTACCGGATGAGGTGACAAAAGCCCGTAGGTTAGAGGACGGGTTACGGGTCGACATAAGGCATGGCGTTGCGTTTTTTGAATTACCCACATATGATGCGGTGCTCTATAAGGCATTGGTTATTGAGAAGGGCCTAATAGAGATTGAAAATAGGAAGAATGTTAATCGAAAGAGGGAGGAACCTTCTGGGGGAAAGTCAATTCATGGGGGACCTGCGAAAAAAATAAATACCCAAACCTTTAAATTTCAGAGAAATCAAGTAAACCAAGATGACAAATTAAAATGTGGGAGATGTGATAGGAACCACCCAGAGAAAGAATGTCATTGCAATACGGGTGCATGCTTTCATTGTGGAGAGTTAGGTTATAAAATTACGCAATGTCCCAAGAACCCTCCATCTAAAGGAGATGCAAAGAATGAGGAAATAACCATAACAAGTCCAAGGTTAACTCGAGGACGGGTGTTTCAACTTTCAGGCAACCAGTATTAAGGTATGTAACTATTTTATTATTTGAATATGTTATTTTTAGATATACGCTTATAGTTTGAAAATTTGGATGACCAAATTTTTTTTTAAGGGGGAGGTAATGTAATGACCCAAGTTTGCTATTCCCACATTGGTTGCTAATGTATTCTTTGTCCCACATCACCTAATTGGAAACCTTTACCCTTTTCTAAAAATATAAATAAAAGAGCTTAGCCTTTGTTTCATTCACTAATAATAAGGACCTCCAATATTGAGTAAGAACCTTGTTGTGTGAGGGCTTTTTATAAAAAGACATCCTTAATTAAATTTTTGTCATCGAGGACGTAGGTAATCTGCGGAACTCGTAATTTTCGAGTATGTTTCTTATTTAATTTTATTTGTATGTCATTTTTATTTTAAATATTGTATTTAGTTTGTTAGTTAATATTTTAGTATATTTTGTTAATAATTAGTATTTTTGCATTGTTATTATTTTTGTAGTTTCAGTTATTATTTTGTATTTAGATTATTAATAAATAGTTTTAGATTAGTATTATTGGCTTTAATTATTATTTTGTATTTAGATTATTAGTTAATAGTTTTAGATTAACATTATTAGTTTTAATTATTATTGCAATTTAGATTATTGCTTTGGCATAATAGTAATATTTGTTTGAAAATGGATTAAATATTGAAAGAATATTTTTGTAAATATACTTATAGTTATTTTGAAAATAAAATAAAATAAGAAAGCTGTTAAATAATAGAATTGTCCTAATGACATTTATTTGTTCTAAATTTATATTTAGGAATCGTTCGACTATTAATTTTGTGTTTAGCAATATCGAGGTAAGTAACTTTCCGAGCTGTTTAGTATTTATGAACTGTATAGTGTAAGCGACCTTTTGAACTATTTAGTATTTTGAAATTATCGTTTATAATTATGTATACTTTTAGAAATTATTCGGATGCCTAAATGTATTGTTTCAAAAATTGTTATACTTTATTTAAGGCTTTCATTTGAATGAAAATATTACACTTGCATTTTGTTAAAAACTCGGATCAAGTATTAAAATAGAATTTTGATTTAGAAAATGAGATTATGTGATTTTAAGCTGTGAAATAAATATAGTTTTGAATATCGAAAATATTGAGAAATTAATTTTAAAAACCTCAGTCCGACTATGTATTGAATCCGTTAGTGTTTACGCTAGTTCCGGAATAATTTAGGACCTACTAAAGCGCACACTTTTAGATACCCTTCGGGGGCGCTCTTCGGGGTGCGTGCATGATAAGATACCTCATTGTCATTATCGAACATAAGGACCATGTTACAGGGCTGCTATGACCTTAGTCGCAAGGGTCGTAGATTAAAAGATGCATCGAATATATTGAACATATCGAAATCGTTTATTGAACATATTGAAATCGTTTTCGAGTTGTGTTTTATAATTATTGATTTTGGTTTTGAATGTATATATCGACTATTATTATCGAACAAGAAAAGATTATTTTCAACAAGTATGTTTACTATTGTTATTGAATAAAAAGTTATTTCGAAAAAATTTTGTAAACTGTACTTGATTCACCTAAATAGTAAAAATTGTTAGTTGCTGAGCTTTACCGCTCACCCTTATATTAATTTTTACAGGAAACATTGTTTAGAGCCGAGCATTGTTGATACTTTTATGGATGACCAGAAGATATTTAGTTTAAGAAGTTTATGAATATTTTAGAATTATGATAAGACATTTGTTTAATGGAGCTGTGTCTTCAAAGTTATATTTTGAGTATTTAATTATTGAACCTTAGTGTAATTTTGATAATGAAAGATTGTTTGGTTTCAAAATTGTTTCATTATTATGTTTTCGTTTGGGCTGCGCTATTGATATTGTTGTCTTATAAGCCTTCGGGCTTGCCGCGTGTGACACTTTAAATATGTAGCTGGTTCGGGGTGTTACATTATATATCAAAATATACAAAAGGCAAGATGATGATGATGATGATAATAATAATATTGAAAAAACAAAATAATTACACCATTACATTATCAAAAAAAGTATGACACTTAACCCTAATAAGTTCTGGCTTAAATTCTTAGAATAACTAAATAAGTATAAATTCAATAATTGCAATTAGGGCAAAAAGAACATTAGAACTAGGGCTGTAAATGGTAATCAAAAAATTCGTATCCATTTGCATCCGTATTCAAAAAAATACGGATATTATTCGCATTCGAAAAAAAATGGATATATCCGTATTCGGTTTAAAAATATTCGCAAATAAACGGATACGAATACGGATATAGGCTTATTCGTATTCGTTTAACATCTGTCCGTAAATATATCCGGCGGTAGCGGATATCCAGAATCCGATATTCGAATTTGGATTCGTATCCGGAATTCGTATCCGAATAACTTATATACATATATATATATATATATATATATATATATATATATATATAAAATAAGGAAAATAATTTTTTTTAAATAGTCTTCCTTATATAATAATTATTTTTCACTATTATATGAAAATTATTTTTAAAATATGTCATTTCACTTCTAAAAAGTAGGAAATAACACTTTTATTATAATATTAATATATTGATTTAAGTATAGTTAATGAATTTTTACTATTATAAAGTTAAAATATTTAAAATGTATCATTTAACAAGTGTTACAATATAACTTTTGGATCATTTAACAAGTGTTATAAATGTTATAAATATAATTTAAATGTTATAATTATAGTCTATAGATTATAAATATTCATACACACGACAGTATTACTCTAAATTAACACATAAAATGGACATCTACTTATTAATTGACATCTAAACATTAATAAGTAGAGCTTTCATTTTGAATTTAAGATTTCAAAAGTAATGAAAACTTATTTAAATTGTAATTTAAAGCACTAATTATTGTATTTATTAAAAATAAATAAATTAACATTCATTCAATGAACTATACTTTAAAATTTATTACTTTTTTCCTTTATCTTAATTATATATAGTGTTACAATATATCTAAAATGCATCATTTAACAAGTGTTATAAATATCATTTAAATGTTATAATTATAGATTATAAATATTCCTACACACTATAGTATTACTCCAAATTAACACATAAAATGAACATCTACTGAATATCTAAACATTAATAAGTAGAACAGTCATTTTTGAATGTTGGATTTTAAAAATAATGAAAACTTATTTAAATCGTAATTTAAATGAATGATTATTGTATTTATTAAAAATAAATAAATTAACATTCATTCATTAATGAACTTTACTTTAAAACTTATTATTTTCCCCCTTATTCTAGTTATATATAGTGTTACAATATATCTAAAATATATCATTTAACAAGTGTTATAAATATAATTTAAATGTTATAATTATAGATTATAAATATTCATACACACTACAATATAACTCCAAATTAACACACAAAATGGACATCTACTTATTAATGGACATCTAAACATTAATAAGAAGATCATTCATTTTGAATTTAGGATTTTAAAAATAATTGTGACGACCCCGAATCCGGGTTCCTTGAACCTCGAATCCGGTTCAACACTAGTACTACATTTTCTTATTGTTCATGAAATACAACAATATTATAATTGATAAATAACCATTTAATTACAATTTTACAACATCTCTTTCTATTCCAGAATCGCAATCTTTATACATTCCTAGTATGTCTTAATATCATACATGATACGACATTCTATTACAATCAATTTGAGTATCTAAGACTCATAATACATACCAACCAATTCTTATACTACACAATCATTTTACCTGTCCAATTCGGACTGATATTTACAATGGTCGTGCTAGACCTTCAGTGAATGTAATATGCATTCCTGTTTCTTGATCCTTATCAAGACTTCAAATACTTGTACTATCTGAAAATGTTGGTTTAAGCAAGAGTGAGCACGACGACTCAGCAAGTTTAACAGTTACACATAACACATTACATGCTTCACATATACTCTGCAATTTATACTTACATCATGTTTTTCATACATTTAAGTTTATGTCATACTGCTCATGCCTCACATATAACATCTAGCAATTCATGCTTCATATTTATACATAATCTACATGTAATCGTATCTCATGCATATCACAATTATCATCAATATCTTTCTATTAACAATTTAATATCACATCATAGCATGTTAAGGCACATATGAGCAAGTTCTGAAAAACTTGCCTGATCGCTTCTACCATTTACGCTTATTTGCGTCATTTGATCAACCTACAATTTATATAACAAATTGACATAATCATTAGCTACCAGGACTTTTAATTAGTCTTAACTTAAGACCTTAACTTCAAATTATTAACTCTTAAGATGTCCGTCAAACGAACCCTTAAGTTCCGGACAAAACCCTAGTCCAAATACAGTTTGGACAGGCCGGGTACACTTAACCAATTTACGCATTCACTATACGTTCATCGTACATCCCACTTTCAATAAATTGTTTAAATTAGTCATAAAGGGACTATTTACATTGGTTTAATTCAATTAAACTTTCTTCTTTTACATAACTTAATGATTTGGACATTTAATAATGTACCAAATACCTCAAAATATTATCTACATTTGATAATATACAACTACGTTTAAATATTATTAACCATTTAATAATATTTTAATCACTTCTTAATATTATTAACCATTTAATAATATTTTAATCACTTATTAATATTATTAACAATTTAATAATATTTTACTCACTTATTAATATTATTAACCATTTAATAATATTTTAATCACTTATTAATATTATTAACCATTTAATAATATTTTACTTATTTAATAATGTCATTAATTATTTAAGAACATTTTCATCATATACAAATGTTATTACACATTTAATAACCTTTTAATCTTATACTAATATTATTCATCATTTAATAATATTTTAATATTCTTTAAATATTACCAATAGTTAACTTTTTAATTGTGTTAACTTTAGTCTTTATTTTATACATTTGGATACCATTAAGTTACTAATAAACTCTACATAAATAGGTTTGGTATTCAAATACATTCATTTTACATGTATTTCAACTAAAAACTCAACCCGGATCGACCCGACCCGACCCAGACCGACCCGGACGGCTAAAACATATTACTGGCAGAATGTTTGACCGCTGTGGCGGTGGTTTCCACCGCTGCGGCGGTAGTACAAATTTCCGAAAACCTAATTTGGGGACTGTCGGGCCCTCTGACGCTCCGACAGCCATAACTTCTTCATTTCAAAATATTTTGGGGTGATTCTTGAGTCCATTCTCATCAGAATTTCCCCCTCTACAATTTCTCTTTAGATCACAAATCCAAATTCCAAACAGAACTGGACTAAAAACTGCTCACAAGGACAAAGTGAAAACTAAAATCACAAATCCTTGGTTTTAATTATTCAATCTTGAATAAAATAAACTCTACTCATCCAAATGACACCAACTTAGTGTTGTTATCTTTCTAACTTCTTGTTTTACAATAGTTCATGGTTTGATCACATTTTTAAAAACGTTTGACACGAAATTTAAAGATCGAACCCCTTAGGGTTTTACCGGTAAATTGCAATATGAAATTTTCTTCCATTTATTTGCATACCACACATACCAATACTTGTTTTAAACATACTAAACCATGAATCTACCCATATATCATAGATTTAGACTTCTAGAGCATCAAAATAACTTTTGATCGGTTAAAAATACCTTTTAACCGTTCAAATCATATCTAAACTATAAAAATGAACTAAAGAGGGTTTAGAACACTTTTTAACCTTTTATACATGGTTGCTCTCCTTTCTCTTGACATGATTTTGGCTTGTGACTCCTCATTAACCATCCTCTAGCATTTTTCCATGGTGGATCATCAATCTCCCAAAGGTTTGCTTCACTTTCTCTCAAAGAGCTCTCACTCTTTTCTCTCTAGAGTTCTTACAAAATGACTAACCAACATAGCAAGAGAGTGGAGTACTCTATTTATAGGACTTCTCTAGACTTGCTTAACATCTCCTAATCAACCAATGCTAGTAAATTAGAAGCTTAATTCATGCTTACTATTACCTTGAATGACTAGCTTGATTGACTTCCATGAATGACATCCATCACATAACTTATCAAGCAACCATTTGTGTATAACACACTCAACCACAAAGCTAGCTAGACACCCCATTGGGGTCCTATTAAATCTCAGCAAAAATGGGATTTAATCACCCATTTTTGGTTTATTTTTATTACATTTATTACACATATATACACCAATTGATATATATACATATATATAATGTTTGACAAACATTTTGACTTCTTATTGGGCTTCATTTTGGACTTAGGAATTAATATATTGGGCTCATCCATTTAATTTGTTTGGACTCAATATATTTATCACATTGGGCTAACATTAAATACCATATGTCACATTTAATTAAAACAAGCATTGGGCTTGATTAATTATAACTTGAATCAATGTTAAATTAATTACAAGAATTACTAGGTTAATTTATTAGACCTAGTTCAAAACCTCATTTGGACTTATAATATAATTCAATTACCTCATTAAATAAACACATTAATCTAATTACATAATGCAATTAGATTTGCTATCTATAAGTCAATTGGACCTCTAATTGACTTAGTTTACAAAACACTAACACTTAACATAGTTTGGGTTTAATTTATTAAAACCCTAATAATGCTCATACATACAAGCACTTCTATTAATTTTCAACATTATGTTCCACCGCTGCGGCGGTAGTTCAAATTTTAGTTTCCAGAGAGTTTCACCACTGCGGCGGTGAAATCTACCGCTGCGGCGGTAGTGCTAATTTTCAAAACTCTAAAACACATTAATACAAGTACTTTGTCTTGATTAAATTAAATTCATTAACTACCTTTTATCATTAACTTGGGTTTATAATATAATTACTCATACCCATATAGTTATTCCTACATTGGGTTACACAATTAACTAATATATGGTTAATTCTCAACTCTACCTTCCTTTCTCTATCAATTAACCAATGTTTGGTTAATTCTCTCTCTTGTCTACCAACTAGGGTTATTTAATTAACCCTACATTAGTTAATTATCTACACTCAATAGTATTTCCCCACACTTTGACCAACATTGGACTTTTAAAAGTTTGGGCTACATAACTTACCTTTCATTAGGCTCTCTTATTTAATTACCCACATTCATGCAAGTATTCCCATATTGGGCTAACACATATAATCCTTTTGGGCTAGTCCACTAGTAGTAATTAAATTACTTGGACTCATAACTAATATAATTAACCTAATTAATTATATTTTACAACATTCCTTCTTACTTTATATTAAAACTACTTACTTTATTAGTTTTGTTGAGTATTAATTACTCATTTTTTTATTTGGCTAACAAGCACACGGTATGTATATGTATTCATATAATTACCTTCACTTCTCAATTGAATTCATTTCCTTAATAAATTCTCTACATGCATCATTAAAAATATTCTTACATTTAATTTCTAACAAATCAATTATGTTAAAAAAAAAATGTTTACCCATTTTCTACACATCTTACTTCTCAAATTCTAGGTTTTAAACATTAACCTTTAATTAAATCAATTAAGATCTTATATAAAATCTTGAAAATATCTAGGATATTACAATCATGAAAACTTATTTGAATTGTAATTTAGAGCATTGATTATTGTATTTATTAAAAATAAATAAATAACATTCATTCATTAATATTTATGGTTTAAACTTTAAATTGTGATTGGTTATGAGTAATTATTCAAATTTTTTCTTTATTTTTTATAAATAATTTGAATGAATTTTATATTAGGTGATTGATAAACGTATTCGGATATCCGGATATCCGAATAATCTGTTTAATTGAATAAAATAAACGAAAACGAATATTATCCGTATTCGAATATTATTTATCGGATGCGGATATGATTTTTAAAATTTGTCGAATACGAATACGGATAACGAATTAATTTTTCAAAAACGGATACGGATACTGCTATATCTATATCCGTTTATATCCGTTTACACCCCTAATTAGAACATGATGCTTTCAATATATTATTGTCAACTCTCACTCACTCACTCACTCACACTCTCTCTCTCTCTCTCTCTCTCTATATATATATATATATATATATATATATATATATATATATATATATATATATATAATTCATCTTCAACAAGTAAACTTATTGTTCACTCTCTGAGTCCAACTTTAACCTTCTTCAATGTATTCTTTGGGCAATCTTCAAATCACCGTTTCTAATTGTTGAGCTGCATTCTTAAATCAAGGTTTTGACCAATAACATATTTATTCAATTCATATAGATTCAAAGCAGGTTAGATTGTATAAGTAAGTATCATACTACTGTACTAGTGTTTTTTCCTGTTTAGTCTTCCAAAAAGGAAACTCAAGACTTACAGTAAGAGATGTAAGACTCTCTTTGTCATAAAATCACCAAATTACAATAATTTAGCTTGTCCCAACTCTCATGGATAAAGGTCTTAGTTGCTTACTAAATCCTACTTGAATATCTGGAATCTCCTCTCTCTCTCTCTCTCTCTCTCTCTCTCACACACACACACACACACACACACAAACACACACACACACACACATAATTATAACAGTATATGTATAATAGTAGAACTACAATATAGTATTGTAACTTTTTACTCATAGTACACATTATCAAGCACATGATGGTAGTCTTCACTCCAACTAGTCTGGGATAAAAGAGTTGGAAGTTTAGCACTAATTCAAAGAAATTGCTTCTAAAAGAACTAAGTTTGACACTCAGTAGACAAACATACCTCAACATGGACAGTACAACCTATTTCTCTTTCAACAATCTCTGCAAATAGCAATAATTAGTCGATATGTAAGCTTCTAGGCCATATAAAAAATGAAAACAGACTACACATGAGATGACAACTAAGATATTTCAAATTACATAAAAAATGTTAACATGTAAATGAAACTAAAAATAGATAGATCAGATCCCAAATAGGATGCGCTTGAGATGGTAGCAACAGCCACGACAACACTTCAGCCACATCAATCTTCAAGCGTATAGGATGGTAGCTGTTTCAAACACGTGAATCCAAATATCCAACCAAAATGAAATCCAAACAACTTCCACATTGAACAAATACAATCCACAAAGTTTCAAACAACACATCCATGACAGAAATCAAAGTTTCAAACAACTCCCACAATCCACAAAATACAATCCTAATTTAAAATAAAGGAAATACATAAAATAGCAAAACGAAGTCCAAGGTGCCTCCAATGATCCAGTGGCGAATCCAGGTTTGCCGGGGGGGGGGGGGGGGGAGGGGGGGAATTGCCCCCACACTGAGTTTTCAGGGTCAAAAAGAAAGAGGAGTTGTATTCAGGGGCGGATCTAGGATTACAACTCAGCAGGGACGGATTTTAACTAATTTTTTTAAAAAAATTAAATAGAAAAAGTTGAACTAATCATAATATTAATTAATCATAATTTTTACAAATTATAATGCTATCCTCCTATTCTCCATAGCTTGAAAATGTTCTAAGATAGCTTTATTATCAATAGTTTTAATTACATCATTTTTAATGTAAGTAACTAAACAATTACTCAACTATTTATAGCCCATTTGATTTCAGAGAGTGATTTTAACAATATTCATCGCTAACTAGTGTGGCCAGACCAAAACCAAAAACAACGTTGCCTGCCTGATCGCGACTTGGACTAGCGGCCAGGCCAAAAAAAATTAAAAAAAACATCCTCTTAGCTGCAATGAACGGTAAGAGATAAACTTACTGAAATAATGTCCCTAACTAATGCGAGTTGGGGATTAGCTCCTATATATATATATAATAAATAATCGAAAACTTGGAGTTGGCTAGATTTGATTAGAGGTCTATTTTTGTGTTAATAATATTTTGGTGACTAAAAAAATGGATACAAAATAAAATTATTGTTGGTTAGGGGCGTTGGTCCATCACTGTATTATAAAGTACCAACGAATTATCATATAATGTACTATATTTGTTTTAAATTATATGATCAGTATTGATTTTTAAAAATTAATTTGACACATTTTTAAATTCAAAATTAAGATGATTGATTAAAAATTATAAACTAATAAATTTAATCATGAAATAATAAATCTTATAATGAGTAATATTTTTTAGATAGTTTACAATAATCCTCATTGTATTGACTAATATTAAAAAAAATTATGTTAATTATGAATTTAAATTTTTTTAAAGTTGAGTTTAAAAAATCAATAATAATTAAATAATATGAAACTGAAAGTATTATTTTGTATATCTGTTTAGTTACCATAACATTATTTGTTTTTGTAAGAGTAGTACCGAGTCCATTACTCCCTCTTAGAAAAAAATTATTTTGTTGACTTTTTTTTTGCTCCCTCCAAGTTTTACTCTTCTATTAATCTGTCTACTTGAGTTTATAAACTTACATAACTGCCCGTATAACTATAAAAAAAAATTAAAAAAAAAATCTAGCATAAGCAGCTGCTTATGCTGCCACTTAACAGATCCGCTACTAGTTGTATTGTATGTGATTGGAGGAGAGAGGAACAATTATTGCACAAAAGGAAGGAGAGAGGAACAATTATCTACCTGTTTTTCCACTACTATTTTCATTATTATTTATTATTAATAATTTATATATTAGATGGAACTCAACTATGAGTGAACTGGCACGTTTTAAGACGCTACTTAATTTACCTTCATTATAGATACCTAGCTATATACATAGATAACTCGGTGTGCTTTGAATGGTATCCATACCTATTTTTCATTTCCAAAAAGAATTATGGCTTTCACCTTCTTATCACCGTACGTAATAAACTTTATAATGCTTAAAATTGAAAAATTCATTACTAATAAAAAATTTGAATGCAAATGTCCTCTCATACACTAGCTCTGACATTTGAAAATATAAATCTAGTTTGATTTTTTAAAATTAATACAAAATATTTTTAAATTCAAAATTATTCTAATTTATTTTATTTTTGACATAATATATATCTTGTAATTAGTAGTAATTTTTAGAAGAAGTCACACTAGTTTTAAATTTAAAAATATTGTAAATTGATTGTAAAAAATTAATTCTAAATTTTGAAAAGGAAAAAAGTGAGTGTGTGTGTATATATATATATATGATCAGATCATTCATAAATAAAGCCTATTGAGCTGAATATGAGGCCATGACAACCGATAGGTTTTCGGACTACTCCTATTATATATCAGTCTATTATGTAAATGTGCAAAGCCATTAATTCAATAAAGAATAGCAATGGGAAACACATAGTCAAAATTTTGCACTATCAATAAAGCCCACCTAATATTCAACATATATGAGGAGGAAATTTCAGAGTGAATCAGTTTTCAATGCATAAACATCATTAGCAACGATACTCTACTCCTTTTTTCTCTCTCTTCTCGCGTGTTTTCTCTCTCTCAGAAGAAACACGCAGTATCAATGTATCGTCTAGTAGAGGAGTGATGAGGAGTTCCTCACCTAATTAACGCCTATGTACGTCTAGCAGCAATGGTGGCGGCGCCACCGTATTTGTATGGACGCTTACTTCAACTCTATCTTCAAGAACAAAAGTCATTTTTTAAAAAAGGTACGTTTCTAATAGATAACACTCATATATTATTCTATATCTATATTTACCTGTATAATTGATGCGTTAAGTAGTTTCACAAATTTAGTAATTACTTTGAGATTTTTTGTAATTTTTTGCCTTTTTTTTTTTTTTGTAATTGTTTGTGAATTTTTGCCTCCACTAACTCGATCTGCCCCCATTGACTTAAGAGGCTGGATTCGCCTGCTACTCCAATATGAGATCTTCTGCACTAGTACGGCAGCTGGATCACTGCATATCACCGTACATCTTTGGTTCGAATTAAAACAAAAGGAGATTTTAACATAAATGAATCTATAAAAGTTCAAACATTTAAAAGTCACAAATTTACAATAGAAACATATACTCATACCAATAGTGTTTCGAAGTGACCCTCACTTGTATGCTGTTTATTAGTTTTTTCCAATTTACCATGGAGTTCAACACCAAGGATATATCTGCTTTAAACTCCGTGTCTGTGTCGTTGCATTTTAGATGTGCACAAACTATGAGTTTGGACTTGACTGGAATGGCTACTACGGATCTGGGCAATGGAATTGGCTGCCCATCTAATAGTTCTACGCTTTGACTCGAGTCCTCCTTGAGGAAGAGAAAACTCTTACAAAGAGTGTAATACCTCCTTCCCGACTAGTGGAAAGGGAGGCTACGCACGAACGAACTCTAAACAGAGTGTCAAAACAAAAAGGAACTCTCTTCACACTTGTCTTTGAACCCCCTTGCAAACCCTGCCAGAAAAAAAACACAGCATGAGCCAAATGCCCAGTACGAATAAAGAGTGCAGAAATAAAAACTGAAATTGAATAACAAAAGCAACTGAACCAAACTGAGATTAACAAAATCAACTGAACTAAATAACATAATCTTACTGAACTGAATAACATAATCTACTAAACTGAACTAATCTACTGAACTGAAACTGATCTCCTGAACTGAATTGATTTACTAAACAACATAAAAGGCTGAATTGAATGGTTGTGTTTATTTCATACCGAGCTCAGAACAAAACAGAAATATACCTTGTCACAAAGACAAGTCAAAATACTGCCACACAGGCAGGCACACATTGGACTGCAGATCCAAATGCATGCAAAATCGGAAGGTGTGTTCGGCACAAACAACATCAAACCGCATAACAGAACAGAACAGAACAGAACAAATAGCTAGGGCCAACCCATACGCCTCTCACAACAAAACACCAATTGGCCAACTCCCATCGGAGCACACAAAATGGAGACGTCGTGGACTAATCACACTGCCACGGAAGTGTCATGCCTCGGTGCCAAGACGACATGCCTGTGGTACCCCCACAGGTGGTTATAGCTCAGGTATACCCTACGATACTTTCTAACAAAAATATTATGTCACAACGAATGCGACATAATATCACAAAAGGGGTTCTAATACGCACATGCTAAACCGAAACAAATCGACACAAAGTCTCCCAAATATACTAGCATGCACGTTTCTACATAATCAAAATAAATACTAGACATGCTTAATAAATCTAAAGAGTACAAGATAAGTTGCGAATATTTAAAATCAAACAAAACTATCATATGCATTTGACTATGAATAATATATCGAGATAATATCCAAATTCTAATGAGGAACAAAACGAAGAAATTAAAATCAAATGAGTATCGCTGAAGGAGTACAGAATTCGTACCTGGAATAAGCAATGTAATACCCGAAATTATATTACAAAACTGACTCGTTAAATTCCCTCCGTCGGAACTAATTAAACATAATAAAAGAATTGATAAATAAATAGTTAATCAATTGATTAAGTTTTACACATTTTATTTCTCTAAGGCGAATCTGAAATCTTTTCAATCTAAACAAAATTCTACATAAATGTATACATATTTTGACCATATATAATATTTTAATAATTAACAACCTTCTTGTTCCAGAATAAATTTAAGTATATTTACAAAAATATTCTTTCCATTTTTAATTATGTTACAAACAAATATTATTATTATTATTGCTATTATTATTATTATTATTATTATTATTATTATTATTATTATTATTATTATTATTATTATTATTATTATTATTATTATTATTATTATTATTATGTCAAAACTCTAAAGTTAAAAAAATAATAATTTAATATTCTACAATGCTAATTACTAACAGAGATATACTAAAATATATAAACTAACAAACTAAATAGCATACAAAAATTAAAACTACAAAATTAAAACGAATACAGAAAATTAAATAATTACACAAAGAAAGAAAAAGAGACATACCCGAAATTATGAGGTTCGCAGTCTGCCCACGTCCTCGACACCAAAATTTTTAACTAGGGAGGTCCTTACTAAAAAGGCCCTCACACAAAAAGTTCCTCACAAAATATGAGGTACTTAATGTTTAGTGAAATAAAATCAAAGGGTAGTGTTATATTTATAGGCTAAATGAATGGAAGGTGTTTTGAAAATAGGTGATATGAGACTTTTAGAAAATCGGGTATTACATTACTTCCTCCTTAAAAAGGATTCCATCCTCGGAATAAAAAAAAAAAATAAAAATGGGCTGAACCTAATTATCAAAAGATGCAAAAACTTCACTCGAATATAATTTTTCACAAAACAAACGAAATAGTTTTCCTCCAAAATCTTATCAAAACGGATAATGTACCACATGCAACAGATGATAATGATAACTCTTCAGCACTAAGACACAAAATACATTATGCACATGAGCTGACTATGAAGGCAAAGCTAACTGAGATGCAACTTTGCGTTTCTAAAATCTCAAATGGGACAATAAAACGCAGACTGAGTAATTCTCCCTACCACCTTAAGAGCTTCAAAATATCCCAATCTTAGTTCGAATTAATTCTCAAATATTATTACTCCAAAAAATATACCACTAAGATATTTAAATCACTATATTAAACTCCAAGTCATGTTCCATTATCTGCATAAACAAACTGCATACTCTAAACTATTTAAGGTCTCAAAATCTATAGAATTTCATCACTTAATATATAACCATTTAAATAAATCAATCATTTCTTAGTGCAAACCTTAGTCCAACAATTTCTAAGATTTTCTCATACTATTACAAAATCTTCATATAACAAAACTCCAAAATAGCTGCAAAATTTATCATTAGCCTCAATGATTAATCTAATTATCTCGAATATCTATAACTCAAGTTTACAAGAGATCATTTATACATACCTAATAGTTTTCACTTATCATACTGTCTCATCAATATACCTACCTCACATCATCCACGAGCTTAACACAAATCCAACTCAACCCAAATCAAATCCTTAAGTCTAAGATCATAACAAATTGTTACTAAAAGCACTTTAACAATTAATTGTCTAAAATCAAATACTTGATGATACAAATACTCATATCATAACCATATTATATATATGATCATTTCTTAACTGTACAAAATATAACTTTATTTTCCTTAATGCTCCAATCACAATTCTTAACTAATATCCTTACTCAATTGTATAACAATAATAACCTTGACAAATTTTCTCACTTTTCTCATATCAACTACAAATCAAAATAGATTAACATTTGGTCAAAATCAAGACCAATCAAACAGAGAACCAAATTGAAACAAACTTATATGTCTGCCTAGTGATTTACTCATAACTCACAGATCAAGCCTAAAGACAATCTACAAAATCATAACCGAAGCTCTAACAGTCCATCCCCAGAATCATATCAAAGTCGTACACATTCATCGACCGAAAATTAGCCCCACGAATCTTTATTTTCAAATCTAATAGAATATCTTCAAAACAAATTAGAGATAACAAAAATTTCCATCAGAGTAGCAATAAAGATAGCAGAATCTAAGAACAGGGATGGGATACCAAGATGCCGAACAAAAGAATTTGTAACAATCGAATGAATAAAATCAGTGTTATAAAAGCCTTACAGACAGAAGTAAAATTGATTAGAAACAAAGTCGAATACAAACTTAATATGATAGCTGAACAGAATGTCAAACAAAACAAAAACTTAACCCAAATGTCTACCCATAACTCACAGGTCAAACCTAAATAGGTTTTCTACAAGAAAGAACCTTAGCTCTGATACCAACTCTGTAACACCCCCTTCCCGACTAGTGGAAAGGGAGGCTACGCACGAACGAACTCTAAACAGAGTGTCAAAACAAAAAGGAACTCTCTTCACACTTGTCCTTGAATCCCCTTGCAAACCCTGCCGGAAGAAAAACACAGCATGAGCCAAATGCCCAGTACGAATAAAGAGTGCAGAAATAAAAACTGAAATTGAATAACAAAAGCAACTGAACCAAACTGAGATTAACAAAATCAACTGAACTAAATAACATAATCTTACTGAACTGAATAACATAATCTACTAAACTGAACTAATCTACTGAACTGAAACTGATCTCCTGAACTGAATTGATTTACTAAACAACATAAAAGGCTGAATTGAATGGTTGTGTTTATTTCATACCGAGCTCAGAACAAAACAGAAATATACCTTGTCACAAAGACAAGTCAAAATACTGCCACACAGGCAGGCACACATTGGACTGTAGATCCAAATGCATGCAAAATCGGAAGGTGTGTTCGGCACAAACAACATCAAATCGCATAACAGAACAGAACAGAACAGAACAAATAGCTAGGGCCGACCCATACGCCTCTCACAACAAAACACCAATTGGCCAACTCCCATCGGAGCACACAAAATGGAGACGTCGTGGACTAATCACACTGCCACGGAAGTGTCATGCCTCGGTGCCAAGAGGACATGCCTGTGGTACCCCCACAGGTGGTTATAGCTCAGGTATACCCTACGATACTTTCTAACAAAAATATTATGTCACAACGAATGCGACATAATATCACAAAAGGGGTTCTAATACGCACATGCTAAACCGAAACAAATCGACACAAAGTCTCCCAAATATACTAGCATGCACGTTTCTACATAATCAAAATAAATACTAGACATGCTTAATAAATCTAAAGAGTACAAGATAAGTTGCGAATATTTAAAATCAAACAAAACTATCATATGCATTTGACTATGAATAATATATCGAGATAATATCCAAATTCTAATGAGGAACAAAACAAAGAAATTAAAATCAAATGAGTATCGCTGAAGGAGTACAGAATTCGTACCTGGAATAAGCAATGTAATACCCGAAATTATATTGCAAAACTGACTCGTTAAATTCCCTCCGTCGGAACTAATTAAACATAATAAAAGAATTAATAAATAAATAGTTAATCAATTGATTAAGTTTTACACATTTTATTTCTCTAAGGCGAATCTGAAATCTTTTCAATCTAAACAAAATTCTACATAAATGTATACATATTTTGACCATATATAATATTTTAATAATTAACAACCTTCTTGTTCCAGAATAAATTTAAGTATATTTACAAAAATATTCTTTCCATTTTTAATTATCTTACAAACAAATATTATTATTATTATTATTATTATTATTATTATTATTATTATTATTATTATTATTATTATTATTATTATTATTATTATGTCAAAACTCTAAAGTTAAAAAAATAATAATTTAATATTCTACAATGCTAATTACTAACAGAGATATACTAAAATATATAAACTAACAAACTAAATAGCATACAAAAATTAAAACTACAAAATTAAAACGAATACAGAAAATTAAATAATTACACAAAGAAAGAAAAAGAGACATACCCGAAATTATGAGGTTCGCAGTCTGCCCACGTCCTCGACACCAAAATTTTTAACTGGGGAGGTCCTTACTAAAAAGGCCCTCACATAAAAAGTTCCTCACAAAATAGGAGGTACTTAATGTTTAGTGAAATAAAATCAAAGGGTAGTGTTATATTTATAGACTAAATGAATGGAAGGTGTTTTGAAAATAGGTGATATGGGACTTTTAGAAAACCGGGTATTACAAAGAGGATCAACAATCATGTCATTTTTAGCGGTGATCGATCCATAAATGCCTTTTATCTTTTCATCTACCAGACTAACCTCTATATCAGTTTGTATGACTTCATTGAAGAAGGTGTACATCACTATTTCACACACTTGTCCATCCTCGCCCTTAAGTTCCTCATATAAGGGAATGTCAAATAAATGTATGTGAGAAATAGTTAAAAGAAATCGCCTCGAAATGTAATGGGAAAAAGTAGCCATAATCGTCAAAGTAGTCTTTGCAGTTTGTGATGCATTTGGATTGGTGTTCGGAGGGGTTAGTGAGATTCAGATCCCAAAAGACAGCGAGACCATTATCGATCGAAATAACAGCACAATTGAGGCCAGTCAGTAACAAATCACCCCATCCTTAATATATTTTGAGTGCTCTCCTGTAGATGTATTGATGAGTATTTGAATTATCATTGATCAAGATTTTACCAGATAGGTTGCCTCCTCTGTGGATCCTCACCCGAAACACCTCCATCAGCATATCTCTGTGACCTGGATCCGCAAACAATCTCCGGATAAAGGAGCTCTCCTGGACATCGGAGACCTTCTTGTCGTCGTCACGATGGCGCTTCGTCCGAAAATTTATGTCAATCTCCGGATCTGATTATATATATATATATATATATATATATATATATATATATATATATATATATATATATATATATATATATATATATATATATATATATATATATGTGTGTGTGTGTGTGTGTGAATAACAACCTATCTTTTGATTTTACCTATCTTGCTTTTGCCTGGGTTGGGTAAATCAGGTTTCTCAGAATTACAACGTTATTACTGTAGCCCAATCTTCAATCTTTTACACTATGTTTTTTAGTTTTAAAATGGACAAAAAAGAAAAAAAATGGTTGAAAAACTTATGTTGTGTTTTTGAGTTTTTTAATAAATGAAAAAAAAATAGATAGAAAATTTGGTCACTTTTCCTGCCAAAATTTTTCATCCAAAATTGGCATAATTTGGACAGAAAAGAAAATCAGATAAGTAATATTTTCATAATTCCTATATTATCCTCAATTTACAATATAACAATTTTTTTAATTACAACTCATATCCTTAATTTATATTTTTTCTACTTATATCCCTAACTCATATGCCATCAAACTTGCGAGATTTAGCAATTTGCTCTGCAATTACAGTTGAAGGCTTTGGTGTCGAAATAGGCAGTTTATGTGGTCCTATTAAACCATTTATCTTGTGATCCTTACCATCGACCGTAAGATTGTAATCTACCCCCTATCTATGAGGGCTAAATGGGGTAGAGGTTTGGGAAGGTTCCAATTTCTTTCCATTCTCTGACAACGAATGAGAAGTGAGCTTTGGCATTTTCTCTAGCCTAAATGCATGTTTGTTAGGAATTTTCAAAAACAATCAATAGAAGTCGGCTTAAAAAGTAACTAAAAAAAATTGAATCAGGTTGCACAAGCAATGTGTGAAATTTGTAAGTTCATGGGGACCAAGGAAACACCTTTTAAGAATGTTTTCATTTGGGATTATGCTAACAAAACTCCTACAACCACCCTTGGTGAGGGAAAGAATACTGGGAAGTTCAAAATAATTAGTAAAAGGGTAAATTTATAAAAGTAATTTTTTTCTTTTCTTTTGATTAGATCTCACAAACACAAAAAAAGAAAATTTAAAATTTGTATTTTTTTTCTATTAAAAACTCATAAACAACACAAAGAATTTTTTTATATTTTATATTTTTTTTCTTTTCTGTTCTAATTTAAATTTTTTATTCTTTTTTTTTTTCGTCCCAAACTCAAAAACAGAGTGTTAGTCTTACACTCTTATTACTTGTCAGGTTTGGAAGAAAAGGTAAATAGTAATAATTAAATATATATTAATAGTATTTCATGTTTTCTCCTAAAATAGTAAATTATTTGTTTACATGTGATGACATAAAATAAAATTTAGTTTTACTCATTGACTCCTAAATTAGTCAAATTAACTTATAAGTCATTTTGCACTATTTAAGTAGTTGGTAATAACTTATTTTTTGATTTATAAGTCATTATTAATAAGCAAGAATTTCTAGCTTATTTAGAAATGATTTATAAGTTATTCCTAATAAGTTTGTTTGACCAAATATAATGTCAATTTTGCCCCTCATCTATTTTACTAAATTATATCTTTATCCTTCCAACCTAATATTTAGTTTCTTCTCCAACATAAATAAACATGCAATAAAAAATGGTAAGACAAAAATATCGTCACCCATGTTAAACCTCGGATCCGGTTCAACACGAGTACAACATTTTTCTTATTGTTCATGAATTACAACTATATTATAATTGGTAAATAACCATTTATTTACAATTTTACAATATCTCTTTCTATTGCAGAATCGAAATCTTTATACATTCCTAGTATGTCTTAATATCATACATGATACTACATTCTATTACAATCAACTGGTGTATTTAACACTCATATAACATACCAACTAAAGTCTTATACTACATAATCATTTACCTGTCCAATTCAGACTAATATCTACAACAAATATTGAGATCTTCAGTGAAAGTAATATGCTTTCATGTTCCTTGATTTTTATCGAGAACTTCAAATGATTTGCACCATCTGAAAATGTTGGTTTAGACAAGAATGAGCACGACGGCTCAGCAAGTCTAACATATAACACATAACACATAGTTCATGTTTATACATGTTTCTCATGCTTCATGCATTACATTATATGAGTGCATCATGCTTCTCATGCTTTGCATTTATTCATGCAATATATTATTCATGCATTGGAATGAATACATGATATACAGTTCATCTTATTCAATTAATTCAGGCTTTCCATCATATAGAATCAACACACCTCATATGGTTTCACAAAAACATATTTAATTCAAATTCTCACATGCTTCAAGTGCACACACAACAGTTATACACATAGCAACAATATCTGAAAAACTTGTCTGGTTCGCTTCTACCAGTTATGCTTATTTGCGTCTTTCCTTCAACCTACAATTTATATAGGAAATTGACATAATCATTAGATGCAATGACTATTACTTAGCTTTTATATAAGACTCTAACTTTAATTTATTAACTCTTAAGATATCCGACAAACGAACCCTTAAGTTCCGGACAAAACTCTAGCCCAACCCCAGTTGGACATGTCGGGTATGCTCATCTAACTTATACATTCACTACACGTTCATCGTACGACCTACTTTGAATAAGTTGTCTAAATTAATCACAATGGATTATTTACATCTGTTTAATTTAATTAAACATTCTTCTTTTTCATAACTTAATGATTCAGACATTTAATAATGTATCAAATACCTCAAAATATTATCTACCTTTGATAACATACAACTATATTCAAATATTATTAACCATTTAATAATATTTTAAATCTCTTACTAATATTATTATTCATTTAATAATATTTTAGTCATTTATTAATATTATCAAAAATTTAATAATATTTTAATCACTTATTAATATTATTTTCTATTTACTAATATTTTAATCACTCATTAATATTATTAATCATTTAATAATATTTTAATCACTTATTAATATTATTAACCATTTAATAATATTTAAATTACACATTAATATTATTAACCATTTAATAATATTTTAATCCCTTATTAATATTATTATCCATTTAATAATATTTTAATCGCTTATTAATATTATTATCCATTTAATAATATTTTAATCACTCATTAATATTATTAACCATTTAATAATATTTTAATCACACATTAATATTGTTAACCATTTAATAATATTTTAATCACTTATTAATATTATTATCCATTTAATAATATTTTAATCACTTATTAATATTATTAACCATTTAATAATATTTTATTTATTATTTAATATTATTAATTATTTAATAATATTTTATTTATTATATAATATTTTTACTCTTTTAATAATATTCTAATCACTTATTAATAAACTTCATATATTGGTTTATTATACAAACACATTCATTTTACACTTATATGAACTTAATTTTTCATAAGAACCCGACCCGGGCCGACCCGACCCGGACAATAAAATAACACAAAAATAATCTGATGGAGTAGGGCGGCCACCCCGTAAAGTAGCGAGGCCGCCCCGTTCATGCAACAAATTTTTATTGGTTGGACTGTTCGACCCTCCGACGCTCCAATAGCCATAACTTCTTCATTTTAAAATATTTTGGGGTGATTCTTGAGTCCATTATCATCATAATTTCCCTCTCTACAATTTCTCTTTATATCACAAATTCAGATTCCGAACGGAACTGGACTAAAAACGGCTCACAAGGACAAAGTAAAAACTAACATCACAAATCCTTGGTTTTAATGGTTCAAATTTAAATAAAACAAACTCAACGCATCCAAATGACACCAACTTAGTGTTGTTGTCTTCTTAACTTCTTGTTTACAACATTTCATGGTTCAATCATATTTTTGAAAATATTTTGACAAGAAATTTAAAGATCGAACCACTTTGGGTTTTACCGGTAACACAATATAGAATTTTCTTCCATTTATTTGCTTACCACACATACCAATACTTGTTTTAAACATACTAAATCATGAATCTACCTATATATGATTTAGACTTCTAGATCATTAAAATAACTTTTGATCGGTTAAAAAATATATTTTAACCGTTTAAAATTTATATAAACTATAAAAATGCACTAAGTAAGAGTTAGAACACTTTTCAACCTTCATAGTTCCTTTTATAGAGATCTTCTTCTTGCTAGGTCTTTTCCTTCTTCTTGAGTGAACCATTAGCACACTAGCTCACAAGCTCTCTAGCTTTTTCTCTCAAAGAAACTCTCTTTTCTCTCTAGAACCTTTCTCTCTATGATACTTGATCTACTAACAAATAAGCTAACTCTAGCTTTCTCTTACTACTCTTATATTTATAGACTACCAAAATTGATATTTACAATTATTGTAAGTCTATAATATCACCAATACATGCTAAGTTATCCTTGACCCTTGATTGACATGTTGCTTGAACATTAATTTGGAGATAGAGTGAAGCATTGCATGCAGTGTTATTTACTCAAGCAAAAACCAACAAGGCACCCACAATTGGGGCCCCCCTTTCCCCCCGCCATATGGCCTTATCCTTGGTCAAATTGATTCAATTTTTCTTCTTTTATATACTTATATACATCTATATATATATATATATATATATATATATATATATACTCATATATATAAATGTTAACTAACTCTTTGACTTAGTTTGGACTCCACATTGGATCAAATTAATGTTTCTATTGGGCTCATATATTAAATTTGTTTGGGCTCAATTTAATTATTACATTGGGCTATTATCAAATATCCTATGTTACATTTAATTAAAACAAGCATTGGACTTGATTAATTATTACATAGATCAATGTTTAAATTAAATTACATGAACTACTAGGTTAATTAATTTGACCTAGATTAATACCTCATTTGGATTTAAAATATAATCCAATTAGACTTGCTTTAAATAATTTTACCACTTTGAGTTTCATAATTAACTCATCCATAGTTAATTCTCAACACCGCCTTTATTTACCTAGCAATTAACCAATGATTGGTTAATGATCTCTCTTGTCTACCAACTAGGGTTATTCAATTAACCCTACAGTAGTTAATTCTCTACACTCAACAATACTTGAATTTATTCTCCCAATATATTGACCAACATTTGACTTTTAAATTTGGACTCAATATGTGGGCTACTAGTTTATTTTGCATTGGGCTCCCTTATTTAATTATTAAGGCAACCCAACACAACTCACACATCTTTATAACTTGGACTAGGTAATTAATTTAATTGGACTACCACCATATTATATACAATACTTATCAACATAATTTAATTAGACTTATATTAATTACCTCTTGGACTATTAATCAACATAACATTTGGGCTTATTATTTAAATACCCACTTCATACCAATATTTTCATATTGGGCTAACATCTATAATCCTTTTGGGCTAGTCCACTAGTAGTAATTAAATTACTTGAACTCTATGCCACAACTTAATAATTAAGTTAATAACTTAAGCAATTAACTTCTTAATATTGTCATTCTAGACAAACTTTCTAGTTTTTATATAACTTTAACTCATAACTAATATAATTAACATAATTAATTATATTTCATGATTTTCATTCTTACTTCATATTTAAACTAATTAATTTATTAGTTTTATTGAGTATTAATTTACTCATCTTCTTGTTTGGCTAACAAACACAACTCTAGGAATATATAACTATGTATATATATCCTTATAACCGTCTTCACTTCTCAAATGAATTTATTTCCTTAATAAATTTTCTATATGCATCATTACAATATTTCTACATTTAATTTCTAACAACTAAATTATGTTAAAAAAAATTGTTTACCCATTTTTTACACATCTTATTTCTCAAATTCTAGATTTTAAACTATAACCTTTAATTAATATTTAAAAATCTTATTTACAATTCTTGTAAATATCTGGGATATTACAATACGGTCAAGAAAATACTGTTGATTATAGTCACCAAAGGTACTAGCAATTTGACTGTATAAACGATACTGAATGATTCTTTCTTTATGATAATCTAATATATGATTTAAAACAAACATAATGATCAACAGACATAAAATATAAAACATGAGAGAAATACTTACAATACTCGTAGCTTTATTATTTTCAGAATATTATACAAGAGAGAGAGTGAAACTGAAAATATCAAACTTAGTCTAAAACTTCTACTACCTCAAGAAAGGGTGATGAGCTCCCTTAAATAAAAAAAATAAAAGATAATAGAGGGGAATGTGGGGTGTCCTGAAAGGTAGAGTCGATTGTCCTTCCCTCAATTATGTTTTTCTGGTGGAATTACTGTTGCTTACTTTAATTAAAGTAGATGTATGATTGTCTATCTTTAATAAAGTTTGTGCTGACAGATTTTGTCGCTGGTGTCGACACCTTATCAATTTTTTACTTTAATAAAGTAATGGTTACTGATTCATTATCTGTTTGGTGAGTACTCATCATTGTCTGGTAAGAACTTTAGACTTTTTCTTTTCCTTTTTTGTCTTATCCTATTTTTCCAGATATCATGCTGGTGAGAGAGTCCCAAAAGTCTTTAATGGTGGGTTCCTCATTAATTATGGGTTCTTCTGATTTTTGGCTTTCGCTTGCAAGGACGTTGAATGCATTATCATCCTATTCTAAGCTGGCATGGCTATAGCATAATGTAATATATCTAAAAGATCTTTTTTTATTTAGAATAGGGTATCTGATCTATTTTAAAACATTATTAAGAGGTTTATAATTAATAATTAATCTAGGCATTCCTCTTTCAATTTCTGCATTTTTATTAACATAAAAGGTCGTACAACTCCAAAGGGAGTGACTAGGTCTGATAAGTTGCTTTTGTAATAACATTTCAATTTCTGTTTTACATAATTCTAGATATGGTTTTTTCCATTATGTCTCTATCAACGGTTCTGACTGGAAACTCGCTATCTGGCGCTACCATCCTTCCCCTCAGGTCTATTCTCACTCCAATTTAGTATACATGTGCTTAAAGTAGAGCAATATCTGTTTATGTGTTAAGGGCCTGTTCTGTAATGACTTATAAGTTGATCAAACTAATTTATAAATCAGTTACTTGTTTGGCAATTTTATTTTTTTTGACTTATAAGTTCATTTATAAATCAAAAAAATAAGTACATTTTAGAACTTATTTTAACCGGACTTGTAAGTTTATTTTTTAAAGTTGGTCAAACCCCATGAATTATCTATTTTACCCCTCTCTTCGTTGCTAAATTACGTGTCTACCCCTCCTCTTCATTGCAAGAACAAGTGAACACCATAGCAGCACTTGCCTTCAATACCTTTCGGACATTACCAAAGGAGCTCCTCTAGTTCGTCTCTCTCCCAATTATCCTGAACCTCCTTCTCCTCCTACGCCGACCACCGAAGATGCCAATGTTTCCGATCAGCCCAAGCTTATGAGTTCTGCTCTCGTCAAGGCTGCGAAGCAGGTAAAGAAAGTTTTTCTTTCTTTTAGACACTTCAATTTAATTAAGTTCTCAATTGGGTAGACTTTGGATTTGATGCATTTGCAGAGTTAACGTTTCAATCTTTGTATTCTTGGGTTATCTTTTGAATTTTGAATTTTGAATTTTGAATTTAGGGTTTTTCCCCCCATTTGTCACGAAGAATGTGTTGATTTTTGGTGTACTTGGTTGCATTGAATTAGGAACGTTCATTTCTCTGGTAGGAGAAATTAATTTGGTGAATGCTATGTATCTGATCTTGAAATATTTATGGTTGTTTTCCTTCTTTTTTTATTATTTATTTTATATACCCTGCTAGGGATTTTGATAGTAGTATTCATTCACCTGAGGAGGCGTATGCTAGAGATGAGAGTATATATTACTGATTTGGAGATTTTTGAAATTACCTGATGCATTTTGGTGTGGATGGTTAAAAGTCACTTTGCTTTAAAGGAAGGATTGAAAGAGTGGTTTATACTTTATGATCCCAAGGCACCTTCATTAGTGACTCCTTTTGAAGCTGGTATTGGTAACGTGTGGATGGGAATGTTCTCATAATCGTAGAATTTCTTGAGTTTTTTTCCTGAGCTATTGTGATGTTAGAGATCTTGATTATTTGAATTCTTACTTTTGAAATAGTGCCACTAGTATTTTGCTTTCTTAGGAAGCAGCAGGACTGTCGTAATCATGTTTCCTCTTGAAAGCAGTGTAATTGCCATGGTAGACACGTGGACGATATTTTAGAGATTATGTTTTTTTTTAGTTAGCTCCTAAACTGAAATTTTGGGATTTGATTTTAAAAAATATTCAATCTAATTGTGTTGTTCACGAGCCTTAATTTTGTTTAGCTCGCACTTTATGAATCGTGATTATGTATAAAATCAATTATCTTTTTTTGCTGGTACTTGTTTTTTACATTTGCTTACAGCAATCTTCTTGTCTTGGTGTTGTATTGCAGCCGTTGCAAACACTGGTTTAATTTAGCTTCTGAGCTGCTTAATAGTCTTTCTAAACTAAAAGAAATTATCATATATTCATCCTTTAGCACTATGGATGGGAAATTTTTTAGTTTGTTATTCATTCTCTCTGTTTGCTGAGTCATGTTTATCTTATTGTGCTTGTCATGCATGATATATAGATTCCTCTGCCCTCTGTCCTCTTCCTGCAGCACCTCAAGGTCTTATTTTTGCTCCTCCACCTTCATATGAAGCTTTTTTCTCTTTCACTCAGTGAAAGTCACTGTTCTGTACTATATATATGCACAAATAAATACCTTATTTATTTGTTTGTAAAAATTTAGTTGAAAAAGTGTTTGGTTTTGGAAGGTATTTTTACATTTGATTTAGTATCTGTTTTACTAAAAAAATTCTGGTTAAACTAGAAGTGGCTGCATTTTTAAGTTACACACACATGTTTAGGTGCAGTTGTACTGATCTATTACATCTGGATTTTTACAGTAACAAAATTTGATTCCTTTGTTCATTTTGTTGAATTTTCTGTTAGTCTCCAAATCATTTGTTTCCTCTGTGTTTACTTCTATATTCGATTGGCTAGTTTTTTTGATAACATGCTTCATTTCATATGTTGCATTCTTTATGTCTCTTTCATATTCTCCCCTTCAGCTGTAAGATAATTTACCAAAAATTATTATGCTGCTTGCTAGGAATAGGGAGGGTATGATATAATGAACTCTCAGTTGATGGGACACTTATTTTACTTATATCTTCAGCGATGGTGCTTTCTACAAAGTTTATAACAAATTCTCATCCTTAGACTACGTATTCTGCTTAGCCGTACTATTAAACTTGATTTGGGTTTGGTTTGAGATTGCCTTATTTCCGTGCTGCTGCTTTTCTTCGTTTCTGCAAATTCCAGCAGAAAGTTTTCTTCTTGTTGCTGCAGAAAATTTCTGTTCAAAATTCCAGCTCTTTTCTTGTTCTGCAGTTGTTTTGTAGCATCTGCTGCAAATTTCAGCCTTGTTTCTGCAGTTTGAGTGTGATTCTTATCACTTGTTGTTCGGATTGCATTCTTTGTTGCTGGCTGCACCTCTTTATGTTTCTGCAGATTTGTGTTGGTTGAACTCTATGTCTGCTGCATTTTTCAGATTGTTGGCCATGGTTAAACCAAAGAAGCCAGTGCAAAGTTGGAATTTCAGTAGTTGATATGTTTATAGAATTTGTTAAGTGTTTTATTTAATGAAATTGTGGATGATTGTTATGATATGAAATTGAATCAATGTATCTTTTTATTAATGTCTTTTTTTGTAATCTTTATATTAGATTTTAACTTATAAGTCATTATCAGCCGAACACCATTATAACATGTTTTAACTTAATTTCACCATTATTCATGCCTATGATTTTTAATGTGTTTCACAGTCAACTACTATCTAAGTATCTATGTACTAGAAGTCTAGTACAGTGCAATAAAGGAACACAAAAAAGTAAGTAGGAAAAACAATTGACAAAGAAACCAAGGAAAACAATCAAACATACGAACGGTCTGCAATAAGAGCAAGATGAAGAAAACATGATAAAGTTAAAAACCAACTCGTGAAAAAATAGTCACAATACTCGGGAACCTCTTCCAACAAGCTCTTACATCAAACCTGAGACCTAACTTCACTTGGCCCTATTCTACAATCACTTGGCCCTTTCACTACAATGTCCATTATTTACTCATCCATTTATCTGGCTTTTGACCCCATTGCCAAATAAATCCATCTTGCTGAGACCTCTGACCATTCCAAATGCAATTTCAAGCTTAATTGATAAACAGAATTTTATTCCCATGGCTTGGGGTTATAGCTCAGTCAGTAGAAACAGCCAGTCTTTCCAAAGCTTCAGACGTATGCCTCATCGTTGGTCTCCTCTCAGGGCTGCTTTGAATGCATGCCATTGCAATTTTTAGAACCGCAATCATCTCTTCTTCTCTATCAGCATCTTGAGCTAAATATGGGTCTAAAACTTCTAAAAATGGAATCTTTTCTTCGATGCATAGCTGAATCCAATGAACAAGATCCATTTCTGAGGTACCCACTTGGACTATTGGCGGTCTTCCAGTAATCATTTCCAGTAGAATGACCCCATATGAGTAAACATCCCATTTCTGTGATGGCTTCACCACTTTAAATGCCTTAGGAGCTTGATAGCAAGATCCCAAATTTGCTGCTGAGTTTATTGTCACAACTTCTGAAGGTTTCTGCAGTTTCTCAGAGGGCATTTGGTTGGATTCCAGGGCTGGGGTTCCTCCAGCTATATTAGCAAGGCATCCGAGTCCAAAATCTGAGATGAGGGCTTCCAGGTTCTGTCCAAGCAATATATTAGACAGCTTTAAGTCTCCGTGGACATATTTTTTGGGGCTGTATTCATGCAGATAAACCAAACCTTTCACAATTCCTTTCATTATTTTCAACCGAATAGACCATGAGACTGGTGAAAGATACCATTCCCGGCTTCCCTGAGGACGTTCACACACCAAAATGATCAAGTTAACATAATCATTAGACTCATGACTTGAAATGGAAAGAAGGGAAAATTAAAAAAGAAACACTAAACTGTCTTTTGGGAAAGAGTATTCAGCAAAACTCACCATGAATTGCAGTGGCTAGGTTACCATTTGATATGTACTCATATATGAGCAGTTTTTCATCCATAGACCAATAATAGGCTCTTAAGAGTTACAATGTTAGGGTGCCTAAGCTTTCCAATTGCTTCTACCTCTATTTGAAATTCCTTAAACCTTTGTGAACCTCCTTCTCCCAACCTTCTCACAGCCAAGGTATTGCCATCTTCAAGCACAACTTTGTAAACAATACCACTGCTACTCTTTCCTAACACAAATGCCGAAGCCTTTAGAAGCTCATCCAGGTCAAACCCAACCTGTGTATCCAGCGGCACGAGATAACACTGCTCCACATTTTCCGATAAGGTCTCTGACTCATCCTTGCGGAAGCACAAGCATTCTTTGCTTCCCTTCTCAAAACCATAACCATTCTCATCTTTTCTCATACAACAAGCGCAAATCCTTGAATAACAACATGAGAACAGCAAAGCGATAATGCAAATTCCAATAACATCACTGACAACGATGACAACTATAGCGCTTTTACTTAGACCTCTTCCTTTTGCAACATTACCAGCAGTATCACCACTATTCTGTGGTGGGAAGTCACTTGGTAAGAATGGAATAGAAGAAGGTGAACTTGCACCTATAGTATCAGTAGAACACTGATTTTTCAGTGGAGGTCCACAAAACCCAGGATTTCCAATAAAAGCTGTTGGTCCTCTGTTGATTAGAGCACCAGTTTGTGGAATTGGCCCACTAAGATTGTTATAAGTAAGATCAATGTAAACCTTCTCAGGAAGGTTACCCAGGCTAGCCGGGATTGAACCATTAAACAAATTATGACGCAAATCAGCAGTACCTTGCAAATTAGACAGACTTCCCAAGTCACTAGGAATAGAACCATTGAATTTATTGAACGAAAGGTGGAGTTTTTCCAGAGAAGCCAAATTAGTCCCAAACCCATGTGGCAGAGAATCAGTAAAATTGTTTTGACTGAGGTCGAGGGTTCTCAATCTTTTGCATTGAATTAATGATGTGGGTAGTGACCCATTGAAGAAATTCTGAGACAAATCTAAGGTTTGAAAGTAATTAAGCTTCCCAATGTCAAAGGGTACAGACCCAGATAGAAAATTTCCATAAAGTACCAAACTTTGGAGCTCCTGAGCTCTGATGAGCTCAAAAGGTAAATTTCCAAAGAACTTATTGTTTCTTAAATTGACATGCCTAAGCTCAGAGAGAGATCCTGGAGCAGGAGAGAGAAACCCATAAAGTTTCTTCTTTGGAATACTAACAGATACAACTCTTTGTTCTTTGCATGTAATACCGTTCCAAGAACAAGGAGTTTCATCAGAATAGTTTCAGTTCTTAAGAGACCCTTCTGGGTCTTCACTAATGGCATTTTTGAATGACAAAAGAGCATAGCCTTCATCATTCAAGGAACTCACTTGGTTATGGTAGTTTAACAGAACAAAAATGAAGAAAAACAAAGGTAACATTTCAAGAAAGGGTTTTCTTAACATGTGTCCTTCACACATGTTAAGCGCGGAAACCGAAAGACGGAATCCACTAAATATTATTTATTTATGTATTTGCACTGAATTTAATGTATAAAAAATAATATATTAGTGGACCCTATATATTAAATTCAGTACATATATATAAATAAATAATATTTAATAAGTCCCGTCTCTCGATTTCTGCACTTAATATGTGCTCTTAAGACATATGTTAAGAGGACCCTTCAAGAAAAACTATACTTAAATATGACCGTTAAAAATAGAGAAAGAATGGATTTTTACAATTTTACCCGTTCCCCAAAAGAACCAAGTAATGTGCGGGGAAAAGCTTATAACAGAAACAATGGAGTTCTAGAGACAGAGAGAGAAGAGGAGCGTGTGAACCTTTGACACTATGGAGGACAATGGAGAGGACGAGCTAGTCAAATATTGAAGAAAGAGGAAAGGTAGTGCAGGTCACTAGGCATTGGTAGAATAGATTTAATAATAAGTAATTAATTAGGGAAAATACGAAAAAGAAGGTTGGTGGTGGTAATGGACGGAATCCAATCCATTTTCTCACTGAAAATTCCTTCAGTTCAGTCAGACTCTTGCCAATTTCTCGTGATATGTTCTTGTCCATAGCCAGGCAAGTGGAGAAAGAGAATCATTATATTTGGACTTCCAATTGCATCACTGTGGGGAGGAGGGGAGGGGGGAAATCAGACACATTAAACAATTTAATCAGAAGTATTTAGGTCAAAGTCAATATATCAAAATGAATAATGGTAGGATGATAGTATTAAGATTAAGTGGTCGTGATAGATATATCTACATCGCCCAGTTAATGAATTTGCAGTGCCTTGGGGTTTAATTTATCGTGATAATAAAGGTGGCAAGTATCCGTTTGCAGATAATTTTGATTTGATAAACAGAAACTAACCCTTTAAGCCCTATAGGTACATGTTTTATTTTAAGCAAAACTTTATATAAAAAAAATAAAAAGAAGTAAAGAAATAAATTTACAGAGAAATAAGAACTGAATCTAAAATTTAAAAGGCTTCATTATCTCTTCTCTGTTTAGAAAAACCACAACCCAAATTTATTTTTCTAAAAATGAAAAAAAGTATGCTTCAAAGTAAACTTGCCCATTTAAGAGTGTTTAAACTTGACTTATTTAAAGGCATTTAAACTCAAGTTTAATTTTTTTCGGACATAATAGATTGAACATTCTTAATTCAAAGTCACGATAATTGATCACTTTCTTTTTCATTTAAATAAAATAAGGAAAAGAAAAATATTTTCTTTATTTATTTTAAAGTCGATAATTTTTTGTTTAATTACAATTATAAAGATAAAATTTAAAAAAAATCTTTCTTATTAAACATATCTTCAAAACACTTATTACTAATATTTATTCAGATAACTTATAATTTAAAAATTAATAAAATATTCATAATATATATATATATATATATATATATATATTTTAAATTATAAATTATAAGTTATATAATTGAATCAGGGGCTTAATTTCCCGTATAACGAGACGGTACGAGTTTAGGAAAGAAATTGAACTTACTTTTAACAGAAAGAAATCAATTTCAAACGGAGAGAGACGGAGGCCAAGAGTGCATTGGATCAGCAGAACCATGATGATTCTCTAACCTTACAACCAAAATCGAGATAGACGAACTCAATAGTTCGCAATCTCTCAATTTGCTCCACCAAAAAGCCCCAAATTGTTCGAATTCTAGAGAGAAACCCTAGAAGCCTAGAAAGATTTAGAGGAAGAGAAGTCGGTTAGCAAAGGGGTGTTTTAACATACCTCTGCGTCGGTTCCTTTGCATCTTGGATTGAGATTTCCTCGAAAAGGAACATAGAAGAGAAGAGAAAGAGGTGATTAAAGAAGAGATGAAGACACAATTGAATTTAAATTCAATCGAGAAGTGAAACGGAACAAAGAAAAAAGTGAGGGGTATCGATCTCAAGAAAGAGAAAAAAAGAAAGGATTGGGTTAATTGATAAGATGAAAAAGCGGGAAAGAAAAAGGGGAAAAAACGATGTAGTAGCAACAAAGACATGAGGAAAAGGGAGACGAGTGTAGGAAAAGAAAACAACAATCGATAAAGACCAATTCCTTATTAACTGAGTTAACTCTTAATTAATTAAGGGTTAACTCGATACGAACGAAAATAACTCAATTGGGTTCGCCACTTGAGTTATTATATTATAGTATTGATGTGTAACAAAAATTTTGTGAAAAAAACGTAACTTTTGAGTTGACTTTTAAGAATATCAAAATTTATGACCATTTAGAAGACACGAAAATCAACAACAACAAAAAAGTCTTTTGAACTACATCTTTATTACTCAGCTCAATAGAAACAACAGTGGTCAGTACCACAACATACCTGAACTATTAACTTTAACTAAAATAGCCCTGTAGCCAGCAAACCACTTCAAGAAAAAATTATTATTTCTTCAAGAGAGAAAACACACCACCAAATATATTAAGAGGGTATCTTGTGCAACTCTTTACGACAGTTTTACCCTATCTTGATTTGGGTTGGGTTGACCACAATCATGCTTTCTAGAACTACGTCTATATTACTCCAGCACAAAAGGAATCAAATTGTTGCAATGATGCTGTGATCACTCGGGAAGAAAAAAAACACAGAAATCAAATTGTTGGACAGAGGATGAACCAATAAAAAAAAGGGAGTAGTTATGAGAGAAGGACAGAGGATGAACCAATAAACACAGTTACTAAGATCGTGTGCTATTTACTCGGGTCATTAGTTGTTATGTTTATGTTTATCCAAATCATTTCTTTTTCGGTCAGTTATTATGTTTATCCAAATCTTTTCTTTTTTTGCAGAGTAACTAATTTATTTATTTTTACCCTAAATGTAACCCAATTGCATCAAAATAACCGAACAAAAAGCCAAAGGCTTTATAATAAGAGATTTAATCTAATCACGAAACAATTCACCGTTGCCGGAATCTAAGAACAAATGTGGCCACCAAAATGGCAAAAACTATAACCATCAACACAAAATTGAGAAAATTTAAGCTTTTCAGTAATGAAGATAAACAGGATCTTGTCCTGTAATTAAAGAGGACTATTTGAAAGAAAACCTTGTGAATCTGAAGCAAAACTCACTGAATTACCTCAAAGACAGAGAGAGAGAGAGAGAAAGTGGATTTTTGGTAGGCAAATCAATCGGAATTTGATTCAAATGGGTGGGACAAAATGTTTCATTATAGTACACATTATCAAGCACATGATGGTAGTCTGCACTCCAACTAGTTTGGGATAAAAGAGTTGTAAGTTTAGCACTAATTCAAAGAAATTGCTTCTACAAGAACATAGTTTGACACTCAGTAGACAAACATACCTCAGCATGGACAGTACAGCCTATTTCTCTTTCAGCAATCTCTGCAAATAGCAATAATTAGTCTATGTGTAAGCTTCTAGGCCTATACACAAAATGAAAACAGAATACGCATGAGATGGTCACTAAGACATTTCAAATTACATCAAAAATGTTGACGTGTAATCGAAACTAAAAATAGATAGATCAGATCCCAAATAACCACAGATGGTAGCAACAGCCACGACAACACTTCAGCCACATCAATACTCAAACACATAGGATGGCAGCTGTTCCAATCAGGTGAATCCAAATATCCAAACCAAAATGAAATCCAAACAACTTCCACATTGTACAAATACAATCCACAAAGTTTCAAACAACACGTCCATGACAGAAATCAAAGTTTCAAACAACTCCCATAATCCACAAATACAATCCTAATTTAAAATAAAGGAAATACATAAAATAGTAAATCGAATTCCAAGGTGCCTCCAATCTGAGATCTTCTGCACTAGTACGGCAGCTGGATCACTGCATATCACCATACATCCCTGGTTCCAATTAAAACAAAAGGAAATGAATCTATAAAAGTTCAAACATTTAAAAGTCAAAAATTTACAATAGAAACATATACTCATACCAATAGCGTTTCCAAGTGACCCTCACTTGTATGCTGTTCACTAGTTTTTCCGATTTACCATGGAGTTCAACACCAAAGGATATATCTGCTTTAAACTCCGTGTCCGTGTCCTTGCTTTTCAGATGTGCACAAACTATGAGGTTGGACTTGACTGGAACGGCTACTACGCATCTGGGCAATGGAATTGGCTGCCCATCTACTACGTCTACGCTTTGACTCGAGTCCTCCTCGAGGAAGAGAAAACTCTCACAAAGAGGATCAACAACAACCATGTCATTTTTAGCTGTGATCGATCCATAAACGCCTTTTATATTTTCATCTTTCAGGCTAACCTCAATATCGGCTTGCATGGCTTCATTTAAGAAGGCGTACATCACTGTTCCACACACTTGTCCATCCTCGTCCTTAAGTTCCTCATATAAGGGAATGTCAAATAAATATGGCTGTAAGAAAGAGTTAAAACAAACCGCCTTGGAATTTAATGGGTAAAAGTAGTCATCTTCGTCAAAGCAGTCCTTGCAGTTTGTGATGCGTTTGGGCTGGTGTTCGGAGGGGTTGGTGAGATTCAGATCCCAAAACACAGCGATAGTATTATCGATCGAAATAGCAGCACGATTGAGGCCAGTCAGCAGCAGATCACCCCCATCCTTAATATATTGGTCGTGCTCACTCCTGTAGATGTACTTATGAGTATTTGAATTATCATGGATCAAGATTTTACCAGACAGGTTGCCTCCCCCGTGGATCCTCACCCGAAACACCTCCATCAGCATATCTCCGTGATCTGGATCCGCAAACGATCTCCCAACAAAGGAGTCCTTCTGGATATAGTTGTCGTGGGAGACCTCCTTGTCCTCGGAAACCTCCTTGTCGTCGGACACCTCCTTGTCGTCGTCGCGATGGCGCTTCCCGAGGGAGTCATCCCTGTTCTTCGTCTGAAAATTTATGTCCATCTCCAGATCTGATTCAACCATTTCCGTCTGAAAGTTGTCCATAACCAGATCTGATTGTATATGACTGGATAACAACCTATCTTCTGGTTTTCTCCATCTTAATTTGGATCGGGTCGGGTTGGATGCAATCGGTTTTCTCAGAATTACAACTTTGCTGGATACTCCGCACGTTGCGGCAAAATTATTTATTTTATTAAAAATATATATATAATAAATAATTATTTAGATCAATCACTTATTAATTTGAGATAATATTAAACTGAAATTATAGAATATAATTATGAGATATAATATCAATTTATAATTGATGCAAATTTGGAATAAAATTTCAGTTTAAATTTGTATTTATGAGATAATGTTATATTTTTTGATTGATTAAGGAATTTTAAAAAATAATAATTTTTTTCATATATTATATAGTATTGTGGTTGAAAATAATTTATAAATAAAAAAATTAAAAATTCAAATTACTAGCTCCTATGTGCATTAATATGCTACAATTCGATATTATATTATTGATATGAAGATATATTGATGATATTTGTGTTATGTAAAAAATATGAGGTATGATTACATGTGAAAATATGAAGCATGAATTGCTAGATGCTAGTTGATTATTATAAGAAGTATGAAGCATTCATAAAATGAAAAACATGATATAAGAATAAAATGCAGAGCATGTATAATATGCAAAGCATGTAATGTGTTATGTGTAACTGTTAAATTTGCTGAGTCTTCGTGCTCACTCTTGCTTAAAATCAACATTTTCAGATAGTGCAAGTTATTCGAAGTTTTTGATAAAGATCAAGAAACAGGAATGCATATTACATTCACTTAAGGTCTAACACGACTATTATAGATATCAGTCTGAATTGGACTGTACTTATCCTATGATAAGGGATTAATAGTCCTTAGACTATTTTTTTAATCATTCTTAAGGCTATTTATGAGTGATTATATAATCACATGATGAATTTATGATTAATAGTCCCCCTCATTTTAAGCTATTAAATGACTTTATAAGACTAATAGCCCAAAATAAAAGGACTAATGGGTGACGATTATTATTACTTTACTAAATACTTAAGCCTCTATTGTTGACATATCTTGAAACATTCACTAACACTCACACCGAAAAAGTCTATCGACAGCCCAAGCCGTCAGGACTCTTGTGCAGGTACCCTTTCCGGACGGACAATATAAATGATAGGCAGAATCAGGCGTCAACACCAACCTCTATATTGACTTGCATTGCTTCATTGAAGAAGGTGTACATCACTGTTACACACACTTGTCCATCCTCTTAAATAAATATGGCTGTAAGAAATGGTTAAAACAAACCGCCTTGGAATTTAATAGGTAAAAGTAGTCATCATCGTCAAAGCAGTCCTTACAGTTTGGGATGCGTTTGGGTTAGTGTCCGGAGGGGTTGGTGAGATTCAGATCCCAAAAGACAATGATAATATTATCGATTGAAATAGCAGCACGATTGAGGCCAGTGAGCAGCAGATCACCCCATTCTCAATATATTGGGAGTGCTTGTAGATGTATTTATGAGTATTTGAATTATCATGGATCAAGATTTTACCAAACAGGTTGCCTCCCCCGTGGATCCTCACCCGAAGCACATTCATCAGTATATCACCGTCATCTGGATTCGCAAACAATCTCCCGACAAAGGAGTACTTCTGGAGATAGTAGAACTTGTCGTCGGAGACCTCCTTGTCGTCGTCGCGATAACGTTTCCAAAGGGAGTAATCCCTGTTTTTCGTCTGAAAATTTATGTCCATCCCCAGATCAGATTCAACCATTTTTGTCTGAAAATTGTCTTGATTTTAGGTGGGCGAGTTGGGCTTGGTCGGATACAATCGGGTTTCTCAGAATTAAAACTTTATTACTCCATCCCAATCGTCAATCTTTTAGTTTGATTGCATCTTAACAACTCACCTCTTAATACATCTTAATATGGTCATTCTGAATAGTTTAGATTTAATTTTGTATCTTAATAAGCTAGAGGGAATTTTTTTTAGGGTCCTTTACAGTTATATACAACTTTTCGTAAACAATTACAAGAATAGTGCACAAATAAAATAATTACAAAAAAAATGTCATATGGACAAATTAATTACAAAACATATCATCATCAAAAGCCCTGAAAAAGAGGGAAAGATATATACGGTTACAAGGCAGTTACCATTTTTTTGAAACCCAGACAAATCGATCGACGTAAACAACTCTCCCAATAAAGCAGGTTTCCTCCATTACCGATAATCAGTCAAATTATACAAGTTCCTCCATTACCGAATACAAATCAAGGTAAACAAATCTTTCAATTCTTTGGCAACGTTCGAAATCTGTTAACTAACAGAATACGGTAATGTAATACGACTCTGTTAATCAACAGATTATGTTGGTGTAATACGACTCCAACAAGAATTCTGCAGTTTTCACCCAACTGAAGGCAAGTAATTGAAGTTCTGCATTACGGAATCCGTATATTTCATTTTTTAGCTTTTTTTTTAATTTAGTGTTGCTTGAAGGTTGAGTAGTTGTTTATTAATTAATTAATTCAGTTGTTAATTGGTAACCAGATCATGAAACGCATTGATTTGGTTATGAAGTGGATGCAAACAATGTGATTTATAAGAATGGTTACCAATTATACAAATTTTAGTTACTTAAATATAAGTATTTGGATACTTAAGGTTACTAATTAAATATTTTAATGTTCCCCATGGTATGACACGCCGGCAATTGACTATTTGGATATTTATGGTTAACAAAAATGAATATGTTTGTTACTATACAGATTTGATTAGGTTACCGGTAACATTATATTTTGGTTACCAGTTAACTATATTTTGGTTACTACATAGTATTGATTTGGTTACCAATTAACAATATTACTAAATGGTATTGGTTACTATTGAGTATTTACATGGTCACCAATTAGCTATGTGTTTGTTACTAATGAATGACTTTTTCATTTTTATAGATATATATTTTTCATTTTGTTCATTACCAGTTTTATATATGTTGGTTGTTGTGTACTTTAGTATGGTTACCATTCACATTTAGTATGTTACCATTCATATTTGATTATAAGCTAAATGTTAAAAATTTGTTTCATATTTATGTTAACCAATAAGCTATAATTTAGTTACCACAAACTTTTCATTTGGTTACAATTTTCAGTATTGTTTTTTTGTAACTGCTTGATTTCCATTGGATGATTCAAAGATGGTATTTCATAAACCAACAAGCAGCTATATCAACATTCAGTACACTTTCCACAACAGCTGAAAAAACACTAAAATATAATATCATTGAGTCAAATAAGCTTAAGGTCAGTAGTTCACCTTTTAAAATTATTACATGCATGTATAACAGAAGTTGCATTTGTATTTTATGGAAACCTCTCTAATAATTACTTGTTACATGTATATGCTTAAAAAGTAACCAACATTTGACATTTGACTTCAATTCTTCAAAAATTTCTTAAAAAATGATTATACATACTAACTACATCCTTCATGTTTCATATTTGCTTTTATTATAAGGTTACTGAAAACAATGTTTTTCGTATTTGTGGTTACCAATTATCTATATTTTAGATACAACATACTGTTGATATGGTTACCATCCACAGTAATGTGTTTTCAGTTCTGCAACAAATATTTTTTTGTTTTAATACATATATTTAGGTTACTGTCATATAAGAACTTAGTTACTTAGTTTTACTTTTTAGTATTTATATGGTCCACATGTCATGATACATATTGAATTTGATAATGAGCTGAATGCAAACAATTTGGTTCATATTTTTGGTTAACAAAGTAACTATATTTTAGTTACCACATACTATTGATATGGTTTCCATTCACATTATTGTATTTCTTCATCAATTTTTTTTTCCTAAAATATATTTTAGTAACTGTTGTATAAAAAATTGGTTATTTATGTTTACTAGTTATGTTTTTAAATGGTCTCCATGTCATTATACACACTGTTCTGAATATAAGCTGAATTCAAACAATGTGTTTCATATTTGTGGTTACCAATCAGCTATGTTTTGGTTACTATAATTAACTGGTTTGGTTACCATTAACGTCAGTGTATTTTTTAAATTAACACAGTTACCAGACGATGGAGATGATTCCAGTTGTACTTTATTTCAACGGAACGTGGTCTGACAGTAACCAATACAACAATTTTGAAGTTACTGGCCTAATAGTCCCATCAACTTGTTCATTTTTAGAAATAAAGAACTTGGTATGCAGTTCAATAATGGTAGACACCAACACAACAAATTTTTCATTCAAATTTCAGATGAAATCCGACATTCCCCCAATCAGTATCTCAAATGAAACAACCTTCAGATTCTATATGGAAGTGAGTAGAAAATCAGATGAACAAGGCAAGTATCCACTAATTATAGAGGATATATACAGCAATGAATGCAATACAATCTTACAAAACTTGAGAAATCTGGAAGAAAATGTAAGGCCAATCAGCTCGACACACTGGAATTCAGATCTTATACCACTGGCAACACAAGATTACCACATTGGAACACAATATGCTGAGCAGCTTGCCATCGAAGCTATTAAACAAGAAAAAGACAAACAACAAGACAACGCATACACGAAAGGACAACATGATGATGTTATATCAAATCCGAATGAATATGAAGTAAAAGTACATCAAACTTACAAAGACAAAAAAATCCTAACACAAGCAATAAGACTACATTCAATCAGGCAACAACGACAACACAAGGTTCAAAGAGCGAGTGGTAGAGACTTTGTGCTAGTATGCTTAGAGGATGAAAAGTGCAGTTGGAAGTTGAGAGCGTCAAAATTTTGGAAAACCACTATGTTCAAGGTGAGAGAATTCAATAATATCCACACATGTTCATCGGACATAATGTTTGGAGATCATAGACAAGCAAATAGTGAGTTGGTTAGTGAGTGCATAATGCACAGATTAACAAATCTGAAGAAAATATACACACCAACAGATATTGTGGAGGACATGATGACAGAGTATAATGTTTCCATCTCTTACCAAAAAGCGTGGAGATCAAAGCAGAAGGCATTGGAAAAAGTAAGAGAAAATCCACACGATTACTCACTGATCCCTTCATGGTTGCACGTGTTGAAGAAAACAAATCCAGGTAACGGTTGCAAATTGTCTTTAAAGTTCTAATAAATAATTGGTAACCCATTTTACTAATACTGGTTACTTCTGTATGAAGGTTTGACATTACTAAAATTTCATATCAGGTACAATCACAGCCCTGGAGTTAGAAACAAATGGACGTTTCAAGTATTTATTCTTTGCAATAGGAGCCTCAATTGAAGCATGGCATCATTGTTTTCCAATCATTGTAATTGATGGCACATTCATACAATCAACGTACGGGGGGACACTCCTAATAGCAAGCACTCAGGACGCAAACAGAAACATTGTTCCAATTGCTTTTGCAGTGGTTGACAGTGAAAATGAACTATCTTGGAGATGATTTTTCGTCAATTTGAGAAAGGCTTGTGGAGTAAGAGAAGGACAATGCATTGTTTCAGATAGACATGAAGCCATTGTGCAAGGACTGAACCTTGTGTTCCCTGAAGGCATGCATGGTTCATGCACATATCATGTTTTGAGAAACATAAAAAGCAGATTCAAAAAGAAAGGAGAATAAGTCAAAAAAGCAGACAACGGGGCTTGTAGAGCTTATACTATTGAAGAATTCGACAGACACATAGCTGTGCTTGATGCAATTGATGCTCGATTAAGGACATATTTGGAGGAAGAGGTTAAGTTAGAGAAGTGCACAAGGCTATATGGCACTATAAACAGGTACTCAACCATGACTTCAAACACAACCGAATCTATAAACAATGCAATCAAAGGAATCAGGGAACTTCCAGTTACAGCAATGGTTGAATGCCTCCGTTGTATGGTTCAAAGATGGTATTTCAGAAACCAACAAGCAACTATATCAACATTCACTACCCTTTCCACAACAGCTGAGAAAACACTGCAATTTAATATCATTGAATCAAAGAAGCTTAAGGTCAATAATGTACCTTTTAAATTATTAAATGGATGTATGCAATAAGTTGCATTTGCATTTTATGGGAAACACTACAGTCAAATGTATTGTTACATGTAGATGCTGGAAAAGTAACCAACATTTGAAATTATACTTCAGTTATTCAGAAGTAAAGAAAAATATGATTATACATACTAACTACATCCTTAAATTGTGTGCCAGGTTGAGACATCAAACCTAGTGGTTTTTACTGTTTACGATGTCAACAAAAACTTTATTGTGGACATAGAACAAAGGACATGCACATGCCATAAATTTCAGTACCACGAGATGCCTTGTCCACACGCGGCAGCTGTTATCAGCAAAAGGAATTTGAGCTGTTATGATTTTTGCTCAAAAAACTACTCAAAAATAACTTTGGTAAACACTTATTCAGCTTTCATCCTGCCATTAGACGACAAAGAGAATTGGGATGTGCCAGAAGAAATAAGAAACATATCCGTAAAATCACCAAATACAAGAAGACCAGCGAGAAGACCAAAGATAGGGAGGTACAAGCATGGATCTGAAAATAAAATCCAAAACAAATGCAGCAGATGCCAAGAAAAAGGACATAACAAGAAAACATGCAGAAATCCACCAATTTTACGATCAAAGAATGTTTGATATAGTACATGAGTAAAGAAATTTTTTAGTTAAAACACATGTTTGTTTACTGTTAGTACCTAATTAACAGTTATATGATAACTTTTTAACTGTTGTTAGGTAACCAATTTGCTATACACAATTTTGAATAAAACAATTTGAATTTTTTTCAAATTCCCACAACTTAATAACTTATTACAATATTATTCCAGAATATAGTAGTCATAATATTGAGTAAATATATGTATTGGAATAAATATAAAATCACATCCCATTACACTGTTTCACTATTGGTTACCTTCATATAATTGTTTGGTTACCTAGGTGTACTTGTTCAGTATTAAATTTACAACCAGAGCATTAGAAATATCGATGTGATTATCAGCGGAATGCAGAAAATGTGTTACACATGACTGGTTACCAATTGCATATATATTGGTTACTGCCATATAACTATTTGGTTACTTCTGTTTACTTGTTAATTACTTAAATGGTTACCAATTAGATATATTTGGTTACCAATCATATATATATATACATATATTATCAAATTATATTGGTTACAAATTACACATATTCTGGTAACTTATATATAAGTATATGGTTACTTATGTTTCCTAAAATGATGGACAATTACCATAGTCTAACTGAAACACGACCATAAAATCAAATCTCATTACACTGTTCCATAATTGGCTACCTTCATATAATTGTTTGGTAACGTATGTGTACTTGTTCAGTATGTAATTTGCAACCAGATCATTAGAAGTATCGATGTGACTAACAACGGAATGCATAAAATGTGTTACACAAGACTGGTTATCAATTGCATATATATTGGTTACTGCCATATAACTATTTGGTTACTTCTGTTTACTTGTTAATTACCTTATTGGTTACCAATTATATATATTTGGTTACCAATCATATATATATATATATATATATATATATATATATATATATATATATATATATATATATATATATTATCAAATTATAATGGTTACCAATTATATTATGGTAAGTTACATATAAGTATTTGGTTAATTACGTTTCCTACAACGATGGACAATTACCATAGTCTAACTGAAACACCACCATAAAATCAAATCCCATAACACTGTTCCATAATTGGTTACCTTCATATAATTGTTTGGTTACCTATGTGTACTTGTTCATTATTAAATTTACAACCAGAGCATTAGAAGTATCGATGTGATTATCAGCGGAATGCAGAAAATGTGTTACACAAGACTGGTTACCAATTGCATATATATTGGTTACTGCCTTATAACTATTTGGTTACTTCTGTTTACTTGTTAATTATTTAAATGGTTACCAATTAGATATATTTGGTTACCAATCATATATATATATATATATATATATATATATATATATTGTCAAATTATAATGGTTATAAATTACATATATGCTGGTTACCTCTAAAAAAAATAGCCCAAAAAACACAATATGAGACAAGCACTTGGTAATAGACACAAATACGTAATTACATTAACATAAGAATTCAGTACCCAATAACAAGTCAGTAACCATAACAAATGTTTATGAATTCCCAAATACAACCATCTTAAAAGGAAAAAATCTATATACAACCAAACCACTATTCTGGAACAAATCTGCCTGGATATTCTCTATCAGAATCATATCCCTCTATTTGCTTGTTCCTAGCATGCATGAATAGGTTAACGCATAATTTCTTCCTGTACTGGATGATGGGAAATGGTTTAGGAATTTCATCAAACTTTTGATGAAGAAAATGTTCAGCAAAACAAACCGTAAACATCCCGCAATCACTGCAAAAACAAACAAAACATAAAACAAATCAAACTAAACATCATGCTAGGTTGAATACTGCAATAAATTAAAAAATGAAAAACGTACCCCTCAATTTGTTCAGGCACCCCTTCTGGAAACTCAAGTTCAATTAGATCATCCTCCCCCTTCTGAATATATGGTTGACTTTGAAAATCAATATATGACCTACCCTTCCAAAACCCACACTTGGACAATATTATAGGTAAAATAAAAATGTAAGCCTCACAAACGTCAATTATGTTTGTTCGCATTAATGTTTTGGTAGGTCATAGAGAATTGTAAACTACTAGAGCTCTACGATGCACATCAAAAATCAATAAAAACCAATGATCTGGAGCTGTCATGTGAATGAGAAATATTATAAAATCAACATCAATCCAAGGTGTGTTTATATCCAACGAATATCCACGAATGTATTGAGCGACATCACCATCCCCCGACAATAGAGTCGTATTTGCATTTTGAACACAATATTGACCATATAAAACAGACAACTTGGCATAAAACCAACAATCTGTAGTAGTAACCCTGATCTTAATATTGGCAGAGTGTTTAGCCAATTTCCTGAAGTAGTAAAAAGCAATGTTGATATGCTGGACCAACAAACAAACAAAAATCTATCAGCTAAAAAAAAAATTTCTGCTATAGGTAACCAAAACTGTCTACCCTAGTGACCAAAGCATATATATCAGGTAACCAAAACATAATTTAACTTAATATCAGACTGTCTAGCCAATTTGCATAAGTAATACAATAATTTTTTTGATATGAAACAAATAAACAAAAAAACATAAGCTAAAAAAAATAAAAAATTAATACAGGTAACCAATATTGTCTAACCTATTGACCAAAACACATATATAAGGTAACCAACTATAATTTATTGAAATATCAGACTGTCTAGCCAATTTCCTAAGGTACTACAAGGAAATGTTCATATACTGGACAAAAAAATAAACAAAAATTCTTAAGGTATAAAAAAAATAAAATTGAAAAAGGTAACCAATATTGTCTAAACTGGTGACCAAAGCACATACATAAGGTAACCAACTATAATTTATTGAAATATCAAACTGTGTAGCCAATTTCCTGAAGTAGTATAAGGAAATGTTGATATACTGGACCAAAAAATAAACAGAAATTCTTAAGCTATAAAAAAAATAAAAAAAATACAGGTAACCAATACTATCTAACCTGGTGACCAAAGAACATATATAAGGTAATCAACTATAATTTATTTAAATATCAGACTGTCTAGCCAATTTCCTGAAATAGTACAATGAAATGTTGATATACTGGAACAAAAAAAAAACAAAAATTCTAAATCTATTAAAAAAAAAAAATGATACAGGTAACCAAAATTGTCTAACCTAGTGACCAAATAACATATATAAGGTAGCCAAAAATAATTTAATGAAATATGACATTAGAAAGACAGTTTATAAAACAACAAAATGAAATGAAGGGTAACAAACAGAGTTTCACAAACAAGATACTTACATCATGGTAAAGCCACTGTCCAGGAGTTTTTAAATTGTAGAACCACATTTTTGAAGATATTATAACAGACCCAAAACTGAATGCAGGTTCAATCTTATCATGACGTCCAGAGAATTTTTCAGTCCTTCAATATAACATAATATAAGTTACAAACCAATTTTTTTTTTAAATTAAACATATATATAATTGCGTAACGTTAAATAACATACATTTTCCTGTTATTTAACCCAATCTTGTACTATTGATCAAATAATACATCTTCAAATTGGGATGGCATACCCATGCAAACATCAGGGAAAGCAGAAACACCAGTTCGTATTTTGGAAGGAACCACATCAGAACCAGATGAAGCAGCAGAACCAAACCTCGTTGTATATGGACTCCTCAAAGCCACACTCTTCGAAGAAGCACGATGCGGTCTCGCACAAGGTTTGGAAGCAATTCTCTCCATTTCAGCACAATGAATTATATCCTGAGTAGTTAAAATCATTTCATCGAGCGCCGAACTGTTTTGTTCCACAGTTTTAACCACCTTTATAAGTTTAGAAAAATGCCAGAAAAACAATTAAAATTTCAACTACAAATTACAAATTGACTGAGTATTAAAGAAAATAATATAAAAAAATAACCAATCAAATGTATAAACGTAACTAAGTTTGTAAAAAATACAAACCTCAATAGGGTTGTAAACAACGATCTCTTTCCCAAAAGACGGGTTTAAAATATCAGAACTTGGATTGTCATGCTTCATGCCAACTTGTTAAAAAAACAAAATAATAAATAATCGAAGAAAAAAAAACATATAACAAATATAAAAAAAAACAAATATGTTTAACCTTATCATACTCTCCGCCACTGTTATCGCCACCAGTATCACCAACATCATCGTCTGTTTTTAAATCAAATTGTTCTGCATTGTCTGAACCATTCCCTACTTCATCAGCCTCATCAGATTTAACATCATCATCGCCACCATTATTCCCACCATAACTAACATCAGGGCGTCCACCAAACTGCATTCGCAACATATTACTAATATCCTTGCAAATCTCTATACGGAAAACACGTAACTCTTCCTTCAAATCAGCCCACAACTCCTCAATGCCTTTTTTGACTTCAACCAACTTCTTCTCCAAAGGGTTAACACGTGCATCGATAATATTTTTTACATCAGACAATGAAAACCCCAAATCTCCACCCGCTGTGTTTTTATCCTCTTTTATGTAATCAACATTGGACCCACCATCATATCCATGTGAAAACTTAAAATCCCCCAAATCCAACCGATCATTCTCATCACCGGTAGGAATGAGCAATTTAATCTTCAGCTAAAACAAAGTGTGCACAGTAAATATCGAACCTTTAAAAGAATGAACAATAAAAAGAAACAAAACATTACAGCAAAAAAAAAACTTTATACTAGTAACCAACTGCAGACATAAAGGTAACCAAATATAACATGAATGGTAACCAACATACCTGTCCAGAGCCAAAAACTAGATCATTCAACTTGTCAAATGTAGGAGCCTTCCCTAATTCCTTCCACCTAAATAATCTAATTTCTGACTGAAGATCATCAATGCATAAAAACTGCTCCTTAAGAGTAAGAATTGTTTCAAATAAGAATACTTGAAAAACATAGGGCAATCCATTCAACTTATAATATCTACAATAATTGTCCTTGTAAAAATTGTAAATAAGACACCCATTCCTGTCCTTCTTTAACTGTCCCTTCACAGCAGCAGATAACGACCTTTTCGTCTGTTCGAAGGCAAATTTCCCCCAAGGATAACGATCAAAGTCGTCATAAGATAAAAAATTAAGCATTACCTCATCCACATGATTTTCTGAAACAGTCGCTAGTATAAAATTGAATACCAGGAATATAACAGACATCCTTAAAGCCTCCTCATCATTATCGAATACAGCCCCACGATATATCTTCCCGATACTAGAACGGGTAACAACCTCGTCACCAAAAAACTTTGTCACTAACTGATTTTTTATTCCCTTGAATGCAGAAATGTCATCATCTCCTTGCCAACGTAAACCAGAAATTAAACAAAATTCGGGCAACCCAAACCTTACCCTATTCTCACCAAACAAAAACCACATCTCTCCCTTCTCTCTTTGATACACTTCTCTAACCAAAGCTTGATGGATTAACTGTGAAAATATTTGCCTCTCACCAACATTTATAAATTTCCCAAAACAAGTCAACTCAAGCTGTTCCAATTGATTTACATTCAATTTCTTCGTGATGACACTCGGCACTTCCATATCACACCAATAAATGACTTTGGCAGTGAAATTGCGTTGGCGCTCCTTGTAATATAGATCCCAAAACTGCATATACAATACATTACAAAAAAAAAAAAAAGCGTTACGTCATTATACATGTATATAATATTTAGTAACCAAAACAAAATCACCAGGTATCCAAACACAATTTAAATAACCCCAAAAATGAAACCAAAAAACATAGTAACCAAATCATAATATAACAGTAACTAAAACTGATATTGGATAGTATGTAACCATTTTAATAAATTTTCATTCAACAGTAACCAAATATAATATGACCATTTCCCCAAACAGATTCCCAAGTTTACAAAAACAATTAAGTATTCAATGTTTTTAGAAACAGTTTAAATAACACACCATGAGAAGCTTTTGCCGAGGGATAATATTCGCACTAGGAAATTTATCCGCTTCTCCGGCTTCATTAGCATCTTTGCGTGGTGGAGCTTCAAAATCAGATTCCGAATCTAGCAATTCCTTGTGCTCCTTCAAAACACGTTTCCCCGATTTTTTTTCTTCCTTCAAAGACGATTTAGAAACTACCTTCTTCCCCTGGGTAGGGGACTTGACCACACCCCCCTCCATATTTTTCTTCCCATCACTACTAGAATCATCCTCCCTGCTTCTTTTCCTCTTCCCATCATTTTTCTTAATAACAATCCCCCCAACGTTCTTCCTCGTATTAACCATCCTATACAAAACCACAATAACAGAATATAAGTTGTCAAAAACAGCTTAGGTTGTCCAAGTCTATAAGGATAAAAAGGCATGCAATATTTGCCAAAAACAGAATGTATGATAAACTTCATCATGTTACTAGTAACGAAATTGTGCAAATAATTAATTACTCCCATAATGATTCTGATGCCATCACTTGATGCAAACTACAAAGTATATATGCAATGCCATTTGTTTCAAACTTGGAAGTAAGAGTACATGCATACACCTGTACGTAACTAGTAGACAAAGGGATGCACAAAAAAGGCACAAATTTCATAAAGAGAATGATAATCGAGAGCCTAAAAATTTGGGGAAGTCAGGAACTACAGAAGCTAACTATTAGAGAAGTCATATTACTCTCCTGTGCCCTCCAAAAGCCCAAATCTGCCAAGGTAAAACAATGATATAACATCTCAGGCTATAAATCAAAAACGTAAGCAGGAACAAATGTAGCAAAATGCATATTCATCTACAAATATATATAAAAAATGTGCAATGATGTTGACAAATGCATATTCATCAAATACATATTCATATAAATGCATATTCATCAAATGAATATTCATACTGTATGTATATAAATGCATATTCATATAAATGCATAGTATTGATTTTGGTTACTATATTTTGGTTACTACATAGTATTGATTTGGTTACTAAATGCATATTCATCAAACGAATATAAAATGCATATTCATCAAATGAATGTATGTAATGGAGGTTTACATGTTTCTCTTCTTATTGTTATTTTATCGAACACGTAATATGCACAATACCATTATTCACATTTGTAATATTACACTGTAAGAGAAAATCCTTTTTTACAGAAAATATATTTACCTTGTCAGATGGAGTTCTGTTCACGCCTAATTAAATGAGAAACGAAAATATAGAAGAACACACTGAGATTTGAAAACTAAGAAATCACTAAAAAAATAATTCATTATACATAAAGCTAATTGATATAGCCAAAGAAAAAGACTGTAAATTGAATAACAAATGATGAAATTTCTAACTCAACTAAGGCAAGCAAAATGCAACAAATGTATATGAAATTAACTTCAGACTTACTGAAAAGATAAGTATTATCTTTTAATTTCGTCTCAATTGCAGCGACTCAACGTACATAGGAAGATAACAACGTATAGCTTGACAGAGGTGTAGGGGAAGAGAAGCAACAACGCTAATAAGGAAGGTTGAGATGATGATAAAGGAGAGTGAGAGCCTGAAAGAGGTAGATGAATACTCCGAAAAATAACGAAACAACTCCGGCAGAGGTCAAAACAATAAGAAGCAAAATAAGGGTTTCCAGGTTCCCAAATGCCAAAATAAGGGTTTCCAACTAAATAAGCTTCACTCCAAAGGATATCGACACGCACGGCAATTACAAATTCAAAAAATTCAATCACCTATAAACATGGGTCATAGCAACAACTCATTAAATCAGTTACTAAATAAAAGGGATAAGAATGCACAGTTTTATACATTAAAAATTACATATGCACTAATTTTATAAATAATTAATTTATGCACTTTTTTTATAACATTTTATTAAAAGGTACTAATAAATGTAAATGTTCCTTTTTTTTATGCCAATTTCAAATATTAAGATGCATTAAGAGGTAGACATGCACAAAAAGCCTACAGCTCGCAGGTTGGCCTGTTAAAAGTCTAGTCAAGGCCTGGGCTGGTGCGATCCGACTTGCAGGCCTTTAACAAACTGCTATTTAGATGTAAAAACCCAGTCTGGCCCGCCCCGTAGGCCCAGACCGGCCTGTTAAAAGTCTGTTTCGGTGGGATACATTCAATACACATATATTATACTAGAAAAATAAACTTCTTAGGCATTGAAGTTGATATTAGAATATTTACTATTATATTCTTACACAGTTTACTGGAAGTATTTTTTTTAATAAGGACCAAGAATCGGATGAGCCATGTGAAGCCCGGCTTAGCCCGACCGCTGGCCTTAACAGTCCATAGTTTTATTAAGAAGGCCGGCTTGGCCCGACCCACAAGCACAAAAGGCAAGGCCTGACCTAATCAACGGCCAAAGCCTGTCAGGCCTAGGCCAGGGCGCCCTACTGTGCATGCCTATTAAAATGTGGGTTATTAAGATGCAATCAAACACCTTACTATTTGTCTGGTTTATAACAAAAAGTAAATAACAACCTATCCCCAAAAAAAAAAATCTCATTTACCAACTTTACAATTATATATATATTAGTAGTATTTCATGTTTACTCCTAAAATAGTAAATTATTAGTTTACATGTGATGACATAAAACAAAATTTAGACTTAGAGAGTATTCGGTAAGGACTTATAAGTTCCTCAAACCAACTTATAAGTCATTTTGTACTATTTAAGTGTTTGACAACAATTTATTTTTTGATTTATAAGTCATTATTAATAAGTAATAATTTCTAGCTTATTTATGAATGACTTATAAATCATTCCTAATAAATCAGTTTGACCCAATGTAATGTCCATTTTGCCCCTATTTTATTTTACTAAATTATATCTTTATCCTTCCAACCTAATATCTAGTTTCTTCTCCAACATAAACAAACATTTAATAAAAAGTGTTAAGATAAAAATGTCGTCACCCATGTAAGTAAATAAATATATATAATTTGATACAATACAATATTATATATGTATATGTATATAATATAATATAATATAATATAATATAATATAATATAATATATTTGTTTAGTATTTTATTTAATGAAAAAAATAGTAATTCTTATGATATGATATTGAATCAATGTATCTTTTTATTAATGTCATTTTTAGTAATCTTTGCATTTAATTTAAATTTTAAGTTATTATTAGACGAATACATTTGCAACTTGTTTTAACTTAATTTCTCACTTATAAGTCAAACTGGTGCCGAACGGTTTTACTTATAAGTTCTAGTTTAAAATGACTTATAAGTCAACTTAAATTTTAACTTTAAGTCAATTTAAAATAAGTCAATGCCAACAAATTAACCAACAAATTATTTTTTTCATTAAAAATCCTTAATGGGTTTTCATAGCACTTTTTGCCTATTATTAATTAAAAAGTTTTTTTTGTGAAAAAAAAGAAGCTCGTGAGTTAACTGAAAGAAGAAGTAAAGTTTTAAAAAAATTATTAGTCATTAAGAATAAAATTTAGATGACAAACTTGAGGAAAATGTATTATTTTAGACATTTATCATTAAAAAATGACAAATGAGAGTCTTTAACAAAGAGAGTATTAGTCTATAATGGAAAACGCTGCTCAATTTATTTATGTAGAATATCGTAGGAATTTTAGTTTATAGAATAATTAATTAATTTGTAGGTATGTTTATGATTTTTATTTTGTTAATTGTTCAAAAAAAATAAAATATGATACCCTTTACCAATATGATACCATACCACTATAACAAATAAATAATATCAAGTCCACGTTCGTTTTAAAATGTTAAGTGTTATTTTGTGAAAACGACAAATTTTGTGACCCCTAGCTCAATGCATTGCGTGTATTACTTATTATATTTATACAAACTTCAGAATAAACATCAGATTAAATACACTTTTCTCTTGTACTCGATCCCAGTTTATAAATATATTATTAGATTGAAATTTTTAACGATCAACTTATTGAACTGCTTATTTCTTACAAATCGTCACAAAATTCGTAATCCCCAGTTGACTTTAACGAAAAAATTAAAAAAAATATTATTTTTATCCAATTGTCGGTGCAGGTTTACAAATGCATCACTGGACTGATCAGTTTAGCTTTTTAAAAATTAATTTGAAGTATTTTAAAAATAATTTTTGATTTAATAATAATAATAATAATAATAAAAATAATAATAATATTCTCCCTGTTACACAAAAAAATACTGTAAATTATTATTAATATTATTAAATCAAAATTTATTTTAAAATTACCTCATATTAATTATTTAAAAACAAAACTGAACTTTTTTTTTATGTAACGAAGATGATATTATTATTATTATTATTATTATTATTATTATTAAATTAAAATTTATTTTTTAAATTACTCAAATTAATTTTTTTAAAATTAAAACAGTTCAGTCCATTGATACATTTGTAAACTCACGTCGACAATTGGATAAAAATAATATTTTAAAAAAAAAATCGTTAAAGTCAATTGGGGAGCGACAGAATTTGTGAAGGTTTGTAGAAAATAAGCAATGCAAAGAGTTGACAGTTAAAAATCTCATTCTAACAATGCATTAAAAAACCGGGGTTGAGGACAGGAAAAAAAGTGTATATAACTTAATAAACAACACACCACGGTTATAAATAGATTATTGTGGCAGAGGTTGGTGAAGATTTACTTACCAACCACCACTAAATACGCGAGGAGAATATCGGCAAGATAAGAATCCATATCTCCTTTTGAAAGTGAACACTACATCTAAGATATAAGGTTGTAAATCGAATCAAACAGTTCGGGCTTAATTCGGGTTCAACTCGAAAAAATATGAGCGAGACTCGGATTTATTAATAATATGATTCAAATATGAGCACAAAAAATTATTCGAATAAAAATACGAGTAGAATATGAGTAATGTTATACTCTACTCGTTTAGAAATCAAACTAATTGAATTTTCGATCATGATTTGATACATACTCAATTGATATATATTTGAATAGATATTCGATACATTCTCTTATAATATATACATAATTTAATAAATTAGTTATTGTTTTTTAATTTAATTGTAATTTTATTTTTTTAAAGTGCAATTGTAAATATATTTTCTTATTTCTAAGTAAAATAATAAGTATAATTGATAATTATATGTATTATAAAGTTATATACTATGTGAAAACTCGAATTCGAAGTTCGCAAGTGGTTTGAATATAATTATATTCTAGTTGAATCGAATTCGAGTAATGAATATTTGATTCGAGTCGAACTTGAGTAGAATTTTTCAGATACAATTTGAATTTGAGGTGAATTAGAGTAAAAATTTAACCTTTTGAGTTGAATCTAAGTAGCTATCTATTCGGTTCACTTCGACCGCACTAAGACGTTGGTTAAAGGATATCATTTATAACTTTTTAGAGGAAGGAGGAGGAGGAAAAGATCGACAAGATAAAAAATATTTACCTCCTTTTGAGAGAGAGAGAACGCAACGTCTAAGATATTAAAAAGAGGATATCTTTTGCAACTATAAAAGAGAGGTGAACATTTCAGGTATAATCTAATACTGAAATTACCTACGAAGTTCTAAGCACTTTCATTGTTAATATCTCTTGAAACTTGTACTTACTTTCATGCCGGAGATATCCCCTGACGGTCCAAGCCGTAAAACTTTCAGTTATTTCATTGTACAAGTTAGTGCCGCTGACGATGATCAAGTATCCGATAAATTCAAACGTTAACGATTAGTAATTATTTTTTATTTTTAGTGAAACGATCTATATCTACTGCTTATCAAATCTATATTACCTGCTATCCAATATTATATTTTTCAAGTTGGTACTGTAATTATTTTTTTGTTTAGTTTATTTGGTAAAGCATCTTAACGATTATCTTTAATGTCATTGGTTCATACGAATTCATATATGTATGAGATACATACTACCTACGTACTACCTATCAGATATATTACTAATTATTGAATATTTATCTTGTTTTGAGCAATAATTTTATTGAAATAGATATCATCAAATGTTACACTTTTGTATCATTTAATTGTAAAAAAAAAAACTAATTAAAAACCACAAATAAAGTAACACGAAATATACCAAAACAAACTCTTATTTTTAATCATTCAAATGTTAATAATACAATCCAAAGTATAATTCTTGATGCTAAGCTTCCTTCTTTTTTATTGCACTTATATATATGTCATAATCATTCAATATCTTATTAGGTAGGTTGTGTATAGAGTGAGATGCCAGGCAGGTTAATGGCAATGCCGCCATCACTTCCCTTATTATCCTGTTGAAGGTGTTTTTGAACTTGGGATTTTCTATTTTCTAAAGGTAGGTTGTTCTTTTTGTTGCAGTATTATTAGCTCGAATTGAATTGTAGTAGTAATTCTTTTCTTCTTTAGATTTGGTTCAACGATTTGAATTATGTTGTAGTGTCTCTTAGCATGTACACATTAAGTTCATTACATAATTTTGAATTTTTTTGTTACATCTATATTTTGCACTGAAATTATGTCTTTAGTTTTTAGCTTTTAGTATTAGTTCTTTACGTTTCATCCTTTTTTTTTACTGCTGCTAATTTTAGTTTTTTACCTTTCGTTTTATATTTAGGTAACTACGTTTGCAATATTATCTCTTTCCATGATTACTTTGCCGAATTTAATTTGTATGATTACTCAATTTTTTAACATTTGTAGATTTTTGGTTTTCCCACTTCAACTTTATTTTATCGGACTTTTCATATTTTTTCCATACTAAAAAAAAATTAATTTTTATTTAACTTATTTTTTTAATATTAAATTTTGCATACGATGTGTATTAACAAAAAATAAATCAAGAACTGTTTTTAATATACTACAAAAAAATTTTTATTTTCGACGGAACAAATTCTGTCGGAAATAAGTTTTTTTTTCAACGGAAAAGGTAAATTTGACGAAATCCGTCAAAAAAAGTGCTACATTGAAAGAAAAATGTCCATATTCCAATGGAAATAAGGCTTATTTCCGACGAATTAATCTCGATGCGATTATTTACGATCGAATTTTTGACGGACAATTCCATTGAAAATAAGCTTATTTCCAATGAAATAAGCTTTATTTCTGACAGAATTGTCTGTCGGAAATAAGTTTTTTTTCCTTATAATGATAGTAAAGTTTACTAGAAGCAAAAGATATAACTGATAAGTATGTTTCACAAATAATTAACACAAGCTTAACAACCGGTGCAAAGCATGGGTAAGATTAAAAACGACTAATCAAGTAAATTTTATATATAATATTTTTAAATGATATTTTAATTGATCTCAAATCAACTAACAGTTTAAATTTGGTGACTTGATAGTTCAAAAGTTATTTATTTATTTTATCATTACTCAATTCTTAGTGACAAGTGGTACATTGTTTTTAATAATAAATATGTACTAAATTGAGTGTGTTTGTGATTAGGGTATGGAATGATATGATTTAGTTTCGGAAAATATTTAAAATATTAAACATATTAAGAATTTGTAGTTATTTACAATGATTGTTTATTTGAAAAAAGGATATTCTACAAAATCATCTCAATATTTTAATAAAATTATCTATCACGACATTTTTTTAAATTTATTTATTAGATTATAAGAATTAGCCTCTGACTTGTAGGGGCGTCCGTGCTAGTATGTAGTAATTGATCATCCTTGCCTATTTGTTAACCACTTAACCTTGTCAAACCTAGGCTTCAAAAAAAAAACTTGTCAAACCGAAGACAAATTTAAATGGGACAGGAACATGAATTCCAAAGTTGTTCTTAGTCAACAACTCGATTATGTTCTGGTAAAGTCTATGTGGGATGCATTGTTGATGTCACAAATCTAAACCAAGATAACCGAAAGGGATCCAATATTTAATGTATAAGAAATTAAAGCAATACTTAAATACACGGCTGATGTAGAATGCACTGTACAAATTTTCTCCTCTCTCATATAATTTGTGCGAGTACTTTTGTATTTTATTTTTGTTGGTATAAACATAATAGAGGGCTCCAGGGCCGGTGAAAGTTGGAGTAATATTGTGAATGTTGGATAGTCTTTGTATGTCTGTAATACTTGTGTGAGGAAGCAAGAAAATTATAAATAGAGCGCACTTATATAGATTCATCCCTTTCTAATTTAAAAATATTCTCCTAAACGAAGGTATTTATGTTTGGATGACAGCTCAAGATCAGTTTCATGAAAATTTTTTATTTCCCGACTACCTCGTGGATACGCTCTTTAATGGAACTTTAGTTTTAGATAGTCGTGACCAAGAAACCACCGATTTTACCTGGTGGGTTGGGAATGTCCGGCTTATTAACTTATCTAGTAAACCACTCGGGGCTCGTGTAGCCCACGTCGGATTAATTGTATTTTGAGCTGAAGGAATGAACCTATTTGAAGTGGTTAGTTTCCTACTAGAGAAGCCTATGTATGAACAATGATTAATTTTACTTCTTCACCAACTCACCTAGCTACTCTAGGTTGGGGGGAGGTCCTAGTAGGGAAGTTATAGTTTTTCAGGTGTGGCTCTCCCATGGTTTATAACAATTGGTATCAGAGCCGTTCACTACCTCTCGGTTGCAATCGTGCGGTGCGGGTGGTGACGTCGGTATTGCAATGTTAGCCCGGGGCTAAATTCATCTAGCGCAAAGCCAGCCCACGTGAGCGTCGGGACTGCGGAGCGTGGTGAAATGTTATGATTCTAATTGCAAGGTATGAGACTTGTGTCCCACATCGATGGTATGGGACTTTAATGTGGGATATTTATAAACTTTGGACTCTCCAACCTTAACAACTAACTTTTAAGGTGGGGCTCTCCCATAGTTTATAATTATAGACACTTTTTCATCCTTTGTATGTGGAATACTTTATTTAGTTTCCTTTATAATATTGAGCTTTGGTGGTATTTATCATACACTTCTGGGGCCTGAAATGTTTGAAGAATCTTTTTCATTATTTGTTTATTATGTATGAAAATATAGAAATAAAATGACTACAATTTTAGAAATTTACTTAATTTTGTTAGGTATAAGTGCTTACTTTCAAGTTGTATTAATAATTGTTTCTCAAAAAAAAAAAAAAGTTGTATTAATAATTCAAGTCAATCTATCTTTTCCGTAATGATCTTTATGTCATTCATTAACTATTTAAAACTCCTAAATTGTTTTAAAGTTTGGATTGGATAATTTGTTATTGTAAATAATGCTCCCTCTATTTCAAATTTAAATATATATTTTTAAAATGATAATTTTTATAGATAATTTTTTATTTTTAATTTTACTTTTAAAAAAATATTCATATTCCTTCTGTTCAAAAATTAAAGATATAATTTAATTTTTGAAGTCAAACAATAATATATTAAATTTTAAAATTAGTATGACTCATAATAATTTAGAATGAAATAAATTTTATAATTAATAATTTTATTATAAATTATATAATTATATTAATTAAAATTAAATAAATTATTATTAATTTAAAATTTAATATGTTATTATTTAATTTTAAAATTTAAATTATATCAATAATTTTAGAACGGAGAAAATATTATTCAAGGGAGACCGAGCATGATGCCACCAGGATTGGATTTGATACAGGACTACTCCCTCTTATAATTTATAAATTATAAGTCATTCCAGTTGTCTGTGGGAGCCCCAACACACGAGTAGTAACTGGCCCACGAAGTTGACTGATTTATACGACAGGTTTGGGAATTCAATAGTAGTGTTATTTTATAAAAAGGGCAAAAAATTAATAGTATTTTACGTTTTAAAATGAAAGTATAATTTTAATTTTGAAATAGATAAAATATTTCACTATCTTTTTTTTCTAATTATTATGATTTATATGACAGGCTTGCGAATTCAATAGTAGTGTTATTTTATAAAAAATGGCAAAAAATTAATAGTATTTTACGTTTCAAAATAAAAGTATAACTTTAATTTTGAAATAAAAAATATTTTTAATTTTGAAATAGAGAAAATATTTCACTATCTTTTTTTTCTAATTATTATTTTATGTGTTTGCATTAGTATAAAAATTATGTATATTCTTTTTTTTTTTTGGAAATGAAATTATGTATATTTTTTATTGTTATGTAATAATATGTTTTTTAATTGTTAAACATTTAACACATGTGCCCAGCTACTGGTGAGATTGTTGCAGGCAGACACTTTTTTATTTTTTATTTTCGGAGCAACAGTTGAAATAATATATTAAATTAAAAAACTCAAGTACAGAATATCTTTTTTTTCAGAAAAAAAAAAAAAGTACAGAAGCAACACATCCATCACCAACCCAAATGCCACTTTATAAACATTAAAATTAACATCACTAAAAACTAAACATTAAAGTGGCTAATGTTTCTCCATGATAACTGCTGTCTGAGCGATTACATCTTCTTCTGAATACCTGTCAAACTTATATAACAGAGGTTTATTATAGGCGAGATGTTTTGAGACCGCAGACCACATATTTTCTATTTTTTCCAGTTTATGTCCGAAAGCTGCAGTATCATCAGTATCAGCTTTTTCATATGATGTAATACAATGATTTAAAATTGCCTGAAATCTTATAGATTCTGAAATCATTTGTATTATTTGTAAAATGGATCTCGCAATGCTTTCATTTTTTGAGTCCTTTTTTTTTTTTCTTTTTTGAACTGCTTAAACCCTCTTTTGTCGGATCTGTTGTTGCCAGATTAACAACTGCCATCCGATGTTTATTTCTAGTGGCTACAACTTCATATCTTTTTCTATTTGCTACTCTAAGAAAGCTAGATTCGGTGGAATAGGACGAGTCGAATTCTAAATTGCGGAACTCGGGATTTATAACGTCGTTAAAAGCCCACCAGTCACCACTATTTGGTCTCCTAAATGCAATGAAATAAAGATTATTCATTCTAAATCTTACTTCAAGAAGCCTTTCAATATTGCTGTCATCCATGGCTTTGAACATAATTTCAAAATAACCTATTAGATTTATTTTTGAGATACCTAATATGTTCATATTGGGGAGATGGACCTGATTTCCCAACAATACAAACATTTTCTCTAATTCGTTCTATAAATGATTTATATGAATTAGTATTACCTGAAAGATCAAGTTCATCCCTATACTCTATAAGATGGTTTACGCCCTGTCCAGGTTGGAGTGCCTCTCTCAACGACAAACTTTCCAGCCTTCTTGCCATTTTATGTAGGAGAAGAATAATGTAGAAAGGGAATATATATATATATGAATAGGTAAAGTGTATAGGTTTAACTAGCTGAATGAAATATTCTCAAGGCCTGGCGGACAAAATCGGATGGCTTTTTCGTTGCGACAATATATAAAGAAGATTGGTTTGACACCACTATATATTTGACTCGGAATGAAATATTCTGGCGGACAAAATCGGATGGTTTATTCGTTGCAGTGGACTTGAGGGTTGAGAAGGGGCTAATGGAAGAAAAAAATTGCGTGCCCAGGAAATTTGACAATTTTTAAAGAAGAGAGACCACAATATATTTGACTCAGAAAAACTGAAGAAGAGAAAGGCCGATAACAGCAAATGCATGCACTACTACTGCGTATATATAGGTGCCCGGGAAATTTGACAATTTTTAAAGAAGATTGGTTTGAGACCACAATATATTTCACTCAGAATGAAATATTCTCAAGCCTGGGCGGACAAAATCGGATGGTTTATTCGTTGAAGTGGACTTGAGGGTTGAGATGGGGCTAATGGAAGAAAAAAATTGCTACAGTGCCCAGGAAATTTGACAATTTTTAAAGAAGATTGGTTTCCAAAGAGACCACAATATATTTGACTCAGAAAGACTGAAGAAGAGAAAGGACGCTAACAGCTACACAAAAAATGCATGCACTACTACTGCGTATATATAGAGGTATATATGGTAAGTATGATGCAATTTGGTAACTGATAGAAGAGTTCTTTTTCTGCTGGCCTGACTTTTATAATTTTATGAAATACTTGCATACAAAGAATAGTTGAAGATCAAGTTTGATTTTTTTCTTCTCGCCTGTCTTTTAGGATTTTTTGACAGACAAAGTACTAAGATCAAGTTTGATCCTTTTATGCTGGCCTGATCTTTTTCTGCTGGAGACTGGCCAATGTACTACTAGGTCATAAAGATGGATGATCATCTCAGTAGAAGATCAACTACAAGCGTACCATCCTAAAGCTGTCAGGAGGTCTTCAACTCCATCGCCATTAATGGGAGGAGTATCTCTTTTACAACTACTAGGCATGAACTGCATACCATGCTTTTTCACATCAATCCATGCATATTCCTCCCCATCTATACCCCATGTATCATCATATCACATACAAAATTCATGCATATATAAACACAATTATAGAGAGAGAAAGAGGAGAGAGATCAAAATACTGTTTTGAGAGCAAGAAAGAAAATTACCCTGTTCCTCATTTTTGTTTGTTTTTTTCTGTTTCCTACCTTTATCTCACATTTTGTTTCTGTGGGTTATTAAAGTTTGTTGTTTTCTTTCTCTCTAATTTTTTTCTCTCTACCTTCACTTGCAGCGAGATTCTTTGGGACTTAGATAATATCATAAATAATTTATTTAATTAGACAATAATAATAATAATCTTGAAATTTAAAATATAAATTGATCTATATTTGGCCTATAATTATATGATTCTAACTCACACAATTTATATTAAAAATAGATCATATAATTTTAGTTCTTAAATAAAATCATAATCAAATTAACATTAAAAATAAATAATTTAATTTTAGTTTTTAAATAAAACCATAACCAAATTAACATTGGAAAGGGAATATATATAGGAGATGAAGTTCAGCCAATTATCACTACTACTGCGTATTTTATAGATGGCAGAAGAGTTCCTTCTCTGCTGGCGAATTTTTTATAATTTTTTGAAATACGAGCATACACAAAGTACAGTAGAAGATCAAGTACAGACCTATACAAAGTAAAGATCAAGTGCGATCTTTTTATGCTAGCCGTTTTTATGATTTTTTTTTGTTTGACTGGCCAAGGTACTACTAGGCCATAAATGATTGAAGATCATCTCAGTAGAAGATCAACTACCAGCGTACCACGAATAGGCATGCCTGCATACCATGCTTTTTCACATCAATCCATGCATATTACTCCCCATCCATACCCCATGTATCATCATATCACACATGCATATATAAACAATTATACAGAGAGAAAGAGGAGAGAGATCGAAATACTGTTTTGACAGCGGCTACCATTTTACTTTTTTACTATTTTTTAGAGAGAGAAAGAAAATTACCCTTAATTTGCTGCCTAAAAAGAAAATTTTAAATCAGACCCTCTTGTTTCTCATTAATTTTTCCCTCTCCAAAATTCAACTGTTTAATACAAAAATCTCTGTTGATTCCTGTTCCAAATCTCTGTTGATTCCTGTTCCTCATTTTTTTTGTTTTTTTCTGTTTCCTACCTTTATCACACATTTTCTTTCTGTGGTTTATTAAAGTTTGTTGGTTTCTTTCTCTCTAATTTTTTCCCTCCCTACCCTGCACCTTCAGCAAAATTCTTGGAACTTAGATAATATCATAAATAATTTATTTAATTAGATCATAATAATAATAAACTTAAAATTTAAAATATAGATTAATTTATATTTTGCTCATAATTACATAATTCCAACCCACACAATCCATATTAAAAATAGTTAATATAATTTTAGTTCTTAAATAAAATCATAACCAAATTTTATAAACCAAAACTATCCTATAACCATTTTTTGCCAGACCTATCATAGCGCACTCCGTGGAATCCAAATCCAATCCCATACTCGCATGAAAGAGAATATTATAGAACCATCAATTTTCCTTAATTATTTGGTCTGTACATTTTAGTCTCATGTCATCATAATAACATTTTGTTCTAGTCTTAACGTCTGAGAAAAATTAATATAAAAAATAGAAAATTGATATTTTCACAAGTCAATTTTAATATTTTCACAAGATCTTTCTCATATAAGTGTGTGACCTATTTACTATTCATGTTAGAGAGACGGTGTGAAATTATCACTTTTATTTGTAAAAATATCAATTTTTTAAAAGTAAATTAGTGATCGTGCAAATTTATAATATAATAAGATATCTAAATGACCATAAATACACAACAGGTCTCATTAACACTCTTCCTTAAGTTTAATTATAATTATAATGATATGTACAAACAATCATTATACAAACAATTAAAGCGGCAACAAGTTGCAAGAAAAACTGAAAATGTGCTTGGTTGTCAAATAAACTTAGAGATGGTGTTACATTTTCCTAGAGTCAATACTTTAAATGAATAACAATTATCTATATATTATCGAACACATGGACGAAGTCAGAATTTGATCGCGGGGGGCGCGGGGGGAGAATTTCTGTAACAACATAATATATATTCATCACTAAAAAGTAAAGTTCCACCATTACAAAACATATTTTTACTAAAACAAAGATAATGTAATAATAGAATTTGTTTTGACAAAGACAACAAAACATAGCAAAAAATGTCTTTTGGAACATATCAAAGCTTCGTCAGAATTGCACCCGACGTTCTTTCAAATTACAAAATCCATCTATGATTGATTCTGTACTGAACTGTTTCGCAATTTCTTTTTCAATGTAGACAATAAGAGAATTTGTAAGATATTCATCCTCCATCTTGTTTCAAAGTTCAGATTTGACATGACTCGTAGCTGAAAATGTACGTTCTGTAGTTTCAGTAGAAACTGAAAGAGTTAGAATAAGCCTGATCAGTCTATCGATTAGTGGATAGATTGTTGACTTTCTAGTTTTCACCAACCATTGACAGAGATCAGAAATAGTAGACAACTTTTGAAATTCTTGATGTTGGAGAACATCAAATTCGTAATGTTGCAATTGTATCCTTAAGTCCTCTTTCTCATGCTCTGTGAAGTCTTTGGGGTAAAATTCATCCACAAGCTTACAAATATCATCAATACTGAAAGACGTATTCCCATTTTGAGGATCCAATGTAGAGCTGAGAACAAGTAACTTCACCGCATGCTCACTAAACCTATTATTTAGCTCTTGCAATTGAGAGTCTATTATAACTGCAAATATATCAATCCGATAATGCTCAATCATTGTAAATTGTTCTTGTTAATGTCGAGCTTGGCCTCTTCTCTCAACATATAAAACATCTAAATTTGGGACATCTATTGTATATCGTTCACAAAAGACTTCACATTCACTATGAAAGTATCACATCCATCATCTCTCAACTTCTGAATAAGTTTCTTTGTGGTTTTCACAAGGTGCATAACATTTAAAATATCTTGAGACTTTCGTTGCAAAGCTTGAGAAAGCATATTAGTGATTTCCATAATTGTTTTCATAAGATGCAAAATGAACACAAACTCGAAAGAAGTCAAAAAAGTGTAAGCCGAATCAGCATCTCCACGTTGATCCCAAGTTCCATCATCGATGACATTCAATAAAACCTGACAAGTTGCACTAAACATCATTATCAAGCTAGAAAGAGACCTTAAGTGAGAACCCCATCGTGTATCTCCAACCCTTTGTAAAGTACCAATCTGATTCATTCATGTCCCAGTCTCAAGCTCTTCAATGGAAATCAAATGAACAATATCGGATGATTGGGCAGCTTTTAATTCATCGTTACGTTTACAAGAAGCGCCCACAATATTAACAATAAAACTCAATTTTGAAAAAAATTGATGTACAAAAGTAACTTCTCTAGATGTTGCAACTAATGCCAATTGCAAACGATGAACAAAACAATGGACATAATATGCATACGGACATTCATTAGCAACTACAGCTTGTAACCCTTTCCATTCACTTCGCATATTATTTTCTCCGTCATATCCTTGACCTCGAATATTATGAAAGTCAAGATCATAACGGGAAAGGATAGAAAATATCTCGTTCTTTAAAGTTAACGCCTTCGTATCTGATACATGTATAAGACCAAAAAAGCGCTCTCGAATAAAACCATCTTTGTCAAGAAATCTAATAACAATAGCCATTTGCTCCCTTTTTGACTGGTCTCGAGTTTCATCAACAAGAATACAAAATTTTGCATTACCGACCTCCTCACAAATTGCCTTTTTGATTTTCATTGAGTAAACAAGTAAAATCTCTTTCTGGACTTGGGATGACGTATATGAGGCATTTTAAGGAGCCCTATCTAACATAACATTTGAAACATTTTCATTATACTCAGCAAAAAGGCTTATCAATTCAAGAAAATTACCACGATTGATGGAACTTTTGCTTTCATCACGACCTCTTAAAGCCAAACCTTGGAGTGTAAGATAGCGAACTGAGTCAATTAAGGCTTTAAGTCGCAACCGATTGTTTACACGCTGTTCAGAAGTTTATTTCTCAATAACTTTTTGAATATATTGTGATTGATTCATTAAATCATCGCATGATTTTTGAGCAATTTTATGTAATGAATTTGGATATTTTCCCACATGATTCATAAATGCACAATTCTTTCCATTCCTTACTTTCTTCTAACTATTAAATCCATCATTTAAAAAAGTATTTTGCCCATGTTGTGCACCTTATTTGCTAATTGTGAGGAAAGAAGATATGCTACATTATGGTGAAAAATTTAATACCGATTACCCACCCCTCGTAAGCCATTAGTGATCAGCCACAACCCATAAATCACAATTATACCTTACCTAAACATGTTATTGAATTAGACTGATGGAACATAAACCTTCCCTTTTTTTAATCGAATTTTGGCCCCAAGTATGGAGATTGGGAAACCTTTAATTATTATAAATAATTACCAACTTACCATTATTTGTGGCATCATCATAATTAATACTCTGTTAATAATGACTATCAGAGCAAAAAATTATCACCCAGTCAACAAACTCAATAGTACAACTAACGGAAGGTAGGCTTGAAAGTCCTAGAAAACTCAGAATTTTCAGTTAAGAAATGTATACCAAACTTCTCTTTAACAATTAAAAATGCCAAAATGAAAAAGTAGATAAATAAATGAAAACTATTAGACACTTCATATTAATTCCTGAAGTCTGAAGAAGCAACCATTATGGTGATTGTAATCAATCCACTTTTGGAAGACATTGATGCAATATTGAGCAGTATTTTATTGTCAACTGATAATAAAAAAATACGAGGCAGGAATATGGTTGACAATAAAATACTGCTCAATATTGCATCAATGTAACTTAATTGAAATTTTCAGGTTGCTCACAGCGCATTGAAGAAGAATAGTAGTAGTAACATGACTTTTTCACTACCTTCTTTCAGCACGATAATAACGCCTTTCTAGAAGTGCAAGAAGCATAGATCAATTTTACAAGTGAGAGCTCACAAGTGACAAGTCAGCTGATCAACAGTCAGCAAAAGACATGGATGTGGCGTACTTTTAATCTAGGTTTGCTAATTGCTATGATTCTATGAAACTAATGAAAGTGGATTACACATAATAAATAAACATGTGGGTTTTACAATAGAATACATAATAAGTGGGCCTCAAGGGTCAAATAATAGAATGCATAATAAATAAACAAGTGGGCTTTACAATATTTTCAAAACTTGGGTGGGTGGGTGGGTGGGGGGGGGGGGGGGGAGTGTTTCATCCTTGATCGAACAGTGGACGATGCAAAGGGGGGGGGGGGGGGGAAATTCAACAAATTTATATCGTCTAAAAAATCCTTATTTGTATGATAAAACAACATATTATTTTTATATTTATCAACTTAATTCAATTATCATATCACTAATATTATATTAACAACTTATTATTTATATGACTAAATACAAAATAAAATATAAAATCCTTTTAATTATAAATGTAGTTTATTTTGGGACAATAAGAGTAAATATTGACATAAACATGCTAAAGCTGTCGTAATTGTTTGTGGAGTAGTTTTTTTTGCTGTTCTCCTTGTTTTTTGGTGGTTTTGCCGAATAGACGACGAGACTTATATAGTGGCATAACAATTACTTGGTAGAATAACAATCCCCGTAAATCAAATTCATATTATCGAGAAAGAATAAACCACCTACGCTAGTCAGCTGCTCAGGTTCTTGGGAAAATATTCTGTCGTATTTGATTTTTAAGTCATTTTCTAGTAGCTTTACTATGTGCCACTTCAACTGGTACACATTTTTTTTTATATTAACACTCATTTTTCACATGGACATATATGTTATGTGTAATGACCATTCTGTGCATTAATGACAAGGCATGCATTTCTAGCAAATTACCATGGCTATTTATTATTATATTGTACGAAAAATAATTATATTGCTCATCAACGACTCTACTGAAAAACAAAAACTTGCTAAGTTTACTAATTTGGTACGCTAGTAACGGATCATTCTTCTCATAAATAATATTTTATTCTTTGTTTGTCTTGGTTAATACTTATTTTTTTGGTTAAAGATGAACATTTTTGGCAGGCAAATCCAAGAGGTGGTGAGTCTCGAATACTGGTATAATTTTAAAATGAAAGTTTCAATGTGATACGGAATTTTTAGAATTATATCAAAGTGGATGCATTTTCTAATAAGGAACACTAACTTCTAAGGTCCAGCTAAACGTGAAAAACATGTTTGAGCCTTGAATTGAATTTCGATTTTTTTATTTTTGTGTCATGGAAACAAGAGGCTCGAGTTGGTTCGTATTTCTAAATGTGTGTGTTTTGTCAAATGAAAACTGCCAGAAGGATATAAAAATAAAGTAGTTGATTATGATGTATTACGTTTAATATTGTAAAAGAGATATTCCTCCCATTAATGGAGTTGGAGTTGAAGAACTCCTGACAGCTTTAACGTGGTCTGCAATGCATGCCTAGTAGTTCTAGTTGTGAGACGATTCCATAATTTATGATATATACCTAATAACTGATCTTCTACCATTTATGAGACCTAGTAGTACGTTGGCTTTGCTAAAACTAGTGTACAAGTAAAAATTCTAACTCTATTTTCCCGTTGTTCTCCACTCATTGAAAATTTATTTGTTGATTATTTGTATGTCAATATTTACTCAGACTATTATAGTCCCAAAATAAACTACATTTATAATTATATGGATTTTATATTTTATTTTGTATTTAGTCATAAAAATAATAAGTTGTTAATATAATATTAGTGATATGATAATTGAATAAAGTTGATAAATACTAGTGAAGGTGGAGGGCGACAGGGTTTACATATAGGGTGAAACTGTGGAACAGTTTCTGCTCAAGGCCCTTTTTGTTTTGATTTAGGATATTGAAGATCCTTCATGCTTTCACATGTATTCGTCTTAACCTACTCCCGCCTAATTTGGGATAAAACGAATTGTTGAGTCAGGATATTAAAGATTTGCTAAATCTATCCGCATTTTCAAGATCAGTTTCTTTAAAAAAGATAGGAAGTAAAATTAATTTTCTACTCTCAGTTTTTTTTGAGAATTTTCAAATTTATATTAAAGAAACCAAACATATTTAGGAAACTGATATTTCCACGACTTCTAGGGTTGAAAACAATTCATATATTCCCGCTAACATTTTTTTTGAAACATGAGAAATATGCCATATTGAGGGAATTTTTATTCGGTCTTTATTAGCGCACACAAAAATGCAAACCTCAAGGTTTGTTAAAAAAAAAAAATCATATATCCAGATTCCGAGTTTATGTTGAATTTTTTATTAACTTAAAATTTCAAAGTCAAATATTATAATAATGTATATAGTATTGTTTTTTGACTTGGTCATTTGATAAGTTTTGAAAGCCTACCAAGTCGGTCTTCTAAAGTCTTAATGGTTCAAAGTTGGTCGAGAGATAATTTTGGAGTTAGTTTTTTCACTTTAGTTGTCCATCTTTTACTAGCCGTTGCAACTGTCCTGTATTTACCAATGTTTACTTGAGAGCGCAGTACACAAGAAAAATATTCTTCACAAGCATCCAGTTTCTCCATAATTGTTTCCTGCTATTAGCTCCGTAAGAATACTCTCTCGGGTCCTTTTATTTTATTTTTACTTTTTTGAAATCAGGAAATAATATTCAATTAAAGAAATAACAAATCAAAAGACAAAACAAGGCTGATGGAGGAGATTCCTCCAGCCAGTGCAAATCCTCAACTAAATTATGTCTAGCATATTGAGTCAACACATGAACTACCATATTCCCACCTCTTTTAATATAGCAAACAAAAGATCATTACAGATCCCTTATGAAATGACAAATATCAGCCACCACATTACCAAAGTAGGAAGAATTTTTTTTCAGATGAAGAGATGTTTGCAAAACCCTGCTATTATCCCCTCAATAATCAACCTTGAAAAACCAGTATCGACAGCAAATTCTAAAACTCTACGGCACGCAAGTAACTCAGCTTTTTCACTGTTGAACACCATCGGTCCACTAGCAGTCATCGCAGCCATAACTTCTCCCTTATCATTGCGAATAATTGCACAATATCCAATTTTTTTTAAATCCAAAAAAATTGCGGCATCAAAATTAAGTTTGTACTTCTCAGATGTTGGTGGTCGCCAAACCTCTCCACATGGTTGCTACCTCAATAGAACATTCAACTGATTTTGGGCCCATTTGTAATCTGCAATACATTCCTCAACTCTCTTGTTTAAAATATTCGGATGCTTCATGTTTCCTCCATGTAAGAAGATGTTTCGCTAATTCCAAATAAATCATGATTGGGTCCAAAACAACTCCATTTCTTCTCCAGTCAGTCGTTCCATAAAATCCTCCATCAATTCCATAATATCGAGTTGTCCATGCATACTTTTCTACAGTTTACGAACACTTCCAGCCCAAATGTCTTGAGCTGCCACACAATCCCATAGAGCATGGATGGTCCTTTTATTTTCAACTCTTTCTTTTAATACACATACTATTATATATAATTATATATATAAATATTTTTTAGAGTTTCCTGCGATCAAGAGAAGCAACAAAGTTGTTCCTGTCACCTCCATTGTTGAGTGCACGACAGTAGAGAAGAAACTGATGAATCCGGGGTAGCCGTTGAGACCTTTATGCATCATTGAGGGGCGGAAATCTATCCTAATTAAGGACGGTGCCTAGGCGCGCCTCACATTTCTTTTAATAATTCTTTCTTATTTGTGTCTTTATTTTCAGCATAGTAGAGTTCATATTTGTATCCTTTTTTTCAACAGTTTATACTAGTAAGGCAGGCTAGGCATCCATCGATATACAGGCTTTCACTACGATTCAAGTTTTGAGGCATTTATTGATTCAAGAAAGGTATAAATGTAAAGAATATATTAATGAAAGAAAAAGAATTAGGTCAGTTAACAGAAATCACCTACAAATTAAGTACTGGAGCAACCAAGATCAAAATCCATGTTATAATCATATTCGATTGTGGGAATGACAGAAGCCACAAATTTCAAGAATAAGAAGAGGCACCTAAAAAGGTCGGTGCATTGGATTGATAATTAAACAGAGAAAGCAAACAAGACTTAGAGAACAAAAACACAACGCATCAACAATGATGAAAACTAAGTATAAAATGCTCCATGGATTTGCATAAAATTGCAACAATATCTCTCAATAAAGTGTATTATAGTATTAGTGACCAATACTACAACAGTATTCAGTACCACAATAGCATACTTGAACTATTAACTTCAACTAATATAGGCCTGCGGCCGGCAAACCACTTCAAGAAAATGATTATTTCTTCGAGAGAGAAATCACAGCACCTAACATATTAAGAAGAGGGTATTTTGTGCAACTCTTTACGACAATTTCACCCTATCTTGATTTTGGTTGGGTTGGGATGACTACAATCGGGTTTTCCAGAACTACATCTTTATTACTCCAGTCCAATAGAAACAACAGTGCTCAGAACCACAACATACCTGAACTATTAACTTTAACTAAAATAGACCTGCAGCCGACAAACCACTTCAAGAAAAAATAATTATTTCTTCGAGAGAGAAAACACGGCGCCTAATATATTAAGAAGAGGGTATCTAATTGTGCAACTCTTTACCACAGTTTTACCCTATCTTGATTTGGGTTGGGTTGGGTTGGGTTGACTACAATCACGCTTTCCAGAACTACATCTTTATTACTCCAGCACAATAGAAATCAAATTGCTCTGATGAAGCAGTTATAAAAGATGTGATCACTTGAGAAGAAAAAAAAAGGTAGTAGTTATGAGAGAAGGAAAGAGGATGAACCGATAAACACAGTTACTAAGATCACGTACTATTTACTAGGGTGGGTCGGTTATTATGTTTATCCAAATAATTTCTTTTTCAGTCAGTTATGTTGATCCAAAAAATTTCGTTTTAAAGAGTAACTAGTTTTATTTTTTTACCTAAATGTAACCCAAGTGCATCAAAATAACCGTAAAATAAACCAAAGGCTTTATAATAAGAGATATAATCTAATCACGAAACAATTCACAGTTGCCGGAATCTAAGAACAAATGTGCCCACCAAAATGGCAAAAAATATAACCTACAACACAACTGTGAAAATTTAAGCTTTTTAGTAATGCGATAAACAGGATCTTGTCCTGATAATTAAGGAGGACTATTTGAAAAAAACCTTGTGAATCTGAAGCAAAACTCATTGAATTACCTCAAAGAGAGAGAGAGTAGATTTTTGGCAGGCAAATGAATAGGAATTTGATTCAAATGGGTGGGACCAAATGTCTCCAATTAACAACTATGTTGACTTTGTAAATGCCCGTTACCGAACTCGATGAACGAGATAACGACTACAGAAAAGAAGCTCCAGTCCATAAGTTGAAGATGGATTTCCCCTCACAAGACGTCATGTCCAAATCTAAGATGGGAATCAACTAAGCATTAGCATAAAAAGAAGTTAGTCTACTCTTATAAGTTAGTCTACTATGTTAACATTATATGTAATGACCCGAGTTTACTATTCCCACGTGGATTGCTAATATATTCTTTGTCCCACATCACCTAATTGGAAACCTTATTCTCTATCTCACTCCATAATTTCTCATATAATCCTCAAACAACACAAATATTTTTACCTTATTCTATCTCCAAATTCTAAATTACTCCTCAAACACCACAAAGATTTTCACCTTATTCTATCTCCAAAATCTTAAATTTAGTCAAGACTATACCCACAGTTAACTCCCAAAATCACTCCCCAGGGAATGTGTAGGTTTTGCAACCCAACACACTACGAGGGGCCACCGCTCTGATACCATCTCTGTAACACCCCGAACCCGCTACATGTCCGAAGTGTCATACGCCGCAAGCCCGAAGACCCGCAAGGCAACAATATCAACAGCGCAGCCCAAAAACAACACAACGATACTAGACTTAAAAATTCAACAATCTTTTATTATTAAATTTACAAAAGAGTTCAAGAACTAAATATTGAAAACACAACTTCGGAGACGCAGCTCCCTTAAATAAAAGTCTTATCAAATTCAAAATATTAATAACGCCATAACTAAAAGGACTTCAGTCATCCACAAAAGCATCCACATTGTTCAACTCTTAACAATAGACCCTGTAAAAGTTAATGAAAGGGTGAACGGTGAAACCCAACAAGTAACAATCTTCACTATTTAGGTGGATCAAGTACTATTTGCAAAACACTTTTTCGAAATACCTTTTGTTCAATAACAGTAATAAATATACTTTTTGAAATAACATTTTCTTGTTCAATAACAATAGTCAATATTTACTTTCAAAACCAAAATCAATAATTACAAAACACAATTCAAAGACAAATTTCGATAAGCTCAATATATTCGATCAACAATTTCGATAAGTTCAATATATTCGATGTATCTTTTAATCCACAGAACGACTAAGGTTACAGCAGCCCTGTAACACGACCTTTATGTTCGATAATGTTATTATTTTTGTAGTTTCAGTTATTATTTTGTATTTAGATTATTAATAAATAGTTTTAGATTAGTATTATTGGCTTTAATTATTATTTTGTATTTATATTATTAGTTAATAGTTTTAGATTAACATTATTAGTTTTAATTATTATTGCAATTTAGATTATTGCTTTGGCATAATAGTAATATTTGTTTGAAAATGGATTAAATATTGAAAGAATATTTTTGTAAATATACTTATAGTTATTTTGAAAATAAAATAAAATAAGAAAGCTGTTAAATAATAGAATTGTCCTAATGACATTTATTTGTTCTAAATTTATATTTAGGAATCGTTCGACTATTAATTTTGTGTTCAGCAATATCGAGGTAAGTAACTTTCTGAGCTGTTTAGTATTTATGAACTGTATAGTGTAAGTGACCTTTTGAACTATTTAGTATTTTGAAATTATCGTTTATAATTATGTATACTTTAGAAATTATTCGGATGCCTAAATGTATTGTTTCAAAAATTGTTATATTTTATTTAAGGCTTTCATTTGAATGAAAATGTTACACTTGCATTTTGTTAAAAACCCGGATCAAGTATTAAAATAGATTTTTGATTTAGAAAATGAGATTATGTGATTTTGAACTGTGAAATAAATATAATTTTGAATATCGAAAATATTGAGAAATTAATTTTAGAAACCTCAGTCCGACTATATATTGAATCCGTTAGTGTTTACGCTAGTTCCGGAATAATTTAGGACCTACTAAAGCGCACACTTTTAGATACCCTTCGGGGGCGCTCTTCGGGGTGCGTGCATGAGAAGATACCTTAGTAGGGGGCGTATCATTGTCATTATCGAACATAAGGACCGTGTTACAGGGCTGCTGTGACCTTAGTCGCAAGGGCCGTGGATTAAAAGATGCATCGAATATATTGAACATATCGAAATCGTTTATTGAACATATTGAAATCGTTTTCGAATTGTGTTTTATAATTATTGATTTTGGTTTTGAATGTATATATCGACTATTATTATCGAACAAGAAAAGATTATTTTCAACAAGTATGTTTACTATTGTTATTGAACAAAAAGTTATTTCGAAAAAGTTTTGTAAACTGTACTTGATTCACCTAAATAGTAAAGATTGTTAGTTGCTGAGCTTTACCGCTCACCCTTATATTAATTTTTACAGGAAACATTGTTTAGAGCCGAGCATTGTTGATACTTTTATGGATGACCAGAAGATATTTAGTTTAAGAAGTTTATGAATATTTTTGAATTATGATAAGACATTTGTTTAATGGAGCTGTGTCTCCAAAGTTATATTTTCAGTATTTAATTATTGAACCTTAGTGTAATTTTGATAATGAAAGATTGTTTGGTTTCAAGATAGTTTCATTATTATGTTTTCGTTTGGGCTGCGCTATTGATATTGTTGTCTTATAAGCCTTCGGGCTTGCCGCGTGTGACACTTTAAATATGTAGCTGGTTCGGGGTGTTACATTATATATCAAAATATACAAAAGGCAAGATGATGATGATGATAATAATAATATTGAAAAAAGAAAATAATTACACCACTACATTGTCAAAAAAAGTATGACACTTAACCCTAATAAGTTCTGGCTTAAATTCTTAGAATAACTAAATAAGTATAAATTCAGTAATTGTAATTAGGGCAAAAAGAACATTAGAACTAGGGCTGTAAATGGTAACAAAAAAATTCGTATCCGTTTGCATCCATATTCGAAAAAATACGGATATTATTTGCATTCGGAAAAAAATGGATATATCCGTATTCGGTTTAAAGATATTCGCAAATAAAAGGATACGAATACGGATATAGGCTTATTCGTATTCGTTTAACATCTGTCCGTAAATATATCCGGCGGTAGCGGATATCCGGAATCCGATATCCGAATTTGAATTCGTATCCGAATAACTTATATATATATATATATAAATAAGGAAAATAATTTTTTAAAAATAGTCTTCCTTATATAATAATTAGTTTTCACTATTATATGAAAATTATTTTTAAAATATGTCATTTCACTTCTAAAAAGTAGGAAATAACACTTTTATTATAATATTAATATATTGATTTAAGTATAGTTAATGAGTTTGTACTATTATAAAGTTAAAATATCTAAAATATATCATTTAACAAGTGTTACAATATAACTTTTAGATCATTTAACAAGTGTTATAAATGTTATAAATATAATTTAAATGTTATAATTATAGTCTATAGATTATAAATATTCATACACACGACAGTATTACTCCAAATTAACACATAAAATGGACATCTACTTATTAATTGACATCTAAACATTAATAAGTAGAGCTTTCATTTTGAATTTAAGATTTCAAAAATAATGAAAACTTATTTAAATTATAATTTAGAGCACTAATTATTGTATTTATTAAAAATAAATAAATTAACATTCATTCAATGAACTATACTTTAAAATTTATTACTTTTTTCCTTTATCCTAATTATATATAGTGTTACAATATATCTAAAATGCATCATTTAACAAGTGTTATAAATATCATTTAAATGTTATAATTATAGATTATAAATATTCCTACACACTATAGTATTACTCCAAATTAACACATAAAATGAACATCTACTTATTAATGAATATCTAAACATTAATAAGTAGAACAGTCATTTTTGAATGTTGGATTTTAAAAATAATGAAAACTTATTTAAATCGTAATTTAAATGAATGATTATTTTATTTATTAAAAATAAATAAATTAACATTCATTCATTAATGAACTTTACTTTAAAACTCATTATTTCCCCCCTTATTCTAGTTATATATAGTGTTACAATATATCTAAAATGTATCATTTAACAAGTGTTATAAATATAATTTAAATGTTATAATTATAGATTATAAATATTCATATACACTACAATATTACTCCAAATTAACACACAAAATGGACATCTACTTATTAATGGACATCTAAACATTAATAAGAAGATCATTCATTTTGAATTTAGGATTTTAAAAATAATGAAAACTTATTTGAATTGTAATTTAGAGCATTGATTATTGTATTTATTAAAAATAAATAAATAACATTCATTCATTAATATGTATGGTTTAAACTTTAAATTGTGATTGGTTATGAGTAATTATTCAAATTTTTTCTTTATTTTTTATAAATAATTTGAATGAATTTTATATTAGGTGATTGATAAACGTATTCGGATATCCGGATATCCGAATAATCTGTTTATTTGAATAAAATAAACGTAAACGAATATTATCCGTATTCGAATATTATTTATCGGATACGGATATGATTTTTAAAATTCGCCGGATACCGGATACGAATCCGGATAACGAATTAATTTTTCGAAAACGGATACTGCTATATCTGTATCCGTTTATATCCGTTTACACCCCTAATTAGAACATGATGCTTTCAATATATTATTGTCAACTCTCACTCTCTCTCTCTCTCTCTCTCTCTCTATATATATATATATATATATATATAATTCATCTTCAACAAGTAAACTTATTGTTCAATCTCTGAGTCCAACTTTAACCTTCTTCAATGTATTCTTTGGGCAATCTTCAAATCACCGTTTCTAATTGTTGAGCTGCATTCTTAAATCAAGGTTTTGACCAATAACATATTTATTCAATTCATATAGATTCAAAGCAGGTTAGATTGTATAGGTAAGTTTCATACTACTATACTAGTGTTTTTTCCTGTTTAGTCTTCCAAAAAGGAAACTTAAGACTTACAGTAAGAGATGTAAGACTCCCTTTGTCATAAAATCACCAAATTACAATAATTTAGCTTGTCCCAACTCTCAAGGATAAAGGTCTCAGTTGCTTACTAAATCCTACTTGAATCTCTGGAATCTCCTCTCTCTCTCTCTCTCTCTCTCTCTCACACACACACACACACACACATAATTATAACAGTATATGTATAATAGTAGAACTACAATATACTACAAATTCGAAAATGTATTGTAACTTTTTACTCATAGTACACATTATCAAGCACATGATGGTAGTCTGCACTCCAACTAGTCTGGGATAAAAGAATTGGAAGTTTAGCACTAATTCAAAGAAATTGCTTCTAAAAGAACTAAGTTTGACACTCAGTAGACAAACATACCTCAGCATGGACAGTACAGCCTATTTCTCTTTCAGCAATCTCTACAAATAGCAATAATTAGTCGATATGTAAGCTTCTAGGCCATATAAAAAATGAAAACAGACTACGCATGAGATGACAACTAAGATATTTTAAATTACATAAAAAATGTTAACATGTAAATGAAACTAAAAATAGATAGATCAGATCCCAAATAGGATGCGTTTGAGATGGTAGCAACAGCCACGACAACACTTCAGCCACATCAATCTTCAAGCGCATAGGATGGCAGCTGTTTCAAACACGTGAATCCAAATATCCAACCAAACTGAAATCCAAACAACTTCCACATTGTACAAATACAATCCACAAAGTTTCAAACAACACATCCATGACAGAAATCAAAGTTTCAAACAACTCCCACAATCCACAAAATACAATCCTAATTTAAAATAAAGGAAATACATAAAATAGCAAAACGAAGTCCAAGGTGCCTCCAATGATCCAGTGGCGGATCCAGGTTTGGCGGCGGGGGAGGGGGGGGGGGCAATTGCCCCCTCTGAGTTTTCAGGGTCAAAAAGAAAGAGGAGTTGTATTCAGGGGCGGATCCAGGATTACAACTCAGCACGGACGGATTTTAACTATTTTTTTAAAAAAAATTAAATAGAAAAAGTTGAACTAATCATAATATTAATTAATCATAATGTTTACAAATTATAATGCTATCCTCCTATTCTCCATAGCTTGAAAATGTTCTAAGATAGCTTTATTATCAATAGTTTTAATTACATCATTTTCAATGTAAGGAACTAAACAATTACTCAACTATTTATAGCCCATTTGATTTCAGAGAGTGATTTTAACAATATTCATCGCTAACTAGTGTGGCCAGACCAAAACCAAAAACAACGTTGACTGCCTGACCGCGACTTGGACTAGCGGCCAGGCCAAAAAAAATTAAAAAAAACATCCTCTTAGCTATTAGATCCTGCAATGAACGGTAGGAGATAAACTTACTGAAATAGTGTCCTTAACTAATGTGAGTTGGGGATTAGCATATATATATATATATATATATATATATATAATAAATAATCGAAAACTTGGAGTTGGCTAGATTTGATTAGAGGTCTATTTTTGTGTTAATAATATTTTGGTGACTAAAAAAATGGATACAAAATAAAATTATTGTTGGTTAGGGGCGTTGGTCCATCACTGTATTATAAAGTACCAATGAATTATCATACAATGTACTATATTCGTTTTAAATTATATGATCAGTATTGATTTTTAAAAATTAATTTGACACATTTTTAAATTCAAAATTAAGATGATTGATTAAAAATTATAAAATAATAAATTTAATCATGAAATAATAAATCTTATAATGAGTAATATTTTTTAGATAGTTTACAATAATCCTCATTGTATTGACTAATATTTAAAAAAATTATGTTAATTATGAATTTAAATTTTTTTAAAGCTGAGTTTAAAAAATCAATAATAATTAAATAATATGAAACTGAGAGTATTATTTTGTATATCTGTTTAGTTACCATAACATTATTTGTTTTTGTAAGAGTAGTACCGAGTCCATTACTCCCTCTTAGAAAAAGATTATTTTTGTTAACTTTTTTTTTGTTCCCTCCAAGTTTTACTCTTCTATTAATCTGTCTACTTGAGTTTATAAACTTACATAACTGCCCTTATAACTATAAAAAATAAAATCTAGCATAAGCAGCTGCTTATGCTGCCACTTAACAGATCCGCTACTAGTTGTATTGTATGTGTGATTGGAGGAGAGAGGAGCAATTATTGCACAAAAGGAAGGAGAGATGAACAATTATCTACCTGTTTTTCCACTACTATTTTCATTATTATTTATTATTAATAATTTATATATTAGATGGAACTCAACTATGAGTGAACTGGCACGTTTTAAGACGCTACTTAATTTACCTTCATTATAGATACCTAGCTATATACATAGATAACTCGTTGTGCTTTGAATGGTATCCATACCTATTTTTCATTTCCAAAAAGAATTATGGCTTTCACCTTCTTATCACCGTACGTAATAAACTTTATAATGCTTAAAATTGAAAAATTCATTACTAATAAAAAATTTGAATGCAAATGTCCTCTCATACACTAGCTCTGACATTTGAAAATATAAATCTAGTTTGATTTTTTAAAATTAATACAAAATATTTTTAAATTCAAAATTATTCTAATTTATTTTATTTTTGACATAATATATATCTTGTAATTAGTAGTAATTTTTAGAAGAAGTCACACTAGTTTTAAATTTAAAAATATTGTAAATTGATTGTAAAAAAATAATTCTAAATTTTGAAAAGGAAAAAAGTGAGTGTGTGTATATATATATATATATATGATCAGATCATTCATAAATAAAGCCTATTGAGCTGAATATGAGGCCATGACAACCGATAGGTTTTCGGACTACTCCTATTATATATCAGTCTATTATGTAAATGTGCAAAGCCATTAATTCAATAAAGAATAGCAATGGGAAACACATAGTCAAAATTTTGCACTATCAATAAAGCCCACCTAATATTCAACATATATGAGGAGGAAATTTCGGAGTGAATCAGTTTTCAATGCATAAACATCATTAGCAACGATACTCTGCTCCTTTTTTCTCTCTCTTCTCGCGTGTTTTCTCTCTCTCAGAAGAAACACGCAGTATCAATGTATCGTCTAGTAGAGGAGTGATGAGGAGTTCCTCACCTAATTAACGCCTATGTACGTCTAGCAGCAATGGTGGCGGCTCCACCGTATTTGTATAGACGCTTACTTCAACTCTATCTTCAAGAACAAAAGTCATTTTTTGAAAAAGGTACGTTCTAATAGATAACACTCATATATTATTCTATATCTATATTTACCTGTATAATTGATGCGTTAAGTAGTTTCACAAATTTAGTAATTATTTTGAGATTTTTTGTAATTTTTTGCCTTTTTTTTTTTTTTTTGTAATTGTTTGTGAATTTTTGCCTCCACTAACTCGATTTGCCCCCATTGACTTAAGAGGCTGGATCCGCCTGCTACTCCAATCTGAGATCTTCTGCACTAGTACGGCAGCTGGATCACTGCATATCACCGTATATCTCTGGTTCGAATTAAAACAAAAGGAGATTTTAACATAAATGAATCTATAAAAGTTCAAACATTTAAAAGTCACAAATTTACAATAGAAACATATACTCATACCAATAGCGTTTCGAAGTGACCCTCACTTGTATGCTGTTTATTAGTTTTTTCCAATTTACCATGGAGTTCAACACCAAGGATATATCTGCTTTAAACTCCGTGTCTGTGTCCTTGCATTTTAAATGTGCACAAACTATGAGCTTGGACTTGACTGGAATGGCTACTACGGATCTGGGCAATGGAATTGGCTGCCCATCTACTAGTTCTACGCTTTGACTCGAGTCCTCCTTGAGGAAGAGAAAACTCTCACAAAGAGGATCAACAATCATGTCATTTTTAGCGGTGATCGATCCATAAATGCCTTTTATCTTTTCATCTATCAGACTAACCTCTATATCAGTTTGCATGGCTTCATTGAAGAGGCTGGATCTGCCTGCTACTCCAATTTGAGATCTTCTGCACTAGTACGGCAGCTGGATCACTGCATATCACCGTACATCTCTGGTTCGAATTAAAACAAAAGGAGATTTTAACATAAATGAATCTATAAAAGTTCAAACATTTAAAAGTCACAAATTTACAATAGAAACATATACTCATACCAATAGCGTTTCGAAGTGACCCTCACTTGTATGCTGTTTATTAGTTTTTTCCAATTTACCATGGAGTTCAACACCAAGGATATATCTGCTTTAAACTCCGTGTCTATGTCCTTGCATTTTAAATGTGCACAAACTATGAGCTTGGACTTGACTGGAATGGCTATTACCGATCTGGGCAATGGAATTGGCTGCCCATCTACTAGTTCTACGCTTTGACTCGAGTCCTCCTTGAGGAAGAGAAAACTCTCACAAAGAGGATCAACAATCATGTCATTTTTAGCGGTGATCGATCCATAAATGCCTTTTATCTTTTCATCTATCAGACTAACCTCTATATCAGTTTGCATGGCTTCATTGAAGAAGGTGTACATCACTGTTTCACACACTTGTCCATCCTCGCCCTTAAGTTCCTCATATAAGGGAATGTCAAATAAATGTATGTGAGAAATAGTTAAAAGAAATCGCCTCGGAATGTAATGGGAAAAAGTAGCCATAATCGTCAAAGCAGTCCTTGCAGTTTGTGATGCATTTGGATTGGTGTTCGGAGGGGTTGGTGAGATTCAGATCCCAAAAGACAGCGAGACCATTATCGATCGAAATAGCAGCACAATTGAGGCCAGTCAGTAACAAATCACCCCATCCTTAATATATTTTGAGTGCTCTCATGTAGATGTATTGATGAGTATTTGAATTATCATTGATCAAGATTTTACCAGATAGGTTGCCTCCTCTTTGGATCCTCACCCGAAACACCTCCATCAGCATATCTCCGTGATCTGGATCCGCAAATAATCTCCGAACAAAGGAGCTCTCCTGGACATCGGAGACCTTCTTGTCGTCGTCACGATGGCGCTTCGTCCGAAAATTTATGTCAATCTCCGGATCTGATTTTATATATATATATGTGTGTGTGTGTGTGTGTGTGTGTGTGTGTGTGTGTGAATAACAACCTATCTTTTGATTTTACCTATCTTGATTTTGGCTGGGTTGGGTAAATCAGGTTTCTCAGAATTACAACGTTATTACTGTAGCCCAATCTTCAATCTTTTACACTATGTTTTTTAGTTTTAAAATGGACAAAAAAGAAAAAAAAATGGTTGAAAAACTTAAGTTGTGTTTTTGAGATTTTTAATAAATGAAAAAAAAAATAGATAGAAAATTTGGTCACTTTTCCTGCCAAAATTTTTCATCCAAAATTGGCATGATTTGGACAGAAAAGAAAATCAGATAAGTAATATTTTCATAATTCCTATATTATCCTCAATTTACAATATAACAATTTTTTTAATTACAACTCATATCCCTAATTTATATTTTTTCTACTGCATCTTACTGTTTATGTGCTTAATAAGAAACTCAGGCTTCTTCCAAGAAATCTGATGCCATCAAACTTGCGAGATTTAGCAATTTGCTCTGCAATTACAGTTGAAGGCTTTGGTGTCGAAATAGGCCGTTTCTGTGGTCCTATTAAACCATTTATCTTGTGATCCTTACCATCGACCTTAAGATTGTAATCTACCCCCTATCTATAAGGGCTAAATGGGGTAGAGGTTTGGGAAGGTTCCAATTTCTTTCCATTCTCTGACAACGAATGAGAAGTGAGCTTTGGCATTTTCTCTAGCCTAAATGCATGTTTGTTAGGAAATTCCAAAAACAATCAATAGAAGTCGGCTTAAAAAGTAACTAAAAAAAATTGAATCAGGTTGCACAAGCAATGTGTGAAATTTGTAAGTTCATGGGGACCAAGGAAACACCTTTTAAGAATGTTTTCATTTGGGATTATGCTAACAAAACTCCTACAACCACCCTTGGTGAGGGAAATAATACTGGGTAGTTCAAAATAATTAGTAAAAGGGTAAATTTATAAAAGTAATTTTTTTCTTTTCTTTTCATTAGATCTCACAAACACAAGAAAAGAAAATTTAAAATTTGTATTTTTTTTCTATTAAAAACTCATAAACAACACAAAGAATTTTTTTATATTTTATATTTTTTTTCTTTTCTGTTCTAATTTAAGTTTTTTATTCTTTTTTTTTTCGTCCCAAACTCAAAAACAGAGTGTTAGTCTTACACTCTTATTACTTGTCAGGTTTGGAAGAAAAGGTAAATAGTAATAATTAAATATATATTTATAATTAAATATATATTAATAGTATTTCATGTTTTCTCCTAAAATAGTAAATTATTTGTTTACATGTGATGACATAAAATAAAATTTAGTTTTACTCATTGACTCCTAAATTAGTCAAATTAACTTATAAGTCATTTTGCACTATTTAAGTAGTTGGTAATAACTTATTTTTTGATTTATAAGTCATTATTAATAAGCAAGAATTTCTAGCTTATTTAGGAATGATTTATAAGTTATTCCTAATAAGTTTGTTTGACCAAATATAATGTCAATTTTGCCCCTCATCTATTTTACTAAATTATATCTTTATCCTTCCAACCTAATATTTAGTTTCTTCTCCAACACAAATAAACGTGCAATAAAAAATGGTAAGACAAAAATATCGTCACCCATGTTGAACCTCGGATCCGGTTCAACACGAGTACAACCTTTTTCTTATTGTTCATGAATTACAACAATATTATAATCGGTAAATAACCATTTATTTACAATTTTACAACATCTCTTTCTATTCCAGAATCGAAATCTTTATACATTCCTAGTATGTCTTAATATCATACATGATACGACATTCTATTACAATCAACTGGTGTATTTAACACTCATATAACATACCAACTAAAGTCTTATACTACACAATCATTTACCTGTCCAATTCAGACTAATATCTACAACAAATATTGAGATCTTCAGTAAAAGTAATATGTTTTTCTGTTCCTTGATCTTTATCGAGAACTTCAAATGATTTGCACTATCTGGAAATGTTGGTTTAGACAAGAGTGAGCACGACGGCTCAGCAAGTCTAACAGATAGCACATAACACATAGTTCATGTTTATACATGCTTCTCATGCTTCATGCATTACATTATATGAGTGCATCATGCTTCTCATGCTTTGCATTTATTCATGCAACATATTATTCATGCATTGAAATGAATACATGATATACAGTTTAACTTATTCAATTAATTCAGGCTTTCCATCATATAGAATCAACACACCTCATATGGTTTCACAAAAACATATTTAATTCAAATTCTCACATGCTTCAAGTGCACACACAACAGTTATACACATAGCAACAATATCTGAAAAACTTGCCTGGTTCGCTTCTACCAGTTATGCTTATTTGCGTCTTTCCTTCAATCTACAATTTATATAGGAAATTGACATAATCATTAGATGCAATGACTATTACTTAGCCTTTATATAAGACTCTAACTTTAATTTATTAACTCTTAAGATATCCGACAAACGAACCCTTAAGTTCCGGACAAAACCCTAGCCCAACCCCAGTTGGACATGTCGGGTATGCTCATCTAACTTATACATTCACTACACGTTCATCGTACGACCTACTTTGAATAAGTTGTCTAAATTAATCACAATGGACTATTTATATCTGTTTAATTTAATTAAACATTCTTTTTTTTCATAACTTAATGATTCAGACATTTAATAATGTACCAAATATCTCAAAATATTATCTACCTTTGATAACATACAACTATATTCAAATATTATTAACCATTTAATAATATTTTAAATCTCTTACTAATATTATTATTCATTTAATAATATTTTAGTCATTTATTAATATTATCAACCATTTAATAATATTTTAATCACTTATTAATATTATTAACCATTTAATAATATTTTAATAACCCATTAATATTATTAATTATTTAATAATATTTTAATCACAAATTAATATTATTAACCATTTAATAATATTTTAATCACTTATTAATATTATTAACCATTTAAAAATATTTTAATCACATATTAATATTATTAACCATTTAATAATATTTTAATCACACATTAATATTATTAACCATTTAATAATATTTTAATATTATTATCCATTTAATAATATTTTAATCACTTATTAATATTATTATCCATTTAATAATATTTTAATCACTCATTAATATTATTAACCATTTAATAATATTTTAATCACACATTAATAGTGTTAACCATTTAATAATATTTTAATCACTTATTAATATTATTATCCATTTAATAATATTTTAATCACTTATTAATATTATTAACCATTTAATAATATTTTAATCACACATTAATATTATTAACCATTTAATAATATTTTAATCACTTATTAATATTATTAACCATTTAATAATATTTTATTCATTATCTAATATTATTAATTATTTAATAATATTTTATTTATTATATAATATTATTACTCTTTTAATAATATTCTAATCACTTATTAATAAACTTCATATATTGGTTTATTATACAAACACATTCATTTTACACTTATATGAACTTAATTTTTCATAAGAACCCGACCCGGACCGACCCGACCCGACCCGGACAATAAAACAACACAAAAACAATCTGATGGAGTAGGGCGGCCGCCCCGTAAAGTAGCGAGGCCGCCCCGTTCATGCAACAAATTTTTATTGGTTGGACTGTCCGACCCTCCGACAGCCATAATTTCTTCATTTTAAAATATTTTGGGGTGATTCTTGAGTCCATTTTCATCAGAATTTCCCTTTCTACAATTTCTCTTTATATCACAAATCCAGATTCCGAACGGAAATGGACTAAAAATGGCTCACAAGGACAAAGTGAAAACTAACATCACAAATCCTTGGTTTTAATAGTTCAAACTTAAATAAAATAAACTCTACACATCCAAATGACATCAACTTAGTGTTGTTGTCTTCCTAACTTCTTGTTTACAACATTTCATGGTTCAATCATATTTTTAAAAATATTTTGACAAGAAATTTAAAGATCAAACCACTTTGGGTTTTACCGGTAACACAATATGGAATTTTCTTCCATTTATTTGCTTACCACACATACCAATACTTGTTTTAAACATACTAAACCATGAATCTACCTATATATCATAGATTTAGACTTCTAGATCATCAAAATAACTTTTGATCAATTAAAAAATATATTTTAACCGTTTAAAATTTATATAAACTATAAAAATGCACTAAGGAAGAGTTAGAACACTTTTCAACCTTCATAGTTCCCTTTATGGAGATCTTCTTCTTGCTAGGTCTCTTCCTCCTTCTTGAGTGAACCATTAGCACACTAGCTCACAAGCTCTCTAACTTTTTCTCTTAAAGAAGCTCTCTTTTCTCTCTGGAACCTTTCTCTCTATGATACTTGATCTACTAACAAATAAGCCAACTCTAGCTTTCTCTTACTACTCTTATATTTATAGACTACCAAAATTGATACTTACAATTATTGTAAGTCTATAATATCACCAATACATGCTAAGCTATCCTTGACCCTTGATTGACATGTTGCTTGAACATTAATTTGGAGATAGAGTGAAGCATTGCATGGAGTGTTATTTACTCAAGCAAAAACCAACAAGGCACCCACAATTGGGGCCCCCCTTTCCCCCGGCCATATGGCCTTTTCCTTGGTCAAATTGATTCAATTTTTCTTCTTTTATATACTTATATACATCTATATATATATATATATATACTCATATATATAAATGTTGACTAACTCTTTGACTTAGTTTGGACTCCACATTGGATCAAATTAATGTTTCTATTGGGCTCATATATTAAATTTGTTTGGGCTCAATTTAATTATTACATTGGGCTATTATCAAATATCCTATGTTACATTTAATTAAAACAAGCATTGGACTTGATTAATTATTACATAGATCAATGTTTAAAATAAATTACATGAACTACTAGGTTAATTAATTTGACCTAGATTAATACCTCATTTGGATTTAAAATATAATCCAATTAGATTTGCTTTAAATAATTCTACCACTTTGGGTTTCATAATTAACTCATCCATAGTTAATTCTCAACACCGCCTTTATTTACCTAGCAATTAACCAATAATTGGTTAATGATCTCTCTTGTTTACCAACTAGGGTTATTCAATTAACCCTACACTAGTTAATTCTCTACACTCAACAATACTTGAATTTATTCTCCCAATATATTGACCAACATTTGACTTTTAAATTTGGACTCAATATGTGGGCTACTAGTTTATTTTGCATTGGGCTCCCTTATTTAATTATTTAGGCAACCCAACACAACTCACACATCTTTATAACTTGGGCTAGGTAATTAATTTAATTGGACTACCACCACATTATATACAATACTTGCCAACATAATTTAATTGGACTTATATTAATTACCTCTTGGACTATTAATCAACATAACATTTGGGCTTATTATTTAATTACCTACTTCATACCAATATTTTCATATGGGGCTAACATCTATAATCCTTTTGGGCTAGTCCACTAGTAGTAATTAAATTACTTGAACTCTATGCCACAACTTAATAATTAAGTTAATTACTTAAGCAATTAACTTCTTAATATTGTCATTCTAGACAAACTTTCTAGTTTTTATATAACTTTAACTTATAACTAATATAATTAACATAATTAATTATATTTCATAATTTTCATTCTTACTTCATATTTAAACTAATTAATTTATTAGTTTTATTGAGTATTAATTTACTCATCTTCTTGTTTGGCTAACAAACACAACTCTAAGAATATATAACTATGTATATATATCCTTATAACCGTCTTCACTTCTCAAATGAATTTATTTCCTTAATAAAGTTTCTATATGCATCATTATAATATTTCCACATTTAATTTCTAATAATTAAATTATGTTAAAAAAAAATGTTTACCCATTTTCTACACATCTTACTTCTCAAATTCTAGGTTTTAAACTATAACCTTTAATTAATATTTAAAAATCTTATTTACAATTCTTGTAAATATCTGGGATATTACAATACGGTAAATAAAATACTGTTGATTATAGACACCAAAGGTACTAGCATTTTGACTGTATAAACGATACTGGATGATTCTTTTTTTATGATAATCTAATATATGATTTAAAACAACATAATGATCAACAGACATAAAATATAAAACATGAGAGAAATACTTACAATACTCGTAGCTTTATTATCTTCAGAATATTGTACAAGAGAGAGAGTGAAACTGAAAATATCAAACTTAGTCTAAAACTTCTACTACCTCAATAAAGGGTGATGAGCTCCCTTAGATAAAAAGAATAAAAGATAATAGAGGGGAAGGTGGCGTGTCCTGAAAGGTAGAGTCGATTGTCCTTCCCTCAATTATGTTTTTCTGGTGGAGTTACTGTTGCTTACTTTAATTAAAGTATATGTATGATTGTCTATCTTTAATAAAGTTGGTGCTGACAGATTTTGTCGCTGGTGCCGACACCTTATCAATTCTTTACTTTAATAAAGTGATGGTTACTGACTCATTATCTGTTTGGTGACTCATCATTGTCTGGTAAGAACTTTAGACTTTTTCTTTTCCTTTTTTGTCTTATCCTATTTTTCCAGATATCATGCTGGTGAGAGAGTCCCAAAAGTCTTTAATGGTGGGTTCCTCAGTAATTATGGGTTCTTCTTCTGATTTTTGGCTTTCGCTTGCAAGGATGTTGAATGCATTATCATCCTGTTCTAAGCTGGCATGGCTATAGCATCATGTAATCTATCTAAAAGATCTTTTTTTATTCAGAATAGGGTATCTGATCCATTTTAAAACAGTATTAAGAGGTTTATAATTAATAACTAATCTAGGCATTCCTCTTTCAATTTCTGCATTTTTATTAACATAAAATGTTGTACAACTCCAAGGGGAGTGACTAGGTCTAATAAGTTGCTTTTGTAATAACATTTCAATTTCTGTTTTACATAATTCTAGATATGCTTTTTTCCATTACGTCTCTATCAACGATTGTGACTGGAAACTCGCCCTCTGGCGCTACCATCCTTCCCCTCAGGTCTATTCTCACTCCAATTTAGTATACATATGCTTAAAGTAGAGCAATATCTGTTTATGTGTTAAGTTTATGTGTTAAGGGCCTGTTCTGTAATGACTTATAAGTTGGTCAAACCAATTTATAAATCAGTTGGCTAAAAAACTTGTTTGGCAATTTTTTTTTTTTTTACTTATAAATTAAGTTAGAAGTCAAAAAAATAAGTACATTTTATAACTTATTTTAACAGGACTTGTAAGTTTATTTTTTAAAGTTGGTCAAACCCCATGAATTATCTATTTTACCCCTCTCTTCGTTGCTAAATTACATGTCTACCCCTCCTCTTCATTGCAAGAACAAGTGAACACCATAGCAGCACTTGCCTTCAATACCTTTCGGACATTACCAAAGGGACGCTCCTCTAGTTCGTCTCTTCTCTCCCAATTATCCTGAACCTCCTCCTGCTCCTACGCCGACCACCGAAGATGCCAATGTTTCCGATCAGCCCAAGCTTATGAGTTCTGCTCTCGTCAAGGCTGCGAAGCAGGTAAAGAAAGTTTTTCTTTCTTTTAGACACTTCAATTTAATTAAGTTCTCAATTGGGTAGACTTTGGATTTGATGCATTTGCAGAGTTAACGTTTCAATCTTTGTATTCTTGGGTTATCTTTTGAATTTTGAATTTTGAATTTAGGGTTTTTTTTCCCCATTTGTCACGAAGAATGTGTTGATTTTTGGTGTACTTGGTTGCATTGAATTAGGAACGTTCATTTCTCTGGTAGGAGAAATTAATTTGGTGAATGCTATGTATCTGATCTTGAAATATTTATGGTTGTTTTCCTTCTTTTTTTATTATTTATTTTATATACCCTGCTACGGATTTTGATAGTAGTATTCATTCACCTGAGGAGGCGTATGCTAGAGATGAGAGTATATATTACTGATTTGGAGATTTTTGAAATTACCTGATGCATTTTGGTGTGGATGGTTAAAAGTCACTTTGCTTTAAAGGAAGGATTGAAAGAGTGGTTTATACTTTATGATCCCAAGGCACCTTCATTAGTGACTCCTTTTGAAGCTGGTATTGGTAACGTGTGGATGGGAATGTTCTCATAATCGTAGAATTTCTTGAGTTTTTTTCCTGAGCTATTGCGATGTTAGAGATCTTGATTATTTGAATTCTTACTTTTGAAATAGTGCCACTAGTATTTTGTTTTCTTAGGAAGCAGCAGGACTGTCGTAATCATGTTTCCTCTTGAAAGCAGTGTAATTGCCATGGTAGACACGTGGACGATATTTTAGAGATTATGTTTTTTTTAGTTAGCTTCTAAACTGAAATTTTGGGATTTGATTTTAAAAAATATTCAATCTAATTGTGTTGTTCACGGGCCTTAATTTTGTTTAGCTCGCACTTTATGAATCGTGATTATGTATAAAATCAATTATCTTTTTTTGCTGGTACTTGTTTTTTACATTTGCCTACAGCAATCTTCTTGTCTTGGTGTTGTATTGCAGCCGTTGCAAACACTGGTTTAATTGAGCTTCTGAGCTGCTTAATAGTCTTTCTAAACTAAAAGAAATTATCATATATTCATCCTTTAGCACTATGGATGGGAAATTTTTTAGTTTGTTATTCATTCTCTCTGTTTGCTGAGTCATGTTTTTCTTATTGTGCTTGTCATGCATGATATATAGATTCCTCTGTCCTCTGTCCTCTTCCTGCAGCACCTCAAGGTCTTATTTTTGCTCCTCCACCTTCATATGAAGCTTTTTTCTCTTTCACTCAGTGAAAGTCACTGTTCTGTACTATATATATGCACAAATAAATACCTTATTTATTTGTTTGTAAAAATTTAGTTGAAAAAGTGTTTGGTTTTGGAAGGTATTTTTACATTTTATTTAGTATCTGTTTTACTAAAAAAATTCTGGTTAAACTAGAAGTGGCTGCATTTTTAAGTTACACACACATGTTTAGGTGCAGTTGTACTGATCTATTACATCTGGATTTTTACAGTAACAAAATTTGATTCCTTTGTTCATTTTGTTGAATTTTCTGTTAGTCTCCAAATCATTTGTTTCCTCTGTGTTTACTTCTATATTAGATTGGCTAGTTTTTTTGATAACATGCTTCATTTCATATGTTGCATTCTTTATGTCTCTTTCATATTCTCCCCTTCAGCTGTAAGATAATTTACCAAAAATTATTATGCTGCTTGCTAGGAATAGGGAGGGTATGATATAATGAACTCTCAGTTGATGGGACACTTATTTTACTTATATCTTCAGCGATGGTGCTTTCTACAAAGTTTATAACAAATTCTCATCCTTAGACTACGTATTCTGCTTAGCCGTACTATTAAACATTAAACTTGATTTGGGTTTGGTTTGAGATTGCCTTATTTCCGTGCTGCTGCTTTTCTTCGTTTCTGCAAATTCCAGCAGAAAGTTTTCTTCTTGTTGCTGCAGAAAATTTCTGTTCAAAATTCCAGCTCTTTTCTTGTTCTGCAGTTGTTTTGTAGCATCTGCTGCAAATTTCAGCCTTGTTTCTGCAGTTTGAGTGTGATTCTTATCACTTGTTGTTCGGATTGCATTCTTTGTTGCTGGCTGCAGCTCTTTATGTTTCTGCAGATTTGCGCTGGTTGAACTCTATGTCTGCTGCATTTTTCAGATTGTTGGCCATGGTTAAACCAAAGAAGCCAGTGCAAAGTTGGAATTTCAGTAGTTGATATGTTTATAGAATTTGTTAAGTGTTTTATTTAATGAAATTGTGGATGATTGTTATGATATGAAATTGAATCAATTTATCTTTTTATTAATGTCTTTTTTTGTAATCTTTGTATTAGATTTTAACTTATAAGTCATTATCAGCCGAACACCATTATAACATGTTTTAACTTAATTTCTACTTATCAATCAAATTGGTGCCGAACGCTTGTACTTATAAGTCATCTTATATTTTAAATTTAAGTCAGTTTAAAATAAGTCGTTGCCGAATGGGCTCTAAGTTCTTGGTGAAACATTAGTAATGTTGTATTTGCTTAATTATGTATTGAAAATCTTTCTGTAATCTTCAATATAGGCTCCACATAAGAATCACCCTTTGTTACTTTTATCGGGATTGGGAACTAATGCCATAGGATATGATCTCTCCCCCGAGGTTAGTTATTTATTTAGATTTCTCTTTGTAGAACAGTAGAAACTTTAAAGTTATTTTTTGGTTGAAAGTTATGTGTATATTTGCACGTGGTAATTCAATTCATGTGTACGTAATGCGTATATATAGTAAGCTATGAACCATCAAGCATATAATATATAGTAAGCTGTGAACCATCAATTTCTACATGTTTCAAGCAATTCCGTAGTGACAATGTTGTCTTCATATTTGTATGATATTTCTACATTTTAGTATTTACTTACATGCCTAATTTATGTTGTACGATCTTTATTGATAGAAGCAAAAAGGCTTAGAAGCATGGCTTTTATTTGTCCCCCTATTGCAAACAAGATTGCCATGGGTTACTGACAAATAATATGTTTGTTTCCACATAACTTAAAACTTTTTTAGAATCACTTTGGAGGTTGAGGAACTCATATTATGTTTAAAAAAGGCTTTGTAGTTGCCATAAACTGGCTATGGTTAGTCTGTAGAAGAATTGAGCTGGAATACACCTTTCTAATGATCATCTTGCCTCCAATGTAGCATGATTGTCAATCATATATCATCCAGACGTGTCTTATCAATCTGGATAGCTAGTTGGTTTGTTTTTTTGTTATTTTGTCCCTGACACTAGATTATGTCACATTTTTGACTGTCAGCTGTAACTAATATTTTCTGTTTGGTTGCCATTTAATCTGTTTAAAAAGAACATTAAGTGGATCTATAGATTCTTATCTACTCTACTTCATGTAATTTGTTTTAGTTTACAATATTCCTGGACGAGTTATGATTTTGTTCTTCTCTATTTTTATTTTCATTTACATCTTCGTTTGATTTGGTCTCTTCGGGTCAGTGTTCATTATTACGTTTCTAAATACGATTGGTTGATGTTTGAAACTTTATCTAATGTGCTGGCCAATTTTTATTGACAGCATCGAGGTCCTGGTGTAAATATGTAAAATTGCTTCTTAACAGTATTAATACTTTAAACAAGCTGTAGGTCATCTATGGACCTTATGCACATTTTTGCAGTGACTGTTTGAGATTCTAGGAAGTTCATACACAGGTAAGCAGACAGAGATTTGAGCAGTCCCTGGCTTACATAAGAAGAGGTGCTTGGCCAGGAAAAAAGGGAAATATTTATTTATAAGAATATAAGACTATAAATGATAGACACCAAGACAAACATGTTCTTGAGCGTAGGTACAAAATGATAGTCTTCTTTTTCCTTTTATTATTATTATTATTATAAATAAAATTCACTCTAGCTTGTAAGACTAGCTAAATGGACGATCTTTCTTGGAGTATAATTTTGTGATTGATACCGATCAATTATCATTTGGACCATTGATATGTGTGTACATATGTCCTTAACCCTGGTATTTGCATCTATATTTGCAGTCTTCATTTGCACGTTACATGTCTGGGCAAGGATTTGACCCATGGATTCTTGAAGTTTGAGGTGTTGGGCTGAGCGGGAAGGATCGGAATCAAAAGAAATTGAGCAGTCTGCGCATGCAATGTCTGAGCAGATGGAAGCTGCTGCCAACTCTGCAACTGCTGGGATTTTTTCTGCATCACAAAGATCAACTAAAGTTCTCAGTGACTCAACAGAGTCTGGTATGACTGTAACCAAAGAAGACCACCCATTAGGAATACCAACTGTATTTGATGAATCAAAACTGGTGACTAAATTAACAGAAATATTTATGCACCTATCAGAACGAGTCTCTGGCTTTCTCAGTGAAGGTCAATCAAAGATTATATTTGCTAAATTATTTGATCAGATGTCAAGACTCTTTGAGGAGTCTTTTCTATCAGAACCCTTTAACGAGACAAGGGGAAAGCTTTTGAGTTTACTGGAAACAAAGCAAAACTCTGCTGTTGGTAGTCAAATAAGAGATTTGAGTCAAAAGCTTGTAAATATTATTAATGAAGGTCAATGCTCTGTTACACCTCCATTGTTTGACCTACAAGAGCGATTTATCAGGACTTTAGAAGATTTTCAGAAACAACAGGATTTAATTGTCAAGTGTGACTGGGACTTTGATCATTACTTGGAAGAGGACGTTCCTGCTGCAGTGAGGTGGCATTTGTCTTTGCCAGGATTTCTAAGAATGATAACTGTTTCTCCTTCCGTCTCAATTTAGTTGTCCCCTTTTTACTTTCATTCATTTTAAGAAAGTATAAGTTTAGTGTGGCAGGTTGTGTAGAGTTCAAAAACTACCGTTTATTGGACTCCACCCAAAGTTATCTTTTTCTCAACTAGGGTAAAATAGTACTTTGCACATAACATAAAACTAGAGTTAGCAAGATTTTTGAATGGAGGGAGTACTGTGCTGGTTCTGAATCTAAATTTGAAGTTTTGCTTTCAGCTTTACACCTTTCTTTGAGACTATTCTAGGATGCGTTATACGGCATCAATTTGCAGTACTTGTCCTTTTACATTGGTTGTTGATTGTCATTACTTTTACTGTAGATGGAATATATAAAGGTGTAGACCAAACCAAGGGATGGTAAATTGCTTGCAATTGGGCACTCCATGGGTGGCATCTTGCTCTATGCTCTGCTGTCACTATATTTTACAAAAGGACATGGGTGCCTATCTTTCCTGAGTGTGATAATCACCCACTAAAAACGTATATAGCATGCAAGTCTTCCAAGTCATCTGATTACTTGATATACCATGCTTCTAGACTATATGTTGTTGAAGTTGTCTAGTCTTTCTTTAAACCTATCATGGTAATCAATGTGCTCCCACATTATGTATGATTTCTTCTTATTAAAAATAAAAAATGCCTGAGAAATATAATACGTAGATGCGTTTTAGGCTTACCTTAAGAAACATGCAGAAAGTGATGTGTCTTGTAAACTTGGACAAAGGGAGTAATAATTAGATGCACATATTTACTAAGTATGGCTTTCCAACTTCATTATTTTTTGAAGGTTATTTCAAGGACAAGTGGATGCTGGTTAGCAGAAATGTAGCAGCAGTAATTGATTTTAGTCTGCAAATAATTTGCGGTGCTGGTGTTGCTATTATTATACTCAGAGTTTTCCTGTAAACAAGTGACTTTTACCGTGTAAATTTTTGTGTTTAGGAAATAATAACTCCCACAGTCCCACAGCATTTTTGGGATATATGTCCTGCTTAGTATATCAGGGCACTGCTTTGATCAAATCATAGTTTGTTGGTTACGGAGAGTCATGAACTCACTAACAATTTGTCTTTGAACATGGTTAGCCTGTCTTATTAGTGTTGACTTTCTGAATTGAAGTTGAGACGCTTTTATAATGTGCTTATTTAATTTTTCGTCTTAAATTTTAAATTGCGTAGTTTCGTTTAAAAGTTTTGGAATGTAAGTTTCTCTATGAAGATATTTTATCTCTAAAGGTGCTGAAGGAAGTGGGCCTGACTTGGCAGCAATAGTGACTTTGGCATCGTCACTTGACTACAGATCTTCAAAATCATCACTCAAACTCAAACTACTACTACCCCTTGTAAGAGGATAACATCTAATTATGTGAATCAACTCTTATGTTCATTTTCAATTATCACTTATCACTTCTTTCTATTTTTAAGTGGAACACTTGATGATGTCAATTGAAGATTGATACACTTTCCATTCAGGCTGATCCTGCACAGGTTCTAAATGTGCCTGCTGTTCCTTTGGGGGCATTATTGAAAGTTGCTTTTCCTCTTTCATCTCGTCCTCCTTATGTGTTGTCGTGGCTTAATCACATGATATCAGCCGAGGATATGATGCATCCAGAGTTGTTAAAAAAGCTAGTCTTGAACAACTTCTGTAAGTACAGACATACTTATACCCACTATGGGTCATGAACACCAGCTTCTTGTCTCAATTTTTCATAAATGCACTACATGGAGTTAAATATCATGAACCATGAAAATGCTACTGTTTTTATCTACAGAATAAGAAATAAATATATGAATGCTAAAATAAATTAAAAAAAGAAAGAAATGAGAAATAAAGAAAGAAAGAAAACATATAAGGGTTCTCAGAGTTAGGAGGTTATTTATGGTTTTTCAAAAATTATGATATCAGAGCTTTAGTCCTGCCATGAATCTGTGAACTTCACTTGGCTTTTTCACAATTGGGAGTTGGATTAGTCATGAAAACAACTTTATTGTGCAGTTGACTTTGCATAGAAAGGGAATTGAGTAACTTTAGTGTTGCATTCGTTTAGTAGAAATGTTTATGGAAGGGTTCCTAAGTAAGCCTAATTGCTAATTTAATGTAGAAATGGTACAAAATTTGGAAAAAGTCTTAAATTTTAATTTCAAGCAGTGATTCAGGGAATTAAGATGCTGAAGTTAACATTTAGGAGCTAGTTTTTTTGTTTCCTGCTTCAGGCTATTTTTGGTAGCATTGACAAAAAGGAAAGGAAAGGAAAGGAAAAAGGAAAAGGTGAAAAATCTAAACATTACTAGATTTGATCATCGGGTCATTACATTACTCCCTCCAATCCCAATTTGAATGCATGATTCGAACCATGAATATGGTGCAAATTTTAAGACATTTTAACGGTACATTTAGACATAATATATTTTAAATTTCTATTTCAAAGTTTCGTTGTAAATGCTAAGTAAAAACTAGACAAAAGCTATATTGATAATAATTATTTGTTAGTGTGTTGTTTGACTGCATTAAAAGCTGTGCCAAAATAACAGTTTCAAAACAACATCAGATAAGTACATTTTTAATGGTATACTTACTAGTTATAGATTTTCTAAGAAGAATATAAGATGAGTCTTCTTCTCTCTTTTTTTTTTTTTTCGTGGGACAGTATAATTAGGCTTATGTACATGGAGAGAGCTTGTCCAAAAAAAAAAGAAGAAGGTTTAGGAAGATATTTTTTCTTTTGTAACTTTTGATTCTTTCGTTCTTTTCCTTTTCCTTTTGTTTTGTTTTCCAACTTCCAATTATATCCAAATAGTTGCTTTAAGAATTCAGGCACGTTAGTGTTGTTGGAAATAATTTTTGGTGACTACTTTTCTTTTCTAGTGAATGTACTGAAACATTTAGTTTAATAACAACTAGCAGGTACTATACCCGCAAAACTTCTATTGCAATTGCCTCAGCTTTTCGTGAGGGTGGACTTTGTGACAGGTGTGGTTAATTTTTCTACAAGGATCATCTCCATAAAAACAATGTCCCTATCTTGGCTATTGCTGGAGATCAAGATCAAATCTGCCCAACTGAAGCCGTATATGGTACGTTTGAAGTACAGGTCATTGATCCACTTGAACTTTGAGGTTTGATATTTTATATTATATAGTAGACCAGTACTTTTTACTTATCTAGTGTTATCGAGTGAACAGAAACCGTGAAGCTCATACCTGAGAAGTTGGTCACCTATAAAGTATTTGGAAAGCCTGAAGGTCCACATTATGCTCGTTATGATTTGGTGGGAGGACGACAGGTACAAACAATCTTCTATTATTTCTACTTCTCTTGGTATGGTATATTGTATCTGTTAAGAGTGTTTAACACCTTCAAAAAACAAAAAATCACGTTTAAATGCAGGCTGTCAACCAAGTATACCCCTGTATAATCCAGTTTCTAAGTCGTCACGAGCTGACATAATTATGAAAGGAATAGGTTCTCTTTTGTTATCCACAACTTTTGGCTGCACATTTTAAATCTAACTTGCCATTGAGCTTCATTCTCTTTGTTGGTGATGGCAGTAATTGTGTATTGATGTTGGTGCCTGGTGGCGGTAAGTTTTGGAAACATCAATTCTATGTTACTCCAAAGTCAAATATTTTTGGGGTAAATAAGATGATATTAATGTTGCTTCTCCCTGCTTTTGTTTTTGTGTTGTTGCAGGATGCTACCTAAGCAAAGGTTTCTGTGGAGACAACACTCAAGAAGCCTAATCAGAATTAATGTTTATTAAGGATATAGTTTTTGCTTCTGTTTGTATTCATTTAGTTGTTCTTTATTGTGGGGTTTGGGGGAGTTGTATATGTACCAGCCTTTAATTACTTATTGTTGAGAACAATCATGGTTTACCAAATTCGATGTAAATGAAAGTCAAGCAAGGTAAAAAACTGTAACTTTTTGATATAGAATGATTGTAAATTTGAGCAGTTTCAATAGAGGAAAATTTCATTTGTTTATGCTGTACACTGTACAGTATGTATACACAATGGGTAATATATATCAGGTATTTAAAATACTACAAACTATGGCAGCATGTGGCAAACATAATCTTTAAAAATTGAAAGCATACATATTTGCCTTTGCCTCACTCCTACATGTCATGGATGTGAGGGGGATAAAAGTGTCTCCGAGATTCTGAACATACTTGGGACCCTGGCTTAAGAATTTAGTGTCGTGTTTGGCCCCTTTCTAATTGGATTATGCCTTCTTTTGTTTAGTCGGCATGGATTAAATAGCAAGTGTTTTTTCCCTCTCCTTGATCGTACATTTTCTGTGATGAAATGAAGTTGCTCAAAATGCAATTAATAAAAAAAGAGTGAATGGTAAATTTGGAGAAAGTGACGAGGGGCTTAGTTTAGCCATTTCCTAGTGTATCAAAATAATCTCCACATGCCCGAAAGAAATCGCTTTTTAAAGAGAGTTAACTTCTCATTTGTCTCGTTAAGAGTAGTGCTGTCAGAAGGAGGGCTACTTGAGCAAGCACATAATTCTTGAGCAAAATCATTTTGTCTATGACTAGATACCAAACTTTGTCTAAAATCCTCAAATAGTTAGAACATAGGATCCTAATATTCAATTCATGTCCAAAAAAAAGGGATCCTAATATTCAATTATAAATACGGCCATTGAACTTATATTTTTTCTCATCAATTTCATTTTCTGAATGATTTATATGTTATGTTCCACACTTCCCACCCACGCCCCAACACCCAAAATAATATATATATGTTGTTGAATTTATGGATGACCATAAATCGAAATCGATTCGAAACCGGTTGAATTGACCAGTTTTTATCTTAACCGTTGGCTTCATCAGTGTGGGCCATGCAATTTTGGTGTAAAAAAATTAAAATAAAGACCAGTGCAGTGTGATTTTGATATTTGCTTATGAACCGTCAGTGCACTGACCGCTTCTTGAACAGGTGGTGCATCAGTTCTTGAACCGCTCTATATATACTTGTTTATTTTAATTAAATATCTATATTTCATAACATTATTATTCTTATATAGTATTATATATAATCATAGAGTTACTCAAACGTATATTTTTATTATTTTCTTACATTTGCATATCAAAAGTTAATTTATAAATATTTTTATATATAGTTGATATATATTAGATAATAATGTTGAAATTATAACAATGTTATGTTAATTAAATTTTAATTGAATATATATTCTTATATTACTTGTTCATATTTTCTAGTGCTATTTTTAATGAATGTTATAAAAATATTAGAGTAATTTAATAAAAATTAAGTCAAAAATATTTTTAAGTTTTGACTGGTGCAAATCGATGCAATGCGATTCAAAATATAAATCGGTCTTGCAATTTTAGTATAAATTTTTTTGAACCGTTATCGATGTAGTTCCGCTTTAAGATTTTTTAAGATTGGTGCGGTTCTAAATCACTGAAAAGCTAGAACCGTATCACACCATTGCCATCCTGTTGAAGTTGGCTCGTGTAAAATAGATGTTGCACAAGACAAGTGGAGAGATTGTGGAAATTTTATGGCTGATGTTATTAACTCTCAAATTGTCATTTTGTCGACTCTTCGATTTTTTTTTTCAAAAAAAGGATATCTTTTATGAGAAGGAAGAAGTCCTATTTTTAATATAAATATTATTTTTAGAAATGAATTCATTTGTAGTGGGAGTTTTATTTTGAAAGTGTCCTATATTGAATAGGCAAAGCCGAAAAGGAAAAGTTGAGTGTAGTCTATAAATACAATCTTATGTTTAGTCGGTGACGTGAAACGCAACCAAGAGGTAGTGACATGAGAGTTGAGAGATGGTCTAATTGGATTTTGGGTTGGTGTGTGAGAGAGGGTTTTTTTTAGCTTTTATTCTATGCAAAAAGTTATACCGTGAAGATTAATATATTGAAGTTACTTTTGCGAATTAGGTCATCTGAGGACCAAACACGTTAAATATTGTTTTGTTGTTTTTCTTTCTTAATGGTGGTTTTTATTTTAGGTGACTTAATTCCTAACAATTCTTTAGGTGATAAAGCATAATTAAATCGTTATGCTTCTCAATTAAATTGGTTGCAAGACAGATGACTATAAATTCGAAAGCAACCATAAGATGAAAAAATGGTTATGTTCTTGTACTATTAGTAGTAGAAGTATTGATGGTTAATAATTACATAGTTGTTGTACATATGTTAGTCCAAACAGTTTAAAATTCATCATGCTAGCTTTGTTTGCTTGCCTTTGATCACTGTCAGAATAGAGAAGTTGAATAGAAAGATCTTGTAGCAATGTCGGGAAGCAAAATCCAAAATTACTTTAGCTAGGATCATTTCTGCCCATCCCTTGTTCTTCTGTTCTTTTTCCCACCTCCTGGAGTTCTTGCATGTTTATAATGTCGGAATGCATTAACCACCAGCTACTCTCAATGATTGATAATGGGGGTAAAAAGTTCTATTGTTTTCAATGTTCCCCACTTGTACTTGCATATTTCTCATAGCAGAGCAGGTTTCATTATTTCTTGTCACTTATATTTATATATAAATATGTATAGATGGTTTCATTTAGTCCCAATCTAATTTACAGATATATTTGTTAGCTATTTTGATAAGTCAAATGGATTCAAACACATCAGGCTATTTTGTAAACCATGCAACTCTCCCTTCTGTATATTATCAAGACAAAGAGGATGGTAGCACGATTGACTTGGGTCTTAGTCTTAGAACTTTGCAGCCTCAGGCTTATCATCCATCTGGACATGGTACGCTCTTCTTTCTAATTTTGTTTCTATTTAGTGTGCTTGTTTATGCTTTCAAAAACAATAAGAACAAGAAAATGTTTTAATTTGAATGTGTTTTCAAGAGAGAACAAAAGAAACATGTTTAACGTATTTGTGCTTAAAATGGCATCTTCACTTGTGAGCTTAACCGAAACAGTAAATATTCACATTTTAATTTTTGAAAGCGCAGATGATTATGGTGACCTGATAGACTGGCAACAATTGCACCCACAGCTGAGAAGTTCAAATTATGAGTACACAAGAACTAGTACCTATGATTCTGCTGAAGAAACAGAGGGAGTCCAAAGCAAAGAGCGGTGTGCTTATGTTAAGGTTAACATGGATGGTGTAATTGTTGGTCGAAAAATATGTGTCTTTGATCATGCAGATTACTCGAGTCTTGCAGTTCAACTAGAAGAAATGTTTGGTATGCACTAAAGCTAGCCTTACCAGCTTGCGTAATTATTTTTATGCTATGATGTGTTGATCACTTAACATAAATGTTGAGAGATTCTGCTGTTTAGGGGGACAGTCTCTGTCAGGATTAAGGCTTTTCCAGGCTGCATCTGAATTCTGCTTGTTTTATAAAGACATGGATGAGCGATGGAGGACTGTTGGCGACGTCCCTTGGAAGTACTTTCTAATTTTGTTAACCATGTGAGTTCCATTTGTAAGTTGTAAATAGCTTATTGATTTTGTGTTTTGAATTGATGATTCTCGACAGGGAATTCATAGATTGCGTGAAGCGCCTGAGGATCGTTAGGAAGAATGAAGTTATAATGCCTTCTTCTGCAGCATTTGCTTAGAAAGCTCCCCAACTCTTAATTTCCATTATCATTTATGTGTGATTTGTGCTACAAAATTCAGGAAAGGGAATAAAGATGAAAAATGTTAGTCTTTTGACTCTATGATGTTGGGATGTTTTTGCATTATGGAATTGTATAACACTTAACATGTCCATTAAAATTAAGTGAAGTGAAAAAATGTTTATGCCTATTGTTATGATCTCCTTCAAATTGCACACAAACTTAGAAGAAGAGCAAGAAATCTAAGAAAGAGAAGTGGATCTATCTCAATTATATTAAATGAGACCACTTGACACAGAGAAAAGAAGTGATGAAAACAATTGCTTTATGGAACTTTGGAATCAAGTGGGAAGTAGCTGATAAGTAACCCATACACATTGTAAAATCCATTTCTTACAATCTGAACTCTCCTCTTGTCCTCCTTTCCGGCATTGACTCTGCACCCCAGTATTGGTTCGTTTAGGCATGATTGGCGCTTCAATTATGAGCTTAAAGGAGAAAATTATATACCTATTGAATTGGCAGATTTCATTAAAAGAAAAAACTACATTATAGTCAAATAACAGACAGATTGATTGCCAATCAATCCCTGGAAGGAAGAGTTAAGATTCTTCTCATATATAGACCAGGGTCCCATTGATTTATTGCAATATTAACACTCCCATAACCCAGCATATGACAACAACCCAACATACATGGTTCCGTACACATACCAGTATGATTTATCTGTGTTGGTTTGTGCATGTCTGTGTTCTAACTTTATTGGGTATTTTCTTGCTTTAGCCCCCACCGCCCCAACCTAAAATAAATAATAACAAACAAAAAAAAAGAGTTAAACATTTAAACCATTATATATAAAGAATTGATATTTTCACAAGTAAAAGTAATAATTTCACAAAGTTTCTTTCACATGAACAGTAAATGAATTCCACACTCACTTGAGAGGGATCTTATGGAAATGGTAATTTTAGTTGTGGAAATATCAAGTCACTATATATATACTCACACACATACACATTGCTTAAAAAGCAAAATAGTATAAAGCAGAAAAAGTAACCAAGACACAGAAAAGAGCCACGACAAGAAGCCCAGGTAGCTTGGAGGAATGTACTTCATATATAATAGTATTATATGATTGAGAATGAACTTCCCAAAGGAAAAAAGGAAGTGCATGAACATCACAGAAACCAATGAATCCAGTTCGAGCACGCATGATAGGTAGAATAAGTGCATTGTCTAAATTAACAGTCTTTAGTGGCTGCAATCATTCTTTCACATCAACAATGTATTACTTATCTAAAAGCAACTAACCTCGTTGTTAAGACAAATGTATACCATTTAATAAAAATCTTTAGGATGTGATCTACATATTCTGCCCCATTTTGTATGCACATGCATTCACCACTATTCATGCCTACGATTTTTAATGTGTTTCACAGTCAACTACTATCTAAGTATCCATGTACTAGAAGTCTAGTACAGTGCAATAAAGGAACACACAAAAAAGTAAGAAGGAAAACAATTGACAAAGAAACCATGGAAAACAAACAAACATACGAACGGTCTGCAATAAGAGCAAGATGAAGAAAACATGATAAAGTTAAAAACCAACTCGTGAAAAAATAGTCACAAGACTCGGGAACCTCTTCCAACAAGCTCTTACATCAAACCTGAGACCTAACTTCACTTGGCCCTATTCTACAATCACTTGGCCCTTTCACTACAATGTCCATTATTTACTCATCCATTTATCTGGCTTTTGACCCCATTGCCAAATAAATCCATCTTGCTGAGACCTCTGACCATTCCAAATGCAATTTCAAGCTTAATTGATAAACAGAATTTTATTCCCATGGCTTGGGGTTATAGAGTCAGTAGAAACAGCCAGTCTTTCCAAAGCTTCAGACGTATGCCTCATCGTTGGTCTCCTCTCAGGGCTGCTTTGAATGCATGCCATTGCAATTTTTAGAACCGCAATCATCTCTTCTTCTCTATCAGCATCTTGAGCTAAATATGGGTCTAAAACTTCTAAAAATGGAGTCTTTTCTTCGATGCATAGCTGAATCCAATGAACAAGATCCATTTCTGAGGTACCCACTTGGACTATTGGCGGTCTTCCAGTAATCATTTCCAGTAGAATGACCCCATATGAGTAAACATCCCATTTCTGTGATGGCTTCACCACTTTAAATGCCTCAGGAGCTTGATAGCAAGATCCCAAATTTGCTGCTGAGTTTATTGTCACAACTTCTGAAGGTTTCTGCAGTTTCTCAGAGGGCATTCGGTTGGATTCCAGGGTTGGGGTTCCTCCAGCTATATTAGCAAGGCATCTGAGTCGAAAATCTGAGATGAGAGCTTCCAGGTTCTGTCCAAGCAATATATTAGACGGCTTTAAGTCTCCGTGGACATATTTTTTGGGGCTGTATTCATGCAGATAAACCAAACCTTTCACAATTCCTTTCATTATTTTCAACCGAATAGACCATGAGAGTGGTGTAAAAGATACCATTCCCGGCTTCCCTGAGGACATTCACACACCAAAATGATCAAGTTAACATAATCATTAGACTCATGACTTGAAATGGAAAGAAGGGAAAATTTAAAAAAAACACACTAAACTGTCTTTTGGGAAAGAGTTATTCAGCAAAACTCACCATGAATTGCAGTGGCTAGGTTACCATTTGATATGTACTCATATATGAGCAGTTTTTCATCCATAGACCAATAATAGGCCCTAAGAGTTACAATGTTAGGGTGCCTAAGCTTTCCAATTGCTTCTACCTCTATTTGAAATTCCTTAAACCTTTGTGAACCTCCTTATCCCAACCTTCTCACAGCCAAGGTATTGCCATCTTCAAGCACAACTTTGTAAACAATACCAATGCTACTCTTTCCTAACACAAATGCCGAAGCCTTTAGAAGCTCATCCAGGTCAAACCCGACCTGTGTATCCAGCGGCACGAGATAACATTGCTCCACATTTTCCGATAAGGTCTCTGACTCATCCTTGCGGAAGCACAAGCATTCTTTGCTTCCCTTCTCAAAACCATAACCATTCTCATCTTTTCTCATACAACAAGCGCAAATCCTTGAATAACAACACGAGAACAGCAAAGCGATGATGCAAATTCCAATAACATCACTGACAACGATGACAACTATAGCGCTTTTACTTAGACCTCTTCCCTTTGCACCATTACCAGCAGTATCACCACTATTCTGTGGTGGGAAGTCACTTGGTAAGAATGGAATAGAAGAAGGTGAACTTGCACCTATAGTATCAGTAGAACACTGATTTTTCAGTGGAGGTCCTCTGTTGATTAGAGCGCCAGTTTGTGGAATTGGCCCACTAAGATTGTTATAAGTAAGATCAATGTAAACCTTCTCAGGAAGGTTACCGAGGCTAGCCGGGATTGAACCATTAAACAAATTATGACACAAATCAGCAGTACCTTGCAAATTAGACAGACTTCCCAAGTCACTAGGAATAGAACCATTGAATTTATTGAACGAAAGGTCGAATTTTTCCAGAGAAGCCAAATTAGTCCCAAACCCATGTGGGGCAGAGAATCAGTAAAATTGTTTTGACTGAGGTCGAGGGTTCTCAATCTTTTGCATTGAATTAATGATGTGGGTAGTGACCCATTGAAGAAATTCTGTGACAAATCTAAGGTTTGAAGGTAATTAAGCTTCCCAATGTCAAAGGGTACAGACCCAGATAGAAAATTTCCATAAAGTACCAAACTTTGGAGCCCCTGAGCTCTGATGAGCTCAAAAGGTAAATTTCCAAAGAACTTATTGTTTCTTAAATTGACATGCCTAAGCTCAGAGAGATATCCTAGAGCAGGAGAGAGAAACCCATAAAGTTTCTTCTTTGGAATACTAACAGATGCAACTCTTTGTTCTTTGCATGTAATACCGTTCCAAGAACAAGGAGTTTCATCAGAATAGTTTCAGTTCTTAAGGGACCCTTCTGGGTCTTCACTAATGGCATTTTTGAAGGACAAAAGAGCATAGCCTTCATCATTCAAGGAACTCACTTGGTTATGGTAGTTTAACAGAACAAAAATGAAGAAAAACAAAGGTAACATTTCAAGAAAAGCTATACTAAAATATGACCGTTAAAAATAGAGAAAGAAGGAGTTTTTACAATTTTACCTGTTCCCCAAAAGAACCAAGTAATGTGCGGGGAAAAGCTTATAACAGAAACAATGGAGTTCTAGAGACAGAGAGAGAGAAGAGGAGCGTGTGAACCTTTGACACTATGGAGGACAATGGAGAGGACGAGCTAGTCAAGTATTGAAGAAAGAGGTAAGGTAGTGCAGGTCACTAGGCATTGGTAGAATAGATTTAATAATAATTAATTAATTAGGGAAAATACGAAAAAGAAGGTTGGTGGTGGTAATGGACGGAATCCAATCCATTTTCTCACTGAAAATTCATTCAGTTCAGCCAGACTCTTGCCAATTTCTCGTGATATGTTCTTGTCTATAGCCAGGCAAGTGGAGAAAGAGAATCATTATATTTGGACTTCCAATTGCATCACTGTGGGGAGGAGGGGAGGAGGGGAGGGGAGGGGGGAAATCATACACATTAAACAATTTAATCAGAAGTATTTAGGTCAAAGTCAATATATCAAAATGAATAATGTTAGGATGATAGTATTAAGATTAAGTGGTCGTGATAGATATATCTACATCGCCCAGTTAACGAATTTGCAGTGCCTTGGGGTTTAATTTATCGTGATAATAAAGGTGGCAAGTATCCGTTTGCAGATAATTTTGATTTGATGAACAGAAACTAACCCTTTAAGCCCTATAGGAACATGTTTTATTTTAAGTAAAACTTTATATAAAAAAAATAAAAAGAAGTAAAGAAATAAATTTACAGAGAAATAAGAACTGAATCTAAAATTTAAAAGGTTTCATTATCTCTGTTTAGAAAAACCACAACCCAAATTTATTTTTCTAAAAATGAAAAAAAGTATGCTTCAAAGTAAACTTGCCCATTTAAGAGTGTTTAAACTTGATTTATTTTAAGGCATTTAAACTCAAGTTTAATTTTTTTCGGACATAATAGATTGAACATTCTTAATTCAAAGTCACGATAATTGATCACTTTCTTTTTCATTTAAATAAAATAAGGAAAAGAAAAATATTTTCTTTAATTATTTTAAAGTAGATAATTTTGTGTTTAATTATAATTATAAAGATAAAATTTAAAAAAAATCTTTCTTATTAAACATATCTTTAAAACACTTATTACTAATATTTATCCATAAAATTTACAATTTAAAAGCACTTACTATTAATACTTATTCAGAGAATTTATAATTTAAAAATTAATAAAATATTCATAATATATATCATTTTTTTTTAATTAATTGAATCAGGAGCTTAATTTCCCGTATAACGAGACGGTACGAGTTTAGGAAAGAAATTGAACTTACTTTTAACAGAAAGAAATCAATTTCAGACGGAGAGAGACGGAGGCCGAGAGTGCATTGGATCAGCAGAAGATGACGGACGTTGGATCAGAGGAATAGTGGAAGCTATCCACTCCGCCACTACTCACGCTGTCATCTATTTCTCCGGCGGAGCTTCTCAGGTCCCCTATTTCTCTCTCTTATCTTTATACACAAAACAAACACACACTAGCATATGCTGATAGAAATTATACTCACAAGTAGAAATATTTGATTCAATTAATTAAAATTGAAGAAATCAGGCGCTAGGTTGGTTAATGTCAGTTCCGGGAGCATCGAACGCGCTTCTTGAAGCCGTGGTTCCATATTCCAGAATGTCCATGATCCAATTGCTTGTCAAGGTCTTTCCTTTTCTTTCATTTCTTCAATTTCATTTTTTCGGTTTCTAATACTGTTTTTGATCTAAATTAATATTCATATCATTTCCTTCCATCACTTTTCTGTGCAAAATTATAGGTTCCTACACAGTTCACCGGTCGGCAAACTGCCGAGGAATTGGCTTTATTGGCTTAAAATCGCGCTCTCAAGCTCTCCAAACCAGGTTTACCTGCATTTTCCATGGAGATGGATATATTGCTTATAAGTGAATTGGAGGAGCTATTATCTGATAAGTTGCAGAATTCTAAAATTAGATTTTTTAAGTGCTAATGTAACCTTGTGTCATTTACACTTAAAACTGCATGTTGATGAAAACCATCTGCAGTTATGCTACTGTACTCTTTATAGCCTCAACTCATGATCTTTTAGCCTTCCTCTTGACACTTTAAATCCTTCAATTTGGGTTGAACAATGCTGTATGTCTGCTTTGCTTATGGCTGGGCCATCTTGGATAGTTTTCTCTCGTATTATTTAGGCTCAGGTTGTGTTTGATAAAATTAGTTATTAAGATCTGAATAGTTTAGACATCTGAATAATATAGAGCGTCTGAATCAAATTGTATCTGAATAAAAAAATGTTTGATAATTATTTTTTTAAAAATGTCTGAATAAAAGTATTTTACTATTTTATCCCTATGCACAAAAATATTATTAAAAAAAAAAAGAAAAAGAAGAAGAAGATAAAGCAGCTGCTGCTTCTTCTTCTCCCACCCTCATCTCCCCTCCCCCCCCCTCCCCCCGCCGGCCCCCTCCCCCCCTCCCCCCGCCGGCCCTCTCCTCCTCCCCCATCCCCCCGACCCCCGCCTCCCGCATCCCCGCAGTCCCCCTCCTCCTCCCCCATCCCCCCCGACCCCCGCCTCCTCCCCCATCCCCCATCCCCGCCGTCCCCCTCCTCCTCCCACATCCCCCCGACCCCCCGCCTCCCCCCATCCCCTGCCTCCTCCTCCCTCTTCCCTGGCACCCCCTTCCCCCTTCCCCCTTCCCAGATCTGGCGGCAACGAAGGAGAAGAGCAACGAAGGGGATAAAAGAGGAATTTTGTAAAATTAAGGAGGTTATTTTTGTCCAAAAAAAAATATAAATTCGTTCAGATGTGCCTCTGGATGATTTAGTATCATATTTGTCACTTACCGATTAAGAGGCAATAAGAGGTAACAAAAAAATTATCAAACAAGATTAGCCTCTGACCGATTAAGAGCCGCCTCTATTAAGAGGCATTCAGAGCTAATCAAACACACCCTCAGTGCCACTTTTAAGTTGAATGAACACGGCTGCTTCCAAGTCTATTTGTATAAACTTTTTATTATATTACTTCCATTCCAATTTTCTTATTATAAGTTCACCACCCTATTCTAGTTCTTATGTAGATACATTATATGTTATTTCTTTATCAACCAGCATGTGTACATGTAGAGAGTTGGCCTTATTACTGTGTTATATAAACTTGTCCATCATCTGGGTACAAATTCTATACTAACATAATGTTGAGGAAGCACATCTCCATTTTGTCAATCCTACTCTAGTTGTGCAAAAATTGTTGTACTTAATCTCCACCTTCAAAATTCACCACATAGGTATCACTTCATCATCAAATATTGTATCCTTAATTCTTCTGGAAAAGTTGCATGGATAATTGGATATTTAGTTTGAGCTGGCTTTATCTAAAATGCTTCATGTTCTATAGTATCTCCTCTTGTCCTAATTTAGAATTGACCAAGGCATAGGACAGACATTATATTTAAAACAAATTTGCTAGAGACAGAGCAACATCTCATTTGTTGATCATATATCACTTTTTTCAATTGACAACTCTCATACTTTTTCATTTGATCTTGAACACTTGATACATAACGTAGTGGTTTTAAGTGTTGGTAAAGCAGAGAACTGTATAAGTTTTCGCAATTGTTATACTTCAGCCAACTCTTGGAATTGGACCGAGTAGAATCCGCTGTTATACAAACAAGTAGTAGACCCCTTATTCTTTTTTAGGGAAGAAAAAAAAATGCTTCACTTTGTTTTAGGGTCAAATGCTTCTTTAATCACTGTACTTTATGTCAACTTACAAATGAGTAACTAATTTTTTTTCTTCTTAAATTACTTACTGAACTGCAGTTTTCTAATAAAATGTAAGTAATTTCGTTAAATCATGTTGACTTTAAACGGGTTGTCACCTCATATTCCACATAAAGAGAGAAAGCTGACATGGAACTCTAATGCATAATGTAGTCATGCTGAAGTGAAAATTATGAAAAATAAATAAAAGAAATTTGTTAAAAATTACAAAAATGTTAAACTAAAAATCCCTTCAAAATAAATTCTTATTATACGTACATATTTTTAAATTTCCTTTTAATTGCTAAAAAAAATATTTTTAACATAATTTTTTTGCTAACTTTGTTTTACTCATTTATAAAAAAATGCTTTTTAATTGCTAAAAAAACATATCAATATATTTATCTATACATATAAATATTATAAAAAAAGTATATTTTGTTATTAATTCACCATACGTATAAATATTATCTAACTTATATATTTTAACTAAATAAAGACTTAAAAAGAAAAATAAATTATAATAAAACTAAATAAATACTTCAAAAAGAAAAATCGCAATAAATTCAACAATAAGTCTTTTCGGATGTAAATAATTCTCAATTCATTTCAATCTAGATCCTAATAAATATATTTTCATTATCTTCAATCTCCATCTCTAACATAGAACACATAATCAACACTCGTTCATCCATAACGACTGTAAAGAATTAAAATTCATAAATGTTAGGTTATCTTATTCACCAAAAACTAAATTTGAAACATCCATCCATGGGTGCTGCACTCGAGAGTCATAGTTGTTGCCTTCCAAACCAGATTACAACCACACTGAAACCAGATTCAAAGCATCCATTACGATCAAACCAGATTCAAAATATAACACATCTTTATCTGGGTTCCTTTTCTTCTTCATCAAAACAGAACATCGTCTTCACAAAAACAAAGGCAATTGCGCCATAGATTGAAAACAGATCCATAGATCTAATAAATCAATACTAGCAATAAGTAAATACTTTGTTCAGACGAGGAAAATTATTGTGTGGGCAATCTTTAGTTGGTCGACATTTTCCCCCAAAAATTTGGTGATTGTGAGAATACTCTCTTTGTAAATCGAAACAATTCGTAGTGATTAAATCAAAACATCTTGCTAACCCCAAAACAAAGTAGTTGTAAAGATAGAAAAAAAAAAGAACAAATGAAGTATGGAGGGATAGGGACACCATTAATGGCCTTAACGCTCTCAAGCTTAACCATACAATTCCAGATCTGGGAGATAAGGTCTACCAGGTTAATTTGATCTAGATCCCCATTATTTTTTTTTCTTTCGGCCTTTAATCTCTCCTTCTCCAAAGAAATACACTCAAATTAGTTGTTAATTTGGCTTCTTACATCACGCAAATAAGAAAGCAATTGCTACATCACGGCAGCAAAATGAACTTAGAAGAAAATGGCAAAACGTCAATATTGGAAAACTGAAACAAGGTGGTGTGATAAATTGGGGCCAAATTAGGATCTGGGTTTGGATCTCTACATGAAATCGTTTGACTTGAGGAAAGAGTGTGAGCTAAACTTTGTGAGTCACATGAAAAGATTTAGATCTAGTTCGGGAAACCCTGAGAGGTTTAGCTGGAGAACAAAAAGATTCACAATCTTCTTCTTTCTTGGTAATTGAAGACCCAGATGAAGAAAATTAGAGGAAGAAGACGAGTAAAAAACATTAAAAAATTTCAGATCTATTATTTATTATGATAATAGTAGTTAGGTCGGGTCGGATATTCATGAATTTGATGGGTAAGTTTGTTTGTATGGGTGGGTGGACTATAGATGATGTGTAAAAAACTATTAAAAGAATATTCCAACTAGGATTCTGTGCATACGTGTCACTGCCATTGTCAAACCTCCGTTAAAAAATTTATGTTCCCGACAGAAATTTAATTTTTTTTTGGGGGGGGGGGGGGGGGGGGGGGGTGTATGTAACTGAAATTACCAGCATTTTTACAAGAACTTCAATTTCAAGACTTGGTCATGATAAAACAAAGGGGTTAAATAGACAGAAATTTAATTTTTTGTTAGAAAACTTAAGTTCAGTGAGTTGACTGTACTTTATGTCAACTTACAAACGACTAAATAAACTTTTTTTTCTTACAGTCAACTCACTGAACTTAAGTTTTCTAACAAAAAATTAAATTTCTGTCTATTTAACCCCTTTGTTTTATCATGACCAAGTCTTGAAATTGAAGCTCTTGTAAAAATGATGAGCACAGGTACATCAACATTCGTGTCTGGATATATCTATCATCCACTAATAGTGCTTCTTTTCATTGGTGAATAGGTTCTCCTGTTCTAGGTGTGGGATTTACCGGTTCTTTGTCTAGCATATGCCCAAAGGTTGGGGACCACAGGTTGTGGCAATTTTCCTTTCTACATCATATATGTGATTTATATATGGAATGCTAATTGTAATATTTACTGGTTGTTACTATGACACTTATATTTGGACTGCAGCAGTATAGTGTTAAATTCTCGTAAGGATTTACCCAACTTCAAATGATTGCACTTCTTAAAGACAAACTGTGAAGAATTGTTCTTCATTGGTTTAGTAGATTTTATTCCATTTTTGAAGGAAGTATGTGCCCTTTCTTTTATGATCTTCACTACTTTCTTGCGCCGCGTATAGGTTTCACTTGTCCACACGAACGGCTGACCGGCTTTGGGTATCTACTATTACATTATCAAAGGTATTAATTGTTCTATTATTTTTTCTTCTTAAGTAGCACTTTAATTTGGATCTAAAGCGTTTAAGGTACATAGAAAATTTACCTTTAATGAATTGATTCAGGGTCTGAGAACTCGAGAACAAGAAGAAAGAGTTTCTAGCCAGATTTTACTCGAGGTCTGTGATGAATTTATTAGCTACTTCCAACTAAATTCTTTCATTTTCCTTTTTCTCTTTCTGAATATTACAGCCATGTTGATTCTAATTCTTTTTCCTTTCTTCTTTCTTTTTATAATCAAAATGCTGATTTCATTAGTTGGAAGTGAACTATTGTGTTTCAAATTTTAAAACTGCTTGTATCCATCAAATAATTGTGGAAGGTTCCGCTCTTTGACGTCTAAAGAAATGGTCTAAGTTAATAACAATTCGATATCTTGTCTTTGCATGGATAGCAAAAATTTGTATTATCTGCAGTTAGAGTACTGTAGATGAAAAGGGAACATTATGTAGTTGTATGTGTCAATTAACCATCTTTCTTTTTCTATTTTTTGAAGTAACCGTTGCCTTTTCCACACACACATATATATAGGGGGCTACTTTAGTAGTAATACAGATTACAAAAGTGCCAAAAATGCACTTTGCCATCCGTACTACTAAAGTGCGGACGGGTAGTGTTATATATTTTAGAATATTATTATTATATAGGAAACAACCCCGTCCGCACAATTAAAGTGCGGACAGTAAGTGTTTCATTAAAACGAAACTGTAACCCATTTCTTCATTACAGATCTGAACAACTTTAAGTATTGACAGAGAGACGACGACAACGCAGTAGCAAATCTTTATTTTCAACTGTTAGATCTTACATTTTTTTAATCCAAATCTTGTAAGTCTTATATGTTCATCATTTATATATATAAATCTGTTGCTGGATCATCTTAACATTTTGGGAATCAAAGATGAATTAACTTTTGATGACAAATTATGGGTCAGATTCCCTTTCATAGATGTGTAAGGATGTGTAAGGAATGAACTAGTCAATGGAATAAGACATGTCAGTATGTCAATTCATAGAGTTAATTTACTCAACGATCAGAGGATCAACTCTATGTTTCTACATTGAAGGTCAGTTCGACCAAAATCATAAAGTGCACTATACGATTTTGTACTCTACGATTAATAAATTATCGGGATTCTAAAACAAAGCTCATTCACCGGCCTTCGATTGCCCATCTGGCATCTCCTCCGTTTTCAGCAACTGTAATATCCCAGATATTTACAAGAATTGTAAATAAGATTTGAAATAATTAATTAAAGGTTATGGTTTAAAACCTAGAGTTGTCGAAGTGAGATGTGTAGAAAATGGGTAAACATTTTTTTTCTTTAACATAATTTATTTGTTATAAATTAAATGTGAAAATGTTTTAATGATGCATGTAGAGAATTTATTAAAGAAATAAATTCATTTAAGAAGTGAAGGTGGATATATATATATATATATATATATATATATATATACCTAAAGTGTGCTTGCTAGCCAAATAAGAAGATGAGTAAGTTAATACTCAATTAAACTAATAAATTAATTAGTTTAAATATGAAGTCATGAAATATAATTAATTAGGTTAATTATATTAGTATGAGTTAAATTTGTGGAAAATTTAGGATGATTGTCTTGGATGACAATAATGTGAAGTAACTAATTAAGTAATTAATTAATTTAATTATTAAGTTGTTATATAGAGTCCATTAATGGAATAAAACAAGCCCAATATTTGAATGGTTGAAAGTCTTGTTGGTAATTTATATAGAGGTCCAAATAAATTTATGGATCTACCCTCATGAAAAGTCCAAGTAATTTAATTACTACTAGTGGACTAGCCCAAAAAGATTATAGATGTTAGCCCAATATGGGAATACTTGCATGAAGGTGGGTAATTAAATAATAAGCCCAAATGTTATAGTCCAAGAGGTAATTAAGATAAGTCCAATTAAATTATGTTGGCAAGTATGGTATATAGTGTGGTGGTAGTCCAATTAAATAAATTACCTAGCCCAAGTTATGGAAGATGTGTGAGTTGTGTTGGGTAGCCCAAGTAATTAAATAAGAGAGCCCAATGCAAAGTAAACTATGTAGCCCAAATATTTAAAAAGTCAATTGACGGTCAAAGTGTTGGGAAATTTGGTTGAATGTAGAGAATTAACTAATGTATGGTTAATTAAATAACCCTAGTTGGTAGACAAGAGAGAGTATTAACCAAACATTGGTTAATTGCTAAGTGAATGAATGTTAGGATGATAATTAATTATGGATAAGTTAATTGAGTAACCTAAGGTGATAAAATAATTTAAGGCAAGTCTAATTGGATTATATTATAAGTCCAATTGATGTATTAAACTAAGTTAAATAAATTAACCTAGTAGTCCATATATTTAATTTAGTGATGGTTCAAGTTATATTTAAAACTAGATTAATGCTTAATTTAATTAAATGTAGCATGTGTTAGTTAATGTTAGCCCAATGTAATAAATAAATTGAGCCCAAACAAATTAAATGAATGAGCCCAATATAATTTAATTCTAAGGTCCAAAGTGGAGCTAAATGTGCATGTATAGGTGAATATGTATACATATGTTGGTGTATATATATATGAATACTTATATAATGATATAAGACATAAAAATAAAGCCAAATTGGTGTAATAAATTGCAAGTTCTGAATTTTGAGGGGGCCCCACATGGAAATGTTAAGTGTGGACTTCCTATGGCTTCATTTACACTCCAAAAGTTGCTTATAAGCAACCTTGATGGATGTCACACCAATGGTCATTCATGGTAGTCATTCTATGCAATAGTAATCTAGTTTAAGTTCCTAATTTCACCAACACTAGTTGATTAGGAGGTTAATGAATGATTAACATTGTGCTATAAATAGAAGTGCTCTACTCATTGGTGAGGTTGGTTGGTCATTTGTAGCATTTTCTAGAGAGAAAAAGGGAGAGCTTCTTGAGAGATATAGAGAGTTACTCTTGTGAGATTGATTATCCACCAAGAAAATTTGCTAGAGAATGGACAAGAGGAAGTCACAAGCCAAGTTCATATCAAGAGGAAGAAGAGCATCAATGTCTAAGAGGTTAAAAAGTGCTATAAACCTTTTTTAGTTCATTTTTATAGTTTAGATATGTTTTAAACGGTTAAAATGTATTTTTAACCGATCAAAAGTTATTTTGATAATCTAGAAGTCTAAAACTATGATATATAGGTATATTCATAGTTTGATATAGTTAATACATGTATTTGTATGGGTGGTACGTAAAGAATTAGAAAGAAAGTCCATATAACGATTTACCAGTAAAACCCTAAGTGACTCGATCTTTAAATTTCGCGTCAAACGTTTTCAAAAATGTGATTGAACCATGAAATATTGTAAAACAAGAAATTAAGAAGACAACAACACTAAGTTGGTGTCATTTGGATGTGTAGAGTTTATTTTATTCAAGTTTGAACAATTAAAATCAATGATTTTTTATTTTAGTTTTCACTTTGTCCTTGTGAGTAGTTTTTAGTCCAGTTCCGTTCGGAATTTGGATTTGTGATCTAAGTGATCTAAAGAGAAATTGTAAAGGGGAAAATTCTGATGAGAATGGACTCAAGAATCACCTCAAAATGTTTTAAAATGAAGACGTTATGGTTGTCGGAGGGTCGAGCAGTCAAAAAAATTGACTTCCGGACAGAATGGCCTGACGCACCTTCGTCCGGTGTGGCGCAACTGCGTCAGAACAATCTGCCAAAGCAGATTTTGTGCTTCGGGTCGGGTCGGTCCGGGTTGAGTTTTCTTTGTTAAAATAAGTGTAAAATGAATGTGTTTGGATACTAAACCGATATATGTAGAATTTATTAGTGCATTAATAGTAGCTAAATGTTTAAACTAAAGACTAAAGTTATTACAATTAAAAAGTTAACTATTGGTATTGTTTGAAGATTATTAAAATATTATTAAATGATCAATAATATTAGTATATGATTAAAAAGTTATTAAATGATTAATAACATTAGTATATGATGAAAATGTTATTAAATAATTAATAACATTAATAAGTGATTAAAATATTATTAAATGGTTAATAATATTAATGAATGATTAAAATATTATTAAATGGTTAATAATATTAATAAGAGATTAAAATATTATCAAATGGTGAATAATATTTGTAAATAATTAAAATATTATTAAATGGTTAATAATATTAATATGTGATTAAAATATTATTAAATGGTTAATAATATTAATAAGTGAGTAAAATATTATTAAATAATTAATAATATTTGAACATAGTTGTATATTATCAAATGTAGATAATATTTTGAGGTATTTGGTACATTATTAAATGTCCAAATCATTAAGTTATATAAAAGAAGGATGTTTAATTAAATTAAACCGATGTAAATAGTCCATTTGTGGCTATTTTAGACAACTTATTAAAAGTAAGTCGTACGAAGAACGTGTAGTAAAGGCATAAGTTAGTTAAGCGTACCTGACATGTCCAACTATGTTTGGGCTAGGGTTTTTGTCCAGAACTTGAAGTTAAGGTCTTAAGTTAAGACTAATTAATAGTCATTGTAACTAATAATTATGTCGATTTTATATATAAATTGTAGGTTGAACGAATGACGCAAATAAGCGTAAATGGTATAAGCGAACCAGACAAGTTTTTTCAGAACTTGCTCCTATGTGCATTAATATGCTACAATTTGATATTATATTATTGATATGGAGATATATTGATGATATTTGTGTTATGTGAAAAGCATGGGGTATGATTACATGTGAAAATATGAAGAATGAATTGCTAGATACTAGTTGATTATTATAAGAAGTATGATGCATTCAGAAAATGAAAAACATGAAATGCATGATTTAAGAATAAAATGCAGAGCATGTATAATATGTGAAGCATGTAATGTGTTATGTGTTATGTGTAACTGTTAAACTTGTTGAGCCGTCGTGCTCACTCTTGCTTAAAACCAACATTTTCAGATAGTGCAAGTTATTCGAAGTTTTGTTAAAAATCAAGAAACAGGAATGCATATTACATTCACTGAAGGTCTAGCACGACCATTGTAGATATCAGTCCGAATTGGACTAGTAAAATGATTGTGTAGTATAAGAAATTGGTTGGTATGTAATATGAGTGTTAAGTACTCAAATTGATTGTAATAGAATGTCGTATCATATATGATATTGAGACATACTAGGAATGTATAAAGATTGCGATTCTGGAATAGAAAGAGATGTTGTAAAATTGTAAATAAATGATTATTTATCAATTATAATATTGTTGTAATTTATGAACAATAAGGAAAATATAGTACTAGTGTTGAACCGGATTCGAGGTTCGAGAGATCCGGATTCGGGGTCGTCATAGCAACGAATGCAAAATCGTAAAGTGCACTTTATGATTTTGACAATGATCCCATAACCATTTGAATCTACAATCGTAGAGCAAAGTCACTCTACGAGTTTGATTATGCTATCTTGTTGAGCTGAATCGTAGTGTTGTTCTCCCATCGTTTAGTAAAAGTCACTAACCGGTTCGAGTTTTATGAAATTATATTTGAGTTTTACGAAAGTATAATGGTTTCGTTTCGCTTATCCAATTTAGTATAATGACATTGCTCTACGATCAAGAGCTAACTAAACGATCTCAAAGTCTCCTTTGATAGTCTATAACATTACAATCTCTGAGATGCTTGGACTAAACGAATTTGCATATTACATAGAAATATTTTTTTTATACAAATGCTCTATGATCAAACAAAATTTGGATATACCAAACACTTTGTCCTTTTATATCATTTAGCAAATTTTATAAGGACTGTACAAGAATTATCTTTACACATATACATTAGTTCATCATCAAATCAAAATAGGCACTAATAAACCATAAATAATCAACATATAAGTACTAACAAGATATGGATATACCCTCTTGGCCCTATGCCCAACCCGATTATATATATATGTATAACTATTTTTAATAATCCAAACTTTAGTTGTGCGGACGAAAATATTATGAAAATGACATTGTTTTTTATATTATAATAATATACTGAATATTTTGAAAGTCACAATCCGCACAACTAAAGTACGAAATGGCAAAAGGCAATTTTGAAACTTTTGCAATCCGCACTTTAGTAGTGCAGGCATCCCCACATTAAAGTGCAAAAGGTGTATTAATTTCACCGTTAGATCAACGATTGGACGATCACGATCTGTTGTATGGATAATCTTAATTTTACAACGTTAACTATAGATCAACCCCTATATATATATATATATATATATATATATATATATATTGCAGAAAACATATTTAATTACCAAACGCCACCTTAGCTTTTTGTAGATGCATTTGATGTTGATCAATCCTGAGATTAAACAACTGCTGCAGGTCTAATAAGTTGGTCGATTTAAATCATTTTAGGGTACTACTGCATCAGGAGATTTCTTGCTTAATTCAAGATCTGAATGGCCGTCATAATTGATTGATATCTGCATCAATGATTTCAGGCAATTGGAAATGCTTGCAAAGTTCCATTTACATTTGTTTCAGAGTTGACTGAATCTGAAGTTCCTGAAGAATGTGAAATAAACTTTCATGAAGATCAAGATTTAGAACAGCTTATAGGCAGGCAAATATGCTTTAAGGTCTATCCATTTTGCAGTGGTATGATTTAACCATGGGTGGGGCAACATATATTGAGAGATATGCCCATTTCTTTATTTATGGTTCATGGTGAAGAAAATGTTTTGCAGAGACATGCAAATGTAGAAAGAAAGATAATTCTATTTGGTTCATTTAATCCCTTACACAATGGTCATCTAAAGCTCCTGGAAGTAGCTACTAGGTACGTGGTTGTTCCTAAAAATTGATGATACCAAAATTTAACTCGTGTTATTGTTACTAGGCAAATTTATAGGCTCTCTTGGTACGGCTATTTTTTTGAGTTGTACAATCCCTTTCAACTATATAATTCCTATTCTTTTCAACTTTCATGCACAATAAATGACATCTGAATTGATTTTCCTTTAATTCCTTTGATTACTCTATAGAATAAAACCTCAATGGTATAATGGTTCTAACGTGTAATGCTTTTGATGAAATACCAATGTTAATATATCACATTTATACATTTTAGATTTCTGTAATAAAAAAATGTCATTCATGTTGTGGAGAATGCATAAAGGATGCTTCTCATCACCGATTTGTGATTATGTAGCATTTGTGGTGATGGGTATTCATTGTTAACACATGATTTTGTACACTAACCTAAAATCACCAATAGCCAGCAACCTGCACAAGTAACAGTCAATGATCACACCAAAAGCTTGACGGCTTAGACCGTCAGAGGATAGATCCGATTTGAGAATCAGTACAAGCCAAAAGCGTAAATAATGGAGGGTTTAAATTTCTGGAAATAATAATAATAAATGTAATTTAGATGTACCGTTGACCTCCGGTTGTATTTATAGTTGCTCACGACCTGCTTTCACACGCCCGAGACCAATTAAAAGAAAAAGTGTCTTGATTAAAGTCTCCTTATAACTACAATACATAACTGATTGAGTTCTTAATAAAATAAGTCTCCTTATTACTCCAATATGAGGAAACTCAATCATATGTAAATAAAGACTTTAACTCTTCTAGAACATCAAGCCGTCATAATATATTATAATGGACCAGCACCTATATCTGGCCCCAAGTACAATTTTGATGTGGGCCAGCACCTGAACCGGGCCCTAAATATAAGATTAATATGGATCTGCACCTGAACCGGGTCCTGAATATTTCATCCCAACATTGTCCTCCACTCTCATGTTATAAAAAATTTATAATAGAAGAGTAATGCCAGAAAATTGATCGAACTAACTAACCCCACCTCCAAAATATCCTCCAACACTCTTGAACCCACCAAACTCCCAATTATTTCAATCACCAACACTCCCAAACCCGCTGAACTCCAAAACATAAGCATCTGTAGTTGTCGATGAATTGTTTATTCATAAAATCCAGGATGATGACATCTGCCCCCCCCCCCCCCCCCCCCCAAGCCACTTTTGAACTCGATTAAGGTTCGGAGACCTGTCCTTATCTTTCCTCTCATTATTTTGTCATTGAGGTCCAGAGACGGGATTGTCATGATCCCGATTGAGGTCCAGCACACTACCACGTCAATTGATATGATATTTGCTGATTTTTATTTGACATTAAAACAAGGCCCTCCTTCTAGCACCCATGTTAACGCCTGATTTTGTACATTAACCCAAAAGTCAGCAACCTGCACAAGTAACAGTCAATTATCACATCAAAAGCTTGACGGCTTGGGCCGAGAATCAGTACAGACCAAAAGCGAAAATAATGAAGGATTTAAATTGCTAGAAATAATAATAATGAATGTAATTTAGATGTACCGTTGACCTTCACTTATGGTTATATTTATAGTTGCTCACAACCTGATTTCGCGGGCCCAAAACCAATTAGAAGAGAAAGTCTTGATTAGAGTTCCTTTATAATTGCAATACATTGTTGATTGAGTCCTTAATAAAATAAATCTCAATTATATGTAAATAAGGATTTTGACTCTTCTAGAATATCAAGTCGTTAGAATATACTGTAATAGACCAGCACCTGTACCGGGCACCAAGTACAATTTTGATGTGGGCCGAACTGGGCCCTAAATGTAAGAATAATATGGACATGCACCTGAATCGGGTCTTAAATAATTTCATCCCAACATCCATGTTTTGAGATATCTGTAAATGCAGACAAACCTCCATTGACAGTATCTCAAATAAAAGATCATGTTGAGCGATTTCAAAAGGTTGGTGAGCTGATACCTATATTTTATCCCAAATTATAAGAACATCAAATCTGTTGTGGATTTGTGACGGTTTAATGTCTGAGAAGGGGCTGTGGTTCTAGGTGATGATATCAAGCTCGATTAATATTCTTTTATCTGATGAGATATATGAACATAATTCCTTGTATAATTTTTTCTTCATTTGTTGGATGATTAATGCACCTTAGTGAATGGACTGTTAACAATTAATGAGCTCGAATCCGAGGTTGAGATAACTTAGTTATTGTAGTATTATATATCAAGGTAGTGCTTCTTCCTCTTTAGAAACCAGAGAAATATTGGTTTCCAAAGTTTATGTGAATGAAAGAGCACTGGCAAGACTAATTCATCATTTCCTTGCTTGGACATAATACATATATTTATGCCTACCAGTAAAGCTGTTACGGACTTGCGGTAAAATGGGAATAAATATTTGCGATTAGAGTTCCAAACTGGAATTGATTTAGTATGTTTAGCTACAGTTGGTGGGAATTTGCTAGTCACTGAATTCTTCTTTTAATTATGTGGTGCTCATTTTTCCCCTATAATTTGTTTTACAATTTGTTTGTGCAAGTTGGATTTGACAGTTTTTTTATTTCTACTTTTATGAAAGAGCACTATGTTTCATTTACCTGCCAAAATTGTAAATTAGCTTATTCTTACAAAAATTTCCTTGGACTGATTCGGTTTATTAAATTGTTACCGGGACGAAGTGATTATTTAATGGCTTTAACTTGGAAAATGCAGGAAAGACCATGATCATCTCCAATCAGCCTTACTTTTATAAGAAAGCAGTACTTTTTCCTGGCAGTGCTTTTGTAATAGGTGCAGACACAGCTGTGAGGCTTATAAGTGTAAGGTCTTGCAAACCATAATATTTTAATTTGACATGCAATTTTTGTTCTTTCTCCTAGCCCCATGTTTTATCAACCTGCATGTGAACCCCATCATAGTGTATATTAGACTTTTTTGGTTTATGTACTTTTGCATTATGTTTGGAACACAGAAATGTGGGAAAAAATATTGTAGAAGGAAAAAGAATGCAATGAGTAAAAAACAATTTTACTGAACATAAGTATTATTATCAATACTTTCTAAAAAATCTAATATTAAGAATAATGTTATTGGTTAAGAAAGCTCCAATTGATTTTTAGATTTCATTTCCTTTTCCTTTATTTTCCCTAGGGGTTTCCTATTTCTAAAGATGCGTATATTTTCAAATGTCACTATTCATGGTATCGATAAAAAAATCCCATATTTCTAGTAAAGCAACACCCTACCTGAGTTTTTTTCGTGAAGAACTGATCTTTTCTATTCTTCCCTTCCATCTTAAATTCTTATCTTGTGTCTTAATTTCATATCTTAACTTTTGTAAGTGGCAAGAATACCTATACAGAAGCTATTCACTTAAATGTAAAGAAGATCTGTGAACTGAAAAAACATGAAATTTATTAAAAGGATGATACGGAGAAAATTCGAAGGGAAAGGGAATTTATCAGTTTACTGATTCACAGAATATGTAATGGTTTAAAATGCATCATCCACACCATAGAGGGTCTTGAGGAAATTGGAAGCCTTCAAAATAACTGGAGAGCTGATTCTTACAAGTTATCAATTGGTTTGCAGCCCAAATATTGTGGTGGTGATTATGGCAAGATGTTAGAGATACTGCTTGGCTGCAAAAATACTGGATGTTCTTTCCTTGTGGATGGTCTAAATGTGGATCGAGTTTTTAAGGTTTGGTTGCATTACCTGAAGCACTTAAAGCACTCCTCTTTTTTACTTCTTTTGTGTCCTGGTACATTAGTGATAAGCATATTTTATATACATTTATTTCCTCCAAAAATATATTTATTAGTTAATTTAATGTTAATTTTAGTTTAATTGTATTTTATTTTTGGTGAAGCAGGTTTTAGAATTTTAAAAGCCCAAAATTGTGAGTCTTAGAGCAGGCCCAGTCTATTGCAAAGGTGGGAACACGAAATTTCATCTAGTCCGGGAGTTTATTATGTTTTGACTCTAAATATTGGGTGACTATTAAAGAACTAATTGATGAGGGGCCACAGTAGTATTGGATCACTTAACTGAATACATATTTGATTCATTTCGGGAGAACGATAAGTCATAAGAAGAGTTGGTAGGAGACAAAACAACGGTGGCAGCAGTATAATAAAAGGAATCACGCTGCAGAACCAAAAGGGAGAAAAATGACAAAAGCGGCCGCGACCCATACTGGATTAAAGCTGCAACGCATCATCAGCAGCACCATCACATAAGAAGCAACGCAGCAAAACAGAATAGCAGTGGGTCAATTTAATAGATACTATCTACTGCTAAACTAGTTTCGATAGGATGAAATAATATTATTTATGTATGAATTAAAATTCATTATTAATTCTTAAATTAGTTTTAATATTAACAATTCTTATTTATTTGATTGAGTTGAATTAAATTGTTTCATTTTTAATATCATGTATTTTGAATAATTTTAATTAGTTTAATTTAATCTGAGTTATAATTTAAATTTTAAATTAAGAACGAAGATTATTTGTTTTTTAAAATGGTGGATATATTTAATGCTTTGGTCTTATATATTTAAACCTTGAAAAATAAGAATTTACAAAAAGAAATACTTTTATGGACTTATGTGAAAAATCTTGAGAAAACATTGAATTAATTTTTAAATTACTACTTCGAATTGATAATGAATAGTAAAATATACATAATTAATATTGTGGATTCCGAACCTTAAAACTTTTCTTCCATTTATTAAAGTTAGTTATTTAATTAGTTTTATTAATTTAGTTTTAGTTTTAATTATTTCAAAATTTATTTTTTGTTAACAAGATTAGAATTGAATATTATTTAGATTTAATTAATAATTCAATAATTCTCGTGAGATTGACCTCCCTTTTTTCTTATATTTTAAGGCAATTTAAGCTCATGTACAAACATAAACATACATGTTGTTCCCGAATTTACTGTTCACGTTTTGTAAGTCGTATTCATGATCTGTAAATTTTGGATGATAGGACTATGAGATAAGAAGGAATTTTGTTTATGAACAAAGGAAAAACACTTACTTGAACAGTATTTGTACACTTACAGATCTTCACAAATATTCAAGATGGCTTTAGCACATTCAAAAAAAACTTACACAAAGTAATATTTAGAGCTTATAATTAAGTATTTTGAAAATACTAATTATAAATTAATAAGAGAAGTCTTATTATTATTTAGTTCCTAAAGAGTTTAGAAATTAATTAATAAGAAGTACTCCGAGTATTTACATGTTTATTTCGATACCAACAGAGAAGTTCCGAATGGATATATCATCACCTGAAATTAGGAAAAGCCGATAAATTTGAAACGTATACTATATGGCAACATAATAGGAAACATAATCTCATGGGTTACCTGTTAGCTTTTGAAGGCCTTGCAAAGAGCAAAACCTAGATATATGGAAACATACGTAGAAGAAACATATCAGTACCTTTTCTACAGTTGTACTTTACTTAAATATTGATTTAAACATTAAAATTGAGATTTAGCAACCTCTAATGTATTTGTAAGTGCAATATTCAATGTTTGTCATTAAGGATTTGGTTTACTTTCAACTATATATGGAATACATGTTTTGTTGCTGCTTACGTTACCGATACAATTACAGTTTCTATTTCCAATATATATTGAAACTATGCAGTGTTGAATTGTTGATATCTTGGATGTATTTGATGAAGAGAGAGTAGACTTTGACTTCAGCCACCGCAGTCTGCTCCACAGCCGGCAGCAGCGCATCCTGCAGCGTAGGTTTTGGAGTGGGAGTCTTTGTCTCTGGATGCACCATCCGCACAAGAGAGAATTATAGCTGAGATAACACATATGGATAATATGGCCACCCACAGAACAAGTAATGCTGTGCCTAAACCTTCAATACCACTGCAGCTGCTGCCGCCGCCTCCTTCCCAGTTTGCCACTTCTTTCCAAGCCCTCACCATCTACCACCTCTCTCAATTTTTTGTGATGCGTTTTTCTTGGGGTTGAGCAATCCCACAAGGTTCTTTATCCTTTGAATGAGGGAACGAATCACCTCACTCTAAAATGACAGGTAATGCAATACAGATCTTTGAATGTGAAGAGTACTAATAAGAAGTCTGCAGAACCCAACTTTCTTTCGTCAGAAGATTACCTTTTTATCCTTCTACTTGTAGTAGTTATCTATTATATATAATATATATATGGTACAAAAGTCTAACATACTCGTTATGATTTCATATGAGCATAACACTTAAAAAAAAAGTTTGACCGCCTACAGAGAGTATTTTTAGGGGCGTAGACTTTTTATCTTGATTTAAATAGTCTAATGCGGGACTAAATCTTTTATAATAAAATTTTCATTAATTTTTATTATGAAGTTTATAGTGACATTTTTTAAAGATTTATGATAACAGTTTGTTCTGTCATCATAGTCTTATTCTATATCGTCGGGATAAATTATCGTTATAAATTCTAAAAATTATTGTTACAGGTATAAAGAAATTTTGTTACAAAATTTAAAGCCGTCCAATGCGACCTTTAAAGGGCCAATATTCTTTCCAGCTGATCTCAGTCCTTACACGTACGGCCCAGATTTGAGGCCTCAAACATTGGATTTGATTAGATAATGACCAAAACCCCAAAAAGCAAAGAATATGAAAAAGCAAGAAAAAGTATTTCATTGAATCAAATTTAAAGGCATTTCCAAAATTAAAAAATAAATAAATGGACAGGATTTTACTAAAAATATGTTATATATATATAGAAAAAATTTCAAAAGCGAACTTTAAAAAACGAACTAAAGACGAACCGTCGTCTTTGGTATCTATGGCGACGGTTCGACCCGTCGTCATAGAGTGCATGGCTATGGCGACGGGTCGAACCGTCGCCATAGATACTAAAGACGACGATTCGCTTTTTAAAGTTCGCTGGAGAATGGGACTAATATAGAAAAAATTTCAAAAGCGAACTTTAAAAAGCACTACACGCAAAATATATATATATATATATATATATATATATATAACATTAAAATTAAAATTTCTTGCACAGTAAAAAGACAAACCATTACCACTACACGCAACCCTAATCTAGAAAACTTTTTTTTATATTGATAGATCTCATAAAGAAAAGATGATGCGTCACATTCTTGGCATCAATATCAGCGTATAAAATTTTAATTTATTTTAATTAGGGATTGAAGTTGATTTATTTAATTTATCAACCATTTATCGACATCTAGCTTAATTCCGAGATGTATAATTCGATATCGCTGGTATTATACTATAGGTCGGCACTAACTACTTGCGGAACAAGCGCAAGCAACTAAGCAACGTTCAATTCTTGACAACATTGACTACAGCGCAGCCGCATCACGTTGCACCAGCTATAGATTATCCAAGAAATATTCAATTTTGACAAGCTTTTTCAGGTCTTCAGTTTCTTAATGAGAGAAAATAAAGCCATAATCTCACATTTAGACTGCCTCAAGGGGAATGTTGATCTCAAAACCAAGAGAGAGATGGCTGTTTTCTCTTATTCTTCCTTTTCCGGAATCAAGCAAAGCTAGGATCAATAATGGATAATTGGAGGTATCTAGCTTGGGCTCGATGGCTCAACCACATGGAAATAATAAATAATTGTAATCCTGAATGCCAAAAACAAACTCAAGACCAATTTATACAGCGTGCAAGGAGGAATTGGGTGGTAAGTACATAAGAACTAGGTGCAAAATATAATATATAGGGGATGAAACCAACCGTATGCAAACAAAATACAAAAACGTGTCTATTGTTTCTACTATAAATACTATAGACAAAATACATTTTAACAAAATTCATCATCCTAAGACCTACAAATCTTTCATCAACGGAAGTCACCCAAAACGTGTCTATTAACAACCTAATCTAACCACGATTACACCTTTCCATACTGATTAGGTATGTGTTGCTGCTGATCCTCTGTAACATTAGAACTGGTCATACCAAGTCCTTCATTCTGGTGCTTTTCCCATCCACCGGTATCAGCCTTGCAATGTGCCCAATAATACAGAATAGACCCAGCCATGGACAGTAATGAAAGGGCAGCCCCAGCAGCGAACACACCTTTCCGAAGAGTAGAACATGAAAGGTCATCTCCACCAAAGATTCCTCGGTATTTAGTGTGGTACGCATTCTTTGCCGACCCTGCCAATAAGCATGCCTCCGCCCCTAAAAAGCTTACCCTGTTTATTCATTCAAAATCAAATGTTTAGGTGCAAGAAAATGATAATTATCTGAGAATTCTAATAAACATAAGCCATAAACAAACTAAAAACATCAAAAGATTTGATAAACAGCAATAGCTGTTAAAGCTTTATCCCTCCCGCCAAGATTCTTAAAGAGAAAAGTCAATACTACTGACATTGGTTAAAGTTGGAAAGAAATATAAAAGCAAATGAATGAACTAATTTTTTAAGGCTGAAGTTTCTGGTTCTACTGTTCTAGCGATTGTCGAATTCAGACAGCAGTTTAGTTCAAATGAACATATGATTGATAATACTCAACAACCATAATAACATAAACTCCTTTTCATACACAGGCGACTAGAAATGTAGGCACTGAAATTGGATTATGGTTTTCTAAAATCATGTCAACTAGTAATTACTAGTTTAGTTGTTAGACTGCTAGGCTTTGAAACTAAGTTATTGAGGTGTTAATTATAAACACTAACCATATAAGAACAAAACATGGCCCTTGCACAAGTTCTAGGATTTAAAGCAAAGTGTCTGAAGGAACTCTCATAGGTAAGGTCGACACCCAACAAAAAAAAATCGTTCCACACGGGCACGACATCTTGGATATAAGAGAGACACAAAGCTCTGGTTTTGTAATTGAGAAGCAGGCCTTGCTAACAAGATTGAGTTATCAAAAAAATCACAAGTTCAAGCAACTTCCTCATTTCTCAAGGAAAGAGAGGTTTATCTTTTTAAAAAGTAGTAATAAAACCAGCCAGGACATTGCTTATAGTTTTCCTTTTCCTGTTTGTCAAACAATAGACAATGAGATCCAAAACTGAAGTCCTCTTCATCATAGTCCCATAGTAAACTACATGTTCGCAAAGTTGGGATCTTTACGATACTGTAACCTCAAGTTACATAACTAAGTAGTAAAGTTGGTATATGGATTCTGGAGTCAGAGACACCAGAGTTCAAATCACATTGTCTATATTAAAAGTAAAATAAGATATAAGAACCAAACCACCAACGGAATCCCTCTTATCAAGTACTGATAATAGGTTTACTTCATGAGAATGATTTACACCTTTTGCTACAGAAACTTATTAAATCGAGCAAATTACCCTAGAAACTCTGACTAGCATCGTTCCACACACTTGACCCATAATTTATCAAGCACCACAACCACGCATTTGAGATACGTGTAGGGGTGTGTATAAAGTTTTGATAGATGTGATTTGACGCCCCACTCTAAGCTTTCATCATTAAACGGTAAAAAGGATTAGAATGCGACAAATTAGGTACAAACTTATACGCTCCTAACTAGAAAATAATTGAGTTTCTTTACCAAAATGATGTATCTTTTAAACTACTCATTGAAATGCGGCAATTTTAAATATTTATTAAATGAGAATAAATTCTATAAGGACTGCCCGTAAAATGGTGTTTTTAAACTATTCAATAGAAATTTGCCAACTCTATAATTTCAAATAAAATAAGGAGTTTTGATTGTATTAAAATTATTAAACGAATTTTAGTAAATAATATTACATAATATGTTAAAAGAATCAAAACTCCTTAATTTTATCTACAAATACAAAGTTGTCTAATTCCTATCGGATGCAGTAAAAATTAAAACACTAGTTTACAGACAATCCGTATAAAATTGATTATCTTATTAAACTCATGCTCTTGTTAAACTTGTACTTCTTTAAACTGCTAAGAAACTCAACCAAAGTTGTCAATTTGTCATCGTTCAAACAACTTCCAAATGTGCATGAAATCAAGAAATAGTTTGAAAAGTTCCCTCTCTCAATGAAAGGCATCGTTTAGATAAACAAAAAAAATATATAGAAATTACTGTTATGGATGCAAATTTAAACACAAAACTACACAGCATAAATACCTGGATCAGCATCTCAATCTATTACTGTTACCTCATTTGTGACAGGTGAACACTCAGGCCGAGTTCAAAAGCCTTGTTGGTGAGATTTAAAAAAAAATAAGAAAAATGGACCCACAACACAACTTATCAAACAAAACAAAACTGAAAAAAAGATCCACAACCACACCCACTACAATGATTGAACTATTTTGATCAATCAGATCCCCTTCATCCCAAATTTAACTTGCTCCCTTATTTATGTACCAAATCATGTGATCATATTCTACATATTAGCATGATCCTTGTATTTGCAAGTTAAAAAATGTAAGTCTTGATCAAGTACCCTCTTACTTACTTGAACTATGTGTTACATAAATTGGGGAAAAAGAAAGAAGTGGAGAAATTGGGGAGTAAAGTTTACCAGGAGAAGATAAGGAAGAAAACGGCCCAAACCGTAATAGAAGTGCCACTGGTAAGCCCTTTACCGAAGCAGAAACATTTGGTAACGCCGTTAACAACAGTCTGGCTAATCAGCAACAACCCAAACGCCGACAGCCCGTACACCGTCGATGCATCCGAATCGTAGGCACAGTAAGTGCGTTCATCGTACTTGTCCGGAAGCACTTTCGCCTTCAAATTAATTTACAAACAAAGAAATATTCGATTCGTAATGCAGTGCAATATTAAAGAAAAGAAAGATATGGTTAAATACATATAGATACATATATATATATATATATATATATATATATATAGGTATTTATGTATATGTTATACCGTGCTTCGACGGCGTTCAGCCCCGACGGCGAGGACGAAGGCAATGAGATGAAGAGAAATGATGACAGCGAGAACGGTGACTGAGACTGCCATTACCCTAAACCCACTAGCTCTTACCCTTTCACTGTTTGTAAGACGAAGAATTGGAATTATTGGGGTTTTCCTTTGTCTGATTATGCGTATGGATCCCAACTCTTTTCACTATCCAATTAGGGGCTTGCTGTGTAGCTGGATTCCAGTTTGGTTGTCGGTTTACCGGTTGTTGTTTTTGTTTTTACCTGCTTTTTCGGGTCACAAAATATCAAGGAATTATTAATTTTTGGGAATAATATATGTAATATGTTAACCTTAATCCTATTCAATTTTATGGATTATTTTAGCCTCATAATAAATATTTTAATTTAAATTATTTTTAAAATTAATAAATTTTAAAAATTATCAACATAGAACGACTAATAATCATAATAAATTATAAATAATTTATTATTACCTCATGATCTCGTGCGATACACAAATTTTATTATAAAATTATTTTATTTTTTATATTATACTATATTAATATATAATTATAATATTATTAAATATTATTTTCATAAAAATATGAATTTTAAAAAACACTAACTAAATTAAAAAAAATTATTTTAATAAAGTATAGTGATAAGTATATAATTATATAATAGAAAAAATAAAAATAAAATTTTTTAAAATGAAATAAAAGATGAAAAAATAATTTCTTTTTCTAGATTTTAAGTTTTTATTCCTAAATTTTAGTAACATTTATAAATTTTAAGGTTGAGAGCCTATTTTTTGCTATTTATTATATAATATAAATCGATGTCGAGTTTCGTGATTTAAAAATATTATATAAATATTTTTAATTATTAATTTAAAAAATAATCAATATCACCATTATACGTTTATTTTGAGGTGAAGAGAGTAATATCATTCACAATAATAATTAGACAATTATTGTGATAAGTAATATGTTTCTTAATTATTTAGCTTTAATTTTAGTTATTCCTATCCTTTTGTTTCAAGTAAAACGTTTTGCGAAAAATGTTTTCTGAATTTTTCAATGTTTTGCATACTAAAGAAAAAATGTTCAATTGTAAAACAATTTCTAGTCAACAAAAAACTTTTCATTTATCTTTAAAAAAATAATTTATGGTCAATTATATCTCTCAACAATAAACTTTATTTTTTATTCTCTTTATCTTTTCAATCGCTCTTTCACAAAATACTTCATTTTTTTCTCAATTATTTTTCTTCATTTGTATCACTTATTCATCTATAAGATGTTAAGTTTGGAAATATTTATCTCCTCCTGTATCATCAATTTTTTTCTCTTTAGAGAAAATTATAAATATTAACACATTTATTTATTACAGTACAATATATATTGAAAAAGAAGAAGAAGACAGAGTGCATTAAAAAAAATTAATTATTTAATTCAAGTAGAGAAGATGACGATATTTTTCATCTCATTTTCAGTTTAGCAATTAAACAAGAAAAAACAAATCATTTTTATTAGAAAATATTTTTCGAAAATCATATTCCGGCTAAGGTTTTTGGGGAAAGAAGCGTTCTTTTAAAATTGGTCAACAAGTGGGTCAAAGCCCAAATAAAGAAAAAATTGCAACATAACCTCATGCGCACCTCATTAAACCGAATGGGCTAAGAGCCATGATGATTGCATTTGTACCAATGAGCTAAAACACAGTAGTGTTAGCCTGTTAGGGTCATAAGACTGGCATCAACCCACGCTCCAATATATTCTGGTTTCCACCATTATTCTAAAAATAAAATATTCTAGTGGCTTTCTTGGTACAATTGACTTTGCAATTATTTTTTTTGAGAATCAAACTTATGTGGACTGCTGTAAACTGTGTTTTTAGCTCATCGAAAGGGATTAGACAACTTTCATATTTTTTTAAAAAATTAAGAAATTTTGATATTTTTAACAGATTATGTAATATGGAGTATTATTTATCATGATAAAATTTATTTAATAATTTTAACACAATCAAAGCTCTTTGATTTCTCTCAAATTATAGAGTTGGCAGCTTTCTATTGGATAGTTTAAAAAGACCAATTTTCAGTCCATTCTTATAGAATTTATTCTCATTTTCTTTATGAATTGCTTAAGATTCGCAAATAATGAAAGAGAAAAAGAAATGGTATTTTAAAAATAATTTTCCACTGCTTTATTTTGTTTTCCTCTAAACTGCTACCTCATATCATACTCGAAGAATATTGCAATTTGCAATTCATTTACCAATAAGATAACAAGCCCACAAGAGTTAAAAATAATATTAAAAAAAAATACAAATCTAATTACCAAGTATTAGATAGATTATTTGCACTACAATTCAGTCTCATCTAAAATCAACAAACAACATATATAAACTTATTAATTATAAAAGAGAAAGATAAATTCCAATCTTCAATTCATATCTAATAAACTTGATAGTCTTTTTTCCTTCGCCTTAAAATACCAACACACAAGCTCATTGAATTAGGACTTATCTTAAATAACACCTTCTTCTTTTTCTCTTTTTACAGTCCTTAGAACGCGGAAGTAATTTTCAACGTACATGGGTTCTCATAAAAAGCTTAAATATCAACCATCCATATATATATGATCATAACATGCATGCATTATATATCGATCCTCTTGTTTCCTGAGGAGATAGGTCATTTCGGATAGGGTTTACGGATCCGGTTAGCATGAAATTAACTTTATAATAAGTTGAATAATTGATCAATACAGTGCTGACACGCAGAGAGAGAAAGAACACCCCGGCTTGCGTGTCAATACTGTATTGGTCCATTATTCAACTCACCATGAAGTTAATTTAATGTTAACCGGATCTAGGGTTTACATATCTCCCGATAAAGTGAGATTAAATCTGACATTTGCTGGTGGAAATAATTGTTGGCGTTCCCATCGGTTGCGATCACTCCTATAAAGATAAGGAAACTTGCCAACTTTCCAAAAACATTTCATACATCTTGATCTCACTCCATGTTGACGCCTGATTCTGTCGGGCAGTCCTGCTGGCCGTCCGGTAAGAATACCTGCACAAAAGTCCGAACGGCTTGGGCCGTTGGTGGACTCCTCCGGTGTGAGTGTTAGTGAAGGTATATGGAAAAGTCAACAATGGAGGTCTGAATATCTAGTGTAGCAAATTATGCGTTACCCTTCTCTCCATTGTCAACTGGGTATTTATACTACGTACCTGATTAACGGTCACCTGTGTAACGGTTCTGACCATTACACTAGGTAGTTATGATACATGTACGTTTCATCCTTCACCCACGTGCTGTAAGCCCACTAGGAAGGTTACCAGGCTGACGGTCTATTGGGCCTGGCCCAATGTCATTTCCTGGATCAGGCCTGGTTAAATATTCATCCTAACATTGCCCCCCACTCCTCCAGTATATGAATGTGCTGGGGGAGTAGAATGAAACCTTCCGAAGAAAAACTCCATCGGGAGCCCGGAGGCATCAGACCGATGGGAAATATCATTCGGGAGCCCGGAGGCATTAGACCGAAGAGGAACTCCATCGGGAGCCCGGAGGCATCAGACCGATGGGAAATATCTTTCGGGAACCCGGAGGCATCAGACCGAAGAGGAACTCCATCGGGAGCCCGGAGGCATCAGACCGAAGAGGAACTCCATCGGGAGCCCGGAGGCATCAGACCGATGGGAAAGCTTTTGGGTTAAAGACTTGGGCCTTTGTTATCTGGGTTTCACGCCTTGGATAAGACCTTGGGCCTTTGTGTCAATCAAGCCCAAAGTCTTATATTCTCAACCCAATCGAACCGGCCCAAAAGTTTGCCCAGACGTTTCATATGGCAATTTATTACTTTTTGAATTTTGAAATTGGTGCCCAATCAATGGTGAAGCGTACGCGGGAAGGAGCATTTATTACGCTGCAGTTAATACCGCGCGTGCGCCCCATCCGTCAGATCTTTTCCATCTGAACCGTTGCAACGTTTGGATCACGATAAAAGGATTCCTTTCCAACAGATCATCTTTTTATCAGAAGCAACTTATCACGAGAGAAAGGACGTTTGAGAGAGAATAACTTCATTCCCAGCCCAGATTCTGTCGTTCTTGCTCTGCTATTTTTCGATCAATCTCCTTTCTGAAATCAAGTAAGTTTTTAACCCTCTTTTCCTCAATTTCTCATAATGACTAGGAGTACTCAAGATAAAAGGGCACAAGCTTCGTCTTCCCGGGTTGAGGACGAAGTTACTGTTGCCGAAGCGGGAATTCCAGAGGGTCAACCTTGGAAACCGGTAGTCGTTGAGCGCATGAGGGATGTAGAGGAGTACAATAGGAACAAATACTTTAACATCAAGTATAGAGTAGCCAATATCCCATCTTCTATCCGGAACCAGTATTTCGACCTAGCCCAAACAGAATTTTATATCCTCAATGCTTATGAAATCAAAAGACCCGGGGCTGGGGAGAGGATGTACTACCAACTCGAGGGGGGTTGGATCCCGATCCATAGGCAGTCACTGCTTTATGGGGTCCGATTCCCTCTTCGCCCCTTCATATTAGAGCTACTTCATACGACGGGGCTCAGTTTGAATCAACTATCCCCCAACTCCTTCATCCATATAAATAGCTTCATCGCCTTTTGCTTTTCCGAATCAACCATCCCCGCCATAGATTTCTTCTTTCAATTCTTTTCCGTTACGAATAATAAGGAAAAAGGGTTTTATACTGTAATAAAGAACCCTGGGAGGGATACCCTGATGGAGACCCCTTCGAGTAATAAAGGGTGGCACGTGGACTGGTTCTTCATTAAGGGGCCGGACACTGAGATGGTAGGACCTTGGTCAGACCCGAACAAAGACCAGCTGAATCCGAAGAGAATCTCTCGGGCACGGTTAGAAGAGTTCGAGGTCTTATATTCCAAGAGACCATCTGTGAAGTGGGACCGAAGTCTCCTTAATGACCAGGACTGGTTATACTCCTTCGGTTGTAAGTATTCTGTCATGACTGCTCCTTTATTCTGAATATTTTGGTATACTCATTCTGTTGTTCTGATTGTGTTGCAGTGGCTGACCAAGGGAAACACCCCGATAACGAAGCCATAATGGAAGCAGCCGGAGTTTCCAGGGTCAAGATGAGTGCCGCCGAGAAATTGAAGGTAAGCCGAAGCTTGAGGGCTGCAAAGCCCAAAGACTCTACTGTTGCTGCTGCCAATCCCGAGACGGGCTCGGGATCTCCTCAGGTGGATGATACTATCAAGTCCACCGAAGGAGAAAAGTCTGCTGCCGAAGACTCGGGGGCCAGCAGACCGAGAGTAAAGAGGAGGAGGTTGGTCCTGAGATCCGTGCTGGAGGCACGAACCCAGCAGGCCCCATCCTCCCAAGCTGGGACGACGACCAATCCTCCTGCCGAGCAGAACGTCATCAGGCAGCCAGAGGAACCCGTTGCTGCCCCTCCTCAAAATAAAGGGAAAAGACCCGCTGAAGGTCAAGAGCCTTCAAGCACCCAAGGAGGTCCGATGGATCCCCCAATATCGTCCGGGGGTCCTAGGACCGAGGAGGGGGTCAATACGTCTGCCTTGGGTACCTCAATGATTCCCTTCGCCGAAGCCGGTGCCGAGGGGGCTGATCTGAAGACGTTGATGGAGATGTTGTTCTCCTGCCATGCCAAGGTAAAGATCTCCTCATAAATTTCTCCTGTTTGAAGTGATTATAATTCTGACTTGTTCATCGATTGACCATCTCTTTGTAGGGAAATACACTTCTCCTGAAAGTGTCCAATGAGCAAAAGGTCCTGGAACGGAGAGCCGATGAGAGCAACAAAAAACTTGCCGAAGCTCTGTCGAACCATAAGAAGACCAAGGACCAGCTGAAAACTCTTCACGATTCCTTCCAAATCATGAAGAAGGATCATGACTCGGCTCGGGAGGTTCATCAAGAAAAGGACAAGGAGATCAGCTTCCTGCAGTCCCGGATAATTGATCTGGAGAAGGCGAATACCCGTGCCCTGGATTTGGTGCAATCCAAAGAGCTCAAGAAAATAGAACTTGAGAAAAATAAAAATGAGCTCGAAGCCCAAGTCCAGAGTCAGAAGATCCTCCTGGCCCAATCGGAAAACATCCTCCAACTTCAGACCGATCAGATGAAGAATCTCAAGGACAATGTCGAACTGATCGTCGAAGGTTGGGCTGCGAAAGAAGCCGATTGGCTCAAAGGGCCGATTGCCTCTGCCTCCCCGAGCGTCTTGATCCCCGAGCTCAAACAGAAGGTGATAGAAGAATATAAGGCCTCGAATCAATTTCAGGCTGATATCTTGCCATCTGTTGCTAATGAATTCAGCGACGGATTCGAATATGCTCGGGAGCTTGCCAAGGAGAAGGGTCATGATCCCGATCAGCTAGGAATTGTATTTCCCGAAGACTGATTTGTGAATACATTGTTTTTGTTGTTGTTTTTATATCATGTAATGCTTCCAGTAATTATCAATGAAATGATTTATCTTTTCCCACTTATCTTTTCTCATGAGTTCGTTCCTATCATCTGTATGTACAACTGTTCACTTATACTGCTTCACCCCCCACTAGCCTGATCGAATGCATATCCGATGAGGCTAGCAAATTAATTTTAAAGTATGTATCAAAACAGTAATACAGAGACCAGATGATAAAAAATATGCTCATGAATATCGAAAAGATGACATGTGATCGGCTAAAAAGAGAGCCTCAAAATTTAGACTATGTACAAAATTTGATCGGCTTCAATAATAGCCTCAAAATGGGACTAAGTACAAAGTGTGAACTACTGATAATACCTACGAAGCCGAATAGCATGCCAAGTATTTGGAACATTTTTTCCATCCATGCCCTGAAGCTTGTAAGTTCCAGCCCTCAGCACTTCGATCACTAAGTATGGTCCTTCCCATGTTGGCATAAGTTTGCCAGTTTCCCGAGGAGTGCCGAGCAGTTCGTTGTTGATAAGCAGCCAATCTGAGGACAACTGAGTCACGTTCCTCTTCTAATAAGTCGAGGTTTAACCGAAGACCTTCGCTATTGAGTATTTCGTCGAAGTTTAAGACTCTCGGAGAAGGTACTCCGATCTCAATAGGTATCAGGGCTTCGGAACCATAGGCCATCTTAAAAGGTGTCTCCCCAGTAGTAGTCCGAGGAGTTGTTCGGTAGGCCCAAAGGACATGCAAAAGCTCCTCGGGCCAAGCACCCTTAGCATCCTCCAACCTTCTTTTAATGCCATGAAGAAGTGTTCTGTTCGTTACTTCTACTTGACCATTTGCTTGTGGATGAGCTACCGAGGTCCGTCGATGTTGGATGTTAAGCTCTGTCAAGAATCCCTCGAATGTTTTTCCAACAAATTGAAGGCCGTTGTCGGAAATCAGAATCATCGGGATGCCGAACCGATAGACCACTTGCTCTTTGAAGAATTGAAGACATGTATGCTCGGTGATCTTGGCAAGTGGTTTGGCTTCTACCCACTTGGTGAAATAATCGACAGCGACGATTACAAACTTCACTTGCCCCTTACCCTGGGGAAGAGGGCCCAAAATGTCTATTCCCCACACAGAAAATGGTATCGGGGAGAGTATAGGGGATAATTCCTCGGGAGGTTGGTGTGGGACGGATGCAAATATTTGGCACTTGTGACATTTTTTGACGAAGTCTTTGGCATCTTCAAGCATTGTCGGCCAAAAATATCCTTGTCGTAAAATTTTATGGGCAAGTGCTTTTGCTCCCACGTGATCCCCGCAGATTCCTTCATGAACTTCCCGAAGAGAATAATTGGATTCCCTAGGGTCGAGACATCGAAGCAATGGGGAAGAGTAAGATCTTCGGTACAGATGGTCATTGTGAATACAGTACTTGGTGGATTTGTACTTTATTCTTCGGGCCAGAGCTTTGTCTTCGGGCAATTCACCATTCAAGAGAAATTTGAAGATAGGGGTCATCCACGAATCCCCCTGTTCAATATCCATTACTGTCTGAACGAGGGTGCTTGGTTGTTGAAGATTTTCTAGGTATACTGCCCCATCTAACTCCCCCTGATCGGTGGTTGCCAGTTTTGAAAGAACATCGGCCATAGTATTTTCCGATCTGACCACGCCTACTATCTGATACTTCGGGAAAGACGTTAATAATGACCGAACCAGATGCAGATAGGCTTGTAAATGAACTTCCCTTGCTTCATATTCTCCCAGCACTTGCTTCACAACCAGTTGGGAGTCGCTGTAAATTGTCAAGTTTTTGACTTCCAGACTTCGGGCCAATTTCAATCCTGCCACTAGTGCTTCGTATTCGGCTATGTTGTTAGTGGCCATGAACCCGAACCGGATAGATTGTTGTACCTTGAAGCCTTCTGGGGAAGTGAGAATTACCCCAGCCCCGCTTCTTGTCCCGGTAGAGGATCCATCGACATATAAAACCCACGCAATCTCCTCGGGGGTTACTGTCACTTCCTCGGACTCAGATTCTTTCTCTTTGGTATCCTCGGGGAACGAACACTCGATAATGAAATCGATGAGAGCCTGAGCTTTTATAGCCGTCCGAGGACGGAACTCAATGTTAAACTGACTTAGCTCGATGGCCCATGCTGCCAATCTCCCCGAGGACTCAGGTCTGTAGAGGACTTTTCGTAGTGGTTGATCTGTGAGGACGATGATAGTTCGCCCCTGGAAATAATGCCTCAGTTTCCGACTGGAGATAACCAGTGCGTAAACCAACTTCTCTAAATTTGGGTACCTTGTTTCAGCGTCCCGAAGAGCATGGCTTACGTAGTAGACTGGCTTTTGTCCTTGCGAATCTTCTCTGATCAATGCTGACCCAACTGCCAAGGATGTGGCAGACAAGTATAGTTGTAGATCCTCCTCAGGCAATGCTTTGCTCAATATCGGAGGTGAGGAGATATATCTTTTAATCTGCTCAAAAGCCTCTTGGCATTCTTCGGTCCATTGAAAATTTTTCTGATTCTGAGCTCCTTTGAGAGTCCCGAAGAATGGGAGACATTTCTCTGCTAATCGGGCCACAAACCGCCGAAGAGCTGCCAGCCTCCCGGTCAACCGTTGAATTTCTTTGAAGTTCTTCGGTGGCTGCATTTCAAGGATAGCCGATATCTTTTCGGGATTTGCCTCAATCCCTCTTCGGCTAACCATATACCCCAAAAATTTGCCTGACCCGAGGCCAAATGTGCATTTAGTTGGGTTAAGTCTCATGTTGTTTGTCCTGACATTCTCGAAGCATTCTTTTAGATCGGACAAATGATCATCCTCCTTCATGCTTCGGACTATCATGTCGTCAACATAGACTTCCATATTTCTCCCGATCTGGCTGCTGAACACCTTGTTCATCATCCTCTGATAGGTAGCCCCCGCATTAATCAACCCGAAGGACATGACCTTGTAAGCATATATGGCTCGATGGGTGATGAAAGCCGTCTTTGGTATATCGCTTTCAAGCATGGCTATTTGATTATACCCCGAGAAAGCGTCTAAGAAGCTCATTATGGTGTGTCCCGAGGTTGAATCGATCAATTGGTCTATGCTCGGGAGAGGGTAGTAATCTTTCGGACATGCTTTGTTGAGATCTGTATAATCCACGCACATCCTCCACTTCCCATTGTGTTTTTTGACCAGCACCACATTAGCAAGCCATTCTGGGTAATTGATTTCAAAAATGAAGTCAGCAGCCAAAAGTTTGTCAATTTCATTATCAATTACCTGTTGCCTCTCGGGAGCTATGTTTCTCCGTTTTTGCTTTACGGGCTTGGAGTTCGGATTGACACTCAGCTGATGTACGGCCACAGTTTCGTCAATGCCCGGCACATCGGCTGGGACCCATGCAAAGATGTCAGCATATTCCCGAAGAAGCGAGACCAACCGAGTTTTGGTTTCCTCTCGAAGGTTTGTGCCAATCTGTACAGTTTTCTGATCATCATTTTGAAATAGTGGGACTTCAACTGTATCTTCGGCTGGCGTTGCTAATGGTTCAGTACATCCCTCAGTGAATGGTTCAAGCTCGATCTTCATTGTAGCTTTCTGTTTACTATCACTGGGAGAGGATGTCTGTATGGTCTGCAGATAACATCTTCGGGAAAGATCCTGATCTCCAACAGATTCCCCGATCCCATTTTTGGTTGGAAATTTCATTTTTAAATGGGGGATGGATGTAATTGCTTTTAATGCCGATAGAGTTGTTCTTCCCAAGATGGCATTGTAGTTGCTTTCCACTTGAACCACGTAAAAGCGGACCATAATGGAAGCTTGTTTCGGGGCAGTCCCGAAGATCACAGGCAACTCAATCGTCCCTGCTATACGAACTGGGTTATTCCCGAACCCATATAGAGGGGACTCATTGCAGATCTCCAGCTTTCTTCCCCCCAAGTCCAGCCGATTGTACGCTTGGCTATACAGTACATCGACTGAACTCCCATTATCAACAAGCATCCTTTTCATATCCATGGTGCCGACCTGAGCTGTTATGACCAGTGCATCCTGATGGGGAGTGACCATCCCCGAGGGGTAATCATCATCGGAGAAAGTGATGGGGTCGGTTTTGGCACTCATTGGTTTCCCGGACACTTGATGTACTTCTCTGCCGAAAGCTTTTCTCTTTCGATTGGACAGAGCGGAAATTGATCCTCCGGAAATAACATCAACCACGCCTCTTGCTTCAGTAATGGGAGGAGGTGGCTCGAGGCGATCAAAGGCCGATGGTCTGTAGGAATCGGCAACATAACTGTCCAGATTGCCACTCCGTACCTGTTTTTCGAGGAAGTCTTTAAGATGGTAGCATTCCTCAGTATCATGCCCTTTGGCTTCGTGGTAAGTGCAATACCGATCTCCTTCCTTTTGCCTTGCAAAAACCCGGATCTTCGGGGGCTTCTCATAGAAGGGTTTATTTTTTATCGCTTTCACGATATTGCTCTTGCTGGTGTTCAGGGGTGTGTAATCTTTCTCGGCACCTCTTCGATCCCTCGGGGGATCATTCTTTTGTTGCCGATCCTTGTTAGAATCCCTTCGATCATTCCCCTTTTTACCATTGCCGTTGGATTTCTTTTCGGCACTAACGCCTCCGGGGTCTCTCTGGTGAAAATCACCTGTGTTTTTCGAGGATCCCCGTAGATTGGCGAGAGCCTCTTCCAACTCTACGAACTTGTCCACCTTTTCATAAGTCTCCGATAAGGTCTCTGGGGACTTCGAGATAAGCTTCTCAATTAACCTGCTGGATTTATCAACATTTAATCCCATGGTTAAAAATTGGATTACCTGCTTCGGGTCAATCCCGTTGATTTCTGACACAGCCTCTCTGAATCTTTTAATATACTGCCGAAGAGTTTCATTCGGCCTCTGTTTTACTTGCAGAAGGGATGTCATCATTCGGGCTCGCCGCTTGTTGCTCCCGAAGCGGTTGTGGAACTGTTCTTGTAATTCCTCCCATGATTTGATGGATCCTGCTGGGAGGGAGATAATCCATTCTGTGGCAGTTTTCTTCAGAGTGGATAAAAACAAGTGGCACATCGCCACTGCATCATGACCATGAAAGTGCATGGCCTGCTCGAAGGAATAAGTGTGATCATGTGGATCACCCGTCCCGTCAAACATCTCCAAAGTAGGGACCTTACGGGATCGGTCGATCTTAGCCTCTTCGAGGTCCTTGGAGAATGGTGAGAATCGGGCCTTTTTTGACCCATAATACTTATCCGAAACCTTGATGGGTAAAGATTCGCCAGTGTGGCTCCCATGACTATGTCGGTCTTCCCGATATTTCCTCGTCGGCGATCTGGCTCGCTTTCTCAAATCTGCTGTCCAGATCGACTTAGAGCGAGCCGGCTCTTTCCCGCGGTTTCGGTTTACTTCCCCTCGGGGTTCATTATCCTCTCGTCTGGTATAGCGGGTTGAGCGGGAGGCCGAGCCTCTCTGGCTCAAAAGTTCATTACCCGCCTCGGTTAACTCCTCGTACTGTTTGTCAAGCTCCTTCTGCTGGAGGTCCAGAGCCTTTTTTCTGTCGAGGATTATCTGGAGGCGGCGGTCTTTATCAGCTGCCGTCTCCTGATGAGACCGAGAGAGAGGAGGTCGCCGTGAATGACTCTGCGACTGTGATGTTTCCATGTTAACAAAAGTTGATGGAAGTTTTACTAGGCCCTCCTTCTAGCGCCAATGTTGACGCCTGATTCTGTCGGGCAGTCCTGCTGGCCGTCCGGTAAGAATACCTGCACAAAAGTCCGAACGGCTTGGGCCGTTGGTGGACTCCTCCGGTGTGAGTGTTAGTGAAGGTATATGGAAAAGTCAACAATGGAGGTCTGAATATCTAGTGTAGCAAATTATGCGTTACCCTTCTCTCCATTGTCAACTGGGTATTTATACTACGTACCTGATTAACGGTCACCTGTGTAACGGTTCTGACCATTACACTAGGTAGTTATGATACATGTACGTTTCATCCTTCACCCACGTGCTGTAAGCCCACTAGGAAGGTTACCAGGCTGACGGTCTATTGGGCCTGGCCCAATGTCATTTCCTGGATCAGGCCTGGTTAAATATTCATCCTAACACTCCATATGCCCAAAAAAACCCTTGCCTATTAACATTCACATATAAATAACACCAATGCAATGGAAATGCAAATTGTGTGAAAGTCCATGTATTCTGTTTTCCTGGCTTAAGCGCCCTTAATGAATTACTTTCCGGTCTTCCGAAACTGCACATAAACAGCACATCATCTTCTGATTCATTGTATAAGGTCACTTGCACATTTGGAAACAAACTTTGAGTAATTATTCCTTTCATACGACCCCAGAAGCTGGATGAGCTCTCCGCTGAGGAAGGCGCCAGGATCAGAATAAGTAAGGCGATAACCGTAAAAAAATCTTTAGTGGTAATTCTTTTGCTATTGGAGGCAGCCATGGTGGTTGAGGTGGTGGTGGTGTTGATGGGTTTAATTAGTTGATTTTGGTGTACATTAAATATAAAGACATGCAAGTATAAATATTATTAGGAAGTATCAAAGCAAGAGTTTTTTTTTCTTTTTTGACAGCTTTTAGGGTTCCTAAAAGAGTACTGTAAAATCTGTATATGCTAAGCTAATTTGTTGGTATTGGTTCCAATAACAGGGAAGCCCTAAAAATTAACCCTTGGAAAATTCTTAATGAAATATAGCCACTAATTTATTCATTTATAGATAAACTTAGGTGGAAGTATGGTCATTTTCTATCTTAATTAATGCTTCTTTTTCTTCTTTTTTTAACGATTGAATGGTTCACATTTTAAAGTTGTTGGCAATGGCCAAATTTTATATAGTTTCCCCATAAATAGGTCCTACTAGTTGATAGCAAGCAGGATCGGCATTGATCAATTGCCTTGTACATCCTCAATTAGATAATTTTTACTTTGATATCTTGATTGAGAATTATCTGAACTTCGGAGCGTCTTTTGAGTCCATCATTTTTTCTCATCTGTAGCATTTTGATAATACGGTGGCCCAAGACCAACAGCAGATCTCTCTTCATTATCCCCCCCCCCCCCCCCCCCCCCCCCCCTACATCTAGAAGAACTGTTCGATCATTCCCTCTATACTAAGCACCAGTCACATAACTGGGGAGGAGGAGGAAATATACATGCATCTTTGTTTTGCTTCTCACCAAACACCATTTTCACACTGCAATTACCTGGTAGAACCTACCAACAACTACGGCCAAACAACTTAAAAACATATACAAAGTGGGTTATATATATTTTTCGCCAGTGAACTCGACCCCAATTTACATATGCATTATTGTACTGAATTTTTTTACAATCGAGTTATTGTACTCGAATTTTTTTACAAAAAGTAAAATTTCTGTCAATGGTCGTTAAACATTTAATAGAAAAATGACGTAGCAGTATTAAATATCATTTTCATCATTGAAGTGAAGGTAAATTTACAATTACATCACTGAAGAGAAAATAATAATAATAATAATAATAATAATAATACCCTCTCTGTTACACACAAAAAAAAAAGAAGATTAGTTTTACCTTTTAAAAATTAATTTGAGTTATTTTAAAAATAAATTTTAATATAATAATAATACCATCTCCATTACAAAAAATAAATAAAAAATAATTAGTTTTTCTTTTCAAAAATTAATTTGAGATATTTTAAAAATAAATTTTAATTTAATAATAATACTAATAATAATAATAATAACAATAACAACAACAACATTAATAATAATACTCTCTCCGTTACACCAAAAAAAGAATATTAGTTTTGTTTTTAAAAAATTAATGTGAGTTATTTTAAAAATAAATTTTAATTGAATAATAATAATAATAATAATACCAAAATTATTATTATTATTATGATTATTAAATCAAATTTTATTTTTAAAATACCTTAAATTAATTTTTAAAAAGTAAAACTAATCTTTTTTTTTTTGGTGTAACTGAGATGGTGTTATTATTAGTATTATTATTAAATTAAAATTTATTTTTAAAATAACTCACATTAATTTTTAAAAAGCAAAACTAATATTCTTTTTTTTGGTGTAACAGAGGGGGTATTGTTTTATTATTAGTATTATTATTAAATTAAAATTTATTTTTAAAATATCTCAAATTAATTTTTGAAAAGAAAAACTAATCTTCTTTTTTTGTGTAACGGAGATGGTATTATTATTATTATTATTATTAAATTTTATTTTATTTTTAAAATCCTCAAATTAATTTTTTAAAAACAAAATTAATCTTTTTTTTTTTGTTGTAATGGGAAGGGTTTCACTTCAGTGATGTAATTGTAAATTTATTTCCAATTCAATGATGAAAATGATATTTAATACTGTCACATTATTTTTCTGTTAAATGGCTAACGGTCATTGATAGAAATTTTATTTTTTATAAAAAAATTCGAGTATAATGACTCAATTATTAAAAAATTTAATATAATAATGCATATATAAATTATGGTTGAAAAAATATATATATAATTTTATACAAAGTACATACTAACATCATAGAATGCTTGATAATAAGGGGGACATATAATTTTATTGTATTGCAAAGAATAAAATATTCATCTAGCAATCTATCAAGCGTGGAATTAAAAAAACAAAGGGGAAAGGACAGCTAGAATTGGCCAATTTGGAAAAAGTCGGGCAAACAAAGTACTACCCAGATTGCATCAGGCAACAAAAGGTGATCCATTTATTCAAGACAAAAACTATCTAACAGTGCTAAATATTAGTACAAGACAACCATATATCGAAACTTAATATTTAAACACAGTCAAACAAAAGTGAAGTGTACATAACATGGGGCCACTAAATTTGAATCTATTATACCTATCAAAATCCCCTTTAGTTATAAACATTACAAGGACGACCATCAGGACACGAAAAGTAGCCTATTCTACATATACAAGGAAAAAGGATCACATTTGGCTTATCCTTTCTGCATGTACTCTATAACTCTATTTTATTCCATCATTGCTCTCCTTGCATTCCATAGCGCCCTTACTCCTGTCTTTCTGTTGACCCCTTCTAATTCTTTTTTTCCACATTTTCCTTCACTATATATTTTAAATATCAACCAAAGGGTACCAAGATAGAGAGAGATGTCTCAAATTGAATTGCCAATTCAATCCCTCCAAAACGTGAAAAAGGTGGTCCATGCATCTACTGATAAGTGAGTTCGTTCTTCTCTTGAATGGTAAGAGAGGCTTAACAGAAGAGAAGTCATCTCTAATTATCATCTACCGCAGAAGAAACGGAAATCTGGGAGATTGACCAGAAGCAATGACAGCCAAGTGTCAGCAGCCTGCAAGAGGGAGGTACCCAATTGGCCATTGCCTGCCCACAAAGATAATTTGAACTTATATGAAGCCAGACCAAAAACAGGTAATGAAATCTTCAGGACACCATCCATCTCACTGGGATATGCTATAACTGCAGCAGGAACAATAGCAGGAGCACTTTGATTGCCTGCAAGGTGTGGAATGAAGAACTTCAGAAGACATACATAGAAATCAGACAGCAATAAGGATCCAAGACGTTGGAAAACATTACTCAAAACAATCATGATTAAAATAGTAACAATCGACATAGGGGGTTTAGGACAGTAAATCCAACTGCCAAATTAGAAAGGGAAACACAGGAAGGAGGGACGAAAAGGAGGCAGTTGGATGGAAGGTTGTAATAGAAGTTTCTAAAAATTGAAGAAGAATCTGAATCAGGAGTAAATGAGAGGTGAACTTGTGAACATAATCATTTGATAGAGAAACAGGAGATCAGGTGAAGGCATACATTGATATAGTCAGGGAATTTGACATGTTAGAAAATCCAGCACATCACCTTACTGGCGTTGCTGATGTCAGAATATAGCATGACTATGGGACAGTCCCTAAATGGAATGCAACTGCCACCTTTTATAGAAAAATATATATGCTTATGATAAACTCCATGCCGTCGAATCCACATAGTAAGAGCAGAGGAGCATTCATACAAGTAACCGGCTCTCATAGTCCGAATAGAAGAACAGAAAGCTCCAACTAACCTGTCATTGATGTATAAAGAGAATGGAATGTTAAAAAGCAAGCATCCAGATCCTTTAGTGTTGGTCCCATTGGAATCCTGTATATTGGATACCTGCAAAAGTTCAATACCAACGGATAAGTCCAATGTGTATAAATGTATGTTTACGCTGAGCACGTACACTATGTTAAAGGCAGGTTATGACAGTCATACCAGGCCACAGAAATCCAACTGGAAGATTGTAAATCACAACTCCTTAGCGTTTTCAGTTCGGGGAACCGGAGAGCAAGATCAGATATCTATTACATAAGACATATCATGAAAATATTTAAAAAAAAAATGACAGGGAATTTTTTGCCCCCCCCATAGGAGAAAGTTTGTGCATTGAAAGAGGAATGCGATGTCTAACATTGTCAGCTAAAGGTACCCTGCCAAAAGGTGGATCCCGCTCAAGGTACTCAAACAACAAGCAACCTTGAAAATTGCCAGATTCACCCTCATCACTAGAAAATCCCTCTTGAAGTGCAATATGATGGTCATGCAAGGACAAATGTTCCATTCTCGAAGGTACCTCACCTGTTGGATGGTTATAACTCCGCTGCTCCCTCAAAGAACTCATGCAACCTCTGTCATGTTCATAATCACTGCTTCCATCACTACTTGAATATCTGAGATCACCGTCACTGTCCTCACCTGGTCGGCTATCCCACAAAAGTAAACATCAATACACAGGACAAACAGTATCAAGATTAAGAACATACTAAACTAAGAAATAACCAGTAGAAAATTGAATTTTAGTTTTTCAAATTTTGACAAGGTGAACAAAGACATTATCCAACAAAAGATGAATTAAAAGAAGAGCACTTACATAATTCAGAATAAGGGAACAAAAAGTGTACAATACTTCATTATCCCTACTTTTATTATAATCAGAGATGAAAAGCACATAAGAGTTAATTAAAGAAAGTAAAGCAACACTAAAACGATCACATAGAACAAATCAAATAAAGATAGTTCATTAGAAAGACAAAAGCCAAACATTTCACCATCAAATTAAGCCATAAAATTGCCTCAATCAAGTCAATGCATAAAATCCTCTTCAACATTAAAGTGCTGGGAAGTAAGTAATTAAGACGACCATACATACCCACCCCCCATCAACAATCCTAAACCTATAAAAATATCTAGTTCTCCCCCATTTAACATTGCCAAATACCAATTGATCTTCATAACAAAATAGTATCTTGTTTTGACCCGACACTTGTAAAAGCAAATACTATTTCTAACTTTTGCCACCTCTCGTGGATATATGTTGAATTTACTTAGACCCATTTATGTCCTTGCTTACACTAGCATATATTTTGTGTGGGAATCACATTTAAACATGAAAGCAAATAAAGTTTTTTAATCAAGATCAATCATATGAAAGAGATCCATACATCAATGGACAAGTCGCTCACGACTTAAAGAGTTACCTCCCTCTTTGAGTTGGAGTAAAAATTATCACTGTCCTTGTAGTGGATCACATGAGCAAAAATGATTGCAGAATCACAGATACCCATTTTTTTTGTGAAAATTCAGGGTAAAGGGTAAAAATTTCCCACATTGTTGATTTAAGTGAGAAGAAATGGCCCTTGATAAGCCTAAAAAACAAGTGTGGATTTATTTTATTTTCTTCTATTCACTCCTCTTTTCTTTAGCGATGGAGGAGGAGTGGAGAATCTTGAACTCTTCTTCAAACTGAAGAAATTAAGAATCAAAAGAACAGTCCACCACTCTACTATGTTGAAGTTGAACATGGTTACCCCATCTTAAAAAAATAGAAAATAAGAACACATATATATGGTATTAAAACTGGTTGCCCTCGGATTGAATTGATTTTATGATTTGTTTTGTTCACCAAAAAATTCCTCTAAGTAAGTAGACGGTATAGGACAACATTGTGTTTGATTTAAGAAATATAAATCCAATTATACTATATCATACCAAATCATGCTATCATATCAAGAATCATAGGATCTTAATATATATGATATTTACAAAAGTTAGTTATCGTAGATTAAACCTCAGTTACGATATTTATCACATATTCAAAGCAAAGCACATACTTGTTAAAGAGTATTGCAAGTCTCCAAGAATGTTGCATGTCCTTGAACTTGCCTCGATACGCATAGCGAGAGTCCATGTGCTAATATACATGGACATAATCTATCAAAACTAATAGGGAAAATAAAAAAACAGATACTGCACATGTAATGGTGTGTCCTTACAGTGACTTTGTACATATGAATCATGCCTCAAAAATAGAAGGTTTCATGTAAACTCATGCAAATTATTGATCAGAAATAGCATTTGTAATCATGCACTAGGATCTGTATACATACTGCTAATATAATGTTGTGTCCTAACAGATATATTCTTCTTTTTTGTTCACTGGTAATTTTTGGCACAAAGTATTTTCATGTTATTGCGGAGTCTGTTTCAGAAAAAACTGTTCGAAAATTTCCCATATTAATGTCCATACTTCATGCATTGCTGCACAAATCTTTGTACATCATATTACAAAAAAGAAAATTCAACAAGCACCACTGCAAGTTTAACTATAAGAACTTCCAACTACAAGAATATGTTCTATATTCTTGGTTACGGTGAATATAAAACAGGTGCGCTACATAAAACCAATACCATGAAAATACCTTGATTTCACTAAAGATTTGGAACGGCTGCCATATAATTGGATGCCTGAAAAATAGGGGACAAAATACTGAACCACGGAATCACTGTCATTCAATAATAAAGGAACACCAGCACCATAAGCACTCCACTCCTTAAAAGACTCCCATAAATCACCAAGCACGAAATATGGTTGAAATTCCGCATCACAAGTCCTCCATCCCCTCATGGTTTTCTGTTTTCAAACACATTCAATTCATAAAAAATTAAAAGACGAAACAGTATTAATTAATTATAAATCATAAAAGTATAGAAAGGTGTAAATTTCACTTCATTAATCAGTTTAAACCTTTGAAAGATACTGCGCTGGAACAGACGGAATAATCGATTCCAAAAACCGTTCTAAATTACACGAAGGGGAAACAACCGGCGATGCTACCGGCTGTTTATTCTCCGACTCTTTAGAAGCAACGGAAGATTTTGATCGACTGGAAGTGCCATCACTGAGTGCTCTGCGAAGATAATCTTGATTCAAGTGACCTCTCGGGGCCGACCGAGCCTTATCAGGGTTGTAAAATCGATCCTCACCACGGCTCCGCCCAAACTGCAACCCAACGCCGAGCATCTTTACCCTGAGATCAACCTCCTTTAAACCCCAAGTGTGTGTGTGTATATATATACAGACAGGTAAGTTTTGTATAAAATTGCCAAAATAATATTTGAATCAGATATATCAAGTCAAACTCGATCAATTAAAGTATAATCGGAATCGATCGGTGTTGAAAATGAAAAGACAAAGGCTAATGATTCTCGCAAACGAATGATGCGAGACCGGGTTTGCCAATTGGTGTCGGCAAATTCAGGATTGTCTTTAAAGACTCTGATGAATCTCAATAAACCCTAGCAATGTTGAACCAGATCAAAATAAGATGAGTCGGTTTTTCAATCTGTATGGGTTTTAGGCAGTGTGTAAGGTGTAGATTGAAGATTTAAACAATAAACAAATAGAACGAATACGAAATGAAGATGACAGAGTTCGAATAAAACCAGTCTGAATAAACAATAATTGCACAAACTCTAAACTATTTAAAAATAAATTTTAATACAAAAATTCATATTAAATTTTATTTTTTAATAATATAAATAAAATTTATGTAAAAAAATTATATTTATAAACTTATCGCTTAATAAATGGATTGGCCGCCGGCGAAAGAGGAAACCAATTTTTAAATTCTTTATTGTATATCTATCTATATTATACAATTCATCTATTGGAATTTATTTAGTTATTTGTAAAATATATCGGAAGTTGGGCTAAATTAAGGATAATGGAATATATTTCTATTGTGATGAAATGTGATTACTTCTACAGCGGCTAGATAATCAATTATTTAATATTTATATTAATTTCTAAGTTATAACACTGTATTTTTAGGTGCAATAAAAAATATAAATAATTTTATTATGATATATTGTGACGCCCCCAAATCTGAGCCCACACAGCTCAAACTTGAGTCGTCAAAAACTACAACAAAAATTATTACAACAAAGCAGAACGTACAACAATACAATGTATAATAATACACAACTAAGTCTTCACTATTATTGCCACACTATTTTACAACACGTGAAGACTACGACAGCTATTCCTCAGACTCTCACTCCATTCCCCGGCTAGACTGTGACGCCCCCAAATCTGGGCCCACACAGCCCAAACTTGAGTCGTCAAATTACTACAACAAAATTATTACAACAAAGTACAACGTACAACAATACAGTGTATAATAATACACAACTAAGTCTTCACTATTATTGCCACACTATTTTACAAAACGTGAAGACTATGATAACTATTCCTCGGACCCTCACTCCATTCCCCGGCTAGACCCTGTTATGTTTTCATCTCCTGTTGAAAAACAATGGAACAAAAGAAAGGGTGAGCTCAAATAGCCCAGTAAAGAATATCATGACTAAGATAATGACGAATAAATTATCATTAGTCTTCAACAGTTGAGTTCTTGATAGAATACAATAGACTACAAGGTTTATATCAAAAACTGCAGTTAAATTCTTAAACAACGTTCAGATCAATAATAGCAACGGAATGAGTAATCTATTAGAAGAATAATGCAGACTATAATGTCCACTCGGTTCTCTTTTTAGGAAAAACATCATCAACTTTTATCATCTGAAATATCATTAGTCAAGATAATACAAATTCACAGTTCCTGATCATAATCATGCACATCAACAGTTCATCTTTGTACTACGGGCCAAAGATATTCAATATAGCACAAACGGTCATGATTATACCAGATTCAGCCTTTGGTCATAATCATACCAAACAACAGTTCATCTTTGCACTACGGGCCAAAGAGAACATTCACCACGTGCCATAAAAGACACCGAACAGATGTATCGCCTTTAACCTATTATATCGCCTTTAACCTATCATCTGTTCAACAAATATATCACATCTGTGCCCCCGGCCACAGATATTCACAACAGCTTGATTTTTGGATGATTAGAATGATATAAATGATGAACAGAAGAAATAGGATAACAATAAGTATCGGAAGTTTACTTTGTACAGATTCAAATAATGTCCAAATTGTCAACATGATGTGGAGTGAAATTTAAAAATGATATTCAAGATCCACAGTTCAGAATAACGGTTACAATTCAATAGAAAGGTTCACGTAAATAGGAAGGTTCAGTTGAAATAATGAAGTTCAACTATTATGGAACATATAATATTTTCAGGAATTATAGAAGCAATAGTTCCATAATAAATTTCGATTTAGGAGTATGAAAGAAAATAATATCCCTTACCGTAGCAGGTTTGATTAACAAAAGGTGAAGGAAATTAATACAAAGGGTTATTCACCAACAGGCGGCAATCCGCTCCGTAAGATTATTCCCACAATTTAATAGAATTTGAGTACAAATAGTTATTCACCAAACAGGCGGCAATCCGCTCCGTAAGGTTATTCTCAGAGATTAATAATGAATGAATACGAAAGGTTATTCACCAACAGGCGACAATCCGCTCCGTAAGGTTATTCCCACAATTTAATACATGGAAATAAAAGGCACGTCTTATGAGTAAGGGAGAAACAATATTATTATCGAGAATCAAATAATGATAATCCCTTACCATAGTATGTTTGAATAATAGAAGATGAAAAAGATGGTATCCCTTACCGTAGTAAGTTTTAATAATAGAAGATGAAAGAAGATGACATTCCTTACCTTGATATTGTGAAACAAGTTTATAGCCGAACAAATCCTTCATTGTTTGTCTATGTAGCAGTAAAGAATCTGACTTTTGAGTCTTCTAGAGTTTTTAAAATCTCTTTATGTTTTTAAAATAATGTTACTCTCGGAAAGATAGACGGTATAGACTCAAGAATCACTCAATTCGGAGTTAATATGAATGAGTTATGAATTTTCAAAACTAAGACTGAAAATAGTGACGAAAATCAGAATAGGTTACGATTTTTAGTATTTTAAGGCATGAAGATGATTTCAGATGACTTTTCTTCCTTCTTCAAAGTTGTAGAGGACGAAAAACTGAAGAGACAGGCTTTTAATTCATTAAATTATGATAAATAATGAATTTACTATGATTTTTCGAAAGAGTTACTGTACATAAGAAAATTCTACTCGGGAATTCAAAGAAGAATGCAAAAGATTTCAAAACTAGGAATGACTTAAGAACACTTAGAGAGAACTTACACAAAGAAGTATTTAGAGAGTGAAAGAAAGAATGAGTAAGAAAGTTTATGAAAAATCCTTAAGTTAAGGCTTCTATTTATAGCCAAAAATCTTATCATTCATTTAATCTAAACCATTCATTTAAAGATCATCTTTTAATCTACACCATCCATTTCAAATTTTATATTATCTTTAATCTACACCATTCATTTCATATCACCTAACTTTATATTATAAACAAATCAATTCAATTATTCAACAATAATTCACACTTTAATCTACACCATTCATTTCATATTACCTAATAATCACCTAACTTTATATTATAAACAAATAACTTTATCAATTCAATTATTATGACTAATTGTTATAAATACAGTATAGTTAGCTCTTAGATATCAAGTAAATAAATTAATGAAATACAACTGTTTAAATAACATCATAATAGAGATAACAATAATGTAAAAGAAAGCATACGTTACTGTGTAATGACAATTATTGATTCAATAATGTGAATTACTGTGCATATGTTACTGTGACAATTATTAGGTTCAATAATTTTAAAAACAGTGCAGCAACAATTATTGACTCAATGATATAAAATACAGTGTAATGACAATTATTAAATCAATAATGCAAAATACTGTGTAACAACAATTATTGAATTGATAATATAAAATATTATGCAGTGACAATTATCGATGAAATGATGCGTAACAGTTACGGTGTCAATTATCAGACCAATAATATGAGACACTATGCAATACCGCGTGTTACTGTAGAGTACCGAGTGCTACAGAAAATACCAATAACTACCGTATGCTACTATTCTTTTATCACCGGTATTTTAACAGTTCCGTTGACTATTTTTATTTAAAAAGGTTATTTCTGTCGTTTTATATATCCGACAAATATTCTGTTGTGGGGTCCACCAATAATTTGTTATTTCGGCGCCGTCGGACCAAACGAATATTCCCCGACCAAACGAATATTCCCCGACAAAGCGAATATTGTCCGACAAAATAAAATTTGCACATAACATCCTTAACTTTTAACTTTATCGATTTAACCACTTACTGTTTCAAAAAATATATATATGAAGAAAAATTAAATTTTGTATTTTATAAAATTCGGGGTCTTACAACCTCCCCTCCTTATGAAATTTCGTCCCCGAAATTGACGTACCGGGCATTTCATAGTTATCCTCCTGATTTTCAGATGTCATACTAAACTGTGGTCACAAAATAATTGTTAGTTCAAACAAACTGACTCATCACTTCATGTTCCTACATTCAAATCGACTCATTAGATAATAAAATCTATTTTAGGTAGGACACACTAGTGACTGATTCTATTCGTCTCTCCCCTCCTAGTTCTACCCCAGATCGCCATTAAAGACCATATCCCTAAGCTCTGATACCAACTGTGACGCCCCCAAATCTGGGCCCACACAGCCCAAACTTGAGTCGTCAAATTACTACAACAAAATTATTACAACAAAGCACAACGTACAACAATACAGTGTATAATAATACACAACTAAGTCTTCACTATTATTGCCACACTATTTTACAAAACGTGAAGACTATGATAACTATTCCTCGGACCCTCACTCCATTCCCCGGCTAGACCCTGTTATGTTTTCATCTCCTGTTGAAAAACAATGGAACAAAAGAAAGGGTGAGCTCAAATAGCCCAGTAAAGAATATCATGACTAAGATAATGACGAATAAATTATCATTAGTCTTCAACAGTTGAGTTCTTGATAGAATACAATAGACTACAAGGTTTATATCAAAAACTGCAGTTAAATTCTTAAACAACGTTCAGATCAATAATAGCAACGGAATGAGTAATCTATTAGAAGAATAATGCAGACTATAATGTCCACTCGGTTCTCTTTTTAGGAAAAACATCATCAACTTTTATCATCTGAAATATCATTAGTCAAGATAATACAAATTCACAGTTCCTGATCATAATCATGCACATCAACAGTTCATCTTTGTACTACGGGCCAAAGATATTCAATATAGCACAAACGGTCATGATTATACCAGATTCAGCCTTTGGTCATAATCATACCAAACAACAGTTCATCTTTGCACTACGGGCCAAAGAGAACATTCACCACGTGCCATAAAAGACACCGAACAGATGTATCGCCTTTAACCTATTATATCGCCTTTAACCTATCATCTGTTCAATAAATATATCACATCTGTGCCCCCGGCCACAGATATTCACAACAGCTTGATTTTTGGATGATTAGAATGATATAAATGATGAACAGAAGAAATAGGATAACAATAAGTATCGAAAGTTTACTTTGTACAGATTCAAATAATGTCCAAATTGTCAACATGATGTGGAGTGAAATTTAAAAATGATATTCAAGATCCACAGTTCAGAATAACGGTTACAATTCAATAGAAAGGTTCACGTAAATAGGAAGGTTCAGTTGAAATAATGAAGTTCAACTATTATGGAACATATAATATTTTCAGGAATTATAGAAGCAATAGTTCCATAATAAATTTCGATTTAGGAGTATGAAAGAAAATAATATCCCTTACCGTAGCAGGTTTGATTAACAAAAGGTGAAGGAAATTAATACAAAGGGTTATTCACCAACAGGCGACAATCCGCTCCGTAAGATTATTCCCACAATTTAATAGAATTTGAGTACAAATAGTTATTCACCAAACAGGCGGCAATCCGCTCCGTAAGGTTATTCTCAGAGATTAATAATGAATGAATACGAAAGGTTATTCACCAACAGGCGGCAATCCGCTCCGTAAGGTTATTCCCACAATTTAATACATGGAAATAAAAGGCACGTCTTATGAGTAAGGAAGAAACAATATTATTATCGAGAATCAAATAATGATAATCCCTTACCATAGTATGTTTGAATAATGGAAGATGAAAAAGATGGTATCCCTTACCGTAGTAAGTTTTAATAATAGAAGATGAAAGAAGATGACATTCCTTACCTTGATATTGTGAAACAAGTTTATAGCCGAACAAATCCTTCATTGTTTGTCTATGTAGCAGTAAAGAATCTGACTTTTGAGTCTTCTAGAGTTTTTAAAATCTCTTTATGTTTTTAAAATAATGTTACTCTCGGAAAGATAGACGGTATAGACTCAAGAATCACTCAATTCGGAGTTAATATGAATGAGTTATGAATTTTCAAAACTAAGACTGAAAATAGTGACGAAAATCAGAATAGGTTACGGTTTTTAGTATTTTAAGGCATGAAGATGATTTCAGATGACTTTTCTTCCTTCTTCAAAGTTGTAGAGGACGAAAAACTGAAGAGACAGGCTTTTAATTCATTAAATTCTGATAAATAATGAATTTACTATGATTTTTCGAAAGAGTTACTGTACATAAGAAAATTCCACTCGGGAATTCAAAGAAGAATGCAAAAGATTTCAAAACTAGGAATGACTTAAGAACACTTAGAGAGAACTTACACAAAGAAGTATTTAGAGAGTGAAAGAAAGAATGAGTAAGAAAGTTTATGAAAAATCCTTAAGTTAAGGCTTCTATTTATAGCCAAAAATCTTATCATTCATTTAATCTAAACCATTCATTTAAAGATCATCTTTTAATCTACACCATCCATTTCAAATTTTATATTATCTTTAATCTACACCATTCATTTCATATCACCTAACTTTATATTATAAACAAATCAATTCAATTATTCAACAATAATTCACACTTTAATCTACACCATTCATTTCATATTACCTAATAATCACCTAACTTTATATTATAAACAAATAACTTTATCAATTCAATTATTATGACTAATTGTTATAAATACAGTATAGTTAGCTCTTAGATATCAAGTAAATAAATTAATGAAATACAACTGTTTAAATAACATCATAATAGAGATAACAATAATGTAAAAGAAAACATACGTTACTGTGTAATGACAATTATTGATTCAATAATGTGAATTACTGTGCATATGTTACTGTGACAATTATTAGGTTCAATAATTTTAAAAACAGTGCAGCAACAATTATTGACTCAATGATATAAAATACAGTGTAATGACAATTATTAAATCAATAATGCAAAATACTGTGTAACAACAATTATTGAATTGATAATATAAAATATTATGCAGTGACAATTATCGATGAAATGATGCGTAACAGTTACGGTGTCAATTATCAGACCAATAATATGAGACACTATGCAATACCGCGTGTTACTGTAGAGTACCGAGTGCTACAGAAAATACCAATAACTACCGTATGCTACTATTCTTTTATCACCGGTATTTTAACAGTTCCGTTGACTATTTTTATTTAAAAAGGTTATTTCTGTCGTTTTATATATCCGACAAATATTCTGTTGTGGGGTCCACCAATAATTTGTTATTTCGGCGCCGTCGGACCAAACGAATATTCCCCGACCAAACGAATATTCCCCGACAAAGCGAATATTGTCCGACAAAATAAAATTTGCACATAACATCCTTAACTTTTAACTTTATCGATTTAACCACTTACTGTTTCAAAAAATATATATATGAAGAAAAATTAAATTTTGTATTTCATAAAATTCGGGGTCTTACATAGACCCTGTTACGTTTTCATCTCCTGTTGAAAAACAATGGAACAAAAGAAAGGGTGAGCTCAAATAGCCCAGTAAGAAATATCATGACTAAGATAATGACAAATAAATTATCATTAGTCTTCAACAGTCTCATTTATGTACATACCGGCAAGACGTTCAAGTGAAAAGTTTTCTCGTATGGACAAGAAATGAGCAGATTTGGTCAATCTATCTACGATGACCCAAATTGCATCTAAGCCTTGAGAAACTTTGGGAAGACCCGTCACGAAATCCATATTGATGTGTTCCCACTTCCATTCGGGAACCTCAAGTGGTTGTAATGGACCCTTAGGTACTTGATGTTCTGCCTTAACACGTTGACAAGTTAGACACCTTGAGATAAACTCTGCAATCTCCCTTTTCATATTGTTCCACCAAAATGTATGTTGAAGATCTCGATACATCTTGGTACCTCCTGGGTGGATTGCAAATGGCGTGTTGTGTGCCTCCATCATGATTTTATGCTTTAATTCAGGATTGTTAGGAACACAGAGTCGAGAGTTGACTCGAAGTATTCCTTTCTCGTCGATTCTTGCTTCGGGAATGGCACCTTCTTGTACTTTCTTCATCATGTTCATCAGTTCCGGATCGGTAGCTTGCGCAGCTTTAATTTTATCGATTAAAGCCGGTTCTACTTGCACGTGAGCAATCTTCGAGTGGGTCCCTGGTGTCTTTAGCTGTATCTCCATCTTTTGCAAGTCGTACAAAAAACACTTTTGTGTTGTCAGCAGTGCACTTGTACTCGCATAAGATCTTCTGCTCAAAGCGTCAGCTACAACGTTTGCCTTTCCCGGGTGATACTGGATTGTGTGGTCGTAATCCTTCAACAGCTCAAGCCAACGTCGTTGTCGCATGTTGAGTTCCTTCTGGGTGAAGAAATACTTGAGACTTTTATGATCCGTATAGATATCCACTTTTTCTCCGTACAAGTAGTGTCTCCAGATCTTCAACGCGAAAACGACTGCTGCCAACTCTAGATCATGAGTAGGATAATTTTTCTCATAATCTTTGAGTTGTCGAGAGGCATAAGCTATAACATTTCCATGTTGCATAAGGACACAACCTAGACCTTTGCCTGAAGCATCGCTATATATCCTGATGGAATGGTCAGAACAGGAGCTGAAACAAGTCTCCTCTTGAGTTCTTGAAAACTCTTCTCGCATTCCTCGCTCGAATGATACCGCTATCTAATAATCAAACTTTCATCTCTTGGCGTTCTATGGGAGCCATTTGGTATTGAGCTTTGGAAAAGGGTTTAGTATCGGGTTCAAGATCGATACAGAATTCAATTTCTCGGTTTGGGGATAAGCCAGGAAGTTCCTCAGGAAAAACGTCAGGAACTCATTAACAATAGGAATATCATTCAAGTTTGACGTGTTTTTGTTCAAATCAATGACATGGGCTAAAAAGGCTTGACATCCGTTTTTCAATAAACGAATGACTTTATGGCTAGAAATAATAGTTATAGATTTCAATGGTTTAGTTGCTTGAATTTGCATGACAGGTTGATTAGGAATATGAAAACTAATAATCTTATGAAAACAATCAATTTTAGCATGATGGGTAGTCAACCAATCAATTCCTAAAATCACATCAAATTCATGCATCTCCAAAGAAATAAGGTCAACAGGTAATGTGAGGTTGTTGATTTAAACTAGGCAAGATTTATAGATAGTAAATGTAATAGGTATTTCTCCCAATGAGATTTCAACTGATAAGACAAGATTTAAGTTTTCAATAGGCAAATTTAAACGTTGAGTACATATAGGTGAGATAAAAGAGTGGATAGAGCCAATATCTAACATGGCATAGACTTCTCGAGAATTGATGAATAGCTTACCGGTCATCACCTCATTCGATTTCTTGATCATCAAGGCTGTCATCATCAAATCGAGTCCCATATACTTCATCCGGATCTTCACGTATTTCAACCATGGGGATACCACGAAATAGTTCTCTAACGAACTGTTTCTCAGATTCTTCAACTTCATCAGTAGTAGCGTACCAATGATTTCCATTAAAATAGTATTTTCGATAGACTACAGTTTCCACGATAGTGACTAACTTAACCTGAATTCCTCTAAATTGTAACGCCCAAAAGTATAGATACATCATTTTTAAATAATCTTGAAAATCATAGCTCGAACACCATAAATCCCAAAAACTTATATGAAACGTCCATATATTCTGATCCTTTGTTATCGAGCATAACCAGGTGATGATATGTTTCCAACTGTCGAGCAAATTAAAGGCAACAATTTTCGCAAGTTCCGGATATCCTTTAAAGAACGAATTTGGAAGAACGACGGTAGAACTTTCACCTTCTTCTTCTTTAGATCGGATACAAATAATTTTTGCTTTAGGCAAATTATTCAACTTTGAGTTTGTAGAAGAATTGTTTGTGGCCTCTACATTCACTTCGGGTACTCCGTGGTTAACCTCCTGATTTCCAGATGCCATACTTAACTGTGGTCACAAAATAGATGTTAGTTCAAATAAACTGACTCATCACTTCATGTCCCTATATTCAAATCAACTCATTAGATAATAAAATCTAATTTAGGTGGGACACACTAGTGACTGATTATATTCGTCTCTCCCCTCCTAGTTCTACCCCAGATCTCCATTAAAGACAATATCCCTAAGCTCTGATGCCAACTGTGACGCCCCCAAATCTGAGCCCACACAGCCCAAACTTGAGTTGTCAAAAGACTACAACAAAAATTATTACAACAAAGCAGAACGTACAACAATACAATGTATAATAATACACAACTAAGTCTTCACTATTATTGCCACACTATTTTACAACACGTGAAGACTACGACAGCTATTCCTCAGACTCTCACTCCATTCCCCGGCTAGACCCTGTTACGTTTTCATCTCCTGTTGAAAAACAATGGAACAAAAGAAAGGGTGAGCTCAAATAGCCCAGTAAGAAATATCATGACTAAGATAATGACAAATAAATTATCATTAGTCTTCAACAGTTGAGTTCTGAATAGAATAGACTACAAGGTTTATATCAAAAACTGTAGTTAAATTCTTAAACAATGTTCAGATCAATAATAGCAACGGAATGAACAATCTATTTGAAGAAAAATGCAGACTATAATGTCCACTGGCTTCTCTTTTTAGTAAAAATATCATCAACTTTTATCATCTGAAATACCATTAGTCAAGATAATACAACTTCACAGTTCCTGGTCATAATCATGCAGATCAACTGTTCATCTTTGCACTACGGGCCAAAGACATTCAATATAACACCAACGGTCATGATTATACCAGATTCAGCCTTTGGTCATAATCATACCAATCAACAGTTCATCTTTGCACTACGGGCCAAAGAGAACATTAACCACGTGCCATAAAAGACACTGAACAGATGTATCGCCTTTAACCTAGTATATCGCCTTTAACCTATCATCTGTTCAACAATTATATCACATCTGTGCCCCCTGCCACAGATATTCACAACAGATTGATTCTTGATGATTAATACAAATAACAGTGATACAAATGATGAACAGAAGAACAGGATAAACAATAAGTATCAGAAGTTTACTTTGTGCAGATTCAAATAATGTCCAAATTGTCAACATGATGTGGAGTGAAATTTAAAAATGATACTCAAGATCCACAGTTCAGAATAACGATTACAGTTCAATAGAAATGTTCAGAAAATAGGAAGGTTCAGTTGAAATAATGAAATTCAACTATTATGGAACATATAATATTTTCAGGAATTATAGAAGCAATAGTTCCATAATAAGTTTCGATTTAGGTGTATGAAAGAAAAGAATATCCCTTACCGTAGCAGGTTTGATTAACAAATGGTGAAGGGAATTAATATCCCTTACCATAGTAAGTTTGAATAATGGAAGATGAAAAAGATGATATCCCTTATGAGTATAAAGGAAAATGATATCACTTACGAATATGGAATAAAAGTGTCATGTGATAATTAGTGTAGACAAATTATTTTCACACGAGACAAATAAAAAGGGTTATTCACCAACAGGCGATAATCCGCACCGTAAGGTTATTCCCATCAATTTGAATACGAATAGTTATTCACCAAACAGGCGATAATCCGCGCCGTAAGGTTATTCCCATTAATTTGAATACGAAGAGTTATTCACCAAACAGGCGATAATCCGCACCGTAAGGTTATTCTCAAAGATTAATAAGGAATGAATACAAAAGGTTATTCATCAACAGGCGGTAAACCGCGCCGTAAGGTTATTCCCACAATTTAATACACGGAAGTAAATGGCACAAGAAAGAAACGATATTATTTTCGAGAATCAAAGAGTGATAATCCCTTCCAGTAAGAAAGAAATAATATCCATTTATGATGATGAAAAGAATGATACCCCTTACCGTAGTAAGTTAGAATATGAAAGAAGATAATATTCCTTACCGCAATAAATTTAAGAGTGTGAAAATAATGATAATCCTTACCGTAGTAAGTTTAAGAGTGTGAAAAGAATGATATTCCTTACCGTAGTAAGTTTAAGAGTGTGAAAAGAATAATATTCCTTACCGTAGTAAGTTTAAGAGTGTGAAAAGAATAATATTCCTTACCGCAATAAATTTAAGAGTGTGAAAATAATGATAATCCTTACCTTAACACGTGACTGGATATTGATTTAAATGAGGTTGATCAACTTATATATATTTTTAATAAAATTAGTAATTACCACATATAAATTTCAAAGTGTATGATAACTCGTATAATATGAACTATCAAAATTATATATATTTAACATAATTTTTGTAGTATAATATAACTACTTTAAAATAGTTTTTAAAATAATATTCCAAAATAAATCTTCCAAATAAAGCTTTTAAAAATGAATCTTCTCAAAGAAGAGTCTTCTAAGGGAAGATTTGTGAATACCGTGAAAAATAGGAATTTATGAAATTATTACTCTTTAATAAAAGACTTATTTGAAAAATTCCTGCACTCCTTTTGACTTTCATACACTCAAAATAACCTTACTATTCTCAGAGAAAACTCATAAAATTCTTATATAAAAATTTTATGTTTTAGGTGTGATTTTTCTATTCAGCTAAGCAACCTATTTATAGGAGAAAAGGAGGGTCACTGTGCGTGGTTGGTGACTGGCGTGCGCATGCCAGTGTTGAAGGTTTCAGCAGCCGCCTGCTGCTGCCTTTATCACCAAACTTCAGCAATTTACATGTTTATATTTCATGTGGCCCCCACAGAGGGTCCACATGGTTACTATTTAAAATAGTAAAAATAAATTTTTTTATTTTTTATTTTTTATTTTTTATTTTTTTTTATGTGGGTCTTTCATATATAATAACATAATGCTACAACATTAATTCAACAATAATGTAAGAAACACATTACAGATTATTATTAATTTAATAATTTAAATTACAGTATATTTGCTACTGTGACAATTATTAGGTTCAATAATTTTAAAAACAGTGCAGCAACAATTATTGACTCAATGATATGAAATACAGTGTAATGACAATTATTGAATCAATAATGCAAAATACTGTGTAGCAACAATAATTGAATTGATAATATAAAATATTATGCAGTGACAATTATCGATGAAATGATGCGTAACAGTTATGGTGTCAATAATATGAGACACTGTGCAATACCGTGTGCTACTGTAGAGTACCGTGTGCTACAGAAAATACCATAATTTACCGTATGCTACTATTCTTTTATCACCGGTATTTTAACAGTTAACATCGTTGACTATTTTTATTTAAAAAGGTTACTTCTGTCGTTTTCTATATCCGACAATTATTCCGTTGTGGGGTCCACAAATAATTTGTTATTTCGGCGCCGTCGTACGGCACGAATATTCCCCGACAAAACGAATATTGTCCGACAAAATAAAATTTGCACATAACATCCTTAACTTTCAAATTCGTCAGTTTAACCACTTACTGTTTCATGAAAAAAATATATGAAGAAAAATTAAATTTTATATTTCATAAAATTTGGGGTCTTACATATATAATTTTTTTTATTAATATTGGTAAGAATTTTAAATATATGTTAAATTTATATATCATTATTGCTTCGATATGTAATAGTAATATAACTAATATATGATGAATAACAATAAAATCAGTGGAAATGATATTTGCAACCATTACTCATTTATGACAAGTATATTCATTTTTCGTGTTTGTGTGAGTGTATTTTTTTTTTTTAAAATGTGAAGATATTAATTGTTATTTATTATTAATATAAAGTTTATTGCAATTATAATTATTAAAATCTATAGTAACTATACTAATATTATTTAAAATTAGGGGTTTCAAAAAAAAAATTAGTAAATACTATCCGATCTATTTTATAAAAAGTTTATTTTGAATTTTAAAACTATTAATTAACATAAGAGAGTAAGCTTTGTAATATTAATGTGACTAATGATTAATTTGACTTTAATTTGTAAACATGAAAATTACATGACTTATTTTTTATTTAAATAGTTTACTTTCGTTAAATTGTACCAAGTGTAACTGATCTTGGAGACCCCTTTTATTAATAATATTAATTAACTGAATTTTACTATTTAAAAAAATTAAGAAACGAGCAACCAATTTGATATACAATAATTCATTTGCTTTGACAAAAGATATGACTCCCTTAAATTTGGGTTTATGCAACTTAATTTGAATTGTTCAAATATAAAACAATATATATAAAATTTTAAATTATGATTGTTATAATAGTTCATATGGTACGGCAACACATACTAAGTTTTCACTATAGTTATTAACACACTATTTTATAATTTAGTGAAAACTGCTACAACGACTAAAACGGATTATCACTCCATTCTCATAATATTCTCGTTAACCTTAACTACATTCTCATTTCTTGAAGAAATTAAAAAAAATAAAGGATGATCTCAAGGAATATCATGACTAAAATAACGAAAAATAAAATTATCTTTTAACCTTTAATAATGATAAAACCAAAAAATTTAAAAATGTTAAATATCATAAGTCTTAAACAAATAACTGCAGTTAAATGAGCAATTAATTAGGAAAGTCAAATAGACAATAATGTCTAATATTTTCTCCAATTTAAAATTTATTATCAAGATTTCACCATTTGTAACACTAATGGTCATTATCATGTCATATAACAATTCTTCTTTGCAACAACGCCAAAGAAAACGTTTACCATGTGTCTTTGTCACAAACTAAAAACACCCAACAACTATATTTTCTTTGCACCCAGATAAAAAACATTCCCACAACTTGAGTCTGATGGTTAATACAAGCAATAAAGAATAAACATAAATAATAAGAATAGTAAAATAATGGAGAAATTTGTAATTTATTTATATTTAAGTAATCATTTATTTTTTATAGTGCAATAATGTCGAAATTGTCAACACGATGTATAAAAATTTAAAATGTGTTTAGGTCAAAGGATACCGTCCAATGTTCACAAGTAAAAAATTTATTTAACGGTAAAGTTCACAGTATAAGAAATATTTAATAGTTTAAAATGTTTACAGTTCAAGTAAATAGTTTAAGCCAAAATGTTCATAATCCAAATATAAAGTTCAAATTTCAAAATGTCACAGTTCAAAAATTCATAGTTCAAATATGGTGGTTTAATTAAACGAGAAGGTTTAGATCAAAATATATTAGATGAGTTACAAACTATTAAGAAAATTTTAACGAATTGTTATTTCAAAAAATTTCACCATTTGATATAATGAGATATACAAATAATTTTTTTTTTATCGTAACTAGTTTAAATATCAAGAGACGAAAAAAGATGATATCATTTATCCTAGCATACGACTAAATTATGTTTTCTATATAGTTAATCAACCTGAGCAATTCTTGCACTTTAACTAACATTACCAACACTCAAAGTATACTTACCACATTTGAGAAACACCTACATTAAAAATTATTTAGAAAGTGGAAGGAGAATAAGTAAAAAAGTTATATCGACTCCTTGTGCCAAAGTCCTTTTTTTATAGTCAAAACTTAACAAACATTTATTAGACATGTTAATCTTTTATTTTACAAGTGTCAAAATTATATGATAAACTTAAAATCCATATCACACATCAACTTTAACACAATTTTCTCATTTCAAAATTACTTTAAATTTATCACACATAAATTTTAACACAACTTTCACATTTCAATATTAACTTTTACTTTACTATTATTATATTTATCCATCTTTTGTATTATTGTATTAATATCATAGATATTTGTGTATACAATATTCTTTACCTAACGTATTAATGAGTCTGTCTAAATTTTTAGTACCCGCGACTTTAATTACGTAACTTTCCATTGTTACTGTGACAATTATTAATTCAATATTATAGTGATACTATGTGTTACTATTCTTTTATTGTCGGATATTTTAATAATTAAAAGCAATAGTTATGTGGATAAATTTTATTAACGGTTATTTTATTATATTTTGTATCCGATAATTATTTTGTTATAGAATTAACCAATAATTAGTTACCATATTATAGAGTAGTCGTACGGTACCAAATATTAGTTGGTGTCTTTGTCGATTTTTTTTTTTTAAATCAAGTTTTATTAATAAAAAATCGGACTCTTACAAAAGAAGTTTTGTTATAATTAATTTATTTCATTTTTTTTCTAAGAATAATATAAAATAACAAAATGTTCTTAATTTTATCATTATAAATTTATTATTAACATATTAACACTACTAAATTAATAATTATTATTTTAAAAAAAATGTCTTTAATATTTATAAAATTTATAAATAATACTTTTTTTAAAATCTAGGAGAATTTATTATTTTATTATATGTAATAATCTATATAATAATTCATATAATATTTTTTGTAAAATAATAAATCTTATATAAAATTTACTATTTTATAAAGGAGAATTATTATATGGATACGTATAGCAAAACTCAAGAATTTATTACCTGATTCTGGTTTGTTGTGTTGTGGAGTACTGTAATTGGTGGAGATTACTGCGGTTTAGATTCTGAGGTTATGAGACGTGCGAGTGGACACGTGTATGGTGCAGATGGGAGGGTGTCACACCCGCCCTTATCCAGATTATGATTGTCCCGAGGAGTAGGTGTCATGTCTCCGGTTTGGCTTCGTTTGCGCGTATGAGCATAAGGATTAGGGGTGGAAATCGTGGGGTCACATCTTTACCTTTGACGGCTTGACGGCGACGGCCAACCTACAAGAGCGAGGCGGCTGTCTACTTCACCACTCCCTTATTTGAAGTTTTTTTTTCTTCTTTTCTTCCTCCCAAAATTTTAGGTAATTATATATATATTTTTGAAGCTCTACTTTTTGAGCATTAAAGAAAAATAATATATCTTATAATTTTTATATATTATTTTTATTATTACAAATTACGTAAATAACTATTATTGATAATATTTTAATAATTTATTTAATATAAAGAATTAATTTATAATTATATCCACTCGTATGTGTTGATAAGTCGTAATTGTAATTTGATAACAAAAAATCGTTATATATATAATAGGAATCTTATAATATAATTATACAAGTCTTACATAAAAAAAAAATACACTTATCTAAGTGCTAATCAAAATAAAGATGTAAATGTCGCATTACCTCAATCTTAATCACTAAACTAAAATCTCATCAATTCATAATTATATTTTTAATCAATTAATAAAAGATGATATATATATATATATATACTCGTGTCTGTGTGCGCACACGCAAAAAAGTACACAAACCAAACCTAATTAATATATAGGCCCGTCAACAGAACGAATATGATCTAAGGATCCTCTCACATACCCATCCCGTCAATATATACCTTACCACCAAGCATGACTAGACCCAAAAATCAAGTATCCCATACGCTTTGCCTCGGTTACTTGTTTTTTTTTTTTTTTAAATTAAACTATTTCAATCAATTATTTTTAATTCAAAATCAAAATATATATATAATATTTTTATTGTTAACAACACTTGTATTACAAATGTTATAAATTTTTAACTAAAATGTATAAATAATCTCATAATTATATATACAAAAGGATAACTAAGAAAATAATTATACATATATAATCGGGTCAGGAAGTTATACCCCATACCAGAGTCTAATCTTGTAAACTTTATAACTTCAGTTTCCATTAGAGTTAGGATTGGACGAGTCCTGTTGGGTCGGAAAAAAATTGCCGTATTAAAACACAACTTTTGTGATCATTTAAAAAAAGAAAGAAAGACTAATATACATGTTAGAGATAAGGAAGTGTCATTATGTTGTTCTTTTAAATTATATCTTGAAGTTGATTTATTATGAATTTTTATGTTTAAAATATCCAAAAATCATACCTCTCAATTTGTAACTTATGCAGACATTTAATTTTTATCATTATTAGTGTACATGGTGCTCTACAAATGTCAAGTTAAAAAATTATTGAATCTGGGGTTCAAATATAATTAATACTTATACAAAAAGGAAAATATTATTACTAACTTAAATAACTCATTTATTATTATTTTTTTATGAGCGTTGTCGTGTAACTCAGTTAATTTGATCAATTATCAAAATGGTACGTAATAAACGACTTTCATATTTGAAGAACAAAGTGCTCCATTCAATATCAGGTACATGCAAACTCCAAAAATTATGTACACCAAATATATAGGCCATAATAAATAATGTTCCAGAAAGGATCATTGTCTTTATAATTTTTTTATTTTATATTAAGGCTATCTTTATTTGAAAAAGATATATTTGAAATTGAATTATTTGTATTAATTTAATATTATTTTGAACTATTTTATCCCATGATGAGAGATTATTAATTCTTTAATATTGAATTATTAGTCTCATAAAACTATTTAATAACTTAAAATGAGGGGGACTATTAATTCCAAATTCATCATGAGATTATATAATTCCTCATAAATAGCCTTAACAATGATAAAAAATAGTCCATAGGACTATTTAAAGGATTATTAATCCCCATCATGAGATAAAATAGTTCGAAGTAGTGTTAAATTAATATAAATACTTCAATCTCAAGCATGATATTTATAAACAAATATAGGCTAAAATAAATATATTTTTGCATTAATGAAACCAATTACAACGTGAATATAATGACTGAAAATGATTAAAGCAGTCATACTAATCTTGTTCTTACCCTAAAGAAAAGGGAATTTGAATACATATATGAATATAAATATATAATACATGTGTGTTTTGTTTGTAAGCTCTTTTTTTATAAGTGAGCAAGAAATATTAAAAACATTTAATTTTTGGTTATCAATGGATTTGTACATACGATATCCCATTATTTTGGATCTGTATATGGGGCAAGGCATAAGATTCCTCCAGCAATGGGCAATGATCGACATTTTCCATAGATTCCTCTGCTGCAATTGAATTGCCTTTAAACTTCGTATTGGGAGAGTTTGGTTGGTTAGATTTTCTCTCTATGCGTATGTATAGATATAATAAGGGAGAAGAAGGTGTTGCAGAATTTTAGAAGAACAAAAACACATTTATTGTCTATCCTTTTGAGAAGATTAAAAAAAAAAAAAACTCCTTAAATTCTCGCAAATTGATTATCAAGTTTTGTTATGAAAGAGGAACTCTTCGATTTCTCAATTCAAATTCGACAATATGACTCATACGAACAAAAATGACTCAATTGTATTTTAACATATTTAATATGACCAAGATTAAATTAGTTTATTTTTATCGTTAACTCGACAATAACTATGTAGAACTCAACTAAATTAAATTTTTTTTACCATTCAACTCATTTGATGGATCGGCTTACGACTTGTTATAGATAAGTATAGATATTTATACAAATATAATTCATTCATTTTAAAACCAATAATACATTTTCACAACTATTGTCTTTTAATAAAATTTTATATTTTTAGTAAGACAGCAAAATGAACAAAACGGTTCGAACTTGATTCGTACTCGCTTGACTAAAAGTTTGATTCGAAATATAAACGATTCAAATATGAGTAAAGTTTAAAGTTCAGTAAATTACTCGAACTTTTTCAAATTGTAATTTTTTATTAATACTCGAATCATATTTACTTGAAAAATACAAATTGTTCGGGTTCGATTATATCGTGCCCGACTCGGTGGCTAAACGAGCCTCAATCAAATTTTATTTTATACTCGATAAATTTTATGAACCAAATTTGAACAACTCAATATTCGACTTGATTCGATTCGTTTGCACCATTAGTTTTTAATGTATCATTAATATTAGTTAAAATAGTTATGATGGTGTAACGTTAAAATTTATAGTAAAAAAATAATAAAAATTATGAATATCATATGATTTTATAATATTAAAATTATATATCTTTTTTTGAAATGAATTTCTTAAAAAAATATTTTTAATTTTAGAATGGAAGAATTGTGGTTGTATTCAAAATAAAAAGGGAATGGTGGTAGTTGATACTTGATAGCTGAGAGTGGAGGATGATTGATGATGGCAGGTGCTTTGCTTTTGGGTATAACAGCTACACCACAAACAAACAATACGGCATGGCATATGCTGAATGGATAATCTCATTTTAAAAGGACGATTAGAAAGAGACTTTTTTGCGGTTTCTGATCATTTTAATGCTATATTAAAGAAATGGAACAGTTTAATGCATATAGAAGTGCATTTGCTGTATTGTTTCTGATAAACTGGTTAATAAAATCACTGTTAGCCTTGAGAGAGCCGATAAACAATTGCTCGAGAGACAAAGGACCACACCATTTATCTGTCCAGAAGGAAACCATTTCCAGCAATCCATTGCAAGTGATATAGAATAGCATTCTTAACTTTGATTAGAAACTTCCAAGTACTGCTGTCTGACTTTTTTAGTTGCAGCTTCTAAAATTGGAGTTATGGAAATATCTTTGTTTTAAGGAAGCAGCAAGCGAAGAATCTGGAGATTCCCAAATCCTCCACGCCAGATTCATAAAAAATGCCACATTTGCTTCTCCCAAACCCCCTTACATTTTGGTTAAGTAATAATATCCCAACCTACCACCGCATGCCATTTTTTGGGGTTCATGTCATGACCCTAAAGGAAATGTTATCAAGAATCTTACGAGTATGGAGGGGACCAGGAGTGGATTGAAGGGACTAAACAGGAAGAACTGACAGCACCGATTTTAGTCAAAATCACTTTTCCTGCCATGTTTAGATATCCGTAATAATTTAAACCCTAATAAATATAATTCCTGATTTCGTCACTAACCAAGTAAGAAGATTAAGGATGAACCTTAGCATACCGCGCCTGGGATGATTCGTGGACGACATCCACCACAACCAGATTGGGATTCCAGAACATCGAGATCCCCCTTGTGTACATTTCCATCTAGACTATGCATGAATGATGCTGATAGACACTAGTTTATATATTTTATTATCTCTAATTTTTTTTTAATTGTATTAATTTATTTAATCAATATATTTTATTTTATATTATAAAATTTAATATTTTATTATAATAAAGTCAAAACTTGGTAATCAACTAATATTTAATAAAATACATTTTCTTTTCCAATTTTTTGAAAGAAAAGTGGGAAAAGAAAAGAAAATATTGTAATAATTAATATTAATCTCTAAATTTTATTTTATATCTAAAAAAATATCATACATGAATGTAGTTTATGCAAGCTTTAATATTTTAAAAAATATAACTCTGTTTTTTCCTTTAGCACTGTTTTAATGTTTATTAACGTAAGAGAATATGCAACGGGCCGGCTATGAAGTCGTATTAGCTTTAGAAAGGGCAATGGACGTCTTGATATGATTGATATTTATTCATGGGTCCTTTACACTTATATACAACTTTTACCAAACAATTACAAGAATAATGCACAAATAAAATAATTACAAAAAAAATGTCATATGGACAAATTAATTACAAAACATATCATCATCAAAGCCCTGAAAAAGAGGAAAAAATATATACGGTTACAAGGCAGTTACCATTTTTTCCAAACCCAAACAAAACAATCGCCGTAAACAACTCTCCCAATAAAGCACGATTCCTCCATTACCGATAATCAGTCAAATTATACAGGTTCCTCCATTGCCGAATACAAATCAAGGTAAACAAATCTTTCAATTTTTTGGCAACGTTCGAACTCTGTTAACCAACGTAATACGGTAGTGTAATACGACTCTGTTAACCAACAGATTACGCTGGTGTAATACGATTCCAACAAGAATTCTGCCGTTTTCACCCAACTGAAGGCAAGTAATTGAAGTTCTGCATTAGCCAATCCGTATGTTTCAATTTTAGCTTTTTTTTAATTTAGTGTTGCTTGAAGGTTGAGTAGTTGTTTATTAATTATTTAAGTCAGTTGTTAATTGGTAACCAGATCATGAAACGCATTGATTTGGTTATGAGCTGGATGCAAGCAATGTGATTTATAAAAATGGTTACCTATTATACAAATTTTAGTTACTTGAATATAAGTATTTGGATACTTACGGTTACTAATTAAATATTTTAATATTCCCCATGGTATGACACGCCGGCAATTGGCTATTTGGATATTTATGGTTAACAAAAATGAATATGTTTGTTACTATATATATTTGATTAGGTTACCAGGAACATTATATTTTGGTTACCAGTTAACTATATTTTGGTTACTACATATTATTGATTTGGTTACCAATTAGCAATATTACTAAATGGTATTGGTTACTATCGAGTATTTTGGTTAATGAATGACTTTTTCATTTTTATATATATACATTATTTGATTACTGACGTATGACTAATAGGCTATTTAGTTTTACTTGTTAAGCATTTAAATAGTCCCCAGTTCATGACATACATTGATTTGATTACTGAGGAAGACAGATTAGTTTCATTTTGTTCATTACCAGTTTTATATATGTTGTTTGCTGTGTACTTTAGTATGGTTACCATTCACATTTAGTATGTTACCATTCATATTTGATTGTAAGCTAAATGTTAAAAATTTGTTCCATATTTATGTTAACCAATAAACTATAATTTAGTTACTACAAACTTTTCCTTTGGTTAAAATTTTAGATACAAAATACTGTTGATATGGTTACCATCCACAATAATGTGTTTTTGACTTCTGCTACAAATATTTTTTGGTTTTAATACATATATTTAGGTTACTGTCATATAAGTACTTAGTTACTTAGTTTTACTTGTTTAGTATTTATATGGTCCACATGTCATAATACATATTGAATTTGATAATGAGCTGAATGCAAACAATTTGGTTCATATTATTGGTTAACAAAGTAGCTATATTTTAGTTACCACATACTATTGATATGGTTTCCATTCACATTATTTATAAAATATATTTTGGTAACTGTTGTATAAAATATATTTTGGTAACTGTTGTATAAAAAATTGGTTATTTATGTTTACTAGTTATGTTTTTAAATGGTCTCCATGTCATTATACACACTGTTCTGAATATAAGCTGAATTCAAACAATGTGTCTCATATTTGTGGTTACCAATCAGCTATGTTTTGGTTACTATAATTAACTGGTTTGGTTACCATTAACGCAGTGTATTTTTTAAATTAACACAGTTACCAGACGATGGAGATGATTCCAGTTGTACTTTATTTCAACGGAACGTGGTCTGACAGCAACCAATACAACAATTTTGAAGTTACAGGCCTAATAGTCCCATCAACTTGTTCATTTTTAGAAATGAAGAACTTGGTATGCAGTTCAATAATGGTAGACACCAACACAACAAATTTGTCATTCAAATTCCAGCTGAGATCCGACATTCCCCCAATCAGTATCTCAAATGAAGCAACCTTCAGATTCTATATGGAAGTGAGTAGAAAATCAGATGAACAAGACAAGTATCCACTAATTATAGAGGATACATACAGCAATGAAGGCAATACAATCTTACAAAACTTGAGAAATGTGGAAGAAAATGTAAGGTCAATCAGCTCAACAAACTGGAATTCAGATCTTATACCACTAGCAACACAAGATTACCACATTGGAACACAATATGCTGAGCAGCTTGCCATTGAAGCTATTGAACAAGAAAAAGACAAACAACAAGACAACGCATACACGGAAGGACAACATGATGATGTCATATCAAATCCGAATGAATATGAAGTAAAAGTACATCAAACTTACAAAGACAAAAAAGTCCTAACACAAGCAATAAGACTACATTCAATCAGGCAACAACGACAACACAAGGTTCAAAGAGCGAGTGGTAGAGACTTTGTGCTAGTATGCTTAGAGGATGGAAAATGCAGTTGGAAGTTGAGAGCGTCAAAATTTCGAAAAACCACTATGTTCAAGGTGAGAGAATTCAATAATATCCACACATGTTCATCGGACATAATGCTGGGAGATCACAGACAAGCAAATAGTGAGTTGGTTAGTGAGTGCATAATGCATAGATTAACAAATCTGAAGAAAATATACACACCAACAGATATTGTGGAGGACATGATGACAGAATATAATGTTTCCATCTCTTACCAAAAAGCATGGAGATCAAAGCAGAAGGCATTGGAAAAAGTAAGAGGAAATCCACACGATTACTCGCTGATCCCTTCATGGATGCACGTGTTGAAGAAAACAAATCCAGGTAACGGTTGCAAATTGTCCTTAAAGTTCTAATAAATAATTGGTAACCAATTTTACTAATACTGGTTACTTCTGTATGAAGGTTTGACATTACTAAAATTTCATATCAGGTACAATCACAGCCCTGGAGTTAGAAACAAATGGACGTTTCAAGTATCTATTCTTTGCAATAGGAGCCTCAATTGAAGCATGGCATCATTGTTTCCCAATCATTGTAATTGATGGCACATTCATACAATCAACGTACGGGGGGACACTCCTAATAGCAAGCTTCCAGGACGCAAACAGAAACATTGTTCCAATTGCTTTTGCAGTGGTTGACAGTGAAAATGAACTATCTTGGAGATGGTTTTTCGTCAATTTGAGAAAGGCTTGTGGAGTAAGAGAAGGACAATGCATTGTTTCAGATAGACATGAAGCTATTGTGCAGGGACTGAACCTTGTGTTCCCTGAAGTCATGCATGGTTCATGCACATATCATGTTTTGAAAAACATAAAAACAAGATTCAAAAAGAAAGGAGAAGAAGTCAAAAAAGCATACAACGGGACTTGTAGAGCTTATACTATTGAAGAATTCGACAGACACATGGTTGTACTTGATGCAATTGATGCTCGAATAAGGACATATTTGGAGGAAGAGGTTAAGTTAGAGAAGTGCACAAGGCTCTATGGGACTATAAGCAGGTACTCAACCATGACTTCAAACACAGTCGAATCTATAAACAATGCAATCAAAGGAATCAGGGAACTTCCAGTTACAACAATGGTTGAATGCCTCCGTTGTATGGTTCAAAAATGGTATTTCAGAAACCAACAAGCAGCTATATCAACATTCACTACCCTTTCCACAACAGCTGAGAAAACACTGCAATCTAATATCATTGAATCAAAGAAGCTTAAGGTCAGTAATGTACCTTTTAAATTATTAAATGTATGTATGCAATAATTTGCATTTGGATTTTATGGGAAACACTACAGTCAAATGTATTGTTACGTGTAGATGTTGGAAAAGTAACCAACATTTGAAATTATGATTGTACATCCTAACTACATCCTTAAATTGTGTGCCAGGTTGAGACATCAAACCTAGTGATTTTTACTGTTTACGATGTCAACAAAAACTTTATTGTGGACATAGAACAAAGGACATGCACATGCCATAAATTTCAGTACCACGAGATGCCTTGTCCACACGCGGCAGCTGTTATCAGCAAAAGGAATTTGAGCTGTTATGATTTTTGCTCGAAAAACTACTCAAAAACAACTTTGGTAAACACTTATTCAGCTTCCATCCTGCCATTAGACGACAAAGAGAATTGGGATGTGCCAGAAGAAATAAGAAACATATGCGTAAAACCACCAAATACAAGAAGACCAGCGGGAAGACCAAAGATAGGGAGGTATAAGCATGGATCTGAAAACAAAATCCAAAACAAATGCAGCAGATGCCAAGAAAAAGGACACAACAAGAAAACATGCAGAAATCCACCAATTTTACGATCAAAGAATGTTTGATATAGTACATGAGTAAAGAATTTTTTTAGTTAAAACACCTATTGTTTACTGTTAGTACCTAATTAACAGTTATATGGTAACTTTTTAACTGTTGTTAGGTAACCAATTTGCTGTACACCATTTTGAATAATAAAATTTGAATTTTTTTCAAATTCCCACAACTTAATAACTTATTACAATATTATTCCAGAATATAGTAGTCATAATATTAAATATATATATGTATTGGCATAATTATAAAATCACATTCCATTACAGTTTTCCACTATTGGTTACCTTCATATAATTGTTTGGTCACCTAGGTGTACTTGTTTAGTATTAAATTTACAACCAGAGCATTAGACATATCAATGTGATTATCAGCGGAATGTAGAAAATATGTTACACATGACTGGTAACCAAATACCTATATATTGGTTATTGACATATAACTATTTGGTTACTCCTGGTACTTGTTAAGTACTTAAATGGTTACCAATCATATATATATATATATATATATATATACGATCAAAGAATGTTTGATATAGTACATGAGTAAAGATTTTTTTTAGTTAAAACACCTATTGTTTACTGTTAGTACCTAATTAACAGTTATATGGTAACTTTTTAACTGTTATTAGGTAACCAATTTGCTGTACACCATTTTGAATAATAAAATTTGAATTTTTTTTAAAATTCCCACAACTTAATAACTTATTACAATATTATTCCAGAATATAGTAGTCATAATATTAAATATATATATATATATATTGGAATAATTATAAAATCACATTCCATTACAGTTTTTCACTATTGGTTACCTTCATATAATTGTTTGGTCACCTAGGTGTACTTGTTCAGTATTAAATTTACAACCAGAGCATTAGAAATATCGATGTGATTATCAGCGGAATGTAGAAAATATGTTACACATGACTGGTAACCAAATACCTATATATTGGTTACTGACATATAACTATTTGGTTACTCCTGGTACTTGTTAATTACTTAAATGGTTACCAATTAGATATATTTGGTTACCAATCATACATATATATATATATTGTCAAATTATAATGGTTATAAATTACATATATTCTGGTTACCTCTAAACAAAATAACCCAAAAAACACAATATAAAACAAACAATTGGTAATAGACACAAATACGTAATTACATTAACATAAGAATTCAGTACCCAATAACAAGTCAGTAACCATAAACACATGTTTATGAATTCCAAAATACAACCATCTTAAAAGTAAAAAATCTATATACAACCAAACCACTATTCTGGAATAAATCTGTCTGGATATTCTCTATCAGAATCATATCCCTCTATTTGCTTGTTCCTCGCATGCATGAATAGGTTAACGCATAATTTCTTCCTATACTGGATGATGGGAAATGGTTTAGGAATTTCATCAAACTTTTGATGAAGAAGATGTTCAGCAAAACAAACCGTAAACATCCCGCAATCACTGCAAAAACAAACAAAACATAAAACAAATCAAACAAAACATCATGCTAGATTGAATACTACAATAAATTAAAAAATGGAAAACTTACCCCTCAATTTGTTCAGGCACCCCTTCTGCAAACTCAAGTTCAATTAGATCCTCCTCCCCCTTATGAATATATGGTTGACTTTGAAAATCAATATCTGACCTACACTTCCAAAACCCACACTTGGACAATATTATAGGTAAAATAAAAATGTAAGCCTCACAAATGTCAATTATGTTTGTTCGCATTAATGTTTTGGTAGGTCGTAGGAAATTGTAAACTACTAGAACTTGACGATGCACATCAAATACCAATAGAAACCAATGATCTGGAGCTGTCATGTGAATGAGAAACATTATAAAATCAACATCAATCCAAGGTGTGTTTATATCCAATGAATATCCACGAATGTATTGAGCGACATCACCATCCCCCGACAATAGAGTCGTATCTGCATTTTGAACACAATATTGACCATATAAAGCAGACAACTTGGCATGAAACCAACAATCTGTAGTAGTAACCCTGATCTTAATATTGGCAGAGTGTCTAGCCAATTTCCTGAAGTAGTAGAAAGCAATGTTGATATGCTGGACCAACAAACAAACAAAAATCTATCAGCCGACAAAAAAAAAATTCTGATATAGGTAACCAAAACTGTCTACTCTAGTGACCAAATCATATATATCAGGTAACCAAAAGATAATTTAACTTAATATCAGACTGTCTAACCAATTTGCATAAGTAATACAAGAATATTTTTGATATGCAACAAATAAACAAAAAAACATAAGCTAACAATAAAAATAAAAATTAATACAGGTAACCAATATTGTCTAGCCTAGTGACCAAAACACATATATAAGGTAACCAACTATAATTTATTGAAATATCAGACGGTCTAGCCAATTTCATAAGGTACTACAAGGAAATGTTCATATACTGGACAAAAAAACAAACAAAAATTCTTAAGATATAAAAAAAAAAAATTGAAAAAGGTAACCAATATTGTCTAAACTGGTGACCAAAGCACATACATAAGGTAACCAACCATAATTTATTGAAATATAACACTGTATAGCCAATTTCCTGAAGTAGTACAAGGAAATGTTGATATACTGGACCAAAAAATAAACAGAAATTCTTAACCTATAAAAAAAATAAAAAAAAATACAAGTAACCAATACTATGTAACCTGGTGACCAAAGAACATATATAAGGTAACCAACTATAATTTATTTAAATATCAGACTGTCTAGCCAATTTCCTGAAATAGTACAATGAAATGTTGATATACTGGACCAAAAAAAAAAACAAAAATTCTAAATCTATTAAAAACAAAATTATGATACAGGTAACCAATATTGCATAACCAAGTGACCAAATAACATATATAAGGTAACCAAAATATAATTTAAAGAAATATCACTTTAGAAAATACAGTCTATAAAAAAAACAAAATGAAATGAAGAGTAACAAACAGAGTTTCACAAACAAGATACTTACATCATGGTCAAGCCACTGTCCAGGAGTCTTTAAATTGTAAAACCACATTTTCGAAGATATTATAACAGACCCAAAACTGAATGCAGGTTCAATCTTATCATGACGTCCAGAGAATTTTTCAGTCCTTCAATATAACATAATATAAGTTACAACCCAATTTTTTTTAAAATTAAACGTATATATAATTGCGTAACGTTAAATAACATACATTTTCCTGTTATTTAACCCAATCTTGTACCATTGATCAAATAATACATCTTCAAATTGAGATGGCATACCCATGCAAACATCCAGGAAAGCAGAAACACCAGTTCGTATTTTGGAAGGAACTACATCAGAACCAGATGAAGCAGCAGAACCAAACCTCGTTATATATGGACTCCTCAAAGCCACACTCTTCGAAGAAGCACGATGCGGTCTCGCACAAGGTTTGGAAGCAATTCTCTCCACTTCAGCACAATGAATTATATCCTGAGTAGTTAAAATCATTTCATCGAGCGCAGAACTGTTTTGGTCCTCAGTTTTAACCACCTTTATAAGTTTAGAAAAAAGCCAGAAAAACAATTAAAATTTCAAATACAAATTGACTGAGCATTAACGGAAAAAATATAAAAAAATAACCAATCAAATGTATAAACGTAACTAAGTTTGAAAAAAATACAAACCTCAATAGGGTTGTAAACAATAATCTCTTTCCCAAAAGACGGGTTTAAAATATCAGAACTTGGATTGTCATGCTTCATGCCAACCTGTTAAAAAAACAAAATAATAAATAATCGCAGAAAAAAAAACATAAAACAAATATAAAAAAAACAAATATGTTTAACCTTATCATACTCTCCACCACTGTTATCGCCATCAGTATTACCAACATCAATGCCTGTTTTTAAATCAAATTGTTCTGCATTGTCCGAACCATTCCCTACTTCAACAGCCTCGTCAGATATAACATCATCATTGCCACCATCATTCCCACCATAACTAACATCAGGGCGTCCACCAAACTGCATTCACAACATATTACTAATATCCCTGCAAATCTCTATACGGAAAACACGTAACTCTTCCTTCAAATCAACTCCCAACTCCTCAATGCCTTTTTTGACTTCAACCAACTTCTTCTCCAAAGGGTTAACACGTGCATCAATAATATTTTTTACATCAGACAATGAAAACCCCATATCTCCACCAGTTGTGTTTTTATCATCTTTTATGTAATCAACATTGGACCCACCATCATGTCCATGCGAAAACTTAAAATTCCCCAAATCCAACCGATCATTCTCATCACCGGTAGGAATAAGCAATTTAATCTTCAGCTGAAACAAAGTGTGCACAGTAAATATCGAATCTTTAAAATAATGAACAATAAATATAAACAAAACATTACAGCAACAAACAAAAATTTTATACTAGTAACCAACTGCAGACATAAAGGTAACCAAATATAACATGAAAGGTAACCAACATACCTGTCCAGAGCCAAAAACTAGATCATTCAACTTGTCAAATGTCGGAGCCTTCCCTAATTCCTTCCACCTAAATAATCTAATTTCTGACTGAAGATCATCAATGCATAAAAACTGCTCCTTCAGAGTAAGAATTGTTTCAAATAAGAATACTTGAAAAACATAGGGCAATCCATTCAACTTATAATATCTACAATAATTGTCCTTGTAAAAATTGTAAATAAGACACCCATTCCTGGCCTTCTTTAACTGTCCCTTTACAGCAACGGATAACGACCTTTTAGTCTGTTCAAAGGCAAATTTTCCCCAAGGATAACGATCAAAGTCGCCATAAGATAAAAAATTAAGCAATACCTCATCCACATGATTTTCTGAAACAGTCGCTAGTATAAAATTGAATACCAGGAATATAACAGACATCCTTAAAGCCTCCTCATCATTATCGAATACAGCCCCACGATATATCTTCCGGATACTAGAACGGGTAACAACCTCGTCACCAAAAAACTTTGCCACTAACTGATTTTCTATTCCCTTGAATGCAGAAATGTCATCATCTCCTTGCCAACGCAAACCAGAAATTAAACAAAATTTGGGCAACCCAAACCTTACCCTATTCTCACCAAACAAAAATCACATCTCCCCCTTCTCTATTTGATACACTTCTCTAACCAAAGCTTGATGGATTAACTGTGAAAACATTTGCCTCTCACCAACATTTATAAATTTCTCAAAACAAGTCAACTCCTGCCGTTCCAATTGATTTACATTCAATTTCTTCGTGATGACACTCGGCACTTCCATATCACACCAATAAATGATTTTGGCAGTGAAATTACGTTGGCGCTCCTTGTAATATAGATCCCAAAACTGCATATACAACACATTACAAAAAAAAAAAACACGTTACGTCATTATAAATGTATATAATATTTAGTCACCAAAACAAAATCACCAGGTATCCAAACACAATTTAAATAACCCCAAAAGTTAAACCAAACAACATAATAACCAAATAATAATATAACAGTAACTAAAAGTGATATTGGATAGAATGTAACCATTTTAATAAATTTTCATTCAACACTAACCAAATATAACATGACCATTTCCCCAAACAGATTCCGAAGTTTACAAAAACAATTAAGTATTCAATGTTTTTAGAAACAGTTTAAATAACACACCTTGAGAAGCTTTTGCCGAGGAATAATATTCGTACTATGAAATTTATCCGCTTCTTCGGCTTCATTAGCATCTTTGCGTGGTGGAGCTTCAAAATCAGATTCCGAATCTAGCAATTCATCGCGCTCCTTTAAAACACGTTTCCCCGATTTTTTTTCCTTCAAAAAAGATTCAGAAATTACCTTCTTCCCCTGGTTAGGGGACTTGACCACACCCCCCTCCACATTTTTCTTCCCATCACTGCTATCATCATCATCCCTGCTTCTTTTCCTCTTCCCATCATTTTTCTTAACAACAATCCCCCCAACGTTCTTCCTCGTATTAACCATCCTATACAAAACCACAATAACAGAATATAATTTGTCAAAAACAGCTTAGGTTGTCCAAGATTATAAGGATAAAAAGGCATGCAATATTTGCCAAAAACAGAATGTATGACAAACTTCATCATGCTACTAGTAATGAAATTGAGCAAATAATTAATTACTCCCATAATGATTCTGATGCCATCACTTGATGTAAACTACAAAGTATATATGCAATGCCATTTGTTTCAAACTTGGAAGTAAGAATACATGCATACACCTGTACGTAACTAGTAGACAAAAGAATGCACAAAAAAGCCACAAATTTCATAAAGAGAATGATAATCGAGAGCCTAAAATTTTTGGGTAAAACAATGATATCACATCTCAGATTACATTGCTATAGATCAAAACGTAAGCAGAAACAAATGTATCAACATGCATATTCATCTACAAATATATAAAAAAACAGTACAATGATGTTGACAAATGCATATACATCAAATAAATATTCATCAAATACATATTCATATAAATGCATATTCATTTGATGAATATTCATTTTGTATGTATATAAATGCATATTCATATAAATGCATAGTATTGATTTTGATTACTATATTTTGGTTACTACATAGTATTGATTTGGTTACTAAATGCATATTCAGCAAATAAATGTAAAATGCTTGCCATCAAATGAATGTATGTAATGGAGGTTTACATGTTTCTCTTCTTATTGGTATTCTATCGAACACGTAATATGCACAATACCATTATTCACATTTATAATAGTACACTGTATGAGAAAATCCTTTTTTACAGAAACTATATTTACCTTAACAGATGGAGTTCTGTTCACGCCTAATTAAATGCCAAACGAAAATATAGAAGAAAAGACTGAGATTTGAAAACTAAGAAATCACTAAAACAATATTGAAACTATACATACACCTAATTGATATAGCCAAAGAAAAATACCGTAAATTGAATAACAAATGATAAAATTTCTAACTTAACTAAGGCAAACAAAATGCAACAAATGTATATGAAAATTACTTCAGACTTACTCAAAAGATAAGTATTATCTTTTAATTTTGTCTCAATTGCAGCAACTCAACGTACAGAGGAAGATAACAATGTATAGCTTGACAGAGGTGTAGGGGAAGAGAAGCAACAACACTGATAAGAAAGGTTGAGATGATCATAAAGGAGAGTGAGAGCCTGAAAGAGGTAGATGAATACTCCGAGAAATAACGAAACAACTCCGGCAGAGGTCAAAACAAGAAGAAGCAAAATAAGGGTTTTCAGGTTTCCAAAATGCGAAAATAAGGGTTTCCAAATAAATAAGCTTCACTCCAGAGGATATCGACACGCACGGCAGTTACAAATTCAAAAAAATCAATCACCTATAAACATGGGACATATCAACAACTCATTAAATCAGTTACTAAATAAAAGGGATAAGAATGCACAGTTTTATAAATTAAAAATTACAAATGCACTATTTTTATAAATAATTAATTTATGCACTTTTTTAATAATATTTTATTAAAAGATACTAATAAATGTAAATGTTCCTTTATTCATCTACCAATGAGAATCGGAGCTTTTTCCTTGTGGGTCTGTGGCCTCTAATTAGTGACTTCAGTGGTTAGGCCCAAAAAACTTGTCAAGAACCTGATGAAGGAAACTCAAGGATCCATTATATCTAATGATTGAGATCGGTCTCCAGGCTTTATTTCATGTTCTGGACTTTCTAAATATGAACCCTGAATCCATAACCTTTGAAAAAAATTAGAACCTCCATTATTAGAAAATAGGAGCTGGACAACCTAACAAATAAATAATCAACACTTTTATATTTAGTGTATACTTTTTAATTATAATTTTTATTTATTGAGTTATTTTAAAATTTTTGTAGTTTAATTGTTTATAGAAATATTACTTAATTAGTTAAAAGTCGTTAAGGTCTTTAGTCTAATTGTTTATAAAGAATAATAATTTTGTTTGGCTGTGGTCCTGTGATTGGTAGGCACCAACTCCAGTCCAGTAGAAACGCAAGAAAAATGAATAATTTATATATGACTGAGTCCTAGAGCAAATCAAGGAACCAATAGGGTTCATCAACAACTTATCAATTTTGACTTGTGTAAGTATGAGAACCATTACGTTTTCTACACGCTTCTTCTTTATTCTTCCCCTACCCACCTTTTTCTGCACGTCAAAGATTTTTTTTTCCTTATTAATTAATTAATTATAAATTCAAAAAAGAGTAGAGTAAGACAATGCCAAATGTGTTGGATAGTAATCGTTGGCCCTTAGATCAAGTGCGTGTTAGGTAAATGTTTCTAGAAATAAATTTAGAATCAGTAGTCCAAATAAACTCCACCTTGACAAAAAAGAAAAGAAAATAATTTTTGGAAATGCTTAAAAGAAATGTATCCCATTCGATCTCCATAACCTAATCTCTTCCTTCTTTTCCCTTGTAGGTTGTTAATACCTAGTAGAGAGTAGACTAATTGATTATCAAATACTGGAATAATTCAACTTTGGTATTTTGTTCTTAATAGTTATATATACTTTTATTCAATCAAACAACTCTTATAATAATAAGATATTTTTTGTGATAAAAAATTTAAAACTCTCAATATTACTCAGATTAAATTACTATCATGCAAATTAAATTAGTAAAGAAGAAAGAATTGTACTTGTTCGTAAATTTCATTTTACTTTCGTTGTCGCGTAACTCTTTTTAATTGTATTGTACATGTTTAATGTACTTTTTACGGATAAATGTTTGATACAACACATTTTAATGTATTATCTTAAAATTAATATAAAAAGTAATTTATCAAAGAAAATTAGTTCGTCAAGAGGGGAAGTAAGTAGAGTGATGATGGCGTACGGTCCCTCCAATTTTAATTTGGTAGAGGGATGGAGTTATCAGAATCAGAAAGCCCGTGGGCCGTGGCATATTCAAAAAGCCAAGTATGCTATGAAGAGGCAATCCCTACGTTGATACTCCTTCCAACTTAAAAAAACAAAAAACTAAACTTGACTGAACTTTATTTTTTTGCTTTTTACATTATATATATATATATATATATATATATATATATATATATATATATATATATATATTTAATGTAAAGTAACAAAGTTTATTCTCTTTCTGTAATGATGATGGACCTTAAAATAAAAGTTTTATATTTTACATAAAAATACTAATCTTCTTTAAACGCAAAAATATATAACTAACAAACAAATTTTATATAAAAAAAATAATAAACTCATCTAAATAATATTTAAAAGTCACGCTATCTCAGTTTTAATAGTTAGACTAAATTTTTTTATTGGTTCATATTTTTAGTTAAATGTCTATATTCATAACTAACTTTTTTTTAGTTAGACGCATATATTTATAGCATGAGTAATAATATTTATAACATTTACATTGAGACTAATAATATCTAGTTATTTAGTTAATTTTAATTAATTAGAGAGGATAAACATAAGTATTATCAGTCCCAAAGTCGTCTAACTAAAAAAAAATAATGCTGTAAATATAGGCTTCTCAAAAGTCGTCTGATTAAGTACCAGAGAATCAAATTAAAAATTCGGCTTCTTGATATAGTTATACTAATTAGTCAGTCAATGGCTCAAAAGTTCTATGAAGCCCGTAAGAAGGAGACTAGTCAATTTACACGACTTTCATTTAAAATTGGCTCATCGAAGCATAATAAATTAATACTAATATTATAAACGGAGGAGTGCTTAAAAAGAATTCTGACAGCACAAATATGAAACACCCATGGGCGGAATATATAGCTACTTCAAAACTATTGGCCTCTGTCTCTCTTTCTCCCCTTTCCCTCTCTAAAACTCTCGCCTTATCATTTATTATTACGTGTTGAGTTGATTGAGATCCCAAAATGAAGTTTATTATTCCATATGCACAGTTCTACCTTTGCGTATTCATTATAACCAGCTTCTTACCACATAAATCTTTATGTGCGGATCCACAATATGAAGCCTGCGTGCCCAAATATTGTGGCAAACAAAGCATAAGATTCCCATTCTATATTGAACATGAGCAAGAATCGTATTGTGGGTACCCTGGATTTAATCTCACTTGCATAAATAATGAGTACCCAATACTTGAAATAACCCAAGATGAGTACAGAGTTGATGAAATCTCGTACGGAAGCAGCTCTCTTCGCGTATCTAACGCTGCCCTTTGGTCTTCAAATACAAGCAGTCGGTGCATCCTCCCACAAATTCGGAACCTAAATTTGCAAGACGATCGATTTGAGCGTAGCAATAATTTGAGCCTGGCGTTATTAATGAATTGCTCGTGGCCCCTGCCGGATCAACTTTTGAAGCATGAAGTTAGTTGTACTATTGATCGGTATGAGGAGGATAGAGATAATTGGGGTCTGCTAATGAATAGGAATGATGCGAATTTTAGTTATGGAATTAAGGCGTGTACAGTTGAGGTGGCGGCACCGGTAGTAGATGATCGTGTGAACGAAATTAGCAGTAATAACTATGTGGAGTTGCTGAGGAAGGGGTTTGATTTGAAGTGGACGGCAAGTAATTGCAGCGAGTGCGAGGCTAGTGGTGGGCATTGTGGATTTGATGCAGAGGGGTCGTCTTACAATTTCAGGTGTTACTGCCCCGATAGACCCCATTCTGGGACCTGTAAACCTAGTAAGCCCTATCTTTATTTCCCCTTTCTATCTTTATTTGGATTTTATTTGAATTTCTACCGGGTGCGCACAATTTTTCAGAAACGAAGTACATCGAGTAAATTCATAATTATCTATGTTTTGACCGAGTATTGCTACATTTACAAAAACTCTTACAAAAAAATAGTTCACAAAATGATGCGACAAAATATATTTAATAGATGATACCATACATGAGTTGTTCCAATAGTTATGAAATCATTTTATATATTTTTTTGTAACCATTCTTTAGTCACTGTAGTATTATTGGTTTTGACCCAACGGAGATGATTGCGGTGAATTGAACCTTTATTTGAATGTATCTATCAACTATTGGTCTCCTGTCTCAAGTACAAACTTTCATATTTAGGTTCACTGCTAATTTCTTTTGAATTACCAAAATGCACATTCCAAATTCATTATCTTTTTATCTTTGGGAGAATAAGTTTTCTCTTATAATTAGGAGGAAACTAGTGCTCTAACTTGTCAAAAAGAAAGATTTAACTGAGTAAAGCTCAGTCTAATCCCAACTGTCTTCCCTTACAAGTTGAGCCCTAATATAATATGGGATGCTAATGGGCTACCAGGTAGTCTGGCTGGTGAATTTTCAATAGGCTTTTGGGGAAGAAATTTCAGTGGGTCAATGTAATAAAATATGGTAAGTAGCAGGTTTGCCCTTGGATGTTTATGTTTTCTTGTTTGATTTTACTAATATACTTCATAAATGCAGCGTTTAGTCTAAAAACTTTGGAAATATCTGTAAAAAGATTGTTTCTTTATTGATTCTTGATCATATAACAAACTTCTGTAAATCAATTAATCACAGTTGTGTTTTCGTTGTATAATTACTTGAGTTATAGTGCTATCACCTGCAGAGAGATGTACTCAGTTCATAAATTGTGTAATTTATCTTTTATGAAGTTTCTTCTGGTACACCTTGTTTAAATCTTATATAAAAACTGGATAACCTAATTGAATATATGGTCAAAGTCCCCTCAAACTATAAACTCCGTACTCGTCTAAGCACGAAGTATGTTTATCATCTTTTTATTTTTATTTTTAATTCTTAATCCCCAAGAAATCATTCTTTGTTTTACAAAAACTGTATGTAGTGCTAGAATCCTACTGATGTGTTTAAACAATGATTTTCTGGCATATGCATATGTTTGCTTCATTATATTATATAAAATAAAAAGGGACTACCACACACGCAATTATACCTGAAACTTCGATAAATGTAGAAAGACTGCGAAACAAGTCAAAATTCAAGTTGTCAAGAACTTGTATATTTCTGCCTTTATAGAGCACAGAACAAACTTCAATGATAAAAAAGGCCATCAACATTTTCACATGCCTTCTTTGCTTACAGCATTCTTCCCTGGAAAGAGTTAAAGGATCAAGTGATTTTTTGCTATTCTCTGTCTATATAAACTCTCTTTTAGTAGCTTTATGTCTGCGAAAAAATTGATTCTTCCAATGGCAGATACGCTTGCATGCACACAAGGAGAAAAACTAAGTGACCCATTATTCCCAGCCAGACCCAAATTATTGGATATAGAGGGGAAAAGAACGGCTAGGTTTTCAGAAACTAGTACTAAGATGATAAGCAGAAATACATAGGTTTTATGAACTAATAAACTAATACTAGGTTTCCAGTATTGTTGGTCACCTAGTCTTGTTACCAGTTTTTTTGGCATTTATTGAGTTCAAACTTATATGTTTAAGTCGAATGAAATTAAAATTGTAAGGATCTTAGCTCAATTTCTTTACATTAGCTTTATTCTGGATATATTCAAGCTGATCAAGGAAGAGATTCACTGAAGGTAGATGAAATACCTGGAAATTAGTTCCTCAAGTTGTGGAGATGTACAAATCATAATATGGGCTCCAACACTCGGTGTACGATAATTTGTATCGATTCCACATGACTTTTGCTTTTAATTGTAGACAATTTCTTTCCTTGTTTGTTTCTTCCTGACTTTAGCATCTTTTCAAAGAATTTATTGTTAAAGAAAACAAAAGGTATTACCACAACTTATTTCTCTTAGAGAATTTGAGATCCAGAACCAGAAAAGAAAGTTTTGTAGTCTCTCAGTGTTGTTTGCCATTTCAAAGAAGCGCTGAACTAATTTCCACATGCATTAAACTTCTTATTAGCCCTCAGGTTAGAAGATTGAGAGGGTTTTAAAGAGTGAATGAGTCAAGTCTTTTGGCCGACCAATTGCAATAAGAGGTTCACATTCACAAGGAAAGCCTTCTGCAATAAAATTTCTAAGTCAACCATCTTGTATCTGAAGATAAACATTTAAATATACTCGTGACTAATGTAGCAAATACACAAGTGACCTGAGCAGAGCCCCTTCTCGAAGATTATAGAATTATACTCCAGTATTTTTCCTTTTGGTATCAAAGGTTTCATTTCTGAAACTAGTTACCAATTTCAGATGGCTCTTGTCTCGATTTTGGCTTTCTTTTTGTTCTGCCATCTGCCTCTAATTCTTAACTCGGCTGAAGAATATGGGAATAACTCCAATATGAAGTCTATGTGTCCTCCGTCTTTCAATTGTCAAGATCTTGGTGAGTTCAAATTTCCTTTCTATAATTCCACGGATTCGCGGTGTGGATTATGCAAGTTAAATTGCAATGAAAAAGTTCCACGACTCCAACTAAGTGAAGAGGGCGGCCAACTATATGATGTCAAATGCCTTGTGAAGCATAATGCCATTCTAATGTATGACAAGGTATTCCTAGGTCTGCTAGATAAAAGAGTGTCATTCTTTGAGGAATTTATATTTTCCCAACTCTCCCTCCATATTCTTTACAGTCTTGGACACTATCACTTTATTTAAATGCCTGAAAAAATCAAACCCTACTAGGATACATAAACTTTTTGGTGACTATCAGAATTACTCAAAGTGCAATGAAGACAATTTGTACTATAGATATCCAATTGATAATCTTCCAAGTCCACAAGACCTTCCGGATGATTGTTCAGTTATTCAGCTGCCGCTGTCACATGCAAATTTCAATCAAACTGGCAGTGGTGCCTCAGAGTTGTTTAGGCTGTTAAGTGCTGAATTCACTCTCCAGTTCTGTAGCTCTACGGACAGTCAATGTCAAAATGGATTTCATTGTGCAAATGCTGAAGGTATTTCATATACATCTCCATAAAGTTCTGCTATTTTAACAGGAGATCACAAACCATAGTCCAAAGATTTCAATATGTACTGCTCTCAACTGATTGGAGGGTTCTATTTTCACTTTTCTATACCAAAGATGAGTTTTAAAAGTACTAATATACTTCTTATGCAACTATTTGGATGTTTGTAAAATCATCCTTTGTGGCACTTTGTGTACTAACATAGTTCTGATGCAATGCTTTTCATGACTCTCAAAATTGTAGGGTTATCTTGCCAGTTGAATACTATGAAAACAGCATGATTGCTTTAATTTCATTATGTGAGATTGGAGTTTGAAATAAATTTAAGTTTTAGCTGTCTTGATCAAATTAAATTATGACTTACGTTATATCATGTCTAAATTGACTTACGATATTTTGTTTGGTATTATGTAGCAGGGAAAGCAAGTATGAGACTGATTCTAGGAACAGGTACTATATCTATGAACCATATATGTATGCAAAATATAATAATATATAAAATATAACTCAAAAACTACATTTTCCCCTTCTTTAGCCATACCTGGAGCTGGCCTTATAATTTTCTTGGTCGTCATTATTATCTGGAGGTGCAAGAAATGGAGTAGTCCTTCTACATATTTCCTCCCAAGGAAAACTTCCTCCAATATTGAAGATGGTAGTTCTTATTATGGGGTCCCTGTCTTCTCCTACAAGGATCTTGAAGAGGCAACTCATAATTTTGATCCTTCCAAAGAACTCGGAGACGGAGGTTTTGGAATTGTCTACCATGGTAAGAAGGTTAAAATTCTCATCAGCTTATTCACAAGATGATTAACGTGTTCTAATATAACCCCTAAGCTCATACTTAGCTGATTCTAAACACATAGGCTATGTTTGTTTATAAAAAATATACTTGGGATTGGACTATTTGTATTAATTTAATATTATCTCGGACTATTTTATCCTATGATGGGGGATTAAATAGTCCTATGGACTATTTTTTTTTATTATTCCTAAGACTATTTATATGGGATTATATAATCCCATGAAAAATTTAGGATTAATAGTCTTCCTCATTTTAAACTATTAAATGGCTTTATGAGACTATTAGTCCAACATTAAATGATTAATAATCCCTCATCAAATGATTAAATAGTGTAAAATAATATTAAATTAACGTGTATATAGTCCAATCTCAAGTATGTTTTTTGCAAACAAACATAGCCTTAGTGAATAAAGGTTGTTAAATCTTTTTTCCCTAATATGTTTTCTCTTCTGATTCTTCGTCAGTATAATTTGAGGAGTTTTTACACATTAAAGTCAATAGTCTTTGTTAGCAGCTGTTTCTAAAGTAAAAAACGGTTAATGTTTCTCAACTAGGAAAACTACGAGATGGGCGAGAAGTTGCAGTGAAGCGACTATACGAGCACAACTACAAGCGAGTGGAGCAGTTTATGAATGAAATTGAAATCCTCACTTGCTTACGCCACCGCAATCTTGTCTTACTATATGGCAGCACTTCTCACCGCAGCCGCGAACTCCTCCTTGTTTACGAATACATTCCCAATGGTACGGTTGCTGATCATCTCCACGGGGACAAAGCCGAAACAGAACCACTCACATGGCCTGTCCGAATGAACATTGCCATTGAAACTGCTAGCGCGTTGTCTTATCTCCACAAGTCAGATATTATACACCGCGATGTGAAGACTAACAACATACTCTTAGACAACAATTTTTGTGTCAAAGTTGCAGATTTCGGGCTCTCGAGACTTTTCCCTACTGATGTTACTCATGTCTCAACTGCTCCACAGGGCACTCCAGGTTACCTTGATCCAGAGTATCACCAATGTTACCAGCTAACGGATAAGAGTGATGTTTACAGTTTTGGTGTTGTTCTTATTGAGCTCATATCATCACTGCCTGCAGTGGATATAAGTAGGCAAAGGAAAGAGATTAACTTGGCTAATTTAGCTATAGACAGGATTCAAAGATGTGCATTCGGTGAGTTGATTGATCTGAGCCTTGGGCACAAGTTGGATGCTAACATTGAAAGGATGACTACTTCAGTGGCGGAATTAGCATTCCGGTGTTTGCAACGTGACAAAGACTTGAGGCCTACAATGGATGAGGTATTGGATTCTTTGAAGCAAATTCAGGGTGTTGATGTATCGCAAAGTGGAATGCCACCTCCGTCGTCAGAATCAGAAAATGTCGTATTGTTGAAGGAAAAGAAGTTGCAAGATTCACCAGTTGGTGTTGCTGATAAATGGATGAGTAGTAGGTCAACCACACCTAGTACTAGTACTACTGGATGATAATGAGCTATGTTTTTCCTTCTAATTGCCAATAAAGTGAAAGGTAGATGCTAAGAATATGTCACAAAACTTCTATTTCAATTTCTTCTCATCTGCTTGGGATTGCTTTGCTTATCATACACAATATACAGATGATATAGTAGAACTAATGTATATACAACAGATAGAAGTTGCCATTTATGTACTATTTTGGGGAATTTGTAACTACGAGTATATCATATGACTTGATAAGTGCACACATGACTGAGAACTGTGAAAATTGCAAGGCCAGAAGTGTATTGGACCAACACTATGGTTAGCAGGTAATACGGAGCTCTCTTTTCTGGGTTGCTCAAGTGGTAGCAGGCATCGTGACAAGTGTTTTAGTATCGGTTATGGGTTCAAAATTTGATAAAGGTACTTGTGCAAGTTTTGTAATAAGAATTGTTATTGCTACATATTTAATAAATTCGCATAAACTTGCGAAGCTGAAATTAAAAATACTGTATACAAATACTGTTGAGATATTGTGTAATAGTAAAGTTTCACATCAAAATATAAGGATAAAATTGAAGACATATACGCTCTAATAGACTAAACACCTAATAGGTTAATTTTTTGGGTCAAAATGTGATTTCAGATTAACATACATGGGTTAAATATTTCTAACAACTGGTATCAGAGGCATGACTATTGGCTTGGGTCATGAATATGGTATAAACTGCGATGATGGATGAAAAATAATTTATTGAGCAAGTGGTAGATTTTTCTCGCAAAGGCTCTGGTTGGCTCTTGACAAGAGATATTGAACAGTGTGAGCTCGTTATTAAGGAGAAATATGATGGGTTAGACTCAATGAGTTATGAATACTTGGTGAATTATGTATTTTTTGAGCAAGTGCTGAACTCTTCTAAGTGAGACTCCTGAAGGATCAAACAAGAGATATTGAGAAATAAGACTTGATGAGCTTGACAGAAACTCTTGGTGAATCAAACGAGAGAATTAATGTACTTAACAGAGGCTCTTGGTGGATCAAACAAGAAATATTGAAGAGAATGACTCATAAACTAGAAGAAATAATAAAGAGGGATATTGTTGAGGTACCACGTGATAGTAAAGTTCTATATCGAAATATAAGGAGAAAAATTGAGAACATATATGTTCTAATGAAGCATAAACCTAATAGGTAAACTTTTTGGATTAAAATTTGATTTCAAATGAACATATATGAGTAGAATATTCCCAAGAAATACCTCTAAAAAATCTGCCATTCTAAACAAATACTTCTGTATAACTTCTGTGTTCAAATTTCTGAGTCACACAATGTTCACTCAAAAACTATCAAACATAATGGCGTTCCTGCTACTAATTCTAAACGTGATACAAGTTTTGTGCCTAATTTTGTATAAAAGGTACATGTTTGGCAGAGTTGAACTATTTCTCAGTTTTAGTTTAACATTTGTATTACAACCAAGAAATAGAAATAAGGAATGCCAATTTTAGATAATTTTGTTATTGTCCAACTGTTTTTGAATGGATTTGTTTAAGTATTACAACGTGATAAAAAAATTAATTTGAAAAGATTACCCAAGTCCAATTAAGAATTTGTTACTCTTCAAATTCAAATTGCGAATTTTTATTTATTTATTTATTTATTTAATAACCTTGACTACGTGAAGATAACTTTAGACTTAACTCTCTAATTATTAGAACTGATAATCTAATAACCTCTATTTATTCTAATCCTATAAATCATTATTAATATTTTAACGTAAAAATCCTATGAACTGTTAATAGAAATATAGCATACACGTATTTATATATATATAATCTACTTATAATATTATCCAATCAAGTAATAATAGATGTAACATAGAGAATGGTTTCAATTTTATAAAAATTATTGTATTACTTTATGAACATACTGCACCAATTAATAGGGCTTTGCTTTTATTTCTTTCCTTCAAAGAAAAAGTAAATTAAGTGGGCAACAAGCATTCTTACTGTGACAAATAAGCAAAAGAAGCACAACATATTATAGATGCGCTCGTGTGTGTATATATTTTATATAAAATCTTAGCATCTGTGTGTATGTTTTGATATCGGCAATTAATATGACAAAGTCAGAATGATAAATCACTCAATAGATTCCAAATCAAATGATAATGAAAAAGAATAATATAATTGACTAAGAAAATAATCAAGCCAAAAGAAAATAGTGAAAATTGCAACAACTTTTATTATCATCATATTGGAGAATTTCCACTTTATGGCAAATTTGAATAAGAAACAATTGCAATTAACGCCTAGCTGTTATTTGATCTGTGTTTCTCAAAGGGGTTCTCTCACTAGACCTGGTATCTGATTGACTTAAATTGCAGTCATTGTCTCCAATCCTTTCAGGTTCCTTGGGCTTCATATGGCCATCAGGTTTAGGGTTGGTTTCTGATTGGGTTGTGTTAGCTGTTATTTGATCTGCGACAACTACCATTCAGGTTTGCACTAGGTAACAGTCTGGCCCCAAAGTGCTTCTGAAGTTTTGAACCCATGATAAGTACTTACTAGAGGCAATTATCAAGAACCTCACTCGAGCTGTGGTAGGGGTTGCATGACACCAAATACACAAATGGAAAGACATGTAAATGATCTAGTAACATGCTTGAATATTATTCTTAGCTAATTCAGCTTTAAATGTAATTCAGATAATTCATATTTTTTTAACTCATCCAGCCAGGATAAATAAATTAAAAATTGGGTCATCTAGGAGAACAAGTAAACTGCATCAATCAAAAACTATAGATGGTGAATCCAAAGGCAAAAGTTTCAAATGAATTATAAAATGACCCTGAAGCACCAACCTCTACCATCCCCAAATCCCTTCCTCATGTAGAATCCGTTTCAAAGCAGAAAGTATGTTTTTGTAAGGAACAACATCAGGTCTCATGGCCTGTGTCTAAACAACGGGAAAACCCAAATAAGTTACATAGTGAAAAAATAACTCAGATAGTAACAACATAAATAAAAATAGTAATTGAAGACTTAGTTGATTCATCAACTAGAGTTGTTATTAGAGGCTCTATCAAAGTAATACATAGAGTTTCTTTTCCCTTTTTATGATAGCTATACAGGGCAGTATTTTAAATATCCTTGCCTAGGCGCTAAGTGGGGATCTACTGCCTTGATTTAGCTAGGTTATTAGGTCTCACCTAAACAAAATCAGACTTCTATTTTAAAACTCTACAATACTTAAATGAATTTGTTAAGTCTTAAAAAATTATTTTTTAGGTAATGTTTCATGTAAAATTTAAACAAATTACATATGTTATATGTTTTGTATAGTATAACAAATAAGTACAATGGAAAAATAAATAGACGAGATCCCTTCAGAAAACGGCTACTCCACCTAGGAAAATGCCTAGGCGGCCTAGGCCTCTCCTTCGCTACCTAGGTCCATGATAAGGTCTATGATACGCTTGCATAAGGTGAACGCTGTTCGGATCATTTTCTAGCCAAGTCATATTATGGAACACGCACAACATCTTAACTTGTCGCTTATATGGAAGCGAGAATCTTGGTACAATTGTTTGTGTCAGAAAAATTGAGTTGAATGGAACACCAACGACACTTAAACACGTTATTTATAGAGAGACAAGAACCTCGCGGTATAATCGATGATTAATGCGGTAGAAAATGTCACACACAACTATGAATTGTTGTATGATAAGTCAATATTGAATCTCAAGAATATTTAAGAAAGCGCTTAGAAATTCTCAAAGAACCAAAATATGAAGAATAATTCCTCTAAGAAAATATATTGAATGAATAATAATAATGAATTGAATTACAAACCTTGAATGTCTATTTATACTAATCTATGAAGACCTAATCCTTCTATTGAAAAGAAACATCAATACATAAGTAATATAAGCTAATTAGGTAACAAAATTCTAGTTAGAATCATAAAAAATGTTGAAAAATGAGAGTTATTTTTTTTCCTCGTTGGAGCATTGTGCTAGGGCGCGATCTTTCGTAGCCAACATTGCACCAGCGCGTTGTGTCCCATCGGGGCGCTGTCTGAACGTACGACCAATGCGTTCTTCTTGGTCTAACTGCATCGGGACGCGATATTCCTTCACAAAACCTGCGCTGGGGCGTGATCCCTGTTTTTCTGGTTTGACTTTTAGTTGACTTTTTGCAACTAGGCTTGTACTTGCTTGCAACATATGAACCATCTTTAAGTGTTCTTTATGAATTAATTCACTTGCAATTTCTCTAGCCCATACTTTTTGAATATTTAGCTTGTACTTGCGTAACCGGTCCAACTGGAACTTGAATTGGATTTCCCCCAAACTTTGACTCCTTGATTCCCATCCAAGACAAGCATATCCTCATCAGTCCGCCTAAAATACTGATACAGGGTAGCCACCAAAACCATTCTTCCTCTATTTAAGACTGTCTTTCAAGTGTTTTTAGTGACATGCCAAAAATCATTTATGAATTATATTTATAATATAGCTGAAACTGAAATATAAAAATATATTGAAAATTTTAGAAAACATGAAGAGATGTTTTTTACAGACACCGGACTTATAAACTCAAAATCAAGGTGGCAAGTAAAGTTGGACGAAGGGAGTAATAGTTAGAGAACAGCGCATGAAAAACATCCAACCTACTTGGAGCCGGGTCTTAACAACCCACAGTAGATTTGTTGCAATTGCTGTTGCTGCACCTGCTCCAGAAGCAGCTATCATATTTGCACCAAATGCAAGCTGGCCACTGCTGTCTGCTTCATAACCACAATATCAAAGTGTTAAGAAAAATCATATCAAACAACTGAATAAAGTTCAACAGTCTACAGGTTTCATATACTCCCTCTATTCCATAATAATAGCCGTTTTAGTTTCACGCACACAAATTAAGAAAGTCATTTAATACAATTCTTTGATAATTGAAATTTGTGTAAAATTTCACCAATAACCCTTTATGGGAAGTAGGAAACTAGTAATATAAGAGAGAGATTTTAGGATAATATAGGAGAGTAAATAATTTATTCTCCTAGAAAAGTAGGAAGGAGTATCTACAGAATGTAAATAGCAGCTTGTTCCAATCACATTAGGTAGAAGGCAACAGATATTGATTATTAAACAACAGCATAAATCACCAACCATGTGAATGGAGTAGGCTTTTGAGATTCCCATAAACTGCAAAGTACACCTACAGACAGAAAACCACACTGCTGTCACACTCAAGAATGAAAAATAAAAACTTAACTTCAGGAAGTTTATCAAGAAAGTAATACCAACTGCCCAGTTTGGAAGTAGTGCAACTAATGTTGGTGATAGGCCATGATATAATCCTATCACACCCTCAGTTCGTATTATGTTTTGTAGGCTTGTAATAATAATACCACCTATAAGTCACAAATAAACAAAAAGCAAGGTATAAAAATACAAAATATGTCGCATACAAACAGGCAGGGGAAAAAGAGGGACAGAATGAACAATTTGAGAGAACCGAAGAGAAAATAGTTCAATGTGTTCGAGCAGATTGTCTTACACTGTAAAATATCAACATATAAACAAAAGTTGATACTGTTGCATAAATTTTATATGCAACAGTAAAATGAGCAACTAACTCGTGAGGTTAAGCAGGCAACCTCAAATTACATGCATACCTTTATGACCAGAATGGGACACATCAGGCAGGCCATGGACTTGTACTCTTGTCTTGATCACATCCAACGGGCACACAACAGTGGCAGCTATAGCACCTGCAGCACATACATTTGATATATAAACACATTCAATTAAATCAAGTCACAATTCACAAATGCACAAACTGCTGGTGAAAATACATCCATTCCAAAAATCAACGCACTTCTGCATATCAAAGACATGAAAGGAGATAATTTCATATCCTCATGGGAGAAATTGTCCTGTAAACTATCACTATATGAATTGGTTTTAGGGTCTAAAGGAGCTTATTTTAGGTAAACAGTCCGCATATTCTTCATTATTCCAACAACCTCATACACCAACTTAAAGCTTACTTCCAAAGAAAGAACTCATTCTCAGACTCCTGGCTGCTTCAAGTGGTATTAGAGACAAAGATGATCCACAACTTCGCATCAAATAAGCTAGGCAACAAAAGTTGAAAGAGAGAAACCGAGAAGTTTGTTTGAGTAGTTAGCTCAAATAACTTGCCAATCCAAGAACAAAGAGCAATGTGAAGTTTATATAAAGATCATAAATCTCAAAACTGGAAAATTTAATAGTCCTTTTTTTTCTTGTAAAAAGTAGTTCAGGGCCGATTTGTAATGTATTTTTATTTATTAACGAAACTATTGCCTTTGGATTTTGTATTTTTATGTTCTTCAAAAACTAGGACTTTTGCTCCAGCTGTGCCCTCTTGAAGATTTCCCTTCATTTCCCTCCAATAAAGTTAGGCTTTGACTTGGATAGAAGATAGAACTAGCTCTCTTAACCCTCCTCATAAAATGCTCATACTTTATGTTCTGGCTCTATGGTATAATAACCATAATGAGACACTTTCAATTTTTTGTGACAGTAGCCAAGGATAATTTGAATTTTGTTTTATCCTAAATTTGACATTTTAATGAATCATATGACATATAAACAAGAGGCTGGCTTTTCTGCTTCTGAATCAGTTTGTTACTTTGTTAAGGTGAGCTCTCCGCCTCTCCCTCCTTCAGAGAGCCACAACGTTAAATGTGATGGTTCGAAATGATGTCGCTGTAGAAGTTGTTGTTAATAGTTAGAAAGCGAGTTAAATTAGGAAGCGAAATTGGACGTATACACTACCCACCGGAGATAAACCATATTAATGGTTGACCTTATTATAGCTACCAGGTTACATTATATTGAGGTCTAGTAAATTGTTTTGAAAGGGGACGTACAAAGACAGTTGTTCATTCAACTACTGCAAAGAGTGAGATTTTTCCAGAAAGTATCATTTGGAAATGAGCTTGTGTATAGTTTAACAAATTATGAGAAATGTTTCCAATTTCAGTTATTTGGGGCTCATTAAAAATTGGTTCTTGGTTCCTTATTATCTATCCTACATGATGTTCTCTTCTTAAGGGCTATTTCCATTCAAATCAAAATGAATAAATCTATAACAAAATTGTCTGTCAGAAGTTACTAGTCCACATAATTGTGTTTTCACAAGTATTTCTTACATATAACATCTCTAATACATGTGAGTTTCTAGCATACAAAATCATATAAAATGTAAAATAATGAATTCCTATATAAAACCTAACAGGCACTACTTTAATATACAGACATGTAAGTATAAATGGTTAAAGGCAACCTAAATCAATGTTTAGAAAATCAGATAAGAAAAGTTACCTGGTAGATGAGTCACTGGTCGAACCGTTATTGAACCAGTGACGTCATAAATACATAAAAAAATATATTATTAATAATTAATAAAATATTTAAATATATAATTATTTATAAGCTAAAATATAGTAAAATAATATTATAATATTAGTAAAAATATTTTTGAAAAAAAAAAAAAAACTTGATAACCGGTTCAACTAACCGGTTGGACAGGTGGTTAACCTATTTTTGACCGGGTCAATATCAAATCGATTTTTTGGAAGAATCGGATTGGAAAGTCAACCGGTTCCGGTCGAACTGCGATCGGACCGCTAGTCCAATTTTCTAAACATTGACGTAAATAACCTTCAGAGGCACCAGCAACGGCGTCACAAATGATGTCTCTTGCGCTTTGCCGATCTCCGACAGTCATCCTGATTGGCTTTAAAATGTAAAAAAAATAAAATTATTCCCCAGAACTAAATTAAAAATTATTAATTTAATATTATGAATCCAAATTCGGGTAGGAGACACATAAACCCTCTCCCAGTTACATTGTGTACACATACATATAGAGGCCTATATAGATAGAGAATGGGGGAGGTTAAAGAGCAGAATTGTGACGTGTTTGATGCTCGTTCAAATGATGAAGTCGTCTATAAACACATAAACTAAATATAAATTTAAATATTAATAATATTTATATTATTAAAAAGTAGAATATATTATGAATTTATGTGTCATATGCCATTTTTTAGAATATAAGATTCTCTCTAATTAATTTATTTATATATTTTTCGTTATCATAATCTTAAAAATTATTGCTATAAATTTTAATACAAAAAAATAAAAAATTTAATTATTTATTTTTTAATAGTATAGATCTCATCTGAATCAGTTATTAGAAACTGTGGTCTGACCTGAGACTAGGACAGGACAGACACCTTCTTAACTGACTTGAGGTGGAGAGAGAAAATAATAATAACCCTGATAAATTTGTTACTCTCCGATCCAAAAATAGGGAATGTTGTTATTATCCAGAACTAATTTAATAAATAACAGTCAGATTATTTTATTCTCAAAAAAGAATATCTGTGATTACGTTAGTCAAATTATTTGTCGTGTAAATATTTAGCCCCTCTCTCTCTCTCTCTCTAATTGGCGTTTTAAAAAAAAAATATAAAATATAATTAATATTTTATTTGATTAACTAATATAATTATAAATTTTTAATATTATTTTTTTAAATTTATTAAAGAAAGATAAAAAATAAATAAATTAATATTTAACGTAGAGATAATATGATAGATTAAATAATTAATACTTATTTAAAATTTACAAATGAAAATTAAAAAGGGACAATTTTTGCTCTCTGAAAACACAAATAAAAAGAACCGAGGGACGTAACTATCAAATTTTAATACTTCCTTCTTATCAAAATAAAAGTTCCATCACAATTTTTATCTTTAAGCATGCTTAGATAACTTGTAATAACCATAAAAGAGGTCAAGAAATCGATCAAGATTCATTAAAATATTAATTTGATTTGGATAAAAGCTAGAAGAGGGAGTATTTTTTACACGGGATATATTTTTTGTCACCCATAAAAATTGGTAAAGAACGAGTCTTTTTGGACATTTTTTTTTTGAAACAAGTCTTTTTTATTAACGTTAGTAATAAGGGAAATTCATAAATTTTTCTTACAACCTATTTTAAGGACACTTATCTTTTCTTGCACTCTGATTTTAAGGACATTAAAACTAGCAATCTTATTTATTCTAAGACATTTTCAGTTGGGCTAACCATTTATACTACTCAGGTATCCCATATATGTAGGAGGTCGGAGGGGAGACAATAGAGTGGGATGAGATTTGTAGCCCAAGTGCCTAATTTGGCCTTACCGCTAGTTCTTTTAGGCACCAACAGATTTTTTTTTGGACATAATTTGGACTCGCCACTAGTAGAGAAAGTAAAGGAATGGTCAATGTCTTGCCTCAATTCAACTACCCAGTAAATTGGGGTTGAGTATTGTAGAGCCACCGTTAATAAGAAATGCAAGAACACAACCGTGTTGGCTATTATATAACAAAGGACTCTATAAGCTCTACTTAAAGTTTATCGAATTAAAATTCTCTGTTCTTGCAAAAAAATTGGTAAAGCTTCTGTTGTGGAGGATAGTAAGAAGGTGAAAGCAAAGAAACCAATTCGACCATGCAGCTTAACATTGTTGGGGGCATTATTTTCATTCACAAAAATTGTCCCTAATATAATCCCAACAACCATTGCTTGAAATACTCTTACAACAAACAAATGTTTGGTTCTGAAAATGTTATAGGAGAATCCCTGGCTCAGTATCAATACCTTCTTCTAGTGACAAGGCTAAATTAGGCCAAAAAAAATTCTGCTCATATTGCTAGAAGGACTAGCGGCTAAGAATATTCAAAACGCCGTCGTTTTACTCATGTAGCTAGAAAGAGTAGCGGCTTGCCAAAATAAATTTTTTTTACTCAACCGCTAAAAGGGGTAGCGGTTGAAAAAATGCCTTAAAATGCTACCATTTGCATGCCGTTAGAAAGAGTAGCGGCTTAGCCAAGATATTTTTTTTTTCGCTCAGGCCGCTAGAAGGAGGAGCGGTTGGGCAAAATTATTTCTTTTGCACTAACAATTTTTTCCAAAGAATTCATATTAACGGTTATTATCACCACTGAGGTTCTCTCATTGAATTTGAAAAGTCGATCAATTCTTTGGGCCATTACCATCTTTAGTCTCCATTCTTCTGGGTCATCATAATTAATGATTTAGGAAGAAAAATGATAAAAGAAATGTGCTCAATATCATATTCCAACGTTTGCAATATGCTCTATCATGTTCTAATTTTCGGAATGTCCTCTACCAAGACTACCATCTACCAGTATTTTTGCAATTTTGTAACCTCTGCCTATTAAATTAGAAAAGTTGAATACACATGAAGGGTCAAAGGTATGCAAAGTTTCAAAATTACCTTCATTAGACCTTACAAGAAAAAAGAAGGCAGGGTGTCTAAATTGAGACCGAAGGAGTAAATTATAGATCGACTGAGGAGGTTACGTTCGGGTTATCAAAGTGTACATAAGAATGTAACACTTGCCGCCTCCCAGCAACTTCTAAGAAATCTAACTACAAATGTATAAGATTATATTACTCGTATTATTCTTAACCTTTATTTATGTTGCAGAAGGAAATTTGGCGTAGCAGCAGCATTAGGTAATTTACCTCAACTCTTACCATTGTTCAAACTCCCGTCATTTCTTCATTTCTGATGAGGAAAAATATCCCCAAAACATAAATATACTTTCATCATGCTAGAACAAGCCGTTCATTTTGTTGAATATATATATATATATATATAGTTCATAATTGCCTATGGAGGAAGTTTAAGGTCACTTCGTCTATAATCTGAATCGAATGAATGCAGGCACTTCAACTGCTTGCGCTGTCATCACAGTAGTCCTGTTTGTTGTCTTGTTATGCTGCTTCTGGAGTAAATGCTCATCTATTAAATCTATGATCTTTGGGAAAGATTGAAGAAATCACCTTGAAAAAGTTGAGGAATTACTAAAGAAGTTTGGACCTCTTGCCCCAAAAAGATAAAAGATATATAGAAGTCAAAAAAATGACCAATTCCTTCAAAAGCAAGCTAGGTCAAGGAGGTTAGGCTATGGTGGCGTGTACAAAGGGAAGTTACACGACGGTCCCATTCTGGCGGTAAAGATTTTGAATAAATTGACAGGTGATGCAGAAGAGTTTATTAATGAGGTTGCAAGCATTAACAGGACATCCCGCATTAACATTGTCACTCTACTCGATTTTTGTTTTGAAGGTTCTAAAAGAGCTCTAATCTACGAGTTCATGCCTAATGGATCATTAGAGAAGTTTATATACTATGAAGAATCTTCGAAAGTTCATCAACTAGGGTGGCAAACATTGTACCAAATCTCTCTTGGCATAGCTCGTGAACTAGAGTAATTGCATCGCGGGTGCAACACACCAATTATGCACTTTGACATAAAGCCTCAGAACATTCTTCTAGATGAAGAATTCTGCCCAAAGATATCTGATTTTGGGCTTGCTAAATTATGTTTTGGGAAAGACTGCGTGATATCAATGCTAGGTATGAGAGGTACGTCAGTGTATATTGCCCCAGAAGTATTTTCAAGAAATTTCGGAGTGGTGTCTCACAAGTGAGATGTGTATAGCTATGGAATGATGATCTTGGAAATGGTTTGCGGCAAAAAGAACATCAATGTAGGAGTTGATCATAGAGCTGAAGAATAATTTACAGAACAGAACGGATATACAATCCGCCTTGAACTAAATGTTGAAATTGGACTAGATGGTATCTGGAGTGAAGTAGAAAATGAAAGTACAAGAAAGATGATAGGTTGTGGTGCATACAAACTGGTCCCTCAAACCGGCCATCAATGAAGAGGGTGCTGGAAATGTTAGAAGGGAGCCTGGAGTTTTTGCAAATCCCACCCAGGCCTTTCTTTATTTCTGACCGAGAAACTCTCTAGCTGATTCTTTGCCCACAAGTTGAGATATTTATTGTGCTTTCATTATAGTATATTATCTCAGTTGTAGAGTTTCTTGAAATGAATTTTTTTCAATTTATCCACTGTTTGTGAGACTTTAACTTCATTTATACATGATATTGTAGACTATGTAATAGGTTTGACAAAGCGATTAGCTTATATCTAAGAAAAACAAAAGCAGAATGGTAAATGATCACATGCTAGATATGTGTTTCTTTTAGAGTACATTAAAATTATCTCAAACTTAAAAAAGTTCACGACAAATTTAATAAACAAGCTGGTCAATTTATTCGACTTTAGTCGAGACCAGCTCATATGTGTTTTCTCTTACATGAAGATGAGATTCATTTTATGTTCATGTGATAGGGTTAAATTATACGATATTTTTATTCCCTAATACTTAGTTTTTATATTTATTGTGTGCTTAAATGTTTAATTATTTAGTATATTTTGGTTTTAATAGGTTTTATAGGGTTTTAGTTAATTTAGGTAATTTTATAGTAATTTTATATTTATTTTTATTTATGTGTTTTTATTTATTTTTAGTGTTTTAGGGGTTTTATTAATTATTATGTGTTTTTATTATTTTTAGTATTTTTATATTATTTTTATTTATTTTTAACTATTTTATATTTTATTTTGTAGGAAAAATAAGCTTCGGGGGCAAATCTGTAAATTCAGCAAAAGATAAATGGCATTTTGGTAAATAAACCGCTCGGTGGCATTACGGTAATTAGTCGGAAAAGTTTCCGCGCAATGCGCGGTAGTTTCAGCGTGCAGGATCAGAACGACGCCGTTTGGATATTTGATGGAACAGTGTCCGCGCAATGCGCGAGGGTATCAGGTTTCAGCAGGAACGCGTAATTGAAACGACGTCGTTCGGAAGCTAAAAGGAATCCGCGCAATGCGCGGCAGTGGTGCTGACGTCACACGCGCGTAAAAGCCGCGTTGACCCGGTCAAAGCCCTGTTTGGCAGCGCGGAAATGGAGCCAAAACAGAATTATTTCGGGATTTTGCTACTTTTTGATTCCAAATTGGATTTTAATTCCAACTAGGGTTAGGAAAATAATTATTTTTCTTTTTCTTTTATTTTTAATTGTAAATCCTATTAGGGTTTGAACAATTTAGGAGGTTTATGGAGCCTATAAATAGAGGGCTTGAGACACATTGTAATAGACAACTTTTCTTAGAATAAAATTCTCTCTTCTATTCTTTAGTGTTCTCTATTATTATGAGTAGCTAAATTATTTTTCTTGGTTTAAGTGATTGAAGCCATCAAGATTTATGCACTGTGAGATCTAATTTATTTTTATTGTTCAATTTATATTTTGATTATTGAATATTCTTCTATGCTTAATTTTATGATTGGTTTGTTTAATTGCTAGGAGTACTACTAGTTTATTATTCATATTAATCTACTGCTATTTGTGAAGCAACTAAGTTTAATAATTGTTTTGCAGATCAAAAGATTATTTTATCTTAGGAAGAATATTCATCTAAATTAAATGCAAACACGTGGCTTGTGTTGTTTAGTTCAACGATCTCTCTAATTCTTTATGCTGCTATTAAATTAAATCTTTAGCACGTGCCGGGGGTTGTTTAATAGTAAGGGTATTTAGACCACGTGGCTCTACTTATCTAAAATTAAGGAGAGAGGAGAAAAATTATTCCACCTGCGAGTAGTTCTTTCTACGGTGAATCTTCAAAATATTAATTGATTTATTTTTGCATCAGTGATCAGTTGTAAATTCTTGATGGTGGATTTTAACTTAAACCAAGACTTTTTATTTTTATTTATTTCTTGCATATTTATTTTAGTTAATTTTATTTAAATTATTTCTTTAATTAAAAACCCCCCAATTCTTGTTTGCAAAAACATAAAATTAAATAATCATTCCCTGTGGGATCGACTCTTGCTTACACTACTACATATTTATTTTTCAAAAGTAAGATTTTATTTTTGGGTGCTTGCGACATCACACCAAATTTTGGCGCCGTTGCCGGGGAATTGATTTTAATTTAATTTTTTGCTTTTGTAAATATTAATTTAATTTAGTAATTATTCTTAGTTTTATTTTTTATTTTTCTAGTTTTCATATTTTATTTGAGTCGTGCAGGTTGAAGATGGAAATCATGGCTAGGAATCGAACTTTGAAAGAGCTTGCGGCCCCTGATTTGAATCAACAACCTTTAAGCATAATTTTTCCAAATTTAGATGATAATACCTCCTTTGAATTAAAATCTGGTTTAATCCATCTATTGCCCAATTTTCATGGCCTTGCAGGTGAAGATCCTCACAAACATTTAAAGGAATTCCATATGGTGTGCACAAGTTTGAAACCTTCTGGAGTGACTGAAGAGCAAATCAATCTAAGAGCTTTTCCATTTTCTTTGAAAGATTTGGCTAAGGATTGGCTCTACTACTTACCCTCCGGCAGTATCACCACATGGGAAGAGATGAAAAGACTATTCCTAGAGAAATATTTTCCAGCTTCAAGGGCAGCCAACATCAAAAAAGACATTTGTGGTGCGAGACAGAAACATGGAGAATCCCTGTACGAATATTGGGAACGTTTCAAGAAATTATGTGCAAGCTGCCCCCACCATCAAATCAGCGAACAACTCCTAATCCAATACTTCTATGAAGGACTCATGTCTACTGATAGGAGCATGATCGATGCTGCCAGTGGAGGAGCTTTGGTGGACAAAACGCCCGAAGCTGCAAGGAATTTAATTGCAAACATGGCGGCTAACTCCCAACAATTTGGCACTAGGCTTGATTTTTCATCCAAGAATGTTAATGAGGTAAATATTTCTTCACTTGAGCAACGAATTGATAGTCTAACCTCCGTTGTTCGTCAAATGGCTGTAGGTAATATGCAACAAGTGAAAGCTTGCGGAATTTGCGCTGTCGTAGGACATCCGACGGATATGTGCCCCACTCTTCAAGAGGAGTCCTATGAACAAGTACATGCAGCAGGTGGTTTTCCTGGTCAACCACAAAGGAGATATGATCCTTACGCGAACACGTACAACTCAGGTTGGAGAGATCATCCGAATTTCGGCTATGGAAATCCACAAGGGAATCCGTCTGCGACTCAAAACTTCTCAAGCTACCAACAAAACAAGCAACCATCTCCTAACAAACAACAGGACCAAACATCTGATTCTCATATGTCTTTGGAGGATATAATTACACAACTTAGCACTAACACTTTGCAATTTCAACAGGAAACGAAGGCAAATATACAGAATTTAACTACACAAATGGGACAAGTGACAAGTGCCATCAGTAGATTGGAAGCGCAAAATTCTGAAAAAATAATGGCGAATCCAAAAGCAAATGTTAGTGCAATCACGTTGAGAAGCGGTAAAGAGATCGAAACTCCAGCAAAGATAGAGTCTACGCCGAAAGAGCAAAGCAAAACAGGAATGGACAACAAAGAGGTAGACAACAGTAAGGAGGAAGACAGTGTTCAAGGCGAAAATGGTACTCCTAAGCATAAATTTCCATCTCTCTCTGAGTATAAACCGGTACCCCCTTTCCCTCTTGCTTTAACAGAAAAAAGGACATACGCGAAAAATTCAGATTTATTTGAGACTTTTCATAATTGCGAGGTAAAAATTCCATTGTTAGATGCAATTAAACAAGTACCTCGCTTTGCCAGATTTTTGAAAGAATTGTGTACACACAAGAGAAAGCAAGCACTTAAAAAATATGAAAATGTGCAAGTAGGAAAGAATGTGTCTGCCGTAATTCAAAGAAAACTCCCTACAAAATGCCAAGATCCAGGAATGTTTACTATCCCTTGTAAGATAGGAAACACGAGATTTGACAAGGCTATGTTAGACTTAGGAGCATCTATTAATGTCATGCCATATTCTATATATGCTTCTTTGCAACTTGAACCTTTAAATAGAACTGGTACTGTAATTCAGTTGGCTGATAGGTCTAACACTTATCCTAAGGGTATAGTAGAGAATGTTCTTGTGCAAGTAGATAATTTAATTTTTCCTGCTGATTTTTATGTGCTTGATATGGAAAACGGTGATCAAAATGCTCCTATCTTGTTGGGAAAACCTTTCTTAAAGACTTCCAAAACTAAGATCGATGTTCATAGTGGTACACTGACAATGGAGTTTGATGGCGAAATTGTTAAATTTAATATTTTTGATGCCATGAAATGTCATAAACCTGTTTACTCTGTTGGTGTGATTGATTCTTTAGCAGCAAAAGTTTCTAAAACTGATGGAAAGGGTGAATTGAACACGACATTTAGTCCGAATATTGGGAAAGAGAAAGAGGAGTTAGTCTTGACTGCTGATTTAAAGAAAACTGTTGTGGCTGTGAATGACTCTTCAAACACAGGTAATGATCCATATTTTGACTTATCAGTTCCTAACAAGAAATCTTTACCTTTTGTTTTGCGGGATTACATTCCAGATTTGAAGCCTCTCCCTAATCATCTCGAATATATGTTCATTGAAGAGGGAGTAGAACCTTCATATCCACTGCAAGGGAGTTTTAACAAGACTATGATAAATGGAGTAAAGATGGATGAAATACTCAAAATTCATGGAATAGGTGTGACGTGATGATTTATCATGTTGTCAAGCCAAGGACAATAAACAAAAGCGCTGCTTGGGAGGCAACCCAAGAAATCAGATTTGTATTTCTTTTCCTTTTCCTTTTTATATTTATTTGTGTCTGTTTCTTTGCATTATAGTTTACATTGGGGACAATGTAAATTTTAAGTGTGGGGGAAGGGATTTAGGATATTTATTTTATTTTTAGGGAATTTTAAAATTTAGTTTTATTTTATTTATTTATTATTATTTTTTTTTATTTTTTATTTTTAAAAAAAAAAAAGTTTTATTTTTAGAAAATTTTAAAAATTTTGAAATTTTGAATTTTGTGGGTAAATTCACTGCAAACCCTCACGAGACAAAACTCGTCCACTTGGGATAACCTTGGGGTTTAAAGGCTTGTTGCACAAGCTAAGTGTAACCGTGTTTCCTACGAAAATGGGGTAATTTTTTATTTTTATTTTTAGGATGTGTCACTTGAGCAATGAGTTAATTGAATTTTAAATTTTTAGCCAATGATAAAATCTTGATTTTTATTTAATAACTCTTGGAAAAATGATAAATTTTTGTTTAGTTTGAATTTTTGACTTTTTATTGATTATTACTTTATTTGAGATTCTGTAAATTTTTATGCACTTATATCCATTTGTTTGAGCTAGTTTTAATGAAGAGAAAGTTTATATGGTTAAATGCTTATGAAAGATATTTTTGAACTCTATATCTTATTTGATCATTATTTGAAGTGAAATATAAGGCAAAATATAATTTGGAGGAGATGATTTAGGTAATTTTTCTAGGATTATTATTGAAGGAAAAATCTTGTGGTGGGTTGAGATAGAGCGTAAAACGCACTCACTCATAAACACATGAAAAAGCGAGATAGAGCGTAAAACGCACTCGCTGGTGAGATGGAGCATAAAATGCACTTACCGTGAAAAAAATGATGAAAAAAAATGAAGAAAGAAAGAAAATGGGATGGAGCATAAAATGCACCCATTAAAAGAAAAAAATGAATGAGAAAAAATATTTGAAAAAAATGCATATTAATAATCCTAGTGTGTATAATTGTTAAAAACCTTTTGATCTTATAGTTATATGTGTCTATATTAATGAAAAATGATGAGAAAAGTAAGACTATAGAGTATTGTTGTTAAACTAACCATTTTTTATATCATTTATGAGACATTTAATTATGTGAGCGGATTTAAGATTTTTGCTAGTTCGATACATTTGGATTCACACACACAAAAGGTCTTGAGTAGAGTAAAATTAATAAATATGTTAAAGTTCTAGATTTTGCATGATTTTGAAATTTTCTTTGAGTTATTATTTTAAAAATCTTTGAGGCTGATGTTGAAATTTATATTGCTCTGTTGCTCAAGTAAGTTGTTTGGTTATTAGTTTTAATTTTATAATTTTTATTTTTGTTTTACTCGAGGACGAGCAAAAAACTAAGTGTGGGGGTATTTGATAGGGTTAAATTATACGATATTTTTATTCCCTAATACTTAGTTTTTATATTTATTGTGTGCTTAAATGTTTAATTATTTAGTATATTTTGGTTTTAATAGGTTTTATAGGGTTTTAGTTAATTTAGGTAATTTTATAGTATTTTTATATTTATTTTTATTTATGTGTTTTTATTTATTTTTAGTGTTTTAGGGGTTTTATTAATTATTATGTGTTTTTATTATTTTTAGTATTTTTATATTATTTTTATTTATTTTTAACTATTTTATATTTTATTTTGTAGGAAAAATAAGCTTCGGGGGCAAATCTGTAAATTCAGCAAAAGATAAATGGCATTTTGGTAAATAAACCGCTCGGTGGCATTACGGTAATTAGTCGGAAAAGTTTCCGCGCAATGCGCGGTAGTTTCAGCGTGCAGGATCAGAACGACGCCGTTTGGATATTTGATGGAACAGTGTCCGCGCAATGCGCGAGGGTATCAGGTTTCAGCAGGAACGCGTAATTGAAACGACGTCGTTCGGAAGCTAAAAGGAATCCGCGCAATGCGCGGCAGTGGTGCTGACGTCACACGCGCGTAAAAGCCGCGTTGACCCGGTCAAAGCCCTGTTTGGCAGCGCGGAAATGGAGCCAAAACAGAATTATTTCGGGATTTTGCTACTTTTTGATTCCAAATTGGATTTTAATTCCAACTAGGGTTAGGAAAATAATTATTTTTCTTTTTCTTTTATTTTTAATTGTAAATCCTATTAGGGTTTGAACAATTTAGGAGGTTTATGGAGCCTATAAATAGAGGGCTTGAGACACATTGTAATAGACAACTTTTCTTAGAATAAAATTCTCTCTTCTATTCTTTAGTGTTCTCTATTATTATGAGTAGCTAAATTATTTTTCTTGGTTTAAGTGATTGAAGCCATCAAGATTTATGCACTGTGAGATCTAATTTATTTTTATTGTTCAATTTATATTTTGATTATTGAATATTTTTCTATGCTTAATTTTATGATTGGTTTGTTTAATTGCTAGGAGTACTACTAGTTTATTATTCATATTAATCTACTGCTATTTGTGAAGCAACTAAGTTTAATAATTGTTTTGCAGATCAAAAGATTATTTTATCTTAGGAAGAATATTCATCTAAATTAAATGCAAACACGTGGCTTGTGTTGTTTAGTTCAACGATCTCTCTAATTCTTTATGCTGCTATTAAATTAAATCTTTAGCACGTGCCGGGGGTTGTTTAATAGTAAGGGTATTTAGACCACGTGGCTCTACTTATCTAAAATTAAGGAGAGAGGAGAAAAATTATTCCACCTGCGAGTAGTTCTTTCTACGGTGAATCTTCAAAATATTAATTGATTTATTTTTGCATCAGTGATCAGTTGTAAATTCTTGATGGTGGATTTTAACTTAAACCAAGACTTTTTATTTTTATTTATTTCTTGCATATTTATTTTAGTTAATTTTATTTAAATTATTTCTTTAATTAAAAACCCCCCAATTCTTGTTTGTAAAAACATAAAATTAAATAATCATTCCCTGTGGGATCGACTCTTGCTTACACTACTACATATTTATTTTTCAAAAGTAAGATTTTATTTTTGGGTGCTTGCGACATCACACCATCATGCAAGAGAGAATTATATAAAAATATCAAAAACTCATGAAAATATCAATTCCTAATATTACAGTTTAAATAGACCAAGATATGGGGCAGCTATATACAGAGGGGCCCCAACTCTTTGAATTCATTGTTAAAATTATCATCAATCACTACTTTGCTTCTCTCGTGGAATTTGAGATCCACTAATATATAACAGAAAATATAATTTTAAATTTCTCATTATTTTGACGTTTCAAAGAAATTACTCAAAACTTCGCCTTGTTCATGCACTGTGCACGCCTTTTTCTTTAGCCCATTTCGAAGAAGCAAGGAATTTCCGCAAATATGCCAAAATTGTTATCAGTAGTCACACTTCAGGTAAGAAAATTGTTAGGGTTTTAAATAGCGAAGAACTTTGTCTAACCAATTGCAATAAGGTGGGGTTGGTTTGTCGAATAGAAATTTGATATAATATAATAGTTTACTTAATGTAATAGAGTTATAATATAATAATAATAATAATAAGTTATTAGAAATTTTAATGTTATTACATTATGTTCAAAAAGATCTTATCTAATGAATAAAGTAAATTGTAAATCAAGATGTCAAACCAGTTATAATCATTACTGTTTTATCTTTCATAATCTATTGCATTACGGATATAATGGGTCAATACATCAATTAGATGATATAACTTAAAAATTGATGTAATAGTATTATATCATGTAATAAGTGAACCAAACTTAATAAATGCCACGTCAATATAAAAATATATTATATTACGGAATTATCACGTTAATTTGACACCCCTAGTTTCAAATTAAATGAGCTCTTCTAAATCAGTCTGCTTCTACCAAGTCTTCGGCAATGAAATTCCTCAGTCAACCATCTGGTATCAGTAGATAAACATCAACTAGATATATTGTTGAAATACATAAGTGACATGAGCATAGCCTTCTCTACAAAAATTCTAACACTCCAAAATATGAAGCAGCTATGAACAGAATATATAACCACCAGCTGAAAACTTAATCCCTCCTCCACCTTTGTACTTCCTTCAATTCTCTCTCTAAAACTATCACTTCATCATTTAGTACTATACTAATATCCATAACTTGAATAATTGAGTTGATTGAGATCCCAAAATGAAGTTTATTATTCCATATGTACAGTTCTACCTTTGCATATTCATTATAACCAGCTTCTTACCACATAAATCTTTATGTGCGGATCCACAATATGAAGCCTGCGTGCCCAAATATTGTGGCAACCAAAGCATAAAATTCCCATTCTATATTGAAGATGAGCAAGAATCGTATTGTGGGTACCCTGGATTTAATCTCACTTGCATAAATAATGAGTACCCAATACTTGAAATAACCCAAGATGAGTACAGAGTTGATGAAATCTCGTACGGAAGCAGCTCTCTTCGCGTATCTAACGCTGTCCTTTGGTCTTCAAATACAAGCAGACGGTGCATCCTCCCACAAATTCGGAACCTAACTTTGCAAGACGATCGATTTGAGCTTAGCAATAATTTGAGCCTGGCGTTATTAATGAATTGCTCGTGGCCCCTGCCGGATCAACTTTTGAAGCATGAAGTTAGTTGTTCTGTTGGTCGGTATGATGATGATATAGATAATCGGGGTCTGCTAATGAATTGGAATGACGCGAATTTGAGTTATGGAATTAAGGAGTGTGAAGTTGTGGTGGTCGCACCGGTAGTAGATGATGAAATTAGCAGTAATAATGACTATGTGGAGTTGCTGAGGAAGGGGTTTGATTTGAAGTGGACGGTAAGTAATTGCAGCGAGTGCGAGGCTAATGGTGGGCGTTGTGGAATTGATGCAGAGGAGGGGTCTTACAATTTCAAGTGTTACTGCCCCGACAGACCCCATTCTGGGACCTGTAAACCTAGTAAGCCCTATTTTTATTTCCCCTTTCTATCTTTATTTTGATTTTATTTGAATTTCTACCGGGTGCACACAATTTTTCAGAAACGAAGTACATCGAGTAAATTCATAATTATCTATGTTTTGACCAAGTATTGCTACATTTACAAAAACTCTTACAAAAAATAGTTTACAAAGCCATGTGTTAAAATATATTTAGTAGATGATCCACCATATATGTTGTTCCAATAGTTATGAACAACCACAATTATACATATTATTTTATATCTTTTTTTGTAATAATTTTTTAGACACTATATTATTATTGGTTTTGACCCAACGGAGATGATTGTGGTGAATTGAACCTTTATTTGAATGTGTCTATCAACTATTGGTCTCCTGTCTCAAGTACAAACTTCATATTTAGGTTCACTGCTAATTTCTTTTGAATTACCAAAATGCACATTCCAAATTCATTATCTTTTTATCTGTGGAAGAGTAAGTTTTCTCTTATATAATTAGGAGGAAAGTAGCGCTCTAACTAGTCAAAAAGAAAGATTAACTGAGTAAAGCTCAGTCTAATCCCAACTGTCTTCCCTTACAAGTTGAGCCCTAATATAATATGAGATGTTAATGGGCTACTAGATAGTCTGGCTGGTGAATTTTCAACAGGCTTTTGGGGAAGAAATTTCAGTTGGTCAATGTAATAGAATATGGTAAGCAGTAGGTTGGCCCTTGGTTGGGGGTTTACTTATCGGGAATTCAATGCCTCCTGCACATACCCATTGTATTTTTACTACTAGTAACATTTTATTTAGGTCGCCCAAATGGACCAATCCTTAAACAAATAATTCAATTTGCACCATCAAATAAACAAAAAAAATACTCAGATCATCGTTTATAGTGGTATTTTGTTGATTATTTTGTCCCACGCCTTATTTATTATATATGCTCCTATACTATGGTCAAATATTTACTATGATAAGCAAACTTTGTTATCTCGGAGAAGAACTAACTGACAATGCTCTGCCCCCAATTCACGCCCTTACGCATTCCATTTATATCGATTGTTTTTAAATCAAATAATTGTAAATCAATACTCATTTTCTAGATGAATTAAAATGTATACAGTGGTAGATAAAATTCTACTTATTTTTGGTCCGAAACTCGAATCATAGGCAAATGATTATTCAATTTCATTAAATGACTTCAACATATTGATTCTGATGGCCACGGAGACCTACGATTAAATACTAGGAAAAGGTACATCAATTTAAATAGTTCTTTTAAATCATCCTGAGTTAGCTTTGATTGATCCATGATATTATGTCCTTTTCTCCTGGTTTTTGTTCAACTGTCCGGTCTTAACCGTTTTGCACAGGTTTTCGAATATATATTTATGTTTTCTTGTTTGATTTTATCAATATACTTCATATTGATTCTTGATCATACAACAGACTTCTTTAAATCAATTAATCTCAATTGTTGCGTTTTCGTTGTACAATTACTTGAGTTATAGAGCTATCACCTACAGATATATGTATTTCGCTCCGTTCATAACTTGTCCAATTTATCTTTTATGAAATTTCTTCCGGTACACCTTATTAAATTCTTATATAAAAACAGGATAACCTAATTGAATATATGGTCAAAGGCCCTTAAAATATAAACTTCAAATTCATCTAAGAACATTTATCATCTTTTCTTTTCTTTTCTTTTTTTCTTTTTTTTTAATTCTTAATCCCCAAGAAGTCATTCTTGTTTTACAAAAACTTTCTGTAGTGCTAGAATTCCACTGATGTGTTTAAACAATGATTTTCTGGCATATGCATATGTTTGCTTCATTATATTATATGCAATCAAAAGGGAACACCACATACGCATTATGCCTGAAACTTCGATAAATGTAGAAATACTGCAAAACGAGTTCTGCCTTGATGGAGAGCACAGAACAAACTTCAATGATAAAAATGGCCATCAACACTTTCACATGCCTTCTTTGTTTACAGCATTCTTCCCTAGAAAGAGTTAAAAGGATCAAGTGATTTTTTGCTATTCTCTGTCTAAATAAACTCTCTTTTAGTAGCTTTATCTTTGCGAAAAAATTGATTCTTCCAAAAGCAGATACGCTTGCATGCACACGAGGAGAAAAACTAAGTGACCCATTATTCCCAGCCGGAGCCAAATTATTGGATATAGAGGGGAAAAGAACGGCTAGGTTTTCGGAAACTAGTACTAGGATGATAAGCAGAAATACACGGGGTTGTATGAACTAATAAACTAGTACTAGGTTTCCAGTATCGTTGGTTGCCTACTCTTGTTACCAGTTTTCTGGCATTAATTGAGTTGGAACTTATATGTTAAGTCGAATGAAATTAAAATTGTAAGGATCTTAGCGCAGTTTCTTGACTTCTGCTTTATTCTGGATATTCAAGCTGATCAAGGAAGAGATTCACTGAAGGTAGATTTACCCGGAAATTAGTTCCTGAAGTTGTGGAGATGCACAAATCATAGTATCTGGGCTCCAACATTCGGTCTACGATAATTTGTATCGACTCCACATGACTTTTGCTTTTAAATGTAGCCAATTTCTTTCTTTGGTTGTTTCTTCCTGACTTTAGCATCTTTTTAAAGAAATTATTGTTAAAGAAAACAAAAGGAATATATTACCATAACTTATTTCTCTTAGGCTATGTTTATTTAAAAAAAAACATACTTGGAATTGGATTATTTGTATTAATTTAGCACTATTTCGGACTATTTTATCCCATGATGGGAGATTAAATAGTTCTATGGACTGTTTATTTATTTTATCATTTCTAAGGTTATTTATGTGGAATTATATAATTCCATGAAAAAATTGAGATTAATAGTTTTTCTCATTTTAAGCTATTAAATGACTTTATGATACTATTAGTCTAACATTAAAGGATTAATAATCTCTCATCAAATAATTAAATAGTATAAAATAATATTAAATTAACTTAAATAGTCCAATCTCAAGTATATATATATATATATTTTTTTTTTGTAAACAAACAAGTTTTGTAGTCTCTGTGTTGTTTGCCGTTTCAAAGAAGCACTGAATTAATTTCCACATGCATTAAACTTAGCCTCAGGTTAGAAGATCGAGAGAGTCAAGTCTTTTGGCCGACCAATTGCAATAAGAGGTTCACATTCACAAGGACCCCACAAATTAAGCTGTCCTTATTTTAGTCTGCTTCATACATAGAAAGATAGAAAGTCTTCTGCAATGAAATTTCTAAGTTCACCATCTTGTATCTGAATATAAACATATAAATATATTCATGACTAATGTAGCAAATACACAAGTGACATGAGCAGATCCCCTTCTCGAAGATTATAGAATTATTCTCCAGTATTTTTCCTTTTGGTATCAACGGTTTCATTTCTGAAACTAGTTGCCAATTTCAGATGGCTCTTGTCTCGATTTTGGCTTTCTTTTTGTTCTGTCATCTGCCTCTAATTCTTAGTTCGGCTGAAGAATATGGGAATAACTCCAATACTAAGCCTGTGTGTCCTCCGTCTTTCAACTGTAAAGATCTTGGCAAGTTCAAATTTCCTTTCTATAATTCCACGGATTCGCGGTGTGGATTATGCAAGTTAAATTGCAATGAAAAAGTTCCACAACTCCAACTAAGTGAAGAGGGCGGCAAACTCTATGATGCCAAACGCCTTGTGAAGCATAATGCCATCCTAATTTATGACAAAGTATTTCAAGGTCTGCTAGATAAAAGAAGAGTGTCATTCTTTGAGGAATTTATATTTTCCCAACTCTCCCTCCATATTCTTTACGCAGTCTTGGACACTATCACTTTATTTAAATGCCTGAAAAAATCAAACCCTACTGGGATACATAAACTTTTTGGTGATTATCACAATTACTCAAAGTGCAATGAACACAATTTGTACTACAGATATCCAATTGATAATCTTCGAAGTCCACGAGACCTTCCAGATGATTGTTCTGCTATTCATCTGCCGCTGTCACATGCAAATTTCAATCAAACTGGCAGTGATGCCTCAGAGTTGTTTAGGCTGTTAAGTGCTGAATTCACTGTCCAGTTTTATCTCTCTCCCGATCGTTACAGTTGTAGCTCTACGGGCAGTCAATGTCAAAATGGATTTCATTGTGCAAATGCCAAAGGTATTTTATATATATCTCCATAAAGTTCTGCCATTTTAACAGGAGATCACAAACCATGGTTCAAAGATTTCAATATGTACTGCTCTCAACTGATTGGAGGGTTCTACTTTCACTTTTCTATACCAATAATAAGTTCTAAAAATACGAATATACTTCTTATGCAACTATTGTGATGTTTGTAAAATCATCCTTTGTGGCACTTTCATTAAGTTTTAGCAATCTTTATCGAATTAAATTATGATTTTTGTTATATCATGTCTGAACTGACTTACAATGTTTTGCTTGATATTATGTAGCAGGGAAAGGAAGTATGAGACTGATTCTAGGAACAGGTACTATATCTACGAACCATATATTTACGCAAAATATCATAATATATAAGCTATAACTTAAAAACTACATTTTCAATTAGCAACAACAACAAAAAAAAAACCCTACATTTTCCCCTTCTTTAGCCATCATTATTATTTGGAGGAGCAAGAAATGTAGTAATCTGATTCCAATGATTGTAGGCACTCCAGCTGCTTGCGTGGTCATGTTAATAGTCCTGTTATGCTGTTTTTGGAGTAAATGCTCATCTTGTAAATATATGATCTTTGGGAAATATAGAAGAAAAGACAATAAAAATGTGAAGGCCTTTCTAAAAAAGTACGGACCTCTTGCCCCAGAAAGGTACAGTTATCAAGATGTCAAGAAAATGACCAATTCTTTTAAATGCAAGCTAGGCCAAGGAGGCTATGGTGACGTGTACAAAGGGAAGTTACACGACGGCCACGATGTGGCAGTGAAGATTTTGAATAAACGGAAAGGTGGTGGAGAAGAATTTGTAAATGAGGTTGCAAGCATTAGCAGAACATCCCACGTTAACATTGTCACTCTTCTAGGATTTTGTTTTGAAGGCTCCAAAAGAGCTTTAATCTACGAGTTCATGCCTAACGGATCATTAGAGAAGTTCATACCAAATGAAAAATCCACAGCAGTAGAGCAACTAGGGTGGGAAACATTGTACCAAATTGCACTTGGCATTGCTCGAGGATTGGAGTACTTACATCGAGGGTGCAACACACGAATATTGCACTTTGACATTAAACCTCATAACATTCTTCTTGATGAAGAATTCTGCCCAAAGATTTCTGATTTTGGGCTTGCTAAATTATGTTTCGGGAAAGACAGTGTCATATCAATGCTAGGTATGAGAGGGACGCCAGGGTATATTGCACCAGAAGTATTTTCAAGAAATTTTGGAGAGGTCTCTCATAAGTCAGATGTCTATAGCTATGGTATGATGATCTTGGAAATGGTTGGAGGGAAAAAGAACATCACTAACGGTGTTGATCGTAGCACTGAAGAATATTTCCCCGAATGGATATACAATCGCCTTGAACTAAATGTTGAAATTGAACTAGACGGCATATCGAATGAAGTAGAAAATGAAACGACAAGAAAGATGATAATAGTTGGGTTGTGGTGCATACAAAATGATCCCTCAAACCGGCCATCGATGAAGAGGGTGCTGGAAATGTTAGAAGGGAGCCTAGAGTCCTTGCAAATCCCACCCAGGCCTTTCTTTGTTTCTGTCCCAGAACCTATGGCATATTCTTCCACCACATAGCTAAGGTAATATTTATTGTTTGTTCATTTTATGTATCTTAAAATTTCAGTTGTAAACTTTTTTGAAATGAAAGACTTAAATGGATCGTCGTGACACTTTAACCTCATTCATACACGATATTGCAATAATATGCACTTAATTTCACACGACTGCTATAAATAATTAAATATGTAAGAAAATGCATGATGACAAATGCCTTGCTAGATATGTTTTTTTTTTTAAATAAAAAATAAAATTATTGAGTTCAGTTAAAACATCTAAAGTTTATTATTGTTTTTTTTTACAAGTAACAGAAACTAGTATCGACATCTCAATTATCCACTTTTAACTGCAATATTATTATGGTGATTGATCGATCAACATTGTTGTGATGCGGAACAGGAATTGGAAGTGGAAGCTGATTCTCAAGTTGAGTTAGAATAGAAATTTTCATCATTTAAATTTTAAATGCGTAACTTTTCATCTGTTTAGAATTATAGGGTTCATAATATATCAAATCAAAACTTTCAACAAGTTTTATAAGACGTATTGCCTTTGGCCATGATGTATACTGTTTTAAGCCTGAAAACACTATTTAAAGAGGTCCTAGTGTTGGTCAAAGTTTGATCAAACTTGGAGTCCATTTTTAATTTTCAATATTTCTTTGTTATCTTTTCTAATTAGGATTGAAAAGTGTTTTAGTTTATAAATATGTTATTTTAGAGTTCTGGAAGTATTATTTTGACGATCATTATCAATAATGTTGTATTTTCTCTTGGAGAATTTTTTATTATTTTTTGTGCGCAAAATTTATTCACTTTTGTGTTAGTAGGTTAAACTAACCGTTATAATCTACTGCGTCAATTAGCATCAGAGTTAGGATAAGTACTGTACCCATCGGTCATGACTGAAGAAGTAGGAATACAACCACGGTATGCTACGTAAGACGCAGTGGAAGCCCTGCAACAACATATAGTAAATATGCAACAACAGATAGGTCGGTTGGTACCATCAACGAATTGAGGACTGCGGAGGATCGTGATGGACGTGTCCTAAATAGAGTGGTAGGACCTAATTTTAATGTTAATCATCAACGAGCTGATTTTGGTGATTATAAGATGCGAGATAATTTGGCTTATAAGGAACATTATCTACCGGTCCAGAACCTTCATAGGGGCGAAAGCAGTGGTGGACGTGGTGTTGCTCATTGGTGCAGATTGTGGAAGGGTTGTGCAACCTTATGAGAATAACGATACTCATAGGAATTTTGGACAACAATTAGAGTATAAGGTAAAAGAAGAAATTCCCAATTTTTATACTTCATTAGATATTAAAGGATTTTTAGATTCGATGAATGATGTTGAAGCCTTATTTGATTTAATAGATATTTCTGAAAATAAAAAAGTGAATTGATTACATATAAGTTGAGAGAGGGTGCGAATGCATGATGGAAACAATTGTACGATGGTAGATGTCGAAGCGGGAATGAACCTATTCGTGATTGAGATCGTATGAAAACTATCTTACAAAACATGTTTTTACCCCCTGATCATTAACAGTACGAGTTCCAACAATATCAAAATTATTCGCCAGGAAATCGAACAGTTATTGCTTATATCGAGGAGTTTATGAGTTTACAAGTCAGGTGTAACTTGCAAGAAATGGATGACCAATAAGTGGTAAGGTACATGAATAGGCTTGAGTAGCAAATTCAGACAGCATTAGGAACCCAGATCGTCTATACAGTTGAAGAGGCATGTCATCTAGCTTTAAAGGCAGAGAGAACGGAGAAGTTAAAAAATCTCACAACAATCGACAATTGCCCAATAATCGATCTTTTGGTGGGCAGACACGGAGTACAGATGGTGGTGTTGAAAATAAAGCCCCTACCAATAAAAGTGGAGGTGTGCAATATTCTTATGAAACAGGTAACTCTAACCATTAGAATGAGAACATTGGGGCAAAACAAGTTACTAATCGATCAAAGAATCCTTATGTGAAACCTTTTGGTTGTAAGTGTAATCACTGTGAAGAATTTGGACATCGTTCTGACCAGTACACAAAATCTAGGCCTACAAGGGATAATCGTGAGAATCGAATAAGAGTAGGTTATGCTAATCATGCTTTCGATTATGGTCAGGAACCCCAATATGACTAAAAACATTTTGATGATGATGATCAAATTTTGGTGGATGCAGAGGTTACCTTGGAGTAAGAAGAACGTCTTAATTGCGTAATTAGGAAGGTGCTATTGACCCCCAAGCAATCAGAACAGTCGTAGCACAAGCATTTCAAATTATTGACAGTGTCAGTTGTGAGGACATTATATCAAAAGCGATGGCAAAGCATTTCAAATTACCTACTGCCCCTAACCCAAATTCGTACGTATCAAATTGGCTGAATAAAAAAGGGTCCATCTATTGAGGTTATTGAAGTTTGTCATGTTCCAATTTCAATTGGAAAACATTACTATGGAAATGTGAGTTGGATATGGACGTTTGTTATGTGCTTCTTGGTCGGCTTTAGTGGCATGATGTATATTCAACTTATAAAGGTCGTTAAAATATTTATGTGTTTTGGTGACAACAAAAAGATTGCGATTTTACTTGTTGCTTCTATGCCACGGACCGATGGTAAGAGTTTTTTGAATTTGGCTACGAATCGTGAGTTTTTATCTAATGTGAATGAGTCAAAAGTGAAATACGGTGTAATAGTAAAGAATAAGATGTGCAGTAATACTAAATCAATCATGCAAAAATTAGAGCAGTTGTTCTCAAAATTTGAGATATTTTTATATTAAAAAATGATACAATTTATTTAACTTTTAATGAAAATAAATTTATAACTAGTAATACTTATTAGTTAGTTTATAATTTTTATATTATTTGTCTAAAATTAAACAAATTCATTTCAGTTTTGAATGTAAAATATCTCAAATTAATTTTAAGAAGTTAAAATTAATCATATATTTTATAATATTAGAGAATACAACAACCAATATCCCATCCCCCATCCCCCATCCCCCATCCCCATATGAGTTTTTATTTCTTTAATTTTTAATTTATTCTTCATTATTTATATAAATCTTTTGTACATCAAGAAAAAATGGACAAGGGTTTCACTATAAATTTAATATTAATGCATTCCGTGACCTTTAAATAGCGTGGAAAGATGTTACTCTAGCGACATGCGTTAATTTTTTTTTTTGTCCTATCACTAGAGGCTCTAGTGGCCAATTTCTATTTGCTACAACAGTACTCTTAACAAACGTATGTCATGGATGTCTTACTATATATATATATAGAGAGAGAGATGACAAATCTAAAACATATATCTTAAATAACATACATCTCTTAAAATTATATCGTTTTGAAAATTCTTTTAACAAACAAGTGATATCGCAGGTGGCATTTTTGTAATATTATTTTTTTTATATAAAAGAATCTCCAAAACGACATAATTTTAATAAAAATATGTTATTAAGGAGAGGTATACTATTTAAGATATATACTTTAAATCCGTTATCTCTCTCTCTGTGTGTATATATATATATATATATATATGTATATATTTTGGCCCCTCGACATGAACTCTTGGTTCCACCCCTGCACCAGTCTTTTTAGGGACTAAGTACCTCGCCTTCTTTTTCTCTTGTTAATTTTATAGTCTCTTTGTTTCGTAAAAATAATATTATTTTTTTAAAAAATTAATCCACGCAAAGAGTATTTTTTTTTATTAATAAAAATATAAAATAATGCAATATTTTTAATATTGTTATCATAATTTTATTATTATATCAAAATTATTAAACTAGCAACTTATTATTTTAAAATTTAATATAGAATAAAAATATATTTTGAATATTTATAAATTAAAAAAAAAGAAAAAAAGAAATTTATTTTCAATAGAATGGAGGGAGTATTTTATATATTATAGTGCATTACTTTAGTAGTCCTAATATATTGCATTATGGCACTGTTGACGACAGGTCTTGTTCATCAGCTTTTGACATTTCAATTTCGGTTGTACACATTTTTTAACTGTCGACGTAATTAAAACACATTTTTTAAACGTAACATTTATTTTGAATAAAAATCACTCTTTAATGAAAAATTATACTCCTTAAAAGGAGAGGTTATTTCATATTTTTGAGATAAGTGAATAATAATATATTTTTTCTTTTTATATATTTGTGGAGTCGTCTGTAATGGAGTATATAAATATATAAAAAGAAAGAGTATACTGTTAATTAATTCCAAAAATAATTTTCTCTTCGGACTGAGACATTTGGGTCCCCGAAAGGTTTTGTCCTTTCGGATAAATATCCCTGTATTTTCGAAAGAGCTTTTTCTTCGATTCGATACTTTTCAGCTCCCGAAGGAGTTTTCCTCCTCTGCTATGTTGCCCCTGAATTCCTGTATGAAGTTCAAATAGGGCATGTGATATCTCTTGTGTACATACACCGGGATTCCCAAAGAGTTGATTTTTCTCTAGATCTTTGTTTTATAGTCTCTTTGTTTCGTAAAAATAATATTATTTTTTTAAAAAATTAATCCACGCAAAGAGTATTTTTTTTTATTAATAAAAATATAAAATAATGCAATATTTTTAATATTGTTATCATAATTTTATTATTATATCAAAATTATTAAACTAGCAACTTATTATTTTAAAATTTAATATAGAATAAAAATATTTTTTGAATATTTATAAATTAAAAAAAAAGAAAAAAAAAATTATTTTCAATAGAATGGAGGGAGTATTTTATATATTATAGTGCATTACTTTAGTAGTCCTAATATATTGCATTATGGCACTGTTGACGACAGGTCTTGTTCATCAGCTTTTGACATTTCAATTTCGGTTGTACACATTTTTTAACTGTCGACGTAATTAAAACACATTTTTTAAACGTAACATTTATTTTGAATAAAAATCACTCTTTAATGAAAAATTATACTCCTTAAAAGGAGAGGTTATTTCATATTTTTGAGATAAGTGAATAATAATATATTTTTTCTTTTTATATATTTGTGGAGTCGTCTGTAATGGAGTATATAAATATATAAAAAGAAAGAGTATACTGTTAATTAATTCCAAAAATAATTTTCTCTTCGGACTGAGACATTTGGGTCCCCGAAAGGTTTTGTCCTTTCGGATAAATATCCCTGTATTTTCGAAGGAGCTTTTTCTTCGATTCGATACTTTTCAGCTCCCGAAGGAGTTTTCCTCCTCTGCTATGTTGCCCCTGAATTCCTGTATGAAGTTCAAATAGGGCATGTGATATCTCTTGTGTACATACACCGGGATTCCCAAAGAGTTGATTTTTCTCTGGATCTTTCCGTTTACATATACTTTAGGAATGTTTTATTCTACTCTCTCAGCACATTTATATATTGGAGGAGTGGAGGGCAATGTTAGGATGAGTATTTCGCTAAGCCTGATCTGGTAATTCATATTGGGCTAGGCCTGATGGACCATCAGCTTGACAGTCTCTTATGAGGACTCCTTAGTCCGATAGGCTTCGGTTGGGTTCTTAAGACCACTTGGATGATGACTACTTACTACATCTAATCCTAATTAGAGTAAGAGTCATGTATCCTAAGTGGCTTAGGATAGTTATCTTTCTATTCAAGTACTACTTCTTCGATGGACATTCCTATTAGGATTGACAAGTGTTAAGTAAGTATTATAAATACCCGATCAATAATAGAGGTAAGGGTTACGTTATTATACTCTACTAAATACTTAAGCCTCCATTGTTGACCTATCTTGAAACTTTCACTAACATTCACACTAGAGGAGTTCACCAACAGCTGAAGCCGTTAGGACTTTTGTGTAGGTATTCCTTCCGGGCGGCTAGCAGAATGTGTGAACAAAATTCAAACGTTAACATATACTAATATATATCTATACTTATATATAAAAATAAAAAAAATTGGCACCATCGTTAATTTGATTGTCTATTAGTTTCATAATAAATTTTTTCTATTAAAAATAATTAAGGTCATAATAAATTTTCTCTGATAAAAATTATTATATAGAGTTACAGTTAGTATATATATATACACACTAACTATTTATTGTGTCAAATTAAAGAAAACTACATTAAGTATTAAATCACACACTTAAATAATAGGCGGTTTATATATTAAAAATGTATTGTTTGTAAATAATAAATGAATTGCTTCATTTTTAAATATATATAAAAAAAATTAAAACTCTCCACTATTGAATAACAAGTATATTTCTATAATTTTACAATAAGAAATGCAAATGATAAATATTTTGAGATGGAGTAATCACTCATTATCATTCGAAAAGAAAAAATACATAAACAAATAAGTTTTTATTTTACCAGATAAAAATATACAATAATTAAAAGTTAAGGTAACTAATTTATATCCACCAAATTCATACCTTGCAACGGTTAAAAGGCCAGTACCAAGTCTTCTTGTTTAGTCCAACATTCGTAGAAGGAACAATATTAGGCCGAGAACAATTCAGCCCCATCGAAGAACAGTTGCCACCAAGTTAAAGGCTTAAGAAAGGAGAGTACCGTGAAACAAAGTAAAGATAAGCAATTTGTTTTAGATTCAAGTAAAAATATATATAAATTATTACAAAATTATTTTTTGGACTGAGAAATGATTAATTGACTTTTACGTAGGTTCAACAAAAAAAAAATTAATTCAATCAAGGATGTTTAGTAGCGTTGGACTGTTGACGCCTGGATTTGTCCGGCTGTCCTGTTGGCCGTCCGGATAGGATACCTGCACAAAAGTCCTAACGGCTTGGGCCGTTGGTGGACTCCTCCAGTGTAAGAGTTAGTGAAGGTTTTAAGAAAGGTCAACAATGAAGGTCCAAGTATTTAGTATAGTAGTAATGTGTATGTGTGCGTAACCTTTTCCTCCATCATTGACTGGATATTTATAGTGTATACCTGACTCTTACCGATTCCCTTTGGGATTGTCCATCAACGTGGTATAGTTTGAATAGGAAGGTAATCTCCTAAACCATCTAAGAACCTGACTCCTATTCTAATTCGGATTAGATATAGTAAATAGTCACAGTCCAGACAGGTTAGGGACCTATCCCAAGCCTATTGGACTTAGAAGTCCTCATAAGAATTTGCCAAGCTGACGGTCCGTTGGGCCTAGCCCATCATAGATTTACCAGACCAGGCTTAGCGAAATATTCATCCTAACATTGCCCCCCACTCCCTCAGTACATAAATGTGCTGGGGGAGTAGAATAAATCACTCCAAAAATATATATAAACGGTCAGATCCAGAAGGAAATTAACTCTTCGGGAATCCAAGTGTAGGAACACAGAAGATATTAGACCGAAGGCAAACCCTTCTTGAACTTTACAGGAATTCTGGGGCAACGTAACAGAGGAGGAAAGCTCCATCGGGATCCCGGAGGCATCAAAATCGATGGGAAAGTGCCATCGGGAGCCCGGAGGCATCAGACCGATGGGAAAGCTCCATCGGGAGCCCGGAGGCATCAGACCGATGAGAAAGCTCCATCGGGTGCCCGGAGGCATCAGACCGATGGGAAAAGTTCTTGCAAAGCGACCCTGGGCCCTTATGAACGAAATTTCAAACGTTGGGTCAAACGCAATAACCAGGCCCAAATCTTTGCTAAGCCCACCGTGCTCAGCCCAATAATCTACCCTACCGTTTCAGTTTCCGTCCGTTTGAATTTCGAAATAGTGCCAAGACAGCTGGACTCGTGCACGCGGGAATGGGCATTTATTACGCCACTGTAAAACCCTGATAAGACACCCCATCCGTTAGATCAATTGCATCCAGACCGTTAAACACGGCATATAAGATAAGGGAAGTCGAACAATCGCCGTCTCTACTGGAAGCAGTTAACTCTAAAGAAAAGACGTCTGAGAGAAGAAGACTCTCATCTATCATTTCGATTGCTTTGTTCCAGCTCTGCTCCTACCTGCCCACCATCCCATCAATCTCATTCATGCATCAAGTAAGTTCTTCATACTCTATTCCCATATTTTCACAATGGTTAAAAGTACACAAGACACGAGAGCACAGGCTTCGTCTTCCCGGGTTGAAGACGAGGTCACGGTCGCCGAAATAGGGATCCCAGAGGGTCAACCGTGGAAGCCAGTAATTATTGAGAGGATGAGGGATGTAGAAGAATACAATAGGAGTAAATACTTCACTCTCCTATACAGAGTGGCGAACACCCCCTCTTCCATCCGTAACTACCACTTCGATTTAGCCCATATAGAATTTTATATTCCTGAAACGTATGAAATTAAGAGACCCGGGGCTGGTGAGAGGATGTATTATCAGTTAGAGGGGGGATGGATTCCGATCCATCACCAGATTATGATATACGGGGTCCGATTCCCACTTCGCCCATTCGTTCTTGAATTATTACACACGACGGGGCTCAGCTTAAACCAGTTATCCCCCAATTCTTACATTCATATAAACAGCTTTATTGCCTTCTGTGCTTCCGAGTTGACCCTCCCCGCCTTAGACTTCTTCTTTCAGTTCTTTTCCATCACCAATAATAAGGAAAAGGGCTTCTATCAAGTAATAAAGAACCCTGGACGAGATACCCTAATGGACACCCCCTCCAGTAATAAGGGATGGCACGGGGACTGGTTCTTCATTAAGGGACCAGACACTGAGATGGTCGGACTTTGGGCTGACCCGAACAAAGACCAGCTGAATCCAAAGAGGATCACCCGAAAACGGTCGGAGGAGTTCAAGGTCTTGTATTCCAAGAGGCCATCCATGAAGTGGAACCGGGATCTCCTCAATGATCAAGATTGGTTGTATTCATTCGGTCGTAAGTCTTCCGTCTAACTTGTTTCTTTTATTCGGATTATGTTCAAGATACTCATTTCTCTGTCCTAACTATGTTGCAGTGGCCGATCAAGGAAAGCATCCCGACAATGAGGCCGTACTCGAAGCGGCCAGGGCTCCAAGGGGTAAACTAAGTGCTGCTGAAAAGCTGAAGGCAAGCCGCAATTTGAGGGTCACAAAACCAAAAGACCCGACCCAAGTTGCTGTCACTCCAGAAGTTGCCCCGGGAGCTCCCGGAAGGGATGATATCGCCAAGTCAACGGGCGGGAAAGCGGCTGCTGCTGAGGATTCAGGGTCTAGCAGACCGAAGATTAAGAGGAGAAGACTAGTACTGAAATCCTCCCTGGAGGCAAGAACCGAACAAGTTCCACTCCCTCCCAAGGCCCCAACAGATCTCTCCGCCGAGCTGGACGTCCTCAAACAGCCGGAGGAGTCAACTGTTCCTCCTCCCCAAGCTAAGGAAAAAGAAACTGCCGAAGGTGCAGAGCCTTCGAACAAAAGAGACGGTCCTACTGACCCCCCTGTAAGTACCGAGGGTACAAGGACCGAGGAGGTACCGAACACCAACGCCTTGGGATCCTCGATGATTCCATTCGCTGCCGCTGATACCGAGGGAGCAGATCTAAACACACTAATGGAGATGTTGTTCTCCTTTCATGCAAAGGTAAAGATCTGCTTGTGATTTTACTTGTTGAATATTGACTAAAACTCCCACTTATTCATCATCGGTTAACCACCACTTTATTAGGGAAACGCAATTCTCCTGAAGGTGTCTGATGAGCAGAAAGTGCTCGAGAGGGAGCGTGCTGAAGCGGTGAGAAATCACCAAAAGATTCGAGAGCAACTGATTCACCAACACGACGCCTTCCGCATTATGAAGAATGATTATGAGGGAGCTCGGAAGACTAGGATCGAAAAAGAAAAGGAAATCAGTCGACTCGAATCTCAAATATTGGATGCTGAGAAGCATATGAGGCAAGTCCTTGAGCAAGCCGAGACGGATAAGACCCAATTCGAGAAGATCCGTCAAGAGCTCGAGTTCCAGGTTCGATCCCAACAAGAGCAACTTGAGAAATCAAGAGACCTCCTCAACCTTCAAACAGATCGGATGAAAAATCTGAAGGACAATATTGAGCAGATCGTCGAAGGTTGGGCATCGAAAGAGGCTGATTGGTTGAAAGGGCCGATAGCTGCCGCCTCCCCGAGTGTCCTGACTCCGGAGCTTCGTCAAAAAGTAATAGAGGAATATAAAGCTTCGGATGATTTTCAAACGGACATCTATGCCTCCATCGTGAACGAGTTCAGCGATGGATTTGAGTATGCTCGGGAGCTTGTCAGGGGAAATGGTCACGATCCCGATCAGCTAGGGATTGTATTTCCCGAAGACTGATTTCTTCTGTGAAAGACTTGTCATCATCATTTTTTTTTTTAAGACTTTGTTAGTTCCAACTTTTGCTTTGGGACTTTGCTTGTAATTGAATGACTTACCTTCATCGTTTATTTTATTACCCTTTTCTCATGAGTTATATTTTATCGTCTGCATGTATAACTGTTTACTTATACTGTTTTACCCCCCTCTAGCCTGATCGGGTGAAGACCCGATGAGGCTAGAAGATAAATTTGAAAGTGTGTATCAAAACAGAAATACAGAAATACGATGTAAAAAATATTCTCATTAATATCGAAAAAGATAATCCTATCGGCTAAAATGCAGCCTCAAAATTTGACTAAGTACAAATCCAAAGTAACCCAACTACTGATAATACCTACGAAGCCGAACGACATGCCAAGTATTTGGAACATTCTTTCCATTCATGCCCCGGAGCTTGTAAGTCCCGGCTCGTAAGACTTCAATTACCAGGTACGGACCTTCCCATGTAGGCATCAATTTCCCAGTTTCTCGAGGTGTAGACGCCTCAGTTTGCCGAAGGACTAGGTCGCCTATTTGGAATGTTCTGTTCTTCACATTTTTGTTGAAGTGTCGGGCAGTTCGCTGCTGATATGTAGCAAGCCTAAGGACCACCACGTCGCGTTCTTCTTCTAATAAGTCGAGGTTCTGTCGAAGTCCTTCGCTATTGAGAATTTCGTCGAAGTTAAGGACTCGGGATGAAGGTATCCCGATCTCAATAGGTATCAGGGCTTCGGAGCCATAAGCTAGCTTAAAGGGTGTTTCCCCCGTGGTAGTTCGAGGAGTGGTTCTGTAGGCCCAGAGAACATGTAATAGTTCTTCGGGCCATGATCCTTTCGCATCCTCCAATCTTCTCTTTATGTCGTGGAGAAGTGTCCTGTTGGTAACTTCTACCTGGCCATTTGCCTGTGGGTGGGCTACCGAAGTCCGACGATGTTGGATATTAAGCTCGAGTAAGAATCCTTCGAATATTTTGCCGACAAACTGAAGGCCGTTATCCGAGACTAGAATCATCGGAATCCCGAACCGGTAGACTACCTGCTCTTTAAAGAATTGGAGACATGTGTGTTCGGTGATTTTGGCGAGCGGCTTAGCTTCTACCCATTTAGTGAAGTAATCAATAGCGACGACCACAAATTTGACCTGTCCCTTACCCTGTGGGAGCGGGCCTAAGATGTCTATTCCCCAGACCGCAAAAGGTATTGGAGAAAGTATCGGAGAAAGATCTTCGGGAGGTTGATGTGGGACAGATGCAAAGATTTGACACTTGTGACATTTTTTGACGAAGTCTTTGGCATCATCGAGCATAGTCGGCCAAAAATATCCTTGTCGTAAAATTTTATGGGCAAGTGCCTTTGCTCCCACATGGTCCCCGCATATACCTTCATGCACTTCTCGGAGAGTGTAATTAGATTCCCTTGGGTCGAGGCACCGAAGCAGTGGGGATGAATAAGATCTTCGGTATAGCTGATCATTCATGATACAGTACTTGGTGGATTTGTACCTTATCCTTCGGGCCATAGACTTGTCTTCAGGCAATTCAACGGTCAGAAGGAATTGAATGATCGGGGTCATCCAAGAATCCGCCTGTTCAATATCCATTACTGTTTGAACCAAGGTGCTCGGATGCTGAAGATTTTCTAAATATACTACTCCGTCTAGTTCCCCTTGATCGGTGGTTGCCAACTTGGAAAGGGCATCGACCATTGTATTTTCCGATCTGACTACTTCTATGATCTGGTATTTCGGGAAGAATGTCAACAATGACCGAACTAATTGGAGATAGGCCTGTAAATGAACTTCTTTTGCCTCATATTCTCCCACCACTTGTTTCACCACCAGTTGGGAGTCGCTGTATACTGCCAAGTTCTTTACCTCCAGGCTTCGGGCTAGCTTTAGCCCTGCCACCAGTGCTTCATATTCGGCAATGTTATTAGTGGCTATGAACCCAAATCGTATAGATTGTTGTATTTTGAAACCTTCGGGAGAAGTGAGGATGATGCCGGCCCCACTCTTCGTCCCAGTAGCGGATCCGTCTACGAACAGAGTCCATACAGTTTCTTCGTGTGTTGATGTCAATTTATCACAGTCGGGTTCCTTGTCCTCTAGATCATCACGGAATGAGCACTCCATGATAAAGTCAATGAGTGCTTGTGCTTTGATTGCTGTCCGAGGGCGAAATTCTATATTAAACTGGCTCAGCTCGATGGCCCATGCTGCAAGCCTTCCTGACGACTCGGGCCTATAAAGGATTTTCCGAAGTGGCTGGTCTGTGAAGACGAGGATAGTTTGTCCTTGGAAGTAATGTCGGAGTTTCCGACTGGACCAACGCGTAAGCCAATTTTTCTAGATTTGGGTATCTTGTTTCAGCATCTCGAAGAGCGTGGCTTACGTAGTAGACAGGTTTCTGTCCCTGTGAGTCCTCTCTTATCAGAGCCGACCCGATCGCCCAAGAAGTGGCAGATAAGTATAACTGTAGATTCTCTTCGGGGAGCGCTTTACTCAGTATTGGAGGAGAGGAGATATATCTTTTAATTTGCTCAAAGGCCTCTTGGCAGTCTTCGGTCCATAAAAATGTCTTCTGATTCTGGGCCCCCTTCAGAGTACCGAAGAAAGGTAGACACTTCTCGGCTAAGCGTGCCACAAACCGTCGAAGAGCTGCCAACCTCCCCGTTAACCGTTGAACCTTTTTAAAAATTTTCGGCGATTGCATTTCAAGGATAGCCAATATTTTTTCGGGATTTGCCTCTATCCCTCTTCGGCTAACCATATATCCCAAAAATTTGCCTGACCCGAGGCCAAACGTGCATTTAGTCGGGTTTAGTCTCATGTTCTTTGACCTAACGTTCTCGAAGCATTCCTTTAGGTCGGCTAGATGGTCTTCTTCCTTCATACTTCGAACAATCATGTCATCAACATAGACTTCCATATTTCTCCCGATCTGGCTGCTGAACACTTTGTTCATCATTCTCTGATAAGTAGCCCCCGCATTAATTAATCCGAAGGACATCACTTTGTACGCGTAGATGGCTCGGTGAGTGATAAAGGATGTCTTAGGGATATCGCTTTCATGCATAGCAATTTGATTGTATCCCGAGAAAGCATCCAGGAAGCTCATTACAGTGTGACCCGATGTGGAATCAATCAGTTGATCGATATTCGAGAGAGGGTAATAATCTTTCGGGCACGCTTTATTCAGATCTGTATAATCCACGCACATCCTCCACTTCCCATTATGCTTTTTAACTAGTACCACATTCGCGAGCCATTCTGGATAATTGATTTCAAAGATGAAGTCAGCAGCCAGAAGTTTATCGATTTCATCATTAATTACTTGTTGTCTTTCGGGAGCTATGTTCCTTCGCTTTTGCTTAACAGGTTTTGACTTCGGCTTTACACTCAGCTGGTGCACGGCCACAGTCTTATCAATGCCTGGCATATCGGCTGGGACCCAAGCAAAGATATCCGAGTATTGTTGTAAAAGGGCCACCAACCGCGCTCTGGTTTTTTCCTGAAGGCCTGTCCCAATCTGTACTGTTCTCTTGTCATCTTCTTGAAATAACGGAACCTGGACCGTATTTTCGGCAGGTGTTGCTATTGGTTCAGTGCATCCCTCGGTGAAAGGTTCGATCTCAATCTTCATGGTGGCTTTCTGTTTGCTGTCGATGATAGGGGATGCCTGAATGGTCTGCAGATAGCATCTTCGGGAAAGATCTTGGTCGCCGACTGATTCCCCGATTCCATTCTTTGTTAGGAATTTCATTTTTAAATGTGGGATAGAGGTGACGGCTTTCAATGCTGACAGAGTCGTTCTTCCCAAGATGGCGTGGTAGTTACTTTCCACCTGGACTACATAGAAACGGACCATGATGGAAGCTTGCTTTGGGGCAGTCCCGAAAATCACAGGCAATTCGATCGTCCCTGCTATACGGACCGGGTTATTCCCGAAGCCATATAAGGGGGACTCATTGCAGATTTCCAGCTTCCTTCCCGTGACTTAATAGACCCGCTCGGGAGGGAGGTGACCCATTCTCTAGCTGTCTTCTTTAGAGTAGATAAAAACAGGTGACACATCGCCACTGCATCATAACCATGGAGGTGCATGGCTTGCTCAAATGAGTAGGTGTGATCATGCGGGTCTCCCGTTCCGTCATACATCTCCAAAGTGGGTACTTTTCGATTTTGGCTTCCTCCAAATCCTTTGAGAACGGGGAAAACCGGGCCTTCTTGGACCCATAGTACTTATCTGAAGCCTTCTTGGGTGAGGATTCTCCAGTATGGCTCCCGTGGCTGCGTCTGTCCTCCCTATCCCTTTTGGAGGGTGATCTGGCTCGCTTCCTCAAATTCGCCGTCCAAATCGACTTGGAGCGGGTCAGTTCCTTTTCTCGGGGTTGAGGGTCACCTCTACGGCGTTCCGTGTGTCTGTCCTTCCGTCTGCCACGGTGGTCTGAGCGGGAGGCCGAGCCTCTCTGGCTCGAGAGATTGTCCCCTGTTTCGGTTAATTCCTCGTACTGCTTGTCAAGCTCTTTCTGCTGGATATCTAGAGCCTTTTTCCTGTCGAGGATTATCTGGAGGCGACGTTCTTTCTCACCCGCCGTCTCCCGGCGAGACTGGGAGGGTGTTGGTCGCCGTGAATAACTTTACGAGTGTGAAGTTTCCATATCAATGATGATTGATGGAAATTTTACTTGGTACTAGCCCTCCTTCTAGCGCCAATGTTGACGCCTGGATTTGTCCGGCTGCCCTGTTGGCCGTCCGGATAGGATACCTGCACAAAAGTCCTGACGGCTTGGGCCGTTGGTGGACTCCTCCGGTGTAAGAGTTAGTGAAGGTTTTAAGAAAGGTCAACAATGGAGGTCCAAGTATTTAGTATAGTAGTAATGTGTATGTGTGCGTAACCTTTTCCTCCATCATTGACTGGATATTTATAGTGTATACCTGACTCTTACCGATTCCCTTTGGGATTGTCCATCAACGTGGTATAGTTTGAATAGGAAGGTAATCTCCTAAACCATCTAAGAACCTGACTCCTATTCTAATTCGGATTAGATATAGTAAATAGTCACAGTCCAGACAGGTTAGGGACCTATCCCAAGCCTATTGGACTTAGAAGTCCTCATAAGAATTTGCCAAGCTGACGGTCCGTTGGGCCTAGCCCATCATAGATTTACCAGACCAGGCTTAGCGAAATATTCATCCTAACATTCATACCTTGCAACGTTTAAAAGGCCAGTACCAAGTCTTCTTGTTTAGTCCAACATTCGTAGAAGGAACAATATTAGGCCGAGAACAATTCAGCCCCATCGAAGAACGGGTGCCACCAAGTTAAAGGCTTAAGAAAGGAGAGTACCGTGAAACAAAGTAAAGATAAGCAATTTGTTTTAGATTCAAGTAAAAATATATATATTTTATTACAAAATTATTTTTTGGACTGAGAAATGATTAATTGACTTTTACGTAGGTTCAACAAAAAAAAAATAATTCAATCAAGGATGTTTAGTAGCGTTGGACCTTGAAAAATATTCATCTATGTATTTATTCATCCCAAAATTTAAAATATCAAGTACAAATTCGGAACATAATGAAAACAAACTAAAAAATAAATTCAATAATCTAAATAAATCAAAAACTCAATAATGTAGTCCTAAATAAAAATTATATCTTCACAATTCACGCCTTTAATTAGTGATACAATGTCAAACGATATTCATTGAATATTTCAATATATATTATAAAATTAAATAGTATGTACAGATATACTAATTAGTATGAATGAATAAAAATAAATAAGAATTAAAACTAAGTAATTAACAAAACAAATAATTTTAGACAAAAATTTAGTAATATTTAACCTCAACAAAATTTTGGAAAAATCAAATAGATTACTCATAAAAAGATAAATGTAAATTTGAATTTGAAAGAGAATTTTACTAATATATAATTATTGTTAAGTGACCCAAGCTCTTTTTTTAAGGGGCACCACTATACCATTTTTGTCCCCCTTGTCATAAGGTGCGTCCGCTCCTGCTCGTGGCCACACAGGCACACACCTCCTTTTACTTCACTGTCAAGGATTCAAATTGTAAAATTGTTCACATTCTGTTTCTCTGTGGCACTTCCTAAGCAATGTGAAATCCAAGGGAAGCCAAGGAATTTTCCCCACATGGGCCGTGTTCGGACCATGTTTTGGGCTACTGGAGTTGAGACCAAGTTTGGAATGGCCCGAGAGGATAATATTTTTGAAGTATGAAGAGTTAAAGACGGAAACTTAACGTCTTTTGAAAAGATTGGCTCGGTTTTTGGGATGTCCGTTTTCTTCTAACGAAGAGAGGAAGGGTGTGGTGGTGAAGATTATCTAAAATGAATTGACGAACTAAATAAGAAATAAATATTTTTTCTTAAATTACATAATCTTAGTGAGATATAATCTCTTTAATATATATAATCGAAGAACGGATTTGGTGTAAACAGTTTTTTGAAGCTTTTTGATTTTTTTAAAAATATCCTTCAACGTTTTATATAATTTTTATTTTATTATTTTTATATATATTTTTTTTATTTAACCCTTCAAAATTTATAAAATTTTTATTTTATCTCGTATAGGTATCAGTCCATATAAAGTTCGGGCGTTTAGAATCGTTGGACCCTCTTACAACTCCGGTTATTAGTTGTGAGGCTCCTGGTCAAAGTTTTTTTTTATTTTCCACAATCTTTGGATATTAATGCATTTGCATATGATATTATGACTACGGGGGAATGATGCCAAGAAACCAAAATTCCATGGTCACCCCACCACGACCACGATGGAGACAAAAGGAGAAACTATAAAGCCATCATTTGAATTTGTGTTGTTAATTAACAAATCATATTATAAAATTAAAGAAATTCTAACTTTCACTTTTGTCCCCTAGACCGAATGATTAATTATTAACTTTACCAAAATTAGACCCCATATTTTTTTAAGTTGTAGCCAAGTCACAACACAATTATACTTTCTCTTTTCAAGTACGAAACTACTTGAGAACGAACCGGTCTAATTTCTTGTTAGAATTTATGTGATGCGAATTGCAAGGGGAAAGGATAAAGTGAAAAAGTTAACAAAGTGTCTGTATATTTCGAGAAATATGGACGCTTTATTCTGGACGCAGGCTTTATGTAGCTTTTTAGATTTAGATTGCGAGTATATATATATATATAAGAGTCACATTCACACTAATTAATTGTTTAACTATTATTTAAACAATAAATATAAAAAATATTTTTATTATGGGAGTCTTATCACTAAAAACTCTAGTGATAAGACCAAAAAAAAATTCAAAATTACCGTTAAAACCTTTAACGATAGTTTCGAGATTTTTTTTTTGCCCTGCTGCTAAAATTTTTAATGGCAGATTTTGGGTTGCCGAAACAATAAATATAATAACCGATTGTTGTAGATTAACTCTTTCATATATATATATATAGGAGAGTAATCTACATTTAAAATTGGATGAAATCTGTATTCGTCCAACTCAAACTCAATCGTGATTTAATAGTTAAGAAAAACAACGTTCACATAACAGTTATGCTTCTAACAAGCTGTTCTGCGAAGCATGCCTCACACAACAAATCTTAATTTTACTTTCATATTAGAAAAAATAAATTCTGCATAATACTTATGTGCGGTACAAAAAATTAATATAAAACTCCTATCGCACCACTGTACATGTTACACAAAATTGTAAATGCAATGCGAGAAACTTTATAAATATTTGTAATTTTAGAAGAATTTCTTTATTATATCCTTTGTCGGAGGACAAGTTATTTTCCTCGGTAAAATATATCCTCTTGTTTTAAAACAAGTAAAATTTAACTCTAATACGAGTGGAATCTTGATTTAGGTAGTCACACATGTGTTTGCTTATTTACTTCACAAAATTTCTTTTCACCTCACGCAAAGAAAATAATATGAAAGAGCTACTCTTTCTCAGAATAAAAAACTTTAAGCTTAGTTGAATGGTAGGTAATTTATTTGTATAATTTGTACGAAAAAAAATATAAATAATGATATTTTATAGTAATTTATACAATAATTTTTATTAAAAAATTTGAAATTCATCGTATAAATAATGGATTCTATTATTTTTTGTAAAAATTATCGACAAAATCATTGGATATAATAAAACTCAATTTGTACTGAGATCGAGGGTACATTCACTATCCATGAATGATCCAAGTAATATATATATCATTGTGGGCTATCGAGGGTACATAAGTACATTCAACATCCACCAATGATCCAAGTAATATATATATCATTGTGGGCTATATGATTTTTTAATTTTTTTTCTGTTGAATCTGTCTATATGTAGTTTATTTTTGACACATGATATGGGGATGATTATAAAGGGCAGGAAAATACTGTAGATTTGGAGTTTTTTTTTTATAATTTATAAAAAAATAGTTAATTTAATATTTTTATAAATGAATTTTATTTAATTTTATAAAAATATCAAATTAGATTATAAAAATATTAATTTCATAGAAAAATTAATATTTTTATAAGTTAATTTAATATTTTTATAAATTAATTCTATTTAATTTTATAAAAATATCAAATTAATTTATAAAATTATCAATTTTAATAAAAATTGTTGAGTTTATTTTGGTAAAAAGTTGTTTAGTCGCGTCATAATCTAATAGGAAAGTGAAATATCAAAAAACTGAAAAAGCATGTCACGCGTGTCAGAGTCGATCAATCCTCCATTCACTATCAACTGCCGTCGTGGCTCAAGTGTGCCATGAACAACGTAACCCTTTTAAAAATTAAAAATAATAATAATAATTCAACCTACTGCAGCAGTAGTTAAGTCATGAATCAAGTAACAAAAATAAATGAAACTTATATTTTCATAAATTCTTTTGATAATTTTATATAAAAATTATTAATATAAATTTATAATAACGATTTTGATCGACATTATAAATTTAAATAATTTATATCAAAAAAATATCTAGTCATGAATCAATTAACAAAAATAAACTGCATTTATCATCTACCAATTGAAAATATTCAACAATTTACATTAAAGCGCACCCCTAAATTTATGTACATACGTCTATATAATTATATACTCCCTTTATAAAGATATATTACTATTATTATATTGCAAAAACTAAGTTAATAGAGCTGAACCTCCTGCAGGGGACGGGATTAGAAATTATAATTTTGTAATTTTTTTTAATAACTTGACATTAATTACACCATTAACCATCCCGTTTTGTCAGTCACTAGTACCCTCGTTACACTCCACTCCTCTTTCTCACATAAAAGCCCCTCTTAATTCCCAACGTTCCATTTCTGCTCTCTCTAGTTGCAGAGGACTAACGAGCCCAACGATAATGGCGAAACCACATTTAGCTTTCTCTCTCATACTCCTCCATTTCTCTCTCCTCCATGCTCTATTAAACCCAGACATTGAACATTTACTGGCATTCAAACAATCTTCGGATACTTCAAACAAGCTCATCAACTGGACCAACAACACCACCGATCCTTGCACCTGGTACGGAGTCTCCTGCCTTCAAAACCGAGTTTCTCGACTCGTTCTCGAAGACCTAGACCTGCAAGGCAGTTTTGAGCCGCTTAGCTCGCTGACTCGGCTCCGAGTCATGAGTCTCAAGCGAAACCGCCTTTCCGGTCCAATCCCCGATCTCTCTAACCTCTCCGCACTAAAGCTTCTGTTTCTATCATACAACAACTTCTCCGGCGAGTTTCCGGCGTCCATATCTACCTTGTTCCGGTTGTACCGCCTTGATCTCTCGTACAACAACCTCTCCGGTCAGATTCCAGCGACGGTGAATCATCTAACTCACCTTCTCACTCTCCGGCTGGAAGGGAACGGATTCTCCGGCGCTATTTCGGAGCTGAACCTTTTAAATCTTCAGGACTTTAACGTTTCCGCCAACAAACTAGCCGGTGAAATACCAAAATCCCTCTCGGGTTTCCCCAAATCCGCATTCGCTAGAAATTTGGTTCTCTGCGGAACCCCTCTCCAAAACTGCACAAATGAACCGGACCGGCCAGGATCATCCGGAGCAATCGCCTCTCCGCTAGGTAAACCGACCACTGTGGCAACTTCGCCGATCTCGATATCTCCGAACATGGAGGTGCCAATGAAATCGGCAAATAAGGGCGGTAGCAGTAGCAAAATCAGCCCTCTGGCAATAATCGCAATAATAATCGGCGATGTTTTGGTCTTGGCAATACTCTCTCTCCTCTTGTACTGTTATTTCTGGCGCAACTACGCTGACAGAGCTGGTAACGGTAAAGGGTCAGGTCAGATTCTAGAAGGAGAGAAAATAGTGTATTCATCGAGCCCGTATCCGACAGGGAAGCCGGGTTTTGAGAGGGGCAGAATGGTGTTCTTTGAGGGGGCGAAGAGGTTTGAGCTGGAGGACTTGCTGAGGGCGTCGGCGGAGATGCTGGGAAAAGGAGGGTTCGGAACGGCGTACAAGGCGGTGCTGGACGACGGGAATGTGGTGGCGGTGAAGAGGCTGAAGGAGGCGGCGAGCAATGTGGGAGGAGGGAAGAGAGAGTTTGAGCAGCAGATGGAAGTTTTGGGGAGGTTAAGGCATCCGAATTTGGTGAGCTTAAAGGCTTATTATTTTGCCAAGGATGAGAAATTGCTGGTTTATGACTACATGCCTAACGGCAACTTATTTTGGCTTCTTCATGGTATGTTATTAATCTTATACTAGAATAAATTCAATAATTACTGTATATAAATTAGTATTTTTATAATATTTAATAGAAAATCGTCAACTCTACAATTTAAAAGAAAATCAAAGAATTTTTTATTGTATTAAAATTATTAAATAGATTTTATGATGGTAAATAATATTATATAATCTGTTAAAAAAAATTCTAAAAATACAAAATTATCTTATTTTTATTAAATACGGTAAAAACACTAATTTACATATAATCCGTATAAAAATGATTCTCAGCAATTTTAATTGTTTCTTCCATTTTCGCTTGATTTAGTGTCTATTATTGGTGCTCATTTTTACATGTCTTAATTATTTATGCCTATTTAATTAGAAGGAAGTATGATAAATACGGTAATTTAGAAAATACACTTCATATCTCAATGCTTACAATCTTCACTACAAGGTAAAAATGAAGTTATTTGTTGTTAGTGGAGTGCAATTTTTGAATTTGAAGTACATCATTGTTCCACCATTTTATAGAAGGAATCATTTGTATTGTAATTTTATAAAAGAATTGATATTTTTATCAGTAAAATTTGATTTACATATCGTGAACTTATTTATTATTTATGGGAAAAAAATATTATAAAATTATTATTTTTACTCATAAAAATATTAATTTTCTTTTGGCTTAATTACTGCTAGTATTAATTTGGCTGGTGTTATAAAATATACAATTGTATATTGAATGAATAAACACTATAGTTATCTACCAATAAATAACTATAGCATTTTACATGTGACATGATTAAGAATCCATGGAGGACTTAAAAGTTGACAATGTGTTTCCGTATGAAATCGTGATTCTCATAATGCCATGCTTGTTTCTTTTTTATTTTATTTTGGATACCATGTTAGTATTACCCTAATCGAAGTATGGTCTGCCTTTTCTTTATTATTTCTTTTAGAATTGGAAGTTGATGCAAGCCTCTTTCTTGCTACACTACTGCTAATTTACTATAGTTTTATGATATATTTTTTTTGAGAAGTGATATTTTTATGTGCTTTTAATTTTTTATATAATTTTTTATCACATGAACATAAAATAAATCATACTTTTATCTAAAAAATATAATCATGTAAAGATATTAAAAATGCATATGAAAATAATGCTCTTCATTTTTTATAGTCCCTCACTATCTCCACTTTAATAGGGTGTTATTGGTATATATGTATATAATTAATATCTACAATTTCTCAATTAAATTTTACTGCACATTTTAATTTCTCGAGTTTCACGATCATTTAAATTTTCTTGGTATTTGTTTCGCAAATTATCTGAAATTTAGTGAGGGGAAATTTTTGGGACAGGTAACCGAGGACCTGGTCGAACCCCGCTAGATTGGACCACAAGGCTGAAGATTGCAGCAGGAGCAGCTCGTGGGCTGGTCTTCATTCACAGCTCATGCAGGCCCCTTAAACTTACCCACGGTAACATCAAATCGACCAACATCCTCCTTGACAAGTCCGGCAATGCCCGTGTTTCCGATTTTGGCCTATCTTCCTCCGCATCACCATCCTCCTCCTCCTCCGTCGCCCCAAGATCCAACGGCTACCGTGCTCCGGAATCACCTACCGACAACGGTCGAAAACTAACTCAGAAATCCGACGTCTACTCTTTTGGGGTTCTGCTGCTGGAACTGCTGACCGGAAAGTGCCCATCCACGGTCATGGACAGCGGCGGTTACGGTGGTGGTGGCGGAATAGTGGATTTGCCAAAGTGGGTGCAGTCGGTGGTGAGGGAGGAATGGACGGCTGAGGTGTTTGATTTGGAGCTGATGAGGCACAAAGATATAGAGGAGGACATGGTAGGGCTGCTGCAGATCGCGATGACGTGTACATCGGCCTCACCTGATCAACGTCCGACTATGAGTTGTGTGCTGAAAATGATCGAGGATATCCGAGGTGTTGAGGAGGTGTCTCCTTCTCACGACTATTCTGATTCCCCCGCCGTCTCCGACGGGCCTACTAGCTGCTAGTCAACCATCTTTTAACTTATTTCCGTCCCTTGGGTTTTTTTTTGGGTTAAATATTTTTTCTACGTGGATTTACATATATTGTTGAATTATTTATTTTTATTTAACTCATTAAACTGTAAGACTATATTTATTTATAAAAATTATATTTAAAATAAAATTATTAATTTTAAGTGTCTTATTTATTTTTAAATTTAAATTTAAAATTATTAATTTAGAGATTATAAAATTATTTAATATTATATTTAATTAAATATTATAATCTCTATTATTTAAAATTAAAAAAATTTAAACAAAATTAATTAATTTTTTTTAAATGATCTTAATATCTTATTTTATCCGTTTATCAAACTCTTTTGTTAGAAGCGTTTTGCAAGCCGATGTGCGTGGTGGGGGTCTTCTCAAATGTAAAGGCTATGTGTAGCCTTTTGTTTTTTGTGCTCTCATCTTTTGTACTAGATGTCTCCTTTTAACGTTTAATGATAATTTCCTTTGTTTGCACCAAAAAATAAAAATAAAAAATAGTTTATAGTTTGTCTATTAGTAAATTATCAACCTCCTGATTCTTTACTTACACCGAGCTGCACCTTCATACACATGGCCATACACAAACATATAGCTATATATATATTTATTGAAAATTTAAATTAATTTTTTTTATTGAAATGAAGAGAATATATATATATATATATATATATATATATATATATATATATATATATACTGTTTGCGTTCTACAAAAAGTCTAATTTAAAAAATTAATCCAGAAGAAATAAACTGTCTCTGCAGACTTCTGAATCACATTTGTTCAACACTTGTTAAATTTTTTTGAAGAATTCTTTTAAAAATTAGAGTCTAGTGGAATAATAACAGTTGTACTGCGTATTCCTTGCAATGTCTAATTAGATAATTATTTTAGATAACTTATTTCACCAGTATTTAATTGTTTAGTATTTTTTAATGTATAAATAAGTTTAAATTATAGTTTAAAATGTGTTATTATTAGTATTTTTTATCTAATTCTTTAATTAATCTTGAAAAAAACAAACATAATATATAATTATTTTAAGTTATCTCATAAATAATCTTATAAAAAATAAATATGACTAGTACTATCTAATCCTAAGATTAATAGTCTTAAAATTATAATTCTAAAATTATAATTTTTGCAAGTAAGAATGGCCTAAATCTTTTACAAATCGTTATAAAATTTGTTAAATTAATTAACTTCTAACAAAATTACTAACGTGTGAGAGAGAAAATATGTACATGTCATCTATGTGTCCAGCGTGACAATGCCATAGTGGAAATTAACATAAAAAAATTACTTTAAAAAAATTGAAATTAACAAATTGTATATAAAAATTGCATTTGCACTAATTTAAAAATAATTAAAATAAAATAAAAATCTACCTAGAATAATGAAAGAAAGATAATAAAAAAATATTTTATTTGTAGTATATTAAACAAAGTTAAAATAAATCAAGCGATTAAATTATTAAGCAAATTAAACAAGTAAAACTTATTAAAACATAAAAATAAATTAAACTAATTAAAACATAGTAACATAATTAAATAAAGTAACTTAATTAACTAGAATTAAAATACTATAATAAATAATTTAACAGTAACAAACTAAACAAAAAATATATATGAGCAATTAAATTAATCAACATAAATTAATTAATTAAACAAATGGATACCACCATTTTCCTACTCCAGCAAGACCAACAGCCACCCACCATCATTAAACAGAAAATCATCATATTCTTCCTATCATCAGTCATTGTTTCAATTTCATCTTTACCCATATACCACCATTATTCTTCATCCATTATAACTCTAACCTCTTACTGTTTCAATCAAACCGATCAACAACATCATTATTCATTATCTTTTTCGTCAAACTAAAAATTAATCTTACACCTATAAAATCTAAACCCAGATCTACAATATAACTTAAATCTACAACAAATCTAGACTTGTGATAGAAGGTAAGAAAAAGTATGAATTTTTAATCTTTCCTTCTCTTTTCCTTCCCGGCGATATATTATGGTGGTTTAATTATTGTCGGAGTTTATGGATTTCACTGTTATCTCACCAACAATGGTTGAAAGGTTGTGACTATGGTGGAGGTTTACGAGGCGGTTAGTGTGCAGAAACCAAGCTTTTTTGGAAGTTTATTTCTGCAGAGCCAAGAGTTCTTGAGATCCAAACTTTTAATATTTTTAAATTTTGCTCAACATAGCCACAAAAAAAAAAAGGAGATGAAGAGTTCCTTTTTTTTTTTTCCAAGAGATGAAAAAGTTAAATAAATTCGTCCTTCAAAGTTCAAACTTATTTAATTTAACAGATTTGATTTAATTTAGTCAATGATAGTTTAAATTATTACAAATGAGAGCGGTGTTAAGTATTGTAACTTGAAAATTGTTATTTTCACAACTATTTTTAATATTTTTACGGTCAAAACCGTCGCTATGAATGTATTACTACGGTCAAAACCGTCGCTATACATCTATAACGACAGTTTAACTGTAAAAATATAATTTTATACAATGAAAAATATTAATTTCCTTGTAACTTTATTTGGGTATGAATACTTTATATTGAGTCATGAATTCGTTGTGTTTTTTAGTTAATTGAATATCCACTTAAACATCTGATGTGGCACCACGTAAATATTTTGCTAACTTTTAACGTTTTTAAGAGAAAATTTTAATTTTTGTAAAAAAATATAGTTCAGTGAGTTAACTGTAAAAAAAAATTAAAAATTCAATTCAATAATACATATATAATTCGGGGTCTAATTTAAAAAAAAATGATTTAACCCTTTTATTTTTTCACCTACCAAATTTTACGATATGATTTGTCAAATGGGTTACCCTTTTATTTATATGCATACATCACACTACTTGCATGGGTCTTAACATCATTTTAGTATCTTAAACTGACTGTTGTTGTCGTAAATTTTTGTCATAATAGTAAGTTATACTATAATGAACTACTACTTGGACAAGCCCCAAGGACAAAACAAGGAGTTGATTTCTTTCATTCTTTATTTATTTTTTAATGAGGGGAAGATGTTTGACTTTGAAAAGACTTTTATTGTATTAGTTGTAGATTTTAAAATATTAAATCCACTATAATGTATGGGGAAGAGGGTGGACTGATCCAATTTGTTATGGATCTTGAGGATCGTATATGGCGTGAATTGTAATCAAATTTGTCTATTTCGTTCAACTTATTGGATTTGTGAGAGAGTAGAAATATATTTCTTAAATGATGTCCGTCCCTGAGGTAAAATAATCATTAAACAAAAATAAATATACAAAAAAAAAAAACTTGGTGACAATTACAAGACTTCTGGACCTCTAGGGTTTAATCACTTGGTGACAATTGTAAGTTGTTGGGTCGTGATCAATTTAGATTTGTTGGGCCTGTGGGAATATGTGAAATTAAAGTAAGTAACAGATTTATGACATACAAAGCAATTCTTGAATGCATTTGGCCGCCCTCACGCTACTCGAGTCTTGAAGAATGTATATCGTATAAAAATAATGAAACATTACCCGGGAACCGGTTATGGTGCCCCAAGAATATAAATGACCAGTACAGAACAATAATAATGCTCTCACAAGTTGAAGTGCATGATCTTTGGTGCAAATCTCAACAATCTATCCAATGCGTTAGGCATAAACTTCCTTGCAAATAAGTAACAAACATTTGTAGTATTTCCATTGTACTCGCATTCCATCTCACTCCTCAACTTCTTCAAAAACTCTTTAGTCACATCTTTTCTCATGTACCTCGTCGGGTGGGGTCCACCCCTCGACCAGTCGACAAAAGTCAACGTCCTATTTGAAATTTTCTCCCAGAATTTAGTACTCACAAATGTTGGCAAGTAGTGTTCATCAGCATAACATGAACCCCTGCAATAGTTTTGGAATACTGGGAAGTATGTTCTGTCCGAGATCACTTCAATGGCTAGATCACGATCGATCGTAAACCATTGGGACCCCTTTCTCCAGTGTTGGAGTTTGATAGTTGGGTCCATTTGCTAGCTATAACGACCACGACCAACAGGGGTTGGTAAATCATAGGACTCTACAAAGTTTTGGGAAGAATTCATTAGGTAAGAGTAAGTGGTGGAGAAGTTGAACAAAGGAATGCATGACTCGGAGAGGAGAACGAAACGTTCGTTGGAAAAATCAAGAAGAGCATTGGCTAGCAGGCGGCGTTCGGCTTCAATCATGTTCACCTTTCCCCATTCTACTTCCTATTTCAAATTTCAAAATATATTGAGGTGAAGGTTATTAATGGATATTATTTTGTCTCGGTGCACAATTGCACATATGAGTAGAACTTCAGCACAAATATGACATGTGGAATCAATAGCATAAGGAATGAACGTCGACAAGTTATACTAACCACTATAAAGAAAAAAAACTTTTCAAATTGAAGTTTGTTGACCTACGTGGTAATTTGAAGAACATTATTTGTTACTTTAATATTTTATGTCTCAACAGTCTCTTCAATTCAATTAATACAGTATTTGACTTAAAACAATAATAATTGATAACATTTGAAATAATTAATAACATTCATTTTTTAAAAAGATAACTTTCTAAAAAATAAATTCAACTTTATTAATTAATTTTAGGTTCGAAAATGAGCTCGACCTTGAGCTCCAAACGACCTGCGTTTGAGCTAACTTTAATAGGTTACAAATTGTTTGCCAACTTTTACGATTTTGTCTGCAAGCCCGTATGTTGCTCGCTATCTTGAAGTCTATAAACAAGTTTTGTTTCGGGAACATTAATGTTTCATTTGCATTATTTTTAATTATTTATCTGATATATTCTTTTATATATATATATATATATATATATATATATATATATATATTAATACAATTCAATGACCTTATATATGTTTTTTTTACTACTTAATTATATTGCTTTTATATTTATATACAGTAAATAAAAATGATATAATTTAATTATATTATATTACTTCATTCATTTAGCTCTTTGATTAATTCTGATATTTTTTTACTTCTACTAAGATCGGATAAATTTGAACATGTAATTTTGTACAGCAAATAAAGAAAGATTTATAACTAAGTTATTATTTTTGGGCTATTTATTTTTAAAAAAAGGGAAAATATGAAAAATGAAATAATTATTTTTCTTTATAATATAAAAATGTCTGGTAAAAAGAAACACAAATTTAATCTAAAAGACAGTTAAGATAAAGAAAGTGTAAGAGTAAAAAAAAACGTAAGCAATTGTATTAGGAAGAAAATGGTAGGAGGACAATACGTATGCATGGGGAAGACGAGAAGGAGTGGAGTCAATGATCTCTGTAACGCGAAAATAAATGTTTTAAAGAGGTAAAGTCAACTTATCAGTTTTGAAGAGAAAGAATGAGGTTGTAGATTTGATAACTAAAGTTGAAGAGACTGTTGGAGATAATTTTTTTGATGTGATTTATCTATTTAAACATCCTAAAGTAGTTGAAAAAACTGATAGAGATACTCTAACTTTTTCATCCCCAAATCCAAAATGTGGACTTTTGGTCATTGATGCTCAAAAACAGAAATGATAAAAATAAAAAAGTTGAGAGAAAAGTTTAGAAAGTAACTAATAATAATAATATTAATTCTATGTTAACAAAGTGAGGGACCAAAAGTTGTACTGAAAAGACAATATACAAGTAGTCGGCAATATTAATATTATGATTTACGGGGGAAGCACGGTGGTTACCACCGCAATTCTCTTAATGAAGTTGATTTTTTTTCTTTCTAGTTGTTCATTTCCATTTAATTTGCACTCTGAGTATCTTGCAAATTTAGGGATTGATATTTATGAATATCTAACATTAAAGACTTAAATACAATTTGTACACAAGATTTGTAGGATTTTTGAAGTTTACACTATAATATTTAAAAGATATTAAAGTCCACTCGAAAATTCTTTTCGAGATTTTAACCCGTCAAAAATGAGGATGCATAAAGAATATTTATATGCACTTAAATACATTTTAAATATTATGATACGTAACTCAACAACGCTACAAATGTTGGGGGTTCAAACTATATTTTAGTCAACGTTAAATTACTTGATGCAATTTTCCATTAGGAGTACTTGTTCGAAAGATAGAATGATCATTCTCTAAAAGGCATATGTTAAGAAGGGGATCAGATTCTCTGTAATTTTTTTTTTTTTTTTTTGTGCCGAGGCTTATAACGATGGTTTTTAAGATTTATGACGACGGTATGTCATATCGTCATAGTCTTACAAAAAAAAAGGATTATGGCGAAGGAACATATCGACACCATAAATTTTAAAAATCATTGTAATAGAACTCGATACAAAAAAATAAATAAATTTAATTGCAGAAGATCTCATACCGTTAAAAAGCTCACGGGATATTGTGGAATCAATAATTGTGAAGAAACATTTATTGTGTTTTATTTTTTTATATTTTTTTCTTCTTGTTTTTTTATTACTATAATAAGATAATGAAAAATGTTATAGATAATATCTGTATTGGTTAGATATTGTGGCGATCGAATAGATTGGGAGGGTAGGAGCAATTGCTTACGGGATAGGTAATAGGGGACGGCCCTATTTTGGGGTTGCACAAACTGCCCCTACTGAATGCTGTCTCAGAGCTTGTGAACTGAAATTTGTTAGGGTCACTTATTTCTCTCTGCGATAATGATGTAAGACGTCAACGCTACGGTAGCATCCTATTCACTAAAGAACGCATGGTCCTACCAAGCTCTACCTACCGAAAAAGTATTGAATGTATTGAAAGTAAAATTATAATTTATTTTTTTCTTTTATAGTACTACGTAATTCACGAGAGATTTATTATCTGTGGATCCCATAGTATTATAAATAAAAAAAACAAATTATAACTTTATTTTTTATGCGTCTAATAATTTCTCCTAACTACCCTCTCACTCGTTTTTCACACTATTTAAAACTCTCAATTAAATTGTAAGACTCCCCAAATTCAATATTATAGAGTTGATTTTAATTTCAATGTCACCTTTTGATAATACTAAATTGTGTATGTATTTTGTAATATTATTCAACTCTGAATAATGTCACATGATGTGTTTATATACGATAAAAATTGTAGACTTTATAAGTTAATTAATAAAATAAATGTGCATTATCAATGACAGAAATATTACAGTCCATTTTCGTTGTAACATAATTATGAATGTTTTGGGTCAAGGTAAGGTATCCTTTAATAATCTATTCAACGTCATTTAATTATAAGAACTTTATGCAGCAGTATATAGTACTCCTTGTGTTATTTTTTTACCTGTGTTTTTAGAAAGAAAATTTTATTTATTTTTATTTGTAATTTTTAAATATATTTACTAAATTTCTTATATTATTCAAATTTAATACAACACATTAATTGCATTTTGAATCTTTATGTACATACTTCTTTCTAAAACGTTAATTAAAAATTATGGGAATTGATATATATTTTCGCAAATAAAATTTTGATATTTTTATCATATTTCTCTCATACAAATGTAAAATTTATTTATTATTTATGTAAAAAAAAATCTTAAAAAATTATTATTTTTATTTGCGAACGTATTAATTCTCAAAATTAAATAAGGAGGCAGTAGCACTGTCTAAAGTTAACTTACCTTACTGGGGATTCGACGGCCATAAAACACTGAATTTAGAGGCTCTGATTCATTGAACGATGGATCTGAATGCACATAAATTGAGTAGAGGCCCTGATTTGCTTTTCCTTTGAAAAACAAGTCCCACAAGGGAGCTAATAAAACCGACTGCCTTGTCAAGAACATAAAAGCAATCTTCGGAACCTGAAGCACTGGAAATTCTTGTATTTTTGGAACCATTGAAGCTCTCCACAGAAGTTCTTGGTCGTCAATGTCATGCATAACATTTGTTGGCTTTATATATTCGTCTAATCCCACACGCATTCTTGTTTCGGCCGACGGCGGCGTCGGGGGATTCGTCGGTGGTGATTGTAAAGGTGAATATGTAGTGGAGAGAGAAAATTGAGTGAATCGAAAGTTGATGACTGAGAAATTTGGCATATGGAAGGTAAGAATGATTCCGAAAGTTAAACCAAAAGCAAAGAAAAGGATATAACATAGGAGATTAAAAAATTGTACTGGGGCTTTAAACATCTTCACAATTGAGGGTTTTGAATCTTCATCATAACTGTGCCTTTCTGTATATATGCTTGTTTAATTTGTTTGAGAATGGAGGAGAGAGGAGAGTTTTTTTTTTGTTCTTTTTTTTTTGGGGGGGGGGGGGGGGGGGGGGGGGGGGGGGGGGGACTAATGTTTATTCTTGGGAAGAAATATAATTGGTTGTATGTAAAAAGAATGCAACCTCTCTTCCATAGTCGACCTAAAATTCAGAATACAGAATATTTGCAGGGGTAATCCACCATAATGTCAATAATAGTAATTAAAAACAAACTAATGATTAAATTCATTGATAATCAGAATAACACATTTAACTACATACATCAGGCCGTTATTTTAATTAACATAGTAAAATCATTTTTTTTTATTAACATCAAATTTTGAAAACCAATTAAGAAGATGGAGAATGCGACTAGGATATATATATATATATATATATATATATATATATATATATATATATATATATATATATGTTAGACTACGTATTTTACTAGCATAAATAGAATATTAATGTTGGACTTGACCCAACAGACCATTAAGTCGAATGTACGCACAAGAGGACTCCTAAGTCCGATAGGTTTGTGATCGCTTTCTTTATCGATTCAGATACTAATTAGTTACCATATTTAATATTAGCTTGACAGTTACTTTCTCTAACAAGGATTTTGCTATGAGTTTTGTTGAGCAATATGAGTACTATAAATACATGGTGAATAATAGGGTACATGAATCTGATTCTACCTACTAAATACTTCTGACTCCATTATTAACACTTCTTGAAATATGTACTTACTCTCGCACAGGAGGCATCCTGACAACCCAAACCGTCAAGCACTTCTGGTGGTTTTTTCTGTACAGGTCCCAATTCGAACCGGTAGTTGAACATACGGACGAAATTCGAACGTTAACAATATATATATATATATATTTGATATTGTGATAATCTTTTACCCAAGTTGTTACAAGATTATTATAACAGTACTTTATTAAAAATAAGAGTATAACTAGTTTAACATATACTTCTTTAATAAGATGTTATAATTCTATAATTAATTCATCGGTGTAAAAAAAAATTATACTAGCAATATATCAAAATTAAATTCTATAAAGTCGTAAGCAGTTCAATCTAGAGAGAGAGAAAGGAGAGGGAGTCCGCGCATGCATGCCAAAGACTTTGTAGACCCTGACAGAGACTCGTTCAAAGCCACCGTCAAGATTTAAGAACTATACATCATCCAAAATGTATACTTTTTCTGTCCTCAAGAGGGTTACAATGGTATAATTTTTTTTATTTAAAAAAAAATTATGATACATAAAATAAAAGATAAATATATCATTTAATAGAGTCTACTGACATAAAATAAAATAAAAATATTTATTAGTTTATATAATCTTTATAAAATCGCTAATGATAAATTTAATTATTTTTTAATCTCTTTCTTCTATTTTACTCTTTTTTAATATGTTTGAAAATTATACTTTACGGCTTTACCCATTTTCTTGAGTACGAAGTGATCATCATCATCATTCATCACATTGATAAATGTAAGTTTGTAATTCTTTTTAAAACCTTTGAGTCGATAAATGATGACTTTCTGTCCCATACGAAATATTTGTCTATGGCTGATTGGAGATGCGCCACATGTTATGTGTTAACTATTAATTCCACAATCTTAGCGTTATAACTTTGATTGTACTTGGCAATTAGTAATTTTTTACTACCACTGGTCTATATCTGTCTGCTATATATGTATATTTGCGTGTGTGCCGCCAAACAGTTTGTTCCCTACTGTTAAAATCCACTGAATTTTACTAGAATACGCTGAAGTAATTTCTTAATAGGATCGAAATTTCGGTTGGTAATATTGGATAAGATCATTGTTATTGACAATCTTACCCATAGAGTTTAACAATGAATAATTTTATGTCAAGTAAAAATGGGAGCAATAATAGAGATTAAAGAGTCCTTGGATTCTATTTTTAAGTTGAACTTAATGTATAATATTAATAATGTATATAAAATTACTAGTCATCAATTATCTATCAAATGGTAAATGGAATAACTTCTGAAAATAAATTACTTTAAAATCAACCTTTCGTAAAATATGTGGGCCAACGTGTTAATTTTCTTATGTTCCTTTCGTTTCAAAATGAAAGTTCTTATTATTATTTTAAGTAATCTTAAGTTAAATGTCTACTTATCTTAAATAATTTATTTTTTACAATATTTTACCTATAATATCCTTAGTATTAATTGTCATATTTATATTCTCTGTGCATACTTATGGAGCATCACTAGTCATGTAAAAAAAATTATATGAAAATTTAAATATGAATAATTTTGTCATTTTATTCTCTTTCTTTATATATGTAAAAAATCAATAAGAAGTTTTATCTTTAGACAAAAGAAATACTATTTACTATGCACACTAATTACGTACTTACGTACAAATCATAAATATACTATACATATTAGAGATCTTTTATACGACAATATACTGATTATGAGCTTTCGAAATTAAAGTCTGAAGGGATAGTAGAGTTTTCCTTCAATTTATTCTTTTAACTTTATTGTAATAAATAATAGTCTTAAATATATAATTCTTCATGAAATAAATAGTTGTCTTTACTCTGTAGTAGTAAATAAAAGTCTTATTTGATTTGTTGTATCTTTTATGATAGAAAGGTTTGCTTAGGACAAATTATTTAAAAATAAGTCTAATTTGTGCCAAACAAGTTTTTTATTATACATACATTAAGAAGTGAACTATTTTCAGTCGCAAATTAGTTTTAAATAAATAAATATATTTAGAGAGAGAGAGAGAGAGAAATGATCAAAAACATACTCCCTTAAAAAATATATCAAACATACCCCATTTAACGACGGATCGGATGACGGTTTGGTCCGTCACCATAAGTTCGTCCGTCGCTATAGCTTTTAGCGTCGGACAACATATAGCGACGGACGAACTTATGACGACGGATCAAACCGTCACCCGATCCGTCGTTAAAGGAAGTATGTTTGGTATACTTTTTAAGAGAGTATATTCTTGAACCAAACCATATATATATATATATATATATATATATATATATATATATATATATATATATATATATATATAGGCTCCTTCAAATATGGGCGTTTTTACACGGAACCCAAATTTCAATTGAATTGACACAACCATTAATATTTCTTGCGTTGGAAGTAAATATAACAGTATGATTTATTGATAACATAAATATCTAGGTAGTTAATTTAGATGTTTAGTCACAATAAAAATTAATCATTTTTCTTTATTTTTTTCTCCCTTACTTTGAAAATCAGAAATCTACTAGAATTTCAACTATTATTGTTGGATCTCAATTTTCATTCCCGAAATGCTACTAGAATTTTAAGGAGTGAAAAAAATTTCTATTTTTATATTTTTTAATAAAAAAAAAAAGATAATATACATATTTACTTAATGAGTTGTTTCTGTTTTTTTTTTCCATGCGTTTTTAGACATGTGAAATTGTTTATTGGTCTTTTTTCCTGCATTTGACTATAAATTTAAATTTTTTTTACTTGTAAAATAAACCACCTAACATTTTGTAATATTCTATTTTGACATTTGTGTTGGTGTAGTATTCCTTTCTACTTTGATTTAATACTGTTTATTGAGTTAAGTTATTCTTTTAGCAAAATAAATATGAAAATTATACCTAGATGTAACGCTTAAACTGGTATAAAGGGAGATACCAAAAAGTGGATGGTAAAAACCATAGATCTACTCCCACCAAGAAAAAGGAGTAGCCATGCATGCATGGTTCATAATAAACTCAAAAGAATAAAAGATAAAAACAAGGCTCCAAAAGAACCAAATAGTTCTAGTTCGATTTGTACCCGCTCAACTAAAAGTTCGATTTGAAGTATAAACAATTCAAATATTAACAAAGTTTAAATTTCGATAAATTACTCGATTCTTTTCAAATTATAATTTTCTATTGATACTCGGATCATATTCATTCAAAATTTCAAATTGTTCGGGCTCGATTCGAGTTCGTGCCCAACTCAATAGCTAACGAGTCTCAATCAAATCTTATTTTATACTCGATAAATTTTATAAACTAAATCTGAACAACTTAATATTCGAATCGATTCAATTCGTTTTTACCCTTCAAAACAAGACAAGCACCAAAAAACATAAATTAATATAATACGTAATCAGTTTTTACCATCACAATGTTATAATACATATTCTCATACAAAACAAATTACCAAGTGTTAAACCCTAGCAAAGTTGGAGCTAGACTTAGCAATGGCTGCAGTGTGTTGGGATGAAACTTCCTCGCAAAGAGGAAACAAACTGAGCTCATCCCACCATTATAACTACAGTTAAATCCATACCTTATTCGATTAAAAAACGCTTCTGTAATATGCTTCCTCATAAATATAGTCGGGTGCGAACCGCCTCCAGACCAATCAGTCCAAGTAACTGTTCTATTTGATGTTAATTCGGGACAAACCTTATTCACAAGTGTAGGAAAATAATGCTCATCCATGTAGCATGGCGGCTGACAATGGATTCGAAATATGGGGTAATATGTTGTATCTGAAATCAATTCAATGGCTAGTTTTCGATTAACTTCAAACCATTGAGAGCCTTTTCGCCAGTCCGATAATGTAATGGCCGGATACATTCGCTTGTTGTATCTTCCACGGCCTATTTTTCGTGGGTCGTCGAAAGAAGACAGAAAGCTTGGGTTAGAGTTTATGAGGTAGCTGTAGATGGAAGTGAAGTTGAATATAGGAATGCATGTTTCGGAGAGTAGCGCGAATCTTTCGTTTGAGAAATCGAGGAGGGCATTTGCTAGGAGGCGCCTCTCGGCATCAATCATCGTCTCCTTTCCCCATTGTACATGCTGCAAGAAAAAAAATGAAAGTAGAAATATTATATACATGATGTCAATTAATATGTGTTAATTAGTGCTTTCAAGAAAATGAAATTTGGCATGCATGATAGTTTTTGGAGGAAAATAAACATATATATTTGGAAAATATTTGTGTTATCACTAAAAGATATAGATTTTTGTTATTAATAGACACATCAATCAATTACCTATATATCAGTATTGATTTATAAATAACATATGTCATTTTATCTATCTACACGCAATAAGAATCAACATGTTTTTGGCACACTATATAGAAGGACTCATAAATATTTACCTTGCTTGGTATCTTGCGCTTGTAGAAGACTGATGATTGTGGGGGTTCATAGGTAAAATCAGGGGATGTATGTAGGTATATGGAAAAGAGGCCTTGATGCCCCTTAAAAAATTTCTCCCAAAGAGGTCCAAGTGGTAATGTTCCTCTAGTTAGGAACATGAACGCCACTTTCGGTGTCACATTATATGGAGGCTCGACCACATGAGGCACCATGGAGGCGCGCCACATCAACTCCTCGTCGCTCATCGAGTGCCAAAGATCTTTAGGGAATATGCAATCTGTCAACCGATAATTGGTTGAAATATTGATTTGCTGCTGGACAGAAGGTGGAAGTAGAGTCGAAGATGGAGAAGAGTTGCATGGACTATTATACGAGGACCCAGAAGAAGAATAAGGAAGGTAGAAATCCTCGGATGAGACTAAGAATTTGTGGACATGGTCATTGATGAACATACCAAGAACAATCACAAAAAATGCCATTGATAAACATAATGTGATTGTGGTTGCCACTTGAAATCTCCCTTCATGTTCTCTTCTTATGCGTATAGATAGCTCTTTCACAAACATGGTGATATTTGAAGTTTTAACTAATGCAAATTAAGCAGCGGATAAAGATGCGGTTTTTATTAGTAGAGAGCTAGTATTTAGCTTGTGAATTGGGAAGGGCTTAAAGTAAGCAGCAGGACGCATGAGAAGTGCTTACCGCACTCATAAGGAGGAGAAAGGTTATGGAAATATCATGTGTTTTGATTGCAGATTTGAAGCTTTGCATGATTCTTTTACCTTTCCCCCAAGAGTACGTAGTTTCCGTTTAACAGTTGCATAGGGAAACTAAAAAGTTGAAAGAAATATATTAGAAAATTAAATTTAAGCTTCACTGATCTAAACAATACGAGATGATCTTTTATTAAGGTAAATTGTTGTAGAATGAAATTACACTGCATTTTTTAAGCAGAACAATGCAATAATTCTTTTGGCATACTTACTTTAATATTTTCAATGTCAATGATTATTTTCATTGTTTATCACGGTAAATTAAATAATTTTTGTCTAATTACTTAGCAATTTTATTTTTATTTTTAACTAGCAACGGCTCATTATGAGATTACTAAATTAATAATCCGTACAATGCACAAACTAATTAATATTAAAAATGACATATTTCATTTTATATACTATAGAGAAATTATCAAGTATATTTCTAAAGCATATACGTGCATGTAGATCACATTTTTATTTATATCTTATATATACATGTACAACTTTAGGAATGATAGAAACACCGAGGATGAAGGGTTTAGCATAAATATATGATATACATCAACATAATGGAGAGTCTTAAATAATTAATTCGGGATTGACTCATCATCAACTAAAATAACTCAGTCAAATTGCAAATTGATTGTGAGTCACTCAGAATAAAATCTTCAAATGTCTTGTTATATATAGTTATTAATAATTAATTGCAATATACAAATCATGAGCATGCATATTGTCAGAATTTCATTGTCCATTCTAAGGGCTGATCCAAAGATCAATGCAGAGGCTCTTAATTGGTAATTGGATTTTCAACGTTTGTTGGATTGGATTAAATTAACTTGGAAACCAAATGATTGATTTTGGGCCCATGTAATAGCCTTCTATTTGAAAATTTTGAACTCCCGATATATTTATTCTTTTTTTTTTTTTTTTTTTGCTAAATGATTAAAATTTTATAAAAAAAGGAACAACATACAAGGGAACCCCAAAGAAAGATAAAGCATAAGCATCCAAGGCATTCCAAGGATGCAAATACTATACATCATACAAATCCAGATGCCTGAAACATGACATATTTATTCTTTATCCCCATTGGAAAATATATTTTTAGTAACTAGAAAAGGGTATGGCTAATTGGATGTAAGCGCTTACCCTAATTTTGGCACTACCTTTAGGCCCCCATTCCTCCAAATTGCATGCCCCTTTAAAGAGGGACAAAAACTTCCTATTGTCTAGCTACCCCCCCCGTTATCTATCTGCATGTCCATCACTGGCATATTCGGATGCAGGACACTTAACTAAATCTTCATATTTATCACACTGAAACAAAACGAGCTTTACTGATGATCATAACACCACACACACGTAGCACTCAAGAGTCCATAATACTAACTTGATGGAGAATATATATATATATAGGCGAGTGATCCATAATTCTTTTGTTAGAAATAAATTGAGTAGGCGACTTGAGCGACAACTCCTATCGATCTCTTACTTCAGCAGTAAATTAATTATAACTATGTAAAATGAACTATTAAAGCTCTTCTGTTTTTTTTTACTTCACTGGGCAACTAATATATATATATATATATATATATATATATATATATGAAGAAAAACGAAATTAAATTATCGCAGCTATTCGGTTTCAATAAAGTTGTGTGAAGTTAATTGTTAGTCATCCCCTAATTATCTCCCTTAATTTGTGGTAAGCTGGCTTGAGTTGCGTACATTTGTGAATAAAAAGGAATATGGCCTTTCGTATGAGATGATGATATTATGGTACCTAAAATATTGCAAAGCTTCTTTCCGGTTATAACCTACCAATTCGACTAACAAAAATGTGTAGCTATAGGTACAAGTAACGTGGATGGCACTGAAGGCAACAAAAATGTGTAGCTACGAACATGCGACGTGGATGGCACTGAAGGGCGAAGGCAACTTATGCTGCAGTTGGTGGAGAAAAACTTTTAGTAATATCAAAATTAATTTCAGACCTTCCCCAGATAATAATGCAATCTTAAAAATTAAATAGGATCTCCATCTTAATACGCAGTAGCTTATTTGATGTTGGCCACACCTTATCCGCTCTTTGTTTCATTGTTATAAAATCATGAGGAATAATATAATATGCTTTATCTAAAAAATTAAAAAGTTGGTAAACAATAAAATATATATGTGAGTGTTCAGCTGAAGAATTAGTCAGCATGCATCAACTATATATATGTATATACGAAATTGATATTTTTACATAATTTTTTAATATTTTTATTATAAAATTATTATTATAAATTTATAATAACAGTTTTGACAAGCGTTATAACAATAATTTATATATAAAAATATCAAAAAATTATATAAAAATATCACTTTCATCTAAAAAAACTGATATATATATATATTGACCTATATTTGGTGGATCATTGATCCTTTGTCTTCGGTGTTACAGTACCAAATATGAAAATGAAGAATGTGTGGAAGCCATAAGCATCACACACGCCACTTATTTCAATTGTGGATTGTTGTTAGCCCCTTAGTGGGTTGACATTAACTTGACATGCGGGCTGGTCAAACAGCATGTCAAGAATGAACCTTGACACTAAGTTAATGTGGGCAAGGTTACTTGACACTCGGAAGATTATTAAGTCGTTTGGCTAAACCAGTATACCCGGGGGTAGACGTTATGATTGTTCAAGCAGTACTGACGTTCGTTGGTGACAGATTGAAAATTTTCATAAGTGTTACTATAGGGGAGGGGTAGTGCGTGAAGGTCATCCAGACCATGGGCAGGCTGTCATGGTCTATGCGTGGGCAATGTTGGGGCATTGTTGGGCTCCCCTAACAATAATGCTAGGATGCGGTTTGGTTGTTTGGATTAGATCAAAGACCCGGTCTTGGATTGGGCAAGAACAATGCTGCATGGGCTATGTTCATGGGCAGCACCTTGGGCAAGTGCTGGGCTAAGTTGGATTCACGTGTGGACTGGATAGTTAAAGCATCTAGATGCATGTTGGGCAAGTTTGTGGGCTAAGACCAAAGAATGTGGGCTGACTTCGTGGGGCTAGTTAGTGGGTTGGCTGATTGGACCAAGATCCATGCTGATGAGCAGTTATGGACGGTTTTGGGCAGTTGCTGACTCAGACAAACCACTAACACACAATTGAGCGTTTTGGGCTACAGATGTTGATCATGTGGCAAGCACTCTGCAAGCAAATGGCTTAGTGGGCAGTTGTTGAGCAGTTGCAGAGCAGTTGCTGGTGAGGTGTTGCAAGACTATTGGCTAATGAATCCTAGCAGTTGGGGATGTCAACTGCTGACCCAAAAACATGTAATTATATATGTGTATATGCTGGGCTTGTATAGACACTGAACAAGTGCGTGAATACAAGCCTTAGCATTGTGTAATCCTTATATTGAGTGCAATAAAAAGGTTGGGATGTTGTCCTGTAAACTATTGGCTGTGTGTGTGTATTACCTTGTTAAACAGTGTGTTTGCATACAATTGTGTGTGTGTGAACGATTGCTGACTGGTTTAGGAGGAATCGGTGCATCACAGGCAGAACGATTGACGATAAATTGGTGTTAATTTGTAGACCCTGTGACAATTGTTATCAGAGCTGCGTTAAAAGATGACGTCACATGCAAATCGAATCAATGATTTGGCAGAAAGGTTGCAGGCGCTGGAGAATCTGGTTGGTATGCGACTGGTTGGTGAAGAAGGTACGTTAATGGACCAAGTCAGAGTATCAACTGCTCTCTTGGACAACCTTCGTGTGGAGGTTGCAGATCATGTGAATGAGTTCAACAAGCGGTTGGATGACAACGCAATGGATCTGTTGGCTACCACCAATCGGACCCTCGAGATCTCGGAGCGTAATGAACGCATAGCAGAGGACATAGCGTTGGTTAAACGTGTTGTTGCTGCTGAGGCAACCAGTGCGGGAGATGGACCCTTGAAGGTAAAAGTTCCTTAACCTAAAGCATTTGGGGGTTGCAGGAATTGGAGAATTTCCTATGGGATATGGAGCAATATTTCAAGGCTGCTCACATTCCGGACAGGGAGAAGGTCACAATCACGAGTATGTATTTGATGGAGGATGCAAAACTTTGGTGGCGGACTCGAACGGAAGACGATGTGAGTGCTGGAAGGGATAAGATCCAAACGTGGGAAGTTTTGAAAAAGGAACTGAAGGATCAGTTTCTGCCTCTAAACACTTCGTGGCTGGCAAGGGATAATCTAAAGCGGTTGAAACAGACTGGCTCTGTTCGGGAGTATGTAAAGGAGTTCAGTTCGTTGATGTTGGACATCAAGAATATGTCCGAGGAGGACAAACTGTTCAATTTTCTGTCGGGTATGCAACAATGGGCGCAGACCGAATTGCGTAGGCAGGGTGTTAAAGACTTGTCTACTGCAATTGCGGCGGTTGACGGTCTTGTAGACTACAAGTATTCTAGTCCTGGTGGTACTACTGATGGAAAGAAGAAGCAGACGGGCAGGAAAGATAAGGGGTTCCTCAAAGATGGCAAAAAGGACAAGAAATCGAAGAAGGGTGGAGACTACCAGTCTAAACCCAAAGGAGATGGACAGTCCCGAGAGAAAAGCAAGGGTTGCTTCTTGTGCGGTGGTCCACATTTGATAAGGGAATGCCCGAAACGAGAGAAAGTGAATGCGCTAGTTGCAAACGAGAATGATGGAGAAGGAATGTCGGATAACCCGAGGATGAACCCTCTGCAACTACTAGGGGCTTTGTAGACCCAAAAAGCAAAGGTCCCTACTCCACGTGGGTTGATGTATCTGTCAGTGGTCGTCAATGGACGGAAGGTTCTGGCGATGGTTGATACCGGGGCTACTAACAACTTTGTTGCAGAACGGGAATTGGATCATCTAAAGTTGAACTTGCAGCAAAATGCTAGCAAGATAAAGGCTGTGAATTCCGAAGCCCAGTCAATCCGGGGCACGACAGTGGCGGATTTGAAGGTTGGACTATGGGAAGGGAAATGCAGTTTGATGGCTGTTCTATTGGATGACTTTCATCTCATCCTTGGAATAGAGTTTCTGACGACGGCAAAGGCCATGGTGATGCCTCACCTTGGGGGTGTGTTGATCACTGATGATGGAATGTCGGGTTTTGTGAATGTTATATACCCAAATATGGAGAAAAGGGAAGGCAAAAAGAAAGATGGGTTGCTATCTGCGGTACAATTGGTGTCTGGACTCAAACGGGGTGAGGAAACCTACTTGTGTGCCTTGATAGAGATCAAGCCGGGCAAAGTTGAAGAGGTACCAGATTCAGTTGGGGAATTGCTGGAAGAATTCAGAGATGTGATGCCTCTAGAATTATCGAAGACCCTTCCTCCAAGACGTGTTGTGGATCATAAGATTGAATTGGAGCCAGGTGCCAGGCCCCCTGCTCAAGCTCCTTATCGGATGTCGCCATCGGAGTTAGTGGAACTGAGAAAACAGTTGACTGATTTGTTAGAATCAGGGTTTCTGCGACCTTCGAAAGCTCCCTATGGTGCATCGGTCCTATTTCAGAAGAAACAGGATGGCTCGATGCGAATGTGCGTGGACTATAGAGCACTAAATAAGGTTACTGTGAAGAACTAATATCCCATTCCTAATGTTGCTGACTTGTTCGATCGACTTTCGCGAGCCAAATACTTTACGAAGTTTGACTTAAGGGCGGGATATTGGCAAGTAAGGATTGCTGCTGGTGATGAGGCAAAAACTGCATGTGTGACAAGGTATGGTTCTTATGAATTCCTTGTAATGTCGTTTGGCTTGACCAATGCCCCTGCTACATTCTGCAATCTTATGAGTGATGTCTTTTATGAATATTTGGATAGATTTGTGGTTGTTTATCTAGATGATATTGTGGTATATAGTGAAACCCTGGGTGGTCATCTGGATCATCTTAGGTTGGTATTCCAAAAGTTGAAGGAATACCAGTTATTTGTTAAAAAGGAGAAATGTGAGTTTTGTAGGGCTGAAGTAATGTTCCTTGGGTACTGGATTAGCCAAGGACAGGTACGGATGGATGAGAGAAAGGTTCAGGCCATTGTTGAATGGTCTGCCCCAACAAAAGTTGCAGAATTAAGGTCATTTTTGGGACTGGCCAATTATTATCGAAAGTTCATTAAGGGATACTCGAAGAAGGTATATGCTTTAACTGATCTATTGAAGAAAGACAGAAAGTGGGAATGGTCATCGGAATGCCAGGAAGCTTTTGATGAGCTGAAAGAAGTTGTGTCGTCCGAACCAGTGCTGAGACTCCCCAACTTTGACTGTCCTTTCGAAGTCCACACTGATGCATCAGATCGGGCTATTGGAGGGGTGCTTGTACAGAATGGTCACCATGTTGCTTTTGAGTGCCGGAAACTGAAAGATGCGGAACAGAGGTATAGTACTCACGAAAAGGAGATGACTGTTGTCGTTCATTGCCTAGAGACATGGAAGCATTACTTGTTGGGTACGAAATTTGTGGTGGTGACTAACAATGTTGCCAACATATACTTCAAGACTCAAAAGAAGCTAACTCCAAAGCAGGCTCGTTGGCAGGAGTTTTTGGCAGAGTTTGATTTCGTGTGGGTGCACAAACCGGGAAGGCATAATTCAGTGGCTGATGCATTGAGTAGGAAAGTGGTTCAGGAATTTGTGTCTGCTCTCACTGTGGTTGAGACAGAATTCCTGGACAAGATCAGAGAACAGTCTCAAAGTGATACAGTTTACCAGAGACTTCGTTCGCAAGTAAAGGAAGGCTTGGTTCGAAGATACTGGATTGACGCTGAGTTGCTCTATGCAAAAGGAAGTAGGTTCTTACGGAGGGGGATTGAGGAGGCAGATCATGCAAGAAACGCACGACACCAAATGGGCTGGTCACCCGGGCATTGAGAGAATGTTAGCGTTGCTGTCTCGGTCATACTACTGGCCTAAAATGGAGAATGACGTTGAAGCGTATGTAAAGTCTTGTCTAGTGTGTCAAGTAGACAAGTTGGAGAGAAAAAGTGAAGCAGGCTTGTTGCAGCCTCTTCCAATTTCGGACAGGCCTTGGCAGTCGGTGTCGATGGATTTTATTTCAGGGTTGCCGAAGGTTAAAGGGATGAGGTCAATTTTTGTGGTAGTTGATCGGTTTTCCAACTATGCGGTGTTCATCCCTGCACCACATGCTTGCACTGCAGATGTTGCTGCAGGTCTATTTTTCAGACATGTTGTGAAATATTTTGAATTACGGGAGGATATTATTAGTGATAGAGACAGTCACTTCACGGGCAGATTTTGGACAGTGTTGTTTGGGCTGATTGGGTCTGAATTGAATTTCAGCACAGCAAATCATCCGCAAACAGACGGCCAGACTAAAAGAATGAATCAGTTGCTCGAGGAGTACTTGAGGCACTATGTGACTGCGAGTCAGAAAAACTAGCTGGAATTGTTGAAACCAGCTCAGTTCTGTTATAACTTGCATCGGTCGTCGGCAACCGGAATGAGTCCCTTCGAGTTGGGAATGAGTTTTCAACCCCGGACTCCAAATGATGTTGCAGTGCAGCGTACTAGTGGAAATTGTCCTGCTGCTTATCGGTTTGCAAGAGCGAGAACAGAGTTGCTTGAGGAAGCACGTGATAGCTTAAGCAAGGCAATGAGAATGATGAAAAAGTATGTTGATGCACATAGGAGGCCGCTTTAATTCAAAGTGGGAGAGATGGGTGCTATTAAAATTGACACCACAAATATGGAAAAAGATCAGTAGTAAGTCAGTGCATAGGGGGTTGGTCCCGAAGTATGACGGTCCCTTCGAGGTTTTGAAGAAGGTGGGAGCTGTGGCTTACCGACTGAAACTTCCAGACAGATTGAAAGTACATCCGACATTTCACGTGAGTTATTTGAAGCCATTCCAGCAGGAGTTACTTGATGCTGGGCGGAAACGAGTCAAGAGGGCACCGCCAGTGATCAGAAAGCAGTTTGATAAAGACGTTGAGAAGATTTTGTCTCACAGGACCGAGACGTTGAAAAATTATTATATATTTTGGGATACCTGTTACGTGATATTCTACATTAATTATATATTATTATTTTAATATTTAAAATAAAATAATTTATTTTAAATATTAAAATAATAATACATAAATAATATAAAAAATTATATAATAAGTATTTCAAAATTACAGAATAATTACTCTTATTCTTTTTTAATCTTTCTGCGCAATACAAGATAGACCAATAAAGGATTACTTCGCTTTGAATGTCACATAAAATATATATAACAGATATAGTAAAGAGTAGCCCAAGTTAAAGGACTCAAGGGTCAAGGGAAGGATTGTTTAATAACTGATTGACTTTGTCTTCAACATCATGGTTTGCCATTTTGAACTTTTCTTATTCCCAATTTATTATTTTCATATATTGCTGTCACAATTGTTCAATCGTCAATAGTCCTAGTTTTTATTGTAAGACTCGCATGCATTGAATAGGACCAAAATTCCAAAAGTCAACAGTTTAAGGTTCTATTTGATAATTATTGAAAATTAAATATTTGACTTCTCAATCACGAGTGGATGATCGAACTTAAAACTTTTAAACGCTTGAAATCATTTAAGTACTAAATTAAAATAAATTTTGCCATCTTAATATATGGAGTTAATTAAAACTAGCTACGAGTAGGATTTAACAAACAAACATATGAAATCATGTATATCTTCCTACTATTAAATAGAAACAAAATATTTGTTTCTATGAATTTCATAATAATTCTACGTTAATTTTGTATAATTACATGTTTTATTTTATTTTATTTCATAAATCCTAAAAAATATCAAGAAAAATATATTCAGTTAGTCAAAAAAATCCAAACTCTACTCTATTTAAAAATAAAATTAATTACAAAATTTTAACATATAACTAAAAGATATCATCAAAAAAATATCCATTTTCAATCGGTATCAAAGTCAGAATTTTTATCTAAAGGAGCTAAAATATTGTGAGGCTATGACGAATTTGGCTGAGAGCCAAAAAATTTAGATAATTATCCGCGTTTCAGCCAATTGCATATGTACATCATATATTTAGTTATAATATTATTAATATAACAAATAATATCATTATATATATATATATATATATATATATATATATATATAGACACACACACACATTATTAATCTTTAATATGCTTTTCTAATCACAAATATATTAATAAATATTTAATTCTTTAATTATTTTTAAAATAATGTAAATTAAAAGACTAAAAATTATATGAGATTAAGAAAGTTATAAAAAAAAAAAATTGACCATATATATTAAAAAGTTTATAAAATTTCAATAGAATTAATTTATTTGTTACACTTAATTTTTTAAAATTATTATAAAATAATTATTTTTAGTGAGGTCAATTAATCCCACAATCCCAACATGACTTCTTTTTCGTTCATGTTTCCAACATCCGCACCTTATTTATTATTTATTTTATGTACCATATTTTTTTTTTACCCGCATGGAACTGACATACATACACATAGATGTGGCAAATGGGTTGGGCCGAGCCAAAACGGTCCAATTTTTTGCGAGCTGGGAAAATGAAGCCCATGGCTCGTCCAAGCCGGCCCGCTGGCCATTTTAGTATTTTATAAAAAAATTTTATTAATAATATATTTACAACTATAACATAAAATTTGAAATAAATACTAATTCTAATTATTTACAATTATTACACATAATTTTTACATAATCATTTAATATTATTAGTAAATAAAATAAAACAATCAATAATTTTATAGATATATTGTGGTAATATATATTAAAATACAAATAATCTTGTGATTAATTAATTGATAAAAGTATATAATATCAATATTAAAGATAAGAGAGTAAAAAAAAAACTAAATGTAATATATATATATTATATTCATAATATTTTTTTTGTATTATTATTCAAGATCACATGTTATAATTTATTCTTATATTTTTCATAATTCTCTACTTGATTTATTTTTTTAAGTTAACATTTTTTTTTGTTAATAATATAAAACAATAATAAAAATATACATATAGTCGCGTGTTGAGCCAAAAAGGTCTAACTTTCAACGGGCTACATTTTGATAGTCCAAAATTCATTTTTTGGCTAACGAGCGGGCCCACGGGTCAATTTTGCCAAGTTTATGTGCACAATTTTTGTGCAAACACCATATTTTCTTTTGCAAATAATAATGAACAAGTATAAATACATAATATCTTAATTATTAAAATGTGGGGTATAAAATTAAAATTTGTATTATATTTCATTTTTTAATAGTTAAAATAAATATAATATTTAATTTTATATATAAATATTGGGTACGTAGACTTGTCTAATAATTGCCCCTTCCTTGAAATAATTATTTAGTCCTTTATTTATTGTGGCATGCTAGGAATAATCACAAACTTGTGTGAAGGAAGGAGCAGTTTGAAAGTATGAATACACTAAGGATAAGTGTATCTATACAACTTTAAATATAATTTAAAATATTATATTTTGATTTTAATTATTAAAAAATAAAATTTAATATAAAAATTTGTATTAAATTTTATTTTTAAATAATTAAAATGTATATAATATTTGAAATACTACTATAATGTGCGTAAAATTATCTATAAAATAAACCTTTCAGGTCAGAGTTCAATTTGTGGTATGGGTCCCGCTGGTGGGGTTGGACCTTCCACAGCTGAAGGTAGAGGTGCACATAAAATCGAAAAACCAACCGGACCGAACCAAACCGTTACTATTTCAAACCGAAAAACATAAAATCGAAAAAATCGAACACTATAAAACTGAAAAATCGAAACTAGTTCGGCCGGTTTGGTTTGACTTCTCAAAAAATCGAAACTAGTTCGGCCGGTTTGGTTTGACTTCTCAAAAAATCGAAACCAACCGAACCGACCGAATAATTTAAAATTATAATATAATTTATATACTTTAATTTTCTAATAAATATTTATTTTATTTAATTATATATTTATTATATGTCTTTATTCAGTTTATTCAGTTCAGCCGGTTTGGCTTCTATCAAGGGCATGCTAAGGTTGTAAAAGTAGAATTTTCTTTTGTTGAGAAAGTCCCCCTCCTTGCTGGTAAAATTTAGCTTATATTATTTGTTTAGGTTGTTGACACTGTGGAAGAAACAGTAAACTATATATTGAGGAAGGAGTACTTCTTGTAAAGTCATGCCGAACCTGATTTATTCCCAGTGCTTCATATCATTTAGTACCTGGGTAATACAACTGATAAAATTTGAGATTTCCTACATAAAGTAATTCAAAGTGACATTTTTGTTTTTCGGATTTAGAGAAATTCTATCCTAATTAATAGTTATTGAGTTAGTGATTTATTAATTATTATGAAAAATTGGTAATATAATGAATATCAAATTATCAATTACGGAACCGAATAATCGAATAAACCGACCGATTTAACCGAAACCGAATAAACTGATAACCGATTACGATATAAAAATTTAGGCGATTTTGATTTTTAATTTTTTATGATCGACTTAAATGATTTGATTATTTTTTTTCTCAAAAAATTGATCAAACTGACTGTGTGCACCCCTAGCTGAAGGAGCAATCGACTTGCAAAGGCACGGTTATGTTACATGCCGCTCACACAATGGCACGTCCCGGGCTCAATTCTCTATTATCTTCCTTAGAGATGCTCTATCTTACTCTGTTTTCAATTATTCATTATTTATTACAATTCCAAAAAAGTCAATATCAATACTTAATTTAATAAAAACACTGGAGTCAAATGAGTCAGATAAATAAACAATTGGACTTATTGTAGTAGTAGTCACTGCTCACTCCTAACTGATATATAATTTATATTTGGAGCATAAGCCATTTGTTTATATTTTTGTTTAATCAACTCAATTAAATGTCATGTTGAATTCACAACCATATATGAATTATAAAAACGTGTAATCATCTTGTTCTACACATCACAACTATATAGTGATCTTAGTAATTGTAAATCATTTATCAACAATTGGTTAGAAATGAAAACAATAATTATTAAATTGCATAAGTTACATGATTCTTTAAGACGAGTCAAGTAAGAAAGGAAAGCAAGGAGTTAACGAATAAGGGTTTAATTTAGTAATATGATATAGTAGTAAAATTATGTTGTTTAATTTAAATTATATTATGATATTTTATTTTATTATTAATAAAAAGAGAACTGTGTTTGTAGGATTTTTGTTTTGTTAATATGACTTTTTTTTTTTAAAGATAGAGCTACTACAAACACTTTATCTAGAGGCTGTAAAAATTCTACTCCATTTTAATAATTACTTTTAGAGTTACCTCGATGAAATACTTTCAATTGTTATTAAGATTGTTAATTATTAACGTTCGAATTTATCTACATATTTAATTATTGTCTTGAACATAAATTTGTACCAAAAAAATCATCGAAAGTACTTGTTGACTTGAGTTGTCGAGGAATTAAAATATCTCCAATGTGAGAGTAAGAACAAACTCAAGGTAAGTTAATAATGGATGTAGAAGGTATTTAGTAAGTTAGAATGTGTTATATGTATCTCTATTGTTCACCTGTATTTATAGTTTAGTTGCATCTGCTCCACATGATTACAATTCTTAGTTGAAATTGTATATAAAGAAAGACTTATTGGGAAAGATAAATACAATATAAGAGTTGATATTGAATATGATAATTGCAAGGTGCCTTGGCTAGTAAGGCACTATAGGCTTAGGAGTATATCGTGGGCATTTATAATATAATGGGCTGACTAAAATAGAGCCAAATTTGGGCAACCATTATCATTAATAAATATGTAGCCAAACATTACCCTCCACTTCATTTCATTCTAGTAGAATAAAATAAAAAAAAAGGGCTTCGAGGAGTCCGAAGGGCTTCTAAGACCAAAAGCAGAGCCCAATTTAAAGGGGAATTTAACATATAATTAAATGGATCACTTTTAATTAGATGCGATGCACGTTCTCTTTAAAGGAGCCATCCATTTTGGTGTGGGCTAATAGGTGTTCACTGAGCCCATTAAGGGCCATTGCGAAGTGAATTTAATATACCGAGTTTAATGTTAAGTCATGACCAATAAGTTTTACTTAAAAAGAAAGGCCCTATAAATGCATGACTTGTGCACGTGCGAATACCAAAGGGTTGTAACAGCTTAGTAGGAGGGTCCCAAGGCCACGTTCTATTGTATCTCGAGGTTCTTACTTTATTACTCCTTCAAACATTAAATCATGATCAATGGGCTATCAATTCCAAGTATATATAATAGAGAAATGAAAATTGTTTCACCTTTTGGCAATCTAAAGACCAGAGTGCTTAGAAGATAGAAAATCAAGCCCTAATTCCTGCAGATTGAGCTCAGAGGTCTAATAGTTATCCCTTTTCAACCCACCTTTATTAAGACTTTGTTCGTTTCTTCAATTTCTTTTTCCATTATCTGTAATGGTTGGTTCATCTAGTAATATAGGTCTGTCATCATTCTTCCATGTTGAGGATGGAGTTACTGTGGCAGTAAGAGGGATTCTAGAAGGGCAAACCTATAAACTTCATATTGTTGAGCGCATTAGGTTTCTTGCGATGTAAAAACATACAATAAGACTAATAACGCTAGGGACATTAGTGACGACCCCAAATCCGGGTTACTTTAACCTCGGATCCGGTTCAACACGAGTACTATCTTTTCCTTATTGTTCATGAATTACAACAATATTATAATTGCTAAATAATCATTTATTTACAATTTTACGACTTCTCTTTCTATTCCAGAATCGCAATCTTTATACATTCCTAGTATGTCTCAATATCATACATGATACGACATTCTATTACAATCAAATTGAGTATTTAACACTCATATAATATACCAACTAAGTATTACACTACACAATCATTTACCTGTCCAATTCGGACTGATATCTACAATAGACATTTATATCTTTAGTGAAAGTATAATGCTTTCCTGTTCCTTGATCTTTATCGAGAACTTCAACTAACTTGCACTATCTGAAAAATATTGGTTTAGGCAAGAGTGAGCACGACGGCTCAGCAAGTTTAACAGTTACACATAACACATTACATGCTTCACATATACTCTGCAATTTATACTTACATCATGCTTTTCATGCATTTCAGTTTATGTCATACTGCTCATGCATCACATATAACATCTTGCAATTCATGCTTCATATTTATACATAATCTACATGTAATCATACCTCATGCATATCACAATTATCATCAATATCTTTCTATTAACAATTTAATATCACATCATAGCATGTTAAAGCACATAGGAGCAAGTTCTGGAAAACTTGCCTGGTCGCTTCTACTGTGACGCCCCGGGGAAAATCAACTTTGACCAACCGTGACTCCCGCTCGTCAACGAATAATCACCACAACATTAAATGAAAACATGTTGTTGAAAAACTCAGTAAATTTAAATTTTTATAACATTTACTTAACCTTGTCTCAGAATCGCAATCTTTACATAAATACTACAACTCAGATCATTTATATTTGATGACCTAGTGTATTACAACCATTGTGAGCAAATAAAAGCTCGCAACCTAATCAATAAGTCGACATGACTATTTACTAACTGCTTTTAATTACACGAGTTTACAAAATATTAACACTCGTCTTGATTTACAACCGCCTTTCACTATTATTACAGGGCTTATACGACGTTATCTTAAAGCAGTTCTAAAAACAACGTCTTAAATAAAATAAACCATAAACCTCAAACATCTTCTCTGCGATTACCGGGATCATCAATTCCTCGCTCCTCGCTAAAAATGTTTATTATAGCAAGAATGAGCACGACGGCTCAGCAAGTCTAACAGCTAACACATAACACGTAGGTTACATTTAATTTATGCTTTATGCTTTATGCTTGGCATTTACATAGGCATCATGCTTATCATGCTTTACATTTATACAATTTACACATGCTTACCATGCATGTCAATATTTCCAGGTTATATAACTCATATAACACATTCAATTCATAGCATTAATCATATACCAGCTATTAACAACATATGACTGTACACAGGCACATTTAAAATCAGTTAGCACATAAAATGAGTGCACACTTAATAGTTTATGCATATAGCAAACAGGTTCGCAAGTATAGCACATAGTACTGAAAAACTTGCCTGATAGTCGCATTGACTTACGCTACCAGTCTGAAATTCGCGTTCCATCACTAACGCTCAACGAATTGAATTACTGTCTTCGAAAGACCTAATTTGCTTATCTGGCAATTAGTAAAGTACATAGGAACTCAGCTGCCATTCTCAAAAGAATTTACTCTACAACACAGAATTCCCTATTTATTAACTCGTAAATTTATAAGACAATATTATCATCCTTGGATAATATTTTAATTACCGATCAGTATTATTATACACTAATAATACATCACTAAATTAGCAACGCTTCTCCCGTACTGAACAATACCTTAATTGGTTACTAATATTATTAAGCCCTTAATAATATTCACCCAATTATCCATATTATTAATCCATTAATAATATTTATCCACTTACCATTAATTATAATTCATTTAATGATAATTTATAATATTGGTAATAACTAAACACTCCAACAATTACCCGTCAATTGTTTACACTTTATTCCCTTTAATTCCTTCACATTATTTATTTAGTACCATTTAAATAAATAATTAATTCACTTAACTTTACTTGTTTATTTATCTTCACATAAACAATTATTTCATTAATTACTCCACATTATTTATTTAATATCATTTAAATAAATAATTAATTCAATTAACTTTACTTGTTTATTTATCTTCACATAAACAATTATTTCCTTAATTCCTTCACATTATTTATTTAATATCATTTAAATAAATAATTAAATTAACATTACTTGTTATTTATTATTACATAACAATTATCTCATTAATCTTAATTCACTTTAATTATTATTTAATTTAAATAATAATTAATTAATTCTCCTTAATTCATTTAATGATTATTGAATATCAATTACATAATCATTTCTTAATTAATTAACCTCATTTATCATTTAATATTAATTAAATAATAAATAATTATTTTATTCACTTCATCTCTCTTTAATTATTATTTAATATCCTTTAAATAATAATTAAATAATTAATCATCCTTATTTATTAAATAATAAATAATTACCTTATTATCTTTATCTTCCTTTAATTATTATTTAATATCCCTTAAATAATAATTAAATAATTAATCATCCTTATTTATTCAATAATAAATAATTACCTTATTTAACTTTATCTTCCTTTAATTATTATTTAATATCCCTTAAATAATAATTAAATAATTAATCATCCTTATTTATTCAATAATAAATAATTACCTTATTTAACTTTATCTTCCTTTAATTATTATTTAATACCCCTTAAATAATAATTAAATAATTAATCATCCTTATTTATTCAATAATAAATAATTACCTTATTTAACTTTATCTTCCTTTAATTATTATTTAATATCCCTTAAATAATAATTAAATAATTAATCATCCTTATTTATTCAATAATAAGTAATTACCAAATCAATTTCATCTTTCTTTAATTACTATTTATTATCCTTTAAATAATAATTAATTAACTAATTATCCTTATTTATTATTTAATATAATTAAATAATAAATAATTATTTTTTTTAACTTCATAACATCCTTTATTTATTATTTAACAATAAATAATTAAATAATTAGTTATCATATTTATTTGCTCTACATATTATTTAATATCAATTAAATAATAATTAATCATAAAAATGGCTTTTATTTACTTTATTTATTATTTATCATATAAATAATAAATAATTAATAAACTTGGGTCCCAAATTAATTATATTAACTTTTAAACATTTTGACCAATTTTGACTCAAACTGTTCCGAACCGACCCGTTAAAAAATGACCCGACCCGACCCGGATTAAAATTTTATTTTTCTGTGAAAAGGGACTAGGGCCCCGGCCCTCCTTTTACAAAGGAAACAAGGGCCCCGGCCCTCCTCTTGCAGAATCTGCAAAATTGCCATTTTCTGATTTTTCAACTTTTGCTCCTTTGATTAAAACTTGAATAAAATGAAATCTACAAATCCAAATGACCTCAAATTGGTATCGATGGATTCGTATCTTCCTAAACTACAATATTCCATCATTGGATCAAATTTTTGGAAAAGTTTTGGTTATGAAATATAGCCACAAAGTGGACCGTTTGCACATTGAGTTCTTAAAATGGCATTCTTTGGTCTAAAAATCATATCTTGACCATAACAACTCACACGAACATTTTACCAACTAGGTATTGTTCTTAACTTATATATTTACCATAACCAAGAATAAAATCTCATACCTAACTTTTAGGTTTCAAGATATGAAGCTCCGAATCATCCGTTCGCTTAGGGTTCCGTCGGTAAAAATCGTTTTCAAGCTTTTTGCTAAACTTTTCATAATAGATACCCATAAATACACATGTTAAATCCATTGAACCCTAGATTTACTAATCTAGCATGGATATAAACATTTATAGCTTTGAAAATGGTTTTCCACCATGGAAATTACCAAAAATACAAATGAAAGCACAAACTAGGGTTTGTATGAACTTTTTATACCTCTTGGGCTTGTGTGCTAATTTTCCCTTCCTTTCCAAGAATGAGATGAAGCTTGAAGACCACCAAGACCCTCCTAGTTTCCGTGCACTCCTCCTCCAAGTCTCACTTGGTGATTTATTTTTATAGAAGCTCAAGAACACCAAGTGTTCTTTCATTTTCTCTCTAACCTCCTCTCTCTTTTTGCTCCATAGTTTTCTCTCTAGATTTGGAAGAACTCAAGATGAACAAATGAAATGAGAGAGAGAGAATGAGAGTGTATTAGATTTACTAGTGAAATTGTATACTTACACTTTGTGTAAGTATACAACTATACTTCAATCAATAGGCCTACTAGCTAGTCCTTCTCTTCCTTGCTTTTCCCCAAACATTGAGCTCCTAAATGAGCAACACAAATCAGCCTTTTAAGGGCCCTAAAACTGACGGAAATGATGCTCCTAATAGCTCCAAATTTTGGTTATTTTTCCTTTTCTTTTATTGCCCACTTGTGCTAGTAAATTATATATATACATATATAATATATAATCATCCACACACATACATTTGGGCTAAAGCTTGAGTCATAATTAATTACCTTTCTTGGGCCTCTCCAACATGTGATTAGGGCCTCAATTAAATAAATGTTTGGGCCATGCCTTAATTAATCCAATGGGCTAGGCATTTTAATCAATTGTGCTACCAATAAATTTATTTAGTTAACACACTTGGGCTATCCTTTGGGCCACTAGTTAAAACCATTTGGGCTCAAATAAATAAGTCATTGGACCTCCTATATGGCTTGCCATATTAACCATATTGTGCCAATTAAATTATCTACTAACCAATTTACAAGTCCATTAACAATTAAATTAAATTGGGCTTGTTTAATAAATTAATTTGACAAATTCAAATTATTAATTTACTAGTGGAATTATATAATATTAATAATCCACTATTAACAACTTTCCAAATGGAAATAAATAACATTTTTAATGTTTAAGCACTCTCATAAATTAATAATCACATTAATTAATTTATTCCTCCAATTTAACTCGCTAGCTATTTAATCAAATAATCACATAGCTCAATAACCCTATCAAACTTTGATATTACACATCTTAGATTGGTCCATTAATTTACTAAGTCCATTAATTGAACCTTCCTTAAATTCCTTTAATTATCTCAACATATAATTAAATAACATCAAGCCATCATATAATGATTTAATTTAATCGCACAGAAATTTATAATTACTGTTTAATAAATTCATTTATTTATATTAAAATATTCTCTTTTAACCTTAATATTCGTATTAGGTTAAATGCTTAGTCTTTCCTACGCATTTATCTCTTCTTCAGATTAAATTTTTGACTAACTCAAAAGATGAGTTCATCCTCGGAATTACCACTACCACCACTTGGTTAAAGTTTGGTCCATTTCTAGACCCTTACAACATCTGCCTCTCCGAACAATCTCATCGATTTTCTTAACATGGGCATTGTTTTACAACACTGTCCTATCCCCTTCATGACAAGACTCTAATTTCTTTCCAGTGATCGTCTGTCACTTTACCAGGGTTAGTTTTATATCTAAACCTCAATTTTTCCGCTCGAATCCTCAAAAGCTTAAAATTTTCCCAAATCGACTATCCACTACTCCCTCATCCGAGAATTAGCGTAGCCTTAAATCACAATAATCACCTAAGACCATAAAATCAGTCTTATGAATTTCCGGGTCATTACATCTACCATTTACGCCTATTTGCGTCATTTGTTCAACCTACAATTTATATAACAAATTGACATAATCATTAGTTACCAGGACTTTTAATTAGTCTTAACTTAAGACCTTAACTTCAAATTATTAACTCTTTAGTTGTCCAATAAACGAACCCTTAAGTTCCGGACAAAAATCCTAGCCCAACAAACCTAGTTGGACATGTCGGTAAACTTAATCAACTTATTAATATTATTAATTATTTAATAATATTTTAATTCCTTATTAATATTATTAACCATTTAATAATATTTTAATCACTTATTAATATTATTAACTATTTAATAATATTTTACTTACTTATTAATATTATTAATCATTTAATAATATTTTAATCACTTATTAATATTATTAATCATTTAATAATATTTTAATCACTCATTAATATTATTAACCATTTAATAATATTTTAATCACATATTAATATTATTAACTATTTAATAATATTTTAATCACTCATTAATATTATTAACAATTTAATAATATTTTAATCATTCATTAATATTATTAATCATTTAATAATATTTTAATCACTCACTAATATTATTAACCATGTAATGATATTTTAATCATTTACAAATGTTATTCATCGTTCAATAACTTTTTAATCATATACTAATATTATTGATCATTTAATAATATTTTAATAATCTTCAAATAATACCAATAGTTAACTTTTTAATTGTGTTAACTTTAGTCTTTATTTTAAACATTTAGTTACCAATTAATGATTAATGGATTTCATATATATTGGTTTAATAACCAAAACATTCATTTTACACTTATTTTAACTTAAATTTTCATAAAAAACTCGACCCGGGCCGACCCGACTCGACCCGGACCGACTCGGAGCTGGAAAAATCTGCTTAGCAGATTGTTCTGACGCAGCTGCGTCAGTCCTGACGCGGCTGCGTCAACCATTTTGTCCGAAAGTCAACTATTTGACTGCTCGACCCTCCGACGCTCTGACAGCCATAACTTCTTCATTTTAAAACATTTTGGGGTGATTCTTGAGTCCATTCTCATCAGAATTTCCCCCTCTACAATTTCTATTTAGATCACAAATCCAAATTCCGAACGGAACTAGACTAAAAATGGCTCACAAGGACAAAGTGAAAACTAAAATCACAAATCCTTGATTTTAAAGGTTCAAACTCGAATAAAATAAACTCTATACATTCAAATGACACCAACTTAGTGTTGTTGTCTTCCTAACTTCTTCTTTTACAACATTTCATGGTTCAATCATATTTTTGAAAACGTTTGACACAAAATTTAAAGATCGAACCACCTAGGATTTTACCGGTAATCACAATATGGAATTTTCTTCCATTTATTTGCATACCACTCATACCAATGCATGATTTAAACCTATCAAACCATGAATCTACCTATATATCATAGATTTAGACTTCTAGAGCATCAAAATAACTTTTGATCGGTTAAAAATATATTTTCGACCGTTTAAAACTTATATAAATTATAAAAATGAACTAAGGAAGAGATAGAGCACTTTTGAACCTCTTGGACATGGATGCTCTTCTTCTTCTTGATATGATCTTGCTAAGGACTCCTCCTTGACTATTCTCTAGCACTTTTTCTTGGTGGATCTTCAATCTCACTAAGTTTACTTCATTTTCTCTCAAAGAACTCTCTATTTTCTCTCTAGCATTTCTAGACAAATGGCTAACCAACACAAACCATTGGTGCACCACTCTATATATAGCACTCCCTTAATCCTCATCAACATCCCCTAATCAACTAACATAGGTGAATTAAAGGGTTAATCCATGCTTACTATTTTAGTGAATGACTACTTGATGGACTTGGTGATTGACCAAGTGATTGACCACCATGAATGACAAGTTTGATTGACTAGGGTGGTTGGGTAGTTGGTGAACAATTCACCCAACACTTAACCCACATGTGGTTAACTCTCATAAGACCTATGGTTAAAGTACTACACTTAACCTTGGTCACTTAAAACTCAACCTTAGTTAGGGCTCATCTTATTTATATATCTCACAACAACTAACCACAATGTGGTTAATTCTCTACATTAAAATGACCTAGGTTGGTTCACTCACCCAACCATGGTCTAAACTCATCAATTAAACATACACACATCTTCCACCAAATAACCCAAGTAGGGTTAATTCTCTACAATCAATTATACATATATATTCAATATATTTATATAATTACTAACACTTAACTCTAGCATTGGTTAATGTTTTATTTTTATTACCACTTAGGGTTAACAAATAACCCAACAATGGTTAGTCCTCTACAACATAAATTCATAAGAATTGACCATCTTCATTGACTAGGGTTGGTGAACCACCACTTGGTTAATTCATTTAACCAACATTGGTTAACTCTCTACCAATTCATATACTTTCAACATATATATCTCTACATATTCACCAATAACCTTTTATTTAAATTACATCATAGCTTGAATTGACGAATTTAAATTGAATACAAGCAACATACATTTTTCCATCACTTAACCAACATATGGTTAAATCTTTACATTATACATATATAGTATATATGTATATACTTTGACTAATTAATTGCTTCTATGACATGAATTTTAGCTAGAGTGTGGTTATTACATTGAGTAACTTAGAAGCAACCACTTGGCAATATTCTCCCATCTTTTAACTCATGTATAGTTAACCTACTAACACAACATGTGACCTAGGGTTGACATTATAACCCACCTTGGTCAATTATCTACATTATGTATATATATTAATACATTTCCCAACATCTAACTCAAGTGGAGTTAACTCTCTACAATCATGTAACCCATGGTTACTAATTCTTATCTCGGTGAATTATATACATACATAATTGTATTTATAATATTCTTCCTACAACTAACCCATGCATAGTTAAATCTTTAATTTATTTACTACCTAGGGTTACTCAATTAACTCATCCATAGTTAATTCTCATTATCACATTCATTCACCTAGCAATTAACCAATGTTTGGCTAATACTCTCTCTTGTCTACCAACTAGGGTTATTCAATTAACCCTACATTAGTTAATTCTCTACACTTAACAATACTTGAATTTATTCTCCCAACATATTGACCAATATTTGACTTTTAAATTTGGACTCAATATTTGGGTTACTAGTTTATTTTGCATTGGGCTCCCTTATTTAATTATTTGGGCTACCCAACACAACTCACACATCTTTATAACTTGGGCTAGGTAATTAATTTAATTGGACTACCACCACATTATATACAATACTTGCCAATATTATTTAATTGGTCTTATATTAATTACCTCTTGGACTATTAATTAACATAACACTTGGACTTAATATTTAATTACCCACTTCATACCAATATTCTCATATTGGGCTAACATCTATAATCCTTTTGGGCTAGTCCACTAGTAGTAATTAAATTACTTGGACTCTATACAACAACTTAATAATTAAATTAATTACTTCTTAATATTGTCATTCTAGACAATATTCCACTTCTCTACTTGTTACTCATAACTTTAATTCATGACTTAAATAATTAACTCAATTAATTATATTACATGACTTTCATTTTTAATCCATACTTAAACTAATTAATCATATTAATTTTATTGAGTATTTAATTTACTTCACACATCATCTTGTTTGATTAACAAACTTAACTCTAGGTATATATATAAATATTAATATAAACACCTTCACTTCTCAATTGAATTTATTTCCTTAATAAATTCTCTACATGCATCATTACAATAGTTCCACATTTAATTTCTAACAAATAAATTATGTTAAAAAAAAAATATTCACCTATTTTCTATACATCTTACTTCTCAAATTCTAGGTTTTAAATATTAACCTTTAATTAAATCAATTAAGATCTTATATAAAATCTTGAAAATATCTGGGATATTACATTCACCCCTTCTTATAAGAATTTCGTCCCCGAAATTTCATCATACTCATTTCTAATAAATTTTCATCTCTGAATATATATCTTCACTCATCACATTCTATGACCACCATTTTCTAGGAAGTTCATACTTTTCACAATTCCAGAACAATGGAATATCTTGCAGAAGAATAAATTGAAAATCAATATCTTACAAAAGAATAAATTGAAAATCAAAATATTCATTAAAACTTTCATACTATTCTGAGGGGTCATAAAGACTGTGAACATACTGCGAGAATGTTTATCAATCACAAAGACTGAAAACATACCACAATGGTTTCGTACGCTAGGTGATCAGCCTATCGTACTCTAGCGCTGTGCACAACGACTTCTCTCGGGGTCGAACTCTTTGGATTTACCAACCCATATCAGCATGCCACCACTGTTGGGCGCCCCCTCGCGGGTTCTTTATTCATGGCTCTGACATATCCCCCATTATGGGGTTGTTCACCTCAGACTTACTACAAAATTCCGCTCCAGCATAAGTTGGATTGGAAAATTAAACTTGAGTCATTTCTGACCAAAAAGTGTCTAGTCAAAATAAATGACATAGACTCACATCATTGAACTGTTCGTATATTACGATTCAAAAATTATTTCAGATTAGTTAAAGTACTAAAATTCATTTATAGGACTTCATGATACCGCACCATTGCAACAGCGCGTTGAGGATTCCGTCTTTTTCATCTCCGCACCATGGCTTTAATGGCGTGTGATGATTTTATAAATACATTTTGATATTTTTAAATCAATTTGTCTAGCCGAAACAATTAGCATAGACTCTTTTTAAACGTTTCAAAATACTGAAAATTATTTTATGACTTTGTCATATTACATCATACCATAGTGGGCTTAAAAATACATCCAACACTAGGTTACTCTGCATTGATGACTCCGTCGTTTATCATATCATCACAAGTAACGATGGACTTCTCCACACCTCGTGTTACTGTGACTTAATAATAAAACAAGAAAATTCATTTGTCTTTTCAAAAGCACAACAGTGCGAATTTAGCACGATTTTAAGAATTTCAAAGTCTAGCATAGCTAGAAGATTTGGAATATCCTAAAACCTCAAAACACCTCAAATTTTTCCTCCACATTCTTTTCCAGCTTAATAACTATATATAGTATAGCTTTAATCTTGCTACTTAACTCTACCCATACTCACTGTTCATCAAACTTATCACGTATTTGGGCTCAGGAACTTACCACAATCATATAGTTTGAGGAGCTTGTCCTAGTCAGGCCAAAGTCGCTCATTCGCTGAGGGGTTCCACCGTACGATTATGAGTCACAAACTTACCATACGTGTCGGTTCTCAGAACACGAACTTATCTTAACATTCTCTACCTATCTGTTATATACATGAGAAAAGAATCACCTTCTCAACATACATATAACGAATAGCGCGTCATCAGATTTCAATCGATTATCACTATAGGAAGCTAAGTGGTTGTCAAACCAAACACAATCTCCTGCCCATACAAGAAATTGGTCAACTCGGCCACTAATCAATATAGAAAGTTAAGCGGTCGTTAAACCAAGAACAAATACATCAGTTTCCCAACTGTTCAACACTGTAAGGAAACACATGTCACCAGTGCATATATTTCTTCTTCGATACACACTGATCGTGCAAGTTTCGTAGCAGCATCTCCCAAATTGGTTCGCTGACATATCATAGCCCCCGCCCATACAAGGGTTCGTTCAACTCAACCACTATACTAATATAGGAAGCTAAGCGGTCCTAAAACCAAGCACAGATTCCCTGCCCATACAAAGAATCGTACAACTCAGCCACTAATATGAGTTCTCAATTAAAAACCCACAAACCTCTAATTTTTCTTATCTGAATACGAATTCTCTTCATTCATATTTTAGCATATCTGCCTCATTACGAGTTCATTTCTCTAGATCATTTCATGACCTTATTAGCATTTCTTTTATGCTTCTCAAAATCATATGATAAGATATCTTATATCATTTATTCAAATTAGGTACAACATGACCCTTTTTCATTTCTCTTATATCTTCTAAAATCCATAATTGAATAATCTTCTATATATGAATTTTCCAAATTCATCTTTTATTACTTAAACTCTTCCGGAGTTTATTCATTTATCATTTTACTTATTTTCTACTACGGTTATAGCCTAAGGTACTCTTACCTAAGGTTTATAACCTATCAGCTCTGATACCAACTTGTGACGACCCCAAATCCGGGTTACTTTAACCTCGGATCCGGTTCAACACGAGTACTATCTTTTCCTTATTGTTCATGAATTACAACAATATTATAATTGCTAAATAATCATTTATTTACAATTTTACGACTTCTCTTTCTATTCCAGAATCGCAATCTTTATACATTCCTAGTATGTCTCAATATCATACATGATACGACATTCTATTACAATCAAATTGAGTATTTAACACTCATATAATATACCAACTAAGTATTACACTACACAATCATTTACCTGTCCAATTCGGACTGATATCTACAATAGACATTTATATCTTTAGTGAAAGTATAATGCTTTCCTGTTCCTTGATCTTTATCGAGAACTTCAACTAACTTGCACTATCTGAAAATATTGGTTTAGGCAAGAGTGAGCACGACGGCTCAGCAAGTTTAACAGTTACACATAACACATTACATGCTTCACATATACTCTGCAATTTATACTTACATCATGCTTTTCATGCATTTCAGTTTATGTCATACTGCTCATGCATCACATATAACATCTTGCAATTCATGCTTCATATTTATACATAATCTACATGTAATCATACCTCATGCATATCACAATTATCATCAATATCTTTCTATTAACAATTTAATATCACATCATAGCATGTTAAAGCACATAGGAGCAAGTTCTGGAAAACTTGCCTGGTCGCTTCTACCATTTACGCCTATTTGCGTCATTTGTTCAACCTACAATTTATATAACAAATTGACATAATCATTAGCTACCAGGACTTTTAATTAGTCTTAACTTAAGACCTTAACTTCAAATTATTAACTCTTTAGTTGTCCGATAAACGAACCCTTAAGTTCCGGACAAAAATCCTAGCCCAACAAACCTAGTTGGACATGTCGGTAAACTTAATCAACTTATTAATATTATTAATTATTTAATAATATTTTAATTCCTTATTAATATTATTAACCATTTAATAATATTTTAATCACTTATTAATATTATTAACTATTTAATAATATTTTACTTACTTATTAATATTATTAATCATTTAATAATATTTTAATCACTTATTAATATTATTAATCATTTAATAATATTTTAATCACTCATTAATATTATTAACCATTTAATAATATTTTAATCACATATTAATATTATTAACTATTTAATAATATTTTAATCACTCATTAATATTATTAACAATTTAATAATATTTTAATCATTCATTAATATTATTAATCATTTAATAATATTTTAATCACTCACTAATATTATTAACCATGTAATGATATTTTAATCATTTACAAATGTTATTCATCGTTCAATAACTTTTTAATCATATACTAATATTATTGATCATTTAATAATATTTTAATAATCTTCAAATAATACCAATAGTTAACTTTTTAATTGTGTTAACTTTAGTCTTTATTTTAAACATTTAGTTACCAATTAATGATTAATGGATTTCATATATATTGGTTTAATAACCAAAACATTCATTTTACACTTATTTTAACTTAAATTTTCATAAAAAACTCGACCCGGGCCGACCCGACTCGACCCGGACCGACTCGGAGCTGGAAAAATCTGCTTAGCAGATTGTTCTGACGCAGCTGCGTCAGTCCTGACGCGGCTGCGTCAACCATTTTGTCCGAAAGTCAACTATTTGACTGCTCGACCCTCCGACGCTCTGACAGCCATAACTTCTTCATTTTAAAACATTTTGGGGTGATTCTTGAGTCCATTCTCATCAGAATTTCCCCCTCTACAATTTCTATTTAGATCACAAATCCAAATTCCGAACGGAACTAGACTAAAAATGGCTCACAAGGACAAAGTGAAAACTAAAATCACAAATCCTTGATTTTAAAGGTTCAAACTCGAATAAAATAAACTCTATACATTCAAATGACACCAACTTAGTGTTGTTGTCTTCCTAACTTCTTCTTTTACAACATTTCATGGTTCAATCATATTTTTGAAAACGTTTGACACAAAATTTAAAGATCGAACCACCTAGGATTTTACCGGTAATCACAATATGGAATTTTCTTCCATTTATTTGCATACCACTCATACCAATGCATGATTTAAACCTATCAAACCATGAATCTACCTATATATCATAGATTTAGACTTCTAGAGCATCAAAATAACTTTTGATCGGTTAAAAATATATTTTCGACCGTTTAAAACTTATATAAATTATAAAAATGAACTAAGGAAGAGATAGAGCACTTTTGAACCTCTTGGACATGGATGCTCTTCTTCTTCTTGATATGATCTTGCTAAGGACTCCTCCTTGACTATTCTCTAGCACTTTTTCTTGGTGGATCTTCAATCTCACTAAGTTTACTTCATTTTCTCTCAAAGAACTCTCTATTTTCTCTCTAGCATTTCTAGACAAATGGCTAACCAACACAAACCATTGGTGCACCACTCTATATATAGCACTCCCTTAATCCTCATCAACATCCCCTAATCAACTAACATAGGTGAATTAAAGGGTTAATCCATGCTTACTATTTTAGTGAATGACTACTTGATGGACTTGGTGATTGACCAAGTGATTGACCACCATGAATGACAAGTTTGATTGACTAGGGTGGTTGGGTAGTTGGTGAACAATTCACCCAACACTTAACCCACATGTGGTTAACTCTCATAAGACCTATGGTTAAAGTACTACACTTAACCTTGGTCACTTAAAACTCAACCTTAGTTAGGGCTCATCTTATTTATATATCTCACAACAACTAACCACAATGTGGTTAATTCTCTACATTAAAATGACCTAGGTTGGTTCACTCACCCAACCATGGTCTAAACTCATCAATTAAACATACACACGTCTTCCACCAAATAACCCAAGTAGGGCTAATTCTCTACAATCAATTATACATATATATTCAATATATTTATATAATTACTAACACTTAACTCTAGCATTGGTTAATGTTTTATTTTTATTACCACTTAGGGTTAACAAATAACCCAACAATGGTTAGTCTTCTACAACATAAATTCATAAGAATTGACCATCTTCATTGACTAGGGTTGGTGAACCACCACTTGGTTAATTCATTTAACCAACATTGGTTAACTCTCTACCAATTCATATACTTTCAACATATATATCTCTACATATTCACCAATAACCTTTTATTTAAATTACATCATAGCTTGAATTGACCAATTTAAATTGAATACAAGCAACATACATTTTTCCATCACTTAACCAACATATGGTTAAATCTTTACATTATACATATATAGTATATATGTATATACTTTGACTAATTAATTGCTTCTATGACATGAATTTTAGCTAGAGTGTGGTTATTACATTGAGTAACTTAGAAGCAACCACTTGGCAATATTCTCCCATCTTTTAACTCATGTATAGTTAACCTACTAACACAACATGTGACCTAGGGTTGACATTATAACCCACCTTGGTCAATTATCTACATTATGTATATATATTAATACATTTCCCAACATCTAACTCAAGTGGAGTTAACTCTCTACAATCATGTAACCCATGGTTACTAATTCTTATCTCGGTGAATTATATACATACATAATTGTATTTATAATATTCTTCCTACAACTAACCCATGCATAGTTAAATCTTTAATTTATTTACTACCTAGGGTTACTCAATTAACTCATCCATAGTTAATTCTCATTATCACATTCATTCACCTAGCAATTAACCAATGTTTGGCTAATACTCTCTCTTGTCTACCAACTAGGGTTATTCAATTAACCCTACATTAGTTAATTCTCTACACTTAACAATACTTGAATTTATTCTCCCAACATATTGACCAATATTTGACTTTTAAATTTGGACTCAATATTTGGGTTACTAGTTTATTTTGCATTGGGCTCCCTTATTTAATTATTTGGGCTACCCAACACAACTCACACATCTTTATAACTTGGGCTAGGTAATTAATTTAATTGGACTACCACCACATTATATACAATACTTGCCAATATTATTTAATTGGTCTTATATTAATTACCTCTTGGACTATTAATTAACATAACACTTGGGCTTAATATTTAATTACCCACTTCATACCAATATTCTCATATTGGGCTAACATCTATAATCCTTTTGGGCTAGTCCACTAGTAGTAATTAAATTACTTGGACTCTATACAACAACTTAATAATTAAATTAATTACTTCTTAATATTGTCATTCTAGACAATATTCCACTTCTCTACTTGTTACTCATAACTTTAATTCATGACTTAAATAATTAACTCAATTAATTATATTACATGACTTTCATTTTTAATCCATACTTAAACTAATTAATCATATTAATTTTATTGAGTATTTAATTTACTTCACACATCATCTTGTTTGATTAACAAACTTAACTCTAGGTATATATATAAATATTAATATAAACACCTTCACTTCTCAATTGAATTTATTTCCTTAATAAATTCTCTACATGCATCATTACAATAGTTCCACATTTAATTTCTAACAAATAAATTATGTTAAAAAAAAAATATTCACCTATTTTCTATACATCTTACTTCTCAAATTCTAGGTTTTAAATATTAACCTTTAATTAAATCAATTAAGATCTTATATAAAATCTTGAAAATATCTGGGATATTACAACATTTATAGGGTAGCGAAAACTCCTTCTGATATTTTTGTAACAGATGTGGAGCTATTGAAAACAAAGTTCTACATCCCAAAATGCTATAAAATTAGGAAACCTAGAGAGGAGGAAAAAATGTATTGACAACCCGAAAGGGGTTGGATAGTGATATCTAGACACCTTATCCTTTTTGGCCTTCAGTTTCCTCTTTAGAAATTTACGCTTGAACTTCTTCATACCGCGGGCCTTAGTCTGAACCAATTGGTATCCAACTGCTATATCCACCTCCATAGTTTCATAGCCTTTTGCCATGATCAGAGAGTTGAGTCCACAACCATATATGAATTATAAAAACGTGTAATCATCTTGTTCTACACATCACAACTATATAGTGATCTTAGTAATTGTAAATCATTTATCAACAATTGGTTAGAAATGAAAACAATAATTATTAAATTGCATAAGTTACATGATTCTTTAAGACGAGTCAAGTAAGAAAGGAAAGCAAGGAGTTAACGAATAAGGGTTTAATTTAGTAATATGATATGGTAGTAAAATTATGTTGTTTAATTTAAATTATATTATGATATTTTATTTTATTATTAATAAAAAGAGAACTGTGTTTGTAGGATTTTTGTTTTGTTAATATGACTTTTTTTTTAAAGATAGAGCTACTACAAACACTTTATCTCGAGGCTGTAAAAATTCTACTCCATTTTAATAATTACTTTTAGAGTTACCTCGATGAAATACTTTCAATTGCTATTAAGATTGTTAATTATTAACGTTCGAATTTATCTACATACTTAATTATTGTCTTGAACATAAATTTGTACCAAAAAAATCATCGAAAGTACTTGTTGACTTGAGTTGTCGAGGAATTAAAATATCTCCAATGTGAGAGTAAGAACAAACTCAAGGTAAGTTAATAATAGATGTAGAAAGTATTTAGTAAGTTAGAATGTGTTATATGTATCTCTATTGTTCACCTGTATTTATAGTTTAGTTGCATCTGCTCCACATGATTACAATTCTTAGTTGAAATTGTATATAAAGAAAGACTTATTGGGAAAGATAAATACAATATAAGAGTTGATATTGAATATGATAATTGCAAGGTGCCTTGGCTAGTAAGGCACTATAGGCTTAGGAGTATATCGTGGGCATTTATAATATAATGGGCTGACTAAAATAGAGCCAAATTTGGGCAACCATTATCATTAATAAATATGTAGCCAAACATTACCCTCCACTTCATTTCATTCTAGTAGAATAAAATAAAAAAAAAGGGCTTCGAGGAGTCCGAAGGGCTTCTAAGACCAAAAGCAGAGCCCAATTTAAAGGGGAATTTAACATATAATTAAATGGATCACTTTTAATTAGATGCGATGCACGTTCTCTTTAAAGGAGCCATCCATTTTGGTGTGGGCTAATAGGTGTTCACTGAGCCCATTAAGGGCCATTGCGAAGTGAATTTAATATACCGAGTTTAATGTTAAGTCATGACCAATAAGTTTTACTTAAAAAGAAAGGCCCTATAAATGCATGACTTGTGCACGTGCGAATACCAAAGGGTTGTAACAGCTTAGTAGGAGGGTCCCAAGGCCACGTTCTATTGTATCTCGAGGTTCTTACTTTATTACTCCTTCAAACATTAAATCATGATCAATGGGCTATCAATTCCAAGTATATATAATAGAGAAATGAAAATTGTTTCACTTTTTGGCAATCTAAAGACCAGAGTGCTTAGAAGATAGAAAATCAAGCCCTAATTCCTGCAGATTGAGCTCAGAGGTCTAATAGTTATCCCTTTTCAACCCACCTTTAGTAAGACTTTGTTCGCTTCTTCAATTTCTTTTTCCATTATCTGTAATGGTTGGTTCATCTAGTAATATAGGTCTGTCATCATTCTTCCATGTTGAGGATGGAGTTACTGTGGCAGTAGGAGGGATTCTAGAAGGGCAAACCTATAAACTTCATATTGTTGAGCGCATTAGGTTTCTTGCGATGTAAAAACATACAATAAGACTAATAACGCTAGGGACATTTATAGGGTAGCGAAAACTCCTTCTGATATTTTTGTAACAGATGTGGAGCTATTGAAAACAAAGTTCTACATCCCAAAATGCTATAAAATTAGGAAACCTAGAGAGGAGGAAAAAATGTATTGACAACCCGAAAGGGGTTGGATAGTGATATCTAGACACCTTATCCGTTTTGGCCTTCAGTTCCCTCTTTAGAAATTTACGCTTGAACTTCTTCATACCGCGGGCCTTAGTCTGAACCAATTGGTATCCAACTGCTATATCCACCTCCATAGTTTCATAGCCTTTTGCCATGATCAGAGAGTTGAGTCCACTTTAGATTTTATGTACCAATTCTTTTCGATTGAGGCTTATAAAGGAAATAGGTTCTACCAATTTAATAAACAGATGGGTAGAAATGTGTTAACAGACACCCCTTCTAGCAATAAAAGATGGCATAAGGACTAGTTTTACATTAAAAGGGCCAGATACAGAGTTGATTGGCCCCTGGCAAAATTGAGTAAATCTAAACTGAACCCATAATGATTAGCATGGCCATATTAGGGGAATTTAAGGCTCTATTCTCTAGAAGGCCCTCAACCAAGGAGGACAGGGGGTTCTAAATGATTAGAATTAGTTATTCGGTCACAATATGAGTATTAATTTATGCCTTCGTAGTGTTTGTGTAAATGTCCCTATTGTTGATCCTGTTGATGGATTTTTTAAAATTTTGATATTGATTATCTTGTGTTATAATAATAGTGACCAATCAACCTAACTAAGAGTTGAAGGAGGACATTTTGGAGGCTGTATGGTGCCAAGAAAACCCATAACCCCTGTAGAGAAGCTTAAGCTAGCCAAGCAGTATAAGGGAAATACCACAGCTTCAACTTCCTAAAGCGCCACCTCCACAGCCGAGGCTCCTCCTCCTCCTTCTATCTTTAAAGGGGTGCTTTTTAATCCCCCAACTCTCCTTCTTTCATTACTATTAAGGAGTCCGTCCTAATACATCCAATTAATGAAGTGGTAATAGCTTAAAGGGCTAGAGAACTGAAGAGGAAGGAAATGAAGGTGCCCGTAAAGGATGAAGGGGACTCAAGCCTCTACTTGTTACATAGCAATCCAGATTTTCCTTTTGTATCTAGTTCTCAAGGAAACACTTTAGTTAATAACACTCCTTAATGTCATGACCCTTCTATTCATGGTAAAAGCAGTTACCATTTTTCTTTTGTCTAGCAAAAACTTTAATATCTGAAGGTCTCTCTCGAATAATTCATCTTTGATTTCATTGACAATTTTGGCTCTGCTAGCATTTAGGAGGGTATAGTCTTTGTCTGAAGAATCTTCGTGCTTGCCTTTGCCTCCTTTTATCTCTGGAACTGTCATTTTTGCTTCTTTGATCACCGTTATGACCCATTTGATCATCATCTCCTTTATCAGAGCCACTAGTTTTGGAGTCTCCTCTCTGATGATAATCATCATTATGTTTTAAAGGACCCCAAAGGTTGGTGATAAGCTCTTCCATCTCTATGAAGCTTTCAAACTTGTCATAGGCCTCAATTAAATTTTGAGGGGCTTTGTAGTTGATTTTCTCGACCAGGCGGCTAGATTTTTTAACGTTCAAACCTAGTGTAAGAAATTGTATTGCCTAAACCAGATGTTGGGTTAGGATATCGGCTACTGCTTCACAAAATATCTTCCTATATTGCCGAAGAGATTTATTCGACTTTTGTTTCACCTAGATCAATGAAGTCGTCTTTTTTCATATTTCTTGTTGTTGTTGAATCATATGTGGAATTATTCCTAGGGCTTCTCGTAAGAAACCATAGATCGAGGAGAAAGTGTGACCATCCATTTTCTAACAGTCTTCTTAAGGGTGAATATGAAGAGATAACACTTTCCAACAACGTTATGACCATAGAAACACATCAATTGTTTATAGGAATAAGTATGGTCATATATGTAAGACCCCGAATTTTATTAAATATAAAATTTAATTTTTTCTTCATATATATTTTTTTCATGAAACAGTAAGTGGTTAAATTAACGAAATTGAAAGTTAAGGATGTTATGTGAAAATTTTATTTTGACGGACAATATTCGTTTTGTCGGGGAATATTCGTTTTGTCGGGGAATATTCGGGCCGTACAACGGCGCCGAAATAACAAATTATTTGTGGACCCCACAACGGAATATTTGTCGGATATAGAAAACGACAGAAGTAACCTTTTTAAATAAAAATAGTCAACGGTGTTAACTGTTAAAATACCGGTGATAAAAGAATAGTAGCATACGGTAATTTATGGTATTTTACTGTAGCATGCGGTACTCTACAGTAGCACACGGTATTGCACAGTGTCTCATATTATTGACACCGTAACTGTTACGCATCATTTCATCGATAATTGTCACTGCATAATATTTTATATTATCAATTCAATTATTGTTGCTACACAGTATTTTGCATTATTGATTTAATAATTGTCATTACACTGTATTTTATATCATTGAGTCAATAATTGTTGCTGCACTGTTTTTAAAATTATTGAACCTAATAATTGTCACAGTAGCAAATACACTATAATTTATATTATTAAATTAATAAAAATATGTAACGTGTTTCTTACATTATTGTGGTAACATTATTTTATATGTTGGACTCACAGGAAGAATAAATAAAAAAATAAAAAAATATATAATTAATTTTACTATTTGAAATAGTAACGTGAATAGTGTCGTGAATAGTAACGTGAATAGTGACGTGAATAGTACGTGAATAGTAAGAAACATGTGGACCCATTGGTGGGGCCCACATGAGTTGGTGAAGTTGAAATTGAAGAAATTTTGCGCAGAAAGAAGAAAAAAAAAAAAAACGTGGGCTGCGCGTTGCCTCTGCTGAATTTTTTTCTGTTCACCTACCACGCATAGTGCCTTATTTTCTCCTATAAATAGCTTGTTCAGCTAAATAGAAAAATCACACCTAAAACATAAAATTTTTCTATAAGAATTTTATGAGTTTTCTCTGAGAATAGTAAGGTTATTTTGAGAGTTTGAAAGCCAAAAGGAGTGCAAGAATTTTTCAAGTAAGTCTTTTATTAAAGAGTAGTAATTTTATAAATTCCTATTTTTCACGGTATTCACAAATCTTCCTTTAGAAGACTCTTATTTGAGAAGATTCATTTTTAAAAGCTTTATTTAGAAGATTTATTTTGGAATATTATTTTAAAAACTATTTTAAAGTAGTTATATTATACTACAAAAATTATGTTAAATATATATAATTTTGATAGTTCATATTATACGAGTTATCATACACTTTGAAATTTATATGTGGTAATTACTAATTTTACTATAAAAATATAGGTTGATCAATCTCATTTAAATCAATATCCAGTCACGTGTTAAGGTAAGAAATGTCATTTTTTTTTACACTCTTGAACTTGCTACGGTAAGGGATATTATTTTCTTTCATACTCCTGAATCGAAACTTATTATGGAACTATTGCTTCTATAATTCCTGAAAATATTATATGTTCCATAATAGTTGAACTTCATTATTTCAACTGAACCTTCCTATTTTCTGAATCTTTCTATTGAACTGTAACCGTTATTCTGAACTGAGAATCTTGAATAACATTTTTAAATTTCACTCCACATCATGTTGACAATTTGGACATTATTTGAATCTGCACAAAGTAAACTTCCGATACTTATTGTTTATCCTGTTTCTTCTGTTCATCAATTGTATCACTATTATTTGTACTAATCATCAAGAATCAAGCTGTTGTGAATATCTGTGGCCGGGGGCACAGATGTGATATATTTGTTGAACAGATGATAGGTTAAAAGCGATATATTAGGTTAAAGGCGATACATCTGTTCGGTGTCTTTTATGGCACGTGGTGAAAGTTCTCTTTGGCCCGTAGTGCATAGATGAACTGTTGTTTGGTATGATTATGACCAAAGGCTGAATCTGGTATAATCATGACCGCTGGTGATATATTGAATGTTCTCTTTGGCCCGTAATGCATAGATGAACTGTTGATTTGCATGATTATGACCAGGAACTGTGAATTTGTATTATCTTGACTAATGGTATTTCAGATGATAAAAGTTGATGATGTTTTTACGAAAAAGAGAAGCGCGTGGACATTATAGTCTACATTATTCTTCTAATAGATTGCTCATTCCGCCGCTATTATTGATCTGAACATTATTCAAGAATTTAACTGCAGTTTTTGATATACACCTTGTATTCTGTTGTATTCTATCAAGAACTCACCTGTTGAAGGCTAATGATAATTTATTCGTCATTATCTTAGTCATGATATTTCTTACTGGGCTATTTGAGCTCACCCTTTTGTTCCATTATTTTTCAACAGGATATGAGAACGTAGCTGGGTCTAGCCGAGGAATGGAGTGGGAGTCCGAGGGATATATATTATAGTCTTCACGTGTTGTAAAATAGTGTGACAATAATAGTGAAGACTTAGTTGTGTATTATTATACACGGTATTGTTGTACGTTGTGCTTTGTTGTAATAATTTTGTTGTAGTCTTTTGACGACTCAAGTTTGGGCTGTGTGGGCCTAGATTTGGGGGCGTCACAATATAGATTGCTCGTTTCATCATACATCTCAAGATTCGAGACCTTGAGGGACGTATTAATCCTACATTCATCAAGATCTTTAGTAAAGGGAGATGTGTAGGATTTGTTGCCATTAGCTTCGACTCGTCCCTCGTTTGCGTAACAAGCCATTTTCTGCCATCATCAAATTTGCAAATTGTTTATCATGCTTTTTTTGTTGGAGTTGGAGAGATTTTCTTTTATCTTAAACTTCTTGGAGGCAACGCTGTCTATCATCGTCTGTTGTCTGACGTGGCTGCGAGATTTCTTCTCCATGAGAATTGTTATGGTAGTTTGGCAACGGTGATAGTGCCGCCATGATTGATCTTGTATAGTGTGGTTAAAAAAAAAAACTCTATTAAATACTAGAAAACCCTCTTTTAACGTCAATGTTAACTCTCAAATTTGTCCACATATTTAACCACTAGCTTGGACATGAATCTGCACAGAAAGAATCACCAAAAGTACTTGACAACTTGAGCCGTCGTAGGATGTAAGAGTAAGAACAGTCTCAAGGTATGTTAACAATAAAGACAAAAAACATTTAGTAGGTTATAATGTGTTATATATACCCCTATTGTTCACCTGTATTTATAATTTAGTTATACTAGCTCCATATGGTTACTATTCCTAGTAAGAATTATATGCAAAGACCATATTGAGAAAGATATGTACATATAAGAGTTTATATTGGATATGGTAATTGTAAAGTGCCATTAATAAATATGCATCCCCAGCACTAATCATACAATTTTCATTTATAAAGTAATATCGATTAATCTTACTTTAAATATGAATTGCAACTAATATTGAACCTTAAGTGATAAAATAAAATAATAATAATGTGTAATTCTTTTTTTCATTCTTTTTTATTTTATATATTATTAATATAAATTTATCGTCATATATAACAACATCTATTTCATCTATCATCTAAAATATTAGAGTTTTACTATATATTACGATAAATTTATTTCAAATTATAATTACGAAATTTATTAATACATAAAATTGATTAAAATTATAAATGAATCCCATTTACTATAAATCTTTCTAAATGTCTTACCATTAATATTTATACATATAAATAACAATTAAATTTTTTATTTAAACATTCACTATATATATCATTTTCAAAAATATTATTATCTTCAATCAGTTGGATAAAATCTCATTCAACAAACCAAACGGTCTACAATTTTCTTTGGTTACGTTCTCAACATACGTGTGATAGTCCTTCTCACGTGCCATGCATATGCCGACAAAGAGCTCACCATGTCATTGCCTCCATCATACGCATACGTGGCCCACTCTTCCACGTGCTATACAAAATTTATATGAATAAGTTTACTTACACTACATCCACTCACAACTCTAAACACAACATCTTCATCTCACCATTAAAAAGTGGGTCCACGTGGCCGACTATAACTTTTCCCTTGTTTAATCCGTCGCATTAACTTTTTTCACGCATTTTTTCTCGGAACTCACTAATACCTTTTCCTCTGGCCGTTACATATGAAGAGAGATTCAGGTTGCTATACAGATGTAGAGAGATATAAAGATGAAATTTTGATATTATGGAAACATTTAGGGCTTATCTAATTTGAATATGCAATAAATACACAAATTTGTCTGATTATATTCTTGTATTTGTATCGAAATGGCCATGCCATTGTCGGGTATTCAGCACAGGGACGGTGGAGGTGTTGCAGTAATGGCCGGGCCGGTGAGTCACCTCGATTCGTCTGGATTGTCGAACAAGCCGAGCTTGAAAATTTCGTCGCCAATTCGAATTTTCTTGTTCTTCCACAAAGCCATTAGGTCCGAGCTCGATGCGCTCCACCGAGCCGCTATGGTCTTCGTAACCAATCCGCACAGTGATATTAAGCCCTTGGTGGATCGGTATCACTTTCTCCGTTCAATTTACAAGCACCACTGCAATGCTGAGGACGAGGTCTGTGTTGCAATTGTTTTAATTTCTACATTTGAAATCCCTAAGAGTTCGATATATGTATGCATATAAGTGCATAACATTATGTATTATGATAACTTTCGAAATTGAATAGTTCGCGCTACTTGTTTTACTCAATTATTAAACTGTCATTTCTCCTTCCTTCTTTGTTTATCTTTCAGTAATGAAACTTTTGTGTTTGACTGATGGATTTGAGGAGTTTCAGTTAATTAAGTCGCCATCCTGATAACAGAAATAATTCTCACCTGCAAATATTTGCAAATTTTATACAACTATGTATCTGTTGTTTCATTGTTCCTTGGGTGATTCAGTTTTCTAATGCAAACAGTTCAATTTGGTTATCATACCTCTATGGCTAGTGGTCTGTAATTGATTGAGCTTGTGAGCTTTCTGTGTGCATGTGTTTGGTAGCTTGCAGGTTTACTTTGTCCAAAAAGTCGGGGGATGGGGATGTTTAAGGGCAAATAAGATAGACTATCAAGTCAATTTTTTTTATATGCTGTCACTCGTTAGTTAGTCAGATCAATGTAATCCTTGACATGGTTCTTTTTTTTTTCCTCTTTTGTCATGTCTAACTTTTTATACATGGTAGTTTTGTCGCGTTCCTTAGTTGATGAAATCATCATTTGATCTTGCAAAGTTATTTGAAAGTTCTTTCGTTATGGCAAGCGAATCTTTTTAATTATCTGTCAACTCTTGTGATAATTCTGTGAAAATCTTCTGGACGTAAAATTATTCTTGTGGAGAAAAAAGAATCAATGGCTTCTTTTATGAATTAATGTATGGTCACTTACTTTTGTGAGGCTGATGGTTGGTTGGTTTTACTTTATTGATTTTGGCATCATTTTTGTGCGTCATCATGAAGCTTAGCAGTCTGGTAGGGAATTGCACAATGGATGCATCTCCGTGCTATATTATTTGAACAGTGATCATTAACTGTCTGCAAAGATGTGTTGGATTTACACATTTAAAAATGAAATTAAAAAAATTAACTTTGATAGGGTTTGACATCTATATATTACATTGAAAAGGAGTGCTCTCCTTTATTTTAAGTGCAGTTATCTCCAATTTATGATTTTCCTCTTGTACTCGTTCTGTTATAATTTCTCAAAAAATGATAACTTACTGTAAATTAATTTATATTTGGTCCCATGTTTCAAAAATTTATCCATCTTCTGTTACTCTCTCAATTATGTGGACGTGCAGAGTGTGTATTCTCACCCCCAGTATCATAGATAGATTTAGAAATATTACTGGAGAAGTTTGCCAAGTTAAATTTTGTTGGATATGCCTTGTTCTTGGAGAGTCTGTTGCTGATTGGATTATGGGGCTTTGCCAGGACTCTTCTTTCTTCTTCATTTTTTTTTCTTTAAAGAGAGTGGGGCGCTGATCAGTTATAGCTATGCGATGGCCTGATTTGCTATTTTTTCCCCATTCTCCTTATGATGGATGTAATTTTTCACATAGATATTATATCACGATCCTTGGGTGCCAAAAAACTTAATGTTACACAATTGTTTAGAATTTCTTAAAGTGTGGCAAGATAATATGTTTTGTTTATAATGTGTTTTTCACTTGTGACAATTTTCTTTCATAATCTTTTGGAGTTGGAATTTTTTTTTGCCAACTAAAAAAGTCATCCACGGCTTCTTTAATGGAGCAGTGATATGGATTTAGGTGTTTCTTGAATGTTCATCTAATGATTAATGCTACTAATTTATATCATATTCGTAGTGCTTTATAATTTATATTAGAAGGAAAGTAGAAACGCTTTAATCGATAGGGTTCAACATCCGTTACTATAGAAAGAAAATACACTCAATACTCTTTTAAGGGGTAAATCTCCCAAAACCAAATAAGAGGTTATACACTTTGAGTATGGACCTACAAAAAGTTACTTCTTCATGTTTCTCTTTCTTCTCCCCCCCCCCCCCTTCTTCCCCCCTCCCCCTATTTTTCCTTTCTAAACAAAGATATCTATTGTGAACTTGTGCACTCGGTCCTTGTCTCTTCGACTATTTGGCCTAACCAACTTAGAATTTGAATTAAGGAAAATAAACTAGTTAACAAATTGATTCAACTTAATTTGTTTGTAAGCCAAATTAGTTAATCTTTATAGATATATTATTGCTTATTAATGATAAATTCAAAATAAACAATTATCATGTAAATTTAAACATGACATGTTCTAGGATGATTAGAAAATTAAAGAATTTGAAATAGACAATAATATCTGAAGTTGTAATAATCAATTAACCTTAGAGCATACTAAGTTCTTCACAACTCATATAATAAATCGAAGAATATTAGATATGGTATACTTAGGACCTTTTGAATTTTATGATAAACCACATACAACAAGCTTTAGAACTTCGACTGGAGATTAAAGTCTAACCATGTATGTAAAGAAACAAAGTTAATTTGCATAAACATCAATGCTGATAAATATTTTACAGTTCCAGTCCAAAAAAACAAGTACCCATCCACGGAATTCATATAGTTAACACTATCGGCAGATGCATATCAAATAAATTATGTGATCGCATTGACAGGGGAAAAAAGATACTTGTTCCTTTTCAACCTTTTTTCTCTACTTTCAGAACCCATCCTTTTCTATAAACTAATGCAGATATTTCATATTGTGTCTTAGCATTCCCTTAGATTCGCATAAGGCAACTTGAAATTTTGCATCTTCCGTTTAATAAATGCACATAGAGTACCTTAACTCACCTTTCTCTATCGCAAAGCAAATTTGAAGGCATTCCATATTAAAATGGTTACACAATGTTTTCTCTTGTGTTATTGACTAAATTGAAAATATGATTTCTTGTCAATCATTTTGGTAGATCTTTCTTCTTTTGATTACGTTCTTGTTGGTAATAACCTTTTAACCTTGTCTTCCTAACTCAAGGAGAATATATTGCTAGTTTATTTTTTCTTATGTATCATAGTACTGTTATCCTTGTGAGACATTCAATAAAGTGAAACTATATATATTGCGGCATTGGGAGAGAACACCATCTTGCTTTTGTGGCTTAGGTTTTCATTTCTTTTGGACGACTATGCTGAAGTTTATCATCTTGTTATGCTAATGAATTTAAGTGTCACTTTGTATGAGTATGAATAAAAGTGAAATGGCTAATAAGGGGAGGCAAATAAAGGAAGGCAATGCAGCCATGTAGGACAACAATCTAGATATGATTAATTGGTGGAAAATTATAGAACATCTGGAAGAAAAGAAAAGGCTAGGCTCCACACCTAACTACTCTTAGGACCTCTTAACTGCAGATTAGACAGTAATATATTTTAAATATCTTAATATCAATAATAATTATCTGTGTAAAGAACTTGCAGGGATTACATTGCTATAAAGAGAATCAAAACCCTAATTCTACTTGGGAAATAATAGAAGTGCTAAGAGACTAAAATACCCTAACTAAAAATCATAATCTTTTCTAAATCGGTAGTATTAAACAAAATGTTTAATTAAATTTGTCTATACTAAATTAAGGATAATAAAAATCCTATGAAATAAATACGTCAACTTTTTTCTTTGGGAATGGCAGGTCATCTTTCCAGTTCTTGATATCCGTGTGAAGAATGTGGCACGGACTTACTCCCTTGAGCATGAGGGAGAAAGTGTTCTTTTTGATCAACTCTTTACACTGCTCGATCGAAATATGCAAAATGAAGAAAGTTGCAGGAGAGAATTAGCCTTGTGTACGGGAGCTCTAAAAACATCAATTAGCCAGCACATGTCCAAGGAAGAGGAGCAGGTAATTTTTCTTTTCCTTATTTCGCTCATACGAGTGGAGTGGAGTAGATTCATTAATGAAATGGGACCTATGTAATATTCTCAGAAAATTTATATTTCTTAATGTTTGCCCCTCTAAATTATTCTAAAGAGTAAAAGGTAAGAGGCCAAGTTTTAATTGTTTAGAACAATTTGAAAGTTCATATGATATTAAAGTTTTTAGCTGATTCAAGGCTGACTCCTTTTTTGTTTGAACTTATTACACTCTGTTAGTGCTCTTGCATGTAAATGAGAATGAGCTATGTTTGTTTGCAAAAAACATATTTGGGTTAGACTATTTGTATTAATTTAACACTATTTCGGACTATTTTATCCCATGATAGGGAATTAATAGTTCTTTAAATAGTCTTACGGACTATTTTTTTTAATCATTCCTAAGGCTATTTATGTGGGATTATATAATCCTATGAAAATTTTTGGATTAATAGTCGCCCTCATTTTAAGATATTAAATGATTTTATGAGACTAATAGTCCAATATTAAGGGATTAATAATCTCACCAAATGATTAAATAGTGCAAAATAGTATTAAATTAAGGTAAATAGTCCAATCCCAACTTTGTTTTTTGCAAACAAACATAGCCTAAGATCAGAATAAGTCTAAAAAAAATACTGCTTCTAGTGAAACGGAGTACTCATAATAATTTTTTTTCCTTTATTTAGTTTAAAGATGAGGAATAAAAATTATGCAACATATATAAAAACAAAAGGAATAAAATCATGCATAATTATTTTGTTTTTATACTAATTCCTAAAGGGAAATAGTATTTCCAGTGCAAAAATTACCAATCCAGTAACAGGTGCAATTTTTAATAGAAACAGTATAACTACGTGTTGTATCCTTAGTGCTGGATTAGTAAATTATAATCATAAATCATACATCATATTTATAGATATTATAGATTTTTAAAAGTTAATATTTTTGTTAATGAACTGGTGGATTGTAAACAATGTTGATCCTTGTTTGATTTCCTACACATTGATAAGGATTGTACTTGCAAACGAATTCTTATAGAATACTTTTCTCTCGCACGTATTCCATATTCCAGCTTGGTGTGTCCTTAACAACTCCTTTATATTTGTGAAAAAATCCATTTCATTTTAAGTTTTTAACTCCAAAATTTGATAGTAATCTAGCCTAGAAGAGTAGTCGATCTCTCTCTCATCCAATTTTCAGTTTGATAGTAATCTAGCCTAGAAGAGTAGTCGATCTCTCTCTCATCCAATTTTCAGTTAGTAGTCCTTGAAGTCTCTCTCTCTCTCTCTCTCTCTCTCTCTCTCTCTCACACACACACACAGTTGTTCCCCACTCTAAGTGGATGGTAAAAACACATGTTTCTTGTGCATGCACTCTTGTCTGAAAGAATTAAGGACTTGAGCAACCATTTACAGATTTAAATACGCCAAAGTTTTGGCTACTGTTACAGTGTTACTTGCTATTTTTATTAAGGGCTGTTAGAGTTTTCTGAAGGTCTGTCTGTTGCAATATTTAGTCTGGTAGCTAAGTTTCTTTCTTTCTTTTTATTTTATTTTATTTATGTGTTCTCGTAGTTTTGTTTTGAATATTCTCATACTCGGTCATTTGTATATTTTTCTTTATATCTTGAAATTCTTCTTTGTTTCTGAACAGAAATGTAGACTATTTGTTCAAGATGGTTAAAAGGAACAATGAGGAGCTATTCCTTTTACGTAGTAGTTAGGAATGACACTTCTATAGGTCTTTACTTAATATTTTAGTAATTTTGTACACACACACACACACACACACACACACACACACGTATGCTTATATACATCCAACTATGTAGAACACTATATAGTCTCCAACCTTCTTCTCAAAGTTTGAATATCTCAGTCAAGTGACTTGCTTTTAATTTGGCAGGTCTTTCCCTTGCTTATTGAAAAGTTCTCATTTGAAGAGCAGGCTTCACTGGTGTGGCAGTTTTTGTGCAGCATTCCTGTGAACATGATGACAGAGTTTCTTCCTTGGCTTTCATCCTCAATATCTTCCGATGAGCGCCAAGATATGCGCAAGTGGTTTTGCAGAGTAATCCCAAAAGAAGAGCTTCTTCAACAGGTGAGATCACTTAAATTATACAGTTGTCCAACGACTTTCTTCCTCTGACTTCCCCACTTCCGCATCTGATGTTTAGTTTGTTTTATCATATTTTCGCTGACTTTGATTTCTTAATAATAAAGATTATATTCACTTGGATGGATGAGGAAAAGTTTAATAAGAAACGTAAAAGTTTTGAAGATCATTCTGAGCTCCAAAGTTCTCCAGATTGTGAGGCTGGCACCTCAATAGCTCCAATTGACAAAGGGCAATGTGCGTTTGAATCTTCAAGGATGGGTACAAGAGATATTTTGATGTCAGATTGCAGTCCTACAGAGTCCACTCTGGACCGACCAGTAGACGAAATATTGCACTGGCACAAGGCAATAAAAAGGGAATTGAATGATATAGCTGAAGCAGCTAGAAGGATAAAGTTATCTGGAGATTTTTCTGATATATCTGCATTTAATAAGAGGCTGCAATTTATTGCTGAAGTTTGTATATTCCACAGGTATGTCTAAGTTTAGTATTTTTGTTACATTTGAGAACTTGAGGGAGGATAATCGAACTCAGCACCTAATTGTGTTGGGGGTAGCTATTAGTATTTCCTTTATGTGACAATTCTTTCCTGAAAAAGATAGTATCCTTACTATGCTTGAATGGTAATTGGTAGTTGTATGCTTGCCATTGGACGTTTTACCGGTAGTAACTAATCCTCTCCAAATGCATTTCCAAATTGATCTACGTTGCAGGGTGTAGCATTTGTTGAATTGTGAATTCTGCGTTCTTGTAAAAGAATAAAAAAAGACGGACATTAAAGACCATGGAAAACTCAGCTAAACTCTTTATAAAAGTGTGCATATATATATATATATATATATACATACACTGAGTAAATTGAATTAACGTGGACGTTATGACATTTTGAAAAAGCTTGCCGCGACGGATCACAACATAATGCCTTGTGAAACTGGAGAAACTTTTCAGTAGAGTCTCCTAGTCATATCTTCAAGGTAGCTTGTCTCTAACAATGTCAGATTTCCCTTAGATTTCATATGAAAAAGAGAGAGGAAAACAATAGTAAGAAATTCTTTGTGAACATCTTATGTTTTGCTAAAGTTCTTTGTGAACATCTTCTGTTTTGCAATTGCCACGGGCTTTTGTTACATCCTCCATTCTGTATTGCATGATGAATTTCTCCTGTCGCTTTAAATGCAGCATTGCTGAGGAAAAAGTTATATTCCCTGCTTTAGATGGAGAACTTTCTTTTGCCCGGGAGCATGCAGAAGAAGAGAGTGAATTTGACAAGTTTAGACGCTTGATTGAAAATATAGAAAGTGCCGGGGCCAACTTATCTTTTGCTGGGTTTTGTGCAAAGTTGTGCTCACATGCTGATCATATAATGGCCACGATACAGAAGCATTTCCACAATGAGGAAGTTCAGGTGAGCAGTAATGCTAGTGCAATATATATTTTAGGTCTCTCAAAATCTTACTTTCACATTATTCCTCAAACTTTGCACCCTTATGCTTTGAAGACATGAACGAACTTCGGCTTGCACACAGGAGGGAGACTTGGCATCTGTTTCTGCACCCATTAATAGCTGATTCATTTCGCATATACCAGCTGAAACATTTTGTAAAAGCTTATTAGGCGTCTAACGTTGTCTAATGAGTACATTGAATTTATAGGTTCTTCCACTTGCACAGAAGCATTTTAGTCCTAGAAAACAGCGAGAACTTCTGTATCAGAGCTTGTGTGTGATGCCCCTGAGACTGATCGAGTGTGTCTTACCTTGGTTGGTAGGATCACTAAGTGAAGAGGAAACAAGGTCTTTTTTATATAATATGCATATGGCAGGTTTGACATTGATTTCCTTCTTGTTAAGATCTATCTTACTTGTGGACAACAGATATGCTCGAGATGGGTATGCTCCTGTTGTTTTTTTTACTTAACTTATACATGCTTATTGATGCAGCTCCAGCATCCGACATCGGACTGGTTACCCTTTTTTCTGGTTGGGCATGTAAAGGTCGTACAAGGGATGTTTGTTTATCATCAATTGCAATTGGTGGTTGTCCTGCCAAAATGCTGACTGGAAGCAATAAAGGGTCTGCTAAAACTTGTGCTTGCACCTCATTTACCCCTGTTGAAAATGTTTTTTCTGCCCAAGGAGATGATCATGAAAGGAAAGTCAAACGTGGAAACTCATTGCCACAGGAAGAAAGCAATGCTAGTTATCATTCAGGAGCCATAAATATCTCGGAAGTATCTTTCAGTAATCAGTCATGTTGTGTGCCCGGTTTGGGAATCGGTAGCAATAATCTCCTTGTTACAGCAAAATCTTTGCGTGCGTTATCCTCTGGTACTAGTGCTCCTTCGCTTAATTCCAGTCTCTTTAATTGGGAGACAGAAATAAGCTTGACAAATGTTGGGCATGTAACAAGACCTATTGATAACATATTTAAATTTCATAAAGCCATCCGTAAAGATTTGGAGTTCCTTGATGCTGAATCGGGAAAACTTAATGATTGTAATGAGGCCAAGTTTTGGGAGTTCAATGGTAGGTTTCGTTTGTTATGGGGCTTATATAGAGCTCATAGTAATGCAGAAGATGATATAGTGTTCCCTGCATTAGAATCAAGAGAAACCCTTCATAATGTTAGCCATTCATACAAATTGGACCACAAGCAGGAAGAGGAACTATTCGAGGATATTTCATCTACCCTTGCCAAGCTTTCAGAACTTCATCGAAAGATAATGGGTGTAAATTCAAGTAGACATAACCTTGTTTCTTCTGATTATGATGATAGTTTAAAAAAATACGATGAGTTAGCAACGAGGGTTCAGGGCATGTGCAAGTCCATAAAAGTAACTCTAGATCAGCATATTTTACGTGAAGAACTTGAGCTCTGGCCGTTATTTCACAGCCATTTTTCTTTGGAGGAGCAGGATAAACTTGTTGGTCGTATAATTGGTAGTACAGGTGCAGAGGTGCTGCGATCTATGTTGCCATGGGTAACTTCTGCTCTTACTCAGGAGGAGCAAAATAAAATGATGGATACATGGAAGCAAGCGACCAAGAACACAATGTTCAGCGAATGGCTTAACGAATGGTGGGAAGGAACTCCTGCTGCAACTTCACAGGCATTGACTTCGGATGATAGTATTTCGCAAGGTTCTTTTGCAAAACTTTTGCTACTTGAGTGCATGTTCATGTTCCACTGCTTACACTTTCCTGTTTTTGCATCTTAATTGGTGAAGCTCTCTTGCTCTTGATGAAATATTGATCATAAGAGCGACTTCTCATTAAATTCTAAATTTTCAGTTACTGATGTCCACGAAGCTTTGGACCATAGTGATAATACCTTCAAGCCTGGCTGGAGAGATATTTTTCGAATGAATCAAAATGAGCTTGAGTCAGAGATAAGAAAGGTCTCTCGGGATTCAACTCTTGATCCAAGAAGAAAGGCCTATCTCATTCAAAATCTTATGACAAGGTCTGTCTTTTATATAACCCTCTTTTAACTATTTTGCTATTTTTCAAAATTATGCCTTCTAACCTGATCATTGATCTGTTCATGGTAGTCGCTGGATAGCTGCTCGGCAGAAGTTACTTCAGGTTACAAAAGGTGAAGCCTCAGAAGGTGAAGATCTACTTGGGTGCTCTCCATCATATCGTGATACGGAGAAACTAGTTTTCGGGTGTGAACATTACAAACGAAATTGTAAACTCCGTGCTGCTTGCTGTGGCAAGTTATTTACGTGCAGGTTCTGTCATGACAAAGTCAGTGACCACTCTATGGATAGGTAACTTCTTGGCAGTGATTTTTTTTGTTATTAGTTTCAAAGAGATCTATCCTGTGTGATGTTTCTCTTTTATTTACAGGAAGGCTACATCTGAGATGATGTGTATGAACTGCCTGAAAATTCAGCTGGTTGGACCAGTTTGCATGACACCATCTTGCAATGGATTGTCAATGGCAAAGTACTATTGCAGTTACTGCAAATTTTTTGATGATGAACGGTGATTGATCTGTGTTATTAGAACCTTATTTTCTTTACCCTTCTTATGTGTTAGGAACAGTTCCGCCACTGTTGATGAAAGGTGATAACTACTATTGAAGTAGATTATGACAATCTTTTATATTTTTTTTCTTACTTCAGAACAGTTTATCATTGCCCTTTTTGCAATTTATGCCGGCTCGGGAGGGGACTTGGTGACGACTTCTTTCATTGTATGACCTGCAATTGTTGTCTGGGCATAAAATTGTTGGACCACAAGTGCAGGGAGAAAGGTCTAGAAACAAACTGCCCAATATGCTGTGATTTTATGTTCACATCAAGTGAAACTGTCAGAGGGCTTCCTTGTGGCCATTTTATGCATTCAGCTTGCTTTCAGGTTTGATCTTTATCTGCTTTACTGGACCCTTCCTTTTGTTATTTGTGTAAGGATCTCCTCTTTATTCTCTTCTTTTAATTTTTGGGGAAAGGTTGACCCTTGTATCTTCCTTTCTGCAGGCATATGCTAGCACTCACTACATCTGTCCAATTTGCAGCAAATCAATGGGAGATATGTCGGTATGGAGACGCTTCTATTTGTTAAGAATGCTATACTATGGGATAAGCCCATCCGTTATGCTCTTTTCGTTGGCTTCATTTGTCACCCTTCTGGACACAAAATAAAGTGTATGCATAGGAAGAACATACAATTTATCAATGGTAGCGTGGCCCTATGGACACATTTCTGTCCTTTACGTATTGTCTGATACGTGTCTGACACTCTCTCTTCTCTTTTACATGTCCGACACTTTCTTTTTTACGTGTCTTACACTTCCTCTTTTACATGCCCGACGCTTTCTTTTTTACGTGTCTAATGATTCCTTTTTGTGTCCATCCATTAAAATTTTTAACACGCCTCCTTTTTTACGTGTATGATGCCTCCTTTTTACGTGTCCATATTTACTGTGAAATTTTCATGTTAGAATGTAATCAACCCTTGTGTGCTTTTGTCTAAACCTGCCTAGCTGTTATTAATCATCATCCAGGAAGGATAATTACTAATTAAAGTAACCTTGTGGATAACATTAAATCTATACTGATGATCAGGTGTACTTCCAAATGCTTGATGCTTTAATGGCTTCTGAGGTGCTGCCAGAGGAGTACCGTAATCGCTGCCAGGTAAAATATGGGTCTTTAATTTCTACTTGATTAATAGTCTTGGAGCCGGGTAATTGACAAAGGTGATACTTCACTTCTGGTTTTCCAGGATATACTATGCAATGACTGTGATAAAAAAGGAATTGTACCCTTTCACTGGCTGTATCACAAGTGTGGGTCCTGTGGATCATACAACACCAGGGTAATCAAGGTTGACATACTCGGTCTCTTTGGGGTAAAAAATATACTATTGTAACTGCTAAATCTACTACTCAGCTCTGTAAGTTTATTATTATCGTATAGAATTTCTTGGCGTCCCGTCAGTATATGAAGCTAACTATGGTTGGATCTTTGGTAATGATTAAAGACCACCAATTGTTTAATTATTGAATAGAGAATTGAAAGTGCCAATCTCTTTTGTGTTGCTGAATTGGGAGCTACACGTTCACCTCCCAGAGGCTCGAGGCTGTACAAACTCAGACCAGCAATGGTCATGCGGGGAGGTGTTAATACAGTTGGAAGTGAGTTTCGGACTCACTAGTCACTTCTTCGACCCATGTCCGATGTTCTTCAATAATAAAGTTCCTTTTTTTGGGTCAAGCTCTCTATAATATTGTTAACAGCGGTCCCATATGATATGGGATGACGACAAAGTTTCTGCTCTCACTCAAAACAAGGTTTCAAGTTGTGTTGATCGTATCAACAAATTACTCTCTCCGTTTTCTAAAATTATTTGACACCAATTTATTTAACAGTAATTAGTGTAAGCTAACTAAATCATAATATTTATATATACTTTTTAAAACTTTAAATTTATTCATGTTGATCTTTAATTTTAAGATTACTTAAATTGCTGTCAAAATATAGTTGAACCGAGGGAGAAGATGGCAAGCTTTTCTATTTTATTGCCTTGTTTTACAAAAAGAAAACCTGTTTTGATCTTTTAAATTCAGTTTTTGAAATCTTTAAATTTAATATAAATGTGAATTTATTTAAATTTTGAATATACCAATGTATTGAATCAAGTTAAATTAATTGTTTTATGAAACAATTTCTCATTAAAAGTTCTAAAATATAAGATTAATATTCACTTTTTTAAAGTCAATTTTTTGAGACATTTTTATATCATATTTGAAATAAATCAATTTTTTTTCTAAAATATTACTATTAAATTAAGAACTTAAATTAATTATGTTAATTTAAATTTGAAATTGTCGTAAATTATTCTTAAATGTCAAAAAAAACCTTATTCTGAAATAGAGAGTAGTATTTTTTTTAAAAAAAAAAATCCTTTATTTTTAAGCAACTCTATTTGATTATTTCAAATATTAATTGTTGCATTATACTACCCCATTCTCCATATGTAGGGGCCCAGGAAATGTCTAAGCTGGTCAAACCTACTGTTAGGTACACGAGATTCTTTGGCTGCCGTTCCCGAGCTTCTCTATCTGAATCTAGTATCTGATAATTCATTATTTCTGATTTACGTTCATGCGTGCGTATATATATAGGGAGTAAAATTTTGTATAGTTTGCTTCGCACATCACTGATTGCGGGAGACACGACGGAGCGTGTGTGAAAGGCAGAGCAGGTGACTTTTTATATTTTTTTAGCTGAAATTACGTTATGACAATTGTCCCTGTTTATATTTCAAATCAAAAACCCTACGTTTTCTTCATTATTCTCTCTTGATTTATATATCTATATATTATAGATCTTCAAGTTTTGGTTTCCAATTCGTTCCTTTTTTCATTGATTGTTGTTTCCTGCATCTATCCCAAGAAAGAAAAGAAAGTGATCCAATACTTCGAATTTCGTGTATAATTCGGTGAAGGTTGCTATTGATTAGTATCTCTTTTATCTAAATTTGAATATTCTCCAGATTCTGTTTGTAGATTTGACGATAAAAAAAAGGTGCATTAATGGTGTGATGGTGTCAATTGAGAGGATATAACTCATATTTTAGGAAGAGACTCTTATATATTCAGAGGGAAACGTACGATTTACAGATAAGAGGGAGATATAAGTGGGTTGGGAGGTTCAAACATGGAGGGGTCTTCTGCCCCAGTGCTTCGTCGCGATCCATATGAGGTGTTGAGCGTGTCTAGGGATTCTTCTGATCAGGAGATCAAAACTGCTTATAGGAAGCTGGCTCTCAAGTAACTTTTCAATTCCTTTCTATCTTTGCTTTAAGTTTACACTTTCTCCATTTTTTAGAATTTGCTAAACTCTGGCTGGTTTCATCATTATTCATCAAGATGTATGAAATATTTATGATTTGTGTTGCTTGAAATGAGGCAATTTAACAGTCCAAAGTGTATTGGTTATGCACAAATGACGGGTCTGTTTAACCTGATCGAATTGTTGCCTGCTCTCAAAATAACTTTTGGTGCTATAAATTCAAAAAATAAAAAAAATAGGCTGCTAAGTTATGTGCCTTTGATGCCATTTAAATTTTGACCTCATATGTGGTCAGCATCATCTTCGTACAAAACTGGCTTCACTAACAAGGTATTAAAATCATACATTTTGATGACCATGATAATGACATCGATGATGGTCATAATAACGATATTGAACTTATCAAAATAAAAAAAAATGGAAAAAAAAGATACTAAATGGTATATTTCCAACTTTTACATACTTGGTGACTTATAAAAGCCCACATGGAACAGGTATCATCCTGACAAGAATGTCAATAATCCTGAAGCCTCGGAACTTTTCAAAGAGGTTGCATATTCATACAGCATTTTATCTGATGCAGAGAAAAGAAGGCAGTATGATAGTTCTGGATTTGAGGTAGTTTTATTCCTACTCAATATATTAGTTCTGGTCAGAAGAGAGATCGTACTAGGATAACTGACCTTTGGTGAACAACTTGTACTCTTTAGTTGTACTTTCTATTTGCCATCGATAATATTTCCTCACATATTTCTGTATTACTGGAGTAAGGTAGCCTAATTAGTGGATCAGGAGTGACAGATGTGCTCTTGGCTCAAGATAGCCACCTATTACCTTGACAGTTGGGGTTTGATTTAAGCTTGCCGTCACACTATATACATGTTCAAAGATAATTATTCTTCAAATGGCCATGGTCAGCTATGTGACCTATAAATCGAGTGGATATGAACTTTTGGATAGCAAATTAACAGTTCAATCCCTGAATTTGCTCTAGCTGAAAACAACTTAAAATGACTTTCTTTGGGCTAAGGCAATGGTTCGTGGAACAAAAACGGGAACGAAAACATAGAGTACGGCAAGGTAGGATTATTTGAATCGCTTTGTTCTCATGAAATAAGTTTATACATAACATGGTACGCTGGGGATGACATTTTTCTAATAAATATAATCAAAACTGATTGTCATATGGGCAAGTTGTATACTCCTTGTGCAAATTGATTGCTTCTCCCTTTCTGCTACTTATATGGTTTATTACACAAAATAGGCTAATTGATGCATCTTTAACTCCCCTGTCTCGGCTTAAAGAGCATGAATAAGGAACATAGGTAGTGGCGTTTATGTTTGTTTGTGCATATATATAGACACACAAACACATATGTTCACATTTGCACATTTATCGGGAGAGAGTGGCATTAGAGGTAGGTTTCTTCCGGCGAGATCTTTCTCGTCATAGTATCTAATATAGATTATGCAAATGAAATTTGATAAATAGGTCAATCTTCCAGTCTGTTTCACAGACCATGTACAGTGTTGAACCTAATGCATTATCCTGTTTGTGTCCATTTAGTGTCTTCTTAAGTATTTTAACTAGCCGTTGCGAATTTTCTTCTCGTCTAATGGTGTTTACCATTGATTGTTTTCAATAGGCTATTGATGCTGAAGGCATGGATATGGAAATTGATTTATCTAACCTTGGAACTGTCAATACAGTGTTTGCCGCATTATTTAGGTAGTTTTCTTCATTAAACTTTAGGAGTTTTTAGTATCATACGGAACTATTTTGTCAATCATTATATTTGTTCTTAGCAAGCTAGGTGTTCCAATCAAGACTACCATTTCCGCTAATGTTCTTGAAGAGGCATTGAATGGAACTATCACAATCAGACCCCTTCCAATTGGAACATCAGTTAGTGGAAAGGTGCACACTTGCTCTTAGCAGGATTAAGTCATACTCTACAGATATGCTCCTTTAGCTAATTTGTAAGTTCTGCTGCAGGTTGAAAAGCAATTTGCCCACTTTTTTGGTGTTACTTTAAGTGAGGAACAAGCTGAGGCAGGGATAGTAGTTAGAGTTACTTCAGCTGCACAAAGCAAATTCAAGGTAATATGACATGCAAAATGAAATTATTTTACCTTAATTTAATGTTCCAAACCCTCTCTCTCACTCTCACTCTCACTCTCACCCCCACTGCATCAACAAAAAAACCTAAAATCTTGCAGAATTGCTTATTAATACGTGTATGTACATGTGATTTGGCAGCTACTTTACTTTGAACAAGATGTTAATGGAGGTTATGGTTTGGCTCTACAGGTACTATAATTTTTAGTTGCATTTTCTGTTATTTTCCCCATCAGTGTTCTAATTTGTTGTTCTGTTCAACATACTTGCAATATGATTAAATTTATTTTGTCTATTAAATATAAGGTATGACACATGCTAAGATTTTGAGCATATTTAAAATAATTGGGATACAAAGTAGTAAACTTGTTTTGCTCCATGAGAATTCATTTGTAAAATTTACCCCTAAATTTTCAGCAATGATGCTAGGTTGGTTCAGAATTATTGTAAAGCCTCAAAAAATAGTTAATAAATGGAGGAGTCTCGAAGGTAATAGCTAAATATAACTACCTAACGCTATATATAACACTCGCTCTCTCCCAATGTAAATGATCCTTTCCTTTTTGGGTTGCTCGATAACATTGTCATCTTAGTCTTTAACGTATACTAACATTACCACTTTGCCTTTGTTTTGAGAAAGAAAAATTTGATGCGAGTCCAAGGAGGATGAATTTGAAACTCTATATAAGTTCTTCAAAATTCTCATTATTTTCCTAAACTGTTTGATGTTCCAATGGGGACATTTAAATTGGGTTACAATGTTCATCTGTTTGGATAGTTAATCAAATTGGACCATTAGAGGAAGCTGTATGCTAATGTGCAGCTCTAAAACAAATCTGCATTTTAGATTTTAGATTCATGCTACTGCTAGATAGCAAAGATTAGATTGCAAACTGATGACATTAAATCAAAATTGTTCACATTACATTTTTTTAATATGAAAGATACTCTTAGTAAAAGTATTAGACTAACAATAAAATAATTTTCATTAGTGAGAAAAAACAAGAGCTCTCTTTCGAGCTTCCCTACTGACATTCTTGGTGGCATATGGTTCATGTTTTATAGTTTCACCAATGTCGACGTCGTGTTCTGTTGAGCAAATGTATGCTTTATATGATTAATTGTGGTTCCTTTAATATGCATACTGCCTTCTTAACTAGTTTCTGGTTGTCCCCAATATGTTGATTACTCAACTCCACTTACTTTTTCTATATGCTGACATTTGTAACTATTCCTTTTCGCTTCATATACTCGATTGACTTTGTTGACTTGAAATTTAAACCTTCTTGGAGTTTCTAGAATTGAAACAAGTAATTGATGATGTTATGTGTTTGATCTCTTTCATAGTTTATAATAAATTTAACGTCTATATATTTTCAACTTTGCTTCTTACTTCAGCTGGAATTTTTTGTTGCATCTCTTTTTTAATTTTAGGAGGTAAAATTTCTTTTGTTATTAATTTTAGTACTCAATTTTGTTTCACTTTTTTAAAAGTTGTTTTAAATTATCATATTTGATTATACTTCAAAACCCCTTGAGTGGATTTGACAGCATTCAGTCTGCATCGCTTTCATTGTTGTTGTATATTCAATGCATCGACACTAGTTAAATTCTGTGTCTGTACAGGAAGACAGTGAGAAGGCTGGCAAGGCGACGTCTGCGGGGATGTATTTCTTACATTTTCAAGTGTATAGAATGGATGCAACTGTAAATGCGGTACGTGAGTTCTTGTGCCTTTTCACATTTTCGTCTAAATAAACTCTGCATCGTCCAGCTTATGAATCGATGAGTTAATATATATGGTGCTACAGTTAGCAATGGCTAAGGACCCTGAAGCTGCTTTCTTCAAAAGGTTGGAAGGCCTACAACCTTGCGAGGTCTCAGAGCTAAAAGCTGGCACTCACATATTCGCCGTTTACGGTCTGAAGTGTTTGTTTTTTAGTTTCATCCTTTTCGTTCCTTGGGTCTATTTTCTAATAAACCTGCTTCCAGAAAGAACAGAAATTCTTTATAACTGACATCCATTCCAATTTATTCAGGGGATAATTTTTTTAAAACTGCTACCTATACAATTGAAGCTCTTTGCGCAAAGTCATATGAAGATACAACAGATAAGCTCAAGGATATTGAAGCTCAGATATTAAGAAAGAGGACTGAGCTACGCCAATTTGAGACGGAATACAGAAAGGTAATAGCCCCTGCATTTTGGCCATGTTGTTTATGTGTTTGGCAGTATAAGCTTGTTCATACATTCCTAATTTGAATTTGTAGGCATTGGCACGCTTCCAAGAAGTGACCAACAGATATAGCCAGGAAAAGCAATCTGTAAGTTTTCCCTGCTCATAGCAACTGTATCTGAATATTCCTGTAGGGCATACTGTTTTTTCCCTTGATATTATACGTGCACGCTAGAAATACAGTATAAATAATACTCCGTCTGTTTCACAAGTGACCCTTTTTTAATTTATTTATTTATTTTATTTTTGTTCTGAAATAAGTCTCATTTCTTTTAATAGCAGTATCAAATTACACTATGTCTTCAAGTTTACCATCAAAATTCCATTATCACGCTATCACTACGAAACTAAACACTTAATTTATTTAGGGGGTAAACATGGAACAAAAATTATCCTACACTTAATTTACTTACCATGATGGATCTCAATCTAATTAAAATATTTCTGTGCTTTTTTACCATTTGAGAAACTCATGTCTAGAGAGCTTCCATTTTTCTGCCCCTTGCTTTTGTTGTAGTTGGGTTTCACTATCAGAGATGCTTTACTCACATTTCTGATTATCAGTTTCCCCATCAGTCAATAATCTATATACATACATATACTTTTGATGGCTTATATGTGGTAAGATTCATCAGTATGTTGTGCTTTTAAAAAACAGGTTGATGAGCTACTGAAACAACGAGACAGCATACACTCTACTTTCACAGTAAACAGGTCAGTCGTTCAAAGTAGTGGGAGTAGTTCTAGTGCTAGCAATGGAAGTAGTAGCAAAACAGCTGGTGATGATTTTAAGGCTGAGAGCCCTGGGGAAAATGGTAGCTCAGATGGGAAGGATAAGTCTTCAAAAAAGAAATGGTTCAATCTCAACTTAAAAGGAACAGATAAAAAGGGTGGTTGATGATGGTGTTATTTAAACTCTCCTGTATCATTTATTTTGAGAGGGTTGGAATTCCATCCTTGCATTCGAATACTTGGGCTCTCTCGTTTGATTTTTTTTAGCCTTCTGGGGGCTTGTTCATTATGTCTTGCTATAGTCCGTCCATTAATGAGTATGGTTGAAAAATATAAAATTTCTTTTGTATTTGTGCTTCTTTTCCTATAGTAGAAATTTGATCTTCATTCCCTATGGAACATAATTGCTTGGCATTTTATGTTATGTTTATTTATTTATTATTATTATTATTATAAATAGATGGTTTTGGCGGGTGTAATGAAAGATTTTCTCTTTTCTTATTTTTTTTTTAAATACTGTTTTGTAAGAAGAGTTTTCTTTCTCTCTTCACTTCAGCAAGGCCATCGACTTAGTTACTGGAGTAGCTTTTAGAGAAAAATGGACCCATCGGAATCAGTGTTATTTAAAAAAAAATTAGCCGTTTTATTTGGAACAAAAAACTGGAAAATTTGTGCACATCTCCTCTCGGTCTGGATATTGAACTAGCTGTCCTCAGTTATATTTAATGTAAAACGTCCATTGACATTAAAACAAACGGGCACAGAAAAGAGCTGCTCGGGATAGATTTTGGCCTACTCTCCCCAGCAAAACACAATAATTAATTCTGTCCAACACAGACTTTAGAAATCTATGCAGCATTTTAAAAAGTTGGTTTTAAGTTCGCAGGGTGTTCAAGGATAGTGAGTCTCTTGATATAAATAAATAAATTAAATTCCTAAATGAAAGTCTTATAGCTATCGTTAAACAGCTGAAATAAATAAATAGATATATTTAAATAAGCAGAAAGCATCTTAAATAGAATTCGCTCATGAGAATAAACCACCTAATTGAATTATGTGAAATGATGCTAGAGTAACTATATAGTTCGAGGCATTGCCATTAATACCGGTTGGCTTCTTGTCATTTATATTATTTTTTAAGGATCAATCGACATTTTAAAATTATTTTTTGATATTTCTGAATTTCAAATTAGCATGATTTCGCTTGATTTTAAATCTATACAAATTGTAAAGGTTACTTATAATTAAAAGATTTATTATTTTAAAAAATCACATTGAATTTAAATTTATAAATATCTTAACTTTAAATGTTAATTTTTTTTTTTATATTTCAAAACGGAGAAACAAAGTAATTAGTAACTTCGGCATAATGCCTTGTTTTACCATTGAGTCATGGCTTAGTTAAAATGTTTTATTTATTAGTGTTAAACTATGGTAATGGTATTAAATGTTAGAGGTCTAAGGTTTTGTCTCATATATTATTTCAAGTACTGTGGCATAATGATTTTATATATATATATATATATATATATATATATATATATATATATATATATATATATATATATATATATTGTATCATTTATTCGATTCAATACATATCGTTTGAAAAATATTTGAAACAAAAAAATTGAAACTTTTATCAATATTCAAATGCTTTATTAGCAGTGAAACCCCTAGCATTTCTTAGATAGCGACTTTCGGATTTTATTTTTATCAATATTCAAACTTGAATAAGCTTACATACTATGAAGTATTTGCGTTAATTTTTTCACTACATACATTCAAATATGTAATTATACACAGTAAAAAAATCCTTATTGGTAGACTGTCAACTCGATTTGGTCAGCTTGCAAAAATAGGTTAAATAAATAAATCAGAAAACGCCATCTTTGGTTATCTGTTTCGAGACTCAGTTTTAGATGAAACTAACAACTACATATGATAAAACAAATCCCATAAGTATATTTAGATAATTAAAATATAAAAAGATGACCTAATCTACACACAGGAGTCTCTTGAACTATATTTCTTCAAACTTTATCTCGACTTCTCTGTTGAACTCACAACTGAAAGTTAGCAGTTTATGTTAAGACCAATAGCATCTTGTTGGGTTGTTTTTTAGGATAATATTTCCAAAATTCAAAGATTGTTTATCAAAGCCTCTTTCTTAAAGTAAACTTCATATTGTCAAAATAATAATAATAATAGTAAAATTCTCAACCCCTTATTTTATCTTCTAGTGCACATGCCCATATATGTCTCCTACGTATTTACATATATGTCTATAAAGTATAATTTTAATTAAATAATAATGATTAGATTCCCTTTCGCTACAATAGGTAAGTAGCGAAACCTTGTAACATGGAACTTGATTGATACTTCATTATAAATTAAAATATGTGAGACGCCCATTGACATAATTAATCATCAATGTTTTATTATATTTATTTTCTGAAATGAATATGTTCGCTTAAAATGCTAATAACGGAGTAATTTCGCTCAAAGGAAAAGGGGAAAAAAAAGAGTAGCGAGGCATCTAAAGTAGTTATTCGAGGATACAAACAAATTATGGTTCAATAATGTACATTTATAATTTAAAAATATTTCCAAATAAATAAACAATTACCCTCCTTGTTACTTACTTTTAAATGTTTTGCTGTTGGGTGTGTACAAAAGGAGGGAGGAATTCAAAAGGTGATTAAATTAAGAAATACTTTTCAAAGACTATTAGGATGATGTGGATTCGCGAAAAACATGTATATACGTGGAATATTGAAGAATTTGTCCAATGGATGTGGCAATACTGGTCGACGTGGACAAAAAAGTGTAATTAAGGGTGACTAAGTTAATTAATTGAACGGTGATTAGAACACAAATATTAATAATAGAACACATGCAATTTTTATTTGAGGAGCCATGTGCAGAGACGTCCGTCAACTAATGTATTTGCGGTACATGTTAGTATGTTATGTGGTGTTTATGTAGCCGTTTATGTGTCTGCTTTTATTTTATTTCAATCACAAAAGAAAAAAAAGTATATATAATATATAGAAGAATGTCTCGTTGATTGACCTAGTCTCCACCATGCACCCTTATCTCAATTCACTGGACTTCTATTTATGTGTATTTACTAAACTAAAAAGCCTCTTTTGAAATCATTAAGATGCATTCTTTTAATATTCTAGAGTACAATCTAGCTAGCTAGTCTTAAGATTCATGTAATTAATGGACTGTTAATTAATAAAATATTTATGTATCTCTCTAATTGAGGAGAGAGAAAGAGAGTTTGAAATGCACTTGATTTAAAGCTAACTCCACCAAATAGCTTTAAAATACTTTAAGAAGCGGGCATTGTCACTTGGAATACATGGAGGGACTTATCGAGTCATACCCACATTGTTTGGAATACTTAAAATGTTTAAAATGAACATATCCCAAAAAAAGGGGTTATCTTTTATATATTCGTTTCTTTTTAATTTGGATCCTTCCAAAGTGATGGTTGCTAAAAGGAAGAAAGATGATTAGAAAGCTAATGGAGTTTGTATTATAAAAGGATCATCATTTAGGTTAAATATTTGCTTCATTGGTTAATTTCCTTCCTTGATAGCACAAGTTGGTGGGCCTTAATCGCGATTACGGAGATCTTAAAACGATAATATGGGCCCACCTCAATCAACATTAAACAAGTTAATTAGTTGAGAAAGCAAAGCATGATTAAGCTAGGTCCCCTAAAAAGTGAGTCATATTTGTATATTGGATGGTGGATGGTGGAAACCATTACAACACTCAAAACCCATTGTTTATGGACACTTATTTGATTAATGACTGTGGTTGGGAAAGTTTGATTGGATAGTGCTAGTTAATTACCCTGCTTTACTTGTAGCTTTCCTTAACCCTCCCTCTAAACAGCAGGTTAGTTCTAATTAATTGTGGGAATTTTAAAAAAAATTAGCACATACCATGTGGCCCCAACAATAATCAACCAACATATTTTTGTTTGAACAGTGAGAGACCTACTGGATGCACATTCAAATGTTTCCCTTCATCAATAGAGTGACCATGTGACCAGACAGTTGCTGCTGCAGTAATATATATATATCACCCCCAAGCCTAGTATAAATAATGTTCCATTATATACTGTCGAACAAATTTGGTCTGGTTTGCTTTGTTTGTGTCCTGGTTCCCCATAGGGAAGCGGGCTGCTATATATATTTTTAAAATTAAAAATATATTTTATTTTTAATTTATTCTAAAAAAAAAGATATTATTTCTTTTTTACTAGTATTTCTATCATCAGAATTCTTAGATAATATATATTTAAAAACGTCATAAAATTATTCTTAAAAAAAAAATCGTTTTAAAAATGTATATGTATTTCTAATTTTATATTGGAGTGATTATAATTTTCTTGGTGCATGATCGAGAACAGCGGTCCTTGTGTTACTGAAAGAATTACAACCTTCACTAGCAACACTAGAGTTTTCAATTACTAACTACGTTTCATGCATGCATGCACAGATGCACTTTAATTCATGAATTAGTAAGATAAGTGAATTTTAGTAAACACGGCCACTTTAGTAAAAACAGTAAGCAAGTGTTCAATAAGTTTTGTGGCTAATTAATTAGCTATAAAAACGTTTTTTTTTTTTACAGCGGAGATGTAAAGAGATTTTGTTACAGTAGTAGTAGCAGTAACAAATTTTATTTATTTTTTATTTCTTCTTTTTCTTTTAAATATTCATTTGATGGTGATGAGCTGGGCGGATCTGAGAAGCCCTTGTTTTTTGGAATTTTTTTTTATATGTATAGGGTTAATATGGTTAAATAGTGCTTTCCCATTAAAAAAAATTTGGTCACTTATCAACAATTGGATAGTTCTAATATCATCTTTCAAATTCAATATCAATTTTTGTTTTCACGAGTCCATTTGATTTTTTCAATTTTTTAGGGTTAAGGTTAAATTTCATTCAATTTTTCTCTAATTTTTTATTAATTATCTATGAGTAGGTAATTATTTAGTTTTGATTCGTATTTATTTTTATTCGTTCATGCATGCTCTTTAAATTACAAAATATATTTAAGTTTTCGACATGTGTGTTATTTGATATTGTATTTAATTCAATAAAGACATAAATTTTGAATATATAATTTTGTTTTAAAACTATACTAGTGGGTGTTTGATTTGTTCATATTATTAATTTATTATTTATTTTTTCTATTATGTTGTGTATTTGTATTAGACATTTTGAATTAAAATGAATACATATATGAATAAATATTTTTTAAAATCTAATGCTATTAAACCTAATCGATTATAATTTTTTTTCTAATGAATATACTTAAAAGTCAATTAATTATGTTTCAATATAAAAAATAAAATCTTATAAAATAATTTTGTACCAACTTTTATATATTTTTAATTAAAATTAATATTTAATATATTTTATTGACTTATAAGAGTGTTCACTCTTACTGAAAATCGTGCGTCTGCCTCCCGGTGATGAGAATCAAACCTTATCACAACCTTCCCTTCGTTTACATGTCATATATGTTAATACTAAATACTGTGCCACAAGACTTTAGTGCAAATAAAGTCTTTAACTAATAAAGCATACAATTAATCATTCCGGGAAAACTTTCCAATAAATTATCCTAAATTAGAACCGAAATTAGGCGAAATAAAAGATACTCCGTATGATGTTAGTAAAAATAAAGGCAAGAACAAGCATAGTTATTAAAACAGATGTTAGTAAAAATAAAGGCAAGAACAAGCATAGTTATTAAAACAGACCGGACCGGTCCATTCAACCGGTTAAATAGTAAATTGGAGCTTTAATCAATTTGATTCTATTAAAATATCACATACCTAAATAAAACATTCAAAATCGTGAGAACGATCCGATTTTTTGAAAACACGGTGAACCAATCAATTTTTATTAAGAGGTTCTAATTTTACGCAAATATTCAAAAAATTATATTTGTCCATTTTACGTTTTTTAAATTTAAAAGGTTATTCATATAAAACTATAATTTAATTATAAAATTAAACTAGGGTTCAAATTTCTCAAATTACAATTTGATTGTAAAATTGTTACATGATAATTGTGATGAAGTATTTATAAGAGTATAGGTTGTTAAAAATTTCAATATTTGATGTTTTCAAAATTATTCATAAGGTTAATATATTATTATTTATGAACAATATCTTATGAATCTTATTTTATGTGTAAGTTCGTTTATTTATAGATACTTATTAAATATATTAAAATTTCTTGTTATTGTTTTAGAAGGACTTGTACTTGAAACTTGGAAATGCCTATAATTGACATAGGTGCGTATTTTTATTTTTAGTTTGTAATCTTAATTTACATTTGCATGATGGTTCAGTAGTCTATAATTAGATACTAGGTAGTTTTTGTTTTATATATATTATTTAACAAAATATAATATTATTTTTTATTATATAAAATATTATTTATTATTTTAAAACAAAAAATTGGCTCAATCGGTTTAATTATCCATTGAACAACTAAATTATTGAATTAATATCTTAATCGGTTTAATATCCGTTAAGATTCTGATAACTACGAGAACAATTAGAAGTTTTATTATTTTGGCCACTTTTTATAAGTCTCAACAACTCTATATCTGTGAAGTTCCTGCCTTCAGGAGTATGATTAGCAACAACCTGCACTCATTTGCAGAATGTCACTTCAAGTCACTACATGCATTTCCTTCATGAGTCAGGCCAACTGTTTGAGCCCCATTGATGGGCGATGGTGGCCCTAGGCTACCTGGTTTCTAACCTTTCCAAGAGAAGAAATATTTAGAGAGAAAGAACCACAGACCTAGTTTGGATTCAAAAAATTATTCAGTGATTTTGGGCACTGTTACGTGATGTATTTAAAGTATTATTACAGAATATTTTAGACTAATTATATTTTTTTATTTTAATAATATTTTACTATTTGTAATTTTAAATCTATTGAAATAAAAAAATATGATTAATTTAAAATAATGCGTGACGGTATTCAAAATTATTGAATAATTATTCGAAAAGATTGTTAGGTTCAAGATATCATCATCATTTTTATGAGTTCTTGGAGATCTTAATCTATGAACAATATCTATTAACCCATAATTTCAGGTCCCTTATCACTCATGTTAGCTAAGGATTGAAAACCCACCATTATTAATTACTAGTTAATATTTGGTCCACCCATGTCTACATAATGCGTGAATGGTTGCTCAAAGCCATCCCATCTCTCACCACCCTCGTGTTTGTAGCTAGGTACCTAATTGAGTAGGATTTGGCAAATTATATGAGTCATTATGATTTATTATGTTGACTTTTATTTAGAGCTAATAATTTACTAAAGCAACTCTACCGTCCGTCTTTCATTCAAAAAATTATTTTCATTGTACTTTTCAACTGAAATAAGAGAAATTATACTTCTACAAAGAAATTTGACTACAAAGAAATTTGATGTTTTCTTAATGTCCTCCGTTTCATTTTTTTTCCTTTCTTTTTTTTTACAAAGGCAAATTAATTTTTATTACTGAATAAATCCTTAATCTGAAAGACATGTGGATTGAAGGCTAATTAACCAATTGTACAAATATTGATATTTGATCCTTTCTCCTAAATTTTAAATTCTAAGGTCCTCCTTAACAACATAAATAATTTATACGTAACTCTCACATCTATGTTAAAGAGGATCTTCCAAATATTAATTTTTTTTTTTGTAAAAATAACAATTTTATTGAAATAATCATCTGCAAAGCAAACAAATGTATAGCCTTTTTCAAGAGAGTTGCATTAAACAATAAAAAAAAACGTAGTAACGTAAGCATGCTAATTAATTTTGCCTTTGCACTTGTGCTTATCATTAATTGGGGCTACTATGTTGCAAAAATGTACAACCTACTTCTTTTCTTCCCCAAGCATAAGTAATGTTATTAATTCTAACCCGCACTAGCTAGCCATTTATATATAGGTATAATGAATGCATCAATTCTCTTTGCTCAAGCTGATAAGCCAAGTTAGTAAGGCAGGACTATCCGCAATATATAAACTCCATAACAAAAGATATATAAACTTAATTATATATAATAATAATACAAATAGTAATTATGATCAATCATCTAGGAATCCAACGGTCAAAAGTGGTTAAGCTTTCACCTAAAGATTTGGGGGATCAAGTTTTCTTGAATAGGAACTGTTGAGCTGGTGAGAGAGAGAAGCTAACTATGAAAGTAACACTCGCAAGAAAGGGGAGACATGGTGGGTCATATTTGGAGTTGTGATGAAGACTTTGGAAGAGCTTTTGATTTGATACATCATTTAAACACATAAAACTTTTATGCATATAATAATAGTACTAATAATAAGTATGCTTTAATTTTAATTTTAATTTTTTTTAATAATTCAGACAAAATTTAAACACAAATACACATCTTATTTTGGCCTTAGCGAGGTTAAGTTGAGGATTTTATCAAGATTTGATTTTTCAAATTCAATATCATAAGTTGAATAATACCACTAGATCAAAAATCTTTAATAATATACTTTAATTTCCTTTGATTAATTTAATTTGTTTGTAAGTGGCCTCTTTTTATATATGTTGATGTTGGAGTAGTTAGTAAGATTCGGGGAGATCTCTTCTACCATGGACACAAACCCCATTTACTAATTTACTAATAATTTTGGAAAACTCAACGTCAATCACGCAAACATCCCAAACTCATCATCAACACCTAACCTAATGAAGGGAGGGGTCTTTATTTAAGTTGCAACACCTGAACATTTCATTTCATTCACTCCTTTCTTTTTCGTTTTGCGTAGCCTTTGTTCTGATCTTGCTTTAAATCTGTGACTTGAAGGGTACGTCTAAAATATATATCACTAGTCCATCATCTTTTGTCTTTTTTATACGCTCCTTCCATTCGTCAACTAGTTTATTGCAGCATAGTAGTATATTATTAAGGGTCCTCTTAGTATGTGCTCTTATGATATATATTAAACACAAAAAATAAAGAAAAATTTTATTTATTTATATATTTGTACATAATTCAATACATAAGATTCACTAGTATATTTTTTTTTATATATTAAATTTAGTACAAATACATAAATAAATATTATTATGCATTATTTTCAGCGCTTAGAATGTGCCCTTATGGCATATTCTAAGAAAATTCTATTACTAATTCAATAATCTTTGTTACCGAAATAATATTACATAAATAAATAAATAAAAATAATAATATGATAAACTGCAATAGATTTGAAATAAAAAATAAAGGCGATTGACTATAGAGTACACGATAATTAAACACTATATACCAATTATATTATTAAAAAATAAAAAATAATACAAATTTTAATATTATATTTTATTTTTTAATAATTTAAATAAATATAATATTTAATTATTATGTATTTATATTTATTCGTAAAACATGGGGTGCATAAAGCTAGATATGGAGGATGGATATGATGGTGACACGTGGGCCCATGAAGGAATGATGTGATTTAAGTTGGACCGACAGTGCTTAATTGGTAGCCTGATCTCTCAAAACAATCAAATTTATGTATGTATCTAACCTTAGATACTCTGCACATGTTTTTCAGAGAGAAAGAGAGAGAGAAAGACAAGTTTTTTTTTCTTTTCTTTATCATTTCATACATGGGATCGATATTTTGACTTTTTTTTTTTTACCAGAATTCATGAAAAGGAGAGAGAGAGATTGGTGGTGGGATGTGTCTGCTCCTGAGATCAAGCCAACGCAGCTGCCAGCTAACATTGAAGTGCGTGACAGGAAAAACTTAATGAAACTTAAGAGACGATTCAATTACACGAGTGTAAAGAGTATGAAAAGTACTAGTATAAAAATAAATAAATAAATATTTTTATAAATTAATTTAATATTTTTATAAATATGTTTAATTTAATTTTTTTTAAGTATTAAATTAATTTATAAAAATATTAATTTTTTAAAAATATATAATTTTTTCTGTATAATTTAATAATATGCAATGACTTAATAATAATGATGAAATAAAGTTAAATTTAAATTATAAAAATTATATTTATTTTACGTTATTAATTATTTATAATAATGGTGTTACATATTATTAAATCATATAAAAATTTAAATAATTTTCTATCCTTTCATTCTCTTTGTATATTGTATGTATATATTTAGGAGAAGAAGGCTGTTGGTATCATCTCAAGACTGACTGGTAGAACAGTCAGGGAAGAGAGAGACGGTTATGTCATCGAAGCTCGTTCCTTTATAGCATACATATATATACTCCTATTCTGCTGCTCCCTATCCGAAATTTCATTACGCATGTACTAAATTAAATTAAACGACCAAGGAATTAATTCCCAAAGCACCCTTCAGTTGTGGCTAAATTCCTGTCAGAAACTGTACATGTACTCCATGTATATATATACCAACCCCAACTAGTAGTATATAAATCTATGTCAAGTTCTGATTGGATCGCATACGCATAAAATTTACATTTTTGGCCAGTTTCAAGTACCCCCGAGGACCATATGTAGTGGACCGATCCCTTTTGATATTTTAATTCCTAAGTTTGTCAAAATAAATACATTACATATGTAATGAACTAATCTTGTGAGGTCAGTCGCAATTGAATATAGTGTATATATATATATATATATAGTTGAACAACCCTACAATATTCATATATATGTACCACACCTTCATCTTCTATCCAACCGCACTTCTACTCAAACCATTATTTTATTTTAATTTTCCTAAATATTCTACCAAAACTACAAGCTAGCCTAGCTAACTTAGTTGCAGTAGAATGAGTGAGTTTATTTAATTAAGGAACAAAAAAACACCAAGTGAAATGACACTTCCCTACTTACTCATATCAGAGCACTCTAATTACTGGGTACTAATAGTACACTTCCAATATCCTAAGGCTGTTTTTGTAAATTCATACATCGAATCATCTACTTAATTCCACACCAAATGAAAAGATGGAATTTAAATTTGTTATTATATTTTCTCTCATCTCATATTTAAAGTTATAAAAATATATAAAATGTGACAGACGGATATAAAAAAATTGATTCCTTATGACAAGGGCAGTTCAATCCCCCAAGTGCTTCCTGTCTTCACTCTACACCCACCTTCGTTTCTTCTCCTACTAGCTCGGTAGCTCCTCCTCCTGGAGATGTCCGTAACCATCTCTCTCTCAATATTATTCTTTCTCTCTCCTCTCTCTTCCCGCACAAACTTTCGACCGACCTGTATAAATACCCAACCGCATGCAACAAGTCTCTCAACACAACCCGTTTAATTTCTCCTACCTCTCCTTCGTTCTGTCTCACTTTCATTTTTATACTCTCTCTCTCTCTCTCAAACAATACACCATTTTTCTCATCTCTCTCTATATATAAGTACACAAAATATGGAAGATCTACAATTTCATATTCAACCTGCAAATCATAACACAACCACTAATGGACGCTTAAAGCTCTTTGGTTTCAACGTAACGGAAGAAATAATAGAAGAAGTTGACTTCCCCACTAAAACACCATCCGGCTCATCGGATTCCGGAGGCTTCCCTAACTCCGACGGCCGGAAATACGAGTGCCAGTACTGCTGCCGTGAATTCGTCAACTCGCAAGCTTTAGGTGGCCACCAAAACGCTCACAAGAAAGAGCGCCAACAGTTAAAACGTGCCCAACTGCAAGCCAGTCGAAACGCTGCCGTTTCATACATTCGTAACCCCATGGTCTCTGCCTTCTCTCCACCGCCCCACCTCCTGTCCCCAGCGGGACCCATGATCCTGCCGTCGGCTGCGGGGTCGACGTCACCGTCGTGGGTGTACGTTCCACGCGCCGCTCCTCCATTCCAGGTGTCGCATGGTTGTGTTTTTCCTTCTTCGTCGTCCTTAGTGGCGAGGGGTGTAGGGACGCTATCGTATGCTAGCGGTGTCTCGGAGTCAACATTAACGAGCGTTGGGCCTCAACAGACTCGAATTGATGGGCCTTCGCTAAGTAGGTTCTCGAGAGCGGATGGTGGTCCCAGTTTTGATGATGCATTCGGCCTGGATCTGCATCTCAGCCTCGCGCCAGCCGCTCCTTGACTATTATATTAGCCTAAGTACTCCTACCATAGATTGTTAGTTTGGACTTGCGGCTTATTTCCTCACTCGGATCTTGTAAATTTTCTGATTTATTTAATTTATTTATTTCAAGAAACTGGGACTACCACTACCAAACTCGGCATTCTCGTCTCCCATTTGCAACCGACATACTTTAAACCTAATTCTTTTACAATAATTGATTAAGAAAATATGAATTGTCCATAACGATGATTCCTTCTCATACAAAAATATAATGATAAATTCTTAGTTTAACATTGTGGAAAATATAAAAAATAAAATTTAGTTTTTTAAAGTTTAGATATGTCACCAACTCTTGATTCAAATGTTGTTTTCCAAAGCTTTATTTATTTATCTAAATTATTAATAGTAGAAGTGATTCACCTCCTTTAGTTTGAATGTATTTTAGTAGTGTGATAGTTGTGACATGTTATTTTCGACCGCTTTCAAATCAATGTTTTAAGTGACATGTTATTTTAGACGCTTTCAAATCAATATTTTAAATGGCATTGTCGTTTTATTCCAAAATTAGTCATGTGCTTTTTCATCACTTTTATTTTATTTTTTTCAAGTTGAAATGTCTCAGTGTATATATATATATATATAAGGATTAATTCCAACTTAGATAATTAAGTTGCATGTTACATTTTTTTAGTGAGAATCTTACTTATATGTTAGGCAAGAGCTAGCAATACGTGTTACATACGTGAAGTTATGTTTTTCGACTTAGCAGCAAGTCTATTGTTGTTTTCTAATTAATTATTAATTTATGAATTTCTAACATGAAGGTGACGGGAAAAGAAGAAAAATAGGTAGCTACTAGTTAGGCTAGAATTTGGATGGCAACTTTTCATTTTTCTAAGGTAAATGATTGTAACTTCCACGATCGATTAAACTTCTTTTTCTGTGCTTCAAGTAACACATGAGCATTCATCTCACTCTCACCATAAAATTACTTAAATTATAATGGGAGTTTATTTTAATTTTTAAAATAATAATTGTGTACTTAAGAATGTTTTTGATTAGTTTATAATATTAATTAATGTGATAATCAAAACAAAATAATTTTATATTAATTTTGAATTCTAAATTTTATAAATTAACTAAAAAAATAAAATGAATTTTTTTTTGTGGGGTAGAGGAAGTAATGTAATATTATTTTGTGGGGTAATATTAATTATATTTATATAAATTAAGCTAATCGATTGTTCTAATTAATTGTAACATATGGACTCTAATTAAGTCTAATATATATTGGCTAGTGTTAAGTAACCTTTTGAGTTTGTGAGAAGTAGACCTACTAGGTTACTAATCAGCATTATATGTCATCTCCTTTAATTCTATTGCATAAGAATTTCATAATATTGAGTGTTTCTTCTCCATACGGATGAACTAAAGTTCACATCAAGTTATATATATATATATATTTGGTACAGTTGGAGCAATTTATTTGAAAAGTCATAAATAATTTAATGATATGCTATAAAGCAAAACTACTAGGTTATTTGACTTAGGAACCTCACAAAAAACTTCTGTTGTTTGTTGATTTTGTATTTAGGCTTATCCAATTGTACCGTGATAACAATTTTTGATGTAGGTTTTGTTAACAGTATTAAAATATCACATCAGCCAAACGCGTAAGGATAAATGACTTAACCACGAAGAAAGCAATCAGTACATGTGATCTTAAAGTAGAGCATATTTGTACAGATAATATGGTTTCTAAATCCTAAACTAAAGTTTTTCGACTTTTCTTTAAGTAAATTGCTGCTAGTATGGACGTAAATGCATCGTGGGATGTATTTGTTCAGCGAGAGTTATATGGTTTGCTCTTATAAAGTTTTTCATATGTAATGATTATTTTCAATAATATAAAGTATTATAATGGCTATCTTTTGCATGCAATAAAAAAAAATTACAATTTTTACTAAATGTTATATTTAGTACATGAGTGTTATGTGACGCCCCCAAATCTAGGCCTACACAGCCCAAACTTGAGTCGTCAAAAGACTACAACAAAATTATTACAACAAAGCACAACGTACAACAATACAGTGTATAATAATACACAACTAAGTCTTCACTATTATTGCCACACTATTTTACAACACGTGAAGACTAGGATAGCTATTCCTCGGACTCTCACTCCATCCCCCGGCTAGACCACGTTACGTTTTCATCTCCTGTTGAAAACAATGGAACAAAAGAAAGGGTGAGCTCAAATAGCCCAGTAAGAAATATCATGACTAAGATAATGACGAATAAATTATCATTAGTCTTCAACAGTTGAGTTCTTGATAGAATACAATAGACTACAAGGTTTATATCAAAAACTGTAGTTAAATTCTTAAACAATGTTCAGATCAATAATAGCAGCGGAATGAACAATCTATTAGAAGAATAATGCAGACAATAATGTCCACTCGCTTCTCTTTTTAGTAAAAATATCATCAACTTTTATCATCTGAAATACCATTAGTCAAAATAATACAACTTCACAGTTCCTGGTCATAATTATGCAGACCAACAGTTCATCTTTGCACTATGGGCCAAAGACATTCAATATAACACCAACGGTCATGATTATACCAGATTCAGCCTTTGGTCATAATCATACCAATCAACAGTTCATCTTTGCACTACGGGCCAAAGACATTCAATATAACACCAACGGTCATGATTATACCAGATTCAGCCTTTGGTCATAATCATACCAATCAACAGTTCATCTTTGTACTACGGGCCAAAGAGAACATTAACCACGTGCCATAAAAGACACCGAACAGATGTATCGCCTTTAACCTAGTATATCGCCTTTAACCTATCATCTGTTCAACAATTATATCACATCTGTGCCCCCGGCCACAGATATTCACAACAGCTTGATTCTTGATGATTAATACAAATAACAGTGATACAAATGATGAACAGAAGAACAGGATAAACAATAAGTATCGGAAGTTTACTTTGTGCAGATTCAAATAATGTCCAAATTGCCAACATGATGTGAAGTGAAATTTAAAATGATATTCAAGCTCCACAATTCAGAATAACGATTACAGTTCAATAGGAATGTTAAAAAAAAAAATAGGAAGGTTCAGTTGAAATAATGAAATTCAACTATTATGGAACATATAATATTTTCAGGAATTATAGAAGCAATAATTCCATAATAAGTTTCGATTTAGGTGTATGAAAGAAAATAATATCCCTTACCGTAGCAGGTTTGATTAACAAAAGGTGAAGGGAATTAATATCCCTTACCATAGTAAGTTTCAATAATGGAAGATGAAAAAGATGGTATCCCTTATAGGTATAAAGGAAAATGATATCACTTACGAATATGGAATAAAAGTGTCATGTGATAATTCGTGTAGACAAATTATTTTCACACGAGACAAATAAAAAGGGTTATTCACCAACAGGCGATAATCCGCACCGTAAGGTTATTCCCATCAATTTGAATACGAATAGTTATTCACCAAACAGGCGTAATCCGCACCGTAAGGTTATTCCCATCAATTTGAATACGAAGAGTTATTCACCAAACAGGCGTAATCCGCACCGTAAGGTTATTCCCATCAATTTGAATACGAAGAGTTATTCACCAAACAGGCGATAATCCGCACCGTAAGGTTATTCTCAAAGATTAATAAGGAATGAATACAAAAGGTTATTCACCAACAGGCGGTAAACCGCGCCGTAAGGTTATTCCCACAATTTAATACATGGAAATAAATGGCACAAGAAAGAAACGATATTATTTTCGAGAATCAAAGAATGATAATCCCTTCAAGTAAGAAAGAAAATAATATCCATTTATGATGATGAAAAGAATGATACCCCTTACCGTAGTAAGTTAGAATATGAAAGAAGATAATATTCCTTACCGCAATAAATTTAAGAGTGTGAAAATAATGATAATCCTTACCTTAACACGTGACTGGATATTGATTTAAATGAGGTTGATCAACCTATATATTTATAATATAAATTAGTAATTACCACATATAAATTTCAAAGTGTATGATAACTCGTATATTATGAACTATCAAAATTATATACATTTAACATAATTTTTGTAGTATAATATAATAACTTTAGAATAGTTTTTAAAATAATATTTCAAAATAAATCTTCTAAAGAAAGCTTTTAAAAATGAATCTTCTAATAGAAGAGTCTTCTAAAGGAAGATTTGTGAATACCGTGAAAAATAGGAATTTATAAAATTACTACTCTTTAATAAAAGACTTACTTGAAAAATTTCTGCACTCCTTTTGGCTTTCAAACTCTCAAAATAACCTTACTATTCTCAAAGAAAACTCATAAAATTCTTATAGAAAAATTTTATGTTTTAGGTGTGATTTTTCTATTCAGCTGAACAAGCTATTTATAGGGGAAAATGGGGTACTATGCGTGGTAGGTGGGCACTGTGCATTTGGTAGGTGAGAGAGGCTGCGCAAACGTTTTTTTAAAAAATTTCAATACTTGCACAGTAACTTTGCACAGTAACTTTAAAATTTTCAAAAAGTGAACAGTAATGAACAGTAACTTTTGTCAGCCGATGAATAGTGATTTCCGGGAGTGAACAGTGACTCCGGAGTAACTTTTCCGATGTGAACAGTAACTTCCGTCAGTGAATAGTAACTTTTGAAAAATAATAATATTTATTTTATTTTATTTTATTTTATTTATTCTACCTGTGGATCCAACATATAAAATAATGCTACAACAATGATAACAATAATGTAATAAACATGTTACAGATTATTATTAATTTAAATAATATAAATTACTGTGTATTTGTTACTGTGACAATTATTTGGTTCAATAATTTTAAAATACAACGCACCAGCAATTATTGACTCAATGATATAAAATGCAGTGTAATGACAATTATTAAATCAATAATGCAAAATACTGTGTAGCAACAATTATTGAATTGATAACATAAAATATTATACAACAACAATTATTGATGAAATGATGTGCAACAGTTAGGGTGTCAATTTCAGATCAATAATATAAGACACTGTGCAATACCGTGTGCTACTGTAGAGTACCGCATGCTACTGTAGAATACCATAAATTACCGTATGCTACTATTCTTTTATCACCAGTATTTAAATAGTTAACACCGTTGACTATTTTTATTTAAAAAGGTTACTTCTGTCGTTTTCTATATCCGACAATTATTCCGTTGTGGGGTCCACCAATAATTAGTTATTTCGGCGCCGTCGTACGACACGAATATTATATTGCGCCGTCGTACGGGCAGAACGAATATTCCCCGACAAAACGAATATTCCCCGACAAAAAGAATATTGTCCAACAAGGTATAATTTGCACGAAACATCCTTAACTTTCAATTTTGTCAATTTAACCATTTACTGTTTCAGGAAAATATATATGAAGAAAAATTAAATTTTGTATTTCATAAATTCGGGGTCTTACATGTTATATATGTAGATATGTCGTTATATAAAGTATCAAGGTATGTATCAGTTTTGAATAAAGTTTGGACATTCAGTTTAGCTTTTTATGTATGTCTTGTAATATATAAATATATTTTGTGATAATAAAGTTAAGACACACGAGGTTCGTTGGAACTTGGAACCATAAAGTGATGGCTGATGTGACGCCCCCAAATCTGGGCCCACACAGCCCAAACTTGAGTCGTCAAAAGACTACAACCAAATTATTACAACAAAGCACAACGTACAACAATACAGTGTATAATAATACACAACTAAGTCTTCACTATTATTGTCACACTATTTTACAAAACGTGAAGACTATGATAACTATTCCTCGGACCCTCACTCCATTCCCCGGCTAGACCCTGTTATGTTTTCATCTCCTGTTGAAAAACAATGGAACAAAAGAAAGGGTGAGCTCAAATAGCCCAGTAAGAAATATCATGACTAAGATAATGACGAATAAATTATCATTAGCCTTCAACAGTTGAGTTCTTGATAGAATACAATAGACTACAAGGTTTATATCAAAAACTGTAGTTAAATTTTTAAACAATGTTCAGATCAATAATAGCAGCGGAATGAGCAATCTATTAGAAGAATAATGCAGACTATAATGTCCACTCGCTTCTCTTTTTCGTAAAAATATCATCAACTTTTATCATCTGAAATACCATTAGTCATGATAATATAAATTCACAGTTCCTGATCATAATCATGCACATCAACAGTTCATCTTTGCACTACGGGCCAAAGATATTCAATATAGCACCAACGGTCATGATTATACCAGATTCAGCCTTTGGTCATAATCATACCAAACAACAGTTCATCTTTGCACTACGGGCCAAAGAGAATATTCACCACGTGCCATAAAAGACACCGAACAGATGTATCGCCTTTAACCTATCATATGTTCAACAATTATATCACATCTGTGCCCCCGGCCACAGATATTCACAACAGCTTGATTTTTGGATGATTAGAATGATATAAATGATGAATAGAAGAAATAGGATAACAATAAGTATCGGAAGTTTTCTTTGTACAGATTCAAATAATGTCCAAATTGTCAACATGATGTGGAGTGAAATTTAAAAATGATATTCAAGATCCACAGTTCAGAATAACGGTTACAATTCAATAGAAAGGTTCACGTAAATAGGAAGGTTCAGTTGAAATAATGAAGTTCAACTATTATGGAACATATAATATTTTCAGGAATTATAGAAGCAATAGTTCCATAATAAATTTTGATTTAGGAGTATGAAAGAAAATAATATCCCTTACCGTAGCAGGTTTGATTAACAAAAGGTGAAGGAAATTAATACAAAGGGTTATTCACCAACAGGCGGCAATCCGCTCCGTAATGTTATTCCCACAATTTAATAGAATTTGAGTACAAAGAGTTATTCACCAAACAGGCGGTCATCCGCGCCGTAAGATTATTCTCAGAGATTAATAATGAATGAATACGAAAGGTTATTCACCAACAGGCGGCAATCCGCTCCGTAAGGTTATTCCCACAATTTAATAGAATTTGAGTACAAAGAGTTATTCACCAAACAGACGGTCATCCGCGCCGTAAGGTTATTCTCAGAGATTAATAATGAATGAATACGAAAGGTTATTCACCAACAGGCGGCAATCCGCTCCGTAAGGTTATTCCCACAAATTAATATATGGAAATAAATGACACATCTTATGAGTAAGAAAGAAACAATATTATTTTCGAGAATCAAATAATGATAATCCCTTACCATAGTAAGTTTGAATAATGGAAGATGAAAAAGATGGTATCCCTTACCTCAACACGTGACTGGATATTGATTTAAATGAGGTTGATTAACTTGAACAGTACACGTATACTTATAGATCTTCACAAATACTCAAGATGACTTAAGCACACTTAGAGAGAACTTTCACAAGAAGTATTTAGAGAGAGAAAGAAAGAACAAGTAAGGAAGTTTATGAAAAATCCTTAAGTTAAGGCTTCTATTTATAGCCAAAAATCTTATCATTCCTTTAATCTAAACCATTCATTTAAAAAAATCATCTTTTAATCTACACCATCCATTTCAAATTTTATATTATCTTTAATCTACACCATTCATTTCATATCACCTAACTTTATATTATAAACAAATCAATTCAATTATTCAATAATAATTCACACTTTAATCTACACCATTCATTTCATATCACCTAACTTTATATTATAAACAAATAACTTTATCAATTCAATTTTTATGACTAATTGTTATAAATACAGTATAGTTAGCTCTTAGATATCAAGTCAATTAATTAATGAAATACAACTGTTTAAATAACATCATAATAGAGATAACAATAATGTAAAAGAAAGCATACGTTACTGTGTAATGGCAATTATTGATTCAATAATGTGAATTACTGTGCATATGTTACTGTGACAATTATTAGGTTCAATAATTTTAAAAACAGTGCAACAACAATTATTGACTCAATGATATAAAATACAGTGTAATGACAATTATTAAATCAATAATGCAAAATACTGTGTAACAACAATTATTGAATTGATAATATAAAATATTATGCAGTGACAATTATCGATGGAATGATGCGTAACAGTTACGGTGTCAATTATCAGACCAATAATATGAGACACTATGCAATACCGTGTGTTACAGAAAATACCATAAACTACCGTATGCTACTATTCTTTTATCACCGGTATTTTAACAGTTCCGTTGACTATTTTTATTTAAAAAGGATATTTCTGTCGTTTTCTATATCCGACAAATATTCCGTTGTGGGGTCCACCAATAATTTGTTATTTCGGCGCCGTCGTACGGCACGAATATTCCCCGACCAAACGAATATTCCCCGACAAAGCGAATATTGTCCGACAAAATAAAATTTGCACATAACATCCTTAACTTTTAACTTTATCGATTTAACCACTTACTGTTTCAAAAAAATATATATATGAAGAAAAATTAAATTTTGTATTTCATAAAATTCGGGGTCTTACAGCTGACGACAAGATAACCAATAAGGATTTAATTCGTGTGTTATCGGATCGCCACACTATCATATTAAATCCATGTTAATAGAGTTAAGGATCTTTGTGACCATGGTTGGCATAATATCGGTTAAAAGATGTGGTTACCTCTATGATTTAGGGTTTGAGATTCTATAGGATTGGATTAACTTTTAGAGTAGTTATTAGACCAATGATGTTATCAAAAGCGCGCATAAAGTTTACAATTTTGTGATTAGCCTGTGATTTATTTTTATGAAAAAATAAATTTTAATTAATTAATATCCCAAGTGGAAGAATGTAATATTATTTTGTGGGATAATATTAATTGTGTTTATATAAATCAGGCTAATCGATTGGTCTAATTAAGTATAACATATGAATTCTAATTAAGTCTAATATGGGTTGACTAGTGTAAGTTATTTAAGTAACTTTTTGCTTGCGATGAGTAGAGCCACTAGTTACTAATCAGGAGTATTATAAATAAGAAATTAAATCATCTCTCTTAATTCTACATGCATAAATATTTCATAATATCGAGAGTTTCTCATCAAGCTAACACGTAGGCCATTATTCATCCAAAAATCAATTCTATTACGTTCATCATAAATTCTAAACAAAGTAGACAATATTAATATTTTTTATATATTTTAAATGTTTTTTTTATCTATATTTAAGTATGAAATTAATTATTACAAATTAATTCTTACAAGTAATACTATAGTAGTTTGTTTAAAGTTTTGGTTCTTAGTCACAAATTCAGCGACTAATTGGCTTGGCTCAATTTGTGCGTGGAGCGAAGAGCTTAAGTGTAAGTACGAAATCTAGATAATGCATTCCAAATTAATTAAGCACTTATTGCTTGGGTGTTCCCTCCCTTATTTAAAACAAGCTATTGTACCCTCACAATTTTGTTGTATTTTTTTCCGGTGCTTACATTACGTTAATATATATTTAAGTTGTCGGCTCGCGCACCTATTCATGTCTGTGTGTTAAATACAGAATTTTTTGTATCATAAAATAGAATTAATTATATTGGTACCACATGTAAAGGAGAAACACATCAAAACAGATAATAGATAATGATTAATAAATAAAAAAAATTACTAGTAATAAATAAGTTTGGATTGAAATTTACGATGATCACTTGATCCACTGATATAATTTATCTCTATTAATATAAAGGTCGAGGGTTAGAATTTTGTTGACAGCATGTTATGAATACAGGTCCAGAATACAGTAACAAATCGATGAAAACATTAAGTTATCATCTTCCATCACTTAAACCTCTCCTCCTTAGATTAGAATTTTAAAAATTTTATGACATATTGTGCAAGAAAGAAAAAAGAAAGAGCGGTTTGTAAGCATAATCATGGCATGGTTTTCAAAACTACTTGTGTGGGAGTAGTTGATGTTTTATAGAAGGGAAATGATATTTTTATATATATTTTAAATATTTTTATATAATTTTTTTATATAAAAATATAAAATGAGTTCACTTTCATATAAAAAAAATTATATAAAAATATTTAAAATATATATAAAAATAGTATTATTCCCCTTTATGAAAATAGGGACTTTTAGCAAATACAAACTGACAAGTGTTGTTTGGTGGCAAAATTAGGACAAAACACACTGGCATTCCATATTTCTATATATATCCCCACAACTTTGCAGGAAAAAACAACGTAGCACACGACTAAACTAGCTGTTGGATGTATGGGGTGGGGGCTCCAATAATTTCCTTCATCAGTGCACTTTAACTGGCCCACTTCCCTCAATCAATCAAACAAATCTTATATTCTTATACTCTCTCTCTAATTTGTCATAAGTGGGACCTAAGTTGGAGCAAATCTGTACTAGTATAAGCTGTAAAAAGAGGATTCAAACATATGCCGACAGAATTAGGAATACAAAAATTTGTATGGTGGTGATTACATTTCTCCAATGCCCAAACATTACTCCACCAAACTGGCTTAGCTCCCTCACAGTGAGACACTCATTTTTTGTTTTTCTAAACCCCCATTTTGAAGCAATATTAGTACAAATATACAGAAATAAATTTCATAGTAATAAAAGGAAATACACAAATTTACTAAATAACTGCTGAGAATTGAAACTGAACCTATTAGTTAAATAGTGCAATCTTTCAAGTAAAATGGCTCTTCATGCAATATTATTTTCACTAGGGGCATCAATCCGCATCATATATTGGTAACTAATTTTTTGTTGAGGAAATAAAATATATTCGAAACATATAAAAATGAATTCTTTTAAAAAACTTTTTCTAATCAATACGTATTTTCTAACTTAATAACGGTCAGAATATGAATATGATATTTAATGTTGTTAAATTACAAACGTCAAAAAATGATGAAACTTAATTGATTATCTATTTTCATATATTTTTAGTCAAACCGGATTATTAGATTTGATAAATAATCACAAACTCTAAATTAGAGCTTCTAATTATTTTCATTAAAAGCGATTATAAGTAGTTTTAAAATTAATTTATTAAATATTTTTTATTTCTTAAAATTAATTATTAACATGTTTAAATGCTTATAAACGATTCCAAATATACTCTTATTATATTAGGGTAAACATATTCATAAATACATGTAAAATGGACCTCTTTATGTGACATGCAGGTGCATGACACCCAGCCAACTTTTAGTCACCCAATTAATCCAAGTATATAATCATGTACTGAAAGCTTAATAAGGCAATGTATCAAACGTAAATAAATAAGCACTTTCACAATAATAACAAATGAATTTAATAAAGCCATCCGCTTGTGGATTTTAGACTGGGTCGTACTGATTTCTTAGTAACAACTCGGGGATTGAGTCGTCTATTCAATCACCTAATTCTAGAGAGAGAGAGAGAGAGAGAGTACATATTTGCATTTCCTGATGTAATGAATAGCCTTTGTTAAAAGTCATGAAAAAATGGCAAGTCTTTTTCTCTCTCTCATAACCATTTTAAGGAATCAGAAAGTCCCAAACAGATGTGTACTTCTACTACTCGAAACCTAACCATGTGACATTTTAGCTAAACTTCATCTTTTCTCCACATTTGAAACCCATCACACCTCCATTGATGAAGACTTTGCAACTTCAACAAGGCCCCACAAACTGGCACGGTCTTTAACAGTTCAGATACGTACCGATTCGACACGTTCAAATGAATGATGATCAATGATCCATATATAGCTAACTAGCTAGCTGGAACATTTTGTATCATACGTTTTGTCATAAGGTTGCAAAGTGATCTTCAAGTCGATCATATCCAATAGAAATTACATACTAAACTTTATGAATGTTGTACATCAAACTTTAAATTCATCATTTGCCCCAACTCGGCAATAGGATAAGAGTTAACATAATCTGCCAAATAATTAGCTTGTTCATAATTATCCAACAAAAATGGACAAAAACTTTCAGGAACAGAAAAGGGAATTCCATGGATAAATCATCATTCATTCCGACGAGAAATTATGCTGCTGCTGCTGGAACTATATTTTCTTACGCGGCATATAGATACTGTACATTTGTATTAATATCATGCAGAGATTTGCAATGGTAAGAGGAATAGAAGCAAAAATATATATTTTATACAGATCGACTTGAAATAATTTAGAATTTGTAAGAAACGATAGCTATAGTCAAACCATAAAACTGCTTGTGCATTAATCAAGTGAGACCGACACAGGGGTGTAAAACATTGAATTTAAGCAACCATAGCAATTTTGTCAAAAAACTCGAGTAACCTCCTCACCGTTTGAACTTTAAACTACAATGCGGATGTAACTTGGGGGGAGATTTGACATATCAACATGATAAATTCAAGCAGCGTATCTATTTAGAAAATAAGTTCCAGCATACTAAACTCATGTAATGTAGTATCAATATTCCAGATAACAAGTTGAGAAACAGAATCTCTAATCCCAATGCTGTTCTCATACGAGTACAGGACATTGACAAAAAAAGGGGTGATCTAAAACACATATCAACAAAGGTCAACCCAACAACGATTGAAAATTCTTGAAGTTGTGAAACCTGTCTACAAATGTTACAAGTATTAAACTATGACCGCTAACATGAATTTTGCAAGTAAATTAATAACTTGAAAAAGGAAATAGTATAATCATCCAAAAATGGGTCTGTTCACCGTCAAGTGACTGGTGGTGCTTGCTGTTCTCTCTCATCAGCTTCCACACATGCTTTGTTTGTTCATGTACCGACTGAGCCTGCTATTCTTTCTCAGCTTCCACAAATGGTTTTGCTTGTCCTGGCCCAGATGGCTGTTCTTTTTGAACTGGCACACATGGCCTCCAAACTGTTTCATTGCCCGCATCCATTAGTGCAATGCCTTTGGCAGCCAAATCACTCCTGATTTTATCTCCTCTAGAAAAATCTTTGTTTTTCCTTGCCAATGCTCTTTCCTTAGTCTGACTCTCTACGTAATCATCTCCGACACCTGACCTCTTTAATGCTTTGCTTTTCAATTGTCCCATAACCTATTCAATGAAACCATGTAAAATTTGATTATAGATTCATCTTCAACAAGATTACTCTCCAATAAAATTGTATAAATACGGCAACAATGCTTGTAGCACCTCAGATTAACCTAAACTGGAAAGCAAACCCAAAATGTCCAAAGCATCCCTGTCTTCTTTCTCCAACTCAATAAGGGATTGAATAACTGATCATTGTTTTTGTCTTTGTTGCTTCTTCTGGAGATCATCAAAACAACAGATCTTCTCAGTTCCATCAGAGAAATGCACACACGCACACAAAGGTTCAAACCAATCCAAATGGGTACCTTAATCAGGCTCAAGGAACTATTCATTAATTTCAAGGCTTCTTAACGTCATTTCGCAGGTTACCGATGCATTCTTGGGCAGCATCAGTAATGCAAACTGTTTTTCCACTTGGTTCAGCCATCTCATTTGCACTTCCTTCCCCAAATACAGACAAAGCATCTTCACAATCATGCAACGTCTATCAATCACATAACAATGCAATGTATTCATCAGAAAGTGTTATTTTCTTCAAGTGTCCCCAAGCAGCGACTTCATGGGATGAGAAAAATCAGATAAAACAAGCACCAAATCAAATTGTAAAAGCAAAGGATAATACTAGCTTGAAATTCAATTGCTCTTCAAACATGATTATATACTACCTGATATATACGATAAACAGCCTCTGATGCAATTTCTATCAGTGAAATTGAATAATTGACAGGAGATCGATAGTGTGTTCCCAACAAGAAATGCCTCAAAGCCAATGGGTGGTACAGTTCAGTAACCTATAACAAGGGAACAGTGAATAATGCATCCAGAATATTCTCCATGGTTGCAGACAAATTATTAACCAATAATGTGAAAAAAACGATTAGAAAACTTGCAAGTCTTACATTGCGAATGGTGAAGAAGTTCCCTTTTGATATTGCCATTTTCTCATCGTTTGTGGTAACAAGCCCATTATGCATCCAATAACTCACATTGCTCTCTGGGCAGGCAGCACAACTTTGGGCAATCTCATTTTCGTGGTGCGGAAAGATCAAATCCATTCCGCCACCATGGATGTCAAATGAGGGTGTCAGATACTGAGCACTCATTGCACTGCATTCTATGTGCCATCCTGGTCTTCCAGGACCCCAAGGGCTATCCCAACTTGGCTAACCGTCCTTTGCAGCCTGAAACAAGTAAATGTATATATGTGAACCTTATGACCAAACATTATCATACAGACGAGGGGAAAAGGAGAAAAAGAACCAACCTTCCACAGAGCAAAATCAGCTGGATTTCGTTTTCTTGAATCAACAGCAACCCGTTCACAGGATCTATTGTCTTCTAGCTTCCGTCCAGATAACCGGCCATAATTTGGGGAAGTATCAACAGAGAAGTAAACATCCCCGGTAACTCTATAAGCACAACCATTACTTTCTATCTGCACATGACTCCCAAGATTTAATTTTAATTTACAAGTAAACTGTAATAGAAAATGAAAAACAGTAGTAACCCAATATATATGATGTATACAGAAAGAAATCCTCTACTATCAAGCTATACTAGCAGCAAAAAACAATGTCTCAAGAAAACCATATACTAATTCCACCAAAAGAGCTACTATCCCAAATCAAAAGCTCCAAAGAAGAATAAAATGAAACGATTGAGCCCAGAGACACATTTTGAAGCCAGCTCAACACGTCAACCGGATCTTAATAGAAACCAAAGATCCTTGATGTAGGACAGATTTATAAAAGGTTTTGAAGTATAGATTAAGATGAGAAATTAGGGTGATAGGTAACCTATCCACACATGTAATGGGTAGAAGCACACAAAAGCAAAGCATAATGCTTTGAACTCGATGCATAATTCAAGTCTGAAAAACAATGAAGAGTACAATGCACAAATAAAAAAACATAAACTTGGCGAATAGGTAAAAAAAGGAAACTACTACAACTAATACTTTACTACTATCTTTAGACTTCTAGAATATTCTGCTTCTACTGTAATCCATACCACAAGAAGTAACTTTTCCATTCCTGATTTCGTTCCACGTACCACATCAAACAACGATTTAGGTAACATTGGAACAACTACCCAAGAGAATAAAGTTTCAAACAGAAAACACCTTGTTGTAGAATCCTTGCCACCTAATCACATCCATCTCAACACTATTTTCCAGTCTATTATATATCCTCCAACGCCACCACTTAAAGAAACTAAAGAGAAAATCCCAAATAAATGTGCTATTATTGTCCATGAGTACATCAGCATACATGCGTTTCTACTGTTCATGGACCATGTATATTAGAACACCTGAGCATGCATGCATTTGTCTTCAAGAGAGGGAGAGGGAAAGATGCCTCATAACCGAAATATAAAAATTAGGAAGAAATAATTTGAGGAACACACCTGAGATATCATATCTTTGATCTGTTCCATGTGATCAGAAACACGTGGCTGTTGGGTAGGGGGTAGACACTGAAGATCAGCCATGTCATCTAAGAATTCTTGGCAAAACTGAGCACTCAAAGGTATGGGATCCACCCCACGCTCATTTGCTCTTTTAATGATCTGCAACAAAACAGAAACCTTTTAATATGACATGAGCACGTATCAAGCAAAGAGAATGTTCCACAATTCACAATAATAAATGTGATGTCCATGTCAATGGCATAATTTCGATTGATTGATTGAATTTGCAGAAGTTCAAAAGATTAGAATTATAAACTACTAAACTTATCCAAAGAACTGATTATATTTAATATACAGGTTCAGGAGGCTTTTACTTTCAAGGTAGTATTAGTATAAACTTATCCAAAGAACTAATTATATTTAATATACAGGTTCAGGAGGCTTTTACTTTCAAGGTAGTATTAGTATTGCATGCAGCAACATCAAAAAATATCATAGCTACAATTATATCGTATTAACCATTAAGATCCAACGCATGACATATTAATGTTAACATAAGTGGTAAATTATACTTTCCCTCAGTGTCGTCACTCATATTGCTTAAGGTTTCGTCTCAGATTGAAACATTGTCAAACAAAATCAATCATTTCAACACCAAGTTTGTTCATTACCCATCAATAAACATCTTGGAAATGCTTTCTAATCTTGTCCTCAGATTTTCCCATCTCCTTAATAACTATTCCCCAAAATATGGCGCAGGTGGAAAACCTCCGAGATGATTAACCCTGGAGGGCCTGGACTTTTGGGCAAGCATATGCTTTTATTAACTATTTGATTGATTGAATCGTCCGAAGTGAAAGGGAAGTGAAAGGATATTGAAAGAATATAATAAATAAATCGATAATATACTTACAAACACACATGTAGATGGGCGCTCTATTCTCAGTGGTTCCTTACTATTGCTATAAATTTACTTGAACTGTATATATTACCTTTATTCAATTCACTGAATTCATAGCTATCACTAAAAATGTTCAAACTTTGTCATCTAAAACATTGGTCAAACAACATGATACAAATAATTTCAATCTTACCCTACATAGTATTCAAAATTTTCATAGATTGTATGAGAATTTTCACAAGGGGAAGTAGCATACATTAGTTGCTAGGGATGTCCTGTGAACCCCAAGATAAGGGAACAGATTGGGTAACACAACAGAACCATATGTGGGTTTCATAAATGATCCTTCCAAATCCAAAAAGTGTCAATGCCCTTGAAGAAGAACAATAAGTTATGTCAATGACCTCGAAGATCAATAAGTTACCTAAATTTAATTAAATAAGAAATAATAATAAGATTGTAATTCAATCATATCACTACATTCAAAAGCTAGAAGCTAGAAATACATCATTAGGTAGTGCGTAAATAATTAAGAATCTCAAACACTACAACTTGCGACTTAAATCAATTCAAGTTTAAAGTCAATATTCTCTTCATGATAACATAACTAAGTTCTGAGTCTTGTGAAATGTTCTAAGCTAAGAGGAGTCTGCCTTGCAGAGTAATGGGAGTGTTCAATTTCTATATAATTAAGATATTTTCAAAAAGATTAGAAAATATTTTCAAGGAGATTTATTAACATGGTATTCTCCAAATGCATATAAAATAAAAAAAGACCATTCTCAATTTAAAAATCTATCCAACCAAGGTGGCCTAAATAACTTCTAGGTTTGGCACATAGAATAATTAGTTGTCGCAAAATTTCATACAAGCAATTAGAAATGTTGATAACCTTGCCACCCTAGGAATGAAAAAGCAATCCCTACAACATAACAAATATCTGAAAAGGCTATACAGAATGCATTAACCTTCTCACCTTGTCATCAACATCAGTAAAAATCCGAACATATACAACTTCACAGCCCAAATGATTTAAATACCTGCATTATTCCAGTTTATGATCATCTTGACAAGAATGCAGAAAAAATATTTAAGAATTCTAGAAATGAAGACAAAAAAATATAAATTGATGAACACAATTTTGTTTAAGTAAAAATGATCGGCACAATTAACAACTAAAATCAAATCCCTAATGCTTGATTAAGATTGAAAGCAAATGCATGTAAATTTGTAAACTTTCTGGAATGAGATGTTTATCTAAACCTCTACTTGACTTTTTACAATCAACTTCATGGACCAATTAATTAAAACCACAGCACTTCACGACATTCTGGGGCATGACACAATGTCTGAGATTTGCGATTAAACATTAACAAATGCGTATTGGAAAAAAAATGTTGCAAATATGCTGTCAATCAAGTTAATAATTTCAAGAAGTGGTAAACTACTACTTACCAAAAATATGATAAAATAAAATTTCAAGATGTTTTTGTATCACAGTAAAAGTGGTTGTTAAAACTTTTCAGTTATGAAAGAGTCAGTCGAGCTAATATTTATACCACCCATAACCAACAAGTAGAATAACCTTTCATAAGCCAACAGTTAATTTCTTAGATTGGAAAGGTATTTAACCACATGGCACTAATGCTTTTGCTTGAGTGTTTAAAATGAGACCATAGTATGGTATGCAGCCAAAAATACAGCTGGGATCCATAGTGTGGTAATCCCAACCACTCAATGGAAGGCTCAGTTGATTCACTGGTCACTGCTCTTGTAATTTCCCATTCAATCAATTTGTACCTGTATTCTATGGTAAATTAGTATTTAAGATGAAGATCTCATTTATAATGTTAAAAAGTCGTTACCATGATGCACAGATAATTAATAGATATCTCATTATCTCACAGTTACAACCGTGTGTTATTTTCTCTTCATTTGTCTTCAATTCTTTCCCCATTAAACTAACAAACAACACAAACTGAGACAACGAGAGAATCAATTTCTCCCCTGTTTGTCTTCTTTCCTCTCCAAATTTAAGTCCCACAAAAGGTATAAGTTCGATAATCAGTCTAGTGCAAACTTGTAATATTTCATTTACCCTCCTCATTCTCCAAGTTCTCAAAGAACTCAATTTCATAGCAATTAGATTGTCACCAGGAATACTCAATATATTGAGCAATTGCTTGAAGGCTGAAGCACTTACACCAGTAGAGCTGATGGAGATAAAGTTTTCATATATAAATTAAAAAGTATATGGTAAATAATTTTCAAAAGCGCTTTATCTGAAAATTTTTGGTAAGTTTTTAAGTTTAAATGTAAACACAATTTTAAAAGCACTACTTTCTCCAAAGTGTTCTTTTACAGCCAAAACCTCTACACTTGAAAACACTTTTTATATGTTACCAAACTCTCCCAAGCCCAATTTTGAAAATTCTCAAATTAGAAGTATTTTTAGCCTAGGGTACTGCTCTGGCCAACTAAAACTCCTGGCATGGGCTGCAATTTTTGTCACCAAAAAAATTAAAAAGTTTCCATTTTGACGTAGTCACTCACCTTCCCAACCATCAAAATCACGCACAGAAAGAGAATACATTATTTCCAATAAGAGATAATCAGAATAAATAAACAAATCAGCATTACTAAAAATCCCATCACAAGTAAAATTCGTGAAAAAACAATAACAAAGATTGCTACATAATAAATCTCAGAGAGAGTAAGACCTGTAAAGAATATCAAAGGCGACGTAAGCACGAGCATGGCCGATATGACTGAAGTCATAGGCGGTAACGCCGCAGACATACAACCCAACCTTGCCGGGAACTTTAGGCTTAAACACCTCCTTCTGCTTCGTTAAACTGTTGTACACCAGAAATTCCTCTTGTTCTCTCTCCGTTTCTTTACAAAATCGCTTGATCTCTCTATTCAATTGTTACTGTTTGTAGCGGAGACCAAAACCCTAACCCTGTCCCTGTATATATGTGCATGTATCTATACAAATCTAAAAAACCTGGAAATTGTGATTTAGGAAAGAATAAAGAGAGTAAATGTGTACATATATGATAGGTTTCGTTTTAATTAAATAAATAATTTTATTTGACAAAACGACTATTAAACTTAAATATCACAAAGAAAAAAATAAAATGAATGAATGTATAGATTTTTCCTTTAACAAATAGCTTATTTGGGGATACGTTATTCCGTTGTATTCTTTTCTTTCCTTTCATGTCTTTTTTTTATTATTAAAAATAATTAATTTACATTAAAATTACTTTTTCAAAAAGAAGTTATTTTTAGAATACATAGGAAATACTGCCGGTACTTGTTTGATTGAAACACCGTGACTTGCCGTGGCATTCTAATTGAACCAAATAGTATCATTTTTTAATTTTGTTTTTCTTAAGCTTAAGTAGCTCAAGTATTTAAATTTATAAATTTATTACTTCCTTTGTTTGTTATAGGATAAAAGTTTTTTTATTGACTTTTATAACTAAATTAATTATTTTTTAAATTAATATATTTTATTATTCTTTTATATATATGTAAAAAAAACCTATAAATTACATACAATTCAATACTAATATTAATATTTATTTATTTTTAAATTTAAATAAATATATTTAATTATTAATTTTAAAAACGATCAATTTAATCATAAAAATCAATAAAAAAAATTTATCTTAGATCGAAAAAAGTATAAAGGTCCAGTACTACTACCCAATTAAGTAAACAACAATTTTATAAAACTACTAAGATAATATAATAAGCATGCTAGCAACCAAAAAGGAAAGAAAGGCAAAACTTGTACAAGCTATTTCATAAGGAAAAATTATCTCAGACCAAATTTAGGGTTATTAAATGATATTATATTCTTAATTTGTTATTATAATTTTTACTATCATGCAACTGTTAAATTTTTAATTCATAATAAATAAAAAAAGTTTAGTTTTTGATTAGGGTCCACTATCAATGCTGTTTAAGTTAATAATGTAAGAATTAAAATACGGGAGCATTATTTTCATACGAGTTTTTGATATTTTTATATAATTTTTTCTCTCATAAAAATGGAACCCATTTTATTCTCATATGAAATAACATTATGTGAAAATAAAATATAAAATATAAAAATATCAGTTCTGTTAAAATAAGCAAAAGTTACCAAGCGTGGGCCTTAATGGTAAAAAAAACCTATATAGGCTTTATTTGGATTTACCTGATAAGAAACCTAGTAAAATTTTCAGAATAAGTGAATTCAAAGCTCAAACTCTATTTTCTTGAGCAAGTCCAGATTGTGGCCGAAGGTTCCAATATGGAAAAAGTCAGGCTATGAGGGATATAAATAGGGGCAGACGCCGGTCGCTTGGGCCGCCATTGTGAACGTGTATAAATAAACTAGAGGGCTCTATTAGCAATTAGTAAAAAATATCTTGAATTTGTAATTAGTTATAGGCCTGTCATCATTTTCTACACGATTGGGCCCCCTCACTAGTGTGTTGAGTTTGATTAATTTAATATTTTATTTAGTCTTTTTTAAATATAAAAATACATTTTTATTTTTAAAATAAAAAATGACATATTACATAATAATCTAAGTGAGAATTGAACTTGATATCTAAATATAATAACACCTCAGTCTTAATCACTATGCTAAGACTTTATAGACCACCTGTACTAAGTAGATTAAATAATATCGTGCCACCATATTATATTTTCAGTTAATATGAAAAATATGTTTGAAAAAATAAAATTGTCATATTTAAAATATATCTCTAAATTTAAAATGAAAATAGTATAATCCAATTATCTATAAAAGAAAAAAAAAAAAAAAAAAAAAAAAAAAGAAACAGCTAATTATTAGTATATTATATGTTATTTAAAAACCCAAATATGGGTTGAAATTTGGAGCACCCTTTGTAAGACCATATGATTGACCCGTAAAATAAATCATCCATGTTCAGAGTCAAAGTATCAACTTAACTCTATAAATTAACTGAAATATTGAATGCACTATTTGTTCTAATTTAGCGAGTAGGAGAGGGGGATGTTCTATTCTTGTCTTTTGACTGAACTTGTTTTTATAAATAACCTGTTGTCAACGAATAACTTTCTAAACTTCTAATTTTAAAATTCATAAATAAATTATTATGAAAATAAGTCAATAAGTTAGAAGGTTATTAAAAAATTGAAATCTACATTAATAGATTCAGGTTACATAAATAACATGTTGTCATAATAAACTTTTAAACACTCGACTTCTGAACCTGTCTTCATAATAACCTGTTAACTTTTGTACGTGTTTTTATAATAATCTGTTGTTAATAAGATTCAAACTCTCAACCTCTATATTAGTAAAAGTGATTCATATCAATAAATAGATTAAGTGATCATCGGTACTTTAAACATAGATACAAATGATTAGGACACAAATGAAAATATATTTCCAAAAAATTATGCGGACGACATTCACAAAGAATAGTAAATTAGTAATACAAATTATAATCTCCTGCCTTCAAATACATTAATTCATTCACAGTCCTCTGCCATGCATTCTCAGGCCTTCATAAAATCTGTGAATAAACCTCACAGCTCTTTCATTAACTGAATCTTCTTCACCACATGATTGAATTTCTTCTTTAGTTTTCATGATTTCTCATTTTCTTGAGAGCAATGAGGCTTGGTGAATGATGGGTTTTTTTTTCCTGGCATTTTTGTACTTGTTCCTCTGGGCCTGGGTTGTTGTAAGGATTCTTGGTTTTGCAATGGACTAAAAGGTAATAATACCATAAATATTGTGGTGGCCCGGTGGAGAGCTAGGCTGTAAGATGATGGTACGTGGTCGGTGGCATTTGGACTTATATTATCAGGTGTGGTGTACGCAACTAGCCGTTAAAGCCCATCTATTCTTTTTGAGAATTGCTGTTCTTCCATCCCTCCCATGGTACCTTGCTTCAATTTTTATTTTTTTTTCCATATTAAAATTTGCCCAATAGATGCTTTAGCAAAAAAAAAATCAACACAGTTTAGTCGTAAAACATAATCTTGAGAAGAAAATAAATACATGATCTCAATTGAGACTCACCGCATTTACTCATTAAGAAACAATGATTTGATAATTTAGATTAATACTTTAAAGCAAATACGTAAATATATATATATATATATAAAATACAATTGAACTCATAAAAATAAATATAATGAATTATACTAAGCAATAAATAAAAATATACAAAATATATTGAATCCCCATAAAATTATGATCAAATCTTCATTGTTATTTTGTCTAAAATCGTTCATTTTATTTTTTTTACTAAGACAATGAAATTTTTTTACTAATTTATTTATCAAATTTCCATTCATCAAATGGACGGTGGGAGATTACATTATGCTTAAAAATATGCCACATGCTTGGCTCTGAGTTTGTGATGGTTAGAAATTTAAAATTGAATTGGAAAACTCTTCCTCATTTAGTCGCCAAGCACTAACTTCATCATTTTACTATCTTATACCACCGTTAAAATAGAGGTAGAGGCAGTTAATTAGCTGATCCAATCATCACTTGCCTCAAGTCCTAACATTCCATCTTCCTTTAAACGTCACTTTCTTTCATTTCATATCATATGGTCGGTCATTAATTAAGAAAGGAGATGCCTTAACAGTTTGTTGAAGAAATCGCTGTTATCTATGACGTTGAATACCAAAGCCAAGGAATCAATTAATCAAAAACTCAGGCCATCAGCTTATTATTGCATTAAATATGTATATTTCAAGTAGTTTTTTTCACTATTTTTTTTTTTATTATTATTATTATTATTTCCACCCCTTAGGAAACCGGTTGGAATACAATTCTAAGGATAAAATAGTGTGTGCCAACTAATGTCTCAACAGATGGACTAATTATTTAGTGATTATAGAGTATCTGTTACGTGATATTCTATATTATTCATATAATGTCATGTGATTACTTGAATTAAAATAATTTATTTTAAGTGTTCGTATGACACTACGTGAATGATGTGAAACACCACGTGACAAGTGTTTTAAGAATATCTAATAATTTTTTTAACAGATAACCTCATGCAAAATACCACATGATTGGTTGGACAAGTACTCCGAGAGTTTTTTTCTCTCCATTTTTCTATAAAAAAAATAATAAATAAATAAATTTAGATCTCTTGTGAGAAAATTGAGACATAAAGGTTTCACGATCTCAGTCTTAATTTTCAATTCAAAATTTTATTAATGCTCTTGATGTTAACTTAAGCATACATTAAATTCAAGTTTATTCTTAAGTTTCAAGTTCGATACTTTGTTGACATATATATATATATATATATGATGACAAAATTGAATTAGCACTAACATAGAATTCTAAACAATAAAATAAAATAATAATATAAGAGTCTTTTCTTAAATTTTTTTTCATATATCATGTATTTAGATTTTTCAACATCTACTATCGATATAAATTTAAGTAGTAAGACTTTTATTACTTATGTGTTGTCCAGTTATTGTAAAACTATATTACCTCGTTGTGGGACTTTACTTTCTCTTTATTGCGAGGATTGTGTCATAACCTATAGAATGTGAGAGGTATACTTAATATTGAGATATTTTAAAATTATTGAGATTATCATGTGATTTATTATATTTGTTCTACTCGTGTCCCTCCACAGTAGAGGTCTTCAAAATAAATAAATAATAAATTCAACTTTATCAAAATTTTGAGCCTATAAATTATTTCGACAGGTTAGAACTTGAGCCATTTATACTTCTTTTTTTGACGCTTTTGGTTCATATCCAGTGGCCTAGTCTCATTTGGAATTTTAAGCTTCTTTTTTATAAAGATTTGCGTATATCACCTAGCATTGATTTATGATTTATTATTCTACTATTAAATTTTAAGACAAATTTAATTAATTATGGAAAATTTATTAAAAGTATTATTTTGAAATGTGACAACTTTACAAACTCCATAAAAAGAAATAAGTCGAATTTCAGTTTCCTAAAATCGATTTATAAGAACTTTACATTCAACTTTGATCCGTAAATTAGGAATCTTTTTTTATAAAAATACCATTTTTGTTTTTATTTACTAAATACTATCGTAATTATTATACTATTGATAATATTTGTTTAGTCTCAAAACTTACATAAATTAAATCAATTATATTTAAAATTTTATAAATTAATTTAAAATATTAAAAAAGAGAGATCTTACAAAAAAAAAAAATCACATTTTTTGTTTGAAGGGTTATTGTAGGCCAGAGTTGACTACAAAGTTTTAAAGCTCCCCACTCCTCAGAGTTGAATAAGAATCATGATAAATAGAATATGTATTTGAAACGTTATCTGGTTATTGTGACTATAATACGTCTTGTCTTTCCCTTCCATTGACCGTCTAAACGTTTCATTTACTTTTCATACTTTATATAATACTATAAAATTACTTCTCCATTTGTCTTAATTTTTTTTGTCCTAATTTTAAAAATACATCTCATAGACAAAATTTAAAGGTTTTTATTATTATTAAAATATTATATACAAAATTGATCTTATGTTAATCTTGATAATAAAAAAAAAGAATTAATATTTTTATAAATTAATTTGATATTTAATGATGGAAAATCTTTTTCTCTTTTTGTTTAATAATGTTGACAATTATTTGATCATGTTGAAATATTAACTTTTAAATGTACCGAACTAGACTATGACTCTGGTTATTGAGTAGTTTGTTAATCTAACATATATGTTGGAAAAAGTAATAAGCATGAATGTAGGACCCATTTAACCTCGTCCTCCTATTTTTCAACATGCCAACAAGTTGTTACTGTAGTGTGCGAAAAATTACCAAATTGTGAACCATTAATTTTTGAATATGTAGAAGTGTATACTATCTATCTATTTTAATAGTTAAAAAATAAGACATAACAAATATTAAAATTTATATTATGTGTTTATTTTTTAATAATTAAAATAAATATAATATTTAATTTTATATCTTTAAATTTATCCTTAATTTTCATCCAATTGTTCAAATGCATGTCCTTTTATATGCATTTAACCTGACAAATAGAAAATACCTATATTGCGACAAAAAGAAAAGAAAAAGAAAGAGTCTTTTACTGCGAGTAGATCTATTTTAGTGGCTTAACCAGTAATTAAGGACAAAAAAACTCATGATTTCCCCTTATTTGAGATTCGTTAAAGTTGAAATAGAATTAAAAATACATAACAATATTCACACACTTTACTCATAATACAAGTCTCCTTTATATGAGCTTAAATTTTATGTAATAAATTTATATTATCAACTCCTGTTATCACATACAAAATCTATATTCTGTGTCTAATAATAAGAGTTAATAACAATAATTTATTAAAAAAAATCTTACACCCATTTATATATATATATATATATATATATATATATATATATATATATATATATATATATCTCGCATTTGGTCCAAAAATTTTAATCTTCTTGAGACTCTATAGATTATAATATGTTTCTATATCTACCTTAACTTCAGTAAATAATATGAATGTTAATCATATATATATATATATATATATATATATATATATATATATATATATATATGTTAATTAAATATTATTATTATAATCGTAATAAAATTAATATAACTTGTGCACATCCAATATTATATTTAAACACATACAAAGATAAAAAGAGGAGAAAAACTATTATAGTTTTTTTTTAATATATTTCTTACGATGCAATACTAAATGCACACGTAGATAACTATAATAAAACTCGAAAAGAAAAAATTCAAATCCAGGTCTATCTCGGATAACAAAAACATCTGTCCTCCAAAAACCAAAATACTACCACTCCCCTTCACATAACCTTATTGACAATCAGACGGGCCATATTAATCCATCGCAATTGGATCCAACCAAATCAAACGGCAGTTAGGGCATCCATCGCTCTATCATGACATCTCACCCCGTAATTTCTCTCATGCAGGCGCACAACGCGCTACCGCGCATTTTAGCAGTCCAGGCCCAAGGTCCACCAAAATATAGAACCCGAACGTTAAAACCGCCTACTCTCGTATATATATAAACTTACGTTTCCCGGCGATTTCTTATTCTCACAGAAAACCCTCCGGAGCTCTCTGTTATGGTTTCCCGTTGAGCAAAGAGAAGTTCGCCGGAAAATAAGAAATCAGGGGCAGGTTAGATTAGAGAGAGAAAGAACGAGCGAGGTCGGTTTTGGTGGAGTGTGTGTATGTGAGGGAGAGATGGTGAGCTTAGGTAAAGAGAGAGAGGAGTTGATGATGGAGATGGGACCGGCAGAAAGATCAAAGCCGCCGCTGCACAATTTCGCGATGCCGTGGTTGAAGTGGGGGTCTCGAAAAGTTATGAGGTGTATGAAGGTCGATAATTCAAATGGGGAAGTACCGGCGTTGGCTTTCGAACATCGGAGATCTTCTGAAAGATTATTGATCGGACGGCCCAGATATTCGGACCTTGAGCGGCGTGGATCGACTGATCATTGGAGGAGAGAAATTTTCAAATTTTCGCCGTCTCCGGCGACGGCGGAGGTGGTTGGGGGTTCCGGAAGGAAATCGAAGCAGTCTGACGACGGAATTGAGGCGGTCCGGGAGAAACTGATATTTGATTTGCAGACGGCGGCGGATAAGATGAAAGATTCTATTTTAAGGGAAGGTTTGGAGGAACAAGAGCCTCCGGCGGGGACGAATGCTTCGTCCCCGAACGATGCATCGAGGCCATGGAATTTGAGAACTCGACGAGCTGCGTGCAAGGAGCCGCCGACGAACGGAATCAGCTGCGGCGGCGGCAATGGCAGCAGAGGAGGAGGGATGAGTTTTCAGGCCGATGTTCTGAAACCTATTTCTTCGCCGCTGAGAACCGAAACAACCAAATCGCTGAGGTTGTTGCGAGGAAGTGCAGTTGCCACAACTGCCGCCGCCGCTTCGGCTAGCGGTGAGAAGAGGGAAAGAGCCAAGTTTTCCGTTTCGCTTTCCCGGCAAGAGATTGAGGAAGATTTTATGACCATGGCAGCGCACAGATTGCCTCGGAGGCCCAAGAAACGCCCTAGGAATGTTCAAAAGCAATTGGATGTAAGTAAAATAATATCATTCCATTTCAATTATACCTTTCAATTCACTTATATACTATGTAATTCTCTGTCAATTAAACGATAACAATGACATCCAATTCGCTGTTCTATTGATATTTGTAGACGCTCTTTCCAGGATTGTGGTTGACGGAAATTAATGCCGACTTTTACAAAGTTCCTGATGCCCCCGAGACTGGAAAGGTGATTATTTCAGTTCTCTGTTTTAATCCATTTTAATTTTGGTTAATAATATTCTTAATCCATTTTAATAATATTCTTAATCCATTTTATTTGCAGAGGTAGTAATGGGAGCGGCGTTGCTGTTGTTTCTTGGGCTTTGAAGCTTGTTATGTTGGCTGACTAATGTGTGACCATTAATCAGTGGTAGAATACTCATTCATTCACCCTTGTGAATTTGTGAATTTGTTCAAAGTGTTAATTCCTCCTGGTAACATCTGGGGGTGTAAGCTTAGTTGAGTTTGGGATGCTAATTTTGTTAATTATAATGGAATTTGTTAATATTTCCTTTTGATTATCAATGAATAAGATATATGGATTGCTTGAAAATATCGCCTTATGATAGTGTTTGATTTCTTCAAGTACTTAACTAATTGGATTTGGTTCTTCAGTTCTGCTCAACAGTACCTGCTCTGCATCTAGCATAATGTTATCTATTGTCGTCTAATTAATTTGAGAAAGCTTAATTGAGAAATGTATCATTTGCTAGATGCTAATTTGAAGTTGATAATATTAGTTCATTTTTTAATGAGGAAGTGGATGAGATGTGAGCAGAGTTGCTTAAAGTATTAATGGTTTTATGGAATGGGTTCTTAAGCTTGATATCAATGTAAAAAGTACCACTACTATTGTTATTATAGATATAAAACGTGACACTTTAACTTAAAAAGCAATTCTATAATTACCTTGATCAGGCTGGGTACCTTTTTTCACTTGTATCGTCTGCTGTGGATTTACTATGCAATATGAAGACGAGTAAAAATATTTCATAGTTAATTAGTACCGGTTGTTCTTTCTTCAGAATCTCTGCTTCTTCTTAACTTTATTATTGATTCTTTTCTTTGTCTTTCTATTGTTAGTGCACAGTATTAGTTGGAAAAGAAAGAACAGAAGAGGGAGCTACTTCTTACATACAAAAACAAAGCCTGTTTGTGATTTAGGTGAAATATTTGATCAGTTTGGAAAACATTTCACAATTTTACATCCTTTATATCTTCCTCTGCTGCCAGATTAAATTTGCACACATCCCGTAGAGTTATTGCAGGGTTTTTTTCAACAACTACTAGAGCAGCTCAAGCTTTTACATTTACTGTTCACTTGTAATCTCCATCAAAACCGTTTGATATAAGGAAGTTCTCATGTATGATGATGTCCTCTTGCCCTTGCATTTGTGATAGCAGGGTTAGTGAAGAAACTGAAGATTGGTTACTACATTGATAAATACCTAATGCCTCACCTTTTACCTTCTTTATTTGTCACTGTTCAATCCATTCAGATATAGTTAGTCTTTCAATTTTTCTTTTTGTATTTTCATTTGTTTTCACGCACGCGCACACACACACACTAGTTGTAAGTTGTGTCGGTTCATTACACATGTGTAAGTAATTTCATTAGTTTGTGGTTTGATGAAGTTGAGACTTGGGAATGGAAGTTTTGCTTGATGTAGGTAGTGTTTATTTCCCCTCTTGTAAATTTTACTAACAATTGTAAAATTTACTACTGCATTTTTTTTCAGTTTCCATCATCCAATGAAGAGTTCTAAATAACTTTCAAGGTGACTCATAGGATTATTTTTCTTCGGATTCCATACTACTATTCAGAACAATCATTTCTAGATTAGGGGATCATGACATGAGAATAAGAGCTCCCACTTTCTTCCTCTCCCTCTCTACCTTGTATTGATATCGAGGGTTGCTTACATTTCTATGCTCTGCAAGTAACCTCACAAAAATTGCTCTTTGCCTGTTCCAGAACCAAGAAAATTGTAAAAATGTTGAGAAATAACTAAACTGAGTTGCTATTTACAGTTTTGCCCTCTCTGTTCCATATGTCTGAGATATCATTTAACAGCTTCACTATTTCTGTAACCATGATGAAACTTGGGATACATCTTTTGGTGTGATTACAGTCAGCCGATGTGTGTTTCAGTGTTTCCTATAGTATGCTTGGTTCACTTTCCATACTGTTTCTTTAATTCTCTGAGCACTTTGAAAAAGTTGATTTATTCAAATTTCATATGCTGATGATAATTGCACTATGCTTTTGTTATGTGGTATGTGTTGCTGGTAGTCCTAGTGTAAACTGTTCACTGCGGGGCATATGCACACTTTTCCTAGGATCGTGTTTCTCTTGGTTTAAATTATGGCTGCGCAAATTGTTAGAGCAATCTTATATTGATTTCACAGTTGGCTAGTATGATTGTAAATTTTACACTTTAGACAAATGGTGAAAGTATAGTGCATTTTATATCCCCCGAGTAAGCTTGGGTTTGATTAATTTAAGAGTGTTGTTATACTACTAGTTTTAATTGAACTGATTTGACGATGAATCTGATCAGTTTACTTCTTATCATGTTGTATGCTTAAATGAATTGATTTAGAGTTCAGCTTAAATATTTTATGAGCTTGTGATGGTAATGATTATGATTTGGTTGTTGACCGTTAATACAGGAAGTGGAGGGAAATCTTCGTTAACCTAACAATTTGACTTTGTAGGCATCACTAGGAAGGAGACATGTTAAACGGATGCTGCCGGGATTTGACTCGGCAAGATGACCAACTAATACGAGTGGAAGTCTCTAAATAGAGAATAGAATGCCAACCATCCCTTCTTTTTGTGGATGACTCGTTCTCAAGGTTGGCCGTGCACAATACCCAGTTTTGAAGCACTCCCGCCTTTGCATTTAGTGCAGTTGATATGTGAAATCTGGCTCTTTTGGGCAAGTTACTTGGGCCGAGATTGAGCTGCTTTCAGCTGTACAACCATTTAGAGACCATAAGAACTAGGCGCACTGCTCTTTATAGCATAACAAATCACAAGGACAACTATGAAGCAATTGGTTCGGTTCAAACAAGGGATGTGACCTTTACACAATCTATAGTTGGGCTTGAACCTTCACCCCCTAAATTCTTTAATGTTGTATCAGAAACTCTGGTACAGGTAGCTGGCACTTTTCATACTCCTTGATGGGCTAGGCCACACGATTTTTGGCGGGCCAGTGAACTGGGTTGGAGGCCAGATCCAGAAAACAGTCGTGGAACTCGGCCCATAATATGATCGATCAGCTTGAACGTTTGATAGAAAGCTAGAGTGTCAGCCGTCTGCTTAAGGACCACATTGCTATTTTGTATCTAGGCCTAAAGCCATGGTTAGGCTTATACCAGACCAAGTGTACAAGTGGAAACAGAGCTTGTACTTTAAGGTAGTAGAGTAAATAAATGCGATTCACATTTAGTCGTTTGCCCTTTACTACAAGTCCACTAAGAGGTAACCATTTAGAAATAATTGTCATTTAGTAGTAGTTGTTTAGTTAATCATACATTTTTAGTGATTAGTGTAGTGACCTCGAGTTAGTAATTACTAGCAGAGTTTTATTTATTTATTATTATTGGCAGAGTTCAAGTATTTCCGTAATCACCAACGAATAATTACCGAGCTTTCATTAAGTACTAAGTAGATAATTAGATATGAAGTGGCTATTTTCGGGAATATAACAATGCCAAGGAACAGCTTGTTGGTTCAAGTTATCAAGAATCCAATGCTACCTGAAAAGCAGCAATAAATCAATCCAAGTGTTAGAAAACTCTCAAATGAAAAACAAATTAGGATCAGTTAATCCGAGGATTTAATAAATCTGGAATCAAAACTTTTAAGGTTAAAGCAGATCTTAAAGATGGCCCTTGGTATCTGTTAGGTCAATGCAAGCAACAGTCTACTTAATAAACGTGAGTAGTTAGTTATATTTGCAAGCTAAGCTTAACAAGGACCCTCAATCATCGAATTTATTTATTACGGAGTAGTATCATTCCTCGGATCCAAACACTAAAAAAGACCAAAATTAAAGGAACCCCCATTTCAAAGTGTAGTTAATTATATTTAAAATATCTCTATGGAGAAAGGTAGTCCACAGAAAACTTCAACGTTGCAAAGGAACAAAAGACAGCCACATGCAATTATCATGTTGCCAGAAAAAATCAAAAGGGAAAAGAAATCAAAGCATGAGAATTGCCATGATAGAAGGATTCTTTTTTCTCTTGTCCCCTGTACCTTTGACATGTTGATATACATCAACAATTTAGCAACCTGCCATTCTAAATCTACCTCTCCATATTCACCATAACCAAAAAGCTTTTATTTTTAACTCAAAATATGTTACTATGCAACTATATATAGGAGTATATTAATAACCATAATGTATGTACATGGAACTTTACCCCTGGGCTAATTATACGAATCATTTCTTTTTCTTTTTGGACTTGCCATTACAAAAAAATGAACCAAACCCAAACAAATTTGCAGTCCCCTTGGAAATGTAAGACGGTGGAATGTTTAAGATATGATTAATTCTAACTCCACTGCTATATGATCTACAGTTCTTCAGCGACGGAGGCCTTCCCGACGAATTATGAAACTGACATCCACTCAAAGGCGGATTAGTACATGTAAAAGTAGACTGCTTCTGGGGATGCTGCTTTGCACTAACCTTTGGTAAGCCTGTTTGTTTTGAATTTGGAGCAGAACCAGTTGAATTGCTTCTCGCAAGAATCTGTAAAGATCGAATCAACCCTTTTCTTCGGCCATTATCACAATTAAGACTAGCGCTTCGCTTGAACTGCCAAAATGATTTGGATGCAGGCTTCTCTTCTTCACTGCTTTCAAATAAAAATTCTTTCAACCTTTTCTTCTTTGTATCTTCATTCGTGTTTTCGCAATGGAATGCTGTAGTTTTAGAAGGCCGAGGGCGGACTAAGATTGGCTCGGACCGAGGGATTTCTTTCTCGGTGGTTTTCAGTTTCTTGATTTGAGTTGGAAGCATCTTGCCATTGGAAAAGAGCTCATCAGCTGATGAAATTTCTTGCACAAAGCTTTTATTAGTAATGCCGAAATCAAAATCAGTGCTGAAGTCTAGCAGCAACGCATCTGATCTGCGGTGAAGACATTCAATTGGGACAACATCAGTTTGGTTGAGATCATAAGAAAAAGAGATTCTTGGACTTGCCGCTAAACTTGAAATCTCTGAGCATACATCAACTGCCATATTTCCCAGTATCGCGAGTGGCACTTTTAGGAAGGAGAGGGAATTTATAGGCGTGGCAGTACAAAGATCAAGAATTCCCACGAATGTTGTATAGACTTTGAAGTCAAAAAAGAGAGGTAAAGGAGTAGTAGTAATCAGTATGTTGTGAGAAGTGAGAACAAGAGTCAGCTTTTACTTTTAAAGCTGAGCTTGAGAGAATTTGAAAGATGCCAATAGTTGGAGCTCAGAGTATGTTTCTTATAATATGCTTATTTCTATTCATACATCATTTATGTATGTATGTATGTATGTATGTATATATGCTTTGAGGCAGAGTAACGTTGGGTTTTTACATTGTGACGAGGAAAAAACGGATAAAGAGAGAAAAAGAGTGAAAGTGATTGACATTGGGGCACCGAAAGGCTACGAGTTGCTTATAGCCTCTTTTACTTTTGTGAAAGAGGAGGGTGCCACTTCACTTTCAAGGTTTTTTTTTAGTGGAGTGGTAGCAAAACTAAATAGTAGCCGGAGAAAAGGTGGAGCCATGAGGTCTAGTTTATACGTCACAAGAAAAACAAAAAATTGAATTGAATAGGTAATAAAGTGCATGGTGATTTTGGTGTTTCATTTCTATTAGATCTTCCATTTTCAAATTTTTGTTTCCTCACACGATAAACAAAATTTACGTGATTTATATAACCATTACATCAAGATTGGCGACAAATCAGTCACACTATCTCTTAAAATAGTGTAAAATTATATAATTATTTTTGGAGCTACTTTACAATTATCACTAAAATAAAAATGGTTCGAAGTTTTTACCAACAATAAGTGTGGGCCGGGTAGGGAATGAGATGTTTGTGGCATGAGCACGTGGAGGAACAATCTGGGTTCTTGCTGGCCGTTTGATAATTAGGGGGCAAAAACATGTTACTTCACCAATCCAATCACATTGTCATCCAGAACACATATGGCATCTCTCCTACTACTGCTATTTAATGTACTATACTACAAATGAATCAATGATTTGACGCAGGACATATATAATAAATACTTGAGGAGTGTTGTAGTGCCCAATCAACTTAACAAGTGTTCATCTTTACGGTGTTGTAGTGCTTTGTCTTTCAGTTTGTATAATAATTTGATAAACTAATTGGGGTTGTGGGCATTGAAATGTCATTCCGGACAGGCCTTACCCGACGCTAACAATCAATCTGGTCTTCGGCCTCGTTTAATAAACAAATGTTTGCGCATAAATTCAACTTTCTGTAACGCAAAATCAATCTACTGGGCTTCACTTTACAACTTTCCTTGGGTTTAATTTATTATAATATTTAATTTTTGAAAGTTAAAAAATATAGATAAATTTACTTAATTAACAAATTTAATCAAAAAAATTATAATAAGTCCGTCTTTGTCAACTAGATAAATGATGTTTCAACCGAAGGATACGAGTCAGTATTGGGTCAGCCCGCTGCCAGTCCTCAATTAGGATCAGGTTTCTGTAATTAGGGTTTTACTTAAACACAAGTGTTTTAATTAGAGACAGACGGGGAAGTTTGTGGGGGAAAAAAATGGTGATAGTAGAAAATGATAAAGCTGTAGCGCTGTTTCTGAAGATTGGATTGGATGAGCGGACAGCTAAGAATACTGTGGCTAATAACAAGGTCACTGTCAATCTCTTGTACGTCATTAACGAGGTACTCACCTTTTATTGCCCTAATATCGTATTAGGAAATTCATTCTACTCGTTTTGGATGCATAGATACAGTCGAGGAGAATAAATAAATTAGGAACTACAGTTAAAATGAGCCAAAAAGCTAGAGAAAAAAAAGTGGGAAATAGGAAAAGCTTGATTTTAATTTAATTTTTTCTTTCTCATCCTAAATTGTCACTTTGGTTTACTTCTTTCTTATATTGGTGTGTGTGTGTGTGTATGTATTTTTTCCCTTTCAATTTATTGTGTGTTTGGATTTTTTGATGGGTGTAATTATATTTAAATGTCCTACCTTTTTCAGGCAGCTGTAACTGATGGATGTGACAGGTCTATTGGAAATCTTATTTACACGGTACTTATTTGATTTATATTATTGGATTTGAAGTAACAACTTGTGATACTAGTAGATTAATTTTAAATTACAGGTTGCTACAAAGTTCCCAACAAATGCCCTTGTTCATTGGCCGACACTGCTTAGATACATTGTCACGTCAAAGGTCAGGACGTCAATTTTCCTCTTTCATTTATTTATTTGCATCAGTCATTATTTTCTAAAATACCCTTATGTTGATTCCAGTAAAAAAACAACCCTTTGCTCACTAAATCCTAAGTATTTAGTAGTTACTTAGAGGAATCTATTGTTCTAGTATTCATTCAGAGTTAAACATTCTTGCAGATTAAAACCCCAGCTCAGTTAGAGGCCGCTTTTACATTCCTTTCAGCTACTGCTTCGGAGAATTTGAAGGTCAATGAATTCGAAGAGACTTGTGGAGTTGGTATGATAATCATTCATTATTTTGACTTCATGTTACTCTCATGGTTAGTTAAATTTATGTTGTAAACTTGAACTCAAGAACTAAAATCAGTGCCTCTGGCAATACCCTTATGTGATCTGATTGTGTATACTAAATTCAAGAACTTGTGTGTTTTATGTGATCTGATTGTGTATGTGTAACTATATATGCCATTGGGTCTCTTTTATTAAATACCTTGCATTCTGAGATTTCCTATTTGGACTAGTAAACCATTATATTCACCTGATCCCTTATCTTTACAAACATAGATAGTGATGTATGATGATTTTTTGCGTCATGCTATATATAGAAGAAAACAAACAAATGGAACAAAAAAGTTATGTCTGCATGCATCTATGCTTGGGATATATAGCAATTTTGTGTACCATTGAGAGGATTAATTTATGAAGGTTTAGAACACAACTTTGTTGCCGTGCCTTCTAATCAAATGCCATAGTCATATTTGGTTTATCAAAATTTTTGTGTTGGGGGTTGGTATGGAGACTCAGAGAGTCATGTACTTATTGAATATGAATTCATGATTTTCATGCATTACAATTCAATCTTGACTTGTATGAGTAGGTCTCGGCAATTTTGAGGAGTGGCTTCGCAGTTACGTACATCATTTAGTTTGTTTTAAAAACGTTTGCTTTTATACTGAATTTTAGTGGCCTTTGTCCCTTTGCAAGTGAACCGCACATACAAATGTTGTCTACCTAGTTTGACAGAGAACTTGGGACTTGGGTTCTCACTCTATTTGTTAAAATATGATTGTTTTAATATTCTATTATTATGTTTAGTTCTTTCTCATAAAATGATAGAATGACACTTTTCATTTACTTACAGGAATTGAGGTATCTCTAGCGGACATGGTACAAACTGTAGATGAAATCTTTGAAGAAAACAAGAATACTATAATAGAGCAAAGATATCGAACAAATGGTAGGTGCTTCTCATCTCTAATGCTCAAGAAGTTTTTCTCCTTAATTTTATATCGATACTAGACCTTGTTTTCCATGGTAAAATATAGAAATGGTACATCATTCTTACTTTGTTCTTCTTATTGTCGACGAGGAGATTTGAGTTCTCGATATTAGTCTTATTAGATATCTTCATGGCAATCCTTCACTTGATTCTATATTAGCTAGGGCTGTTCATTTTGTTGGGTTTTTTCAATTTTTCGGTTAACCGGACGTCCAAACTGGTCCGAACCGGTCGGTTTAGTATAAAATGGACCGGTTCCGTATAGGTTCGATACCAATTCGGTATCGGTTCCGGTTCGCCTCTTTTTGGTTCGGTACGTACCGGTTTTATTATTTATTATTATTAATAATAAATAATAATAATAATAATAATAAAATAATAATAAAATAATAATAATTTTCGGTTAAACCGGAACCGAACCGGTCCAACCGGTTCCGGTATTAGAATTTTAATAGATTCGGTATCGGTTCGGTTCGGTACCGGTTCGGACCGAATGAACATTCGGACTGAATGAACACCCCTAATATTAGCAACCTGCTTATTCCAGTAACTATATATATATTATTGCACGGTGCATAGTCTAGTAACTCTAGTTTTTCCTACCATCCTTGGATGTCTATAATTTTAAAGCAAGATTTTAGCTTTGCAATTATTTTTTGTCTAGTTGGCGAACTTTTTGGTCATGTTCGGAAGAGGCAGTCATGGGCAGATCTGAAGATTTTTAAGGTAGTAATTCACCTTTACTCTTCCCCCTCCCCCACCCCAAAACAACCAAGGCATTTAAATCATTTGCTTGGATGTTTCTTTCTGTAACAGCAACTGATAGATTCAAAATTGTATGCATTACTTGGTGCAAGTACTGCTGCAGATAATGAGAAGCCTGTTAAAAAGAAGAGAGAAAAGCCTGTCAAATTAGAGGTGAGCAACGCTACATTTCTTTTGACTGTTGTCTGCCTATTCTACTTGAGAAAAGTTAAAATATGTGCACAAGTATTTCTTATTTTCATTTTATGTAGGAGAAAAATACTGTTGAAGATACTCCCCTTCCAAAACCATCAGAAGAACAGAATCCGTATGCAATATTCCCTTCATCAGAAGAAAACTTTAAGGTAATCAACTGATTCATAACATCTTATACTTTAAGTCTGTCATCTTCAACTTTGATCTCTTTACATGTGATGAGACTCGAAAAGTATTAGAGTGAAAGTGAAATTAAACTAGGTAAATAGACCATGGTTACATTTTGACTGGTGGAGCTGTATGTTGCATCAATTTTTTATTTTTTGTTCATCTAACATTGTGATGATACTCATTTTACTTTTAAATGGGGATCTGAACTGAATAATGTTCTCATGACTGTGTTGCCGGAGTTCCTGTGTTTCTGCAAATGATAGGATAGTTATTGTCTTATGCTTTTGACGCATTAATTTCACATGTTGATAACTATTGTGTGCTTAGGTTGATTTTTAAGAGTACATTATTTCTTTTATCTTGACTCTAATTCCAGTAAATATATCTACCTGGTAGGTATTTGTAATATTGTGTTGCGATTTGTAACTATCCTTCTATCCATAGGTGCATACTGAAGTTTTTTTCACTGACCGTCCTGTGCTCAGAGCTTGCAATTCAAAGGAAACACTTGCAAAGCATTTGAAGGCAACAGGTGGAAAAGTTTTAACCCGCTTTCCACCTGAACCAAATGGTTATCTGCATATAGGTCATGCCAAGGTAAGCATAATTTATAATTGAAGCAGTTGATATCTCTGTTCTTTTTAAGATTTCTAGTTTTTTTCTTCTAGCCTATTTCTTTTGGCACATAAGATTTCTAGTTATTGCAGTCATCTGATAAACAAGTCTGCAGGCTATGTTTGTTGACTTTGGCCTGGCAAAAGAAAGAGGTGGAGGCTGCTAACTCAGGTGTGATCTCAATCTTAGCATATTGTCATTTGTTACTAGTCTATTATGGTCCTTTCAAAGTTTGTTCTCTAGGTGTCTAATATATGTTCCTGGCATTATATCAATGCCTGCTTACAAAATGAGCATACTTTGATTGGGAGACCAACTATGATTTGGTAGTTGCATGTGCAAATACTGCATCTCTGTGACCTAAAACATTTTTCCTCATGTAATCTTACTGATGTAGTTTAAACTGTTTGTCTTTCGGAATAATATTATCGGTAAGAGTTGCTTTCGCTTGCATCACCTACTCTTTTGGCATTAGATATTTGTTCCCTTTTCAGTTGCGTTAGTTACTACTCTTGGGCATGTTATTGCTCGACTTGAAAAAGTTGTTTATAATCTACTTGGTAATTTTGTCCTCACTTGAATGTCACGCATATAGTTTTGAAACTTACTATTATTACCTTTTTTTCCTATATGTAACTTGTCAAAGTGACTATATGGTAAACTGAATGTTCAAGCATGAAATTGCTCTATGCTAGACTTTTCAATTCAAATAATATTGATTTACTAGAAGTCTTGAAACTTGATCAAGAATGGGATTCATGTGAAAATATACGTGGACTAGAAAGATGAAATTGCAAAACCAGAGTTTCTTAACTAACTTTGAATAAATTCATTATGGGAATTGCTTATATACTCTCAACTTATTTTTTTTGCTAAATATGAGTTTTCATTATTTGAATTAGAAGAAATGGGAATGGATCAATATGTGTTTTATGTTGTAATAAAAAGGAAATGTTCGTATAGTCTCTTTGATATAATGTATGTAATCTGGTGATCTTTACTCAGTCTTCATATAACCTAAAATCAGTGTTCTTAAAATCCCCGCCTAGGTCCGATTAATCCTCGTCTAGGCGCTAGGCCCCCCCTTGGCGCTACGCTTAGGCCGCCTAGCGTCTCACTTATGCCTAATGAGGAAGAAAAATCTCTTCAGGAAATTATACGGGACTGGGCTGACAAGACGGAGAAATTAGGCGGGGTCTAAGCGGAAAATTTAAGGTTGCAATTGTTTTTTTAAAATTTTAATAACTAAGCTACAAAACGACGTCGTAGGAATAGATGAAGAAGTTGAGGGCTGTTCGGACCTTACTTGGAAAACGGTTGGTGAAACATCCGAAGCGGATAGCGTACTAGAGCCTTGGAGAAATAGTAGAAATGTTAGAGTAAGAGAACTCCATGAATTTTTTTTTTTGTTTGATGATGACACGGAAGAAGAGGAAAATGAGGAGTATGAGTTTGAGCCCGATGGGGATATTATCTTAGAGTGATATGAAGAAGAAGAGTTAGAAAGAGATATAGAGGGATATGGAGATGAGGACTATTAGTTTGTATTTTTTATTATTTGTTTGTATTTGAACTTTAAACAATTGCATGTTTTTGTTTGAACTTTGACATTAACAATATGGATATGTGTTTGAACTTTAAGCAAATGCTTTTATTATTTTTATTATAGATTATTTTCCTTTATATTATAGTTTTGTTTGGATAAATGTAAGATAAAATATTAAAATAAAAAATTTCGCCCATGCCCCATAGGCGCTAGCCCCCCCCCCCCCCCCGCCCGCCTCCCGCCTAGCGCCTTTTAGAACCTTGCCTGTAATCTTTTGTGAAAGACTAGAGTTCCATAATTTTCGGTGGAAGACTTTGCACAAATTTAAAGTCATTGTCGAATAAAGGAAAGATGAGGAATTTTAATGCTTTTGATTAACTTAATACTCTGATATATGGCACTGTTAGGTATGATGATACTAACCCTGAAGCTGAGAAGAAAGAATATATTGATCATATTGCAGAAATTGTACAGTGGATGGGATGGGAACCGTTTAAGGTACAAATGGGTTTTCTTTAAAGGTGGTTTTTTTGCCTTCAGCCTTGGCAGCATCTTGATATTTGTTGGAATTTTGCAGATCACATACACCAGTGATTATTTTCAAGATCTTTATGATCTAGCTGTGGAGCTGATACGGAAGGGACACGCTTATGTTGATCACCAGGTTGTTCTTTGGGATTATATATAGCATTATTGCCTGAAGATCTTATTCGTAAACAAAATGAGCATTTCAAACCTTTTGGATCTTTGTTATCCGTTAGAAGTCAAATTGTTTAACAAAAAATGTAACAGATTGTAAGAAAATTGCAGTTTAATGAGTCAATTGTAAAGAAAATGACTTCAAGGATATAATTGTAAACTCGATTTCAATTTAGTAGGGAAAAAATGATTTAACCATTTTTTTAACAATTGCACAGGGGGTACTTCGCTGGGTCGCAGAACCTTCGCCTGGTGTTGATCCACTTAAGGTGGAAGTCAGATTGTTTGACAGATTGTTTCTTTCTGAGGTTAGTGATTCCTTTCCGAAGGATACCATAAGTTAGTTTGCTGAATATAGTCTACCAGTTTCCATTATTGCGTCCAGAATCCTGCTGAGCTTGATGACTGGCTTGGTGATTTGAACCCACAGTCTAAAGTAGTGATGCCGTGTGCTTATGCTGTACCTACACTTCGTACTGCTGCAGTTGGAGACAGCTTTCAGTTTGAAAGGCTAGGTAAATTCAAGAACCCCCTAGTTGTTACTTTCATGAAATGTTAAACTTATGGTTAGGTATTATTGGTATTAGGCACTGTTATACATGACATATTTCTTACTTACCAAAATAAGAAAAAGACAAAAAGAAAAAAAAACTAAAAGAAAAAAGGATCAATTGGCACAGTTCTATATATTAGATGCAGCCAGTCGATGAAGATAGGTATGGCCTGCAGTCTACCTGTATATTTCTCCAGTCATTTGATAATAAAGTCAGGGTGTGATACAGTGCGCTGATCTTGTTAAAGCGATGTACTAAGATATGTTTGAGTTAATATTTAGCTTGTTATAATGTCATTAAATGGAGACGAAGCTGAGAGAATAATTGCATCTCTATAGTATCTGTTTGGCAGGTTTAATGAAGTAAAAGAATTCAAAATTTTAGCAAACCCCCGTGTCCCCTTGTTTGGTATTTGATTTGTAGAGATATTAATATTCTACTTAGACTATGATGTATGAAACTGATGTATTTATGTCTGATCATTGAAGTAAAACAATTCAAGTTTAAATTCAAAAACTTCGCTTTCAGAGTTTAAGAAAATTGATGAAGTTGGAAACGTAGTTGGGATGAATTCAGGTTTAGATTCAAATACTTAGCTTTCAGAATTCAGTGAGAAACTTGATGAAGTTTGAACATAGTAGGGATGATGAATTTGGAACAAGGTGATGTGAATGGTTTTTTGGTATCCTTGCGTAGCAGTCTCGTTGTAGAATCGACCTCAATGTTGTAATACCTCATCTCCTCCTACGGAATCCTCTACTTTACTAAGTCCAAGTCTAGTAGCCAGTTTTATATCGCGAGACTCTAAATCCTCTAATAATGCACGCACTTAAATGCAAATTTAAGGCACTTGAATAACTCAGAGCAAGTTTTGAGGTATTGTCTTGTCTGTTATTTTATATGGTATGTAATTTTTTTTTTGACCCCTGTGATTTCTCTTTATCTTCTCGATGGTAGTTGTGCATTTCCACCGCAGCTACTTAAGAACTCCTATGTTCAAAAGAAGGGTTATTGCAGAACTTTTAATAGTTATTTTGTTTGTAATATGTTATTGCAGGTTATTTTGTGGTTGACAAGAACTCAACCTCTGATAAGCTTGTATTCAACCGAACTGTCACACTGAGAGACAATTATGCCAAGGGTGGGAAGTGATTGCCTTCAAAGTGTGAAAGGGACGGAGCAAGCAGCGACAAGAGGAATTTTTAGGCTTTAAATTGTTATATCTATATATGAAATATAGTATTTTCACCTGATTAACAAAAAGATAGAATTTTACAAGCCCTTGAGGTTGCTCTTTAGGTCTTGTACATCTTACATGGATCACATTCAACAGAGTTTACCTTTTGTTTTGAGTCTATCCCATTTAATATAGTTGTTTATAAATGTTTTTTGTATGGAACCTTCATAAGGTGTTTTGGTATTGAGGTGGGCTTAAGACTTGCATCCAAAGTTTTAACTTCGTACATATTAATATTTTGCTTAAAATAAAAAAACTGGTGGTTGTTGGAGCTTCAGTATTCTATGGTAAAAACTAGAATATTGATACGCATATTTTATGAAACAGAAGTGCACCCGAAGTAGTATTTTTCTTGTTACAAACACATGGTCTGTAGATTGATGTTAATGTAATGTATGTTAATTGTTATGCAACAGGGATGTTAATTCATTATGTAATTATTAAGTTGGGGACATGCTAATCACTTTCTCGTAGACCGACATAAATGTTGAATGAGGAGTGGAAAGGTTTTTCTTTAACCTTTAAAGATATACGAGGCTGATTTTGAAAAGCAAGTTCGTCACTGTATCCTATTTCTGCTGGGGGTTTCCAAGTTTGTGTGTATAAATTTTTTGGATTGCGACAACGACTTAAAGGGACAGACCATTATGGAGAGTGGGAAAGTTCATTGAACATAGTCTGCAGAAGCAGCCTGAGCTGAGATGTTATGGTTGAAATGAGAATAAAGAAGTAAAAAGGAGTCTCTTGTCAAAGAAGAGTATCCTCATTAAAGAGTTTAGTCTCTTCACGCAAATGTGATAGTGAAGAGGAGGATTGGATTGGATTGGATTGAAATTTGTACAAAGGAGAAGTATCCAATCTAATCTAATCTTCACATGGGGAATTAGCTTATTTTGCAGCATGCCAAGCCAAGCTGCGAGACTTCCTCAATAGCATTGACCCACTGATAAAGACTACTCATAGCAGGGCTGTCCATGTATTTTCTTCCTTAATAGGTAAGAAAAAGGGACGTAGTAACAGAAACGCCACAAATAAACCCTATCTTTCTTTTTCCTTTCTTATTACATTTTACTTTGCCAAATTTATTTCTGCTACTTCCATCAGTAAATGCTCTTCTAGTCGTCTCTTTTTTAATATTTTTTTTTCATAACATTAACCGTTTCTTCTTTGGTAATAGATAGGCCTTTCCATTACACTTTCTATACAATTTATAGACGGGGAAGAATAAACTTTATTTGTCTCTCCCTTCGATCAAGTGATGGAACAAAAAAGAGAAATTCATTCTCTCTTTTTTCCCTGTTCAATCAAAACAATTTTCCACAATACACATTTGACAAGAAAAAAAATTAGATTTAGTGATAATGTTATACATTATTTGTCATTTATAATTGTCTATGGTATCTATATTGTAAAAAAATTTGTGTGAGCAGTGTAGTGGGGAGGATTCCCATTCTCCAGTTTCATCCCACAGTTCTTAACTCCTGCCAAAAGATCATAATAGTAATCCTAGGCTATGTTTGTTTGCAAAATATATATTTGGGATTGGACTATTTATATTAATTTAAAGTTATTTCCGACTTTTTTATCCTATGATGATAAATTATTAGTCCCTTAAATAGTCCTTGGATTATTTTTTTATCATTCTCAAGGCTATTTATGAGGGATTATATAATCTCATGATGAATTTGGGATTATATAAACCTTCATAAATAACCTTGAGAATGATAAAAAAAAATAATCCAAGGACTATTTAAGGGACTATTAATCCCTCATGATGGGATTAAAAAGTCGTAAATAGTTTTAAATTAATATAAATAGTTCAATCCCAAGTATGTATTTTACAAACAAACATAGCCCTAATTCATTTGGAAATTTTTCCCTAGTGAGGTACCCATAAGGGGCTGACGAATGATTGCTTTGCCCTTGAATCCAGTCACTACTCTATTCCAAGAGCTTGATTCCAAACATCCAGTCTGTGTTACGTAGTACTATTATGCCATTCCCCATATATATATATATATATGGTCATGGAATTCAATTATGAGATAAATAGTTGATTCAATATTTTTTTCGGGGGTTCATAGTGTTGTATAGTGGATGGTGATTTGATTAGTCAAATATATAGTCCAACTTCCAAATCATATCAATCTTCCACTCGGTCACCATCAGCTCATGCCTATCTTTTGCAATTAGAACCCAACAGTAATGATATATATTTTTTCCAGTGCTTCTTCATCTACCACTGTTATTTTCTTCATCCATGATGGCGACTCAAGGTTTGCATGTTTTAGCGATCAAGTTCACATCACCTCATTTCCGTCAATTAAGATAAATTAGATATTTTTCACTAGTCAAGTCTTTTAGCCAATTTGAACTGTGCCCAGTTCAGGATTCCATAGAAACATTGCACTTGGCAAGAATGCTGATAGAACGAAATTGGGTTTTGGGTATGAGGAATGCTTAGAATGCAAGTGGCATCTATCTCATTACGCGGAGCGCAGGGCAATAAAAAGAGTTTCCAAGTAATCCTGTTCGAAACAATCAGAATTCATTTTTGGACGGTGCTCAATCTCTGAAATAATCATCACTTTTTCTTAGTTAAGGTGCTATAGACCAATCCCTGAATATCTCCCTCTCATAAATCGTAACTAACATCAACTTCTAACCCTTGCTGCTGTTAGATAATTAGACAATATTTTCCTAGATTCCTTTGATCTTTTATTTAGCACTGGATAAAAAATAGGTCAGTGAGCTTATAATTGCAGTCTCTTGTGGATAATGCTACAATAACAAGTCGTACTTTCCAAAGTTGACGCAGGTACTTTGAGCTAGGCCTGCCGCAGTCCTACTCTAGGTTTAACACAATCTTCACAAATTAGACACTAATATGCTCAAAAAAGAAATTAAAGAAAACAAAAACAGAGAACAATACATCAACTTTTCTCAGTACAATTAGTACACTAATACAGCATATTCCCTTAACCTAATCGAGCTAAATACTAATAACATTTGGATTACATGTTATAAAAAAAAGCCCCTTAATAATAGCAAGGCCATTTTAGACTGATGCCTACCTATTTTAGTTCCGAAACTCCCACAATTCATCCATGTTCCAAAAAGAACCTGTAGCGGCGTCATTTGTCCAATCTATTTGTGTCATCTGGTAATCGGAGATAGAGTTTATATCAGACCCTATAATTGAAATGTCTAGCTGGTTGAAACCCTCCATATCAAAGCTAGCAATATCCACATGGTGACAGTCATTTATAAGAGGATTATTGTAGCCTGAATTTTCAGGCTGGTCTAACATTGGCATGGAATCGGTTGAACAAATGCTTGAACTTGATTTTTCACCGGGTTTATTGGAACCTTTCACTTCTTTGATTGGTTGTACAGATGATAATTCCACGGTGGCTGAATTGGTTAGTATGGAAGAAAATGATGATGATTGTGATTGTGATGAAGTTTGCTCCATTTTTTCGAGCAGTCGGGGCATCCAGAAACGCTGAAGCTCTTCAAGGTACTTCTTGCTACTAGACTCGATTTTAAGTTGGCGCACCTGCTTTTGCACTCTTGTTCTCCAGTAGTTCTTGATTTCATTATCTGTTCTCCCCGGAAGATGTGCTGCTATTTTAGACCACCTGGCATGAACAAAATTATCATGTCCAAATTTATTAATTTGTTCAAAAGTACTCCATACTTTAAGTATACATATTGTTGCATTTTTTTTTAATATCAAATTTACCTTTATAATTGAATTAAATACTGACCTGTTACCCCATTTGGAATGGAGTTCAAGGATTAAGAGTTTTTCTTGTGCGCTAAGATTTCCACGCTTAATATCCGGTTTCAAATAGTTTAGCCATCTAAGTCTACAACTTTTTCCTGTTCTCCTTAGTCCTGCAAAATTTAGAAAAAAAAATGAAATGAAATTGAAGAATAGAAAGAAGGGTAGAAGCCGATGAATTATCATATATATATATATATATATATATATATATATATATACCTGAACATTTTGCTAACAGATTCCAGCGGCCTTCTCCATGACAAGTGATGTAATGAATAAGCATAGAGTCTTCTTCAAAAGTCCATGGCCCTCTTCTTAGTTCAGATTCTTCTTCACTACAAGTATTACTAGACATATTATAAGTAGGCATAGATAGTATGAAAGAAAGAAAGAAGGAATTGGAATGAAGAGCTGGTGAAGTATTGAAAGAGAATCCGAGGGCAAGTAGAGATTTATACGACCATGAAAGGGGGGTGGTTGAATATAATAATGTTCAAGAAAAACAAATAAAAGTAGACCCCGCCCCAGTGGAAGTTTCTCCACATGATTTTCGCTTAATGATATTAGCTCAATTGGAATTTTCTTGGATGAAGTTTGTCACTTCGTGACGTGATATGTACTATTCAGTAAAAGTAATGCTCTCTCTACAAGGCATGAGCATCTAAGTCTGCGTATACTTAACTTCATTTGAATGGATGGACCTACTTTGTTGAATTTTAAGTGGTTCTTACTTGGGTACACACCCTGCAACCCCCCGAAAATCCTAATATTTCATCAAGAAGTTTATAAAGGTGGAAGGAAAGAATCAATAAAATGGATTAGTGGAAGGAAAGAATCAATAAACCCCAAGAGAAAGTTGGAGGAAAAGAAAAGGGGGCATTGAAAATGAAGGTTTGTCGTTTTTCATGGGCTGTGAGTCTTTCTATGTTCACGGTCTTCGTAGATTCTCTTTGCAACAAACATGCAAGACTATACCTTTAGGATTCTATAACACACAAACATTCATTTACTACGAAACGTGGGATTATTGGGTTCGTAAAGTTGGGCGGCTATAGCATATTACGTACTAACATCTTTTGGAAAGATTTCAATGCTAGCTAGCTAGCAACGTGTACAAATGTTCTCCCCCGAGCCATTGGATTTATTGTTTTCCCCTATGCTACCTCTTCTTGTTTTTCCAAATCCAATACAAGAAAATGTGAAAGATTTAAGCAGCTAGCGGTGCGTAGAATATTTAGTCCGCCATTTCATAATAAGAATTTATTTGTCAATTTTTTTTTTGTTTCACAAAAAGAGTCGTATATTTTTTGATAAAAGTAATATAAAATACATAATATCATCATAATTTTATTATCATGTCATCACGCTACTAAATTGACAAATTATTATAGAAATAAATATGTGACGAACGAGAATGTATTTTTAAAAAAATTGCAAATGGTATTTTTATATAATAAAACGAAAGGAGTAATTAACTAACGGGTAATCTCATTCCACTCTAATAACAGAGCTTTTAGAGCAAGAGAACGCCCACTCTGCAATTGGGGTTTGGTTTTCTAATTAATCAAGAACCGAGTATGAGGTAAACTTAGAGCTGGGGGGAATAGCTAGTAGGAAAAAAGTGAGAAGGGAAGGGTGGTAGGGGTCCGGAATTAATGCATGTGGATAGAACAGTTAGATGAGAAGGGAATCAATTATTGAAGGAAGTTAAAGAAGATGAAAAACAGGTGTACGTAGAACGTGGAGTGAAGAAAAGAGGAAAGGGAGAGCTTTCCATAAGAGGATAATAGCTCCACTGGTAAAGGTGGATGCTTTGTCATGTCATATCTTTCTGGAAATTAGAAAAGTTGCAAGACTGGTCCAGGTGACCTGCCTAGTACTAGTAGATACTGACATTCATTATGGGACACAGATTATTGAGAGAGGACGATGCACCTCACTAAAATGTGCACATATGTATTATGTATTCCAGCTGGAGTTCAGATATGGAGATAAATTATACAGGCATGATAATTTATGTGGATGATAACATATAAAAGTGACGACTATCACTAATAATAGACTTGTACCATCCATTATTAAGGCCCGTCAAAATTTTGGTTCATCTAAAACAATATGAATATTTCTGTTCCATTGAATTATGATGACTCCCTCCAGTTTTAATTTTTGTGATTCGGTTCCTCCTTATTTTGCATTGATGTACGTAGTTATGGCTTAATGCACATTGGACGCATTTACCTTACCAGAAAATGGACGCATTTATTGGAATTTCTTTTCCTATTATTAGTTTGTGGACCTTGATCTGGCCTATATCAATTCTCTGACCCAATCCTATTTTGATGTACGGACTAATTATCACTGGTAGAGACTTGGAGGCCTCCTCTACTTGTTTCAAAAATAAATAAATATAAATCTCCACTACCCATTAACTTATTGGGTTATTTTTTTAGGAACAATTACATTTTTAGAAAATATTACAACAAAAGTATATACATAAAATATTTATAAAATTAGTGCATCTTTAATATTTAATTTACAAAATTAGTTCATTCTTATCCCTTTAATTTAGTTGTGTGATTTTAAAATTTAAATTTTAAAAAGTCAAAACATCACCATGAAATATCCAATGAATTTTAGATTTGTGTTACTTTTCGAGGAGTGAGAAAGTGAGGATGAGAAAAAAAATGGTGGTGGAGGCGGAAGAAGGTGATGGTGCTTGTGGCGGAGGAAGAAGATGGTGATGGAGGCGGAAGAAGGTGGTGGTGGTGGTTGTGGCGGAGGAAGAAGATGATGGTGGTTGTGGCGGAGTAAGAAGATGGTAGTGGTTGTGGCGGAAGAAGAAAAAACTGTAATTTTTTCATCTCCACACCTGCAGTTTTGTCATAATATTGTTGGTAATCAAACCTTCATACCAAGGTAATCAAACCTTCATATCAAGGTAACCAAAACCTTCATACCAATGTAACCAAACCTTCATACCAAGATAACCAATCCATCTCCACACTTGTATTTTTTTCATAGTACAGATTCATAAAGCCATACTTTCTGAGGGGGGAGAAAGTGAGGATGAGGAAGAAGATGGTGGTGGTGGCGGAAAAATATGGTGGTGGTTGTGGCGGAGAAAGAAAAAACTGCAGTTTTTTTACTTCCACACCTACAGTTTTGTCATAATACAGTTGGTAACCAAACCTTCATATTAAGGTAACTAAACCTTCATACCAAGGTAATCAGACCTTCATACCAAGGTAACCAAAACCTTCATACCAATGTAATCAAACCTTTATACCAAGGTAACCAATCCACTTTCACACTTGTAATTTTTTTATAGTGTAGTTGGTAGCCAAACCTTTATACCAAGGTAAACAATTCAGTTTTATTATTTGAATGATATGCAATTGGTTGCAATCGGTTTAATTCAAGCGCCTAGGTGCGGCGCTTGGGCACGACCAGACTTGAAGGTAACCACACACGTATATGAAGGTAACCAAACACGTATATGAAGGTAACCAATTTATGACTGTGTAATAACTACGAGTCAGTAACAAAATCCTTCAAGCTTCTCGTCAATGGTGGTTTTAAAAAAGAGGGACTAACTAGACCGCGCCCCCCTGTCAAGGATTCATGTTGAAGATGCACATATATATGTCTAGATGGAAGGAGAAAGTGGAGGCGAATAAGAAAGGAGAGAGAAAAGGAGAAGGTGGAGGCAGAGGAGATAGGAGAAAGGAGAAGGCGGAGGCAGAGGAGATAGGAGAAAAGAAAAGGTGGAGGCGAAGGAGAGAGGAGAGAGAAAATGAGGTGGAGGTGGAGGTGGAGAAGAGAAAAGGAGAAGGTGGAGGCGGAGGAGAGAGGAGGAGAAAAGGAGAAGGTGGAGGCGGATAAGAAGGTGGATGATGAAGATGACGTGATTTTTGTGTTGTACTGTTTTTGTAATTATTTTGTGAATGCACTAATCTTGTAATTAATTTATAAATGTTGTATATTACTGTAAAGACCCCTATTTTATACTATTATTATAAAAATCGATTCATTTTTTTTGTTATCCCATGGGCCTTTTATGGAAACAAATTATATATGTTAGTTTGATATACATTTTTTGAGCAATTTAATTAAATTTTTAGATAAATTAATTAATTAAGAGCATTTATATTCTAACAATTACATAATTTACTAATTAGTATAATAAAACATGACCAATCCTACATAAGCGGTAGTAATTAATTAAAAATTCATTTATGGTAGAATGTAAATGCATAATAATAAATTAAGGTTAGATTCTCAAGTTAGTTACAAGGGTTATTAAACATACATTACGCTACATGATTAGCTAGGAATATATTATAAACAGATTAATTAGCAAGTATAAGAAATTATTAATATATTGTTGTCTGCAAGCCAAAAGGGTACGTGCCGCGTGCGTGCGTGTCTTCTTGAATTTCTGGTAAGCTGTTCAAAAAGTTAGTGAGAAGATTATTATTCTACCTCCAATTCTAGCATTTACGTTGTCAATATCGACCCAAGTCACACAACTTGTAAGACGACTATGATTTTCTGGAGTCTCATCTCATTCAGTTGATTAATTCTTGGCTCCATTCATAGCTTGTATCAATATTATTATTACGAGTCCGCATCAATCAATTTAATTATATGTTCCATGTGTACGGAATTCCACTGAACACGGCTCATGGACGCATAGAAAGCTACAAATCTTCTGAATATTTTAAAAAAATAATTATTTTTGATCTTTTTCAAATTTAGGTATTCTAGGGTTTGTTAATGAAACTTAAACATCATGTGTTGTCATATTTTCTTTTTCAATCACAAATTATGTCTTAAAATTTATTTTTCTAGAAAGATAATTTAAAAATGTAACGTCTCAACGTGCATGTCTTTGGACAATTATCGTAATTGACATAATTTATTTTTAATATTAATTAAAGTCATTTTCTCAAAATCATTTTAAGAATAAGACAAAACTCACATCCCAAGAAAACGTCATTTATCAAAAGACAAATCATTTGTGATGGAACTTTGACAAATACTCACAAGGATGGTGACAGTCTCCTATCCCCTTCTTCACAAATAATATGGAATATATAATTATTATTTACTTAATCATCTACATACGGAGCCTAATTATCCACTAATTACAACCATTAGTGCGGTTCAACCTTTGACAAAACAATCCTGTTTTTTTTTTTAATTTTAAAAAATTAAAATTAAATGCATGCACGAAGACACAAAATAGGCAAGCGGGATTTGAATGTGAAGATTAGAGCTTCCAATAGAGGAAAGTACTTTCCATGTATGGAAAACGTTTTGAGTAGACTTCTAATTCAGTATGTACACGATGAAACCCTAAATTGCCAACGAAGATCTACGCTCTTGCAGGCTTCGCTGTTGCTCAAAATGAAGGAAAAATGTGTGTACTTACGTGTGAGAGAGAGTAAAAATTAATATAAAAAAAACGTAAATTTTAGATTTTAGATTCGATTCTCATTTAGATGAGTTTATCATTTCTTTCTTTCTAATAAGGTTTGATGGTTATAGATATTGCAACAGTGATGCTGTAATTGAATATGAATTATATTATACTCTTCAAAAAGTGAAACTTAAAAAAAAAATATATGACTTGGAAAAAATTCTATTAACAATAATAAGTTTTGTAAATACTTTAGAAAAAAATCAAATCTTTTGCGAGAGTAAATTTTTCCAATAAATAGAGTTGAAGTTATTGGAATGTGTGAAAACAATAATATATATCGATAAATCTTATGATAAAATTGGATTGCGATTAAAGTTTAACTTCAAGCTATAAGATAGAATAATAATGTGTATTCCTTTTTAATTTTTTCCTATTTCATTTATCTATATTAAGTCATAAGTCATTATCGATATAAATTTGTCATCATATGTAGTAAGATTAATATAAAAATCAATAAAAAAACTTAATCACTTATTATAATTAGTTAATTACCCCGTTCCGCTATTTGGCTATATGCTTCGTAAGTGTCACGAGATTTGCACATGGTATGTTGAGTAGTGAGTAGAGCGGCGCCAAAGCTGTTGGGCGTTGGCCGTTAAAGATCAATCGACCCATGTGTACATAATATAACAAATTCTTCGATTTTTCAAACAAACCTTAACTATTTCTTTTCCAATTCTCCGAGATGTCGCAGGTCTTCATCTCCCCATTGCCGGCGGCACTTACGACGACCTCATCAGCAGAGCCGGCTCTAGGCCAGGGTTACTAGGACTATCGTCCAGGCCCACAATTGAGGGAGGTCCAAAATTTAATAACCCACCTAACTTATTTCATTAATTAAAAAGAAAATCACTATTTGCATACATTCATTTAAAAATTAAATTTATAGAGTGTGTGTGTGTGTGTGTGTATATATATATATATATATATATATATATATAAACACATTACATCCATCCGTATATAATATATTTATACATATATATTATATACTAATACATATATTATAATTTAATACATGTATTATAATTATAATTATACCAAATTATGAAATATTAATCATAATTTTATAATTATAGATAGCTAATATGTATAAAAATCATTTCATCAATTATGGAATTAATCCATAATTTATTTCAACACCTTTTTGTGGAATGAACAAACTAATTAAATAAATAATATTCATTCTATTAATTATTTTAATTAACTCATTTAATTTATATTTTTACTATTGTTTAACTAAATTACATCATTCGTTCCAAAAATTATTTTACTATTGTGCAACTAAATTATTTTCATGATGTTTTGTGGTTCAGATTTCATTGTTATTTTTATTTTGTAGATACATGTGATGATTCTTTGCTTTAATTAATTGTGGAGGATGAAAAGAAGATTGATCAAATCAAGAAATACTTATGGAGATTCGAGAGGAAGAATGTATACTCAAATATATAGTTTTCGTTTTTTAATGTAATATTTATAATCCGTGGAACTCTTTTTCCTTTGTTTGGAATTTTGTTCCATTGAATTTTTTTCAAACAAGATTTTAATAAGGCCCCAAATTCTTATTTCTTATATTTTATAAATTCTTATAATTTTAATAAAATTAATTAATTGATATTTAATTTATTTAATTTATATAAAGGGCACATTTGAGAAAAATTACCCCAGGACCTTAAAAAACTCAGGACCGGCTCTGCTTATCGGCTGCCCTCCACCATTCGCAGTCAAAATTTCCAGTTTTTTGCCGGTTGAATCAGTTGAGTCCGCTCTTCCCGCCACGTGTCAGGCTACTCCCTGCTCCGGTCAGGATCTATAGTGCTATTGCAGCATTTGATTTCAAACTCTACATTAGTCAGACGACTGTGCTCCCACCCATTTCCCTTCAATATCTTTCCAGGTAGTATGTTATTTTGTTAGGATGTCTTATAATTGAGCTTATTGGGTTTATGAGCTATCTTGTTCAATCATTTTAGTAATGGGTGATTGACTTTTTGAGTACTTTGGTTTTGTTTGTGAATATAGATCCATTTATTTTAGGGGGAAATGCAAAAATACTAAGGAAGCATAGGTACCGTTTGGTAAAAGTAATCCTGAGATTTTATTTTTTTTCAATTTTGGTTTGCCTTTTTGCCCTTCTTGTTTGAAAAAGTAAAATATTCGTCCTCAAAACAGGAAGAAAGGAAAGGTGAAAACTTTAACACTTGCAAAGTCATCACCAAATGGTCCATATTTGGCAACATATTTTTATTAGTTCATGAATTTGACAATCTTAAACCTTGTTTTAATAGTATAGAAGCATAATAATTTTAGGAGTTTATAGTTTTGTTTAATTTCATTTAGGTAGTTTGGTAAGCAAGCATGCTATATTAAAACAAATATTACACAAAGCATATATTTTAAAATTAAAACAGTTGAGATTTTTTTAAATAGTTCAGAGCCATAATTATGTGGGTGGAATTTGGAAATAAGCATTCTTATTACCTTGGCAGAATGAGTGGGTTCCATGACATTGAACTCAAGGTCCGTGACTACGAATTGGATCAATATGGAGTTGTAAATAATGCTGTTTATGCAAGTTATTGCCAACAAGGTTAGACTCTTTCAAATTCCATGATTAAATATATTTTTCCAGTTGATATTGGGCCTTATGACTTGATGTTACTGCTATATCCTCTTTACACTGATTTGAGTTTGGTACCTTTTCATTATGAGCAAACATATGGTATCATCAGATTGATCTTTGTTCACAATATTAGCTCCTCCATCCTTGATCCTCGGCTGTTTTGATGGGAAACTCCAAGTTCTGATATAATAAGACGCTATATTCATAATTTTCCATGTTCTAATTCGTTCTCTCTTTTGAATCAAGCAAATTTACACATGACTATGAAATTTGTTTGATACTGTTATATTGATGATAGCTCTCCTGAGCGGTTATAAAGAACAGGGTAAAATATAAAAGAAAAGTAGTAAGAAATAGAAACTTTGAAAATAGCACCTGGAATAGGTGTAGGGGGAAATATTTATAGTCCATAGGTGGCCTTTCCTTCTAAGTCTTATTAGCTGATCTCCTACAGTAGAGAATTTCAGCTGATTAGTTAATGGGAAAAGAAATTCATCTAATCCACCTGGGGAGCATAGTGAGAGATCTATAAGCAATGGTACCAAATTCCCAACTAACAATCCTTGTCCTACATTGCTTAATATCATTAAAGGAAGCAGCCTTGATCTGCAGTTGAGATGGATGAATCCCTTGAAGGGAAGCTACTGTAAGTAAAAGTTGCTTCACCTACAACCTCTGTCATTAAGGTAGAAGAACAATTCATTTTTTTATGCTTGGAAAAATTTATATTTTCCTTCTTTGTTCCTAGAACAATTCTAAAGGTTTCATTCTTTTTTGCAGTTATGCAAGGAAAACTAATATAGCCCTTTAGTATCTCCTGAGCAGCTAGCGTTAAAAGAACTAGACTTTTAAATATTTTAGCTCATTGGAATGTAGATCATTGCCGATGCATAAACTGGCACAACATCAATTGTGAAATAATGAAATTCTTGGGATGAGCTCGTGTTCCATTTGAGTGTGTCTTTCATTCTCTCTTATCTTACATTACATGGACTTGGATAGAGTATCTGGTTGGTCACGGTATTTTGAAGAGTTTGACACGGATACTTTTCAATTTTGCCAATTTTTACACTAAAATGAAGTATCCAGTTACCCATAACCTTGTTCGAGTGTCAAGTCTTGGACACGAGTACTTTAGGATAAAGGGAAGAGTCCGTATAACATAGCTCTTATCTTTCAAATAATTCAACTGCTAACTAGTCATCAAAATCTAAAGGGCATCCCTAGTTTGCATATTCCATCTTTCTTAGATCTCCAGCTCATGTAAATAGCTATGCATGGGTTAAAGTATGTTCGCCGACAGGATTAGTCTATTGTACTATACATAGCAGTTGAAATGAGTTTTTCGATTATTGTTTTTATCAATTTTTGAGGCAAACCAATGTTTATAAAACCGGACCGGATAGGCAGTTCAACCAGGAAAAACCCGAACCGATCCGGTTTGGCGCATCCACCCAGTTTTTGCAAAAAACCGATAAAACTTAGTGAACCAATGGTTAAATCGGACGACCCAGTGAACCAGTAACACCAGTTACTGGTTCACGAGTTTTACCGGTTCCTTTTTTTCCCTGCCGAGTATATAAACAAGCGATGTTACTAGCTCCGTTTCCCATCAACCGGCCAGGAACTTAGTAAAGAACATGGTCATGGGCGGCGACGGTGGCCTTTTTGTGCTTGAAATCAGAATTTCTACCAATGTTGATCTTTTTGGTTTGATCATTACTGCCCCAGTATAACGTGGAATAACAAGAACCCATTCGATTCAGTAAATAATACTTTACACAAAAAAGGCAAAATCAAAATTATGAATTGCTACAACTTGTTCTTCATTCTTGGGTTCTTCATTTTTGGGGGGTTTTGGTCAAAGATTAAGCAATAAGATCATCATCAATCCACCTAACAGAAACCCTAGAGAGAGAAAAGCAGTAAAAGGGAAGGAAAGAGAGAAGGATTAGATGGAGGGTGAGTAGGTATGAAATTATGACATTTTTCTAGTAGAAATGTTCTCCATTATTTTAGAACTTTCTCCCCTTTTACATATCTACTGAAAATGCTTACCTTCACCCCCCCCCCCCCCCCAAACCTATAAGGATTAATAAAAAGGATAGTATAGGGAAATAAAAATTATAAAAACAAAACCAAATAAGAATATGGCACAAAATTAAACCTTAAAAAAGTGAAAAATCTATTCAAAGAATCAATTATTTATTTATTTGAATTAGTTATGAGCATGATTTAATATCTTTCTTTTCATATCAATTTAGTATTTATTTGAATTGTATAAAGTAAACATTATATAAATAAATTTAGTTTTTTTTTTGTTTGTAGATAAATTGATTAATTTTATATGTTTGATAAACATTATATTTAATATATAATAATTAATATATTTGTTATTTATTACATATTAATGACGTTACTGGGTCAATAACGGTTCGACCACTGGTTGAACCAGTGATCCATCCACCTGGTAACTTAACTGGTCCGTTTTTTAAAACATTGAAGCAAACTTTTTGTTTATCCGGGGAACTTGTTTGAAGTATATTTTCTTGTTGAATAATTTGGATAGGTCATCATGAACTTATGGAAAGGATTGGTGTAAAGACTGATGAAGTTGCCCGAACTAGTGATGCTTTAGCAATGTCTGAACTCTCGCTCAAATTCCTTGCACCATTAAGAGTATGCATTTTATCTCCTTCCATCACCACTAAGTCTTGTCTCATCAAATTTGTTGGTCAATCTTTGGTTCCTTCAATCGTTGGATTGGAGGTATTATGGACAGCGTTTGACCTCTTGGAAAAGATACTAATACCATTCTAAATATTTTAACTTGCTTTTTTTAACGTTACGGTATGGATAAAACCGCAACTAAATAGTGCCAGCATAAATACTTTAGCAGTTAGTTCGGTTCAGAAATGCTTTAAGTCCTGTTACTGGATGCCTATTTTGGGTTGTGTATAATTTGATCCTGTTCTCGTGGTGTTCCCTGCAAGACCAGAGCGGGAGACCGATTTGTTGTGAAAGTGCGGGTATCCAATTTTTCAGTTGTTCGACTATACTTTGAACATTTCTTCTTCAAGTTACCAAATCAAGAGGTTTCTTACTTCCGTCAATGTTCTCCTTTTATTTTCACATGGAAAAATTAATAAATATAGGAAATTTTACAATTAAAATTTTTCACAGGGGCTAATTTGATACTTGGAAACTCTGTTTATTTGTTTGACCAGCAGGTTTTGGAGGCAAGAGCTACAGCAGTTTGGCTTGACAAAAATTACCGACAAGTACATATACCATCAGAGGTGAGATCTAAGTTTGTTCAGTTCCTCCGACATGATGAGTCCAGCTAACTATACTGGCATCCAAACTTGGCAAAAATTATATCTTGACAAGCACCTGTAAACTTTCATGAATGAATGAAGAACATTACTTACAGATCACAAGAAACAAAGAAATGAAGATGAACGAAGCAACTGCACTACGAATCTGTGCTTGAATAAATCTGAATTATCATAATATTATTACTCCAATGAGTTAGAAAGAGATACGTTTCAATATAAAGAATTTCTTTTGACGTCAAAGATTAAAATGTTCCTCTAGAATCCAGAACTTCCTGATGCAAATTCAATTTACTAGTGAACAAAATGTACATGGATTCATAAATTTCACGTATCTGGGATCTTGCTGTTAATATTATAATCTTAAAGTTTCTTGGCGGTGCCAAAGTTATTTATAACTCATTGAATCATTAATTTGAGCTGACGTCCAGTAAGATGAGTTGGATTTGAAGTTCATTCTTGTAGCTTACTTAAGCAGAGGTTTTGTCCAGCCAGAGGATTTGGATAGTTACACCCATGCTTTTGGAATATCATTTGCTTAGTCTTCGAGTAATTTTTTGATTTTATTTATGCATATGTTTGGCGCGAGGCATAATTTTATGTCCTGTAAATAAAAAAATGCAGTGTTTTGCAACTGGGTTAGAATATTTTGAGTTTATTACAAATACTAACTAGTAAATACATACCCAGGATTTATAATAGTTCTCTGAAAAAAACCATGTTGTGTGAAGAGTGTGAGCAACCACAGTGTGAGTGATAATAATTCCTGATACAAAGTTGGATGTCTATTGTAGTGATAGGCATTTGAGTTCTTCTAACAGGGTAAAACTGCATGAATTCTTGATATCAAGGTGTAACACCTTATTTCCGAGTAGTGGAAAGGGAGGTTACGCACAAAAGAACTCTAAATAGAATGTCAAAACAAAAAGAAACTCTCTTTACACTTGCCCTTGAATCCCCTTGCAAATCCTGCCGGAAGAAAAACACAGCATGAACCAAATGCTCAGTACGAATAAAGAGTGCAAAAATAAAAATAAGAATTGAAATTGAATAACAAAATCAACTGAAATAAACTGAGATTAACAAAATCAACTGAACTGAATTACATAATCTTACTGAACTGAACAACATAATCTACTAAACTAATCTACTGAACTAAACTGATCTACTGAACTAAACTGATTTACTGAACAACATGAAATGCTGAATTGAATGGTTGTGTTTATTTTATACCGAACTCAGAACAAAACAGAAATATACCTTGTCACAAAGACAAGTCAAAATACTGTCACACAGGCAGGCACACATTGGACTGCAGATCCAAATGCATACAAAATCGAAAAGGTGTGCTTGGCACTACGAACAACACCAGATCGTAGAACAGAACAGAACAAAATGCTAGGGACGACTTATACGCCTCCTACAAAAAAACACCAAATGTCCACCGAAACACAAAATAGACGCTGTGGACTAATCACATCGTCACGGAAGATGTCATGCCTTAGTGCCTAGAGACATGCCTGTGGTACCCCTACAGGTGATTATAACTCAGGTATACCTTACGATACTTTCTAACAAAAATATTATGTCACAACAAATGCGACACAATATCATGAAAGGGGTTCTAATATGCACATGCTAAACCGAAACAAATCGATACAAAGTTTCCCAAATATACTAGTATGTAAATTTCTACAAAATCAAAATAAATACTAGACATGCTTAATAAGTCTAAAGAGTACAAAATAAGTTGCGAATATTTAAAATCAAACAAAACTATTATATGCATTTGACTATGAATAATATATCGAGATAATACTCAAATTCTAATGAGGAACAAAACAAACAAATTAAAATCAAACGAGTATCGCTAAAAGAGTACGGAATCCGTACCTGGAATAAGCAATGTAATACCCAAAATTATGCTTCAAAACTGACTCATTAAATTCCCTCCGACGGAACTAATTAAACAATAATAAAAGAATTGATAAATAAATAGTTAATCAATTGATTAAGTTTTACACATTTTCTTTCTCTAAAGCGAATCTGAAATCCTTCTGTTCTATGCAAAATTCTACCTAAAGTTATACATAGATAAATATTCTAATCATGATAACGTATATATTAATAAATAATTGTATTCTTGTTCATTCCGAAATACATATAAATATATTCACAAAAATATTCTTTCCATTTTTTTATTTCTATTACAAACAAATATTTTGTTATTATTATTTTTATTATCATTATTATTATTATTATTATTATTATTATTATTATTATTATTTTATGTCAAAACTTTAAAGTTACAAAAATACTAATTTAATATTCTAAAATGCTAATTACTAACAACGATATACCAAAATATATTAACTAACAAACTATATAGCATACAAAAATTAAAACTACAAAATTAAAATTAATACAGAAAATTAAATAATTACACAAAGAATGAAAAAAAGACATACCCGAAATTATGAGGTCCGCAGTTCGCCCACATTCTCGAAATCAAAAATTTTAACTAGGGAGATCCTTACTAAAAAGGCCCTCACACAAAAAGGTTTCCTCAAATATGGTAAAACCTTAATGTTTGGTGTTTAAAAACTAAAAGGGTAATTCCATATATATAGGCTAAGGGAATGGAAGAAGTTTTAAAATAGGGTGATGTGGGACTTTAGAAAAAAGAACCGGATATTACACAAGGTGTGTTCCATTTGGAGTATTTCAATATCCCGTTAATTTGTTTGTCAAGAAAAAATCAGAACCGGAAACTATTGATAAAGCATCTTTATTATCGAATAACTGACTATTTATTCATTCTTTAGCTTTAGGCCAGGAAATATTAATGTTACTGGTTTTCCCTCCCCTTGGTGTAAGTCCTAAAGCCTTGAATCAAGGATAACATTACAAATTACGATATATATTTCAGCGGTATACACAAAAGGGAATGTGCTGCATTAGTTTAGAACATAATCAGACATACTCTCATCCAAATATACAATTTAGGGTGGCTGCCAACCGGACTCCACCTTGAGCTAACCGTCGATTGACAATTGGTAAACGCGACAGGAAATAGTCATCTGCGTAGAAATTTCTCTTAATCATTACTTGTCCTGTTTTGAATTACTGATTTATTTATTATTAATTTTTTTTAATGTCATTTACCTTCTAGTACTGAACCTTCACTAGCACCTTTATATGCCCAATCACATGCTGCTTTAATACCGTCAGATGCATATCTGCAACAAGCTTACAAACTGTCATTTGTTTGGAAACACAAACATATGTGACATTAATTTAAAATAAAAAAAAAATCTTATGTTGTACCAGTTAAACTAATAAACTTACATGTCTGGGCAAGTCGGCTTATTACGGCTACAGTTCTCCCATGTCTGAACTTGGTCCGCCCACTATTTCTGTTAGGGAATGAGGGCATATTATGAAAAATGTGAGTAAAATAGCAATGTGTACTGATGTCTATTTTAGTTGGAGGAAAGGCTGCAGAGATACCGTAATATTTGTCTGGATTGTATCAATTAGACCATCTACATTAGAATCGTAAAACCTTTCTTCTGCAGTCTCAATTATATTGTCATCCCAGACCTGTTTGTTTTGCCATCAGAACAAGATTTTTTTTGTCTGTTTGCTAACACAACTCATAGTAAATGCGATTGTTTGCTTTTTAACAATACTTACATGGTGGAGCACCGTTTTCCTTGTGTACCAGTGGACATTGATTGTATTCCCTCCCCTGTCTGAAGTAAATCCTACATGTAGCGGCTGCACGTACAGGTTTATTTAGTGTTATAATAATGTTGGTTGTATATCAAATTTATGCATAAATTAGTTACTCGCTATAAGCTTGATTGGCATACCTGATGAATATCTCCAATAAAATGAGAAAGGAAAAGCAGAGCTTCTGTGAGATTATCTGATGTTCATTGCAGGTAAGAGCAAGATATATAAACTGGGTGTTATTGTTGTAAGATCAGTAAAAACATAGGTTATTGATGAAATTTGGCTTGAAGGGCTTCTTACATTGGGAAGCAGCATCATTTCCCTAAGTGAGGAGCTGGCTGGTGTAATTGTTGATTGCCCCTGCCACACACCTTCCATTTGTTCCATCTTCATCTTTGCAAATTGCAATCCCCTGCAAATTTATCGAACATGGATGTTAATTAATTCCTTATATTCTCTAGCATCTGTTATTTACAGGAGTCTTGTTTACTGGTTACGGAATTTTATACTCTCTATATCAAAAAAGATATAAGCAGAGGTATACCGACCTGTATCGATATATGTCGATATATATTGCTTTGTAACGAATAACAACTATATTTCTTCATACATATGATCTATATTACTACTTTTCGATATTTACCGATGTGTATAAATGATGTTTGTTATCCAATCGTTGTAAATCAATATAACTCTTATATATTGTTGTGTGTTGGCACGTATCAATTTTTGTAGATTGTGGTTGAATTACATCTTTTGGGTTTGAATGTTTTGTGTGTTGTCTGTAAATAATCCTCTTTTTTTCTATGTGATGTATATCTCCCTGTATAAATATAATTTCAATGACCGCCTTCTACCCATTTCATATTTAATTATAGTGAAGATATTCTTGGTAGTGTTTCACCGCCTAAAATTCTATAATTGAATTTGTCCTTATCTCATTATTACCAGTGTAATTTTATAAGATATTTAATAATGAGTCCACCCCAAATATTTTATCCCAAGAATATTGTTATTTTTCGACTTAATTATTGAGCTCTACCAAGTTGGGTTTTTGTTGTCGAGGTCATGAAACGATCACCAAACCTCCAATGAAGAGTCAAATATACACGATGCGTTGCGCATTATTTGGTACGATTAGTCATTATCTTGATTTGATAAATACGCTAACGTGCGTGCATCATGCGTTGCGCATTATATAGCTTGATTTTAGGCTCATCCATGATCCATAGGGAAAAAAAAGCTAATGAATCAAAGATTTTTCCCGACTCTAAATTTGAAACGAGTAAAAGCAGTACCAGATTGAATATGGTTGGGGTTTGTACCACGAGCTTAATGGATAAAATCTAGACGTTAATATATCAGTCAAATTAAATGCGGTCAATAATCATTTTGACCAATTACATTGAACAATTCAGTTTTTCAAATAATTTTAAAAATATAAATAAATTACCGTTTCACACCAACAGAGAATATAAAAAGACACAGCATGCGTAAAAACAGGCGTTCCGCACCACAGAAATTCATAAATCATTGGGTTCAGTAAAACATACTGCACATAAACTACACTCCAATTATAATTCTTGTCACCACGAAAAGCAAAAGCAATTGGAGGGGTCAGCAACACGTGTTAACGTGTTTTTAAATGGTCCACATCCTCAATGATTTTCTTCAAGGCTCAAGCTACCACATTAATTTGGTCATATGGCCTTACGTATAACAAAATCTGCTGCTGACTCACTACAACTCACGACAACCTAGACCCACATTTCCCTCGTTCCAATCCCTTCTCTTCTTCTGGTCCATAAAGTTTTTGCCCTTTCTTGACGGGTCCCAATAATCTCTTTCTTCTATCCAATCACCATCCGCCATCTCAAATTTTACAACCAAAAATTAATCTCCTTTTTTAGGATGTTAAATTTTTTATCTTAAATAATATAATATAATATTTTTTTTGACCAATATATTGATACCACGTCATTCGTGAAAGTTTTTTTAGAACCTTTTACGTTACCCTTTCATCACCCCATCTTTATAAAACCCGATCCCTCCCCTCTGCCATACCTCCCCTTCCAATATCACCTCTCTCTCTCTCTCCTCTTCCTTTCCAAATAGTCATCAAATTAATTTCTCTAAGATAATATGGAGATTATGAAACTAAATATCATAATTGATTTTGTTTCACCAATTCAAAAAGTGCCTCAACTTTACACTAGTATCTGGAAATGGGGTGCTTTAATCCTGGCATTACTTGCCACTTTTACTAGTATTGTCACCAGAATTAAGCTCTTTATTATCCGCCTCCATTCAATTAAAATCTCTTCTTCCTCCCACCATCTTCTTCAACACCTGGAAGACGACTTTGACTTCAGCGATTACGACGACACTTCATCGTCGTTTGCGGAATCCGACGACGAAGAAATATTAGAATCAAGACCTTCGTTTGATGATTACAACCAAAACCAATTTGATGAAGACTTTCGTGTTGCGGGCTCTACTTCTTATCGTGACAATCAATGGAAAAATAGTAATTCCAAGCTCTGGCGGCAGGGAAGCGGCGGCGATGTTTTCTCCTGGTCTGATTTAGCCGCCGGTAAGAGCGTGGTCAAGCTGTGGGATAGTCTAGGACTAGGTATAGATTTCAAAGATTCATTTGGAAGTGAAATTTCCATCTGGGATTTAGGTAAAGATCAGAAAGTCAGCTCCTTTTTTGGCGGGAGTCGTCAGATTCCGGCAGTTACAATGTCGTCTCCGGCGGTTCTTTATTTAGCAGAAATTAGTAACAGTGATCGTGTTGTATTGGGTGCGTATGACAGGAGAATGGGGGTTCAGATTCCGGCGGTGTACGCCGAGTGGAGCCAACGGCGAGGTAACGTGGTTGGTATCAGTTCTGGCGGCGTCGAGAAGGTCTACGTCAAGGGTAGCGTAACCGGGGGTGCGAATACGGTTCGTGACATGAGGAACGTTAAGACTCCGTTAGTGAGTTTAACGGAATCTGATGCGGACACCTGGTTGGCCGCTGAGGCGGTCATGAAGAAGGATGAGTTGTGAGAATTGACTCTCGCGGTCATCGATAGAATTGTATATTTGTATTACTGAAATTAAATGGAGGGACAACTAATGCTGTCTGTATAATGTATATAGTATTTTTCTTTTTCTTTATTATTTTTAAAAATTATAATTTTAAGTTTCTCTTAATTGTGTTTCATTCATGGTTGCGTAGATTTTGATTGCGCCAAATTTTTTAAATAAAATAGCCTTAAAATGATTGCATGAGTAACGTGCAAGTGAAAATCAATTGAAATAAAAAGTATAAGTATATAATATTTAAATATTATATTTAATTTAATTATTAAAAATTAAGATATAATATTATAATTCATATAAAAATTTATTTTTTAATATTTAATATGAATATAGGGTTTAATTTTATGCATGTAAACTTGTCCTAACTCAAATACGTTACATAGCACAACGATTTAAATATCTGTAAAATCTAATTTAATGCTTCCAAAAATCTCCTTTTATATATTTTCATAAAGTATTTTGCAAGTGTCTACATAATCAGCTCAAGCTCGTAGTACTGGGGTAATGTTTTTTTACCGTAAAAAAATCAGCTTAATTCAGTCTCAATAACATCAACTTGAATAGTCTTAACTCATTGCATATCCACCCATAAAATCTTGATTAGTTAAAACAATTAGTAGTAAAGTTAGATGTTTAATTACGTAGACATCATAATCCATTTAATCCGGATGATTATTCAATAGTCTCATAGTACAGTGACATAGTGTTTCAAATTAATTATATTTTTTTATTTTAATAAGTCTCTTTCCATTTTAATAAATCTAAAATTATATATAATAATACATAACTAAAATAAAAAAATATAATTAATTTAAAATATTAAATAATTATACTCCAAAACTGCTGAATAATTTTCCGTCTAACTCTGTGAACTATTACTCGATCTTAAGGTTACAGCCTCGTAATTGCTCAATTGATTTGTGAGGTATATATAGTCGTGTGGACCAAATGTATTTGCTGAAATCAGAAAAAAATGCAAGTTCTGGCTAATATATTATATATAGGTAATGCATGTGGTGGATTTAATGTCAATGGCACACTATTATGACCACAAAATTAATAAATAAATAAAGTTTTATACACCTCATGAGTAATGGAAAGTAATGGGTGGTTGGGAATTGTATTGGATTATATATATCGATTAACTAGCTTGCAATTAAAGAAAAACTTGTATACATGACGAAATTCAATTATGCCCAATCATTCTCAACTATGTATTATTTTTTCGTTCTAAATTAAATACTTAATTTTAATTTTTTTTAAGTTAAATTATTTTTTTAAAATTAATAATTAAGTATTTATAAATATATTTTTAAAATTATAAATATTGGAGTTGATAATAAATTGAATATTATTTTTATTATAATCTTTTCGCAAAAATTAATTTTTAATATAATCAAAATGACTTTAAAAAAATGCTCAATTTAGAACGGAGGAAGTAGTTGTAATTATCAGCTTCAGTTGGTCCCAATTCAAACGGGTGTGAAAATAAGAAAGGTCTATCTACAATCTAATCTATAGTCAAGCATATATATATATGTGTGTGTGTGTGTGATATTATAACGTGAAAAACCTATTGCCGTGAGTCACATTTTCAAGTGCCCGCAACCCTTTTTTTACATATCACGTTTCCCACATTTTCCTCAGAAAGAAATTGCAATAATTAAATATCTAGGCTTCGTGTGAAAGAGAGAAACTGAGTTCTTTGCATAGTGATTATGAGCCTCACAACTTTATTATATACATGGTACGTTACGCTGGTTCTCACACTTGTTTCTAGTGTTCATCACAAACAAGCTAATAACTTGTACAAAGTACGAGTTTACATGTATTAATTTTGTAAATTAAGGAATTTTAAAAATTCATGCACTTGACTTACTTGAATGGATTTATTTAGTTTACATTGGGAAAAAAAGCATGCAAATATTATTTTTTAGATTTCTCCCAAATCCCTTTTTGCGCCTTTCCAAGGCTCCCCTCTTGGGCCCTTAGAATCGAAATGTATCTTTAAATTTATTTTATTGTAATAGTGTAAGTTCACAAAAAACAATTAAAAGAAATACAGTCTGCTTGGTTAACGAAAATAGAGTAAGGAGGAACTAAACAAATTTATTGAAATAAGAATAAGAAAAAAAAGATACAATAAATTTGAGAAGTCATTGACAATGAATATATGACATGCAAAAATAAACAAAATCTTTGAGTTACTGAGTCAAAAATAAATAAATAAAATAAAATAAAATTTGAACTGGCTAGTGGCTTATTCAGTTTATGTGTTGTTATATTTTGGCATTGATCGATTCATATGAGTAGTTTACTTTTGATAACAGCAAAGTTGTTGCACCAAATTTGTTATATAGACGGTTGATTAATTAGGATAATGTTAGCCACTAATCCCTCTTTGCCACTCAACAATAATTGGGATCCAATACCATACTGCCGTACTCCGCGAATTAGGATCAATTTTGACACAGTTTGGTGACTTTTGGGCATTGTTACTAACCTTTGCTTTCCACAGCTTATAAGCATTGTCTAATTTGGTATGGTTTATTATGTCTTTGGGGATTAAAACTCATGAAACCCTAGTACAAATACGAAAAGACTTGTTTTTTTTAATCTGAATTATAATTAATGAAGATGAAGTCGCATCATTATTAATATAAAAAGAAAAAGAAAAGGAATACATGTTATTTGGTTGGAGAAGTTGAGAAGTAAAAGAACAGGGAAAAAGCATAAAATCAATTTTTTTATACTTAGTACTCTGGGAACTGTTGACGATGAATATCTTTTAGAGTCTTGATCACGGGTTAATGAGTAGAGAATCTGACTTATAGAGGGAGATATTCAAGGCAATATACAGATCAATAGTGAAGGATAGAGATATTTCAGTAAAAAAGACAGAGAATTAAAGTGTAACTTGTTATTGAGTATATATATTTTATCAATTTATTAATAAAATACAAATAAAAGGAAAAATACTTAAATAACCTTTAAATTATGTAAACCCATAAATTTTATTAAGGGTATTATGGATTTTACTACAAGTCCAATACGGAAACGACATGTCTTAGATAAAATTGAAGCGGTTAATCTCCTAACTCCCCCACTAATCGATAGTTTTAGGAAATTGAAAAGATCACGAGTATGAAAGTTACACAACTTATTAGAAGGTGAAAAGTTATAAATTACCACATTAAGATCAGAAGAAAGAAAAAAAGAACTCATTATCAACAAATCAGCAAAGCAACTCTTTTTAAAGTTACTCTCTAGGAGTAAGATTAGACACCTGTCGGGCGCATTGTCAGGAGGTTTATAAGGTAGGAATTAACTCAATTTTAGTCTCTGTAAACAATTTTCAATCCCATGTTACTGGAATTGTATTAGTTAGAAACATTCTTTGGTCCTGCGTTATTGAAAATTCTACTTGTATAGCTGTTCTGATGAAGAGTCAATTTCTTAGAGGCTTGGACCACTGACTCACATGTAAGATGCATCCTTGACTTAGGGGAGATGTTACTAGTCCCGCTAACTACTTTCTAGTAATCAGGTGAAAGCATGTGTATGTTTACCGTATTGCACTTTAAAGAACACAAGCAGGTGTCAATTCGTTAGGGTTTCTTCTTTAACTGGACATAGACCTGGTAGACGGGCGAGCCGGGCCAAAACGGGTCGAGTTTATGGCGGGCTAAGTCAAAAAGGGTCAGGCCAAAAATAGTTCGATTTTTTGCGGACTACAAAATGATTGGCTCGTGGCCTGTGCTAGCCGGCCCGTGCGGCCCGACCCACGGGCCATTTGTGTAATTTTTTTTATTATGACTTATAATTTAAAATATTAAGTAAGACATGAAATCTTCTTCATATGTGTCATGATTTTTTTTTCCAACCCACAAAAAAACATACATAATTGATTAACTTTTTATATTTGAAATAAATATTAACACTAATTATTTACAATTATAACACATTATTTTTTATATTCTTCATAATTCTCTATTTGATTCATTTTCTAAGTTATTTTATTTTTTTTATCAACAATGTCAAACAATATAAATTTAAAAAAAAAAAATTAGCCCGTGGGTTGGGTCGGGCCACCTGCGGACTGGGCCAAAACGGGTCGGGCCAAAAATGGCCCAATTTTTTTTTAGCTTTACTTTTGAGATACAAAACTCAATTTTTTTGGGCCAGCTCGGCCCGACCCGCGGGCCCTGGACCTTTTTGCCAGGTCTAACTGGACACATCGATTATCGCCATTGAGATGACATCTTGGTTCTATTCTTCTATCTTTTTCAGGCGAAGGTCAATCTTTTATGGTTTGTTCATCGGATCGGTCCGTGGTAGTTCCGATTCGATAGGGTCTTGAATATTTCATTTGGAAGATATATCCTAATAGTAACTTTGCTCAAAACAAGAGTTTATTTTTTCTTTTGACATTTTAAGTTTATGCATATAAAAGTTTGATTAGGATAATACCCAAAAAAAATTAAATATTTTCGAACAACAATTTAATAGCAAAATAAATTATATAAAAAAATTATTTCCTAGTGATCCTTCTTGACAAATCTTAATAAACTTCTATAAAAATAAAGTCAGAAGGTCATAATATGAACTTTAAATTAATTGATCAACTCTGTTAATGTAAATGTGATGCACCTGATTAATTTGGCACAAGGTTTTAGGTTCAATTGTCACTAAAATTGTGTTAATTTGCGATTCCTCTTTGTTGTGGGACTTTATTTTCTTATTAGTGTGAAATTTATTGAGTCTTGATTCAAGTTAGGATTGGACTAGAAATTTTTAAAAATTAGGATGTCGTACAATTGTTTACTTGTAAATATAAAGATAATGTTATTGGTTTCAAAATTTTAATTTTAAAAAGTGTCTCAAATGATGTGGGAATGAATAAGACGAATCTGGTTAGTATGAAATTAACTTTATGGTAAATTTGACAATGAATTAATACAGCGTTGACACGCAAACTTGGAGTGTTCTCTCTCGCGTGTCAGTATTGTATTGGTCTATTATCCAATTTATTATAAAGTTAATTTTATGCTAATAAAATTCGAATAAAACAAAATATATTTTATGTAAGACGATGATTAATATTAAAATGATTGTTCATAAGTTTTCGTGCTTGCGATAATCACGCAGACAAAGCAACCAGAAAAGAGCATACATTTGATATGAACAAATATCAGTACAGAGAGATCAACCATCCTTACTTAAATAAGCATAGAGTAAATTAAATTATGTATAAAAGTGAACAATTTGTGGCGATCCTTTATCTGATCGGCATCCTTAACATGAAGAAGACCAAGCAAAAAGAAAATGGGGAAATTTTTAAAAAACCAAAGCTATGAATTGGAATGATCACCAATAATTAGCCAAAAAAAGAAAGATTACCAATAATTAGCCAAAAAAAGAAAGATCACCAATTCTCCGATGGAACAACGTCTAAATATCTGTAGAATCAAAATGCTATTGCCCATGTTTGGCAATGGGGATACCGTATCCGAGATAGTACGTATGTATAATTAAAAAGAGACCGAGGTGGGCACATAAATAAAATCAGCAGGGGAAATGTGATGCGGTGGAAGAATCCTATTAAAATATGGATTAAGTATTTCAATGTGTTCGAGTTGATAGAATTTTAAAGTGGCATAATTTTTTATTAAAGAAGAGTTACAGATCCTATAACATATCAAATCGAAACTTGAAACGAGTTCTACAAGAATTATGCCTTCGGTCATATGACATATATTGTTTTAAATCCCAAAAAATTATTTTAAGTAATCTAATCATTGGTCAAAATTTGGTCAAACTTGGAGTATTTTTTTACTTTCTTTATTTTAGTTTTTTTATTTTTAATTGATGTTGAAAATTATTTAAGACTATAAATACGTTTATTAAGGTTTGTTAACAGTTATGTTTTAATCGATTAATATTATTACTTTATTCTCTTTGTAAGTTATTATCTTTTATGTGAATTTAAAATTTTATCTTACATTTTTATTAATACATTTAAATTTATAAATCACGTTTGTTTTAAAACGTCACAATTTAATCATATTTCGGTAGGTCAAAATGGGTGTGAAAAGAGGAATATCATCAGCCAAACATGGTGATAGGAGAGAGTAGTAGTGAGGAATTAGAATCCTCGTCAACATCACATTTTTCACGTGTAAGAAGAAGTGAGAATGATTCTTTTTCCTCGTCGCGATGTGAGCTTTTGGACCAAAGCCATGAAATAACGGGCTTGTGTCCTGATCTTGGGAGAATGAATGTAATGATTACGGGTGGTTTTGGAAGTAGGCCAGAAATGGATGGATGACATTAGAGTGCTTGTTGACAATCAAAGGAGATGGACGTGGACCATTCACCATCAGCCTTGTGCCTGGGCCTGCCTCTCCTCATCATTACAATACTTGGCAGGCCTCGTGGCTTGGCTGATCGATCGATCAAAAATTAACCAGGGGAGAGTGGATGATATATATATATATATATATATATATATATATAGGAAGTTTTGACAAGTTTGACATCTTGTGTGAGACACATGTTAGTTTATATTATTTTTGTAAAAATTTTTTTGATATTTTTAATTGACATAATATATATATATATATATATATATATATATATATATATATATATATATATATATATATATATATAATGTTAAAAATAATTTGAATCAGTATATTCTATTACAATTAAAGAAATTTTAATTATTTAATGATTAAAATTATAAATTAACTATCACGAAATAATTTTTCATATTTTTACATCCACAAATTTAATTAAAATTAATTGTATTTATTCAATTTAAAAATTACATATAATTATTATTATTTCAAAAAGAAACTTTTCAAAATATTCTTTCCTCATAATTAAAGAAAAATTAATTAGAATTAATTAGAATTAATTATTATCGTAATAAATATAATATTAACCGTTCGAGGTAACTCGTGACTACCCAAGTTAACTCAGTATAATTGATTGATGAGTTAACTCAGAGAGACATGATTGTTGATCATGCTTTTATCAATACTAGTTTGATATCTCGTGTGATACTCAGGCTAGTTTATACAATTTTTTTATTTTATAAATATTTGGTAATTTTTTATTGAAATGTATTTATCATTTTTCATTGACAAAATATATATATAATGTTGAAGAAAATTTAAATCAACATATAAGTTTTATTATTTAAAGAGGACACTTTTCATATTCTGCGTCTTTAATTAAAAAAAAATTACAATTAATTGTAATTATTAGTAATTGTATTAAATATAATATTGACCATTCAAATTAAATCATGATCACCCGAATTAACTCATTTTAATTAATAAATTAACTCAAATTATCATAATATATGATTGTTGATCGTACTTTTATATATAAGGTATATTAAGATTACATGGCCATGTGGGTGTTGAAAGCGAAAAGTGGTTGCGTCGCAATTACATTATAAATTTAGGGAACTGATATTTTTATGTGTGTTTTTGATATTTTCAAATGATTTTTTCTCACGTGAGTATGAAGTGGGTCTCACTTTTATGTTTTCTTAATTAGGCTCCCTTAGATTTAGGACAAGTTTACATACACAACATCCAAATACAAAATCAAACACTACATCCATCTTAATCATTAAAAAGTGAGGTATGACACATATTTCAATGTTATACCCTATTTGTGACGCCCCCAAATTTAGGGCCACACAGCCTAAACTTGAGCTGTCAAAAGACTACAACAAAATTATTACAAGTAGTGCAGCGTACAACAATACAGTGTATAATAATACACAACTAAGTATTTCACGATTATTGTCACACTATTTTACAACACGTGAAACCTACAATAGCTATCCCTCGAACTCTCACTCCATCCCCCGGCTAGACCCAGCTACGTTCTCATCTCTTGTTGAAAAATAATGGAACAAAAAGAAAGGGTGAGCTCAAATAGCCCAGTAAAGAATATCATGACTAAGATAATGACGAGTAAATTATCGTTAACCTTCAACAGTTGAGTTCTTGATATAATATAATAGACTACGATTTATATCAAAAACTGCAGTTAAATTCTTTAACAACGTTCAGATCAATAATAGCAGCGGAATGAGCAATTTATTAGAAGAATAATGCAGACTATAGTATCCACTCGCTTTTCTTTTTAGGAAAAATATCATTAACTTTTATCATCTGAAACACCACTGACCATGAAAATACAAACTCACAGTTCCTGGTCATAATCATGCAAATCAACAGTTCATCTTTGTACTACGGGCCAAAGATATTCAATATAACACTAACGGTCATGATTATACCAGTATTCAGCCTTTGGTCATAATCATACCAAACAAGAGTTCATCTTTGCACTACGGGCCAAAGAGAACTTTCACTACGTGTCATAAAAGACACCGAACAAATGTATCGCCTTTAACCTATTATATCGCCTTTAACCTATCATCTGTTCAACAATTATATCGCATTTGTGCCCCCGACCACAGATATTCACAACAGCTTGATTTTTTATGATTAGTATAAATAACAGTAATACAAATGATGAACAGAAGAAACAGGATAAACAATAAGTATCGGAAGTTTACTTTGTGCAGATTTAAATAATGTCCAAATTGTCAACATGATGTGGAGTAAAATTCAAAAATAATATTCAAGATCCACAGTTCAGAATAACGGTTACAGTTCAATAGAAATGTTTAGAAAAATAGGAAATGAATATAAAGAGTAATTTACCAAACATGCGGTAATCCGCGTAGTCAGGTTATTCTCAGAGATTAATAAGGAATGAATGCGAAAGGTTATTCACCAACAGGCGGTAATCCGCACTGTAAGGTTATTCCCACAATTTAATAAAAATTGAATACGAAGAGTTATTCACCAAACATGCGGTAATCCGCGCAGTAAGGTTATTCTCAGAGATTAATAAGGAATGAATACGAAAGGTTATTCACCAACAGGCGGTAATCCGCGCCGTAAGGTTATTCCCACAATTTAATACATGAAAATAAATGACACATCTTATGAGTAAGAGAGAAACAATATTATTTTCGAGAATCAAAGAATGATAATCCATTACCGTAGTAAGTTTGAATAATGGAAGATGAAAAAGATGAAATCTCTTACCTTAACACGTGACTGAATATTGATTTAAATGAGGTTGATTAACTTGAACAGTACTCGTACACTTATAGATCTTCACAAATACTCAAGATGACTTAAGAACACTTAGAGAGAACTTACACAAGAAGTATTTACAGAATGAAAGAAAGAACAAGTAAGAAAGTTTATGAAAAATCTTTAAGTTAAGGTCTCTATTTATAACCAAAAATCTTATCATAACCAATATTTAATAATTTAATCAAAACCGTTCATTTCAAGATAATGTTTAATCCTTACCATTCATTTCATCTTTTAAGATTTCTTTAATTTAAACCATTCATTTAAAGATCATCTTTAATCTACATCATTCATTTCAAATTTTATATTATTTTTAATTTATACAATTCATTTCATCTTTTAAGATTTTCTTAATCTAAACCATTCATTTAAAGATCATCTTTAATCTACACCATCCATTTCAAATTTTAGTCTATACCATTTATTTTATATCATCTAACTTTATATTATTTATTATAATAAACAAATAACTTTATCAATTCAATTATTCAACAATAATTCACACTTATTCATTATTATGACTAATTGTTATAAATACAGTGTAGTTGGCTCTCTGAGTTAGATATCAAGTCAATTAATTAATGAAATACAATTATTTAAATAACATCATAAATAGAGATAACAATAATGCAGAAAGTATGTAAAATAAAGAATACGTTACTGTGTCATGCCAATTATTGATTCAATAATGTGAATTACTGTGCATATGCTACTATGACAATTATCAGTTTAATAATATAAATTATTGTGCATGTGACAATAAAGTCAAATATTGTACGATAACCACTTTATCGGTTTAATAATACAAAACACTATGCAATGTCGCGTGCTAGTGTGCAATATTGTGTGCTACTGTGCAATACCGTATGTTACTATTCTTTTACCATCGGATATTTTAACAATTAAAAGTGATAGTACCATTGACCATTTAAAAATTGTTTTTGTCATTTTCTATATCCGACAATTATTCGTTGTGGGGTCCACCAATGATTGGTTCGTACGGTGCCGTCGTACGAATATTCCCCAACAGAACGAATATTCTCCGACCAAACGAATATTGTCCGATATAATATAATTTACACATAACATCCTTAACTTTTAATTTTATCAATTTAACCACTTACTGTTTCAGAAAAAAATATATATGAAGAAAAATTAAATTTTGTATTTTATAAAATTCGGGGTCTTACACTACTTTTTAATAGTTAAGATGAATTTAGTGTTTGAATGTTATGCACTTATACTTATTTCTAGATTTATAGTATGTGCATACACAAATAAATTTATTATAGATTTTCTTAATTAGGCTGCTCGGATATAATAATACATATTTTATTTTATTGTTTTTCAACTGTCCAAGAAGGGACAATAAAATTTATCATTTTTATGAAAATCAAGACATATTTTTTTTGTTAATTTCTTTTAGGGGGGGAATATTAAGATTTTTCTATGATCACACTCTCGGATATTAAAACTTCATATTAAACAAACTTATTTGAAGGGAATAAATCAACAAAACGTAGTCATCGCAAGAATTTGAAGACAACTCTAATGTACAAAATAAAATATTAGTAGCTAAATTCAAGTTGTACTACGATGGTTAAAAGCGACTTGGACTTGATTTCATTAAAATGGGTGTTATTAAGCTCTCGTTAGGCCTGCTAAGGAGCTCCAACTTCCCAGCTTCAACTTGGTCTGTTTTTGGTTGGAATATGAGAATAAGCTACAGTCACAGAAAATAATTATTATTACTATTTATTATTATAATAATTATAATTAATAATATTTAATAGTCTGAGCTGGCTACCGATAACTCTCTGCACTCTTTTCGGTCTTGCATTTGATTCTTTTCCATTCAATTTGTGAAATTCTTAAATCTAAAATTGATGTGCATTTGTATGATTTTTATTAATGTAATTATTAATATTATTAATTACTTCAAATTTAATACTGAGTATAAAATTATTATTTTAAGAATTCAAATAAATTCATATAATAATTTAAATTTTAAAATTTTACAAATTAAAATTAAAATTTATAATTTCTCGAAATACCTAGAATTAAATTAACACGAGACACATTTTGAAAAAAAAACGAGTAGATTAACTATTAAGATGGGGTTTGATTCGTCGAATAAAAATTTAATGTAATATAATAGTTTACATAATGTAACAGAATTGTAATATAACGGTAATAAGTTTTTACGATATATTTTTTTAGTTGATTTTTAGTATTTGTGTACTAATTATAATGTTATTATAGTATGTTCAAAATTGTGTTTGATTCATTAAATTATATAATTGTATGTAACGAATAATAAAGTAATTAAATAATAAATCAAAATATCAAATTAGTTATAATTATTATTGTTTTATTTTTTATAACTTATTGCATTACAAATATAATAAGTTAATATATTAATTAAAAAATATAATAAAAAGTTTAAAATTTAATATAACAAACTAAAGATAATAAATATTATATCAATATAATAACTTATTACATTATAAATATATTATATTAATTCGACGCGAATCAAACTCCACCTAAATATATTACGGACATAATCTAGTCAGATAGAGGGGACTCGGCATGCAATAAAAAAATAGTGAGCATGCAATAAACTCTGCACCATATTCCTCTCCTTGAGACATGAGTTTTGGGAACAAGAAGTGCATCATTTAAATTATATATATATATATATATATATAAAGGTCTATTAAGATACATAATATTAATAGTACATAATAAATTAAGCTTTTTCTTAGCATGCACAAGGCTTAAGGGTGTGGCATTGGGTTTGTGTTTATATATAAATATACACTGGATCATGCGCAAAGGGTAGAATGAATCTGCACGCTTACTGACACAGACTCGGTAACTTACTACTCTTAGAAGTAGATCTACACCCAAACTATATATTGTTTGCTCCGAATATATCTATGGGTATATTGACGTCGCATTCAAAAATATACATAAAGATAAAATGATAATAATAAATAAAATAAAATAAAAGTAATGTGAAGAAATGAAAGATTAAAGCTCAATTTGCGATATTTTTGCTAATTCCATGATCATGCTTTGATGCTGATCCAATTACTTTTGCGGAAAAAAATCAAATATTAATTTTATATTATTATTGAAAAATTATTTTAGATAATAAATAATTCATTAATAAAAATTATTTATTAAGAACCAAGTAATTGTATGTTCGATATCTTAGACTTAAGGATTTCTTAAAAGACATAACAACTGATACAATTAGAACAGTTACACAAGTATAATTTTCAGTAATACGGGACAAAAAATTATTTTAACTACAATAATTTTAATAACACAGGATTGTGTATTGTTTACAGACTACAGCTAAATTAATTTCTGCCTTAGAAATCTCTTGGCAATGCGCTCAGCAAGTATATAATCCAACTACTCATAAGATTGTACATCTGAATAAAGGAGTTGTCTTGATTTGTTGTTGATGAGTTCGTACGCTTTTTTTGACTGGAATGTGACCATTTATAGTTTTTCTCTTCCTAAGAAGGTGTATAACTTCCATACCCATGATCTCTTTAACTTATCATAACTGTCGATATTGGAGATTAAGACTCTTAACCATTTCAATTCTTAACCGCTTTAACTTATTTGCTATGTGTCGTTATGGTATTGGACCTACATCACCACATGATATTCTTAATTAATCAATGTTTAACATCCTTTTACTAATAGAAGGGCATTTTGATTTTTTTTTAAATTATATTTTATCAATAATCTAGTAAAATATGAGTACTCAACAACTTTAAAGGTTAATTTGTGATATTTTTAAATTTGAATTAAAATAATTCATTTAGATTATAAAATATATTGATAACTAGTATTTTTTTTAAAATGATTTATAATATTAATAAATGTATAGACAAAACTTAAGGAACTAGGATTAATTTTACTTTTAAATGATTTTAAATTAAATTTTAAAATAATAATATTAATCTTATATTTAAAAAGAATAAAGTAATATAATCTATACTTCGGGTTTCCAAATCACTTTCCCTTGTCCGACTAGCTTTGTCTTCCCCTCCTGGGATCTCCCATTAAATATTCTTTACCTAGTGATCATTAAGTACGAGTATGTGTGTTACCAAATCAGCATGTCGGAGTACAACCATTGCTAATTGTGGCTTTGGCATGCTCATTCTTCTTTAATTTTATAATACATGAGAACATATTTGAAACTTTTAGTGTCATGACTAAGCTTAGTTAACTACAAGGATTAAGACTCCACAAAAAGACACCACCTTTTATTGATATAAGATAATATAGAATGACATAATATAATATCATATCCTCAAGTTTTATAATACAGTTTTACTATCTTACCACTATTACTAAATTAAACACAGATTATAATTAGGGATAAATATATATATATATTTTAAACTTTGCAAATATGAATTTTTTTTTTGTTGTGAAATAGAGGGAGTATAAAATAACTACAAAGTTTATCATTTTAAAAATTACTATTTGCAAAACTTACATTATCACATTAATTTTTATGTTGATTATTGATGAATTTTTTTAAGCTGAGTTTGTAATGTGTGACGCCCTCAAATCTGGGCCCATACAGCCCAAACTTGAGTCGTCAAAAGACTACAACAAAATTATTACAACAAATCACAACGTACAACAATACAGTGTATAATAATACACAACTAAGTCTTCACTATTATTGCCACACTATTTTACAACACGTGAAGACTACGACAGCTATTCCTCAGACTCTCACTCCATCCCCCGGCTAGACCCTGTTACGTTTTTATCTCCTGTTGAAAAACAATGGAACAAAAGAAAGGGTGAGCTCAAATAGCCCAGTAAGAAATATCATGACTAAGATAATGACGAATAAATTATCATTAGCCTTCAACAGTTGAGTTCTTGATAGAATACAACAGACTACAAGGTTTATATCAAAAACTGTAGTTAAATTCTTAAACAATGTTCAGATCAATAATAGCAGCGGAATGAGCAATCTATTAGAAGAATAATGCAGACTATAATATCCACTCGCTTCTCTTTTTTGTAAAAATATCATCAACTTTTATCATCTGAAATACCATTAGTCATGATAATAAAAATTCACAGTTCCTGATCATAATCATGCAGATCAACAGTTCATATTTGCACTACGGGCCAAAGACATTTAATATAACACCAATGGTCATGATTATACCAGATTCAGCCTTTGGTAATAATCATACCAATCAACAGTTCATCTTTGCACTACGGGCCAAAGATATTCAATAAAGCACCAACGGTCATGATTATACCAGATTCAGCCTTTGGTCATAATCATACCAACCAACAGTTCATCTTTGCACTACGGGCCAAAGAAAACATTCACCACGTGTCATAAAAGACACTGAACAGATGTATCGCCTTTAACCTAGTATATCGCCTTTAACCTATCATCTGTTCAACAATTATATCACATATGTGCCCCCGGCCACAGATATTCACAACAGCTTGATTCTTGATGATTAATATAAATAACAGTGATACAAATGATGAACAGAAGAACATGATAAACAATAAGTATCGGAAGTTTACTTTGTGCAGATTCAAATAATGTCCAAATTGCCAACATGATGTGGAGTGAAATTTAAAAATGATACTCAAGATCCACAGTTCAGAATAACGATTATAGTTCAATAGAAATGTTCAGAAAATAGGAAGGTTCAGTTGAAATAATGAAATTCAACTATTATGGAACATATAATATTTTCAGGAATTATAGAAACAATAGTTCCATAATAAGTTTCGATTTAGGTGTATGAAAGAAAATAATATCCCTTACCGTAGCAAGTTCAAGAGTGTAAAAAAATGACATTTCTTACCTTAACACGTGACTGGATATTGATTTAAATGAGATTGATCAACCTATATATTTATAATAAAATTAGTAATTACAACATGTAAACTTCAAAGTGTATGATAACTCATATATTATGAACTATCAAAATTATATATATTTAACATAATTTTTGAAGTATAAAATACCAACTTTTAAAATAGTTTTAAAAATAATATTTCAAAATAAATCTTCCAAAGAAAGCTTTTAAAAATGAATCTTCTCAAAGAAGAGTCTTCTAAAGGAAGATTTGTGAATACCGTGAAAAATAGGAATTTATAAAATTACTACTCTTTAATAAAAGACTTACTTGAAAAATTCCTGCACTCCTTTTGGCTTTCAAACACTCAAAATAGCCTTACTATTCTCAGAGAAAACTCATAAAATTCTTATAGAAAAATTTTATGTTTTAGGTGTGATTTTTCTATTCAGCTGAACAAGCTATTTATAGGAGAAAAGAGGTTACTATGCGTGGTAGGTGAACTAAAAAAAAATTCAGCAGAGGCTGCGCAAACGTTTTTAAAAATTTTCAATACTTGCACAGTAACTTTGCACAGTAACTTTAAAATTTTCAAAATGTGAACAGTAATGAACAGTAACTTTTGTCGGCAGATGAACAGTAACTTTCCCGAGATGAACAGTAACTTCCGTCAGTGAATAGTAACTTTTCCGGGAATGAATAGTAAATTCCGAGAGTGAATAGTAACTTTTGAAAAATAAAATTTTTATTTTTCCTGTGGGTCCAACATATAAAATAAAATAATGCTACAACAATAATTCAACAATAATGTAATAAACACGTTACAGATTATTATAAATTACAGTATATTTGCAACTGTGACAATTATTAGGTTTAATAATTTTAAAAACAGTGCAGCTACAATTATTGAGTCGATGATATGAAATACAGTGTAATAACAATTATTGAATCAATAATGCAAAATACTGTGTAACAATAATTATTGAATTGATAATATAAAATATTATGCAGTGACAATTATTGATGAAATGATGCGCAACAGTTACGGTGTCAATTATCAGACCAATAATATGAGACACTGTGCAATACCGTGTGCTACTGTAGAGTACTGTGTGCTACAGAAAATACCATAAATTACCGTATGCTACTATTCTTTTATCACCGGTATTTTAACAGTTAATACCGTTGACTATTTTTATTTAAAAAGGTTACTTTTGTCGTTTTCTATATCCGACAAATATTCCGTTGTGGGGTCCACCAATAATTAGTTATTTCGGCGCCGTCGTACGGCCCGAATATTCCCCGACAAAACGAATATTGTCCGACAAAATAAAATTTGCACATAACATCCTTAACTTTCAATTTTATCAATTTAACCACTTACTGTTTCATGAAAAAATATATATGAAGAAAAATTAAATTTTATATTTCATAAAATTCGGGGTCTTACAACCTCCCCTCCTTATGAAATTTCGTCCCCGAAATTGACGTACCGGACATTTCATAGTTATCCTCCTGATTTCCAGATGCCATACTAAACTGTGGTCACAAAATAATTGTTAGTTCAAATAAACTGACTCATCACTTCATGTCCCTATATTCAAATCAACTCATTAGATAATAAAATCTAATTTAGGTGGGACACACTAGTGACTGATTATATTCGTCTCTCCCCCTCCTAGTTCTACCCCAGATCTCCATTAAAGACCATATCCTTAAGCTCTGATACCAACTGTGACGCCCCCAAATCTGGGCCCATACAGCCCAAACTTGAGTCGTCAAAAGACTACAACAAAATTATTACAACAAATCACAACGTACAACAATACAGTGTATAATAATACACAACTAAGTCTTCACTATTATTGCCACACTATTTTACAACACGTGAAGACTACGACAGCTATTCCTCAGACTCTCACTCCATCCCCCGGCTAGACCCTGTTACGTTTTTATCTCCTGTTGAAAAACAATGGAACAAAAGAAAGGGTGAGCTCAAATAGCCCAGTAAGAAATATCATGACTAAGATAATGACGAATAAATTATCATTAGCCTTCAACAGTTGAGTTCTTGATAGAATACAACAGACTACAAGGTTTATATCAAAAACTGTAGTTAAATTCTTAAACAATGTTCAGATCAATAATAGCAGCGGAATGAGCAATCTATTAGAAGAATAATGCAGACTATAATATCCACTCGCTTCTCTTTTTTGTAAAAATATCATCAACTTTTATCATCTGAAATACCATTAGTCATGATAATAAAAATTCACAGTTCCTGATCATAATCATGCAGATCAACAGTTCATATTTGCACTACGGGCCAAAGACATTTAATATAACACCAATGGTCATGATTATACCAGATTCAGCCTTTGGTAATAATCATACCAATCAACAGTTCATCTTTGCACTACGGGCCAAAGATATTCAATAAAGCACCAACGGTCATGATTATACCAGATTCAGCCTTTGGTCATAATCATACCAACCAACAGTTCATCTTTGCACTACGGGCCAAAGAAAACATTCACCACGTGTCATAAAAGACACTGAACAGATGTATCGCCTTTAACCTAGTATATCGCCTTTAACCTATCATCTGTTCAACAATTATATCACATATGTGCCCCCGGCCACAGATATTCACAACAGCTTGATTCTTGATGATTAATATAAATAACAGTGATACAAATGATGAACAGAAGAACATGATAAACAATAAGTATCGGAAGTTTACTTTGTGCAGATTCAAATAATGTCCAAATTGCCAACATGATGTGGAGTGAAATTTAAAAATGATACTCAAGATCCACAGTTCAGAATAACGATTATAGTTCAATAGAAATGTTCAGAAAATAGGAAGGTTCAGTTGAAATAATGAAATTCAACTATTATGGAACATATAATATTTTCAGGAATTATAGAAACAATAGTTCCATAATAAGTTTCGATTTAGGTGTATGAAAGAAAATAATATCCCTTACCGTAGCAAGTTCAAGAGTGTAAAAAAATGACATTTCTTACCTTAACACGTGACTGGATATTGATTTAAATGAGATTGATCAACCTATATATTTATAATAAAATTAGTAATTACAACATGTAAACTTCAAAGTGTATGATAACTCATATATTATGAACTATCAAAATTATATATATTTAACATAATTTTTGAAGTATAAAATACCAACTTTTAAAATAGTTTTAAAAATAATATTTCAAAATAAATCTTCCAAAGAAAGCTTTTAAAAATGAATCTTCTCAAAGAAGAGTCTTCTAAAGGAAGATTTGTGAATACCGTGAAAAATAGGAATTTATAAAATTACTACTCTTTAATAAAAGACTTACTTGAAAAATTCCTGCACTCCTTTTGGCTTTCAAACACTCAAAATAGCCTTACTATTCTCAGAGAAAACTCATAAAATTCTTATAGAAAAATTTTATGTTTTAGGTGTGATTTTTCTATTCAGCTGAACAAGCTATTTATAGGAGAAAAGAGGTTACTATGCGTGGTAGGTGAACTAAAAAAAAATTCAGCAGAGGCTGCGCAAACGTTTTTAAAAATTTTCAATACTTGCACAGTAACTTTGCACAGTAACTTTAAAATTTTCAAAATGTGAACAGTAATGAACAGTAACTTTTGTCGGCAGATGAACAGTAACTTTCCCGAGATGAACAGTAACTTCCGTCAGTGAATAGTAACTTTTCCGGGAATGAATAGTAAATTCCGAGAGTGAATAGTAACTTTTGAAAAATAAAATTTTTATTTTTCCTGTGGGTCCAACATATAAAATAAAATAATGCTACAACAATAATTCAACAATAATGTAATAAACACGTTACAGATTATTATAAATTACAGTATATTTGCAACTGTGACAATTATTAGGTTTAATAATTTTAAAAACAGTGCAGCTACAATTATTGAGTCGATGATATGAAATACAGTGTAATAACAATTATTGAATCAATAATGCAAAATACTGTGTAACAATAATTATTGAATTGATAATATAAAATATTATGCAGTGACAATTATTGATGAAATGATGCGCAACAGTTACGGTGTCAATTATCTGTAACGACCCCGAAATTTGACCCATATTCTTACCTTAAATTTTGTATTTATGATACATTACCATTCTTACGTCCAAATTTCGGTTCGTTAATAATTCTTTAATCACCTTCTTGAATCCCTTTATTGCTTTGAAAATCAATAATTACCAAATTTTTGGTATAAATTTTTTTCTTTTTCTCTTTCTCAATTCGATCGTTGTATTAAAACATTTGGATATTTAAAATCCTTTCATTTCGATCCTAGTCCCATAGATCGCAACCTTTACTTTTTCTTTCTATCATAATGCTCAACATTTAATTTTAATGTTAATTATATCCATTCAATATTTCTTGTTTCATGATTCATAATTAAATCATTTAATAATCTCTATCGTAACATCTATCTTGAACTATCACAGTTCATAATTTAACTTTACTTATTCTGTCTGGAGTTGACATATACATACATATGAAATATCATTATAAACTTAACAAATATATCCACATTGACTGGAAAATATAACAATACATTTTCCCACCTTCTATGCAATTCACCTCTAATTTAATCCAATATTCTTGAAATTTATTTCATTGCCTGCAAAAATATTTATTAAGCAAGTAATGAGCACAACGGCTCAGCAAGTTCAACAGTTTATGCTGCACTTAGCACATACCTTAACATGCTCGGTGTGTGTCATACATCATGTGCTCGTGCTTCTACTTGAGCAATATATCTCATATATATTCATATCGTTGCACAAAACACACCTTAGTGTCACATTCATCACGTATCACATAACACATAATTTATATGCATTTGAAACAATAATTACATATCATAACATTCAACATTTAACATTTAAGGACTGAAGCACTTGCCTGGATCGTGGCATTAAATAATAAATACCCTTTTAATCATGCTCCTCGTACAACCTTCCAAAGCTTCAACTCCTTCCTTGAAGTTTGTCTACACTTGTATGCCATCCTCTTAGTGGCTCAAAGTGATTTCCGGTGATGATGAAAGGTGGCGGTGGTGTGGCTCTCGGATGATAGAAAATAGAGAGAATTGGCTTTTGTTTTCTTTTTCTTTCATTTCATTTTTCTTTCCTTTTTATACTCCCATGCAAGCTTAATCATATTTTAATAAAAATCAGTTCCACCGCCTTAACATGCCGACTCAGCCTTCTCTCGAATTTTCCACGAAAAAAATCATGCAAAATTTTCTTTTTTAATACATTACATAATTATATCGTGTAATAAATATTTTATATAACAAATATAAAATATTTATTCTAATTTACTAAAAATCATAATATGATTTATCAACAATATTAGTACCTCTTTTGGGTACTTTACTTGACAAATTTTGTACACGCATAATGACATGCATGTAATTATTTGAGGTAATTTTTACCTCCAAAAATTATAAAATAATTCATAGAACATATAAAAATTATTTTTCATAATTTTTCACTTCGTTACTTGTACAACATGTTACATTAACATGTTCACATTTCCGAAATATTATTCTTCGTAAACGTCATAAAAATTTAATTATGCATATACATAATTTTTAATGAATTAAAACATTCATTTTTCCTCCTTTAATTTAATTTCTTTTCATTTCACATTAATTTCCTTATATAAATTATATAATTTATTATTATATAATTTATATAATTAAATATCTCTTTTTTATAATTTCCATTTCACATAAAATATAATTTATAAAATTTCTTCCATCCTTAATTAATTTACACCTCTTATATAAATTATATAATTATTATTATATAATTTATATAATTATTATTTCCTCCATATCTTATTTTAATTTCCTTATATAAATTATATAATTTATTATTGTATAATTTATATAATTACTTTTCCTTCTCAATTAATTTCTAAACCTCCTCCAAAATTCATAATCACTATTTCACTAATTTCCTCATTACCTTTTCATTTAACTTTGGATTAATTTAATTATTAATCCCTTAATTTCCATAATTAATGGAATTTATAAATATTACATAAACATACACATTTATATATATATATATATATATACAAGTGTATATATATACATATCTAACTCATTCTCACATTACCACATAATACCATTTAAAATCATAATTTCTATATTTCCATAACAATTTTATTGTACAATACATTGTACCTTTACCTGAAATTTCTTTTATTCCTCATAAATTGTTTTTAAACAATTTATGTACTTTTCAATTATTTAATTCAACACAAATCATTAACATCTTTGTACAGATTTAATTTATCAATTAAATCTCATCAAATATCTTAAATCACATAAAATATCTCAAATAATTTAAATCATCTTGATAATTTTATCAATTAAATTCTCATTTAATATTAATAAAGAATTTGAAAAATCTGGATCCTCACATTCTTCCCCCCTTAACAGGATTCCGTCCTCGGAATCATAATTGCCGTAATAATTATACGTATTTCATTGATAGCATCTTGTTTTACCTTTATCTTGATGGATAGTAACGAAATTCATAATAATCATATTTGACCTCTTTAATATCCATAACTTACATGGATAATCCCATAATGATCATAACTGTCAGAATATTTAAATTCTTAACTTAACTTACAATTTCTTTGCAATATTACATTTCACATTACTCTAAAACTTTAACTCGCTTCTTGATATACTTATCAAGATAAGTTCTTATTCTCCGAAAACTTCTTTTCTTTAATTATACGTAATCTTACTCCATTCACTTATTTCATTCTTATATCACACATCATTCATATTCTGTACATTCATCCTTCTTTTCTCAATTCATAATCATGAATCTTCTTTTCATTCCATAATCATTCCTTAATACTTTTATCGTTCAGCACTAGGTTTTAAATACTAACCTTTACTTGATTAATCATAATCCTTATTTATAATTATTCTAAAATTCATGGGGTATCACATTCACCCCTCCTTCATAAAATTTCGTCCTCGAAATTTGTATGTATTAATATCTCATTCATTTGCAACTTACACATTTTCTTAGCATTCATTTCACATATCTTTCTTGCATTCATTTCTCATAGTTATTGCACATTGCAATTTTTCTAATCTATCACATTTCATAATTTCTTTGCTTCACAATCATTTCTTTCATTATTGATCACATTTAAAAATACTACCCCATCCTACCATCCAATCTTCATAAGAGTAGAGGAATTTATTTTGAAAACTTTCATACTTTGCTGGATGAACACTTATCCCGGTTAACAGTATTTCACTCCCAGAGTACCTCATACTGCAACCCATTAAAATAATAACTTTTCAGAATAATCTGATCATGATCCCGATTTACAGTACTTCGCTCCCCGAGTACCTCATACTGCAAATCCTGACAGTGGATCAGTCTGTCATTAAATGATGGATGTTTCACCATACTATGTCTTTCTATGCCAGGTGATCATTTAATCAACCTGCAACATTCTTAATCTTTTTGTTCATCCCAGCCTTAGAATTCATTCGAAAGAAATTAAATTTTGTATAACTTTCAAAGAATATGAAGTCAATACATTTCAAAATTTGTCTAGCTGAATCAATAGCTCAGACTTATATTTCTTCAACGCTTGTCTAGCCAGATCAGTTGGCACAGACTTTCTTTTAACACTTTATAATCCGCAGAAATTTTAAAACATTCATCATGTCAAAGCTTTTCAAAACGTCTAGCCGAGTCAAATGGCATTGACTTATAGCATTGACATACTTCATAAATCAAAATCATTTATGACTTCATGTTACCGCGTCATCTTGACAGTACGTTGAGGATTCCGTCGTTAATAATTCCTACACCATAAACCATACTTTATGGTGTTAAATCATCTTATGACGAAATAGTACCGCACCATCTCAACAACACGTTGAGCATTCCGTCATTCATCCCATCTACACCGGGCTAAACGGTGCATGGATGATTATTTTAAAATACATTTTGATGAAAAAAATATTTTTGTCTAGCCGAAACAAGTAGCATAGACGCTTTTTAAATTGCTTAAAATTCATTTGCATCTTTTTCCAAAGCACACACGTGCCAAATCAACTTGAGGCCAAATATTTCGAATTCTAGCAAAGCTAGAAGAATGGGAATATCCTAAATTCCCTAACATTCACCTTCTACTTCTTCACTTAAATATTAACTTTATTGCTAGGACTATTTTCATTATCATATTAAATTTTATATCTACTCCATCATTCTATAGCCCCCGTATAGTTCATCAAACTTGCCACACATTATGAGTCCAGGAACTTACCACAAGAATATGAGTTTTAAAGCTTGTCCTAGCAATATGTAGTCTAAGAATATGTCAAAGACTTTCCATATGCTGAGGGGCTCAAAACATACCATACGATTATGAGTCATGAACTTACCATATGCATGAGTTTTAAGAACTCGTGCCTAAACTTAATATTATTTATCTATCAAAACTGCTAACGCGACTTTAACATTTCAATGATTATCACATAGTAACTGGGTAAACACAAATCCCCCGCCCATACAAAGGATTGTGCAATTCAGTCACCACATGAGTCCTCAATTGAAATTTCGTACCCAAACTTTCTGCCCCCTTATCATAGCATTTCTGTCATTCACATTTCATCATTTTCTGAATTCTTTTGTACTATTTCATAGTACCATTTCTTTTTATAGCATCAAGCTATATCTTTTTCGACCATTAATAGGTCTCTCTGTCATTTCACATTTCATTCATGTCTTATTATTCCCTGAATTCTTCTTGTACTATTTCATAGTACTCTTTCTCTTTATAGCATCAAGCTATACCTTTGTGACCCTTAGCAGGTCTCTCTGTTCTTTAACATTCTCTCATGATCCCATCATGACCTTGCTTTATAATCTATTCATCAATCACTTTCCTTATCTTGTGATCGTATCGTAGTACGATCCTCTTACCGTTCTTGATCATATTATTATGATCTCTTTCTATGCTCTTTAGATTACTTTTCATCTTTATTTCTCAAATCAGGTGTCCCCTGATTTCCTTTAAGATTCATCTTTGAATCATTTCAAATATTCTCTTTCAATTATGTTCTTAATTGAACTTATCAATTTCTCAATTCATTACCTTCATTCAGATCATTCTTAACATCTTTATCTCTTCCTTATAATCTTATCTCTTTCTTGAAATCTTTCATATTTCCTTTTCTTTAATCAATATTTAAGAATTATCTTTCTCAACTTACATCTTTTCCATTCTAATTCCCCCATGTTCATCAAACTTATCACGTATTTGGGCTCAGGAACTTACCATAATCATATGGTTGAGGAGCTTGTCCTAGTCAGGTCTTAGTTGCCCATTCGCTAAAGGGGCTCCACCATACAATCATGAGTCACGAGCTTACTATACGCTTGGGTTTTCAGAACACGCAACTAACTGTACTCTTTCTTACTCTAGGTTATAGCCTAAGGTATCATTTACCTAAGGTTTATAACCTCTGGCTCTGATACCAACTGTAACGACCCCGAAATTTGACCCATATTCTTACCTTAAATTTTGTATTTATGATACATTACCATTCTTACGTCCAAATTTCGGTTCGTTAATAATTCTTTAATCACCTTCTTGAATCCCTTTATTGCTTTGAAAATCAATAATTACCAAATTTTTGGTATAAATTTTTTTCTTTTTCTCTTTCTCAATTCGATCGTTGTATTAAAACATTTGGATATTTAAAATCCTTTCATTTCGATCCTAGTCCCATAGATCGCAACCTTTACTTTTTCTTTCTATCATAATGCTCAACATTTAATTTTAATGTTAATTATATCCATTCAATATTTCTTGTTTCATGATTCATAATTAAATCATTTAATAATCTCTATCGTAACATCTATCTTGAACTATCACAGTTCATAATTTAACTTTACTTATTCTGTCTGGAGTTGACATATACATACATATGAAATATCATTATAAACTTAACAAATATATCCACATTGACTGGAAAATATAACAATACATTTTCCCACCTTCTATGCAATTCACCTCTAATTTAATCCAATATTCTTGAAATTTATTTCATTGCCTGCAAAAATATTTATTAAGCAAGTAATGAGCACAACGGCTCAGCAAGTTCAACAGTTTATGCTGCACTTAGCACATACCTTAACATGCTCGGTGTGTGTCATACATCATGTGCTCGTGCTTCTACTTGAGCAATATATCTCATATATATTCATATCGTTGCACAAAACACACCTTAGTGTCACATTCATCACGTATCACATAACACATAATTTATATGCATTTGAAACAATAATTACATATCATAACATTCAACATTTAACATTTAAGGACTGAAGCACTTGCCTGGATCGTGGCATTAAATAATAAATACCCTTTTAATCATGCTCCTCGTACAACCTTCCAAAGCTTCAACTCCTTCCTTGAAGTTTGTCTACACTTGTATGCCATCCTCTTAGTGGCTCAAAGTGATTTCCGGTGATGATGAAAGGTGGCGGTGGTGTGGCTCTCGGATGATAGAAAATAGAGAGAATTGGCTTTTGTTTTCTTTTTCTTTCATTTCATTTTTCTTTCCTTTTTATACTCCCATGCAAGCTTAATCATATTTTAATAAAAATCAGTTCCACCGCCTTAACATGCCGACTCAGCCTTCTCTCGAATTTTCCACGAAAAAAATCATGCAAAATTTTCTTTTTTAATACATTACATAATTATATCGTGTAATAAATATTTTATATAACAAATATAAAATATTTATTCTAATTTACTAAAAATCATAATATGATTTATCAACAATATTAGTACCTCTTTTGGGTACTTTACTTGACAAATTTTGTACACGCATAATGACATGCATGTAATTATTTGAGGTAATTTTTACCTCCAAAAATTATAAAATAATTCATAGAACATATAAAAATTATTTTTCATAATTTTTCACTTCGTTACTTGTACAACATGTTACATTAACATGTTCACATTTCCGAAATATTATTCTTCGTAAACGTCATAAAAATTTAATTATGCATATACATAATTTTTAATGAATTAAAACATTCATTTTTCCTCCTTTAATTTAATTTCTTTTCATTTCACATTAATTTCCTTATATAAATTATATAATTTATTATTATATAATTTATATAATTAAATATCTCTTTTTTATAATTTCCATTTCACATAAAATATAATTTATAAAATTTCTTCCATCCTTAATTAATTTACACCTCTTATATAAATTATATAATTATTATTATATAATTTATATAATTATTATTTCCTCCATATCTTATTTTAATTTCCTTATATAAATTATATAATTTATTATTGTATAATTTATATAATTACTTTTCCTTCTCAATTAATTTCTAAACCTCCTCCAAAATTCATAATCACTATTTCACTAATTTCCTCATTACCTTTTCATTTAACTTTGGATTAATTTAATTATTAATCCCTTAATTTCCATAATTAATGGAATTTATAAATATTACATAAACATACACATTTATATATATATATATATATACAAGTGTATATATATACATATCTAACTCATTCTCACATTACCACATAATACCATTTAAAATCATAATTTCTATATTTCCATAACAATTTTATTGTACAATACATTGTACCTTTACCTGAAATTTCTTTTATTCCTCATAAATTGTTTTTAAACAATTTATGTACTTTTCAATTATTTAATTCAACACAAATCATTAACATCTTTGTACAGATTTAATTTATCAATTAAATCTCATCAAATATCTTAAATCACATAAAATATCTCAAATAATTTAAATCATCTTGATAATTTTATCAATTAAATTCTCATGTAATATTAATAAAGAATTTGAAAAATCTGGATCCTCACATTATCAGACCAATAATATGAGACACTGTGCAATACCGTGTGCTACTGTAGAGTACTGTGTGCTACAGAAAATACCATAAATTACCGTATGCTACTATTCTTTTATCACCGGTATTTTAACAGTTAATACCGTTGACTATTTTTATTTAAAAAGGTTACTTCTGTCGTTTTCTATATCCGACAAATATTCCGTTGTGGGGTCCACCAATAATTAGTTATTTCGGCGCCGTCGTACGGCCCGAATATTCCCCGACAAAACGAATATTGTCCGACAAAATAAAATTTGCACATAACATCCTTAACTTTCAATTTTATCAATTTAACCACTTACTGTTTCATGAAAAAATATATATGAAGAAAAATTAAATTTTATATTTCATAAAATTCGGGGTCTTACATAATGTCTTAAATTTCTTTTTAAAAAATTAATAAATACCTAATTACAAGATTATTTAAAATCATCATTAAAAGATTTTAAAAGTATTAGTAATCAATATAATATAATGATGAATATTTAAAATGTATAAATGTACTACTAATTATAATTTTATTATTTCATAATTTTTAATATATTTTATTAATTTTGAGATTAAAAATATTTTAAATTAACTTTCAAAAACCAATAACAATCTTTTAATTTGGGACGGAGGAAGTACATAATTTCATTCAATAAAAAGAAATAAATTGAACAAAAATATAACTATCAATTAGACGTAATCAAAGAAAAATTGATAAGACAATCCCCAAAATGAAAAAAAATTAAAAGTTTAATCCCCTAATTAAAAAAATTGATAAGACAATCCCCAAAGTAAAAAAAATTAAAAAGTTTAATCACTTAATTGAAAAAATTGAAAGTTCAATCTCCAAAATAATAAAAAAAAAAGGTTAAAAGTTCAGGGTATTAATCTATATTTAGGCCTAATAAAAAAGCCTCCAACTTATTAATAGTTATTGCTTGTACAGATTAATTGTAAGACCCCGAATTTTATGAAATATAAAATTTAATTTTTCTTCATATATATTTTTTCATGAAACAGTAAGTGGTTAAATTGACGAAATTGAAAGTTAAGGATGTTATGTGCAAATTTTATTTTGTCGGACAATATTCGCTTTGTCGGGAAATATTCGTTTGGTCGGGGAATATTCGTTTGGTCGGGGAATATTCGTGTCGTACGACGGCGCCGAAATAACTAATTATTGGTGGACCCCAAAACGGAATATTTGTCGGATATAGAAAACGACAGAAGTAACCTTTCTAAATAAAAATAGTCAACGGTGTTAACTGTTAAAATACCGATAATAAAAGAATAGTAGCATACGGTAATTTATGGTATTTTACTGTAGTATGCGGTACTCTACAGTAGCACACGGTATTGCACAGTGTCTCATATTATTGGTCTGATAATTGACACCGTAACTGTTGCGCATCATTTCATCAATAATTGTCACTGCATAATATTTTATATTATCAATTCAATTATTGTTGTTACACAGTATTTTGCATTATTGATTCAATAATTGTCATTACACTATATTTCATATCATTGACTCAATAATTGTTGCTGCACTGTTTTTAAAATTATTGAATCTAATAATTGTCACAGTAGCAAATATACTGTAATTTATATTATTAAATTAATAATAATCTGTAACGTGTTTATTACATTATTGTTGAATTATTGTTGTAACATTATTTTATATGTTGGACTCACAGGAAGAATAAATAAATAAATAAATAAAAAAAAAAAATTAATTTTACTATTTGAAATAGTAACGTGAATAGTGACGTGAATAGTAACGTGAATAGTAAGAAACATGTGGGACCCATTGTGGGGCCCACATGAAATGTGAGAAATGTGAATTTGCTAAAGTGGGTTGGTGGAGGCTGCGCAGCAGCCTCTGCTGAATATTTTTCAGCCCACCTACCACGCATAGTAACTTATTTTCTCCTATAAATAGCTTGCTCAGCTGAATAGAAAAATCACACCTAAAACATAAAATTTTTCTATAAGAATTTTATGAGTTTTCTCTGAGAATAGTAAGGTTATTTTGAGAGTTTGAAAGCCAAAAGGAGTGCAGGAATTTTTCAAGTAAGTCTTTTATTAAAGAGTAGTAATTTTATAAATTCCTATTTTTCACGGTATTCACAAATCTTCCTTTAGAAGACTCTTCTTTGAGAAGATTCATTTTTAAAAGCTTTATTTAGAAGATTTATTTTGGAATATTATTTTAAAAACTATTTTAAAGTAGTTATATTATACTACAAAAATTATGTTAAATATATATAATTTTGATAGTTCATATTATACGAGTTATCATACACTTTGAAATTTATATGTGGTAATTACTAATTTTACTATAAAAATATAGGTTGATCAATCTCATTTAAATCAATATCCAGTCACGTGTTAAGGTAAGGAATATTATCTTCTTTCATATTCTAACTTACTATGGTAAGGGGTATCACTCTTTTCATCATCATAAATGGATATTATTTTCTTTCTTACTTGAAGGGATTATCATTCTTTGATTCTCGAAAATAATATCGTTTCTTTCTTGTGCCATTTATTTCCATGTATTAAATTGTGGGAATAACCTTACGGCGCGGTTTACCGCCTGTTGGTGAATAACCTTTTGTATTCATTCCTTATTAATCTTTGAGAATAACCTTACGGTGCGGATTATCGCCTGTTTGGTGAATAACTCTTCGTGTTCAAATTCTATTAAATTGTGGGAATAACCTTACGGTGCGGATTACGCCTGTTTGGTGAATAACTATTCGTATTCAAATTGTGGGAATAACCTTACGGTGCGGATTACGCCTGTTTGGTGAATAACTATTCGTATTCAAATTGATGGGAATAACCTTACGGTGCGGATTACGCCTGTTTGGTGAATAACTATTCGTATTCAAATTGATGGGAATAACCTTACGGTGCGGATTATCGCCTGTTGGTGAATAACCCTTTTTATTTGTCTCGTGTGGAAATAATTTGTCTACACGAATTATCACATGACACTTTTATTCCATATTCGTAAGTGATATCATTTTCCTTTATACTCATAAGGGATACCATCTTTTTCATCTTCCATTATTCAAACTTACTATGGTAAGGGATATTAATTCCCTTCACCTTTTGTTAATCAAACCTGCTACGGTAAGGGATATTATTTTCTTTCACACTCCTAAATCGAAACTTATTATGGAACTATTGCTTCTATAATTCCTGAAAATATTATATGTTCCATAATAGTTGAACTTCATTATTTCAACTGAACCTTCCTATTTACGTGAACCTTTCTATTGAACTGTAACCGTTATTCTGAACTGTGGATCTTGAATATCATTTTTAAATTTCACTCCACATCATGTTGACAATTTGGACATTATTTGAATCTGCACAAAGTAAACTTCCGATACTTATTGTTTATCATGTTCTTCTGTTCATCATTTGTATCACTGTTATTTGTATTAATCATCAAGAATCAAGCTGTTGTGAATATCTGTGGCCGGGGGCACAGATATGATATAATTGTTGAACAGATGATAGGTTAAAGGCGATATACTAGGTTAAAGGCGATACATCTGTTCGGTGTCTTTTATGGCACGTGGTTAATGTTCTCTTTGGCCCGTAGTGCAAAGATGAACTGTTGGTTGGTATGTTTATGACCAAAGGCTGAATCTGGTATAATCATGACCGTTGGTGTTATATTGAATGTCTTTGGCCCGTAGTGCAAAGATGAACTGTTGGTTGGTATGATTATGACCAAAGGCTGAATCTGGTATAATCATGACCGTTGGTGTTATATTGAATGTCTTTGGCCCGTAGTGCAAAGATGAACTGTTGATCTGCATGATTATGATCAGGAACTGTGAAGTTGTATTATCTTGACTAATGGTATTTTAGATGATAAAAGTTGATGATATTTTTACTAAAAAGAGAAGCGAGTGAACATTATAGTCTGCAATATTCTTCTAATAGATTGCTCATTCCGCTGTTATTATTGATCTGAACATTGTTTAAGAATTTAACTACAGTTTTTGATATAAACCTTGTAGTCTATTGTATTCTATCAAGAACTCAACTGTTGAAGGCTAATGATAAATTATTCGTCATTATCTTAGTCATGATATTTCTTACTGGGCTATTTGAGTTCACCCTTTCTTTTCGTTCCATTGTTTTTCAACAGGAGATGAGAACGTAACGGGGTCTAGCCGGGGAATGGAGTGAGAGTGCGGGGATAGCTATCATAGTCTTCACGTGTTATAAAATAGTGTGGCAATAATAATGAAGACTTAGTTGTGTTGTATTATCCACTGTATTGTTGTACGTTGTATTTCATTGTAATAATTTTGTTGTAGTCTTTTGACGACTCAAGTTTGGGCTGTGTGGGCCTAGATTTGGGGGCGTCACAGTTGGCATCAGAGCTTAGGGATATGGTCTTTAATGGAGATCTGGGGTAGAACTAGGAGGGGAGAGACGAATAGAATCAGTCACTAGTGTGTCCTACCTAAATTAGATTTTATTATCTAATGAGTTGATTTGAATATAGGGACATGAAGTGATGAGTCAGTTTATTTGAACTAACAATTATTTTGTGACCACAGTTATGTATCCTTACCTCTTCGAAATGTCAGGTACGTCAATTTCGGGGACGAAATTTAATAAGGAGGGGAGGTTGTAAGACCCCGAATTTTATGAAATATAAAATTTAATTTTTCTTCATATATATTTTTTCATGAAACAGTAAGTGGTTAAATTGACGAAATTGAAAGTTAAGGATGTTATGTGCAAATTTTATTTTGTCGGACAATATTCGCTTTGTCGGGAAATATTCGTTTGGTCGGGGAATATTCGTTTGGTCGGGGAATATTCGTGTCGTACGACGGCGCCGAAATAACTAATTATTGGTGGACCCCAAAACGGAATATTTGTCGGATATAGAAAACGACAGAAGTAACCTTTCTAAATAAAAATAGTCAACGGTGTTAACTGTTAAAATACCGATAATAAAAGAATAGTAGCATACGGTAATTTATGGTATTTTACTGTAGTATGCGGTACTCTACAGTAGCACACGGTATTGCACAGTGTCTCATATTATTGGTCTGATAATTGACACCGTAACTGTTGCGCATCATTTCATCAATAATTGTCACTGCATAATATTTTATATTATCAATTCAATTATTGTTGTTACACAGTATTTTGCTTTATTGATTCAATAATTGTCATTACACTATATTTCATATCATTGACTCAATAATTGTTGCTGCACTGTTTTTAAAATTATTGAATCTAATAATTGTCACAGTAGCAAATATACTGTAATTTATATTATTAAATTAATAATAATCTGTAACGTGTTTATTACATTATTGTTGAATTATTGTTGTAACATTATTTTATATGTTGGACTCACAGGAAGAATAAATAAATAAATAAATAAAAAAAAAAAATTAATTTTACTATTTGAAATAGTAACGTGAATAGTGACGTGAATAGTAACGTGAATAGTAAGAAACATGTGGGACCCATTGTGGGGCCCACATGAAATGTGAGAAATGTGAATTTGCTAAAGTGGGTTGGTGGAGGCTGCGCAGCAGCCTCTGCTGAATATTTTTCAGCCCACCTACCACGCATAGTAACTTATTTTCTCCTATAAATAGCTTGCTCAGCTGAATAGAAAAATCACACCTAAAACATAAAATTTTTCTATAAGAATTTTATGAGTTTTCTCTGAGAATAGTAAGGTTATTTTGAGAGTTTGAAAGCCAAAAGGAGTGCAGGAATTTTTCAAGTAAGTCTTTTATTAAAGAGTAGTAATTTTATAAATTCCTATTTTTCACGGTATTCACAAATCTTCCTTTAGAAGACTCTTCTTTGAGAAGATTCATTTTTAAAAGCTTTATTTAGAAGATTTATTTTGGAATATTATTTTAAAAACTATTTTAAAGTAGTTATATTATACTACAAAAATTATGTTAAATATATATAATTTTGATAGTTCATATTATACGAGTTATCATACACTTTGAAATTTATATGTGGTAATTACTAATTTTACTATAAAAATATAGGTTGATCAATCTCATTTAAATCAATATCCAGTCACGTGTTAAGGTAAGGAATATTATCTTCTTTCATATTCTAACTTACTATGGTAAGGGGTATCACTCTTTTCATCATCATAAATGGATATTATTTTCTTTCTTACTTGAAGGGATTATCATTCTTTGATTCTCGAAAATAATATCGTTTCTTTCTTGTGCCATTTATTTCCATGTATTAAATTGTGGGAATAACCTTACGGCGCGGTTTACCGCCTGTTGGTGAATAACCTTTTGTATTCATTCCTTATTAATCTTTGAGAATAACCTTACGGTGCGGATTATCGCCTGTTTGGTGAATAACTCTTCGTGTTCAAATTCTATTAAATTGTGGGAATAACCTTACGGTGCGGATTACGCCTGTTTGGTGAATAACTATTCGTATTCAAATTGTGTGAATAACCTTACGGTGCGGATTACGCCTGTTTGGTGAATAACTATTCGTATTCAAATTGATGGGAATAACCTTACGGTGCGGATTACGCCTGTTTGGTGAATAACTATTCGTATTCAAATTGATGGGAATAACCTTACGGTGCGGATTATCGCCTGTTGGTGAATAACCCTTTTTATTTGTCTCGTGTGGAAATAATTTGTCTACACGAATTATCACATGACACTTTTATTCCATATTCGTAAGTGATATCATTTTCCTTTATACTCATAAGGGATACCATCTTTTTCATCTTCCATTATTCAAACTTACTATGGTAAGGGATATTAATTCCCTTCACCTTTTGTTAATCAAACCTGCTACGGTAAGGGATATTATTTTCTTTCACACTCCTAAATCGAAACTTATTATGGAACTATTGCTTCTATAATTCCTGAAAATATTATATGTTCCATAATAGTTGAACTTCATTATTTCAACTGAACCTTCCTATTTACGTGAACCTTTCTATTGAACTGTAACCGTTATTCTGAACTGTGGATCTTGAATATCATTTTTAAATTTCACTCCACATCATGTTGACAATTTGGACATTATTTGAATCTGCACAAAGTAAACTTCCGATACTTATTGTTTATCATGTTCTTCTGTTCATCATTTGTATCACTGTTATTTGTATTAATCATCAAGAATCAAGCTGTTGTGAATATCTGTGGCCGGGGGCACAGATGTGATATAATTGTTGAACAGATGATAGGTTAAAGGCGATATACTAGGTTAAAGGCGATACATCTGTTCGGTGTCTTTTATGGCACGTGGTTAATGTTCTCTTTGGCCCGTAGTGCAAAGATGAACTGTTGGTTGGTATGTTTATGACCAAAGGCTGAATCTGGTATAATCATGACCGTTGGTGTTATATTGAATGTCTTTGGCCCGTAGTGCAAAGATGAACTGTTGGTTGGTATGATTATGACCAAAGGCTGAATCTGGTATAATCATGACCGTTGGTGTTATATTGAATGTCTTTGGCCCGTAGTGCAAAGATGAACTGTTGATCTGCATGATTATGATCAGGAACTGTGAAGTTGTATTATCTTGACTAATGGTATTTTAGATGATAAAAGTTGATGATATTTTTACTAAAAAGAGAAGCGAGTGGACATTATAGTCTGCAATATTCTTCTAATAGATTGCTCATTCCGCTGTTATTATTGATCTGAACATTGTTTAAGAATTTAACTACAGTTTTTGATATAAACCTTGTAGTCTATTGTATTCTATCAAGAACTCAACTGTTGAAGGCTAATGATAAATTATTCGTCATTATCTTAGTCATGATATTTCTTACTGGGCTATTTGAGTTCACCCTTTCTTTTCGTTCCATTGTTTTTCAACAGGAGATGAGAACGTAACGGGGTCTAGCCGGGGAATGGAGTGAGAGTGCGGGGATAGCTATCATAGTCTTCACATGTTATAAAATAGTGTGACAATAATAATGAAGACTTAGTTGTGTTGTATTATCCACTGTATTGTTGTACGTTGTATTTCATTGTAATAATTTTGTTGTAGTCTTTTGACGACTCAAGTTTGGGCTGTGTGGGCCTAGATTTGGGGGCGTCACATTAATTCTCTAAACGTTAGATATAATAGCCTTTTTACTATATTTTATTACTGTTATTGATATTTTTATAGTAAAAATAATATTGTCAGAGTAAATATGTATTTAGTAACACTTTATAATTATTTTAGTAACGTTTAATTAACTCTTTAAGTAACACTTATTGTTATGACAATAATATTTTTGTTCTGTCAATACCAATCGTCTTTATTATATATCAAATTTTCACATTTAATGTCTTTTGAGCTTTCTCAATTAGTTCCACGGTAGTAATGTCAAAAATACAACTAATTGAATGAAGGCAATTGATATTAAGAGGACAATAAAGTTGGTACATGGCAATTTATTTATTTATTTGACTTTCTTACCCTTATTAGTAAATTTTTATAAGTATATCTACATGAATGGTATATACGTGATGTATTATATTATGTGTAGATTATATTTTTATGTGTGAGTATTGTTTTACATATAATCTTATATAATAAATTAATTTGATTAGTTTTGTTTGATTTGGAAGTAATTTGACTATTGTTCATGCATGGTGGAACAAATTTTAACTTACAAACACACACACACACACACATATATTGACGCGTGATATTTTATGAGTAGATAATATTGCTAAAAGTGTATACGCATGAGATTGAAGAAAATTACTGTTCTTTTAAACTAATTGAAATTAATTTATTATTAGGAGTTGTAGTAAAACTTGTGAAATTTATTTATCTCTATATATAAAAAATTAGTTGTAAATTAATTTATTTAGAAAATAAAGTAATTTTGTATTATTCTTTAACAAATTTATGCATATAAAATTTGAAGCAATATTTAGAGTGTAATATTGCTTGGTATTTATATGCATAGATTTTGAAGATAAATTGCTTTTTTCATGGGTAAAATTAATTATCAACTAATAGTTAGAAGAGATATTGTAGAAGTAAATTTTGTAAAATAAATCTTGTATACATTATGATTATAAATTTGAAAAACACTTAGAAATGTCATTCATAGTATTTTTGTGATAATCACAATTGGTATATTTTTATTTATTTTTATATCTTCTTCTTGTCCAAGTAGTAAAAATGTGATCATATGAATTTTTTTTATTAGAATTGAGATAAATATTTTATTTTTTGACTTCTTCTAAATATAATGAATTTCTAGTATTCCATATTATTATGAGAATTGTCTTAAATTCTATATTTGTAAATGTCAAAAGATATATTGTTTATAATATTTCATGTCTAAGTTGTGACAAAAAAAACAAAAAACTTGAGGATGTGCTAATTCATGTGTGTAAATTTTATTTGCTTTCTACATAAATTAATTTTGTTTCGAATAAGTTCATTTTTTAGAAAATAAATATAAAATTTTAAATAATGTGATTTATATGCAAATAAATTTGAGCAATATGATGAGTTGCACTACAATTTGTATGTAATGGATTTTATACTATTTACATATAGTCAGGTGCAACTTGTTGGTATACTTGAAAAATGTATATATATAATTTTAAGTATTGATGTTAAATCATTTTTGGATTTAAGATTTTACGAAAATTTAAAAAATAAAAACTTGTTTTCTTATGTGGGGTTGTATTCTAAAATATTCTTAAGTTGAAGTAATCTTTATATGAATAACTAATATATAAGATGTGTAAGAATTTATTTTTTAAGTGGACATAATTTAAGTCGTATAAAAGATGTAGTTATTGTCCTCTATGTGAAAAATAAGAGAGTAATTCATTTGTTTCTAATTGGAATCATTTGACTTGTGTTTATCAATGTTTAAAATGAAGCATTTCATAATGTATAAAGTTGTTTGTAAAAAGTTGTTTATCATGGTTCCATATAGATTAAATAAAAAATTACTAGTAATTGCTTTATAAGCATAAATGATGTAATATTAGTTAACTATATATGTAATAAAAGAAAAGAAATTTAATATATTTTGAATTTGACAACTAGTTATTTTTTATTTTTTTTTAACGTGACTCTATTTTTCTATTTAAATTATAATATTATTAACAATTTATAACTTCCATCATTATGCCCAATATGTAACTTACAATATTATTTAATAATAATGTGTAATTAACTAGAATTGATAATAGTTGTTACTATTATAGGAAATTGATATTTTCACAAGTTAATTTAATATTTTTACAAGATCAAATAAGACTCAATTGTGAAAATATCAATTCTCCTATTGTGTATATATATATATATATATATATATATATATATATATATATATATATATATATATGAGAAATAAAGAATACTCACAATATTGGGGGGGGGGGGGGGGGGGGGGAAGTTGTACATGAAATTATATTTTCTCTCACATAATTTTTTTTATCAACATATAACTATCACAAAGAAGTACTTGACTGGAATATTTCATGAATTACTATCACAAAATTGTTCAATTTCGAGACTTGACATATATTCTGAAGGTATATCGCTTGTAATTTATAACAAATCGATTGCGGTGAAAGTGATAAAAACCTTAAGGACATAAATCTCGCATATCATATTTTATTTTTTGACTAATTTTTTATTATAATTTGCTACGATTCTAACATAAATGCTAAGATTAAATTAGCAAGCTCAAACAAGAAATGATTGTGCTAGTCCAAGTCTCCTGCACATGGTCGCCCCAATAGCATAATTAAAAAATATTGGGCTTTAGGTGTAAGACCCCGAATTTTATGAAATACAAAATTTAATTTTTCTTCATATATATTTTTTTTGAAACAGTAAGTGGTTAAATTAACAAAATTGAAAGTTAAGGATGTTATGTGCAAATTTTATTTTGTCGGACAATATTCGCTTTGTCGGGGAATATTCGTTTGGTCGGGGAATATTCGTGCCGTACGACGGCGCCGAAATAATAAATTATTGGTGGACCCCACAACGGAATATTTGTCGGATATAGAAAACGACAGAAGTAACTTTTTTAAATAAAAATAGTCAACGGAACTGTTAAAATACCGGTGATAAAAGAATAGTAGCATACGGTAGTTTATGGTATTTTCTGTAGCACACGGTACTCTACAGTAACACACGGTATTGCATAGTGTCTCATATTATTGGTCTGATAATTGACACCGTAACTGTTACGCATCATTTCATCGATAATTGTCACTGCATAATATTTTATATTATCAATTCAATAATTGTTGTTACACAGTATTTTGCATTATTGATTTAATAATTGTCATTACACTGTATTTTATATCATTGAGTCAATAATTGTTGTTGCACTGTTTTTAAAATTATTGAACCTAATAATTGTCACAGTAACATATGCACAGTAATTCACATTATTGAATCAATAATTGTCATTACACAGTAACGTATGCTTTATTTTACATTATTGTTATCTCTATTATGATGTTATTTAAACAGTTGTATTTCATTAATTTATTGACTTGATATCTAAGAGCTAACTATACTGTATTTATAACAATTAGTCATAATAATTGAATTGATAAAGTTATTTGTTTATAATATAAAGTTAGGTGATTATTAGGTGATATGAAATGAATGGTGTAGATTAAAGTGTGAATTATTGTTGAATAATTGAATTGATTTGTTTATAATATAAAGTTAGGTGATTATTAGGTGATATGAAATGAATGGTGTAGATTAAAGTGTGAATTATTGTTGAATAATTAAATTGATTTGTTTATAATATAAAGTTAGGTGATTATTAGGTGATATGAAATGAATGGTGTAGATTAAAGATAATATAATATTTGAAATGGATGGTGTAGATTAAAAGGTGATCTTTAAATGAATGGTTTAGATTAAATGAATGATAAGATTTTTGGCTATAAATAGAAGCCTTAACTTAAGGATTTTTCATAAACTTCCTTACTTGTTCTTTCTTTCTCTCTCTAAATACTTCTTGTGAAAGTTCTCTCTAAGTGTGCTTAAGTCATCTTGAGTATTTGTGAAGATCTATAAGTATACGTGTACTGTTCAAGTTAATCAACCTCATTTAAATCAATATCCAGTCACGTGTTACGGTAAGGGATACCATCTTTTTCATCTTCCATTATTCAAACATACTATGGTAAGGGATTATCATTATTTGATTCTCGATAATAATATTGTTTCTTCCTTACTCATAAGACGTGCCTTTTATTTCCATGTATTAAATTGTGGGAATAACCTTACGGAGCGGATTGCCGCATGTTGGTGAATAACCTTTCGTATTCATTCATTATTAATCTCTGAGAATAACCTTACGGAGCGGATTGCCGCCTGTTTGGTGAATAACTCTTTGTACTCAAATTCTATTAAATTGTGGGAATAACCTTACGGAGCGGATTGCCGCCTGTTTGGTGAATAACTCTTTGTACTCAAATTCTATTAAATTGTGGGAATAACCTTACGGAGCGGATTGCCGCCTGTTGGTGAATAACCCTTTGTATTAATTTCCTTCACCTTTTGTTAATCAAACCTGCTACGGTAAGGGATATTATTTTCTTTCATACTCCTAAATCGAAATTTATTATGGAACTATTGCTTCTATAATTCCTGAAAATATTATATGTTCCATAATAGTTGAACTTCATTATTTCAACTGAACCTTCCTATTTACGTGAACCTTTCTATTGAATTGTAACCGTTATTCTGAACTGTGGATCTTGAATATCATTTTTAAATTTCACTCCACATCATGTTGACAATTTGGACATTATTTGAATCTGTACAAAGTAAACTTCCGATACTTATTGTTATCCTATTTCTTCTGTTCATCATTTATATCATTCTAATCATCCAAAAATCAAGCTGTTGTGAATATCTGTGGCCGGGGGCACATATGTGATATATTTGTTGAACAGATGATAGGTTAAAGGCGATATAATAGGTTAAAGGCGATACATCTGTTCGGTGTCTTTTATGGCACGTGGTGAATGTTCTCTTTGGCCCGTAGTGCAAAGATGAACTGTTGTTTGGTATGATTATGACCAAAGGCTGAATCTGGTATAATCATGACCGTTGGTGCTATATTGAATATCTTTGGCCCGTAGTACAAAGATGAACTGTTGATGTGCATGATTATGATCAGGAACTGTGAATTTGTATTATCTTGACTAATGATATTTCAGATGATAAAAGTTGATGATGTTTTTCCTAAAAAGAGAACCGAGTGGACATTATAGTCTGCATTATTCTTCTAATAGATTACTCATTCCGCTGCTATTATTGATCTGAACGTTGTTTAAGAATTTAACTGCAGTTTTTGATATAAACCTTGTAGTCTATTGTATTCTATCAAGAACTCAGCTGTTGAAGACTAATGATAATTTATTCGTCATTATCTTAGTCATGATATTCTTTACTGGGCTATTTGAGCTCACCCTTTCTTTTGTTCCATTGTTTTTCAACAGGAGATGAAAACATAACAGGGTCTAGCCGGGGAATGGAGTGAGGGTCCGAGGAATAGTTATCATAGTCTTCACATTTTGTAAAATAGTGTGGCAATAATAGTGAAGACTTAGTTGTGTATTATTATACACTGTATTGTTGTACGTTGTGCTTTGTTGTAATAATTTTGTTGTAGTATTTTGACGACTCAAGTTTGGGCTGTGTGGGCCCAGATTTGGGGGCGTCACAGTTGGCATCAGAGCTTAGGGATATGATCTTTAATGGAGATCTGGGGTTAGAACTAGGAGGGGAGAGACGAATAGAATCAATCACTAGTGTGTCCTACCTAAATTAGATTTATTTTTTATCTAATGAATCGATTTGAATGTAGGAACATGAAGAGATGAGTCAGTTTATTTGAACTAACATTTATTTTGTGACCACAGTTAATTATGGCATCTGGAAATCAGGAGGTTAACTATGAAATTACCGAAACAAATGTAGCTGCAAAACAAGAGGCGACGAATAATCTTCTTACAAACTCAGAGTTGAATCATTTGCCTAAGGCAAAAATTATGCGTGTTCTATCCAGTAAGGATGAAGGTGAAAACTCTGCTACAGTCGTTCCAGATCCATTCTTAGAAGCAATTAAAGGAAGTAACGAACTTGCGGAAATTATTGCCTTTAATTTACTCACTAATTGGGAGAGTGATATCACATGGTTATGCTCTATAACAAAGGATCAGAATATATGGACTTTTCATATTAGTCTTTGGGATTTATGGTGTTCCAGCTATGATTTTCAAGATTATTTAAAAATGATGTTTCTATACTTTTGGGCGTTACAATTTAGAGGAATTCAGGTTAAGTTAGTCACTATCGTGGAAACTGCAGTCTATCGAAAATACTATTTTAATGGAAATCATTGGTACCTTACTACTGATGAAGTTGATGAACCCGAGAAACAGTTTGCTAGAAAATTATTCAGTGGTATTCCCATGGTTGAAATACGTGAAGATCCGAATGAAGTATTCGGGATTCGATTTGACGATAACAGTCAAGAAACCGAATGAGGTGATAACCGGTAAACTATTCATAAATTCTCGTGAAGTCTATGCCATATTAGATACTGGCTATATCCACTCTTTTATCTCACCTATATGTACTCAACGTTTAAATTTGACTATTGAAAACTTAAATCTTGTCTTATCAGTTGAAACCTCATTGGGAGAAATACCTATTACATTTACTATCTATAAATCTTGCCTAGTTCAAATCAACAACCTCACATTACCTGTTGACCTTATTTCTTTGGAGATGCGTGAATTTGATGTGATTTTAGGAATTGATTGGTTGACTACCCATCATGCTAAAATTGATTGTTTTCATAAGATTATTAGTTTTCATATTCCTAATCAACCTGTCATGCAAATTCAAGCAACTAAACCATTGAAATCTATAACTGTTATTTCTAGCCATAAAGCCATTCGTTTATTGAAAAACGGATGTCAAGCATTTTTAGCTCATGTCACTGATTTGAACAAAAATACGTCAAACTTGAATGATATTCCCATTGTTAATGAGTTTCCTGACGTTTTTCCTGAAGAATTTCCTGGCTTACCCCCAAACCGTGAAATTGATTTTTATATTGATCTTGAACCCGGTACCAAGCCCATTTCCAAAGCTCCCTACCGAATGGCTCCCATTGAACTTCAAGAGTTAAAAGTCCAACTACAGGAATTGTTGGATACCGGTTTCATTCGTCCGAGCGCATCACCTTGGGGTACTCCTGTTCTGTTTGTGAAGAAGAAAGACGGGAGTATGAGATTGTGCATTGACTACCGAGAATTGAACCATGTCACCATCAAGAACAGGTACCCGTTACCTCGGATTGATGACATGTTTGATCAATTGCAAGGCGCTCAACATTTCTCAAAGATTGATCTCCGTTCTGGATATCATCAGTTAAAGGTTAAAGCTGAGGACATTCCAAAAACTGCTTTCAAAACTCGTTATGGGCATTATGAGTTCTTAGTCATGCCTTTTGGACTAACTAATGATCCTGCAGCTTTCATGGACATGATGAACCGGATATTCAAGGAACATTTGGATCATTTTGTGGTTGTCTTTATTGATGACATCCTCATATACTCCAAGAGTCGCGAGGATCATGAACAACACCTGAGATTGATACTACAAAAGCTCCGTGAAAACAAATTATATGCCAAGTTGAAGAAATGTGAGTTCTGGCTTGAGGAGGTCGCGTTTCTTGGGCATGTGATTTCTAGTCAAGGAATATCAGTCGATCCTGCGAAGATTGAAACGGTACTAAATTGGGAACAACCGAAAACAGTAACCGAAGTCCGAAGTTTTCTGGGTCTAGCTGGTTATTATCGGAGATTCGTAGAAGGATTTTCTCGAATCGCCACTCCATTAACGCAGCTTACTCGGAAAAGCACAAAATTCATATGGAGCGAGGAATGTGAGAAAAGTTTCCAAGAACTCAAGAAGAGACTGGTTTCAGCTCCTGTTCTGACCATACCATCAGGATCAGGAGAATTTGTTATCTACAGCGATGCTTCTGGCAAAGGTCTAGGCTGTGTCCTTATGCAACATGGAAAGGTTATAGCCTACGCCTCTCGACAACTCAAAGATTATGAGAAAAATTATCCTACTCATGATCTAGAGTTGGCAGCAGTCGTTTTCGCGTTGAAGATCTGGAGACACTGCTTGTACGGAGAAAAAGTGGATATCTATACGGATCATAAAAGTCTCAAGTATTTCTTCACCCAGAAGGAACTCAACATGCGACAACGACGTTGGCTTGAGCTGTTAAAGGATTATGACCACACAATCCAGTATCACCCGGGAAAGGCGAACGTTGTAGCTGACGCTTTGAGCAGAAAATCTTATGCAAGTACAAGTGCACTGCTGACAACACAAAAGTGTATTTTGTACGACTTGCAAAAGATGGAGATAGAGCTAAAGACACCAGGGACCCACTCGAAGATTGCTCACGTGCGAGTAGAACCAACTTTAATCGATAAAATTAAAGCTGCTCAAGCTACCGATCCGGAACTGATAAACATGATAAAGAAAGTACAAGAAGGTGCCATTCCCGAAGCAAGAATCGACGAGAAAGGAATACTTCGAGTCAACTCTCGACTCTGTGTTCCTAACGATCCTGAATTAAAGCATAAAATCATGATGGAGGCACACAACACGCCGTTTGCAATCCACCCAGGAGGTACCAAGATGTATCGAGATCTTCGACATACATTTTGGTGGAACGATATGAAAAGAGAGATTGCAGAGTTTATCTCAAGGTGCCTAACTTGTCAACGTGTCAAGGCAGAACATCAAGTTCCTAAAGGTCCATTACAATCACTTGAAGTTCCCGAATGGAAGTGGGAACACATCAATATGGACTTCGTGACGGGTCTTCCAAAAGTTTCTCAAGGCTTAGATGCAATTTGGGTGATCGTAGATAGATTGACCAAAATCTGCTCATTTCTTGCCTATACGAGAAAACTTTTCACTTGAACGTCTTGCCGGTATGTACATAAATGAGATCGTGAGATTGCATGGCATGCCAGTTTCCATAGTTTCTGATCGAGATCCTAGATTCACTTCACGCTTTTGGATCAGTCTACAAAAAGCTATGGGCACTGAACTACGTTTTAGTTCTGCATACCATCCTCAAACGGACGGACAATCGGAAAGGACGATCCAGACCCTCGAAGATCTTTTGAGACTTTGTGTATTAGACTTCAAAGGAAGTTGGGATAAGTACTTGCCATTGGTGGAATTTTCTTACAACAACAGTTACCAAGCAAGCATAGGCATGGCTCCATTCGAGGCATTGTATGGAAGGAAGTGTCGCTCTCCAATATGTTGAAATGAGGTAGGAGAAGCAAAATTGTTGGGACCCGAGTTGGTACCCTTGACGACCGAAAAGATCCAAATGATCCGACAACGAATACAGACCGCACAAGAACGACAAAAGAGTTATGCTGATCTTCATCGGAGAGACGAAAATTTCAACGTCGGAGATCATGTATTCTTACGTGTTTCTCCATGGAAAGGGGTTACGAGATTCGGAAAAAGAGGAAAGCTCAACCCTCGATTTATTGGCCCATTTGAAATCCTCGATCGAATAGGAACCGTAGCCTACAGACTAGCCCTACCACCAAGTATGTCTCGCATCCATAACGTTTTTCACATATCTATGTTACGTAAATATGTGAAGGACCCAAACCACGTCATTGAGTTAGAACCAGACGTTATAGCAGAAGATTTAACATACGAGGAGGTACCTGTTAAGATCCTGGATAAGAAGGAGCAGATCCTACGCTCAAAGGTTATACCTCAAGTTAAGGTTTTATGGAGGAACCAAGATACTGAGGAAATGACCTGGGAGCTAGAATCTGAGATGAAATCTAAGTATCCTTACCTCTTCGATATGTCAGGTACGTCAATTTCGGGGACGAAATTTCATAAGGAGGGGAGGTTGTAAGACCCCGAATTTTATGAAATACAAAATTTAATTTTTCTTCATATATATTTTTTTTGAAACAGTAAGTGGTTAAATTAACAAAATTGAAAGTTAAGGATGTTATGTGCAAATTTTATTTTGTCGGACAATATTCGCTTTGTCGGGGAATATTCGTTTGGTCGGGGAATATTCGTGCCGTACGACGGCGCCGAAATAATAAATTATTGGTGGACCCCACAACTGAATATTTGTCGGATATAGAAAACGACAGAAGTAACTTTTTTAAATAAAAATAGTCAACGGAACTGTTAAAATACCGGTGATAAAAGAATAGTAGCATACGGTAGTTTATGGTATTTTCTGTAGCACACGGTACTCTACAGTAACACACGGTATTGCATAGTGTCTCATATTATTGGTCTGATAATTGACACCGTAACTGTTACGCATCATTTCATCGATAATTGTCACTGCATAATATTTTATATTATCAATTCAATAATTGTTGTTACACAGTATTTTGCATTATTGATTTAATAATTGTCATTACACTGTATTTTATATCATTGAGTCAATAATTGTTGTTGCACTGTTTTTAAAATTATTGAACCTAATAATTGTCACAGTAACATATGCACAGTAATTCACATTATTGAATCAATAATTGTCATTACACAGTAACGTATGCTTTATTTTACATTATTGTTATCTCTATTATGATGTTATTTAAACAGTTGTATTTCATTAATTTATTGACTTGATATCTAAGAGCTAACTATACTGTATTTATAACAATTAGTCATAATAATTGAATTGATAAAGTTATTTGTTTATAATATAAAGTTAGGTGATTATTAGGTGATATGAAATGAATGGTGTAGATTACAGTGTGAATTATTGTTGAATAATTGAATTGATTTGTTTATAATATAAAGTTAGGTGATTATTAGGTGATATGAAATGAATGGTGTAGATTAAAGTGTGAATTATTGTTGAATAATTAAATTGATTTGTTTATAATATAAAGTTAGGTGATTATTAGGTGATATGAAATGAATGGTGTAGATTAAAGATAATATAATATTTGAAATGGATGGTGTAGATTAAAAGGTGATCTTTAAATGAATGGTTTAGATTAAATGAATGATAAGATTTTTGGCTATAAATAGAAGCCTTAACTTAAGGATTTTTCATAAACTTCCTTACTTGTTCTTTCTTTCTCTCTCTAAATACTTCTTGTGAAAGTTCTCTCTAAGTGTGCTTAAGTCATCTTGAGTATTTGTGAAGATCTATAAGTATACGTGTACTGTTCAAGTTAATCAACCTCATTTAAATCAATATCCAGTCACGTGTTACGGTAAGGGATACCATCTTTTTCATCTTCCATTATTCAAACATACTATGGTAAGGGATTATCATTATTTGATTCTCGATAATAATATTGTTTCTTCCTTACTCATAAGACGTGCCTTTTATTTCCATGTATTAAATTGTGGGAATAACCTTACGGAGCGGATTGCCGCATGTTGGTGAATAACCTTTCGTATTCATTCATTATTAATCTCTGAGAATAACCTTACGGAGCGGATTGCCGCCTGTTTGGTGAATAACTCTTTGTACTCAAATTCTATTAAATTGTGGGAATAACCTTACGGAGCGGATTGCCGCCTGTTTGGTGAATAACTCTTTGTACTCAAATTCTATTAAATTGTGGGAATAACCTTACGGAGCGGATTGCCGCCTGTTGGTGAATAACCCTTTGTATTAATTTCCTTTACCTTTTGTTAATCAAACCTGCTACGGTAAGGGATATTATTTTCTTTCATACTCCTAAATCGAAATTTATTATGGAACTATTGCTTCTATAATTCCTGAAAATATTATATGTTCCATAATAGTTGAACTTCATTATTTCAACTGAACCTTCCTATTTACGTGAACCTTTCTATTGAATTGTAACCGTTATTCTGAACTGTGGATCTTGAATATCATTTTTAAATTTCACTCCACATCATGTTGACAATTTGGACATTATTTGAATCTGTACAAAGTAAACTTCCGATACTTATTGTTATCCTATTTCTTCTGTTCATCATTTATATCATTCTAATCATCCAAAAATCAAGTTGTTGTGAATATCTGTGGCCGGGGGCACATATGTGATATATTTGTTGAACAGATGATAGGTTAAAGGCGATATAATAGGTTAAAGGCGATACATCTGTTCGGTGTCTTTTATGGCACGTGGTGAATGTTCTCTTTGGCCCGTAGTGCAAAGATGAACTGTTGTTTGGTATGATTATGACCAAAGGCTGAATCTGGTATAATCATGACCGTTGGTGCTATATTGAATATCTTTGGCCCGTAGTACAAAGATGAACTGTTGATGTGCATGATTATGATCAGGAACTGTGAATTTGTATTATCTTGACTAATGATATTTCAGATGATAAAAGTTGATGATGTTTTTCCTAAAAAGAGAACCGAGTGGACATTATAGTCTGCATTATTCTTCTAATAGATTACTCATTCCGCTGCTATTATTGATCTGAACGTTGTTTAAGAATTTAACTGCAGTTTTTGATATAAACCTTGTAGTCTATTGTATTCTATCAAGAACTCAGCTGTTGAAGACTAATGATAATTTATTCGTCATTATCTTAGTCATGATATTCTTTACTGGGCTATTTGAGCTCACCCTTTCTTTTGTTCCATTGTTTTTCAACAGGAGATGAAAACATAACAGAGTCTAGCCGGGGAATGGAGTGAGGGTCCGAGGAATAGTTATCATAGTCTTCACATTTTGTAAAATAGTGTGGCAATAATAGTGAAGACTTAGTTGTGTATTATTATACACTGTATTGTTGTACGTTGTGCTTTGTTGTAATAATTTTGTTGTAGTATTTTGACGACTCAAGTTTGGGCTGTGTGGGCCCAGATTTGGGGGCGTCACATTAGGCCCGTTTTAACTATCTCTCTTAGTAAATCCACACAAAAGTAATTCAGACCACTCTTTCATTAAATTTAAAAATAAAAAAAAAACTCTTTTTTTTCTCTCTCTCTTTTACAATGTTCTCCACTCAGATCAGAGACTCACGATAACACATACGAACGGTGAGTCGGTGACTCACTTACTTGGTCTCCATCCTCCATCATCAACTCGAGTTTTCATTGCAACATAAAAAGACATGATTCAGATCCTTCAGAATTAAAAATCAACATTTGAGATCATTTCTAGTTCTATTGTTTCATAATTTTAATTTTTTTTTGTTATATATTTTAACTATACTATATATTGTGTTTTGCTTGGTTGTTATATAGTTATAATATGGCTCCTAGAAGACAACCAAGTGGATACGAAAAATTAACAAAAAAAAGTAAAATAGATCAATTAATAGAATCTCAAAATGTATCTCTTGATAAAGTTGTTACCAAACATAAAAAAGCCTTATTTAGAAGTATCGCTTTAAATCCCAAATTATCTTGAGCCACTACTGCTCATGCATGGAGCCAAGTGTCAATAAAACTCATCAAAATCTAGTATTTGTGTGAAAGAGTTGCATATATATATATATAGAACAGTTCAAAAACATACATTCTTAAATAAGATACTTTTATCAAAACGATATCGTTTTGAAGATTTTTTTGTGGCATTTTCGTAAATAAAAGAAAAACAAGTGGAGTCGGGGAATGCCATCATGTCGCATCTTCTTTTTGAAAAATGTATGTTATTGAAGAGATATATATTATTTAAGAGATATCTTTTAGATCTATGCTCAATAAAGATTTGCTTAATTTGATTAGTAAAAAATTTAACCGCTAGCTTTAAGAAGAGCTGGCAACCAAATTATCAATGAGTAATACTAAGACTTTATAGATGAAATTGCATTCGAAAATTACTTTAAAATAGGAACATTATGATTTGGGGTAAAGTCAATTGACAACCTATAAGTCATATCCCACTACAACCCAAAAAAGAAACAAAAATAAGTCCACGGGTGACATTTCTAGTTGCACAGCCAAAAAAGCCAACTTCGTACATTATGTGCGTGTGCTGTGATAAGTATTTATTTTTGTTTGTAATCATCAATCATTCTTTCTTTTTGTGTATTTATAAGTTAGCGGTCCCTCTAAATTAAAACCAGCAAATATCAAAGGCGTCCAAAATGGGTCGCCCCTCATGGCTCAGTCAGTCACCATACCTTCTGGTGTTAGCCCAAGTGCCAACCTCCCAACCAATTATATAAGAACTTTTAAACCATGACAAAAAATGTAAACAAATAATTAAAAAAAAAAGAAAAAAGAAGACCAAAATACTATAACAAACAAGAGAGAGAAAGGGGGAGCCGGAAATAGCTGGAAAACCTACTCCTCCAAGAACCGTTTCACAATCTTCACGCTTGGTTCCACCACTTGCCTTTCCCAAATATCTGCCACCCTGCCGCCGCCGCTATCCAACCCCATTGCCGCCCTCAAGGCCTCCGTGGCATCTATTCTCCGTAGGTCCCACCCAGCATCCCTCAGCCGTTGGATCTTCCCCAGTTGCTTCTTGGCGAGCTCACAAGTGTTATCCTTAACGGCCTTCACCGCCTCCTCATATAATACTCTCCTCGTCACATCCTCCTCGGAGTAGGAGTCCCTCGTACCGCTACTACTACAGCAGTACCTAAAATACCTCTCGAACTCCGGCACGCCGATTGCCTTCCCCAACCCCGCCCGACTCACCGACTCAAACTCGCCAGAATCGTATAACTCCGCTAGTTCCTCAAACATCCCCGAGTCAAGCATTTCGTCGACTCGCTTAAATAGATACTGATTCAAAACGGGCAAAGACACGTCCACCCAGATAAAGCAACAGTTGTAACGGAGCTCGGGACAGATTGGGTCGGGGTTCAACCCAGAGAAGACGTCGGCACTTGGATTGAACTGTTTGGCGAGGAGGGCGTAGATGAGGGAGTTGGAGCCACCGACGATGAGGGGTAGCCGGCGACGGGACCAGATATCGGAGATGTAGGACGAGGCCAGTGACCGGAACTCGGACGGGGAGAGTGAATAGGATGAGTCGATCTCGCCGAGGAGATGATGAGTGACGCCGAGTCTGTCAGCCAATGTGATTTTGTTGGTGGTGATGACGAGTCCCCGGTAGAGCTGTATTTTATCGGAGTTGATAATCTCGGAAGCTGGGAAGAATCGGGAGGCGAGGTCAATCGAAAGCTTGGATTTACCGGAGCCGGTGGGACCCACGATGACGACGGTCTTGCTGAGGTGGTGGCGGCGGCGGCGATAGATGGCGGTGGAGACCATGGAGTGGGCCCACCTGGGTTTGTGGAGGAATGAGGAAAAAGACGGAAATCTGGAGAAGCAGTGATGATGATAGGTGGTTGGGAGTAATAATCTCATAAGGGGTTGATTGATTAGAATGAGTAGTACTAAAAGGACAGTGTGGTGGTACCCTAACAACCTGCGTATTAAGCTCAGCAAGCTAGCTATATATATATATATATATATATATACTCTCTCCTTGTGGTGAGAGATGGAATGTCGAAGGACAAGTAGCGTCGCCAGAAGAGGACTAACTCTGATCTTTCTCTTTCCACCTTTCCAATGGTAATTCTTTATATATAGTAATAATAGTATTAAAAAAAATCCCTTTTTATATAGTACTAATGAAAATAAAGAGTAATGACAAAATTATCTCTCAAGTTTGGACGAAAATTAATTTGCCTTTCAAAATTTGAGAAGTATTTTAGAAGCAAATCTTCATTTCACGAATTATGGCAGCAAATTCATCTTCCTCCTACGAAAATTCGAAATTAGGAAGAAAAATCCAAACCCCAAACCTCCAACGAAACTCCCCTTCTTCCTCCTTTCTTCTCCATCATCCTACACTGAGAAAATTCTGAGTATATGAGATCTTGTGATTCATTCTCGACGAAAATAAGAATGTTAAATTCCTTTTAAATTAGTAACAAAAAAAAAGAAAAAAAGAATATGCCTTGTCTTATCATGCAGCAACAAAAGCCAATTTCGGAATCAGATGATGAATCTGATGATTCTGGTAGTTCTCCCTCCTCCGTGGGCCATCATTCCCGCGAATCCTCCTCCAGCCGCTTCTTCGGATCAATGAAACCCGGATCTCGTAAGATTTCCCCAAACCCCAGAAACCAAAGATTTTCATGTAGGTTAATAACTTCAATTTCTTCAAATAAATTGAATGAAATTTAACGAGAAACTAGAGGCAAATTATGAAATGGGTATTTATTGAATTTCATTTGCAGAGTATAAAATTCGAGAATTTCGTGGTTCAAGCTGGTTCAGATAATTAACAGGAGTAACCACTGATATGGTCACCGTGAATTCGACAGTTAAACTCAGTTTTCGTAACATTTTTTAGGGTCCATGTCAAATCAACGCCTCTAGATCTCCTTACTCTCTAGATAGGTTTGATTATCAGATAAAAATCTTTTAATGGGACCGATTTATATCTCAGATTTAATATTAGGATTTGAGTTTGTGCATAGAGAAGGGAGGAGGCGGCTGGTGTACATAGAGAGATGAAGAGAAAATGAATAAAAATTCATTTAAAGACCTTTTATACTTATGATTAAAATTTTGAATCAATGGCTGAGGCTTAATCTTAGAAATTAATTAAATACAGTCGTTAAAGTAATCAAATCGCATTTTCAACAAGTAATTTAGTTAGGCCGATGAAAAGAGAAAAAATTATTATTTTAAAATACTTAAAGGCATTAATTGACGATTCTCAAATTTTGAAAAGCAAATTAACTTTCGTCTAAACTTAGGAGAGACAATTTTGTTATTAACCCAAAAATAAATGATGACAAAGACCAAGTATTTGTTTGGTTAGAAGACAGTTTCCTACATTTGTGTGTTTAGTACTTTGGAGGTTTAATGCATTTTAAAATCTTATTTTTTTTAAAATAATTTATTTTAATATAATTTATTTAACTCATAAATATCACAAATTAAAAATATATATGATCGGATGAGTGTAATACGTTCGAACGTAAGTTTAAACGTATCACATAATTATTTTGTTTGACTTGCGTGTTAATACATTACTATTAATAAATTTATATCTGTGTAATCTAGATGTATTAGTAATAAGACTGTTTAGTTTGTGAGTCAATATAAGACTTATGCTATAGTTGGATTGTAGGAATTAAAGTATAAATGAAATTATTTATTTTTCTGTAATAATAAAAAAAAATTGTGTTTGGTTATTTAATTAGAATGGAATAAACCATTATCATTCATGTTAAATTTGTAAATTTTATTATTCGAGGAAGATTATGGAATAACTCATTTGAGTGAGGAATAGAAGGAATTATTTCACTCACCATTTCATTCCCTTCTTTTTTCTATTCTTTTTTCAAACATAACATTAGTACTTTTTATCAATAAGAAGAATTTTGAATATTAATTATTAAGAAGTGTATCTAAAAGGTCTTTTTAATAAAAAAAAATTTACAATTTTTATTTTTTTAAAAGTTATGATACGTTATTTAGTTATATTTAAAAATTATAAGTCATTCTTTTTTTCCCCCTTTGTTTAGACAGTAACTGAGTTTCAACTATTTTTATTATTCATTCTTCATCGAATTGTTATTGCTTCTTGATTGAAACATATATCCATCACTGATGCTACGATTGAATTGATCAAGGAGTGAAATGATAAAAATAATAAAATAATAAATAATGTATTTAATTATTTTTTCAGTAGATAACATTAATTCATTAACATAATTTTCATTTCATATGCGATGCGAGAGGGTGGAATAATATCAATTCTAATGAAATTGATGAATTTGACAATTATGTCATTCTAACAAATAACCTACTATCACCACCATACATATACTTGAGATGCTAATTAAAAAATTATTCAATTTCTTCATCCATTTTATTTTCTTTAATTCAAACATATATAGTATCAAAATTACTTGATCAAAACAAGCAACACCTAAAAAAATCTCGTAACTCTTCCCAACTACAACTTAATTTTTGGTACTAATAGAAAAACCTAATATTTTTAAGGGGCTCGGTGGTAAAGCTTGAACCGTAACATTGTTAGGAAGGGTTAGTCACTTGCTAGTTGCTACTACAAGTAATATTACATTATTATCATTATAGTATTAATGAAAAAGAACGGCCGGGAGCAAATATTATCTGTTTTTCTGGTCTGTTAATTAAAACTGAGTTACTTAACATGCTTATTATATATATGATTATACTGACTAGATTAGTGCCCTTGTTATATATTGGAATTGGAACTACTATTGACGACCCTTTAGTAACTTGAAATCACTATTACAACTAATAAAATATATCTTCCCAATATTTATGTTCTGTCCAAACACTGGTAGTATATGTTTTTTTATTTTTTATTTTTTATTTTTTATTTTTTATTTTTTATTTTTTTTATTTTTTTTTATTATTATTATTATTATTATTATTATTATTATGTTTAACGAAATGAAAATATCAGGGCGTTTTGGTTATATTAATTTGCATATGTTTAACTTCTACACCAACTTCCTTTGATATATATAATTTTTTAAATAATTAGTTCAAGGCTCTATTCATCAATAGAGAAATATATAATATTTGAACATGACAATAAAAAAGCGAAAATTTAATTATAACTGGGACATTACCTAGTCGACAGTAGAGCACTTTGCATAGCTAGTGCCAACTTAATTATGCCAAAACTTGATTACCTACCGTCCTAATCTCTATCAAACACACTAAAAATTAAATTAAAAATACAAGATAATATGCTTACAAAAACCACAACGTTAGTCTTCTTAAGATGCGGATTCTCTTATACTAATATAATATCATTACACACAAATTGAACTAATCTTATTACGTACGTAGGTCGATGTACTTGATCTCCCTTCCCGTACGTATTTGGTATTATTATATAATATCATTTCCATATATCATACTTTTCTTTAGCAAAAAAGAAAAGAAAAAGTTCGAGCTGCACTCACTTCAATTCTATTAAAATTTAATTTTGGCTCATGCATTTTTTTTTGTTATTGTAATTTTAATTTTAATTTTATAAATAATCTAAAATTGCAATGTATGAGTGAAAATATGTGTTCCATTTTTTCATCCGGAATTGATGAGTTTTCCTGTATGCATATCTAGTGAGAGGGATAGTGGGGTCAGGCAATTGGTAGTGGACTAGTGGTGCACCCACGCTGGACTTGACCCAGGACCCAAATTGGTGGTTAGCCGGTGACTTGACTTATAATTAAACGGTTAATTGCTCATTGGTGGTAGTGATAATCGGCGTGGACCTCTCTCTCTCTCTCTCTCTCTCTCTCTCTCTCTCTCTCTCTCTCTCTCTCTCTCAATGAATTTCTTACTTCTTTTTATTATATACTAATAATTAATTAAATTACACCTGCACTACCATGTTAATTCAAACTTGGTCTTTGTCTAATGGAAATAAAAATTAAAAGAAAATAGTAGCTTACTGCTAGTGCTGGATTGTTGTCTTCATTCCTATTTTTGTATATCTTAGTAGTTGTACTAATATTTATTAAAAAAGAACCATGAATTTGTTGAATATTCAAACGTTTCATTATAAAACCACATGATGCAAAAAGCATCCCATATTGCGGTGTTGTTTTCCTTCCTCGAAACTATGAACCTTGCTTTTGCTATATGGCCAACCATGAAAATGTATTCATTTTTGGTTGACAACTTGATATTTGAGTGGGACGACAGGGTGGTACAAAAAAATAATGTTCTCGTAATTCACAAAAAAAGTCTCATTTATAAATTTTAGTAATATATATATTTTTCTTGTTTATTTCTAAATATATTGTGTATTTAATTTAATAGCGCTAGCACATGTTAATAAAATTATGATCACATTAGACTCCGGTTTATATATTTTGTCATTTTATTTTACCATCAATAAAAACAAGACTATTTTTATTTTATATATGTATATATTTAAAAAATGACAAATATCAAGGGGAACGTTCATTTTATGAAACCTGAGTGCATTTTAATTGTAACATGCCTGTGCTTGACTACGAGGTAGCGGTCCACAAAAATCCATGTTACAATTGGAAATCGTTATGCGTTTGACTATATATATTCATGTGATCATGATTCGTGTCCCATGTTTGCAATTTGTTCACTATGTTTGCTCTTTCACTATTTAACGTACGAGTATCCCATTATATTTTGTAACAAAATGTTGTGATTTTTATTGTATGCTAGATACCATGATGCATTATACATATATATGTGTAAATATTAATTATCTACTTACAACAAATTAAAAATTACGAGATATATATATATATATATATCATTCCTTAACTTATTTCAGGAAGGGAGAGTTTATGTTGATTTTTTTGGGGTAGTTAAGATAATAAAAATTATTACATATATATATATATATATATATATATATATATATATATATATATATATATATGATACGGATCTAAACCATATATTTTAAATTGCATATCTTTCTTAAATAGTATACATTTATCAAAACGACGTCGTTTTGAAAATTCTTTTTAAAAAAAAATAATATTAAAAAAAATATAACATTCCGCAACTCCACTTGTTTTTCTTTTATTTATAAAAATGTCATCAAATAATCTTCAAAACAACGTCGTTTTGATAAAGATATACTACTTAAGAAGGTATGTTAATATATATATATATATATTCTCTCTAATCTAATCAAAATTAGAATTACAATTCTATCAAGCCTTTAAAGTGACATGATATCTCTAATTTGTTATTATTATTTGACAATCATTTCTAGTATCACATGCACCACTTCTCCTAAACTATTAATTAGTTAATAATAGTGTATATTTGAAAACATAACATCTTTCTTAAATTTATCTGTACTTTTAGAAGAGATAGAGTAAAATTCACAATAATTATAATTATTTGTCCTAAGTTAAAACAATGCGCATCTTTTATGAATTTTAAAATTTTGCGGATTAACTTGACAATCAAAATGTAGCCTTAAATTTAAAAGTAATGGAGAATGATATATGGAGAATGATCAGTTGCATTCTGAATCAAGGGATTACAAATAGATTGAAAGAGAAAAGGGAAGGAATTTTTTTATAAGCCTACACGTACAATATCCTAAGTTTGGTAAATCACAGGAAAATGATATATTATGAAGATAAATATTAGTTATAATTTTTTTGAAAAAATGTGTAATAAATAAGACACTCTTTTAATTCTATTAAATTATATATATTAATATGTTTCGTAATTGTAATTAGACAAATTTAACTTGTAAACTAAAATAATTGAGCGCATCTTTGATCAGTGAAAAAGATATCCATTCCCTTTTAATTTCTTCCTCCTTAAATTTCTGCTTCATCACCATCATGATGAAATGAAGCTAAACATATCCATTCCCGTTCAGACATTAAGCGAAAGGAAGCCAACATCATTGAGGCCAAATCTCAAGTTTGCCGTTCTCAAGGCAAACAATATGTCTTTAATTTTAGAGTTGAATGAGTAATTAATAATCTCGATTAAAACTAAAATTTTCTTTCTTTGCCTTCAGTGATCATAATATATAAAAACTATAAGGTCATATATCAAAGTAGTCTTTCTTTTATCCATTCCGAAAATGGTATCTCCTTCTCGAAAGAAGAAAATCTCTCCCTAATTTTGGAGTGGAATGAGTAATTATTTAACTCGATCAAAACTAAAATTTTATTTCTTTTCTTTCAATGATCATAATATATTAATATATAAAAATTATAAGGTTCCACTTTATTAATTATTCCACCCTGTTTATCTATCTATTTTCTCAACTCGGCTTTTCCATTTCTTTTTGTTGGGAATTAAGTTGATACAAACCAAACAATATAAAATAAAAAGAATTAAAACAATACAATATTTAACGAGAAAAATCTTTAAAGGAAAAAATCACAGACCAAATTTTGAATATCCACTATATCAATAATAATGAGTTCACAATAATTCACCCATGTTTTACGTCCTAAAATTTGATGTTCTACAATATCGCAATACAATTTTTTGTATAGACTAAAAGTTGCAAAATTCTCTCTCGCATGATTATACAACTTTTTTGCACAAAATATAAAAGCTGCAAAAATACTATTGTTTACACAAATACAAAATTCACTTAGACCCTCTTTCAACTCTTAAAATACTACATGACTTTTGGTTATGCTATACTCTAACAACTAAATATAATAATTTATTTATAGAGAGTACTCACAATTTTTCTCTTCTTATTCAAAATAAGACACTTCCCAAATAATACTTTTATCAAAAATAAAATTTCTTCTCATAATAATACTGTTATTAAAAATAGAATTCTTTCTTTTTATAATAACATTTTTTTTTAAAATAGGATTCAAAGATTATCCCAACACTTTCTCCCCGTCTTCTGTCTTCGGTTATATCATCTCATTTTTTCAGAAGTTCATGTTAAATTATTTTCAACAAATACGTCGCGTGTCAAGCAGAATAATAATCATAATGAGCCCGTTGGGCGGTAGGATTTGCTTTATGAATAAAGCAGCTCAATGGCCGGTAGGACATCAAGAAGTAGCATACAAATAATACTAACAACTTTAATTTGCTTTATGAATTAATTATATATTGCCTTTATCATCTAAATAATTAATGTACAAAATCATTTGGGAGTGGGGGCTCCTCCAAGATATGTTGTGGAGCTTAATTTGAAGAGTATCAAAATCAATTAAATGTTAAGTCTTTTCCTCCCCACGTGCGCAATCATATAGCATAGTCAAGCGCATATGGATGCGCATGCTCAATCGGACCCTTACACAGTCAGACCAATACAAGTTAATTATCAACTTATCATCATGGTTTGAACACTGCTTGAGCTTGAGAATAACCTACTAATTCCTTGGATTCCTTCCTCTTATTCCCATCAAAGCTTCGACTACTCTTATAAATAAATAAAATAAAATTGGTAGATCGAGAAAGATTATATTTACCTAAGGGTATATTTAATTTGGAGCCTAAAAAACAAGAGATCAAAGGAAATCAGTTTTCTTCCTTTCGCATGCTTCCGCGAATATGAAAATCAGTTTCAATTACGGCACATATTTGAAAAAGTTAACAATCGGTTCATCTATACAGTCAACAATTTCGATCTTTGTTGGAATTTTTTTTGTTCATAATGATGACCAGAATTATATTCGAGTTGTGCAGTATTTCTTCTAGTATGTCGGTTGATAGTTGAACGGACCATCTTTATATATACATATACTTATGTATATATATGCATATGTATATGTGTATACTGTGTGTACACGTACGCATGCATGGATAACTCTTGCACTTGATTAGCTTTCAAGCTTCATCCTCCTCTAATTGACTTTTGGAAAACGTCGAACATTGTATTAAGGAATTAAGAATATATACCCCGATCGAGAAAAGTAACCTAAAAATAAACAGAAACAACGAGAACAAAATTACAATTGCCTGGTTAAAATTGTTGGAAAAGTCTACCTAATTTAGTGATCGAATGGTATAACAATTAGAGCACTATAATACCTCTTTTTAAAAACAGTTTAACAAATATAAATATCCCGGTCAAGTTTATGTTGATCCTACTCCTGCTTGCATGCCCTAATCTGACAATATATCACACTCAGCTCCATCACATCTATATTTTTCCTTAGGAGAATGCATATTTCTATTCACAACGGTCCAAGGGCCGGTTGAAAGTGCATCACAGATTAAGAATTTGACACAGCGAAAGACTAAATAGATAATGAAAATAATCACAGAAATTAAATTTATATAATTTTGCAATTACGCGAATTCACAAAATTGGGTAAATTGATTAAGTAGTCACAATATTTTGATAAAATTTGAATAGTAAGACTTTTCCCTAAAGATACTCGAAATGTTTCTTTAAATACTAAATAATAAGTTAAAAATCCTAATTACAAAAGGAATAATAAAATTACGAAAACCCAAATAGTCCAAAAATTAGTAAAAACTTTGGAGCGTCCAAACATATCTTTTCAAGCTTCTTTTGGGCTTAAAACGGTGTACATTATGGATGAAGAGATAAGTCTTGTAAGGTTCATCATTAGCTTTGATTTGATATATTATAAGTCCCGTAACTTCAAACGACTCAAAAGTTATAATAAAAACAGTGTTACCCCATCTTAAACTTGAGTTTTCTTAGTTTTTTTCTTTTGCGCATAGTGTCAGAACCAGTTTAACATTTCATGAAATAATTATAGGTACATACATACATATAAATATGTATAAAATAGAAATCTGCAACTTGTATATCTATCTTATGAAAAGAAATAAATGGTGTAGAAAATTGAGCATAAATGACTTGATTATATTTATGAAACATTACGTACAATGATAATTTTTATTTGTAGATATATACATAGTTGGAGGTCAACTGGCCTAGTTACTCTAATATCTCATTGGATGATAACCTAATAGTATACAAAAGGATAACTTAACTGTGCTGTACATAATCAGTGCGCATTACCTTAATATTCATTTCGTTTTCTGATCATATATATATTTATGTATGATCCGCGTTTCATCTTTATTAGATTATTGCATCCAGATATATCGTGATCAAATTCTCAAAGTGAGGTACAAGATCGATCTTGCACATATGTAATGGGCATCAAGCATCATGATAAAAACGTACTCCATGTATTTATTATTGAGAATGAAACTACAATGTTCATTAATCCTTTATTTTATTTCATATAATGAGAATGATCTGATGTGCAGGTCACAAAATTAAGCTCAGAACTTCAACATAACTCTCAATATCTATGATAGAGACATTTCAACGAGATTATGTTATGAAAATAACATATTTGTTAGTATAATTAAACACGCAATCAAGCTTGTTTACATTATACTCCACTTGCTTACAACTTAAATCGTGCAAATTGGGGATAATCTTAATCATCTGGCGCCTAACGTATTGATTACCATGAAAGTATTAAGGGAGTATTTTTTTTAGAAGTAAGGATTACATAGACAAAGTCAAATGTGAATTAACAAACGAGTGAACATAATACGTACAAAGCATGTAGTGTTAGTGCAAGGAATTATAGTAAAGCTACTAGATTAGATTAATAAATTTGTGACAACTTAGGTTTTCAGTTTGAAAGCTGTAAAGTGGGCTCCACTAGCGTCAATGAACAAATAATTTCGATCCTTGTCTTATTATTCGATGTGATTTGTTTTGAGTTTAGGTAGATTAATTATTTGTTTATATAACTTGATAAATTCACAACATATAATTATAGAAGATTACTAATAATATGATATTGCACGTTTGCATCAACCATGCAAAATAATAAGAGAGGGAGAGGTATGCCCACCGAAAACTTGGCCCAGGCCTCTTAAAAGTTAGCATAACTTCCTGCTCTTTGAGTGGACTCGGCTTGATGCAAAAATTGGGTCGTTGGACCTATTTTGGCCTGCTTTAAAATTTGAGGTGAAAAGCTGAAAAGGACAGACCTGAGAGTGCTAAAAGATGTAAATTACCAAAAGATTCTGAGAATCACTAATGTATTCATACCTCACTTGTCTGGATTAGCATGCAATTTTAGAACATATTGGTAACAACAGTATGGAGCAAAATGCAACATTTAGTTCCAAGAGCACTTATGTCAACAGCATTGATGCTGAACAGTGAACCTCTAAAATAGTAATGTACAATCTAGTCAGCTCATGAACTGCATTTGACAGGAAATATTAACGATCTTCTCAGAAGATTCAAAAACCCATAAATGAAAAGATTTCTCATGTCTTGACAGTGAGATTTGTGCAGCAGCAACATAAAGAATTTTTTTTTTTAGACAACTGTGAAAGTCATGCAGGTTCTGGCGCTACTCAATGTATCAGCATTCAAACACACACTAGTATTGGATGGCCTTGTCCAGACGCCAATGTGTCAGTAACAGTGTTGTAAAGGTCACAGGGAGTCTCATTGGATAGAATAATTCCACATGAATATTCAGAATCAATCAGGTATAAAAGACCATCTGGATATTTGATAGCGTTACCAGCAAAAAATCTCAAGGAAAATTCTTAAAAACTATTGTTTTACGTATTCCCTTTCCCTTCTTTAGATTCCTTGCCCAAGCCCTCATCGTTCGGAACATAACCAGATGATATTAGCAGCTTCGTCAATCCTCTCAAGGCTTTATATAGCTCTTCTGTCTTCGGATGCCTCTCATCCAAGGAATAAAACTCAACGACTTCTCTATCAACCTCAATCAAGCTGCACCCAGGCACTTTTTTAGACCTGGTATCCCTCATTGCAACTTTTGACCGAGCCACATCTTCCCATCTTCGAGCATCCCCATATACATTTGAAAGCATCACATAGTTTGCTGGGTTTTCTGGTTCAAGCTTGATCAGTTGCTCAAGGGCTAGCTCAGCCAATTTGATGTTTTTGTAGATCCGACAAGCCCCAAGTAAGGCAGTCCAGACAACAGTATCTGGTTTCAGTGGCATCTTCCATATGAAGTCCACAGCCTGCTCTAAAAGACCAGCTCGGCCCAAAAGATCAACCACACAACCATAATGCTCAATTTGAGGTATGATAAAGTACCTATTCATCATTGAGTGAAAAAAATAAAGACCATCTTCAACTCGACCCATATGAGAACAAGCACACAAAATTCCTATGAAAGTGATTCCATCTGGTTTTTCTCCAACATTCGTCATCTCATCAAAAAATCTCAAGGCATCAGCACCATGACCATGCACCGCTAAGCCATTAATCAGGGTGTTCCAAGAGATTAAATCTTTTGCACTCAAGTTCTGAAAGACATCAATCGCACTCTCTATCATGCCACATTTTGCATACATATCAATCAAACCATTCCCAACATAAATATTCTCTTTATACTCTGTACTCTCTACAAATACATGAACCCACTTACCCAAATCAAGAGCTCCTAGTCTTGAACAAGCAGACAACACGGTCACAAGTGTCGCGTCATTAGGATGCACATTGGACTCATTTAGCATCCTTTTAAAGGCACCAAGAACTTCAAGGAAACATCCATTATGAACATACCCACCAATCAATCCATTCCAAGAGAAAATATTTCTCTCAGGCATCTCCTCAAACAATATTTCACACCCCTCAACATCCTCATTGTTCGCATAACCATTCAATAAAGTATTCCAAGACATCAAATCCCGATTTGGCATGACATCAAAAAGCTTCCTAGCAGCAACCATGTCCCCACATTCAATATACCCAGAAACCATAGTGTTCCACAACACAATATCCCGCTCAGGCGCCAAGTCAAAAAGGCGCCTCGCAGAAACTATGTCACCATACAAAAGATATCCATTTATCATCGCAGTCCAAGCAACCACATTCCTCACAACCATTTCACTGAACGCTTTATAAGCCAACCCAATTACACCTCCACTCGAGTACATATCAACCAACGTAGTTCCCACAAATGAGTTTGATTTGAACCCAACCTTTAACACTAAACAATGCACTTCCTCGCCTTCTCGCAAAGCCGATAACTTGGCGCAAGATTTCAAAACCATTGGAAACGTGAAGCAATTGTGTCTTACAGTCATGCTGTTCATATGCATGAAGAAACCCATGACCTCTCCGTACATCTCGCTCTGCAAATACCCTTTGAACATTGTGTTCCATAGTGCTGAACTTGGGTCGGGAATTTGGTCGAACAGAAGGCGGGCATGCGCCATTTTCTTTACTTGGGAGCATGCCGAGATGAATCTTGGGACGATGAAGTCGTTGAACTCGATTCCGTGAGTGATAATCTGGGCGTGAAGTAGTTGGAGTTGATTTGGGTTCTTACATGACTGTAAGAGAGAGATGAACCTTTCTTCAAGAAGTCTGAGGGGTTTTGAGGCTAAATTGAAAGTAATGTTGGCTATGTTTAAATAAGCTAGCTGCAACGGAACAGACTGATTTAATTTAAAGTGGGATGTTTTGAATTTGTACGCTTCAAAGATTTTTGAAATTGTTTGGAACAGACTGATTTAATTTAATTTGGGATTTTTTTTATATCGGCGGTGGAGGTTAGTTGTAGAGACGAACTTCCGTTATTCTACGGTGTAAATCAATTAGAGGCGCAATATTACAAACTCGGGAACACCATTAATAAATTGTTTTAGATCTCAAAATGGCAGGAAACAGTCTATCAATTCAACTACTCAAGGCACCAAATATACAAAGATAATTAAGAATATAAAGTCAGATTCTAGTCTATTCTATATTTTATAGATTTTTTCTTTTAAATTTTTTTAGCATGTTTTTAATATTTTTATATTTTAAGATCTTTAAATTTTAACTTAATTTTTAATTTTATGGAAATAGATTACTAAATTTGACAAATAAATTAAAAATATATAAACTTAAAATGTTCACTAATTTATAAACTGAAAAATAAACACCTAAATACCAACTATTTTTTTGTAGATTAAATTTGATGTATCCAACTTTATGACTTATTTTAATTAAGTTTCAATAAATACTAACGTTTTAACTTATTTTTTAAAACAAGATATAAACTATTCTATTCTGAAAAGGCTTAAATATAAATTATTAAGCAGAATTATTGGCCTGTTTTTTTTTTCACTTCGAGTATTGACCTTTTAATTTTTATAATTAAGTGATTAATTTTTTTTTAAAAAATTTATTTACGTTTCAATTAACTATGCTATGTTATAAATTGATGATGTAGACCGTTCATTGTGCCTTTATGTATAATGTGAAAAAGTTATTTTAAATAATATTTTCATATCTATTAAAGGATAAAAATATTACAAATTTCATGAATTTTTATCCTTATTTAGAATAACATTTTTTTTAGTTTTCACATAAACATTAATTGCCTTAATAAGCGAGTTACGGCATTAGTAATGATGTGATATTTTAATTAAAAATAAATAAAAAATTAAAATTTTAATCACTTAATTATAAAAATTAAAAAATCAAATTTTAAAGTTAAAAAAAGAAAGAAAGATCTAGAATAATAATTTATATTTAAGCTTTCTAAATATGATGTCACAAACACATGTTTAACTAGCAGTACATCTGTTCATTTTTATCTATCTTTTTAAAATTATGTACATAGATTAAAAAATATAATTAATAATTTGTCTAATTAACTAAATTGAGTATAAAATTTTAATATTAACTTTATAAAATTTATTGAAAAAATGATAAATAAATAAATTAGGCTTAATAAATATAAAAATATAAAAAATTAAACATTTAATATTTATTTGAAATTTATAAATAATAAATAAAAAGTAACAATTTTTTTTTAAATGTCAGATAAAAGAGAATGGAGGCAATATTTTAGTAGCGGGGCCGCGGGGACCTCGACTTTCCATTAACCATGATATCATTCCCATTGGAAGAAGTATTTTAATAGTCGCCACATGATAACATCATCATCATGTGTAAAGATACTAAATTAGATTTTACACCTAACTCTATTCAAAATAAAATAAAACAAAATTCTACATTTAATTATCTGTTCAATTCCACCAGTTGACTGCCAAATATAATTAAAAAATAAATTATACATGCACCTGAAGTCCTAAACATCGCTTTGATCAGCAACCAATATTAATATAATACGACTCGGTGTTAAGAGCCTGTTCGGCTCGGTTCGTACTTATAAATTAGTCAACTTAATTTATAAATAAATAAGTTAAATAAATTATTTAAAAATATTTTTTTTTAATTTATAAGTTAAAAAAAAGAATAAATTTTTGTGATTTAAAAATAATAATTTATAAATTATTTTTTAAAAGTTGATTAATTCAAATAAAATGATAAAAATATCTTCTTTTATTTTTTTAATATTTTTTTTATTAAAAAATATTTTAATAATTTTTATATTTTACTTAACTTATAAATTATTATTAGCAGAACACATCTATAACTATTATTTATAATTCTCAATTTATAAATAAAAATAATATCAAACACTTTTATTTATAAATTTATTAAAATTTTAATTTATAAATTTACTAAAATTTTAATTTTAAATTAAAAAAAAATAAAATCATACCCGGCCCGAAATAAGTTTCTTACCAACTCCTCCTCCTCCTCCTATTTGCAAACGGAGTACTACTTTTCTAGTTTTCTGTCGCTAAGCGGTAAAAATGTCGGATCTCACAGCCTCAGACACGAGCTATTTGTTGGCGTAGTGATTCAATTTATTTCTGCTCTTTTCGCCACCTTTTCCTTTTCTATGTTCCTTTTTCATCTCCACTTTAGCTCAGCTCAACGCGATGGACCTTTGTTTGACCACAACATTCCGGCCAACGGAATTTCCTCCTTTTCGCCGGATATGTGTCGCACCCATAAATCTCCGGCCAAAACTGAACTCTAAACCACCCACTTTTACTCCAAGAACGATAATGGCCAAGAAAACGTCGGCGATTGAAGGCGTGAGCGATGAACTGAATAAAATCGCTTCTCAGAACTTGGACTTCGCACCTTCTCGCCGGCGGGTTCGTTCCGCTTTCACCGAGGTTCAACAGCAGCTCGATCACTGCTTGTTTAAGGTTCTTTTCCCTCGTATTAATCTCGTTTCTCTATTTTTGATTTTTAGTATGTAGTTATTTCCTTATCATTAACCGATTTTGATGTGTTTTAATTTATATGAACCGCTGGGTAGATGGCTCCTCCTGGGATCAGAACAGAGGAGGTAAGTTATGGTGCTTTTAAATACTATGGGGTATAATAATTTTATAATGTTTATCATGCATGTCAATCAAGTGATCCCGGTCAGTTAATCAACTAGATGCCTTTTCTTGATTAACACAATTAAAATATCTCATTTGGTGTATTAGATGGGAGCTCAGATCCTCTATAACAAATTTATATATATACATACACACATATATATGTATATACTCTGTTTTAGTAACACGAGTTGGTAATAGAGATTTGTTACCTAGGATCTCACACCATTAAATGGGTTAGACACCTATGAATGTTCGATGAAATTGATTTTGAAAAGTTTTTAGAGCTTGAATTTTTTGGCTTTGCCCACATATGTATATCCCTACATTTTGTTCGAGTCCTGTTTGGTTGCTGGAAAATGTAGTTTTTGGAATTGAATTGAGTTGATTGGGTTTTGTAGTGGTATGAGATAAATTCAAATGGCCAAGAAATTTTTTGTAAAAGTTGGTTGCCGAAGCCTGGTGTTCGGATCAAAGCTGCTTTGTGTTTCTGTCATGGATATGGTGATACTTGCACCTTTTTCTTTGAAGGTTTGTGATCCTGTTATTCACTGAAGATTTAATTGTTAGAGTAATGCTGATTCTTAATGCTCAACAACAAAAGGAATAAATATTTATGGGTGTGCTTAAATATGTGTTTCAGGTATTGCCAAGCAAATTGCTGCTTCTGGATATGGTGTTTATGCAATCGATCATCCTGGTTTTGGTCTCTCCGAAGGATTACATGGTTATGTCTCCAACTTTGATGATATAGTTGACAATGTAATCGAACAATATACGATAATCAAAGGTGTGCAATCTGAAGTTATGCTTCTCCCTGATTAACATAGGCTCAATTATCATTAACATCAAAGTATGAATGCTCTATATAATTCAAAAACCTTGTCTTGAATTGCTTGGTTAGTCACTTGCCTTTGTCATCCCGAGACTTCTGACCATAAAATTTACCTTCTTCTCCAACGTTCAAGCTGAGCATTTACAATTAGGGTCTAGTTTCCATTTTTTCCTAATTTTTAAATTTATCAGTAATGTACTTTCAGTGATCTTATCTTGGTAATTGTGTTCTTATAATTGGTAGGAAGGCCTGAAGTAAGGGGTTTACCCCGCTTCTTATTGGGTCAGTCTATGGGGGGTGCAGTTGCTATCAAGGTTCATCTGAAGGAACCGCGTGAATGGGATGGAGTAGTTCTTGTCGCTCCAATGTGTAAGGTAAACATATCTGAAGGAACCGCTTTTTTACTGTTTTTTTCCCCACTCTTCAAGTTTATCTGACATTTTGACATGAAGAAATATCAGCATCTTCCATTGTTCACGAGTCTTGATATGATGGTGAATATGTGAAATTCCTATTACATTGTCAGTTTCCACTTCATTATTTGTAAATAAGATGAATGTTTTGGCACTGTTAGCTCATTATGTCCTAATCAAGTATGTGTTGAAAAATTGTATGGTTTAACAATTTTTCTAGTACTATGTCATATGTTGTTTTCCTAGCAAGAATTAACTGACCTTGAGTTACTGCCAAGATTGCAGAGGACATGAAACCTCCAGAACCACTTGCCAAGGTCTTAACTCTGTTGTCCAGAGTTATGCCGAAAGCTAAGCTTGTACCGCAGAAAGATTTAGCTGAGCTAGCAATCAGAGACTTGAAGAAAAGGAAACTGGTCTGTTTTTAATTTACTCTCCGCATTTGAGTATAATTGTTGTAATTATGATTGCATAAGTCCTAGTGTTTCACTTAATAAGAATTGAAATTTTTTGAATTCAGATTATTGAAGCATGCTTAGATCTTTAAGAGAAGCAACTGAAGTATAGATAGTAATAAAGGAATGTGAAACAAAAAATGGTGATCTGTAGTTCTCAAGCCCAGGGTGAGTTCAGGGATATCTATCTTGTTTAGGATGTTTTGAAAGATTAGAGAGAGATCTTTTGATGATCTACATAGAATACCATCCCTATCCGCTCCCTCCTCCCGACCTACCCACCCTTCCAAATTAATCAGAGAAAGTTTCAGATGTGGAACCAGAGGATGCCCTAAATGTTAGTGGAGAACATGTAGGCTATTAGTTCTTACATGAATTCTGTTAAGTTGAACGACTTAAATAAGTATTTTAGCAGCTAGAAAATTAAAGTTCCTAAAATGATTCCACCAAGTTGATAATTGTAGTTGCGGATTTTTTTTGTTTTGAGGACTGAGGACAAAGAGGGGGGGGGGGGGTTGAGGATCTCAGTATAAATGATCAAGGGGACACAACCCCTCAGCGATCACTCTACAGCTCTTCAACTTAGAAACTTTCACCGAACATGCAAAATATAGTCACCTCACTCCTGGGCCAAATCTAGTTAATTAAACAAGTTGTAAGTAAATTCTTTATATTTACAACAAAGACAATTCCTAAAATTTACAGGGCTCTCATCTATAATCTCTAGCTTGCACATGAGATCTTCAGTTTCCTTCATATCTAGTTACCATGTTTTGGTTTCTGAAAAGTCTATTCCTTTCCCACCACAGACAGAAAACTGTAAATCCAAGAGCCAGTCTTTGAACTTTTGCCAAAATAGATTTCCCTTTATAACTTTGTACTGCATATTGCAGGTACATATCCCATAGCAAAGCTTGCCTTTGAATTAAACACCTCTCTAGCACTTTCTGCCAGAATATAGATGAGAACTGCAGTGGAAGAATATGTGATCACTTGGACGCTCAGGCCAGAAATAACTAGCTGAAATCTTTCTGCAAGGCTAAAAAGTCTCGGTCCAATATTTTATTCTAGCAAAAATCTTTTCTGTTAGAGCATTAAAATCCACAGCCAGGAATCTTGTTGAGATAAGGGGACCTCCTAAATATCCAACAGGAAGTTTCTGCTCATGCATTCGTATCCATTATTTGGGGTTGAAGTTGCTGAGATTATAACCTAAATTCACCATTTATATCCCGCTAAATTTTTATAACATCCCTCTAGCATAACTCACCTTCTACATGGAATATCTGGTAGCTCGACTAACAATTCTGACAATGTTAATTCATCTTTCTCCTGCATCATGAATTCACTCTCCTTTCTAAAGAGGTGTCCAATCTTGATAATCCCAAGTACTAGCAAGCTGTGAAAGGCACCAACAAAATGGATGCAAAAGCTATTTGTTAGCATAAAACAGGAATAATATTCATAATGTATGGCTCCCACAATTGCTTTTAAACGTCTGCTTTTGTTATCTATACTTATTTATTATTTCTGTATATTGAGGTTATATTCCTGAAAGATTACCCCCAAGTACTTCATTTTCAGGCTTCGTATAATGTGATTTGTTACAACGACCAAACACGATTAAAGACCGCTGTGGAGCTTCTAGAAGCTACAAATTATATTGAATCACAGGTTGAGAAGGTTGGTAGACTAGTGCATTTTGTAATTTTGTTGTTCTACAGTGTTACTGTGCATTATAGTGTTTATGACAGGAGCCAGGCATGCATCATGTGTTCTGGAAAGAAGCTAACTTAACTAATTAAAGAGAAATTGCAGATTTCTTTGCCACTGCTTATTCTTCATGGAGCTGCTGATAAGGTGACGGATCCCATGGTAAGCCAGTTTCTTTACGAGAAGGCTTCCAGCAAAGACAAAACCCTAAAGCTCTACGAAGGAGGATATCATTGCATTCTGGAAGGGGAACCTGATGACAGAATTTTTACTGTAATTCATGACATTATCACTTGGCTTGATTCTCAATGTTCGGTTCACTAGGATTTTCATTTTACCATCGACATTATTTGTACCACTCAACCCATTTTTCTTCTCCCCTTCTTTTCTTCACGTTTTTATTGCTTCCAAATGTTTTGCATCTTAGTTGAACAATTAATTGAGATCAGAATGAAGACTTGAAATAAAGGAGTATTTGCTCCCATTAATTAAGAAATAGTTAAGATTTTCCCATGGTAAACTGAAATATTTTGTTGCCTAGTAATGACCACCAGTATGCAGATGTGTTGTGGGATGAAGAATGCATATTGCCAGACAAGTATCTGTGAAAACCATAAATTTACAGCATACAAAATACTCGTCTCAGTGAAGTCAAATGATCGATGTTTCATCCTAGGATTCAAGAACTGCATCAAATTTGTTTTTATTATATGAAGTTTTTTATTATTATATGAAAATCTCATTCCTTATCTTTGCAAGGACTTCATTGGAGATTCCAATATACAAAAAGAAATTTACAAATAGTGGACAATTAGATTTTCTACTAAAAATATACTAGATGGTTTATTTTTTATGGTGAAAATTTTAGTTGTCATTCATTATTTGTGAGTTTGTAAATGGTTAGTACACCAAGATTTGTTCTTCCCAATGTTCACTCTTCTAAGCCTTAGCCTTGGTCTTCTGAGCCTTACCCTTAACCTGAGCTATCTAGTTAGACGGAATCGTTTTGAACGGAATAGAATAATGATTTATTCATACAATGCTTAAAAGTTATATCAAAATAGAATAAAATAGAAAGTAATGACCACAATATCTTAACTAACTATATATATATGAGAAATGATGTATGTTCAAAGTTGGACCGGAGCATTTATTTATCCAACTTAATTTTATTCGTCTGTTATAAAATCGATTTTTTCAAAAAAAAAAGATATTACATAATAATTGTGTTGTGCCTAATAAATTGTTATGCGTTATATGGCTCGCATAAAAAATCACTAAATTATCCCTCAAGTTACGAAATAAACACGGCACAATTGTTATGCGATACCTGTTGAAGCCACATAATAATTATACGGTACTATAAATAAAAGATAAGAAAAGAACAACAGTAAAGATTAAAATAAAACTACACAATTATTATACGATACATAATTATTATACGATAAGCACAAAAGATAAAATAAAAAATGGTTGCAAGTTAAAAAAAAAAAACTGCATAATTATTATATGATAATAATTATGCGGTAACAACAACCGAAAACGGAAAGATATTTAAACTTCTTTACGTTTGGCATGGATGCAGTCATGCAGACAGTAAGTCAGGGGATAAGTCTGGTTGGGAGAGCCAGAAAGAAGTCCGGTTAGAGAAAAACAAGAAAAAAAATTGATTCATGGGTTGACCATCAAATATGATATTGATTTACTTTTTTGTTCCGAATTCCTTTATTAAAAGGATGTAAACTAACTCTATTTCAATACTGATTTTGCTTCTATTTATTTTAGAAATCACGAAAACTGAACAAGGCTTCACAGAACGTTTATTCCGATCAAATTTAATATACTAAACATAAAAATAAAAATTATTAATCAAAATGGCTATTTTTTTCCGCTTTTAATTTTTCCGTAACAAACGACCCATTACATAAAAAGAAAAAATCAATAACTTTTTGAAAGAAAAAGACAGGTTTCAATTATGGAACCGGTATAGGATTATTTTGGGTATACAAAAATCATCAAAAAACGACGATTGTTGTTGGAGATTTGCGTATGCAACATTTCAAACCACATGACATATAATTCTAATTATGTAATGGCATGTTCCATTATGCACATTTTGATTCCATATACCATTACAACTCCACCATCCCTTTATACTTGTGGCAGTTCCTTTAATTCCTTTCTCTTAGCTCAAGTTTTTCATATATAAATAAATAAATAATAATACTAATACTCCCTTCGTCACATTAAAAAAGTTGTATTTATAAAATTTATAAATATTAAGAATATATATTTGTTTTATGTATACCTCTAAAAATAAACCTAACTTGTTGTGTGGTACTGTGATAAATAATAAAAAATAATTATTAAATTAAGATATTATGTCATTTTATACTATTCTAACTTAAAAATAAATTATTTTGGTAGAATAAGAAAACTAATAAATGAGAATCTTGGAGAGACTAATAATAAGAAAAGAACTGTAGCTAGCTAGCTACTTGAAAATCCCCCTCGGTGCTTTTTTAGGTTAAAGATATATCCTTTGTATAGTTAATGTTATGCACAAGCTAGCTTAGGTAGCAGATCGAAAAAAGAGACGGGAGATGAAAATACTGTCCGATGGTAATACGAGATTCAAGACGAAAAAGACTCTTCACTTGAACAAAATCAATGCCACTTCAAATTGGAGATCACACTTTCTGATAGACCAGTCCTCTTCAACTTCATACTCCATTATCATTATCACCTAAAGCACTAATAGGTTTTTTCCTCATCGCCTTTTTATTTTTTATTTTTATATTTTTCTGGTTACTTGTGCCTGCACTCCTACACATCTTTGTCACACAGGCAAAACCGTTTAATTAATTATTATTATTTCAAAGTACATTTCTGAGTGTGAACATGTACTAAATCTCTCTCTGAATTATATACATAACACATGCATGTACAGCTTGTCTCTTACACGACTGCTAAATTGCTGAAGTTTCGAGTAATGTGTATATATATAGGGAGTGTACAGACGGTTGCATGCGAATATTGATATTGATCGAGCCGCACATCACCTTCCTCACTTCCATTAAATACGCAAGAAATACTTCTTCAATTTTTATTTACCAGGACTCCATTATCACCACAAACTAAAATTTCTTATTCACAAATCTCAATGACCAATTAATCAAATCAACTGCCAATGGAGATGAATCTCGTGTTTATGCTTATCTATGTTGTTCAACACCATATACAAAAGGACTGCTTTCAACATTTTTCAACGGATTAGGAAATACAATTCCATGAAATTAATATAATAAAATGTTTGTCAAAAAATTCGTATAAGCTTGCGTTTCCTAAAATTGATTCATGGTTAGATATTCTTGGCTAAGTTTTTACAAACACTCATGAGCTCTTGGATTTATCTTTGAAATTTAAGTTTGTCTCTCAAATGCCAGTTTTGCCGTGTATCATATAGAGAACAAAAGTTTAAGAACTTATACAGGTTTCCCAAAAAAGAAATTGTACAGCTCATATGCTATATTTATGTGCTTTCGTGGGACACTATTATATACACAAAAATTAAATACAAAACTAAATACTACATCTATCTCAACTATTAAAAAGTAGGACTTGACATAGATTTTCGTGTCAGACCCATTTTTTAATAATTGAGATGCATTTGGTGTTATATTTTGTCATTGGTTTTCTGCTTTTGTGAAATGTTTGTTATTGAATTAATCATACCGAAGAAACTTTGAAAATTACCAAAAGAGAGAAGTAATTGATGAAAGAGAAATACGGAAGAGAGAAATAATGAGTTGACGTAGCAAATAAAATTAAGTTGGGATCCTATGGTGTAATCTCGATTATTAAATTGAGATGAATGGTCCAAATTTAAAGAACTCTATATTTTAGAGTACCCTATGAATTCCAGATAAACCGAATCCAAAAAACAATTGTACATACGTAATTAAAGATTAATAGAGGTTGTGGTTGCTGTACACTAGAATATAACATTAACCCATTCCATATTGTGGGTGGAGTGTGGTCCATAATTTTGGGCATTCAGTAAGCTGCTAGTAGTGTATGCCTGAAACTGGAAAATTACAGAGCTAATTAAGAATGACGGCTTTATGTTTTCTCCTGCTAATTGCAACTTTTGTAACCCATGTCGATCGGTTACCCGAGTTCCTGGTCAAGTTTTGACAATTAATTAACAATTTTTTCAATAAAATATTTCAGCCGAAGAACTTTTACTATTGAAAAATATTATCAAAAAGACTATGCCTAAATTAAAATAAATCAAGAGGTAAAATGATACTTTGGAACTAGGACCACATTCATTATACTTTTTATTAAATATCTTTTAATACATATTTAGCGACATAAATATTAATTTTAGACACACCACAACAACACAATTATTTATAATATGTATATTATTGTAGCACCGAATATGATATATTTTCTTATTACTAAATATGTTATTTTGCCCCCGTACTAACAACTATTAGAGAGAGATACATATGAATAGTAGAATTTTTTAACCCAAATTAAGTCGACGGGTGAATAGTGCAAGTTTTGTTTCTGTACAATAAAAGTTGCTGCGCGACGCTTCGGAGGGAAATGTTTAGCACTATTCTATTGTACGTACTACCCAACTACATTTCTATAGTACTCTCGTTTCGTCCTTCCATTGTCATCACTCTGTTTATTGACCTTCATTTTTTAATCGGAATATATATATATATATATGTGTGTGTAGAGAATGATCCATAACAATTAGTTGCAATGAATCAAAAACTGACATATATCATCTATATCATTAAAAATAAGAGGTATCGACCAAGATTAATGAACGCCCGCTATTATTAGTAGTGGGTGTTTAAAAAAAAAATTCAACGTCCGTTACTACTAATAGCAGATTTGATTTAAAAGTCAAACTCTAAATATTATATCAAAGTGCTTCCGCTATTATTAATAGCGGATGTTTAAAAAAATTGATTTTTAATTTCTAATCTTAATCGTTCCTTTTTGTTTTTAATAATATAAATGATGTATGCTAGCTTTTTATCCATAACAATTATTTACTATGGATCACTCTCATATATATATATATATATATATATATATATATATATATATATCAACTTCTTAAAATTTTGAATTCAGTTTGATATTATTAAATGACCACAACAAAGTAATATATATTAAAGGATGCAAGAAGAGAGGGAGAGAGAGTCCGAGTGTTATTGTAGTTCAACAGCTCACTAGTTTTGTAAACCCATTTATATACTCGTTTTTTTATGAAATATAAAATTAATATTAAATTATTAAAGTCAATTTAAACTATTCTTTATTTTAAAATTAATATGATTTATTTAATTTTAAAAATAATAAAACTTGTAATTAAAAAATAAATTTGATCTAATAGTTTGAAACTGATAAAATATGTAAATTTCTTTTCAACCGAAGATAATTGATGAAAGTGTATATATATACTAGTAAGTAGTAACGAAGTAGCTAGTACTAAGCCAGGCAGCAGCTTTAAACATTCCGGCGTCCAAATGTGATTGGATGAATAAGCGACTCTATACTTTTTGGTCGACTTTTACTGCCGCTAGCTACCTAACTGCTGTATGATTTGTATCGCTCTCTGTCTCTCAGATTTCCATAGATTCTCAGGTCAGATACTATATGCAAATATTTTTTTATTTGAGTTATATGTCATGAATTTACAAATTAATTGACCAGATTTTTTATCAAGACATAAAAGGAGTTGCATCTGAGATAGTAGTAATAAACACAACTGTTTAGTGCCATTTTTTTATTATGTAAATACAACTTGTTTTTGTGCCTTGAAATTTTTTTTGACCAATTTTCAGACTTGGCGGAGTCCGAATCCTATATATATGTTCTACTAATTTGCTCCATCTGTGCGTGTCTGAGAGATCTTTGTCAACCTGCCGTAGTGTCTTACCAGCTTTCTCCGATGCATATCTCTCTCGGGATCAGCTCTGAAGAGAGAGAGAAGGTGAGAGAGAGACTCAACAACAGTTAGTGCTTCTATGGTTCTCTTCTAGTGTAACAGTAAACTAGTTCAGGGTTATGAAACGGAAGAGGATTCCCAATATTTCCCATTATAATTGTTAAAATAAAAACAAATAATAATGATAACATTAGGGAAATGTGCACCTCGTCCCTTTTTTCTTGGATAGACTTGACTATAAAAAGTAAAAAACACTGCACAACTACGTAAACTTCACTTTTTCTTTTTGTGAATTTTTTTGTTGTTGCAGGAGTAGTATAAGATCCCAATTTTTTATAAATAAAACTTAATAAAATTGTGTGTGTGTGTGTGTATATATTATTCTAAATAGTAATGTGTTAAATTGATAAAAAAAATTGAAGTTAAGAATTATGTGTAAATTATAAGAAACAAAAAAAATGTTAGCGGAAACATCAAAGCATATTCGGTACCGTTCGACGACGCGTAACAATCAATCATTGGTGAACCACAGAATAGAATAATTATCGGATACAGAAAATGACAAAATAATCGTTAATAAAAATTATCAACGGAACTGTATGGAGCTAATATTTCTACATATGTTTTTGATATTTCACATAGTTCTATCATACATGAACATAAAGTGGATCTCACTTTCACGTGAGAGGAAACCATGTGAAAATATCAAAAACTCATGTAAAAAAAGTGTTCTCCCTTACTTTTAACTATTAAAATACCCGACAATAAAATAAAAATATTAACACATAATATCACTATGGTATTCCACAGTATTAAACGAATAATTGTTATAGTAACAAATGTAATAATAAAAAGTTACGTAATTAAAAGTTAGTGAGACTCATTAATACATTAGGTAAAAAAACACTATACACATAAGTATTTGTTATATTAATACATTATGTAAATAATGCATAAGATGGACAAATATAATAATAATTATGAATACTAAAGTCAAAGGTAATCTTGAAATGTGAAAGTTGTGTTAGAGTTGAAGTGCGGTAAATTTTAAGTTTACCATATAATTTTGACACTTGTAAAGTTAAAAGTTAATATGTGTGAAATATTGATTAAGTTTTGGTTATAAAAATGGGGTTTGGTATAAGAAGTTTGGCATAACCTTTTTATTTATTCTCCTTCTACTTTCTAAGTATTTCTTAATGTAAGCGTTTCTCTGAGTGTGCTAAGGATATTTTGAGTGTTGTTAATATTTGTAAGAGTACAAGTATTGCTCATAGTGATCAATTACATAGAAAGCAAAATCTAGTCATGCGCTAAGGTAAAAGATATCATATAATTTCATCCTTTTAAAATTTTAAACTTATTATGGTAAAAAAATATTATTCATTTTTATAACCCTTAACATTAAACGGTGAAAATTGCTGAAATAACAATTCGTTCGAATTTTCTTAATAGTTTGTGTTTCATCTAATATATTTTGACTTAAACCTTTCAATTAAATTCTAACCATTATATTTGAACTATAAACTTTTGAATTGTGAGATTTTGAACTTAGAACTTTATATTTGAACTATGAACATTTTTACTTGAACTTTCTATCTGAATTATGAACATGTTAGATTGTTAATTATTTCTTGTACAGTGAACTTTATCGTTGAGTTTGTTATCTATAAATCTTTGACATTACTCTTGGACTTAAACACATTTCGATATTTTAGACATCTTGTTGACAATTTGGATATTATTGAACTATGGGCAAATTAAATTATTCCTTAAACATAAATAAATTACAGGTCTCTAATATTTATTCACTATTTTATTGTTCTTATTATTTTTGTTTATTACGTAAGTGCAAAAAAGAACTATTGTGTGGCATGATTACAACCCTTCGAATAATCCCATTTAATTATTTTGAGAGCTTTAATTTCTCCTCAGTTTATTATTACCCCCCACCCCCCATGCACTAGCTATCCACACTCGTTAAATTTACCAGGTTACGAGTTAGATTAAAGGATGATCATGATATAGGCCGGCTGATCAAGAAATAGGTCGAGGGGTGTGGGTTGACACACACTAAAAACCGAATGACTGATAGACCTTGCAAGTGTTTCGGACCTTTCGGTTGTCTGTACATCACTACACTAGTAGGGCTGTAGTCCACCTTAACCTAGCTAGAGTAAAATTTCTTTGTCTGTACATGTTTGGACTATATTAGGTTAGGGTTACGCTTAGCTTTACCTTTTCTTCTCTATATAATATATATATATATATATATATATATATATATATATATATATATATCTTACTACTAAAGTTTAGCTGGAAGAAAGTAGAGTTTAGCACATATCCTATTTTTTGCACTTCTGGTAGCTGAAACTTTGATTCTCGTTCAATTGCAGCTTTTGGTTGAACATTTTACAGTCCCAGAAATGTGGTCTCATTACAAGCGTGGCTTCCAATCCTAGTGTTTCATTTTCTAATTCCAAAAGGTTTTTTTTCAAAATCGAATAAAATTAATAGTATGAAATAAAAAAGCTGGAATAAATAAAAAGAGACTTAACTGCCAATCTGGTAAGTTTCGAAGTGCCTATTTTCTAATTCACTTTAGGTTTTAAAGGATTTTATAGTACTTTCGACATAGTAAAGAAGAACCCTATTCTTCATTTTTTTAGTTGATTTTCTTCTTATAAAGTTAAGATCGGACACACTAATTTTTTTAAAAATAATAATCTTTTATCCTTAAATATTAATATTGAAAAAATCTTCAAAACTACCTGCAAAATGAGAATTTGTTTTAAGATAGAGATGGAATTCATATGGTGTATGATCTGTACTGTTTAGGAAATCACCCTTCCCGTCCCTTTAAAATGCAAAGAGTTCTTATTCCTTGGATTGTTATGTACACTAGTCTTTTAATATTTTAACAAGTCTCCCATTCACACGAGTGTTGCACCACTTCTTAATTCCTGTTAGAAATGTGAACAATGATGTAACATTATGGCTCAAAGGGAGTCCAAGTTTTTGTATATATCTTTTACCTTAATTTTAGTCTTAAAATTTATTGCTAAAAATTGTACATAGAATATAATTAATGACTGAAAAATCATTGAACTCTTATCAAGTTATATCAAAAAATATCCAAACTAACTTTTTATCACTATTGAACTTTTAAACAATTGTAAAAAGTGCTAATAATTTATTTAACGTATGAGCTAATGTTTCTGATGGCATGTAATGGTCAAATTTTGGACATTTTAAAAAAAAATCAATGATTTAATTTTAATAAAAAAAAATTGTATTTTTTTTTAGTTTTAAAAGAATTTAATAACTTTTAGGGTTATTAAGTCTTTAATTTCTCAAATGAGACTTTTTTATGGAGGTGAGGGCCGAAATATTTGTGGACACTTTTTTCTTTCGATGGAGGGAGTAAAATCAAGATTGAATAGCATGGTAAGAAAGCAAAGCAATTGAAGAAATAGCCTAAAACTGCCTTAATGCAAGAAGAATTGAAAAACATTACAAATTAAGCTCTTCGTGAATGGTTTTAATGGTTAAGAACTTAAGATATCTTTCAATAAATGGATGCTACATGTTTTAGAAGCAAAAACGAAGAGCATATATATATATATATATATATATATATATATATATAGAGAGAGAGAGAGAGAGAGAGAGAGAGAGAGAGAGAGAGAGGACAAGTTCCTTCCTTCCCAGCCGGCTCTTTGATCAAAGATGTAAATAAATGGAGTAAAAGCACAGATAGAACCGAAGAGAATTAAATATTAATTAAAGCTAAATGAATTGATGGAGCGATCCCCACGCAAAAGCAAAAGGCAATTAAATCTGGATGTGAAAAGGGAAGGGTTGGGAAGTTTCAGTTGAAATCCAAGTGTCTGCCCCCACCTAGCTACGTACATGAATATATTTAGTTCCATTTCACACAGTTCGGTAGTACAGATCGATCGATCTTGAGTAACAAATACAGCTGATGCTCATCAGAGCCAGAAACAAGCCAAACCTCCTGCTGCTGGCTAAAACGCAGAGTGTTAGTGTGTATATATAAACACAAAAAGCTGCAACCCTAATATCAAACCTACCTAGCTTACCCTCTACAAAAACCAAAACTCCTTTCTTTTTTGCATTGCATGACCCGACCCCATTTGTCAGTTCATTTGTTGGTATTCTCTCTCAAATTTATCAAGTGGCCTCTTATGACTGATATTGAACGCGGCATAATAGGATTAAATTGTAACACTATCAAATAAACGTGATTTATAAATTTAAATATCAATAAAAATATAAGATAAATTTTTGAATTCAAAAAAAAAAAAAAAGAATTCACAAAGAAAATAAACTAATAATAATATTAATTGATAAAAATATAACTTTTAACAAGGCCTAATAAGCAAATTTATAGTTTTAAACAACTTTTCAATAACAATTAAGAATATGAAAACTAAAATAACAAAAATTAAAAAAAAAAATTAAGTTTAACCAAACTTTGACCAATAACTAGACAACTTAAAATAGATTTTTCGGATTTAAAACAGTACATGTCATGGGTGAAAGCATAAATTTCGATTTAATATAATATAGGTTCGTTACTCTACTCAAATCAAAAGTAATTATGTTACTTTAAAATTCTACGTACTCTAACGTATCCAAATACCTAATCTACATCATTCTTCCACCGCATCATATATCAAACTTGGAAGAAAATATCCTCAACAGTACTCCATTAATTAATTAATTAGAGAATCCATCTTGATACCGACTGATCATAGATGAAGGATCCAACCGCTGGTGTGTCCCTCCTCCTGCTCCTGCTGCTGCATAGCTCCGATCCCTATTCTCATTCAAATTCATACCACCTTCATCCTCCTCATTGTTACAATTAAAATTATTATTCTGCATAATTCCCCCCATATCCACCCCTCGTTTTCCATGTCCCACCGGTGCACCAATGCAAGTGTAGTTAGTTTCTGGCGGAGCTGCAGTTGCCGTGTAGTTTGGATATAATTGTGTGTTGGCGCCCGACAGCACGTGGCCTACCAAGTAGTCATTCATGGGCTGTGGATTGTTGTAGTGTGGTGTGGGGTACCCTACTAGGCGTGACGGCGAAGGGTACATATACGACGGTGGCGGTGGCATGATGGTGGATGATGAAGAACCAGCTGAAAACAATTTTGGGGTCGGATAAATTGATCTGAATGGATCATGACCTGCTTGATGATGATGATACCCTCCATGCGGGATTGGTGGTCCACTGTGCTCATGTATTAAAATTTAATATTCATCCATAAGTAATAAAATCATCAACATTTAATTTTTACAGAAGTGAGCAATATGAAGGAAATGTTCATCTTCTTTCTTGTACTCTAAAAAAGGAACACCTAAGAAAGATGGGGAACCAAAAGAGCCACTTAAAAACTTTTTTTTTTCTTGAATACCGGGGATTGATTCACATGTGTATTACAAAATGCACATTTATACAGAAATGGTAAAATTTTGAAATGATTAATTTAGTACTGAAAATATAATTTCAATTAGGATTTAGTAAAAAGTGAAAGATAGAAGATTACATACCCTACAAGGTGATGAGGAGTTGCGGGGGAAGGTACTAGGTTATCGTTAGTGAAGACTAGCTGACGAGCCCGGTTAAGTGTTTCTGTCTCCCTTTCTATCAACCAAAATTAAACAACATATCAAATCAAATCAGGTCAAATCAACGTGACATAAAAGCAAAATCCGGCCCCCAGCTAGGTAGCAAGGATTTCAGGGAACCCATAAATTTACTTTAATTTGTTAATGTGAGAAAATCCAGAGTTGACATGACCACGCGAGCTAGGTATAGCTTCATGTCAAATCATTAACAAACACGCAAGTACTAGTGCAACTGTCCGACTATTCACGGAATATATATTTAGACTATTAACTTTTATTATATCTTTACTAGCTAGTACTCGTACATCATTAATTATACTCCATATATATATATATATGCGCAGATATATATAGAGAAACAGGGAGATTGAAATGAAAAGAAAAGATATATGTATGTATACAAAGGAATTGCCTTGGCGGTGGCGGTTCATATGTCCCCCGAGGGCTTGAGACTTGCAGAACTTGAGGGAACAAAATCTACACTCGTACACCTTCCCACTTTCATCCTTTGCTCCTCCTCCCCCGCTACTTTTCTTTTTCCTACACCCCCCTGGGCCTCCTCCTCCTCCTCCTCCTCCTACATACACACACACAAAAATATTGTCAAAAATATTTGTTACTAGTAATAGTAACAAATATTATTGATGTGACTAATTATATAAATCTTATATATACTACTAAAAGCCAAACCCTAGCTAATTCATTGCCCTAATATTATCATCAATGAGATATTTATTACTTCAATCCCCCGGCCACATCTTATTTTCTCTACCCCGGCCCTCCCTCCTTTTAGTGCTAGCTTTTTAATTAGAGTTCTGCGTTTGAAGCTTCAAAACATAGAACAAAAAAATAAAAAATCAAGAGGAAAAAAATCACTTGATCAACTACCCATGATTCGAGAGTTGTTTCAGTACTTTCACAACCCCAACTCAAGAAATTATGAAGATGGAAAAAAAAGAAAGTAACTTTTTTTCCCTACTACTGTATAAATCTTCTCTTTTTTCTTCCGTAATCTATTTCAGCCTATAATTAATAACTTGTTACTAGAAAAGAAAATAATTTTTTTAACTAAAAAAGCAAAACAAAAAAAATATAAGAAGAAAAAAAAACTGTTTTACACGAGTTATATATAGCAGTTGAATAGGCCAAGGTGTTGTAAGGTACCAGCCGGAGCAGAGGAAGAAGTGTCATCAAGGAGCTGTTTACCATGATCTCTACAACTAGTGTTGTGATCTTGATCACCGGGTAAGTTATTGAGGTCTAATGGGTTTCCTTCTACTGCTCTCCTGAAATACATTCACAAATCAACTCCACAACTCAGAGAGAGAGAGAGAGAGAGAGAGAGAGAGAGAGTTAATTAACAATTAAGAATTAGCAAAGAACAAGAAGAAGAGATATAAGAGAGGGTGTGAAGTGTTTAATAGTGGGGTGAGACCTACATGGTACCACCAGAGGGAGACAGAAGAAAATATATATGAGGTGAAAATAAATCAATCTTCAGATAGATATATGAGAGAGAGAGAGAGAGAGATGTCTAACTAAAGCTTTGGAAAATAAATAGTAGTCCATAAGACGACTTCAGTTTGAGACTGAAATAAAGAGATGGAGTAGTTGAGTGATTCTGAAGAAAAGAGCTCCTTGAAACTTCTCTATCACTCTTTCTGCCACCTTCTCTCCACATCCCTCTCTCTATCTCTTCTCTCTCTCTCCTATCTAAAGAATTGAGGAGAGAGAGCAGTGTCTCGTGACTTAAAAAGAGGAAGGGTGCGGAGGTGAGGGTTAATTAGGCAGGGACAGGTATGGTATATTGTGATGTTGTTAGCTAGGTTAAGCTAGAGGGAGATGGAATGAGAATGACATTGCTTTCAAAGTTTTTGTTCTTTCTGAGGGGGATACCTACCTACCTCCTGCATGCTTTATATTTTGTACTATATATTACTAATTTCATTCATCCGTCCATTCCAATTATATTTAAAATAAAAAGTGCATGTGTGTATATATAATTAAGCATACGTGTATGAATTTTGTTACGAGTAATGACTCATAAAATGATACATATATGCAACGACCCAGTGTAAAAATAATAGAACCCACAATGTAAAAATAATGGGTCTTATTATTTTTACATTAGATTATTGTACACATAATTGCATGAGTCATTATATATAACAAAACTCTCTCTCTCTATATATATATATATATATATACACATTTATATATATTCACAAGTACATGAATCAATCTTTTTTTGTGGTTGGACTTTAATCATATATATATAAGACTTTCGAAGGCAATTTTTTTATACTAGCAAAAAGCTGTATATGTTGAATAAGAATAAGGTTGAACATCAGCAACATTTTTATATATACAATATTTGTATAGAAAAAAATTACAAACGTTTTATTTTTTGAAATTTCTTACGGTGCCGCATCTTTATTTTGACAGTATATATGTCCTTTGTGTCCTATACACACACACACACACACACACACACACACACACACATATATATATATATATATATATATATATATATATATATATATATATATATATATATATATATGTATGTATGTATGTATGTATGTATGTATGTATTATGATCCGCACAGGGAGCCTAGCTGGCTAAGGCCTCCTAGCTTGTACATGCAATAGTAACCTGAGCTTGCTATGTATGATTGAAGTGTTCCTTTCAGTGTATCTATTCTAGCTAGTACTTGCATCAATGCCTTCTTTTCATGTCTAGCTTCTGGATTTAACTCCACTCCATTCAGGTGTGTTGTTTTTTTCTTTGGAAGTTTCTTATTAATTCTTCTAAGTGCTTTTAATTCACACTGAAAACAAAAGCTAGCGCATGAAATATTCAAATTCAGATCAGTCATGAGTCACGACGGTAAAGATGACTGCTTATAGAGTGGTTGTTTGTTCAGTCAAAACAACCTTTAGTAAGACCATGGATGGATACTCCTGATTATAAGGAAACTTTGTGTTTTAAGTGAAGATTGCATGACTGCTTATAGAGCAGTAGCATGATTAAATGCATTTAAGGAATTCTCACATGTTAGTACTTAGTTTTGGACAAAAGTCTCACATAAAATTAGGAAATTATGATGGGTTTGAATGACCGGAAAGGATATGAAAGGAAAAGAAAAGAAGAAAATTAATCATTTTATTTTATTTTCATAGTTGTGTTTGTTAAATTTTGACGTCTCTATTTTTGTCTCATCTCATTTATACTATGTAAGGTAATTTTATCTATTTATAAATTAAAGTTAACTATAATAAAAATAAAAACTAAATTAATTACACTTGATAGCAATACATAAGAAAAAAAACATAAAATAAGATAGGGTATAGATAGGATATGAGATTTGGACGTGTTTGGGTGCTATGAAAAAATATAGGTCCCATAATAACTAAATATTTTTTGTAAGAAACATTTTAATTCAAATCTCATTATGTGTTTTTACGAAAATGATATATATTGCAATGTTTATATTAATTTTTTGATTGTTAATTACATGAATAAGTATTAATAAAAATCCTTTTAGAGAGATGTGATAAGTGGATCGAGCTCTTTTATAATTCTATCAAATCCTATGTATTGATACATTTCGCAATTGTAATTTAACATAAATTTATCGCAATATATAACAATACTATGTTTTTTAATAGGAATTTGTGTCAAAAGAAAGTTTTAAGCCTTATTTTTTTTTCTTTTTAGAAATTGTAATGTCAACCAAACACTTGCAAGAAAGAAATTTTCTTTATTATTTTTTTTCTTTACTTTCTTCTACTTTTATTTTCCGAAATATCATTTTTCAGTTTAAAATTCCGGAGATGCAAACAGAGTGTTAATATTTTAACAGGAAAAATCTATGGACATTTGGGCACTTAAAAGTTCAAATCATTGTATCAATTTGTTCCTCAAGCATGAATAAAGGATCTCTCCTTAAATTTTTAAGCCATGATTTATATGTTTCTTTGAGAGAGTTTTGGAGAACTCATGGGCCAGTATATCTTGAAAATGGCCAGCATTAATCTATTTGAAACATCCATAGGAAAATGAATGAGTGTTAGACGAGCTATGGGCCTAGCTTCCAAATGGATCAAGAGTTTAGCTAGGTGGCCTGAGCACATCATAGAAAAAGCCCAGAAATAGAGAATAGAACAACTCCATCCATATCACTATATCAGTCATCACGCATGGCTTCTCTTCTCTCTCTCCCTCAACTCCAACAACAGCATTACTTTTTAACTACCCTTCTTCTTCATTCAAAGTAAACTGCCCCCCCCCTCTCTCTCTCTATATATATATATATATGTGTGTGTGTGTGTGTGTGTGTGTGTGTGTGTGTGTGGCATCTATATATGTCTAAATCACGAGTCAATTCAACTGTTTATATTCTTTAACATTAGTATAGTTATTTCCATTTTTGTAAAATCAATCAGGGTAATGTGAGTAATCTCAAGGCAAAAACATCTCAGTTTGTTTTTTCTGAAACTTCAAAGCAACCGCAAGAACAGGACATTAAGAACACCACTAATTATACTCAACCAAGCTTCTTCCTCATCCCCAATTTCTACTACTTCTGCTTCAATTTCCAATGTTCGGTTTAGGCTTGACAATCTGGGTCCTCAACCCGGGTCCAGAAAGAAAGCCAAGAGAAAAGGTTGGCTTATAAATCATCCACACTATTTATTCGTGTATTTTTATTTTTATTATAAATAGATTCTTTTTAGTTATTGACGTTAACGGTGAATTTATGTTATATTTTTTTTATTTTTATAAATTTAATTATTTATTTATTTTGTTTTTCTTTTATTAATTATTTTTAATAATGTATTTAATTGTATAAAATTTATATTTTAACTTTCATATTTTACATGCACATCGCGTGTAATATCGAATATTAGTCTCCCATAACGACCGATAGGAGTGTAACTTTTTGAAAACTATCACCATAAGAAAACAAATAAATAAAAATAGCTCTGAGGGAGATCATAAAACTTATTTTATTTTATTTTTTAAGAAAAAGGTTGAAGGGGTATTATTTTTCATATAAAAAATTACGTTCTCCGCCTTTAAAAGGTTGATTAAAGATAAAAAAAAAAATATTTTAAAAAGATGAAATAAAGTATATAAAGTGAGTGGTAAGTATATCATTTAGTAGGTCTATTAGTATAAAAAAAAAATCATAATTTAATATAATATTGTGAAGTCACTAAAATTAAATTTTATTTTTTAATATATGTGAAAAATATAATTTACTTATCATTTTAAGGACGAAAAAAATATACAAATTCAATTGGAAGTGAAAATATAATAATATTTTAATAATAATAAATAATTTTTAAAAAATAAATCTAATAATAATATTTTATAATCACTTTCGTCACCGTAATATTAATTACAAAAATAACCAATAATTCTGTAACACGTTTTAAAATTCCTACCAAAAGTCTGTGTTAAAAATTAACAAGTAAGGTTGTAAATTGAACCAAACAATTCGAATTCGATTCGGGCTCGACTCAAAAAAATATGAACAAAATTCAAATTCATTAATAATATGAAAAATACGAGTAGAATTTGAGTAATGTTATACTCGACTCATTTAGAATTTCAATTACTCAATCATGATTCAATACATACTCGATTAATACATATTCGAATAGATATTCGATACATTCTCTTATAATATATAAATAATTAAACAAAATTTAAATAATTAGTTATTATTTTTTTATTTTATATTTATAAAAGTGTAATTATATTTATATTTTCTCATTTTTAAGTAAAATAATAAATTTAATTAGTAATTATATGTATTATAAAACTAGTTACTATGTGAAGACTTAAATTCAAATTTGAATTTAAAGTTTGCGAGTAATTTAAATATAATCAGATCCGAGTTGAATCTAATTCAAATAATATAAATTTTAATCAAATCAAATTTAAATAATTTTTTAAATATAATTTAAATTCGAATTAAATTTAAATAAAAATTTAACTTGAAGGATCAAATCTAAATAACATTATATTCTAGTAAGTTTGACTCATTTACCTAGGGGTGAGTAAGAAACCAAATTACCTCCGAAACCGCACCAAAAATCGCACCAATTAAAACCGCACCAACGGTTTCGGCGTATGTGGCGGTTTTAGGTGGTTGAAAAACCGCAAATGCGGTTTGGGTTTGGTTTCCAAGCAAAATCGCATCTAAGAAACCGCATCGCACCATGCACTATTAAATGAAGCATATCAAGAATTACAAATATTTAGAATTATCCCAAATTGTAATTATCTCTATTTAGAATTTTCATATATAAGGATAAATCATTATTCATATTTTTAGGTTCTATTTTGATTTTGTTTAGACAAAACATTATAAATAAAATTGTGTATTATCAAAGTAATATTTAATATTGTGTGATGCTAAATTGTTAATTTAAATTGCATAAAATTTAATTATTTCAATTGGTTTTGGAACCGAAACCGCACCAAACGAAACCACACCAAACGATTCAAAACCGCACCGCACCAATCATAAGCGGTTTCATGTGCGGTTTTGAATTTGTCAAACCGCACTTAAGCGGTTTCATGTGCGGTTTGGGCTTCAAACCGCACCATGCTCACCCCTACATTTACCTACCGACAAACAACTGACGTGTCCTCCCATAGTTTTTTATATTACCCGAACACCCGAAATTAGGCCCGATGGGTTGAGGGTGATATTTTTTCAGATTTATTTCATTTTCTAATATTAGTTCAAAGTGGGTGCGAAAACCGATGAGATTTCTCGCGGGAGGCATCGCCAGTATGAGAGATTAAAAAATAAAAATAAATAAATGCGTTTATGTGACCTTGCAATTAAGGATGCAAACGAGTTCAGTTGATTCGAACTTTAAATTATTCAAATTTAATTTATAAAAATAAATTTGTATTTGAATACAACTCAAATTTAAATTATATTTAAAAAAGTTTACTCAAATTTAACTCGACTCGAATTTTTTTTACTCGAATTCAATTCAATTCGGATCGAATTATATTCAAACTACTCGTGAACTTCAAATTCAAACTCAAATTTGAGTATTCAAATAGTAATTAATTTTATAATACATATAAATATTAATTAAACTTATTATTTTATTTAAAAATAAAAAATTATAATTATAATTACACTTTAAATATATAAAATTATAAAAAAAAATTTAAATAAAATAAATAATTAGTTATTTAATTATGTATATATTATAAAAAAATATATCGAGTATCTACTCGAATATGTACCAGATTATAATTAAAAATTTGAGTAGTTTGAATCTTAAATAAATCGAGTATAATCATATTCAGATTCTACTCATATTTTTATTTAAATTATTTTTTATATTTAAATTTGGATTATATTATTAATAAATTTAAATTTTACTCAAATTTTTTTTTATTCAAATTTAAATTAAGCCTAAATTATTTAGTTCGATTTACGACCTTACTTGCGGTTCACGCTCCCCTCATACTTCCCCCTCCCCGACCCCCTGTCTCCTCTTATTCGTCCAGCAACAGTTTTGAGTTTCTCTCTCCTCTCATTTTTTTAAATCTTTTTTCTGATCCCTTTGTCTCTTCTTCTCTGTACTTTCTCTCTCCTAGAAATTTCTTCGAATCTGCTTTATAATCCTTATTTTTTATTGTCTATATTACTGTCCGTCGTTTCTCTTTATTTGTTCTGTTTTCGGTTTTCCGATTTGAAGTCCTCTTACAGGAGCCATACTTTGCTGTACAGCTAGCTCAGGTAAATTTCTCTCTCTACCTGTAAGATATTTTTTTGCTTTGAACATGATTTATGTTTGCTTCAAAAGCTGTGATTTTTTACGCTGGCTAGATATATTTTCCCTAAAATAATTTACCTCTATGGTATTTTATCTAAAATATGATGATTGATCGGTTGATTTTTTTTGTTTAATTTTTAATTTCGAAGTCTGATGTATTTTTTATTTGCTTATTGAACTTGTTGCTAGATGAATTAATTTCATACAGTTATAGATCCGCGAAGTAATTACCTTTCTCGGTTGTATTCTTCCCTAATATTGATTAATTTAAATATATTCGCAAAAGATAATTTGATTAAATATCTTTTACACAAAGAGTTGTGTTTTTTAGGCCAAAATCAACTTGTACGAGCATTAAAATCACCTGCGTAAGTATATATTGGCCTTTTCACATTCTTTATAAACGTTATTTATTCGTCTGTAGATCTAAGATTAAGTAATGACATGTAAAATTTGACGAGTTTTTGTACCTCTTCAGAATTGTCATTTTGACGTCGGTAAGAACACAAAGGTTGGCCTTGTTTTGCCCAAAAGAAGAAAGTTATATGACCTGATCCTAGTGATCTGCAATTCCGCATGTATTGAGCATCTGTATATAATATTTTATGTCCATTAACGCCAAAAAAAATAGTTTTCTTCAACGGATATGCGTAGTTTATCTTAATCTCGGTATTAAAATTCAGTTGTATTTTCAAATTTAAATTACATGCTACGCACTGTTTGTCTGATTACATATGGCAAGCCAACAAGTACGTTTTACTTTAACAAATAAGTCAAAGAACCTCGGCCGGCAAGTTGAAGCCTTATTTTCTACACATACTCTGACTAGATCGTGATAAAATCTGTGTGCACAATTACAGATCTTGTATAATTTTTAAATTGAAGTTGTCTTTGTTGTTCTCCGATCTTTAAGTTTGTCTTGAAGCTGATATCTAATTTTCCCTTGTTTTTTAAACTTAAACAGGCTTTATTCTATTTTGGTAAAGGTAAGAATATGAATCACTGTGCAATTCAAAACGCGTTCACAACCCGTGAAGAAATGAGGAGCTCTGTTACTGTTTCTCTTTCCATCTCTGATAAGAGAGACACTGTGGTTTGTCCTAAACCCAGGCGTCTCAGCATCATTAACACCTCCACAAACGAGCCAATTAGACCTCTAAGATGGCAAATGGGGTAATTTTGGGCATTTATACACCTCTTTTAATTGTTTGGTTACTTAATTTTGGAAATCATAATTTATTTATTTTCTGACTCGGGTTCTATTCTATTAGCAGCAATCAGTCGGAGCTATGCGATTCAAAAGCAGGAAATGAGCTCTTGGACATCATCTTGTCAAAGGTATGTCTTTTGCACCTCTCCTTCTCTTTATGATTATAGTCTTCTAGTATAATTTATTTAGCATTCATGATCTAGGATTTTCTTGTTTTTTATACATATTTTTGAGAAAACCTGTGCTAGTTGTAATAAATATTGAACTACAATGTTAATTTGTTGATTTAACTTGTAACTTTCATATATAAAGAGTCTGATTGAAGTTGATTTATGTATTGAACTAGGTTGTTCTTTGTTTTTGCAATAGATGTCTTTCAACCATAAACTGAGCTTGATTTAATGTTGCAGGGTGTTTATATTGTGGAACAAAATTACACGCAAGCTGCTTCGTCGCCCCCTTTTTTTTGTGGGTCGCCGCCAAGCAGAGTCTCTAACCCGATAATTAAGGACGCTCGATTTGGGGATGAGAAGGTCACCCCCATATCACCTATGTCAATCCCTATTCTCTCTGGTACGCCGTTGTCCCCTTCATCTTCAAGGAAAGGAACATGTGCGCGGGCAAATTTTGGTAACAAACCAGCTGTCAGAGTAGAGGGGTTCGATTGTCTTGACAGGGATAGGCGAAATTGCAGCATCCCTACAATGGCTTAGAACCCTTGAGTGAATACTTTTGAGTACATAAAAAATTGAAGCTGAGAACTACATAACAAATTTTGATTTAGCAGGAGAATAATCTTTAAACATTCAGGAGAAAGAGTGACTATCCTTTTGCGAGTTTAAATATGTCTATAAAGAATCGAGTCTTTAAGTGTTGCGTCTGTATGCAAGTAGAGAGTTATTAACCAAAATAATTGAGAGATCAGTATAGATTAGGGGAGTTCTGAGGGTAACCCTCTTGTGATGTAAAATACCAGTGGGGGGAATTTTCAAATCATATCCATTTTGGGTCTTAAGAGTTTTATTGTGGGCGACTTTGCAAAGAGAATATGTAAAAATGGTAGTCGTTTGATGTTGTAAATGTGTATCTTTATATATCCAAGGAGTTCTGTACTGGGTTGTTGTCTGTTCATCATTGCATTTTGTATTTAGAGAAATAATATGTCAGTGCTAAAAATATTCTTTCAACCCAATGCATACATGTCTATTACTGCGTAAACATCGCACTGGGAATGGTATCATTTCCCTTATTTGTTCGTTTCTTTTGGATGGCAAATTGGTGTGATGTAATGATCCTGCTTGTTTGCCACGCGAAAAGGAGTAATGATCTTTGGTTGTTTGCCTTGCGAAAAGGCTTGGGGGTTGCTACTGGTAGTTTTTGTCAGTGTTGATTACTTTGATCTGCAGTGGTTGCTTTTGGATTGGATATGCAGACTACACTACCTGCAGTAGATATGAGAGAGGAAGTCCTTTTCAAAGAGTTTTGAGCTATGATGAGTACTAATGATCTCTATTTTTAAATAGGAAGGACAGAGAAAACATGTAGTTATACCCCCATCTATTTGATGCTATCAATCCTTTCTTCATTCATTAGGATTCTATACATGAACAAAACTTGGAATTAGTTTTTACTTGAGCTGAACAAGGAGAAGACATTCTTTATGTTTTTAAGGGGTCTTTTTCATTTGCTTACATCTATCCATTGATTATATAATAGGATTTGTATCTAGACATAATTTTTTTTGAAAATAAAGAAAAAGATAATATATATAGTGTATGTACCGACGGAGGCTTTGGTATTGACATTTTAAAAATCAATTCGATATCATTGAAACAGTAAATAAATTGAAGAAGGTCAATTCAGAATTGGACTGTGCCACTGACTTTATATCCTACTCTTACGTGATAAGATTTTTACGGTCCAATTGAACTGACTACATTATTGGCTTCAGAACATTGTAGGCGGGGTGCTTAAAGGTATGCACAGTCACTATGACATTCTTCTTCACCAGGGACAAAGCACTGTCCCGTGATCATATACATTTGAAATGGGTGAAGCTTGTAGTGCTTTGTATAATAATAATAATAGAGTAAAATTTAAAAAATTATTTGTGATTTATTCAAAATTTTGAATTATCACATGTGATTTAAAAATTATCGATTGGATAATACCGTTAGTTTTTATGTAAAAAGACTATTTTATTTTTTATCTCTTTATTTATATATATAGGGGACCGATCTATTGATAACGTTATAAAAAATAATCTATTCTTACAATAGATCATAGCTGTTTAGACTGAGATTTAATGGTTAAAATGATCCTCATCTGCATATTAATTTTCAAGAATTCGCAGTTTAATGCTGTAGACTGTTAAATATCCAAAAGAATCTCAACTTTCAATTTGGAAATGTACCGTCTGCAGTATTAAACTGCGGACGGTAAAAATAGTATACGATGACGTTTTTGACTTTGGCCCACAATCCGCAGAAACTAGGTACTTGACAAAAAATAAATAAAATGGGGATTGAGATGGTGTTACAAACAAATAAGTAGAGAGACTATTTCATCACCAACGAAACTACAAATTACAATCCTCTATAGTTCCAATTTTCCATCTGTTGGAGAGGTACAACAAATTTAATACAAAACAAACAGATAATTAAAAGGGAAATTTGAAATGAAAAATAGTGTAGATGTTTTTTAGCCGGAACAGGATAAATCAACCTATTATTTCTGTTACAAAACGATGTATGAGATCCAACTCATCGTCATCATCACATTTTTCAGAAAAATTTAGGCTTCTGGCTGGTGGGCGATGAAACTGATGCACTGGACTTGGCGCACGTTATCGAATCCGATGATACGGACGAAAGCCTGGGGGTACTCCTTTATGCACTCATCAAGCTCCTTCAACACCTGGGATGAATCAGTGCACCCAAACATGGGCAGCTTCCACATTGTCCAGTACCGCCCGTCGTAGTATCCAGGGGATGAGTTGTACTCACGGAACACAAAGCCATGCTACAGTCCCACAAAATTAACCGACATCAATTTCACCCCAAATGTACAAGGGCTCTTTCTCATACTCCATTGACCAAATTAAGAGAACTATGCATTCTTAGAAGGCAGACCTCTTCTCCATCAAACGAAATGAGATTATTGTGAATTCAAGACATTAATTTTTTTTACCAAATTTGCCTGATGTAGAGCCAATCATTAAGAACCTTTCATAAGGCAAGGGGAGTGACCTTTATAGTTATGATGTATACACAAAATGCAAATGATATTAAAAGTTCTCATTCAGATTTCCACAGTAGAATGCAATTCCTCTCCATTAGATTTTGAGATGTCATTTTCTTTTAAAACCCCCATTATCGAGAACAACAAGACACTAAATATCATAATCAATAATTTCATACATATGAACAAAATCAACAAATAGTACTTGAGAATTGGTTGCAATCATTAATTATCAGACAAAGGCCTCACCTCACACTAAAATGACTAAAATATTATTTTTTCCTCCCCCTTTTGAAGCTTATTATTAGAGAACTAGGGTTGTGTTTGTTTGTTAAAAAACATACTTATAATTGAATTATTTATATTAATTTAACATTATTTCAGACTATTTTATCCTATGATAGGGGATTAATAGTCCTATGAATTATTTTTTTATCATTTCTAATGCTATTTATATGAGATTATATAATCCCATGAAAAATTTAAAATTAATAATCCCTCTTATTTTAAGCTATTAAATGATTTTATGAGACTAATAGTTCAACTTTAAATGATTAATAATCTCTCAACAAAATATTAAATAGAAAAATAGTATTAAATTAAGATAAATAATTCAATCTTAAATATATTTTTACAAATAAATATAGCTAAGGTGATTCAAATAATCCGTTAATTACATTCATATCATGCATGTTAAAAGGCAATTTTATTACTTGTATGCTTTTTAAGGACATCTAATCTATGGAAAACATAATGAAAATGTAAGAGCACAACTATATATGCCACGTCAAGTAGCGAAAGAAATTAGTTGTTGAAAGAGAGGAAGATAGATAAATAACCTCCAACTCGAATTCCAAACAAGGAACCCACCCCATGCGGAGAAGGTAGTCAACTTCCTTTCCCAAAGCTTGCCTAGACAGAGGAGGAAGGTATGATAGAGTCTCAAACTTCTTCAAATTAAGTGGAGGCCATACCTGCACTTGCACAATTACCATGCTCAACTCAAAAATAAAATAAAAAATCATCTCTATTAAAAATCAAATTTGCTTTAATAGTAAAAAAAAATCCATAATTTACCTTTGACTTCCATAAAATAAAAATTACAACTTACAATTACTAATATAATAAGATAAATGATACACGTGCTCCAAAATTTACCTGCTGACACTCAATTTTATCCTTACAGTATTTCATAGTAAAATTGGAATATTGCTAAATTTGCTCTAACAGTAAAAATTGGAGCGCATTTGAGGTACCTTAATTTTGAGACGAACGAGTATTCCTTAAAATAAAGTATCCTCGTAATGCAGTAAAATATGGTCAGATTGTAACGCTCTAACACAAATGTGATACGTTATCGCACCGATACGAACAGAATAAACCTTTAAATCTACAAGAAAAATAATAAACTTATAAAGAGAACAAAATAAATAATTTCAAATAATTAATAAAACTTTATTGTAAATAAATCCTAAAAAATATATTTATAATATTAAACTACTTTTCTACGGCTAATTGATATTGAATTTTTCTACACAATAAATAAAAAATAAAAAATATATTAAATTTTGACACATGCTAAAATATATAAAAATTCTAATTTTCATCGTAATTTTCCACCTATCAGTTGGAGCAAATTTTGTTGAATAATCAAAGTCTTTTAACTAATCTATTAGTATTAGGTTTGGTCAATTATACCTTCATGCACTGAACTCTTCCACCATTACTGGCTACGGAGGTAATGTCATTGTCAAGCTTGCGGGTGACGGGGAAAGATGCGATGGACTTGAGGCCGGTGAAAGCAGCCACCGTGCTAGCCTGAGCCGGGGTGGCACGGGTAACCGGTGCTACTGGTGATATCATTAAAGAAGCCATTACTACACTTATTCTTTTCTTATCTGTTTGAGAGGCTTAGCTCCCTTTATTCATTCAACATATATAGCCACAATGTACTACCCTTTTTACATCTTCAATCCAATGGTCTCAAGTTGGTCTAGTAAATTCTGGGCTTTTTTGGCCATTGAATCAAATAAAGGGTGACATTACAACATGGTAGCCACATACTGAGAGGAAATTTGGATTGGTTGCCTTATCATTAAGCACCCCATTTGGGGTGACACGTGTACCTTATCTTATATGAGGCTTGATTTTTCCAATGTATCAGTGTCTTCTTTGTTAGCTAGCTTTTTCTTGGCCCTTCATTACTGACCCATTGGAAATGGGTGACACGTGGCGTGAACCCATTACCTTATCTTATATGAGGCTTGATTTTTCCAATGTATCAGCGTCTTCTTCGTTAGCCTTTTCTTGATTCCGATGGGACTCACCCATCGGAGAATACTAACACTAGTGACTCCTAACACAATTGCACTTGTATTCAGTTTACTTTGTTTTTTTCTTGCCCTTTTTCCTTTACTTGCAGGTTTTGTACTAGTCAAAAACATGTATGATTTGCCATTAAGGAGAGGAGAGGAGAGGATTGGATCAGAGTCTCTGTATGTCTCATCAATAATATTACTTTCTTAATCAAAAGTCTTTTCACACGGTCATACCATGATGTGGTATAATGTTATTATGATATTTTAGTTTGATACTAGTTAATATATAAAACTTTAAATTTAAATTTATTTTATTTTTTAACATAAGAAATTTGTATTTAACAGTACTTGTCAAGTAATTTACAACTTTAATTATTACATTAATTAAAATTATACAAATTTATATTAATTTTAAAATTTAAAATTGTACATATTAACTAAAAAAAATTAATTTTTTTTTTATAAAATAGAGTGTTATAATTATTTTGTAAAGTTAAATTCTTATTGGGGTCTACTGGACTGAGATCTTGCTCCATTATGGACCTCACATTTCCAAGAGATATATATATATATATATATATATATATATATATATATATATATATATATATTTTTTTTTGGATAAAAATTTCCAAGATATTTTAGTTGTGCTAAAATAGTCTAAAGCCATCTAGGTATTAAAAAAAAGGGTCCGTTTAATGTGTGTCCTAAGGATACATATTAAGTGCAAAAAATAAGAAATAGACCCCTGCAAAAAATAAGAAATAGACCCTACTAAATATTATTTCTTTATATATTTATACTGAATTTAATACATAGGGAGTCTACTGGTATATTATTTTTTTATATATTGAATTTAATATAAATATATAAACAAATAATATTATATATTAAATTTTACACTTAACATATACCCTAAAAATACATTCTAAGAAAATCCTAAAAAAAATGCGGCTACCTTAAACAACAAAGAAAATTTGCGGAACAGACGGTGCAAATTTTCTGTTCATAACTGTAAATTGTCATAATAACAGTGATCCTCTTACGCAAGTTGTATAGCTTCATCCTTTTTCATTTCTGGGTATATATAAAATGACTTTGGGAAAAGTGAGAGATTTTTTGTCAACAAATTAATTGCTATTAGAGTTTCATGAAAGGCTAATTTGTGTAAATATATGAAGTCCGTGACACCAATTTCAAGACTAATAAACGTTCTAATTTATCATTTTTAATAATTACAGTTTTACACTTTTTTTTTGTATAGATAAAAAAATAAATTTTATTTTTGATGTAACAGAATATAATTAAACTGTAACGCTCTAATATAAACGTAAATAATTAGCTATCGTACTAACACTAACGAGATAAAAAATCTTGAATTTATAAGTAAGATAAAATCTTTAAAAAATAAATTCATATAATTGTCAAAGATTGTATATCATAAAACCTTAAGATAATATATTTATAATGTTAAATTACTTTCCTACAAGTAATTAGAAAAGAAAAATAATTAAATCCTAAAACTAAATAAATTATCAAAATAAAAGCTCAAAATATAAACGGATCAACTATAAATTTATCTATTGATTTTTTTAAATAATAAATAAAAATATATCAAATAAATTGAAATTCCATAAGTAATAAAATATATAAAAATCTTAATTTTTATTATTATTTTTTTACTATATCAATTTTCTCTCTTATTTACTAGAATCAAATTATCGGGAATCAATGAGTCAAAATTACTAGTATAGAAGTGTGTGAAGAGCTACCAAGCCCAACCCAATATCCGGCCCAACTGCTAGAAGATGAAATATGCGCAATTTATGAATTACTGGGTGTATCAATAATAATATAACGAAAAGGTAGCAGACGGACAGACAGATAGCAGTTCCCTTTAGAAAAAATTGTCTTAGCCAGCTCAGCTTTTGAACCTTTTGAGTGAATTATTTGAACAATTAGGGTTGGTGTGGTAACCCTTTTTACTTTCATTTTTTTTATTTTTTATTTTTATTTGCGTATGTTTTTGTTCAGATACTATTATTTGATAATTATATTTAAGTTTTATTTTATTTTATGAATATATAAAATTCTAAATTTTGTGGTGGATAAGATTCGATATCTGAATCTCATCAAAACGGAAATATCTCTTCGTATTGTCAAAATTAATTTTTTTTATTTAATTTTTACTGGAAAATTTGATTTTACTTTTATTAAACAATATTTCTTCTAATGTTAAAAAAATAAAAATAAAAACAATTATCGAACGGATCTTTATCTAATGTTAAAAATAAATAAATAAAATATTTCACTGCTTTTTTACACTCCCAGTAGTCCCACTCGACTTAAAAAACTAGACTGCGTACAAACAACAACTATTCCCATTAACCTTTTTCTTAACTCTCTTTTCTTCTTTAGACTGAAGAGAAGAAAAGAAAAGAAAAGGAGAGATGGGGGGAGGAAAGGGATCAACACTAGTACATCTTCTGGTGGTCATCTTATGCTTGGTCGCATTTGGCTTCTCCATTGCTGCTGAACGCCGTAGAAGCACTGTAAGATTCTCCATCTTTCAACTCTAATTCGACTTGGGTTTCTATATCTCATTCGGGAATTTTATGATTTTCTTGCCCTGAATCTGTATCTACAAGCATCTTTGCATTTCCTCGATTCTATCTGGGTTTAGTCTGCTGCTTTATTTTCTTGTTTTCTTTTAGATTTGGTTTTGGAAGAGCTTAATTTCATCTGTATGAGATTAAAATCACCAAAAGTTTCTGGATTTCGTTTGTATACACTACTTTTCAGCTTGTAGGTGTAAAAACAAGTGTTTGATTTTATGTCTCTCTCAGTAAACGCTTCTAGTTAGGTGGGTTGCTGTTGCTTTTGCTTTTGTGCTTGATCTTTTAAATTGGTTGTGTTCAATGCGTCTTAATGTGATTCTCAAATATGCGAAGAGCCAAAAAAAATGTTAAACAAAAGTTGGAAAAAGGATTTCTACATAGCTATGTTGTTTTTTGAGGCCAATGTTTTTTTCTTAATCTATCTTCATGACTTTTTATCTTCCTAATAATCTGATTATCTTGAGCTTCTTCGGGCAATCAAAGCCATGCTAGAAGTTTACTTTAGGGATTGTTTGATAAAACTGAATTAAATGGTTCTGAATGGTTAAGCAATCTGAATAAGTTGAATGGAGCTAAATACTGAAATGAAAAAAGTTATTTGATAATTGATACGTATGAAACATTTGAATAACAGTTTTTTACTATTGTATATAATTTTGTCTAGACGTATTAAAAAAAATTAAATACAATATTCATTGTAAAACAGATAAAAACAAATAATTCAACAAAGTATTGAATAATTCAAATAATTTTATCTCAAGTTTCATAGAAAATAGAAAATGTAATGAGTTAAACAAATATGTCAACATAATAATAAAAGTACTAACATTACATTAATTTCAATGAGTCGCTTTATAGTTCACGAGCAATTTGGACACGTAGATTGTTCATATAATGTACGCCTTGAGAGCCCCATTGCACTGTATCTTGCTCTCCTTCGTGATTCTCTCCATATTGTTCATCATCTCCATCAATTGTGGTAGCTCGATCATACTGAGCAAATAATTCATCCTCAATATTCTCTTTTCTTATAAAATTGTGAACAACAAAGCAAGCGATAACTACATCTCTTTGCACTGAAAAATGATAAGGAGTCATCTGCCTCAACATTAGGAATCTTGCTTTTAATACACCATAGGCACATCGACCAGTCAAATATGACTCATTTCTGATTAGAGGTTGTATCAAGCATGTTGGGACAATTCAATTAACAATACAACACCTGAAATTGCCCTTTTGTGCTGTAATAAGATAAAATACATAATTATTTCAATGAACATTCCTTGGAGAACACAGAAAAAGAATATATGAAACAGACCCCAAATTAACACTGTTCCTATTTTTCAAAAACACATCTCTTTTAGTTTTCCTCTTCCTTTTTTGAAAAAATATAAATAGACAGGGCTGCATAAGACCAAAGACATCAGGAGGAGGAATTGTTTTTTCTACAAAAAAATTATTCCAGCTTGACATATTACATGAAACTCAAGATCAAATTAGGGCTTAAATTTCAATATACATGCGTGCATACATATATAGGAAGAAACAGAGAGAGATAACCTCGACTACATAGCTTTATCAAATCCCCATTATAATAATATAATTTAGAAGAATTAAATACATAACTAAACCAAAAATATATCAAAAGTACAGACCTAATTTGTTTATTGTAACCATAGCAATTTTAAAGATGAGGGTTACCTGTCAGAAATTGTGGAAGAAGATGGAGATGGAGACTAATTGAAGCTGCGGTGGAGGTAAGCGAAGAAAAGAGAGCGGCGATGGAGATGACCGAAGGTGCAGAGAAGCAATGGCTATTTGGGTAAAAAACGTTGTTTAGATCTATTCAGCCAACTTTTTAAAAAAGAATTGCTCAAATGTATCCAGCCCGATTTAGATTATAAAACTTGTAAACAAATAGTCTAAATGGCTTATTCGTTCAGATCTTGACTCATTCAGACTTATTCAGCCCTAAACAAATAAGTCCTTACATATATTGAACCATTTGAACCTCTTTTGTTGTTGGAAGTGATTCGAGGGCCAAATTTGGTGTTTGCCTAATTGGATACGTATAGTTGCTCTTCCAGCAAGGAGAAATAATGATTTGGTAATGAGAAAATGACATAATAAAAAATGAGACCGCATGGTCTGGTTTCTACATGTTCTTTTTGAAACTCCCCTTATTTGTACCCAAGTGTAGCTTTAACAATTTTATCTTGTCTTCCTGTCTTACAAATGATATCAGCCGTAAGACCATTTAAACTAATAAGTTGTTTTCTTTTTCTTTTTTAAAATTTATTATATATATATATATGTATATATATATATATATATATATATATGTATATATATATATATATCCTTTTGATTTAACATGGTAAGAGGATAAAACTCGTAAAACAAAAGTAAAGGTAATACATGAGAGTGGTGCTGCTAGTCTGCTACATATTGTCAAACAATCAATTTATACTGTGTTCTACGATCTAGTCTTTGTTTGTCATGAAAAAGAAGCTGATGTGGGGTGTGTTTTGTTCTTAAACTTGGATTCTGTCCTTACTGATTCTGTTTATTTATTAAAATCCTTTGGTTTAAGTGGTCAACATATTAATGTAAACTGTGTGCAAACATATTAATGTAAACAGTGCGCAATGTAACTGTGGTTTTCCAGCTATATACAAACCTTGATGCTATTTTGGAACCACTGTTTTGTGCTCTCTCTCTCTCTCTCCCTTTTTAATCTGGTACTTTGTTTTGCTCATGCTTATAGAAACTTTTTGCTGTTTTCTTTGGTTTAGGCATTATTCTTTTTGGTTTAAAATACTGATTAGCATAGTCTAATGGACTTTATTTTGGTAAAGTTATTTGAAGTTGGTCTCAATGATCATTACTGTATAAGTACTGAGGTTTTTTGTCTTCACTGGCTAACGTAGGTTTGCCGCTATTATTTAATATTTGTAAAAACATTAGAAGAAATATTATTTACAAGAAAACCAATCGGATTTTATAAATGCAAAAGGCGAGGTTTGGAGATGGAAGTCTCAAACCTTTGGCTTTAATTATGTCCATCTTGATTTAAAAAATTGGGTTATGCACAGGTTCGGACACCATATCCAGGTCGATTGTCAATCCATCTTGTCCCTTCAAAACAAATCCAAGGTGTCATGATCTAGAGCAGTTTTGTCAAGTTCCTTAGCAGTGTGACAACTGTATAACTGGAAATGAACTCAATCATATTAGTTCTATTTACATTTCTGTCCACGTGAATGAAACAAGAAACATGAAGAAATCTTACTTATCTTACTTACCAGAACCTCTAGGTACTTGGTTTCTGATGGTTTCTTCTTCCCAATTGTATTAAATCCGGAAATGAAAAATAGATTGCCCCTACCTATGAAGCAAGCATGGGGGACTTTGCAAAAAAAAAAAAGCATGATTTATTTGATTAAACTGAAACTGATTTATGTAGTAATTTTGGTTTAGGTAGCAAATTGGCATTTGCACATCCAGTATGGACCAGTAACTACTAGACTATTCTGTGGTGTTGTGCTTGCAGGCTTATAGCCAGATACACTTTTTATTTGTGCTATTCGACCTAATTGTACCTTCTCTTGCTGTCAAATAAGATGTCATAATTTTATTCTGTTTGACATTTGGTACAGCCTCTTATGCTGAATTTTGATATTTGTGATCAACTGTGCATGATTTGCTACGCTTAAAGTTCCTTTTCTACACTACAGGGTACCATACATAAAGACGAACATACAAATGCTACATATTGTGTTTACAGCTCAGATGTTGCAACTGGATACGGTGTGGGGGCCTTCCTGTTTTTACTCTCAGGTGAATCTTTGCTTATGGGTGTCACCAAATGCATGTGTTTCGGGAGACCTTTATCACCTGGAAGCAATCGTGCTTGGACCATCATCTATTTTGTGTCATCATGGTAAGAACTTTGATATCCTGAGCATATTATTCTGCTTTCATTTACTGGTAAACGCCATCAGAAAATGTAACCTAATAGTGATACCATCCCATGTAACACTTATCTTATTTCGTTTACTTGGGTATGTGCCTTGTAAGATTGACTCGTCACCACCTGCTGCATTAGCATCCAATTGCTGATTAAATTGTGCACATTAGTTTTACTGATGTCATGAACTGGATATATGAAATAATGCTTTATGGTTGGCAACAGTTTGTAATTCAGATCGCCTTAAATATTTTCTCAGATGCTTCCACGCTCAAGACATTTGGTTTTGTGTTTTCATGGTTTTTCAGTTTAAGATGCTCAAACTTTATAACTTAGTGCCATTATATCTCTGCAGGATGACTTTTTTGGTAGCAGAAGCATGTCTAGTCGCAGGTGCAAAGCAGAATGCCTACCACACAAAGTACCGAGATATGATTTATGCGCAAAACTTCTCATGTGAAACATTACGGAAAGGGGTTTTTATTGCAGGAGCAATTTTTGTGGTTGCGACAATGGTTCTCAATGTATATTACTACATGTACTTCACGAAGGCTACAACTCAGGCAGCTCACAAAACAAATCGCAGTAGTTCAACCGTTGGTATGACTGGTTATGTGTAGAAATTATGCATGAAACAGAGGTTTTGAGCTTTGCTTCTAGGTGTTATATTAGCCTCTGGTGAGTGTAGGATGCAACAGCATACTACTAAAGTTTGTAATGATATACGGTATCTTTATTGACGCTAATTAACATTTCATTGAAGGTAAGATGTGCCCGCAGAACAAATCTAGTGAATCCTATTCCTTGGTTCTCCTACGTAGTAAAATATTCTCACATCATTACTACTGACCCATTAGTATGAAATATGGACGCATGGAGTAGATCCAGATTCATTGTCATCGGACCTAAACACTATTTTGGGGTGCATAAAAAATTGAAAACATAAAAAAAATCTGGAACTCCCGTGAAATTGGGGGACTGTACGGCAATAATAATGAAATAGTTTTAACAAAACTATGAATCTACTATTACACAAAGGGAAAAACTTTAAACTAATTAGTAATTAACATCACCTAATATTTCACACACACGAACACGCACAAAAAGCAATTAAAAACACAACTCCTATTCCCAACTTTTGTCTATCAACACACTTTAAAGTTGGGCCATATATAGTTGTTTTACAACATTCAAAAAAGAAATACTTGTGCCATATGTATTAACTTGTACATATGCATCATGCATTGATAGCCATTTTATATACTGATGTGGATATATGTATGTGTATATGAATATACTCGATCGGAGCATGCAGATCATAAATGCAGGAAAGAGAGGGCGGCAAAGGAAGCAGCTGCAATAAGGCCAAGCAGAAAATGGATGAGTAGTAAAAGACAGGGCACAGCTTTAATGCGGTGGTAGGGTGTAAAAAGGTGAAGGAGAAAGGAAGAAATAAATGCCAAGAAGAAAATGGCAAAGGAATAGTAAAAGAGGTTTAATTTGGTGTTAGAAAATGTCAAAAGGAAATGGTAAAAGACACCAAGATGAGAACAAATTCAAGGTACGTACAATTATGCTAAAAGGCTTTCAACTTTTTTGCTTGCATCCAGAAGATCGATCAGATCATACCCTCTTTCTTTCTTTTTTCTCTTTTTCAGGAGCTTGCAGACCCAAACAAATCCCCATCTATTTTTTAGTCTTTTTGGGACAAATCCGAAATACAATACTACTACTTACTAGCTGCTACCTCCTAGCCCATGCACACTTGCGATACTGTCTCATAAGGAAGGATCTCTATTTCTCTCTCATACTTTAAAATTCTTCACTGTCTGTCATATAATTCAAACTCTGATAAAAAAAAATAAAAAAAGAAAGGTGATTATTCCCGTGCTCTATATCACGTGGATTCACATCTATCTTCATGTAGATAATTACACTGTGTACGTAACGTAATGTCTGGCTTATGTAATACTCACTCCTTAATCTATAAATTTAACTGAAAATTTATATATACTATTTTTTTATATATATATGCATGCATATGATATATTTCAACAACATATTAAAAAAATGTATTTCGAATAAAACAAATTAAAAAACCATTGTAGTTTCTTAAATATGCCAACTATTATTATAATAGGATGTACTATGTGGACATTAACCATCTGGCATGGGTTTTTAAGTTTTCGGTTTCGAGGGTTAAAGTTAAACTTTCAAAGAGTTTCTACATCGAAGCCATTCCATTATTTTTATTTCCTTTTCTCATTGATAAATAGTCTACTATGGACAAAACATTGATCTACATTATTAAAAAGTGTGGTTTGACATAGAAATTTTTGTCCGGCCTCACTTTTTAAAAATTAAGATCAATATTGTGGTGTTCAATATTGTGTCCGGATGTAATATATGTATATTTGTCCATTAGAGAAATATACATCTTGATTTTTTAAATTAATTAACTTTAATATGAATTTATTTAATTAATATAAATATTTTTAATCATTATTCGTTAATTAAAAGTATTACTTTTTCAAATTTGTATATTTTAAAACTTATGAATATTAATAAATTTTGAATTTAAAATTTTTGTAAATTATTTTTAAAAAGTAAAATAAATTTTAATTTGATTATCGATTCTCACACTAAAACTAGAAAATCATTCACATAAAGACGTTCAAAAAGAATCAAAGTTATTTGGAGTTGAAAACAGTACTATGTTCCGTACTTATGTAATAAAATTATTACACAAATTACGTGTTTGTATTTATAGTACATGTGTTTACAAATAATCAGTGGTCAACATAAAGTCTTACTTAATAACACCGTAGCGGGATTCCCGGTTCGTCACCTTACCTCGGCCGGTGTCACGTTTCTTATACAATAAAAAAATAATTTTTAAAATTTTTATTCTTATTCTTAAACAGCTGATCAATTCTTACTCTTTTAACCGCACACAATGGTGGCGCGTGCTACAGTGTCACCATGCTACCACCGGTGGCATAACGTGCACTCGCGTTTAAAGAGCGTGCCTATTTTTATATCACCGACATCCAATTTTTCAGATTTTAGCGAATTATACTTTGTGCCCTGTAGTTTTATTTACTTGGCACTCTGACCCCTAATGCACTAATGTTGGACGTTTTACCTCCTTGAAATCCTATTATCATGATTAAGACAACCTTTATTTCAAACATGTTAAACAAGATCGAGTGCAACTTTGTATGGATACAAGTCTAATCTATATGACCTTTTAGTGTATAATATAACTTACAATAATAATGTTGCATGTACGTGATCAAATCACTATAGACATCTATTTTATTTTTTTTATTTATAAAATTCCGTTAGGGACTAAATGAAAAACATATTATCTTGTTGTTAAAGATAACTCCAATAGAGTATATGAGTCTACTTCTATAAAGTTAAGGTTAGCTTAGGTTTTATATTAATTTCTTCACTTATTTTGATTGTAAATAATTCATTTTTTTAATTAAAAAAATCGAACGAACAACCAAGATCCACAATAACTATTTAACACAAAGAGTGATAATTAGAAGAAATTAATTCATAACAACGAGAGAGCAAGGGATCGAGATGCAAAAGAGAGTTATTAGAAATGTCGACGATACCATTTATAGGCTACAGCTGTATTGAATAGTGCTAATGTACTCGTGTGTTGATAAACGGAAATTAGTGTTTGGATTTGGGTAGCATTGCATTGGTGCTTGCTGGTGATATATAATATTTATTTATGTGGGTGAATGAATTGCGCTGGTGGTGGGTGGTGTTTCTATGTTTGTTTGGCTGGCAAGGCAGCGATGGGAAATAAAGAAAGAGATTGAAAGCTAGAGAAATTAATACGCATATATTGTATGCGTTTTGTATTGAATTCATTTTATTAAGTTCACCCCCGACACTACAAGGATTAAGACAGAGACCAAAGTGTAATTCACATGAATCCATAGGCGTCAAAGTGTAATTAAGCAATAAACAGACTTGTGACTTGTGAGTGAAACTGGAAAAATTATTCTACGCTCTTGGAGTATGGTGAATAGTATACTCCTCCTTCTCACATACATGTAGAGTCTTCTATAATAAAGTCTGTAAAAAACCCGTATATATGTGAAAAAAATAACAAATATGTAGAGTCCTCTATAATAAAATCTATAGAAAATCCGTATATATATATATATGAAAAAAATAACAAATACGTATAATCCTTTATAATAAAGTCTATAAAAAACCCGTATGTATGTAAAAAAAATAACAAATTATTTACCATATCTCAGAAACGTGAACTAATTTCTCGTGAAACTGATGGTACATTCTAAGAAATTTAAATACAATCGGCACTGTGTTTGTACGTTCCCATCACGTGGGCCCATTCTGTCTTGCATCTCTAAACCCAACTTAACCGTCAACTCAACAAAATTAAATAAATTCAGTATTTCAGCCCGGCCAGAAATAAAAAGACTAGTACTCAGTACTCACAAGCAAGCTGAAAAAAAATACACCAAAACCAAAAATAGTTTGGGCAGGTCAGTTTACTAGTAATATTTTCATTGACTTTATGTGGGTTACCGGCGATGTCATTTTCCGGCGGAAAGAGATCGTCGTCGATTATGTACTCTTCTCTGGTGCTGCTGCTCATCATTCTCTCAGTGCTGCATATTTGGGTGTTTAGTGACTGCAAAGTAAGGGCGATACGGGTATTAAATGCGAAGGAGGAAGTCAAAACAGAGACTCAGATGAAAGGGGGTATGAACAAGATTAGTCAAGCTGATCTCTTTCGTAATTTCTTTAATGGAAGATTTTCTGATCTGAACAACACCGACAAAGGTCTCCAAGAAGACAAACGAAGCGTGCCCAGCTGCCCAGATCCTCTTCACAACAAGTAGATCAATACTTCAACTCTCTCTATTTTTCTCCATTTTAGTTAGTTTTTTTTTTAATTAAGGGTTTATATTTATGTCCAAAATACCCACGTTTTTCTCATCATTTTTGTTTTGTTGAGTTTCGGATTTAAGGGGGCAAACCGTGGGTATTTTGGTAAGTGGAAATGCTTTATTTACTTGGTGGATCAAGAAATGGACTATCATGATGTGTATACAAGTTGATATTTTGGAATATAACCAAAGTAATTATTGGACTTGCTTTTGCATTTCTTGAATATGTTCTCTCTATTATTTTCATATTTTTTTTGTTATTATGATAGGAGGAAGAGAGGGAGAAGAAGTTGGCACAAATTTAATTTCAGAGAGAGTTTCATGACCTTCTTTTTTCCTTTTTTTCACAGAAAACTGCATCGATCAATGCAAAACAAAGAACCTAAACCTTTCACCAATAGGGCATTATTTATTGTATTTTCTCAGTGTCTCGGAAAGTTGAAAGCTTGTTAATTTTGAGTAGTTCTCATTTCTGCCTTTATTGGCTGTTTTGGCATACTCCACAATTCGGGTATGGCTTTAAGGGGTCTCTCTTTTTTTGACACCTCAATTTGCTGGATTTCACTTTCTAAGATTGTCACACTTTATTACTCCTCTTTCCATTTAAAGTGAATTGGATTGTTCTCTTGTTACAATTCTTAAACAATATTAATTTAAAATTTGGCAAGGCAAATCTTGGTTTACTGCGGCTACCCTAGGACCATATCAACAGGATAATTGATGGAATTATTATATATAATTTGTTGACTTGTGCATTCGAATAGTTGATTTTACGCTTAACAGTATTACATCCATCGCTTTAGGGTGCCAACAAAAAATCATGCCATCTTATTGAAAAGGAAGATATTTGGTGTCCTTCTATTAATTATAAGGGGGCCAATAGATAGGTGCATTATTATAATGCAACGATTTTTTGACTCTTTTTTTTCGTTTCAGTTGCACATCGTAGTGTTGGGTTTTTGTCTATATAATGATGTATAGTGGAAGACATTTAGCGTTACTTTTTTGTTTTACTAGCATTGATAAAAAAGTATCTGCATTAATTAAGATCAAGTGGTTCCGAATTAAAGCATTAATTGGGATCTATTCCTGCATGGCAGGAATGTTAAATTTCTTCTAAACTAGCAAAAAAAAAAAAAAGAAATTGTATCTTAAAACTTAATTAGAAATACTTAATAATCCTATTGATTGGGCTGGGCTGTCAAAGGTTTTAATTCGTTCTTAGGAAATTATGTGAATCAATTTTTTTAAAGTTTGACAAGTTTTCATGCTGTTCCTAATTTATCTCCAAATATTAATTCTAAAACTCATGAGTCATGATTGATTGATATGAATATATCGTAGTAGTTCCTTAACAAAAGGTTATGACTGTAAATCTGAAGTGATACATTAAATTCCATTCCAGAAGATGGTTGTAACTGACTACTCCACTAGACTTGAGACTGCAAATTACAGATGACATTGAATGCTGAGCTCTTTTTAACTAGTAGAGTATTTCCTTAACGCTGGCCACATTGCGACCTTAATTGCAAGAGATACATCCACAAATTATCTATATATCTGTACTATTTGCATTCATTTTATATAGCCGTAATAAAAATTGAAATATTTTAGACCAATACTCTTTATTTGTTGTAAATTTTCTAGGCATATATATCGATATATGCTAACATCATAACGTGATATGAAGAAGTTGGATAACTTGTGTTGCGTGTAGGTATAAGATCTGTAAAGTAATATCAAGGCTGCTGAGGACCGATTTCATATGATGTTAAAAGGACAGATGATATGATAGTCATGAATCCACGGAACAGCTTGTTTTATAATTTGTACGATCGATCATGAAGATGGATATATATATATATATATATATATATATATATATATATATATATATATATATATATATCTTCTCCCAGTACACTGTGTTCTGTTTGCATATATAAAAAAGTGCCGCATTGCATGGAGACAAAAATAATTGTACTAGTATAAGAGTATATCATATATAAATGAGATGAGCCATATATAATAAATTTTCTTCCATTTACGGGGTTTAAATATTTGCTTTGTTGAGACTAGAGAGAGAAATAGAGGGAAAAGGAAGCAGAGAAACCAATGTGAGAAAAAGGCAACGTACTGTGCGGCGGAAGAAGATAAAAACTCGTAGCTAGCAGTGTGTTTTGTTGGTTTGTGATTTGGAATTGGAATCCAATGGACTCTTTCTCTCTCCTAACTGCCGAGTCTCATCATTAATCTTTGTGCTTGCTAATTAATTGACTTCATCGATGCATGCTTTCAAATTATAACGCCTACCTTCATTACTCTATTTGGTTTAATTTCTTTTAATTAATAGTATAACTAGTAGATTTGCTTTTTTAGAAGAATCTTGTGGAGGCAAAAAGATACTCGCCCTATTATGTTATTCCTAACTTAATCATTGGAGGAAGATCCTGAAACATAACATCACAACATTGGGTAGAATTTTTTACCCATATTTTTTAATAAAAAACTATTGACAGCCCCAAAAATGCCAAAAACTATTAGTTAACTTATTAATATCAACCTATAAAGGCATCAATGGAATTGACTCATACTAATTAATTGAGTTAATTTGGTCTAATTCAATAGAAACTAACTTTTAATAAATTTTCACAATTGATTTTTAGATATAAAAAGTTGTTCTCTAATTTGAAATCTAAAATCAAAGAGCGTCTAACTCAATAGAAATTAGTTTTCAATAAAAAAATTCAATCGACATTTAGGTCCGAAGAGTTGCTCCTTACTAAAATTATTTTCCCAAAAAACTCTTCTTTTTCCAGTCAACCAGTATATAAATATATACATACACACATAATATGAATGGGAGCAGCAGAAAAAGCATGTGGATATGAATTATATTATTGAGACTATTTTGACAGCTGAGTTTATCACTTTTATTGTCAAGATCGTGTCACCGTATCACCACCATAAACTACCACTGAATAATTACACTGTTACTATAAGCAAAATATTCATATTCTTTAATGCCCAGCGCTGTAAGTGATGCATATTTTATTATTTCAGATTTTTTACACACATTAGGCCAATCAGGAAACCACTCTTTATTTTGTGATATAAAAATTCTATTTTTTAATTTAATTTTACTATTTGTCAGTTAAAAATAGTGGAATACGTGTTTTGTACTCTCAATAATCTAAATTATTATTATATAAAATATACATATATTCATATACAGTTGTTAGCAAATAAATTTATTATTTTAAATAGTTATCCGTGCCTTTTACGAATGTCATGCTTATGTTGGTCTAATATGACATGCATTTTAGTCAATTCATCTTGATACAGTATTAGAAATTAGTCCAACGATAACTGGCTAATCCCTCATGTTGGGTTTAAATTCAAATCTAAATCTCCCCACCCACCCTGTCGCCCATATGTAATGTGTGTTGAAATACTGTGGATGTTTAATAGTATCATTAAAAAAAATTAAAAAATCATCATGATATTATATGGCCTACACTTAACTAAACTCAAATAATGCCTTTTATACAGCTTGCGTTGTAAAATACTCAAAGCCTTTGTTTGCTTCCTTTTATTATCATCTTTTGTAATTAAGATTACCACCTCGGTATCCGCACAGGATTTATAACTGTATGTTATTTATTAGGGTCCTTTTAACATATGCTTTAAGAACACATGTTAAACACAAAAAATAAGAGATAAAATTCACTAAATATTATTTATTTATATATATGTACTGAATTCAATACATTATGTCTATTAACATATTATTTTTTTATACATTAAATTCAGTATAAATATATCAACAAATAATATTTAGTGGACTCCATCTCTTATTTTTCGTACTTAGCATGTGCCCTTAGGGCACATGTTAAGAAAACCCTATTTATTAATTGTAACTTATGTATCAAATTTATCTTTAATATTAATTAGGTATTGATAGTGTGATTTTATAAAATAACAATAAAAATATAATGATAAATTAATACTATTATGTTATTTTATAATCTTAAAATAAAAATATATCTCTAATTTTGGATCGAACTAAAAATAAATTTATATTCGTAATTTTAAAGCAGAACAAGTATTATATAAAAATCCTATATAAAGTGACTTTGTAATATTATTTTTATTATTATTTATTAAAATAATTAGACATATGATTTTATGTAACAATGGTATTCATATTCTTTTTTATTTTAGTGTTTAATAAAACACTTGGCTCATCAAAATAAAAAAAAAATAAAAAAAAAAAGGAAGAAGAATAATTAAAATAGGATTCTAAATGATTGTAGAATACAATTCAAGTTTCTTACAAAGAGAGGGAATTTACAAATTCTCATATATGTCTTTTGAGATAATGTAAATAAAATAAAAGTACAAATATCAATCAATTAAAGTCGCTTTATGAGTCAATTCAATTCAAAATTAATTAAAATATTTCAGTTAATTTATATAATAAAATATTATTTATACTATTATAATAAGTAATAGATTGTTTTTTTTGGTCTGGTTCGAACTTAAAAGCAGGTTAGGCATCACATTTTCTCGAAGTGGATCCATATGCTTTTGGTTTGTTTAGCATGGCCTTAATGTACGGCAATGTAAGGCGTAATGTGAGGTCTATTCTCCTTTGAAAGTTGGGCCGATTGGTTGTTTGTGGCCGGCTAATTAAGAAGATAGGTTTGTGCAGGTAGTCCGGTGACGAGACTATATTTTTGCCTTTAAGGGAGCTTAAAAACTCTTGGACTTGTATTTCAACCATTGTTTTGTCAAAAAGTGTTCAGTATGATGATATTCTTTCTTTTTTTCCTTTTCTTTTTCGCGCACACAAAAAGAATATAATAGGATAAACAGGAGCTATACATTGTGAGGTAAATATGTTCCAACCTAAAGTCGAGCCATCTTTGATAGTCCAGAATTCCGTCATAGGAACATAAACAGCCACTAATTTCCTGGATGTGGCTGTAACTACCATCAGAATTAAATTAAATGATGATATTTGTCTTTTGGTTATCAAGCATTTTTTTTGTCAAGGAGAGCCCTGTTGAGATATTTAAGTGTGGGATTTCAACTCATTTGTGATATCCTAATAATCTCTTATCACAAGTGAGTTCATCACATCAAGAACTCCATCTCACATGAACACCTTATCTTCAATCATCAGAAACCAATTATTGGCTAACTATTTTGGGTCCTTTTTTTTTTCCATCGAGAGTCAATTTTCATCAACAATTGAATATATTCTCTCTAATCACTGTCGATCACCAATTCTTGGATAACCAATTTCGGAACCAATTCTCGGCTAAACCCATCGAGATTTCAACATCACCATCGAGAGAACCTTGCGGGAAGAAGCACCAACCCTTCTTTGAGAATTCACTACTATCACGCACTTTTTAAAGAGGTTGTTTGAAATTAATTTTTGAACTACCTTCGCGTATCTTTTGAAGAGGTTCACCAGCTCGGGATCAATCTTTTGTAGCTCTACTAACAATTGTTGGTAAAGAGAACTTAAAATAATTTCAATCTAGGAATTACTTTTCTGTATTTATGCAATTAAATAAAAAATCAACAAAATCAATAATGAGAACAAAAATAACAAATAAACATCTATAAGCAAGACATAATATTTAATGTAAAAAAGAAAACCTTTAAAGGGAAAAGTCACAAGTCGGACTCTGAATCTCCACTATGTCATTAATAACGGGCTTACAAGAATCTTTCAAAATTTTACGCCAAAAACCTTTAGATTACACAATAAAATGAGAGAGTACAAATTTACATTTAATTAGATTGAGAAATCTAAGTAATTTCACCACCCAATTGTCTTCCAATTGAATAGAGATAATAACGGATGCCCACGAACAATAAACTCTAATCCTCTCAATTTATTATTTTGGTTGGCTTCTTACTACCGAGCTTTTTTATTGTAATAATAAGACTACCTCATAATCTTATTTATAGTACACTTCTTAATCCATTTCCATTATGAATTAGAAATAATTTATTCTTCTAATCACATTAGGATTACATTTATTTATTTTAGACACCAACCAAACTAACAAGTAAATTCTTTTTAACTTAAATTCGTCATCACCCATGAAAGGAGGGATCACCAACCATAACTCTTTATTTAGAGTTAATTCCAACGAAGTTTTGGCTCAACTCAAACTTTTTGAAATTTTCAACTTTCTTAATGTCTAGTTTAGTCTCATCGGCATGGATCTTCTCGATAGGAGGATCTAACTCAAATTTGATAGATTTTTTTTTTGTCAAATTATTTCACCATCGTTTTGTACCATTTTCGATTAAACCCATTGAGAATTCAACATAACTATCGAGAGAACCTTAAAAAAAGAAACACTAACCCTTCATCGAGAATTCAACACCATCATGTGTCTTTTGAAAAGGCAGTCTGAAATTAATTTTTGAACCACCATTACGTATATTTTGAAAAGGTTCACCACCTCGGGATCAATATTATCTAGCTTTGATACCAGTTGTTAAGGAAGAACCAGAGAGCTCATGCGTTGTGTGCGTACACAAGGCACTAACACACATGTTTGAAACACAATTTGACCCAAAAATTTAAACTATTAAGTTTTGGGTCCATTCATGTATATTAATTCTTCATTCTTCTATTATTTATCCAATGTGTGATCCCAATTCATTTGTAATATCCTAACAAACCCTTCTTGCATTTCTTGTACCATTGAACAAATTTTCTCCACTCTTGTTCAGAAATGTATAAATTAGTCTTGAGCCACTTGACAATACGAGTTACAATTGAACGGTCAACTCATGTCTACCCGTAACAAGTAATAACTAGTTTTGGTGGGCTAATTTTGATATATTTTTAGAAAATGCATTATGCTCTGACATAAAACCATGCCAACTACCGACTGAGATTTTTCTAAGGATAAAAAAAAACGGGCAAAAAAAACCAATGGGATTTTTTTTATAGAACAGAGCTAGTATTATTTTATTAGTAAAGTTCCATGGGGGTTTGCAAAAACATTACCTTTCGTGTTAGGTTATTTAAAAAGTTAGTCGTCCATAAGAGAGGCCCACGTGTATACTACATATTTTACGTCCCTTGCCTATAGGGGTGTGTATAATGCGATTTAGTGCAATTACGAAACATAATTGTAACCAAATCGCATAGTTCAGTTAATATTATAAAAGTAATCATAACAGCAGTTAACCAAATCGTTCGGTTACCAACTGTTTTGGTTAATATTTCGAGGTCACAGTTTTTTTTTTATTAATATACCATTCAAAAAATAAAAGAAGAAAATAAGCAATCTAATAATAAAAGGAATTTACGCTATGTTTTTGAGTTTTAAAATAGACAGAAAAGAAAAGAAATGGACGAAAAACTTAAGTTTTCTATTCAATTCTTGTGTTTCTGAGTTTTTTAACAAACAGAAAGGAAAAGAAATGAATAAAAAACTTGACCACTTTTTCTGCCAAAGTTTTCCATCCAAAGTTGACGAGATTTGGATGGAAAAAAAATGAGATAAGTAATATTCTCATAATTCTCATCTTACCCTTAACTTTAAATATAATAACTTTATAATTATTACTTATATCTCCATCTACAAGCAAAAATAAAAATACTCCTAATTCACAATTCTTTCTGGTGTATGCCTTTCTCTTCCTTCGGATTAGATTACAGAAAACTAGAAACAAAATGGTTCTCTCCTCTTCTATTTCAGTTGGAAGAAAAAATTGATTCTGTCAATCTAAAACTCAGAAATCAACAAGAAACAGCAAAATTCAACCATCATTTCATATCGATCAAATAAAAACTATTAATTCGTATGAAACTAATTTGGTGTAGTACAAAAAGATGATTTCGTGATGCTAACACTCAAAAATCATCACTTTTTATGGCAAAATGAAGAAATCACGACTTAATTAATAGAACGTAAAAACAGTTTACAAATAACATATTGTGTATCATTTTTATTTCATCAAAATATTTTTTGAGTTTTTTTATTTTATATATGTATGATATTATATTAATAGAAGGGTAAATTTGTAAAAATATATATTTTTTCTTTTTTTTCATTAGAACTCAAAAACACAAGAAAATAAAATTTTAAAATTTTCTATTAAAAACTCAGAAACAATACAAAAGAAAATTTTAAATTTTTTATTATTTTCTTTTCTGTTCAAATTTTTGTTTTCTATTCTTTTCTTTTTCGTTCAAAACTCATAAACAAAGTGTTAAAGTTCAAACTACAATTATTATTCATTATTAATATTGCTATTAATGTATCTATGAAATTATTATAACTTAAAAACAACATTATGCTATAAAAAGAAAAATTATGAATACTCTCCACAAGTTTGTTATACATGTATGATATAAACAAGTAAAAGAAAAATTATATAAATAACTAAAAATCTAGCAACACAAAGACAATTAATTCATTCATGAATGTAGTTTCTATTATTAAGTTAGTAATTATATATAAAAGTTTTATCATACATATGTGTGTGTGTCTATGTGCACATATATATTGGTGCGATTTGGTTAATTGGATACAATTTTTTGCTAGTGACTGTGTTGTAGTATTCAATTTTTTTTTTGTTTCGATTTATTGATTTTTTTTTATTAATTACAGTTTTTTGAGGTTTGATTTTGCGGGTTTTCCCCCCTATTTTTTCGGTTTCTGATTTTTTTCTCACCCCTACTTCCCTCTGTTTGTCTTTAGACAATACTTTCAACAGACTGCATATTACATGAATATTCTAGCCCACAGCGCAAACATGTCTATAGAAGGGATTGTTCCTTTATTGGTGGTAGCATGGTTTTAATTTAGCAGTGTATCAAGTGCCACAGGCCCCACTGGCCCAGCTCCGCCCATGTACTACCACACACACACACACACACACACACACACACACACACACACATATATATATATATATATATATATATATATATATATATATTGAGTTCTTAGTCACCGTCCACGTAGTAGGATTCCGTCGGTAATTTTGAAAAGTCTCTTTTTCGTATATATCATTTAGGATTTGGTTATGATAAAATTATCTTCTCCATAGTAAGTTATAAATTTTTTAATTACATTAAATATGTATTAGTGATAATATAATCAAAAATCTTATAACTAATTATAATGAAGTTAATTTTCAACTTTATCATAGCCGGATCCCAATTAGTTATATCTCTATTAGTTAGTAGTAGTCGGCAAAAAAGATCAGTTTATTGAGGTACCGCGAGATAATAAAATTTCACGTCAAAACATAATAAAATAAATTAAAGATATATAATACTCTAAAGAATCATAAATTTAATAAATTAATTTTTTGGGTTAAGAAATAATTTCATCTATTGAGTATTCCCAACAACTGGGAATCATAGTCATGACTATGACTATGTCATCCGGTGCTAAATATTGTGAACATGCAAATTAAGTATTCTCAAAACTCTAATATTCTCCATTTATTGAGTAGATAAACATGCTCTAAATTAGAAGGCCGCTAAAATTAACAACTGCAATCCCATGCAATTTAAAGTACGGAGTATTTAGTAAGCAGCAAATTAATTAAGGAAAAAAAGTTCCTGCAGCTGCAAAATTTGGCCTCTTAACAAATCTTCCTTTCATTCTGGGCCTCTTCTCTGCATTAAGTTTCCGCACCTCGTACCTTGTTTTCTTGGAAAACAATCTCGTACGGCGCTTCTCTCTGTACCTTAATACTCTTGCTTCTCTCCCTGATCCGTCCAACATCATCCCTATACTACTTCCACCCATCCCTCCATATGTTGGGTAATGTACTCTTCCACAACCTCCCTGCAAAACATTCACATTTTCATATCAGTGACATTTTTTTAATATTATTATTACTATATTGAACGAATCATCCTGATTTAGTTTATTGAAGCGTTTATATAAATAAATTATATTTATATAATAGAGAATTGTAACTGTATAATATTTGTATAAAAAAATATAACTATTTGTTATTCAGATGCAACACATTTTTATCCACAAAAAAAAACCCCATTTTAAATCGGCAAGAATCAGGATATGTATCTACTTTTGGAAAACTTTTCTAATCTATATTATGTTTTGATGGTTTAATTAAAACTAAAGGGAATTTTTTTTTACAAGATATAAAGGCTAATAGCCTATGAATTAATGAGAAGTATCCTACCATGCAGTCCGGCCAACAGTCTTTTGTGTCCAAATCCAACCGCTGGCCAGTCCTCCACGCAGACTTTTGGTCCGCCCAAGCTGCAATGACCCCCTCATAATCAAGCGTCAATAAAATTTTCTTCTTCTCTTTCTGCTTCACATTCCCCATGTCACATTCTTCTTTCTTCAAAATCACACCTCTACCTCCAACTCCAGCCTTATCATCATTTTCCTCGTAATTTGCCGGATACTCATCATAATCGTCAAAATTCAGTTCAAATGTCTCCGTATTCATATTAATCTCAGCGTCGATCCTATTATTCCCCATGTTACCTTCCATTTCTTCCTCTTCAAGCTTCACGTTTCCAGTACTCGTAGAAGAAGTTAATTCTATCGAGTCTAGCTTCTCTGCAAAATGTAATGTTTCCATATCAAATGATTCCTCGTCATCAAGCCCTTCTTTACCTAATAAGTTCTCAACATCAGCTGCAAAATCTTCTAGATCCATGTCAGATGAATATAACCCATGCAAACTAATATTCCCATCATAATTACCACTTCCACTCAACATGCTCATTTTGTATTTATCATCATTAATCGCACCAAAACTGGAATTCCCCGAAAGGCACAGCTCCGCAGCAAATGGATCAAATATCGGAGCCCGATAGACAAGTTGCGCCTGTTCCTTATTTTCTTCGTACCAATTCTCATCGGGACCCATCTCCGGCACAAGATGAAGTGGATTCTTTTTCACGTTATCGGAATTAGTTTGTCGGTGATCCTTTCTGTGTCGTGGCGTTCGTGGTTTTTTTGTGAACCCGTGGTGCCACGACGGCTCCAGAGAAAGTTGTTTCATTGAAGCCGTTTTGAGGCAAACCCTTTGATGTCGACAAGCCAAAGGGTTCGCCGTATGCACCGAGGCATCACAGGCTTGGCATAAGAAAGCATCGTCAGCGGCACAATACCACCGAGCCCGCTTTCTTATGCAACTGTCGCACGCTCTAGCTGTTTTTGCATTAAAATTTTCAGAAGCCATAATCTGTTTGCACTTTTGGTAGAGACTATGACATACTCCTATGATAAATTGTGAAATGACGAAATAAAAATCAGAGCAAAATTAAACAGGCAATAGGACTTCTTGTGTTTGCACTTTATGTAGAGACTTTAGAAATATATGGTGGAATTATTGTGAGTTTGAGGTGTGTGTACTGTGACCCACAGTAGCACTTTTTTGTGATCTTCTTATAGCCTTTTGGCTTTATAGGGTGTTGAATTTAGTTTAGTATTATTGATGTAGTTTTGGGGACAAAAGGGGAAAGGTTGGGTTCTTGAGAGTGGACCCAGTAAATTAAATGGCCTTATCTATTTTGGAATTGGTTCAGTCTTAAAGGCCATCCTGCTATCTCATTTCTAATTGGTCATCAAGGGATTTCCTATGTTATGGATGAGGAATGATTTCTTGCTCCAATTTTTTAATCTGTCAATTTCTTCCCCACTTAATTTTGAAAGTGATCCCTTCCGTTAGACTGTCCCCATTTTATTTACCAGTTTAGAATTCTATTATGCGGTCCCCTTTCTCTCTATATATGTCTCTCTCCAGATTTTAAATATACTTGTTTCCCCTTTTAATATTGTTGAAGCAAGAATATCTCAACATGTGAATTCAGAAAAAGTGCCAAATATCTCAAACTGACGTAGCAGCACTTGCATTGTAGTCTTGAAATGCATATTTTCCGGAGGTATGCTGGCAATATGTAAAAAAAAAAAGAAAAAAAAAAGGCGTGGAGCAGTTAAAGTTATATTTATTTCTAATTATTAAAATTATAAGAAAAAAAAATAAAGCATTATAGAATTAGGTAAGACGAGTATTTGGTTAGAAATGTATGTTTTTAATGTCGACTTTTGAAACAATGTGTCTTGTATAAAATGACTCTGAATTGAATAAAATATGGAGATGGTTTCCTAATTAAAAGGTTAATATGTCAATAATCAAGTGCAATATGGGGGACCAAAACGTACAAAAAATGAGCATTTGGCTGTGCAGGTTTATGGATAATTATTTGGTTACGAAAAGGTTGTCAAAGTCATGGGCTTGATTATGACGCCAATATTGTAGCCATCCTCTCTTTTCACCTCCTCCTCTCGTGTATGATCTGATAATGAAGTTTTTAAGTTCAGACAAGTATTAAAACACATTCAATTGAGGATATAGAAATTGACAAAATTTCATTGACAAGGGATTTGAGATTTATCATCCATGTGGAATTGTGATTCCCTTTTGGGCCTCAGCCTGGTATAACTTAATTTAAAAATTACCTGTTAAGGTTGAAGAATTCAAAACTTATAAATACTTGGGCTGACTTTGTGCTAGAATAATCTAGCCCCAGTCGAACACTATAATACCGACGTCACCGCACGATTGCAACCGGGAGGTAGCGGATGACTCTAATACCAATTGTTATAAATCTTAGAAGAGCCACCCCTTAAAAGCTAGCTGTCAAAGTTAAAGAACCCAAAACTTATAAATACTCCACATCAAAGTCTCATTCCAACGATGTGGGATACAAGTCTCATACCTTATAATTAAGATCATAACACAGACAGATTCATTTGCAGGACAGTTGAAACTTTTCTATTTCTTCTATACAATTAAAGCCATAAAATGAACCAAACTGTTTGAGTTTGATTCGTATTCGTTCGATTAAAAGTTTGATTCGAGTTAGGCTCGAAATATAAAAGATTTAAATATGAGTAAATTTTAAAGTTTGATAAATAACTCGAACCTTTTTAAATTGTAATTTTTTATTGATATTCAGATCATATTCGCTTAAAAAATTGAAACTATTGATTCGAAATCGTGTTCGACTTGATAGCTAAATGAGACTCAATAAAATTTTATTTTAGACTTAATAAATTTTATAAATTAAATCTAAATAACTTTAAATCTAAATAACTTAATATTCAACTCGACTCATTTAAACCTAGATACAATAGCATATTTTGTGTCCAAATACATGGATTGTTAAAATAAAAAAAATTGGGTACAGAAATGTGTCATAATATGGGCTAGTGAGCAAGACCTCCCTCTTCAAGTAATGCACGAGTCTGACCATATTTGGCTCTGGCACCGCATATATAGCCTCCGGATCCGGGCCGGGTCCCGGTCTAGGCCCATGAAAATGATATGGAAATATCAGCGAAGGGAAAATTCGTCCCAAAATCGGAGCTTGGTGCATAGGGTTTTTTGCTCGTCAGAGATCAATAATATTTGACACCCTCTTCCTTCCTTCCTTGCAGCCTTCCAATTATCAGAGGTAATTTAATTGCTCTCAACTGATCCGAACACACTCAAACACATCTGGGTTTCTATATATTAAGTATCTGTATTTATTTTTAATGTTCAGGTAGCTTAATAAAAATATAGTTTTTGTGAGAGTGTTTAAATCATCAATTTTTTCGGGCCAAAGTAGGCTAGGTTTATCCAATTTTGCTCGGTGCTTTTTGAGAATAACTTTTCAATTTATTTCGGTGATGCAAATATTGTAACTTTAGAAGATAGATAACAGCATGAAGATCTAACCTCTGCTTAGTGAAAGATTTTAGGTTTGTTGTTCAAAGACGACAAGAGGAATGTTATAAAGTTTGCAAATTGAATGGTTATGCGTTGATTTGGGCTTGTCGGGTAAAAACCTTGGGAGGAAAGTAGGGGGGGCACTTGTTTTGGAGCTGTAAAGAGTAGACGATCAAGAGGGAAAAAATAGTGGATAAAAATATATATGGGTATCCTTTAGATTTCTCCCGGTTATTTAACTTAATGGACATTGTATTTGGATATTTTTTTTTTTATCGGTAAAGAAACTTCGTACTTTTAGGATCCCTTTTCAGCAATCTTTTTGTTATCTGCCCGAATAGATTCCTATTTCAAAAATAATGGTTGATAGTGTTGAGTTGTTCATTAAGATGTTAGTTAATCATATTGACGAATGATTATTATCTGTTAATGTTGGTTCGAGAAGTAGCATAGAATATTGAACAATCCTGAATGTATATATGAGGAATTTAATTGGACTAAGAGGTGGAACACGTGGATTTTTACGATGAAGTTTTTCTTCGGGCTGCAAGATGTGGTTTAACTAATCTGAAGATTGAGGCTCTTTTGAACTTTCTACTTCTGGGAACATACATTACTTATCAGGAATGAAAAAAGTCTTTCTTACTTGTGGGCCTAATCGAAAGGATTTGGAATTTAGATGATCAGTGTATGTCTGTGTGTGAATGCCACTCTAATGACACAATTCTCTTTAATATTATGTCCACCAGTAAGAAACTAGTAAATGAACAGTTCAAAAGAAGCTACTGCTCCCTATTAATTAATCTGGTTGAGCACCTTTTCTTATCAAAAAGAATCCCGTTGAGCACCTTTCAGATAAAGACTATTCTTCCTCCTTTAGCCCCTCTTCGAGTTTATACCTTTTATGCTTTCATTAAATAAAGATTATGTTATTGTCACTGCAGAATTCTTAGTATGGCAGGAAGAAACATTATGCCTCGCCAGCCTGAAGCCTTTCGAGGTCCTCGTGATGATCCTCGGCTCGTCATACACCGAGGTCCAGGACCCTTACCACCTCACCCTGCTGCTCTCGAAGAGGAACTTGAAATCCAGCATAGAGATATGCAGAGATTTCTTGCCGAGAATAGGCACATTATTGATGACAATGTAATTCTTCAAAGGGAATTGGCTGCAGTAAATGATGAGATTCACAGATTGGGTCAGGTCATTCCCAAACTGCGTGCTGACAAAGACGCACGAGCCAGGGACTTGATTGAAAGAGGATTGAAGCTAGAGTCTGAGCTACGTGGTGCTGAGCCTTTGAGGGTTGAGGTGGTGCAATTAAGAGCTGAAGCTCAGAAGCTAAGTTCTTTACGGCAGGATTTGTCTACCCAAGTTCTAACCCTAACAAAGGACATTACTAGAATGAAAGCTGAGAATCAGCAGGTATCTGCCATGAGGAATGACATTGATGAAATACGTAAAGAGCTAATGGAGACCAGGTTGGTAGTTGGGTATTTGCATTGAATAAATTTCTGTGTCAGTTTCTAATAATTCGTGTTTTTCATTTGTTTCCTTTAAGGAATTTGGCTCCACACTGTAAGACTAGTACGAGATCAGTTTTTAGATTCACCATGGTTATTTCAAAAAAAAATGTTTGTTTTGTTTGACTACCCACAACTTTTGTAGGAGAGCTTTTGAATTTGAGAAGAAAGCAAACGAGGAGCAGTTGGAACAAAAGCAAGCAATGGAGAAAAACCTTATTTCCATGGCTCGGGAAATAGAGAAGTTACGAGCCGAGCAACTGAGCTCCGAGAGAAGAGGCAGAGGACTTGGTAAGTACTCTCTTTGTCTCTCTTGTCCATGCACTTCTCCCTGGGACTATAATTCCTAAAATTTTCAATTGTTGATTGGTGGCTAAAGGTGCTTCTTATTAAATTAGGTGCTGCAGATTACGGAATGTTGAATGGAAGCCCTGGAATGAGGTACTCAGGTAGTACATATGGTGACGTCTATGGTGGTGGAGCTTGGGGATCCTATGATAATCGTGGCCCTACCCGTCGCTGATCTTGGAGTGTGCAAATCAGGTCATTTGCTTCTTGGTGATGTTTACAGTTTCTCTCAGGTGTATGTGAAACTGGAAAGATAGCTCCTCTTCTCGACTGCCCTCGAGCAACTATTCCCTTTCTTGTACTGGAAATTAGATGCAGTGTAGGTCATGGTGTCGTTGTAACTGAAACACAAGTTAACAAGTTAATTGTGGCATAAAAGAACACAGGTCTTCAAATGAAAATTTCATGCATGTGACTTTATTTGTTCTCACGGGTATGCCTATTATCTGTTTCATGTGGTATTTAATTATTTATTTGTGAATAGAATTTATTAGATGAAAGTGTTTGAGATGTCCCGTGTTCCCTTTTTGTTATGGTTACCTATGCTGGTCATTTGCAGCTTAAAAAGTATCAGAGCAATATCAGGATTTATTAGCTTTATGGTAGACTTTTATTGTCATATTAATTATCTGAATTTTATGGTAAAAGTAGTGTCATTCAATTCATTAGGATTCCAAAATTTTAACACCGTCTGCGAGTATTTCATGAACATATGGGCGCAGTCTCATGTCACATCCCGTATTTAACAGAAAAATGAACTAGATTTCTTTCTTAGGTATGCCGACCAGAGACTGGATGAAAGAGCGCAGATCCTATTTAGTAATATCTTTGTAAGTTATTCAATCACATAACATCACATGTCACTCCTCTAAAGTGCAATATGAAAACAAGATCATTAGACCTGACCTATGTATTTTATGTTTGCCCATAACATCATAGAAGGAACTCTATAAAAGCCAACTAAAGTCAAATAATTTATTCCCTCCATTAATTTTATTGTTCAATCACCTCTTATTTTTACTGTTATTGTCTTTGAGGCCACATTATCATGGAGTTTAGTAAAATAAAATATATTAATATTTGTTTATTTAACTATAAAAATTATAAATTATCTAAATGGATATTCGTAATTATAAGATTTATTTTTATTCAATAATTATAGAAAGGGGTATACTTGGACATATTCACCACCACAATCCAAGCTGAGTTACCACACCAGGCCAGATCAAATTTCTTATGCATCACAACCTGGGCCAGATGTTTTCTTTTGAAATAACACAGTATTATTCCTTCCTTTTGAGAGGAGGTATAAACTTATACTAATATTATTATTTTCTACAAAAAGAAAAAGAAAAAGGAGTATAATAATTAATGTACAATAAATACACCAACCCATGCACCAAGTGTAGACAAGGACTTTTGAGAAGGCGTTCAGTTTTAAACCTTGTCGCAGCGCCCATAATTTCGGAAGTTACGACATTGTACAGAAGCCAATTTTCCCATTAAAACCACAGTTCCATCCACCAGAAGGTGTTTTCTCTTTTTAATTGGTAAAATAATGATATACTACTTGGCACTAATTATATACTCCTCCATAAATTCATTGATTACAAGTTACTAATGTGTTAGATTTATATTCAATTAATTAAAATTGATGTCGAATTGGAAACGACAGAAAACTGGGATATTACGCACAGACAGACCCAAAGCCACTGCTGACATTGAATATATTGCTTAGGTACTAACATTAAAATGGCATTTAATGTTACAGCTGGGCACAACCTACCCTTGCCAATTTTATGACGCGCGTCTGGTGTTGCATTGACTAAAAAGTAAATTCAATGACAACAACCACTAGCTCGTAGGCAGGCATGCACAACGGAATGGTCCAATCTTAGGACCAGTCCCGACTAAGCCTAGTTTGATCTGGCAAGCCCCGAGTCAGGTCGGTCTTTTTCTGTTAAAAGCTTGACTGAATTAGGCTTTTAGCTAAAGTCCACGGTGTTTACTTTTGTCTTCCCATTTATATTTTTTTTAATAAATTTATATATCTATTTTACTTCTAAAAATGCAAATTTAAAATAGAAGTAAAGTTCAAATGATATTATTTATAACTTAAAAAATAAATTACATATACTAACGACAAATGATGAAATAAATGTATAACTTCAATTCATGAATATTTCATTGATTGAATAATTTGAATTAAAATATAAAAAAAAAACTTTAGAAAAATATACTTATATAAGTTACAGATACTATAATATAAAATATTGATATATTGATCAAAATTTGAAGTACAAATGAAAATTTAAAATACTAAGTTCAAATAAGTTAACTATTTATTATTTTGAAATTTAAAGATACGTATTATAAAGACTGATAGAAATAAAAAATAAATGTGTAGATCATCAATGTGTATTACAAGAAATGATATAAATATAAATACAAATAAATATAAACATAATTTTGAAATTTTGTTCACCAAAATACTCTTAAAACTAGACTTTATATACATATGGAAGGATAATATACAAAATAGTAAATAAAAAATACAAAAAACCTAACAAGATTGTTTTTTCAGTCTTGGGGGGTTGATTTTTCAGGCTTTTAATGTCAAATTTCTGGTTTTAGCTTGGCCAGGCTTTTTTTAGTCTTTAGGCTAGTCCAGGCCATGTTTAAAGCTGGGGCGCCGACTGGTCTTTTAACTAAAATACTGGGGCTTTTTAAGACCTCCAGGCTTAGATTGCGCTTTTTAGGCTAGCTTTTGTTCAGGCCTGTTTGGTTCGATCTTTCAGGTTTCGGTCCTTTTGTGCATCTCCACTTGCATGCATGCTTTAAAAAGGTTCGAATTCAATTAAAATCTGCGGGCATGTTGTCAAAATTGTCATGGACAAGCAAATATGAGGAGGTTTTGTTAATTTTATGCAAATATTTAATATTCATTGAAGAGTAATGTTATAGTTTTTACACCAATTAATATTCTTCGGAAAGGCATCTATCAGTACAGCACTGTGATGCATATTCGGACAGTTCCAATGTAAAGTGAGCGGTACTATTATTGTGGGTCATGGTATTTTTTCCCTCTAATTGTTTGGTTTATTTTTTGTTTTCTTTTAGGTATTTTTTTATTCTCATCTTATGCACCGTGCATGCAGTCATATTGATATAGTTGTTTGTCCCTCTTATATTATTAGTTTATTTTTTGTTTTCTTTTAGATATTTTTTTATTCTCTTCTTATACATTGTGCAATAATATAATTATTTGACAAAGTTCAAGGTCCGACCTAGTCTGGCCCACAGGCCTTAACATATCATAGTTTTGTTGGGAAACACAGTCTGGCCTGACCTATAGACTCAAAAGTCAAGACTTGACCTAACTTGATAAACAATCAAAACCTGTCGAGCCAAATCGACTTAGTCCGACCTACTCTGCATGCCTAGTTTTATATATATCATTGATTAATCAATTATCTTGAGTTCTCTATCATCATTTAGAAATTTGAAAACTGGGACAAAACTATATATCCAACAATTAGGAATCTAGATAAATTATAATCATTATTAAATGAGCGAAAATCCAACCTTTTATAACTATAGAGAAAATGTTATTAAATGCTGCATGGTTTTCTTTTGTTTTTTAATTTTTATTCCATTTAGGGTATTTTGAAACTTGGAAATGTGGAAGAAACGAAAGAAACACAAAATTCAATAGATGTAAAAGGAAAAGTTATATTAAAGAAAAAAAATTGATTCTCTAAATTTATAGAAAAATATAATATTAAGAATAATGTCAAAATATAATGTGAAAATGGTTGAAAATTATAATAATTTTTTAAAAATATTTGTAGACATGTTTTTGGGACAGAGGTACAATTTAATTTTCTTCAATCTCCATATTTGATGATGGATATAATTTTCTTCAATCTCCATATTTGATGATGGATTTGCGTTTCGTTAATAATGCCTGGGAACTTCTGCTCAATGGCCATACTGTAGAAAACTATGAGATTTGTTGTTGCTAATAGGGAAATGAAATTACTTATTTTAATTATAAAGTGTTTGCGGATTTCATTTTATTGTCCTTTCCTTATCTTTCTTGTTTAAGAATATTAAAGTTGGGTTGGGCTAGCAAATGGAAGTCTAGGAGCTTGAGCATAGTCCACAGGGGTGCATGCATAGGTTGCCTGATCTGACCCGATTTAAGTTTGTCAGATTTTGACCGTTGACCAAGTCAGGTCAAATTTATTGACTGAAATGGGATCCGAGCGAACCTGTTCGCAAGTCAGGTCAGGCCGTCCAACCAACCTAGTGGGTATTTTAGGCGTAGGTGATTTTGAGATAGGTGTTTCGGAAATGACTTCTTTTACTATTTCTTCCTCAAGTACTGCCATAGGAGGTGAAGTTCTATCTTCAAATTATGGCAGGCTATGGCAGTTTGGTAGGGGTAACATCATTGTTGGCAAATTTGGTGGGCCTAGTTGGGATGGTGATGCTTTGATAGCGACCCATTTATTTATACGAGCCCCAATCGCAATAAACTAAACCAAACCATTTTCGACCTCATAAAACTACTTGTTGTGTTGGATTTTCGGCCTCGTAAAACTAATTTTCAACGCCCCTTGAACGCAGTATATTTTAATTCATTGCCCAACCTAACAAATTAACACCAAAAACCCAGAACCATTACAATTATATAACTTATCCATACATGCATGTATGCTAAAATTAAAATTACATGAATCAAATTTGTTGAACCACTAGCTTTATCAGAATAACACAAAAAAGAGGGGGGAAATCGAAGAGTAAGAAATGGATGATGATTGGGGGAAGATATTGGGGAAGAAGTTAAAGGTATAAATGGAAAAAGAAAAAGAGGGTGGTGTGTCAAGTAAAGCATTGAATGAGAAGTGGGCTTTAAGGGTCCTCACCCCACGTTTATTTTTTCTTTTTTCCTTTTTATTTTCTCTCTTCAATTCCACAACCTTTACTTATTTATTGGGACACGTGTGGTAAGCCAGCAAAGCAAGGCTTGTAGGCCAAGTTTTCTATACCATAGGCCGGACCTGGCTCAAGGTTTTTTTTCAGGCCAGGGCTGGTCACATTCTAAAAAATGAGGCCTCTTTTTTGGAGCCTTCAGGTTGGGTTTTTTCAGGCCAAACTAAGGCCAGGCTTCCGGCCTTTTGTGCACCTCTAATAAGGGTGAGCATGGTGCGGTTTGAAGCCCAAATCGCACATGAAACAACTTAAGTGCGGTTTAACAAATTTAAAATCGCACATGAAACCGCTTGTGATTGATGCGGTGCGGTTTTGAATCGTGCAGTGCGATTTCATTTGGTGCGGTTTCGGTTCCAAAATCAATTGAAATAATTAAATTTTATGCAATTTAAGTTAACAATTTAGCATCACACAATATCAAATACCACTTTGATAACACACAATTTTATTTATAATATTTTGTCTAAACAACAGCAAAATAGAACCTAAAAACATAAATAATGATATATTCTTACATATGAAAATTCTAAACAGAGATAATTATAATTTGGGATAATTACAAATACTTGTACATTATAATAATACTTCTTGATATGCTTTATTTTGACAGTGTATGGTGCAATGCGGTTCTTAGATGCGGTTTTGCCTAGAAACCAAACCCAAACCCAAACCCAAACCGTATTTGCAGTTTTTCAACCACCTAAAACCGCCACATATGTCGAAATCGTTGGTGTGATTTTAATTGGTGCGATTTTCGGGGACAGTTCGATTTCTTGATCATTAACATCTAATAGTCCATTAAACTTTTCTAGTTCATTCCAAAGAAAAAGGAAATAATACTTAAAAGGATTACAAAGGAGGACACAACTTTGATTCCCAAGTCTAGCATAAAGTAGGGTGCGATTTGGTTCGATTGGAAGCCTAAATTGTACATAAAATAGTTTAAGTGTAGTTTGATAAATTCAAAACTGCACATAAAACTGCACATGATTAGTGCAATGCGATTTTAATATGTGCAGTACTACTTCATTTACTATAATTTTGAGTTCAAAACCAATTGAAAATATACGTACTGAAAAATATATTTTCCATGAGAAAGAGAGAATTGTGTTAGATTATAATTTTGAAAATTTTGTTGTCTAACAGAATGAGGTTGAGAAAATTTTGAATTTGCATAAAGAAGGAATGTCATGCTTTTTGTCCATTCTTGCTCGTCTATTTTTCATTCAGGTAAACATAGTTTGAAAACTATAATATTTTGACCTGAGACTACCCAAAAATACTACATTCAAAAGCTATCATATCCTAGGCTATACATAGTCACATAGGCATAAAATATATCTAACTAATCTTAGCAAAAGCATAAGCTAAAATCTAAGATATAACATATAAGATAAGATAAAAACAAAAGGTAGTTAAACCCATAGTTGAGAGCTCATAGTAGAATTATTTCCAGTTTTTATTAAGGCAAGCATGCGTCTCCTTCTTATTTCCATTGAAGATTTCCTCATTCATAATATTAAGACATTTATAGTTAGTATTGAAAATAATCATCAACATCTAATGCAGTTTTGGTGGTGTGGTAGACTGCAGAACTGTCATATATGTAATGTCCTAGAATTTTCACGTCATTATTAATTAAGTTATTAATTTAATTTCTAACGAGTTAGTTTTACAAGATTATTTAAATCTTTTTATGTGATTAATTAATTACGTGATTAAATGATTATGTGATTAATTACTAGAATTAATTAAAGGGGGTCACTAATATGTTATTAAATTAGTGAATAAACCCTAAAGTTTTAATATCAAAATAACTGATAAGTTTCTTATTAATTAAATTGAATATAATGAGTTAATTAAATATAATAAATTAATTAATATGATTATTAATTAATGTAAATAATGTGAAATATTAATAATAATATTTATTAGTCCATTTAGTAATTTAATACTAATGGGTTAGAGTATTTAATTATTTATTCAATCTAATTATTTATTTAATCATGGATTAAATAATTAATGTGTGAATTATTAAATTAGCCCAACATGGATCAATTAGTAGACCAAGTGAAGAATAATAAAATTTGACAAACTAGTAGCCCAAACAATTTAATAGGAGCCCAATTGGTATTTTAAATAAAGCACAATACTTGACCCACTTGGAAAAACAATTATGTAACTTATTAATTATTAAAAAGTAAGCATGTGACAATGACTTTGGGACAAAAGAAAAGTCATTAGCTGTGTGTGTTTGGGAGAGGGAGAGAAAAATGATTTTTTTTGTTTTTATTTTGGTTTATTTTTCATTTATTTAATAAATGGATTGCTTGTTTTATTTTTAAGCACATGGGCACCATCCCTCTTTTCACCAACTAAGTCATTGGCTAGCTTTCTTGTGTAAGTATCCATATAGGTGCATGATGGTCTAGATTATTAGATATATTATGTGTATCTATTAATTTTACAAGTATACTTGCATTGGTAAATATTGCACTTCATTATTTTTCTCCAAGTTCCAAAAGAGAGAGTTTGAGAGCAAAGTATTTTGAGAGAGAGCAAGAGAAGGAGAAGGAGTTCTAAGCTAGTTCATGTCCCCTTCTTATACTACCTATTTTGGAAGAAAAAGGAAAATAGCCATTAAATCAAGGTAATGGTTATTTTGAATATAATTTTGCTTTAAAATTTAATAAATTATCATGTTAGTATAAATATGTTAAAATAGTTAATAATGTATGGTAGTAATATTTATGGCATGCTTGAGTTTAATATGCTTGGTTTGTATTTTGGTATATTTTATATGTTAAAATATGTATTTAGTAATATGTAAACAAGTCTTGAAATTTGTGACCAAAAATATTTTTATAAAAGTTAGGTTTGATGTTCTAATATTATAGAACATTAAATCATGAGAAAAACAAAGTTTGGATCACTCAAAATGAAGTTATACACAAAAAGTTATGATTTGTGGTAATTTATGTGATGTAAAAAAATTTATAAAAAAAATGATATTAAATCATGAAAAATGAAAATTTCATGTTATAAATTGATATTAAGCGATTGGTAATCTTTTTGGATTTTTATTGAAGATTTAAAACTTATTTGATGGTATAATTTTTATTAAAGTGTGTATTGTCGGACACTGTTCACATTATGCTAAAGAAAAAAAAAGAAAAAAAAGGAAATGTCCGCGCAATGCGCGCAAGCTTGTTGGCTGGCAGACGCGGAGCCAAACGACGTCGTTTGGCTCAGAAAATTTTTACTCCGCGCGTTATGCGCGGAAGCCAGCAGCGGTTCCTCAAAACGGCACCGTTTTGGGCCGCTGTTTTGCTGTGCACGAGCAATGCGCGGTAGCAGCTTCTAGTGAAATTACCATACTGCCCCTCCGTTCGTTTTTCGGCGAAATTACTATTTTGCCCTCGGATCAGTTTTCAACTTATTTACAGAAATGTCATTCGGGTAAATTTTAATTAAGTTAAATATTTGAAAATTAATTTAAAATTATAACAAAAATAATAATAATACAAAAATGATATTGGGGAGGATATTTTTCATTAAGTTTAATATTTAAATAATTTAAATATTAATCTAGTTAGCTAAACCATGGTTAAGTTAAATAAATTTATTATTTACAATGTTAATAATAAATAATGGTGATAAAGTAGCAATTGTTATTTAATTCCTATTAAATAATAATTAAAGAGAGATAAAAATTTATAAATTAATTATTTATTATTTAAATATTATTAAATCATAAATAAGGATAATTAAGTAATTAATTATTATTTAACTAGCATTAAATAATGATTAATGGAAATTAAGTTATTGGATTAATAATTTATTATTTAATTTAAATAATAAATAAGGATGAATAAATTGATTATTATTTAACCATAAACAATAATTAAAATTAATTAAATAATTAATTATTATTTAATTGACATTAAATAATAATTAAAGAGGATTAAAATTAGTAAACTGTTATTTAATTTTATTAAATTAAATAATAAGTGAGGTTAATTACTTAGTTAATTACTAGTTGATTAATATTAAATTAAAGAAGGTTAAAATTAAATCAATAATTATTTATTATTTAATTATTATTAAATAATAAGTAAGTACAATTTGTTATTATTTATTTTAAATAATAACTAGAGCTAATTAATTAATTTCTATTTAACCAAGATTAAATAGTAATTAAATATAGATTGAGTTAATAAAATAAATTGAATTTAATTATGTTTTAATTAAACAATTATAATAAGTTGTTTAAGAGTTTAATAAGTGTCCAACACTTAAGAAAAATATTTTTTAACTTATTAAATTATTAACCTAATTTGATTGAGGGTCTATAAGGTTAATAATATTATTTCGACTGATGTAAATTATGTGTTAATATTTATGTGTGGTAAATAAATTCCTTAGTGAGCGTATAATTATGCAAATACGTCGTACTAATTATTAGACCAAATTTATTAATGTTAGGTCTTTCAAAGCCAGTTAGTTAAAGCTAGACATTAATTGTAGCTGAGCGGACAGGCAAATTCCTTATCTCTAAACTCATTTCATTGAGCAAATTATTTATTTAAGCTTGAACTGTAATTCCAAACATGCTTTGAGTGGTTTAATTACTTTACAATTATTCCACATCGATATTGTTGTTATTCGCACTTGTTGCACTTGATATTGTATAATCCTTAACTTGTACTTAATTATTGTTCTACTGTTTAAAGAACTATTCAAAGTAGGTCTAAGTCATTGTTCGGCTAGACATTTATGTTAAAGATTTTAAAAGCTATCCAAATTATTGAAGATGCAGATTCTTAGACTATTATGAACACCCCTTTATTATAGGGGAGTACCATGTATCTAATATCAGGTACAAAATACAAAAATTAAATGTTATGCATACACATATTGTACTGAGGTTGATCCCCTCGGGTACATATTTCTGGTAGTAACCATTGGGTCAACCTGCTATTGACTCCAGTGGATATTTATAGTTCATAGTCTATTTGACTATCTTAATTTTAAAAACAAGTCATTATTCATGCTTATGTCATTCATATTATTGAATTGTTCAGCTATTCCCTTTCATTCATGATATATTGTTTCTTGTTGTTATTTAAACTTGTTGAGCAAACTAGTTGCCCACCCTTGCTATATCATGAAACCTTATTGCAGTGCAACCCGAGACTTCGGGGAAGAGCAAGGGTAAGGGAAAGATGAAGTGATAGACTTCGGGATGCAGCCTTGTAGTTAATTAAATTACTTGTTATGTAATATAAACCCTAAGTACTTTATTAAGGGTATTTGTGTACTTTTGTGTAAGATTATCGTATCTTGGGACTAGTAACACCTTTTGAATGAACAACATATGTTTATTCCGCATTTAGTTATTGTATGTTGTTTAGAGGTGAATGTTTGTATTGGATCGTGATGACCGGATCCAGGTATTTGGAACCCGAATTTGGGGGCGTCACAATATAGGTCTAAAAATCGCATCAAATTAACCTTTTTAAAACTGTTATATACGCTGAAACCGTTGGTGCGGTTCTATTGGTGCGACTTGATCCATTTTTAATACGATTTCGGGACTAAATTCGATTTCTTGCTCAGCTCTACCTAGGTCATCTTTTTGGAAGAAGCTATTAATAATTTTATATCATTATTTACATATTTGTTCTTATCAAAATAAAAATAATATTGTGATAACAAATATACCTTTAGTGACAATTTTTATAGTTGTTATAACAGAATTTAACATTTTAAGATACACATATTGTTCTAACAGTATTAATCACTTTATTCATACCATCAGAATATATATATATATATATATATCAATATTTTTACGCTTATTTATGCCATATTTTTCACTTTTAACAAATTACTCTGACTTTTGAAATGGATGGAGTATTAGATTTTTTTTTTTTGTAAGAATCAAGTGGGTCAATAGAGTTCACTAGGCCTTTGTCTATCTGTCCTAGATCCTTCCCACAATGCCATTTCTAACATACAACAGACATGATTTTAATGTGCACGATGGAAGAAATAAGGACGCACCGCCAAGATTTACAAGACCATTTTGTCTAATCCGCGCTCCATTTAATGTTTTCTAGTGTGCGGTTGTTGCAAACACCCACTTTGCATTCATTAGCTTATCTTAGGATTTCTGATTCCACTATTTCAAGTCTTCTAATACCATTAATGTGTTTGGACATCCTACTAAAGTGCAATAATACTACTCTCGTAGTACTAATGTTTTGCTACAATTGAGATATGCACAAAATTTCTTACATTTGTAAATGGCCCAACCACTTTTGCAAGTGCATAAATGTCACATGGTCCAAGTTTAATGCGGCCCCTTCTTACAGTATTCCCTCCGCCATAAATTATATTCAGTTTTATTTAAAAATCTTATATTTTGCAACAACAAAAAAAGTAACAAATTTCCCAATTAATCTCCTAAAACAATTCAATTAGTAATTATTGATATAAAATAAAAAATCTGTTTCGAACACTTTTACGGAGTAGATTTTAAAATCCTGGTGCTAGTAGTTGAATTTTAAGTAAGAGACTCCTATTTTGAGACTTATAAGATTATAATATATATATATATATATATATATATATATATATATATATATATATAGTAAACGTTTGCTATGTATACTATTCCAGCAAACAAATCTCTTATTATTCAATCGAAAATCAAAGGGCAGAGAGCTGGTTATATATAGGACCTAGTCGCTAGTAGGAGTAGCGGCCAATGAAACTTCTACTATAACGGTCAAGAAATTATTAAGTTTTATTGACCACTAGTAGGAATAGCTACTAGGAAAATGACTAAGTTTCACTGACCTCTATCCCTATTAGCGATCAGGCTCATATATAGGCAGTTTTCAGTCCTTTGATTTTTGATTAGACGGTGAGAGATATTTTTGTTAAAATACTATCCATAACAAATGTTTGTTATGAATATATATATATGACTTGAATAGTTTCGACAGGAATACTTAATTTGTTGCTACGGGCTTTTGCCTTCTCATATATGGTCCATTATCGATTAATTTACAACTTGACTTAATTATAAGTTATGTTAAATTATGACTTATAAATAAAAATATTTGATATATCATTTTAACTTATAAGTCATAAATTAAATTTAAAAAGTTATAAATATGTTTGACTAAAATGACTTATAAGTTAAAATAAGTTATAAAAAATAGTAAATTAATAAATACAAAAAAAGACTTTACATTCGGTTAAACCTACTTATTTTAAAATGACTTATAAATTAGTTGTTGAGAAGTAAGAAATTATTATTTTTTAAAAATTAATTATAAATTAATTTATAAGTTAAAAAATAAATTGCACACGAACACTCAAATATGTAAAAAAATTACTTATAAATTGATTTCAACAATTTACAAGTCATCCCAAATTGGCCCTAAGTGATTGTAAAGGAACTACTACTACTAGATTTGCGACTTTCACCATTCTGACAATACCACCGATTTGCACCAAATCTAACCGTCCACACAGTGTAGTGGTTGAAGAAAGAATACTGTACATCAAATAATAACGTTAGCTTATGGTGGACATGTATTATGGAAGATGTACGATCTCATTTAATCATCTCATCTACCACCATTCATTGCACTACTTTTTGAAAGTTCTGTTCTACTATGTATACAGTACTCCTATAATATATTATACGCAGGAGCGAAATTATTACTCGATTCCGTCGACTGTAGTCCGTTTTAATTTTTTATTTATTTATTAAATATATTATATAATTAAGTAGTTTTAAGTTAGAATAACTTTGATCAACCCAGTCCAAAGTGATCCTAAATTAAAATAATTTTAATCAATCTAATTCAATTTAAATTCTTGATTCCGCCTCTAAACTTATACATGTTGCACATTGCGCTCAAAATGGAATTGCCCACACGGGAACATCTCCCTATTCTTTTAGGAGCCTTTAAAAATCTCTATACCCCCTCCATAATTACTCCCATCTCAACTTCCTCTTCTCCCTCTAATAATACCGGAGCACTTTTAAGATGTCTCCAAAGTTGCCGGAATTATCTCACCCCGACAATCTCAAGTATGTAAAACTAGGCTATCAATATCTCATCAACCACATCCTCATTCTTCTACTTGTACCAATCATGCTTACTATTTTCCATCAAGCGTTTCATAACGATCCACAGGAGCTCATAAATCTTTGTAAATCCATTCATTTCAGTTCTATCCAGGTCATTTCTTCCATCTTCTTCAGCACCTTAATTACCGCCTTCTTCTTCCTATCAAAACCCCGCAGCATTTATCTAGTTGACTACGCTTGTTTCAAACCACCCGCAGTCTACCGAGTCCCTTTCGCATCCTTCATGGAACATGCAACAATAGTCCTAGCTTCAGAGCCGAAAAGTGTTCATTTCCAAATGAAAATACTCGAGCGCTCCGGCTTAGGAGAAGAGACTTGTTTACCCCAGGCCATACATTATATCCCTCCAAACCCTAATATGGAGGCTGCAAGAGAAGAAGCCGAGTTAGTTATTTTCTCCGCGATGGATTCACTTATGAACCAAACCGGGCTTAACCCAAAAGACATCGATATACTCATTGTAAACTGCAGCCTCTTCTGTTCGAATCCATCCTTATCGGCTATGGTGATCAACAATTACAACATGAGGAGCAACATAAAGAGCTTTAACCTTTCTGGAATGGGATGTAGTGCGGGTTTAATAGCCATTGATTTAGCACGTGGCATTCTTCAAGTTCATCCCAACTCTAATGCTGTGATTGTGAGCACAGAAATTATTACACCTAATAGTTACATGGGAAAAGAACGAGCAATGCTTCTTCCTAATTGTTTATTTCGAATGGGTGGAGCTGCTATTCTTTTATCCAACAAATCGTTATATAAAAAGCAAGCAAAATATAAGCTTGTTCATCTGGTTCGGACCCATAAAGGATATGATGATAAAGCTTATCGTTGCGTTTCTGAGGAGGAAGATTCAGAAGGGATTGTAGGGATAAATCTATCAATTGATTTGATGGCAATAGCCGGTGAGTCCTTGAAGTCCAATATAACAACCATTGGACCTCTTGTTCTTCCTGCATCTGAGCAGCTCCTGTTTTTGATAACTCTCATTGGAAGGAAAATCTTTAAGTCCTATAAGTGGAAGCCGTATATTCCCGACTTTAAGCAGGCCTTTGAGCACTTTTGTATCCATGCCGGAGGGCGGGCCGTGATCGACGAGCTTCAGAAACACCTTCAGCTATCTTCTGAAGATGTTGAGGCCTCCAGGATGGCGTTGCACCGATTTGGAAATACGTCGTCGTCTTCTTTATGGTATGAGATAAGCTATATTGAGGCTAAGGGGAGGATGAAGAAAGGGGATAGGGTTTGGCAGATAGGGTTTGGCAGTGGGTTTAAGTGCAACAGTGCTGTTTGGAAGTGTAACAGAAGCATCAAGACACCAACAGATGGGCCATGGTCTGATTGCATTGAGAGATACCCGGTTCATATTCCTAAAGTGGTCAAGCTCTAGCTAGGAATAGGACCATATATATATATATATATGGATTGATTATATTTATATATTGCTGCTGCAGGAAATATTTGTTTTATAAGTTGTTGATCATACATGAATCATTTGCTGCAAAATGGTATGTTTGGTTTATTCTCAGTAGATAATTGTCTTTTCATGTATTTTTGTCTTCAATGTGAGGAAGATACAATTAATATAGAAATCTACTCTTGTTTAATTCGGATCTAGCTACAAACGCCCTTATATATATATATATATATGTATGCTCATGATTAATTGCACGTTCAATTAATTGTTGGCTAGTGGCTGCTGCCTGCCTATATTCCGAGTTATTTACGTAATTGGTCAATTGAACACTTGATTACAACACGAGTAGTAACTACTGATATGACACAATTAAAGGCTTCGCATTAATTTGCTAACGACAATTGTTGTTCTGTTCTGGTTTTAAGAAAAAGAGAGAAAAATAATCAATTCCTTTTTACCAATTTTTAAGGCTAGCTGCTGCCAACAGTAGAGATACTTCTCAGAATGACCAAAATCTATTTTTTTAGCTTCACCTAATTTGTTTCATCTTACTATAAATAGGTTTAAGAGAGAAGCTCGTGAAAATAATAGTAAAATAATATGTGAAATTAATCATCTCCTTTTCTAAACTAGACACCCTTTCTATATATACTAGTCACCGCGCCATGCACATGTAATATATATATATATATATATTAAATTAAAAAAATAATATCAAATTATTATTAAATGTATATAAAATTTATCAGAATGTAATAAAATATTAAATAGAAGTAGTTTGCAGATAAATTTCTTTTAAGAGAGAAGGAATAGATGAGATATTATGGAAGAAAAATTAAGAGATGATAGATATTGAAAAAGGCAATGATAATAAAATGTAACTGTAATTAAAAGGTGCAATAGTTACCAAAATTACTTATAACGATTGTAAAAAAATTAGACACTTTATAATAAGAGATGCCTTGATTTGGATCTAATCTAAATAATGTTTTCCCAAAATAGAGATAGTCCAAGTCTAGATATGATAAAAACAGGAGCCCTGTCAAACTTCAAGCCCACCAAAACAATACGACAATTTCATAAGCTTTTATATGTATACTAGTAGCTTTCGTATATCTGAAAGTTCTTAGAATCGGACTTGGAGCCCATTTGACATACTCAGACTCACTTTTTGAGAAAAAAAAAATAATTTTGAAATATAACTGGAAGGAAAAATATAATCACTTCTTCAAGTTTTAACAAGCTACTGTACAGGTGTTATTTTAGAAAGTTAAATATTGAAGACTAGAAGTGTAACTAAGAAAGAGAAATTAAAGGGAAAAAATATAAAAGGTAACCAAATAAATGAACTCCCACTAAATACAAATTCAATTATGTAAAATTTTGGTTTTAAAGTTTAATACTAAAGTACAGTAATAGACTTATACTAGTTCTCATTAAAGTTAATTAATTTTAGTATATATAAAATTAACTCCAAAAAAATAAAAATAATACTTATATTTTGAAATTAGCTAGAATTAACTATATAACAAACAATTGATATTAAATTTAGCGCGTCTTAATTTATTATAATAATTTATTCTAATTCCGGGAAGGGAAGAGGGGGGCTTAGGTGGGGGAGGGAATTAACAAAATTTGAATTAATTAAGTTGACCTCGGTACCGTAGCTGCCATTTAATGATAAGCCTTTAATAAATTGAGGCAGGCGAGCCCGCAAACTTCATATCTCATTTTGTACATGTTATTGACCATCCCATTTTAAAACTCAGAAACACAGTGGAAGTGTCTTGATGGCTAATTTATGCAAGAATCTGTCAATAGATTCCACCTTTAAAATACACACTTCTAATCCAAACCTAATCTAAAGTACTAATCTAATTATTGGGCGAATGATATTTGTTGACGCTTGAATTTTGTCTGCACGTCTTGTCTGTCATCTAAGAAAAATACCTGCACAAAAGTCCTCACGGCTTAGGCCGTCGATGGACTCCTCCGGTGTGAGTATTAGTAAAATTTTTAAGATAGGTCAACAATTGAGGCTTAAATATTTAGTATAGTAGAATAGTGTCATCCGGAGAAGTAGTAGTTGAATAAGATGGTAACTATCCTAAGTCACTTAGGACGCATGACTCTTAACTTAAGTAGGATTAGATGTAGTAAGTAGTCATCATCCGAACAGTCTTAAGAATCCAATCCAAGTCTATCAGACTAAGAAATCCTCATAAAAGACTACTAAACTGATGGTCTATTGGACCTAACTCAATATAAATTATCTGATCAGGCTTAACGAAATACTCATCCTAATAATATTATAATTTTATCGTTGACCAATATTTTCTTGAATTTTCTAAACATGGGGCCACAATAAGATTATAAATTCCAAATACTCTGAAAGAAAAGTCCAAGCACACCAAAATATTAATTGTTTTATTGGACTACACACAATCATATCCTATTAATGAAGCATGGACTAAACTTGTTTCCTCTGTCATATCCAAGCCTCGGTTCATGGGGGATTTTTGATGGCAAGTGTTGGCTTCTTGGAACAAAATTAATTGAATATGGGCCAGGGGCAATAATCAGGCCCAAGTCTTAATTTCTTTCTCTATTTATATCAAATATTTTCTTTACTTCGTATGTTCATACTCTCTTCGGCCTTAAAGAGTTATTATTAAATTAAGAATAAGCCTAATTAATGTTTTTCTTCATATATTTAAGTAGTAATAATGTTGTTCACGCTTGATTTTGTATATTATCTCAAATCATCAAAAAACAAGTAACCTGCATAAGTAACAACCAATGCTCATACCAAAAAACTTAACGAATTGGGCTATTGAAAAATAGCTTTGACATGAGAATCAATACATGTCAAAAACGTAAACAATGATAAATTTGGTTACTAAATAATAATAATAAATAATGTTATTGTGTAGTACTATTGACCTTAATTGTAGTTATAATTGTTCAGCACTTTTTGTCCATGTACGTCTAACACCAATTAAAAGTAAAGGTCTTGATTAGAATTCCTTTAAGACTTAAATTCATAATCAGATAAATTTATAACGAAATAAGTCTCTTTATTACTCAAATATAAGTTGACGTGGGGCTATCCTTTATCGGCCCGAAATAATTTTATCGCCTTCATTGTAACTAACAAATATTTACTCCTACTACCTGAAGCACACTAGAGAAAGTAATTCTCAAAATTTCCTTTGCCTTTTCATCTATTTATTTTCCCCTTTTTTGTGTTTTACCTCTGAATTCTGATAAAGAGTATTCATAGGCAGGCACAATAGTAGTATAACTTTGAATACCCTGCTTTCGAATTTGCAAGCAGTTGTTGCAGGATTGATACCGGCTTCTCAAGTCACAGTTGACTTTTAGCAGCCTTCGACAGTAACACATTGCGGCGGCGTAAAATCAAATTATGTCTCCTAACAATTAGCAACTTTGACATCGTTTATGAGTATATAAGCATTTTATTTTATTTTGAAGGTAAAAGTTCTCATTCCTTTTTCGGTGTAAAAAGTGCTTCAATTTAACGAAAGTATAAACACTCTTTTAAGTGATCAAATTAATTTTTGAAATTCTAAACTGCAAACTTATTTTAATTTTAAAATAACAATTTTGTAACACTTTTTGTGTGGTTTAAAATAGTAATTATTGAATTAATCAATTCATATAAATTTACATTAATTTTAAAATTTCATAAATTAATTAATAAAAAAATCAAACGACACTCTTTTTCTTGAAATACGAATTAAAAAAGATTAAACTAATTGGGAGCTCCACTTAATACGACTATTTTTCGACTTATTCTGTTGAAGTTTCTTTAATTAAGAAATAAACTTCACTACCCATTATTTTCCCTAAAAAAAAAAACTCCGTTAATTCTAGTGTCCCCGTCACCATGGGCAAAGTAGTGTACAACATGGAACATAGCTAGAGAAAGTAAAGTCATAAAAGTATATAATGATGTTTACCCATACAACTTATTTGTTAGGTCGCGTATGGTGGCTGCGTGCCCGACCGACCACTCATCCTTTTTTTTCTTTTCTTTCCATACATATACATATATACCTATTGTCTTATATTATGATCTTGGGGACCCATTTCTCAATAATCACATGCATATTTTGACAAAATTAGGTCGTGAAATTTCAGTCATTGGGTCCAAACTGAGTGATGAATTATTTTTCACGCAAAACCTTGTTCGCTTTCCAATATTGTTCTTAATTTGGTCTAGATTAAATTACAACTTTAGGCAATATCTTACTTATATTGAACAGTCCTCGAGGACCACAACAATGAAATTTATCATAACTCAGGTTTTGACAATAATATTTATTTTTGAATTAGAATTTGTTAAAAGTTTACGTGAAAAATATTTTTGAGAAATAGAAATAATTTTCAATATACAAAACCTAGTCAAACACACCTTGTGACATTGCTCATGCCCCTTGAAATTTCAACCATATATATTTGTCTCCGAGTTTGGAAGAAAATTTCATTTTGATTAGAATCAATCTTACAACCATAAAGTCAGACTATTATTGTGAAATTTTAACAATTCTAGAACATAATCTAGAAATCACTAAAATAAATATAATGCTTGCCACCTAACTCTTGCTAAAAAAATCACATGCCAGCTGCTTCGTGTCAACTCAATACCATATAATATCATTATTAACTACGAGTATTTTGGTACCAACTAACAATGCTCTTACTATTCACTAGTAGAACTATTATTTGGTAGTTGGTAAAGCACTTCAACAATTCTTAGAAATGGTAGTACCAAAGCAGAAGCATAAATCTCGAAGACACGACGAAATCAAAGACTTGGGAATCTTTTATTTCAACTATAAAATCCCACTGACTGGACTTGAAGATAAAAGGAAACCATCCAAAATAATATTTGATCAGTGCAGGCATCAAGAGATATACTGCTATGGAGTATGGCTAAAAAGGTGTAATAGCCAAAACATAGATTTTTCAATCATAAAATTTAAAGAAAAATACATATTGCATCAACACCAAACAACTCTCAACAAGAATTTTCTCTCTCTCTCTCTCTCTCCCCGGCAAAGGAGAATTTGAACCCTTCGGACGGCTCCAATGGCACAGGAAAACCTAAGGACTATCTCTCCTTCCCTCCATAGACATGAAAATAAACAAAGTTCACACGTATCTCTCATAAACAAACAAATAAAAGACCATTCACTCAAGATCATTTATCTTGTCAGTTTCTAAGAAACTCTCTAGAACTAGATATCATATTATTATTACTAATACTAATACTCATTCCTACTGGCTGCAAAACTTATAGGCAAGCTATATTGAGGGGGGCTGGTGGTTCATTCATCAGAGGCTGTTCATCAATCCTCAACTCATTCATCCAAGCAATCTCTTCACTTCCAAGTTCATCAAAATCCCAGTTAGGCAAACCACTGGGCTCAGAATTATCAAGGCCAAAAATTTGGAGATCATCAAGACCCCCAAAACCATCCCAAGGCTGTGCAAGATCATCCAAAAAGAGCGAAACAAGTGAATGATCAAGCTCCATTTCCAAGTCCAGCGCTTTCCCAATTTCAGAATCAAGCTCCATTCCTAATTCGAGACCTTTCCCAATTTCAGCCAATGTTAATATCTCATCAACAGGCCCTATATCCAGTACTTCCTTCATAGCACCTGCATTCTTATGAATACCAACAAATTCCTTCACTGAACATGATGATCCCATTTCGATTTCCGAAGCTGAAGATGTGTGAAAAATGACACTCCCAGACTCCTCCGAGCCAGCAGGTTGATTTTGGTGGTCGTACAAAGCAACGGAATAAGGGTTATTATAACTCCTCTCAGAAGCAGAAGCTGCAAGCAGACCATCTAACTCGAGCTTTTTCCCATCATTCTCCCTAGCAGCGTCAAACTCTAGCTTTTTCACATCATAAGCCCTGGCAGCTTCTTCAGCGGTACTGTAAGTACCCAACCAAATCCTTTTCCCTTGAAAAGGGTCTCGGATTTCAGCTGCCCATTTACCCCATTTTCGCTGTCGAACCCCTCTGTATTTCGAGGCAGAGGGTCGGGGTCGAGTTGGGGATTTGATCACAACCCTTTTCTTGTTAGGGTTTTTCTCGCCGTTGTTACTATCTTGACAAGAACTCTCCATTTCTAGTGCTCCGACTGAGTAATGAGAATCATCAACTGGAAGCTTAATCTCCCTCACAAATCGCTTTGCCCCATATGGTCTTTTCTTCATATTGTTGCTTCCCTCATCATCAGATGAGTCAGTCATATCAGGATCATAACAGATTATACGGATTTTTCTCATGATTTTGAAGGATTGCTCGGCAGAATTTGGTTTGTTCCTCGACTTCTTGCCGAGGTTTTCTTGATTCGGTTGTTTCTGTTTGTGAGGCTCTGGCATTTTCTTCCCACCCAAAACCCCTCAAAAGATACCAAGAAAACTGTGATGGAGTAGAAAATAAAACTATGAAAAGCGAGTAATGAACGTTAAACAGAGTCGAATCAAGTAAGTGGCCCTCTTAAGAACAAGAAAAGATAGAAAATTTTCATTAAATGAAAACCCCCAAAACACTCTACTCCACAACAAGTCCTGCAAACAAAAACCCACAACCGAAACCATACACCAATTTTAGATCAGGACCAAAACATCATAAAACACAACAACAACAACAAAATCAAAGATTTATACAAATAATAGCAGAAGGATTGGTACCTTTTGGGCCTCAAACGCATCGAAACAGTCGACAAAAGGTGAAGGTGAAGATAGAAGACCTGTGGTTGAATGCACAAATAAAGAAAAACAGAAGTAAATGAAATCCAGAGCTTCAACTGAGCCCCAATTGCAACCAATTCAGACTTTACCGACATAAATTTTCTTTCCTCCCTCTTTCAGAGTTTCTCGCTCCCTAAACAGAGAAGGGAAAAAGAAAGAATCAAAACAGATATATATAGAGGTATACGAAGAAAAACCCAAAACCCTTGAACGATATATTAAGATAGAGAGGATTAGGAATCTATGGCTACGATTTCACCCTCCAGAATATTGACAAAGATCGGTTAAGAGTTATTTTCAGTTTTAGTGAATTCTACTACTACTACTACCAGCATGGGGTGGTGACGGACCGTTCAAAGATGTCTAAATCAACGATTGATCGACGCAAATCTCAATAGAGCAACAACAATATAAATACATCAAATATCGAAAATTGTAACATAAATAAATATACATACCTCGTTTGTTTGTCTCTCGGCCTCTCTTTCTTTTCACCACTGGTAATTGGTAAATGTCCTGTCTTATTTTTATTTTGGCTTAAATATAAATTAATATTATGAACTTTTAACGTTTTTTCACTTTGGGGATTGAATTCTCAATTTTTTCAATTGAGTGATTATACTTTTAATTTTTTCCACTTTGAGGATTGACTTATCTTTTTTTTCAATTAGGGGATTGAACTTTTAATTTTTTCCACTTTGGGGATTGTCTTCTCAATTTTTTTTAATAATAATAATAATAATATAGTAATAATAATAATAGTAACAATAATAATAATAGTAATAACAATAATAGTAATAATAATAATAATAATAATAATTATTATTATTATTATTATTATTATTATATTAATAGTAATAGTAATAATAATAACAATAATAATAATAATAATAATAATAATAATAATACAATAATAATAATAATAATAATAACAATAATAATTATTATTATTATTGTTATTATTATTATTATTATTATTATTATTGTTATTATTATTATTATTATTATTGTATTATTATTATTATTGTTATTATTACTATTACTATTACTACTACTATTATTATTATTATTATTATTATTATTATTATTATTGTTATAATAATAATTATAACAATAATAATAATAATAATAATAATAATAACAATAATAATAATTATTATTATTATTATTACTATTACTATTACTGTAAGACCCCGAATTTTATGAAATACAAAATTTAATTTTTCTTCATATATATATATTTTTTTTGAAACAGTAAGTGGTTAAATCGATAAAGTTAAAAGTTAAGGATGTTATGTGCAAATTTTATTTTGTCGGACAATATTCGCTTTGTCGGGGAATATTCGTTTGGTCGGGGAATATTCGTTTGGTCCGACGGCGCCGAAATAACAAATTATTGGTGGACCCCACATCGGAATATTTGTTGGATATAGAAAACGACAGAAATAACCTTTTTAAATAAAAATAGTCAACGAAACTGTTAAAATACCGGTGATAAAAGAATAGTAGCATACGATAATTATTGGTATTTTTTGTAGCACTCGGTACTCTACAGTAACACACGGTATTGCATAGTGTCTCATATTTTTGGTCTGATAATTGACACCGTAACTGTTACGCATCATTTCATCGATAATTGTCACTGCATAATATTTTATATTATCAATTCAATAATTGTTGTTACACAGTATTTTGCATTATTGATTTAATAATTGTCATTACACTGTATTTTATATCATTTAGTCAATAATTGTTGTTGCACTTTTTTTAAATTATTGAACCTAATAATTGTCACAGTAACATATGCACAGTAATTCACATTATTGAATCAATAATTGTCATTACACAGTAACGTATGCTTTATTTTACATTATTGTTATCTCTATTATGATGTTATTTAAACAGTTGTATTTCATTAATTTATTGACTTGATATCTAAGAGCTAACTATACTGTATTTATAACAATTAGTCATAATAATTGAATTGATAAAGTTATTTGTTTATAATATAAAGTTAAGTGATTATTAGGTGATATGAAATGAATGGTGTAGATTAAAGATAATATAATATTTGAAATGGATGGTGTAGATTAAAAGATGATCTTTAAATGAATGGTTTAGATTAAATGAATGATAAGATTTTTGGCTATAAATAGAAGCCTTAACTTAAGGATTTTTCATAAACTTCCTTACTTGTTCTTTCTTTCTCTCTCTAAATACTTCTTGTGAAAGTTCTCTCTAAGTGTACTTAAGTCATCTTGAGTATTTGTGAAGATCTATAAGTATACGTGTACTGTTCAAGTTAATCAAGCTCATTTAAATCAATATCCAGTCACGTGTTGAGGTAAGGGATACCATCTTTTTCATCTTCCATTATTCAAACATACTATGGTAAGGGATTATCATTATTTGATTCTCGATAATAATATTGTTTCTTCCTTACTCATAAGACGTGCCTTTTATTTCCATGTATTAAATTGTGGGAATAACCTTACGGAGCGGATTGCCGCCTATTGGTGAATAACCTTTCGTATTCATTCATTATTAATTTCTGAGAATAACCTTACGGAGCGGATTGCCGCCTGTTTGGTGAATAACTATTTGTACTCAAATTCTATTAAATTGTGGGAATAACCTTACGGAGCGGATTGCCGCCTGTTGGTGAATAACCCTTTGTATTAATTTCCTTCACCTTTTGTTAATCAAACCTGCTACGGTAAGGGATATTATTTTCTTTCATACTCCTAAATCGAAATTTATTATGGAACTATTGCTTCTATAATTCCTGAAAATATTATATGTTCCATAATAGTTGAACTTCATTATTTCAACTGAACCTTCCTATTTACGTGAACCTTTCTATTGAATTGTAACCGTTATTCTGAACTGTGGATCTTGAATATCATTTTTAAATTTCACTCCACATCATGTTGACAATTTGGACATTATTTGAATCTGTACAAAGTAAACTTCCGATACTTATTGTTATTCTATTTCTTCTGTTCATCATTTATATCATTCTAATCATCCAAAAATCAAGCTGTTGTGAATATCTGTGGCCGGGGGCACAGATGTGATATATTTGTTGAACAAATGATAGGTTAAAGGCGATATAATAGGTTAAAGGCGATACATCTGTTCGGTGTCTTTTATGGCACGTGGTGAATGTTCTCTTTGACCCGTAGTGCAAAGATGAACTGTTGTTTGGTATGATTATGACCAAAGGCTGAATCTGGTATAATCATGACCGTTGGTGCTATATTGAATATCTTTGGCCCGTAGTACAAAGATGAACTGTTGATGTGCATGATTATGATCAGGAACTGTGAATTTGTATTATCTTGACTAATGATATTTCAGATGATAAAAGTTGATGATGTTTTTCCTAAAAAGAGAACCGAGTGGACATTATAGTCTGCATTATTCTTCTAATAGATTACTCATTCCGCTGCTATTATTGATCTGAACGTTGTTTAAGAATTTAACTGCAGTTTTTGATATAAACCTTGTAGTCTATTGTATTCTATCAAGAACTCAACTGTTGAAGACTAATGATAATTTATTCGTCATTATCTTAGTCATGATATTCTTTACTGGGCTATTTGAGCTCACCCTTTCTTTTGTTCCATTGTTTTTCAATAGGAGATGAAAACATAACAGGGTCTAGCCGGGGAATGGAGTGAGGGTCCAAGGAATAGTTATCATAGTCTTCACGTTTTGTAAAATAGTGTGGCAATAATAGTGAAGATTTAGTTGTGTATTATTATACACTGTATTGTTGTACGTTGTGCTTTGTTGTAATAATTTTGTTGTAGTATTTTGACGACTCAAGTTTGGGCTGTGTGGGCCCAGATTTGGGGGCGTCACAATTACTATTACTATTACTATTACTATTACTATTATTATTATTATTATTATTATTATTATTATTATTATTATTATTATTATTATTACTATTATTGTTATTACTATTATTATTATTATTATTACTATTATTATTATTGTTATTACTATTATTATTATTACTATTATTGTTATTACTATTACTATTATTGTTATTACTATTATTATTATTATTATTACTATTACTATTATTATTATTGTTATTACTATTTATTACTATTACTATTATTATTATTGTTATTACTATTATTATTATTAAAAAAAATTGAGAATACAATCCCCAAAGTAGAAAAAATTAAAAGTTCAATCTCTTAATTGAAAAAACAGATAAGTCAATCCCCAAAGTGGAAAAAATTAAAAATTTAATCACTCAATTGAAAAAATTGAAAGTTCAATCCCCAAAATAAAAAAACGTTAAAAGTTCAGGGTACTAATTTATATTTAGACCTTTTATTTTTGCATTCGGTTCACGTCTCTATCACTTTCCCTCTCCTCGCCTCGCCGCAATTTGTTTCTAACCTTTTCCAAGAAGTCAAAAGGAGAAGGGAGAAAAAAAGAAAAAAAGAAAAAAAGAGAAATTTGGGAGAGGAAGTGTCTCTTATTTATGATTTTATTTTTAATGATAGCGAAGAAAAGGGAAGGAAAATCTAAAGTAATTTTTCTCTCAATAATTTCTTTTTAAGGTTAAAAAAATTGGAAAGAAATTTAACGGACTTGTATAATATTTTAAGATAATTGATATTTTTACAAACAAAAAAAAGTTAATAGTTCCGCAAGACCTCATAAATAACATAAGTGGGATTCACTTTCATGTAAGTAAAGTCTTACGGAACTATTAATTTTTTTTGTGAAAATATCAACTCTCTATTTTAAAGTATAAAAAATATCTATATATGTATTTAACAAAAATAATCTTATAAATGTAAAAAAATTATTATACTATTTTAATTTTATTTTTTAAAAAAAATCATAAATAGGAGAAAAACAATTTACACTCGTTTTTTCTCTTCTTCTTTCTTTTAAAAATTTTAAATTTCGTTCTTTTCTTTTGTTCTAAAACTCGAAAACAAAATGTAAGTGGCTTATAAAAAATCTTCTCTATAATATTAAATTCATTTTTTTTAAGTGACAGCACACTGGTTATTTTGGTGCCATGATTATTTTAAATTTCCTCACAATTTTATCTTCCTAATTACTTAAGTTTCCTAATAAACTTAATTACTCTTAAGTTAAAACCTTTAAATACACAACAATACTCTTATGCTTCAAATAAATATGTTTGTGTAACAAAAATTTAAGTTTACATATATTAGTCCTATAACTTTCAACTCAAAAATATTATTCTTATCACTTTTTAAAATCAGATAATTACTCCAACAAACCTCGTAAAAATAAGATAAATTATAATATTTATTATTGTATAGACTAAATTTTAAAAAATTAATATTTTTATAAGAGAATCTGATAATTCTACGACACCTTATTTACGTAAATAGTAGATGAGAGTTATAAAATTTACATTCATGTTAGTAAGAACTTGTGCAAATATCAACAACAACAAAATTCTAAAATTATATATTTTGTATCAATTTGAGTCTAAATATATCATATTAATTTTATAAAAATCAATAATAATCGTATATTTAAAACAGGTGGAGTAAAATCTAACCCAGTCCAGCTGCCGTGCACTTATTTTATTTTGTTTCTGCAAGATTTATGGGCAATCATTTCTATGTGATTATTCCTTTTCACCGAATGCGGCAGAGTGGGTTGCTCACTTGCTCTGTTACTTAAATATTTTTTGCCGTTCACATTATATATATAATAATTCAAAATAAGTATAAAAGTATATATTAATATTATATATGAATATATATAAATACTATATTATATATTCATATATAATATTAGTATATTATATATTACAATATTATTATAATATAATATAATATAAAATAAAATAAATATAATATATAATAATATATATTATATTAGATATTCTGTATATTTATATTATTCTATTATATATTATAAATTAAATATAATACTTATTAATATGTATAATATATTATATAGGTGAGGGTATTTATGTCTTTAACATATTTTTTTTTTATTTCTTTACTTATTAGAATTGTAATTCTTTAAGATAATAAAAAATTACGATTCTAATATATATAAAAAATACGATTCAATTAAAAAATATCACTCTGACCAAAATTAATTTACCAAACATCAAAAAAATACTAGATCAAAATGACCATTTTTTCCATCCTCGATTCCTTCAAATCAAATAATTCACTAGAGAAGTGCCTAATGCGCGTAATCATAATACTCTGTAATTGGTGGGATTTTTTTACCCCCATCATTTTCACTTTATTTTTTATTGAGAATACTCAATAAGCCAGCACAACTTAACATCAAAACAACTTGAGTGGAGTACTTTGTAGAGGTAAGTGGTTTTATAATAAATATAGACACCAGAAATGTACGACTCCTCCATTCACTTATCACTATACTCTACCCCTACTTGTACTCGACTAAATATCTAAATTCTAAAGGCAGTGCTCTAAACGATAATGAGCTTAATCTTTTGGTTCTTTCTCCCTCTACAAGTGTACAGTGCATATACTTTAGGTAGAGAAAGGTCAAAATCAAGAAGCAAAGATTACAAGAGGAAAATATTCTTATATATGAAGAAGATGGTGATCCTCTTGGCTATTGACAAATGCACTTGGAAAGAAGTTCTGTGGCATTTATTTGAATCTACTTCTAATGCCTCCGTTTTCAAGTAAACACTCTTCACTTGAAGAAAGAGGAGTAGTAAGTTCTTTATTTAGAGTATTTAAATGGTTTAAATAATTAATTATTATAATTGTTTAAATAATCTAGTAAAAAAATATTTGAATTGGTAACCCAAGAAAATATGTAGATTATTTTTTGAATTTATTTATTTTTTCCAAGATGAGGAACCAGTCCAATCACTCTGATGCATGGAATTGTATCATAAGTTCACCCTCTTATTATCTCTCTGATGCAGAATTGTATCATAAGCTCACCCTCTTATTATCGAACCCTTAACCTCTCACTCGAGAGCTATTTAAGTTCATTCCGATATATAATTACTTGGCCATCCCCGTACCTTTAGAAATCCACAAACTAATCTGCTTTGTCAATCAGACTTGACAACATGAATAGATATCAAAGACCCTCTTTACTAGATGGAGCTTAACTGCTCAAGTGGTTTGTTCTTATTACAGATGATATTGTAAATACAGAGGCTTGAAAGTTGAATTACAGTACTAGATTTTATTCTACAAAACATTTAAGGGAAAATCTCGGAAGGACCCTCTATTTCTCTTAATTAGTTAATGTAGAAAAGGATGAGCAAAAGTTCAGCTCATCTCCTCTAAATGAAGCTTGATGATCAAACACTCCAATAAAAAGACCAAATAACCCTCAGGCTTTGATCCCCATCTTCCATGACATTGTAAATTTTTTCCCAACTGGCAATTCCAACCCTATAACCTCCACCATCATACTCTTCCTCTTATCATTTCCACTTTCTAGTCTATGTGGATATTTATGTTCTGTTGCAGTAAACTCCACATTCGAAATAATCAAAGGTGCATTTCCATCAACTTCAACAGCAAATGCACCTCCAATTCCATTCAATCCTACGACAGTTACTTTCTCGATAACCCAACCCTTTTCTAATGCAAACTTACCCTCCTGAACATCTGACCAAACCTTTACCTTTCCTTGGCTTACAGTTGCATAGAAGTCGACATACGTAGAAAATCCATTTCCAAGTTTCATCTCAGGAAGCTCATCATCGTCGAGGAAAAGCTTTCCTTTGGCTTCTCCCTCAGTAGCCCCTGCCAGGAAGGTCACTATAAGGTTAAATGGTGTCATCCTAGCTTCCTTAGATATCAATTCATCCTGCTGCATTGGGAGAATTGTATTTTGATAAATATGGACGTTTATCGCATGCAGAGGAGCGTCAAGCGAAAGGCAATGGCCTACTTTTGAGACAATGGCCTGTGACATGTCGAACAAACTGTACCAAGTACCCGGTGGAAACAGAGCGGTGACCTGTGATTTATCCTCATCAAGAACCGGAAACACCATGAGACTGCTTCCTAGCAAGAACTGAGTGCTTAACCCGTAGCACTTGGTAAAATTGGGAAATGAAAAGAAGAGGGGTCGCGCAATTGGTGCCCCACTTATATGTGCCTCATAGGTCAATGTGTACAGATATGGGAAGAGTTTATACCTCATTCCCAGAGCATTTCGAGAAGACTCAGCTACTGAATCCCATTGATAAAGCTCCTGTCTAGGGGAATAGTAATTTGCATGATCTCTTGAGAAAGGGTAGAAAGCGCCAAGTTCAATCCAACCGTTGCAAAGCTCTTCGGTGGGTGCTGGATAGAATCCACAGATAGCAGAGCCAACCATTGGAACCCCAAATATACCAAAATTCAACATGGTAGATATTGAATACTTCAGATCCTCCCAAGTACCCTTATTATCACCAGTCCAATGAGTAGCATAGTGGCCAGAACCAACAAAAGTGGAGCGTGTTAATATAAATGGATGCTTTCCTTGAAGCCCTTGAAGTGCCTTGTGAGTTGCAATTGATTGAGAGAATCCACAATGACTATGAGCATTAGACTCCAAAACTCCGTTGTAGTGAGTTGCACTAGTTGCTACGGTTTTGAACCCTATTGGAACCTGCAATCCTGAAGCATTTATCTTGTAAGGTGGATCATCCCATCTTGTGTTCGTGATGTTCTTGCAGTCCAAGCAGCAGATCCAACCGGGTCCAGTTCCACTGGGACACACTCTCCCCTCTGGTAGTGTGCACAACCCAGAACAGAAATTTGAAGCTTCATTCATGTCGATCCACAGGCCATCAACAGGGCAGAGGGATCATGTTAATTGTAACACCCCGAACCAACATAGTACCCTTATTATCACCAGTCCAATGAGTAGCATAGTGGCCAGAACCAACAAAAGTGGAGCGCGTTAATATAAATGGATGCTTTCCTTGAAGCCCTTGAAGTGCCTTGTGAGTTGCAATTGATTGAGAGAATCCACAATGACTATGAGCATTAGACTCCAAAACTCCGTTGTAGTGAGTTGCACTAGTTGCTACGGTTTTGAACCCTATTGGAACCTGCAATCCTGAAGCATTTATCTTGTAAGGTGGATCATCCCATCTTGTGTTCGTGATGTTCTTGCAGTCCAAGCAGCAGATCCAACCGGGTCCAGTTCCACTGGGACACACTCTCCCCTCTGGTAGTGTGCACAACCCAGAACAGAAATTTGAAGCTTCATTCATGTCGATCCACAGGCCATCAACAGGGCAGAGGGATCATGTTAATTGTAACACCCCGAACCAACCACTTGTCCGGAATGCCACACGCCGCAAGCCCGAAGAGCTCGCAAGACGACAATATTAATAGCGCAGCCCAAAAACAACACAACGATACTAGACTTAAAAATCCAACAATCTTTTATTATTAAATTTACAAAAGAGTTCAAGAACTAAATATCGAAAACACAACTTCGGAGACGCAATTCCCTTAAACAAAAGTCTTATCAAATTCAAAATATTAATAACCGTCATAACTAAAAGAACTTCAGCCCTCCCCAAAAGTATCCACAATGCTTGGCTCTTAATAAGGTATCCTGTAAAAATTAATGTAAGGGTGAGCGGTGAAACCCAGCAAGTAACAATCTTCACTATTTAGGTGGATCAAGTATTATTTGCAAAACACTTTTTCAAAATACCTTTTATTCAATAACAGTAATAAATATACTTTTTGAAATAACATTTTCTTGTTCAATAACAATAGTCAATATTTACTTTCAAAACCAAAATCAATAATTACAAAACATAATTCAAAGACAAATTTCGATAAGCTCAATATATTCGATCAACGATTTCGATAAGTTCAATATATTCGATGTATCTTTTAATCTACAGAACGACTAAGGTTACAGCAGCCCTGTAACACGGCCTTTATGTTCGATAATGTTAATGATACGCCCCCTACTAAGGTATCTTATCATGCACGCGCCCCGAAGAGCGCCCCCCGAAGGGTATCTAATGGTGTGCGCCTTAGTAGGTCCTAAATTGTTCCGGAACTAGCGTAAATAACGGTTTCAATACATAGTCGGACTGAGGTTTCTAAAAGCAATTTTTCAATATTTTCGATATTCAAAACTATACTTATTTCACAGTTCAAAATCATATAATCTCATTTTCTAAATCAAAATTTTATTTTAATACTTGATTCGGGTTTTTAACACAATATAAGTGTAACATTTTCATTCAAATGGAAGCCTTAAATAAAGAATAACAATGCAAAAATACTAATTACTAACAAAATATTAACTAACAAACTAAATACAATACTTAAAACAATAATAACAATTCAAAAATTTAAATAAGAACATACTCGAAAATACGAGTACCGAAGATTGCCTACGCCCTCGACACCAAAATTTTTAACTAAGGAGGTCTTTTATTAAAAATCCTCCCACCACAAAACCTTTCAAAATTGGAGGTCTTATTTGTGGTGAAAGAAAACAAAGGCAAGCACTTCTATTTATAGTGTAAGGGAGGCTAAGTGGTTTCCCATTTAGTTGATGTGGGACTAAAGGCTTAAGAAAAAAAATAACTTAGACAATGTGGGACTAAAAACATTTGGGTTATTACATTAATCGTCTTGGAGTCACTCGTCGAGGGTCCTTTTGAAGTAGATCCCTTTGAAGAAAAAAATAGCAGATCAAAGGCATACTCAACTCAAGAAATAAAGGAGGTGAAGGTGACTCTAGGAATACCTGATAGGAAATTGAAGCCGGGGGCAACGCTAGCTCCGCACCGTAAGGAGGACCTGGTTTGCCTTTGTAAGACCCCGAATTTTATGAAATATAAAAATTAATTTTTCTTCATATATATTTTTCCTGAAACAGTAAGTGGTTAAATTAACGAAATTGAAAGTTAAGGATGTTATGTGTAAATTTTATTCGGACAATATTCGCTTTGTCGGGGAATATTCGTTTTGTCGGGGAATATTCGAGCCGTACGACGGCGCCGAAATAACAAATTATTGGTGGACTCCACAACGGAATATTTGTCGGATATAGAAAACGACAGAAGTAACCTTTTTAAATAAAAATAGTCAACGGTGTTAACTGTTAAAATACCGGTGATAAAAGAATAGTAGCATACGGTAATTTATGGTATTTTCTGTAGCACACGGTACTCTACAGTAGCACGCGGTATTGCACAGTGTCTCATACTATTGTTCTGATAATTGACACCGTAACTGTTACGCATCATTTCATCAATAATTGTCACTGCATAATATTTTATGTTATCAATTCAATAATTGTTGTTACACAGTATTTTGCATTATTGATTTAATAATTGTCATTACACTGTATTTTATATCATTGAGTCAATAATTGTTGCTGCACTGTTTTTAAAATTATTGAACCTAATAATTGTCACAGTTGCAAATATACTGTAATTTATATTATTAAATTAATAATAATCTGTAACGTGTTTATTACATTATTGTTGTAGCATTATTTCATTTTATATGTTGGACCCACAGGAAAAATAAAAAATTTTATTTTTCAAAAGTTACTATTCACTCCCGGAATTTACTATTCATTCCCGGAAAAGTTACTATTCACTGACGGAAGTTACTGTTCATCTCGGGAAAGTCACTGTTCATCTGCCGACAAAAGTTACTATTCATTACTGTTCACTTTTTGAAAATTTTAAAGTTACTGTGCAAAGTTACTGTGCAAGTATTGAAAATTTTTAAAAAACGTTTGCGCAGCCTCTCCTGCTTTTCAGCCTGGCGTGCGGCAGCCTCACCTACCATGCATAGTATCATCTTTTCTCCTATAAATAGCTTGCTCAGCTTAATAGAAAAATCACACCTAAAACATAAAATTTTTCTATAAGAATTTTATGAGTTTTCTCTGAGAATAGTAAGGCTATTTTGAGTGTTTGAAAGCCAAAAGGAGTGCAGGAATTTTTCAAGTAAGTCTTTTATTAAAGAGTAGTAATTTTATAAATTCCTATTTTTCACGGTATTCACAAATCTTCCTTTAGAAGACTCTTCTTTGAGAAGGTTCATTTTTAAAAGCTTTATTTGGAAGATTTATTTTGGAATATTATTTTTAAAACTATTTTAAAGTTGGTATTTTATACTACAAAAATTATGTTAAATATATATAATTTTGATAGTTCATAATATATGAGTTATCATACACTTTAAAGTTTACATGTTGTAATTACTAATTTTATTATAAATATATAGGTTGATCAATCTCATTTAAATCAATATCCAGTCACGTGTTAAGGTAAGAAATGTCATTTTTTTACACTTTTGAACTTGCTACGGTAAGGGATATTATTTTCTTTCATACTCCTGAATCGAAACTTATTATGGAACTATTGGTTCTATAATTCCTGAAAATATTATATGTTCCATAATAGTTGAACTTCATTATTTCAACTGAACCTTTCTATTTTCTGAATCTTTCTATTGAACTGTAACCGTTATTCTGAACTGAGAATCTTGAATAACATTTTTAAATTTCACTCCACATCATGTTGACAATTTGGATATTATTTGAATCTGTACAAAGTAAACTTTCGATACTTATTGTTTATCCTGTTTCTTTTGTTCATCATTCGTATCACTGTTATTTATATTAATATTCAAGAATCAAGTTGTTGTGAATATCTGTGGCCGGGGGCACAGATACGATATAATTGTTGAACAAATGTTAGGTTAAAGGCGATATAATAGGTTAAAGGCGATACATCTGTTCAGTGTCTTTTATGGCACGTGGTGAAAGTTCTCTTTGACCCGTAGTGCATAGATGAACTGTTGTTTGGTATGATTATGACCAAAGGCTGAATCTGGTATAATCATGACCGTTGTTGTTATATTGAAAGTTCTCTTTGGCCCGTAGTGCAAAGATGAACTGTTGTTTGGTATGATTATGACCAAAGGCTGAATCTGGTATAATCATGACCGCTGGTGCTATATTGAAAGTTCTCTTTGGCCCGTAGTGCATAGATGAACTGTTGTTTGGTATGATTATGACCAAAGGCTGAATCTGGTATAATCATGACCGCTGGTGCTATATTGAATGTTCTCTTTGGCCCGTAATGCATAGATGAACTGTTGATTTGCATGATTATGACCAGGAACTGTGAATTTGTATTATCTTGACTAATGGTATTTCAGATGATAAAAGTTGATGATGTTTTTACGAAAAAGAGAAGCGCGTGGACATTATAGTCTACATTATTCTTCTAATAGATTGCTCATTCCGCCGCTATTATTGATCTGAACATTGTTCAAGAATTTAACTGCAGTTTTTGATATACACCTTGTATTCTGTTGTATTCTATCAAGAACTCACTTGTTGAAGGCTAATGATAATTTATTCGTCATTATCTTAGTCATGATATTTCTTACTGGGCTATTTAAGCTCACCCTTTTGTTCCATTATTTTTCAACAGGATATGAGAACGTAGCTGGGTCTAGCCGGGGAATGGAGTGAGAGTCCGAGGGATATCTATTATAGTCTTCACGTGTTGTAAAATAGTGTGACAATAATAGTGAAGACTTAGTTGTGTATTATTATACACGGTATTGTTGTACGTTGTGCTTTGTTGTAATAATTTTGTTGTAGTCTTTTGACGACTCAAGTTTGGACTGTGTGGGCCTAGATTTGGGGGCGTCACAGCCTTTTTCAGGAATACGCAGATATCTTTGAATGGCCCCCCGAGGACAAACTGGGGATAGACAAATCGGTCGCGATCCACTGGCTCAACGTAGATCCTAGCAAAAAGTCAGTTAAACAAACAAGAAAGAATTTTACCCTCGATAGGCAGACATCCATTAACGAGGAGATCGATAAGCTCTTAAAAGCTGGCCTGATCTATGAGGTCAAGTATCCCGAGTGGCTGGCCAATGTCGTCTTGATCAAGAAAAATAACGACAAATAGAGGATATGTATCGACTATACTCCCTTAAATAAAGTCTGCTCTATGTGCATCAGTTTTCATTTTGAGTTTATAGTATTTTATTCAACTAAACATGCACATAGAGGAGGGACTTGCTCAATAAGTAAGTTTAAGAATTTGCTCAAATGCTTTACATAGGATTACGAACTTGTATAAGATAAAGGAACTTGTCTCTTCGCTTATTTTTGTGTGTGTAATTTACTAGTTTCTCCACCTAGGTTCGCTTCCATGCTGACTCATCTTTACGTGTGATGTTATTTTTTATTTATATAAAGGTAGAGGTTGAGTTTCGATTTCATATTTATTATAAATTAATAATAATAAACAACTTTTTAAAAAAAATGAGATCTCACAAAATAATTAGCCACATCGTTTCTCGTTATTTTTTTTACTATTTTTTTTTTTTTGTCATTTCATTTTTTAGTCTATCACACATTAAGGCTATATGTGACTTTTGCCTCATCCTTGCGCTAGTCTATAATGAAGTTGGAACAATTTATTCAACGACTTTTTCTTCATTATTACTTTTATTTTTGAAAAATCTAAACAAATTATTCTAGACGGATACAATACGTGGGTTACTCGAACTATTTTTAGGTGCACTAGTAATCGTATAAGTTTATGAACCTATAACCTCAAAAGATTATAAAATTATTTATGGCCAATATAAGGGGGCAAAAGGGAGTTGAATAGGTATGCTGTGGCCTGTGGGCGTAATGGATAGTGGTCTAATATATGATACAATATATTTAAGAGTGAATCATTTTGTCACGTAAATGATATAATATTTTTAAATTTAATATTATAATTTCACTATCATTTCTCTTCTCCTTATTTTATTAATTTTTATTATGATATTTAACAGACACACAAGTAATAATCAAACAAGTGCCAAATCAATTAATTTCATTATTAAATTAACTCTTAATATATAAATATAAATATAAATATATATATATATATATATATATATATATATTCAAAATTTATAGATAAATTCTTTTTAATAGAATAGAGGTACAATAAAATTGTCACAAAAAATATATAGAAATATAATAAAGTGACGACCCACTGCTAGAAGGACTGACCAATTGACCATCATAAATTTATTAAATGTTTAGTTTTTCGGCTAATCTGATCTAACCTAATCTAATTGTCCAATGTGGCCGGCTGGTTGGATTTTCCACTGCCGCCTCGCCCTCTCTCCTCCCACACGCACGTTGAATTCGTGTGATACTTGGCCCCTTTTCTTTTCTGTTTATTAGCTTTTCTTCATTGCGCTGTGCCAATATTCGGCCGTACACGGTAAGGCTAATGCTTCACACGATTTTGAGGAAATATATGTCAGCATCTATAGTTTATATTGGAAATTATTATTATTTTCACTTAAAAAAATTAAAATTTTCATAAAGTTTCATACAAATGAATTGAGATCCCATAACTTTTTTAAAAAAAATTACTTTAAAAATTATCTTCTCAATTTTTTTAATTAAGAGATTCAACTGTAAATTATCGGTTTACGCTTTGTAGAAACCCTAATTTTTTATTTCCATTACTGTTAGGAAGGCATATTTCTCAAAATATTTAATTCTGAATTGAAATTGCCAATCCTTGAATAATCTATATCCATCATATTTGAAGTGACAAGTTTTTAAACTTTAGCAAAATTGGCCCTAGTTCTATAAGTTATTGTGTACAAAATCCAGAACCAAATAAGTGTATAAAAGACGGTTAAGTTATAAGAAGTTTCTTCAGCTGCATCGTTATTAATGTCGGATTCCAACGAGTCCGGTGCAAGAAGCCATAACACGGCAAATATTCACAATGGGAGCAAAACAGGTTCCTCACAGTCTCAAACATGAGTCAAATCATGAAAAAAAGTGTTACCGACAAACACAAAGATCTCGAAAGATCAATGCAAGAGTGCATCTCGGAGTTCATCAGCTTCGTCACCAGCGAAGCCTCCGACAAATGCTAGAATCAATTGTGACGATTTGCTCTGGGCGATGACAACAATAGGGTTCGAAGACTACGTGGAGCCTCTAAAGGTGTATTTGCAGAGCTTTAGAGACATGGAGGGTGAGAAAAATGTTTTGGCAATAAGGATTGAAGTATTCTTTAGTTTTTTTATTCAACTGTGTTCTTAATTTGGGAAAGAAGATATATAACTGCTTGCTTCAAGTTTAAATTAGATTCATTTTATGCTGTTAACATGTTTTAATTTGCTAAGTAATCTTATATATATTTTTTCTATCATGCTATGCCACGTTGACTTATAATATACCTAATTCACTTAAGATAGAGTCCCACATGCCACATAATGTATACATATTAACCGTTAGTTTAATCAATAATTTTTGTTACTTTTTTTAATAGAATGTCAAAAAATAATTATTTTGTAAAATAAAAATTAATATAATAATATGTTTATAATAAATAAAAAATTAATAATTATAATAAAAATCAACTCATAATATAATAATTAAAACATCAATTAACCGAATTATGTCAACTCCAATTACCTAATCCGTAAAATTGGACAAGAATGTATCCTCGCACAGATTTTTCTGTATTTAAAACAGTGGACACCATTCACGTAATCGAAGCCAAGGAAAAGTCGACGCCTGATTGACTAGGTTGATAGTTCCCACGTAAATTGACCGGAATTTAAATAATCCATTCAAACAAGTTAGTAAACAGTATTTAAAAATATACCGATAACCAAAATAGAGCCACGTTAACCAAAGAAACCGGAGGGAAAGGGCAAGAAGCAAAAGTCGCTATGTCCGTGATGGCCGAACTATTCGCACCCACGTCCCTACGTCATTTCCCTTTCTCTCCCCTCTGTCTCCACTATATAAACTGCACATTTCCTTTGCCTCCTTCGCCACATTAGATTTCTATTTGATTAAACCCCAGCGATACGTTGTTATAACTTCACATTTTCTTTATAATGGAAGGACTAAGTTGCAAGAAGCGATTCCGGGAAGACTCGGACGACTCGGAGTTTACACTACCTGAGGTGAAGAGACTCAGAGAAGACCTTTTTGATGACTCTGATTTTTGTACAACTAGTCAGGATCTCGACTCGTTTATGAAGAGTTTTGAGGATGAGATTTTTGGCTCCTCGCCGGCGGGGGTGGCGGTCGTGGATTTAGAGTCAGATTCCGGCGGCTCTCAGCCGGAGCTCGGGTACCTTCATGAAGCTTTCGACGATGAACTCGGTCTCCCTCCATCGATGTCATCCTTGGAAAAGGATGTCGAGCCCGAGTTAGTCCGAGTTACGTTGAACTCATCTGAACTCAGCGAGTTATGGGGATTTGAAGAGCAAATTTCTGGTTACGACTCATTTGATTTTGGATTTGGCGATACCGTTGGTGAAAATAATAACAGCAGCGAGTACGTGGCGCTTGACGGATTGTTTGATTATTCGGATATTGCTTTCGGATCATCTGATTTGTCATGGCAGCCTGAAACTTTACCTGCACAGTAGTATTAAAAAACTAAAAGCAAACAATTTAGCAAATTTACTTAGATGGCCTCAACTTGTGAGATTCCAAATCCTATTGCTATGAGCATGCAAGTCTATTTTTTTATTCTGTTAATATTGTGAAAAGGGTTGATATATTGATGACAAAAATTATGTAACCGAGCCAACTACCCGTTCTTTTGTTACCGGACTTGTAAAAAACATTTGGTTACCAAATATAGTTATGCTCTTTTTGTCTTTGTACTTATTTCATTTCTGTTCTCGTGGTTTAATTTCATTTTATTTTTTTTACGATTTTTTTCCTTTAAAATCTTCTTAAAAATATTACTTTAATACTTGGTGTTGTCATCTTATTAAAAATAATATGAAATGATATTAAAAAATAAGAAAAAATAATGGTATATAATTCTTTTAATTTCATGGATATATGATTTAGGTCAATAATGTCTTTTACTTATATTTTAGTTTCAAAAAAATCTAATTTTATTTTTTACTTAATTTACAAAAATTTTAAATTTCAAGAATTGATATTAATATTATTTTATTTTACTTAGTGCAATAGTCTGTTGTGAAAACTAATTTAGAATTATTATTAATTGTAAAAATGTTATTTTAAAAATTAAAATAAATGTATGCAATAATTTCAATTTTAATTTTTGCAAATTAACTATGATTAAATTAAATTAAATTAAATTGTTTTTATTGATTAAACTGAGAAATTTGATATTCAAGGTGATTAATTAATAGTCATTAGAAAATAATGATACTATAAAAAATATTAATGTCTTTAATTAGTTTCACAATTTTGGAGTTAAAAAATTACACTTTAGCATTTATTTATTTTTTTAGTGCGCTAACAGCTTTTCTAATGAGGTGGCAACGTTTGAAAATTAAAGCAATATTCTAAAAAATAGTGTAGAGAAATTTTTAAAAACAAAAATATACAAAGACTAAAATAAAATCAAAACATGAGTATAATACCAAATGAGTGGTTTTATGGTTAGAAAAATGAAAAAGTTAACGCAAATACATACGACTTAAAATGAGAAGTATTTACGGTATCTGTAAAATTTTATCATAATACAATTTTACGAGAGATATATATAATTAACATTACGATCAGTCGATCATACATTATTTGAGATATTTTTTGAAAATATTTTTTTACAAACTCCTACTAATATATATGGTTTTAGTAAATACGCCATTCATACATAATTAGAGATATATTTGATTTTTTAATTTATTTTATAAAACTATAAAATTTAAAATATTATTAATTTATTTAATTATAATACAAACAATTACAAGTATCGAAAACTAGATAAAAATATTATCAAATATATTATTTTCAACTTTAACAACACGTACACTTTTATTACAATTTCATCACTACTTAAAAAATCTTATTTATCATATGAGAATAACCCTTTAAAAAGAAGGCATTCTAAAGTAGAAGATAAATTCTGACATTTAAAGGTTAATTCTAGATATTTCTAAATTGATCTAAATTCATGTTAATTTAAACTATTCAATTATTAAATTATAAACTATTTAAATACTACTAATCACAATTTTTTATATAGTTTTCAAAAGTTAAATAAATATCATCAATTTTAAATATAAAAATACAAGATAATTTTAAAAAATTTAATTTGACCTTATATTTGGGTCGAAAAGGATAGCAAATGGGTGTGTTTTCCTTTTGTTTCTAGGCTACAGCTAATATATATTTATTTGAATTTCTTTAGTATAAATTTGGTTACAAAAATTTATTTTATTAAGGGTAACATAAGATGGTAAAATATTCAATTCAATAGTTTTATCACATTATTATGCTAATGTAATAAAATAGTTATCCATATTTACTGATGTATTATTAATGATGTATTATTATAAGCAATTTTTATCATTAAACTATATTATATTGATATAATAACTTGGCATTAAATATTTTTCTCAAATATGACAAGGGGTGCCCAATATAGGCACCCTGGCCTAATTCGGTTTGGGTCGAGTACGGCTTGATTATTGAAGTCAAATTTTGGCCGAAAGAGTCTCAGGTTAGGTCCAGGCAAATTCAATCTGTTTCATTCCAACCCTTTTTTTAAAAAAATTTATTTGAAATATTAAATATTAAAAATAAAAATTATAAGCATCAACTAATAAAATTTAGTAAAAGTGAAAATTTAAATAAAGATGTATATTAATACAATATATTTATAAAAAATAAAGAATGAATAGTTAAAATTTTAAACTTTATTAATGTATTAACTAAAACTAATGTATTATACGAATAAATAAGTAACACTTTAAATTTTATTGATGAATAATTATAATTTTAAATTTTAAAAATTATAATTAACTTAAATAATAATGAGTTGGACTGCATAGAGTGGGCTGCATGCTGCTACTGTTTAGTATACCAAGACAGACCGGACTGGACCCAGTTAGGTCAAGCCTGATTTTTTGGTAAAAATAGTGACCTTTTTGATATCTTCAGATCAGATCAAGCCGAATCCAGTTTTGATCGGACCAAGCATTAATGAGATAGGACCCTAACCGGACCCTAGACTACAGGCTTTTTGTGCACATCTCGTAAGTATGACCTTTTGAATGAGAATTTTTTTTATCAAAGCAGTGATCAGTAAATCCATGTGTATAAAAGAATTATCGAGCGGTGATAAGTAAATCCATGCGTGAGATAAACATGACTCCACAAGCCCAAACGCAAAAATCTAGCTCATTCTAATCCATTTTTCCCTTCCTCGTGCGATTGACAAACACGCAACACACTCCAACATCGAGTGGATTACACCTGCGAAATGGCGCGTGGACGAGAACGTAAACTTTGCCTTGCGAGAAAGGGCAAGTGTAGATACAAAACTGGAGTCGAATACGAACTTAACCGATTCTCAATTCTTCTTCCGCTTTTGTATTTCTCTGTTCTTCCCTTTTTCTTTTCTGTAGGGGATCGAATTCGGAACTGAAGAATGAAGATATTCGTGAAGACATTGAAGGGAAGTCAGTTCGAAATCCAAGTCAAACCTGAAGACTCGGTTTCTCCTTAATTCAATCCTTTTCGGATTTGATCACACCATATATACTTTCTTTGTGCTGTAGTTTTTGAGTGATTCTGATACTTGAATTTGTGAATTTTAGTTGCTTTATGTCTGAGATGAGGTGATTGATTTAGTGTTTGTGAAGATTATGTTCATTTTTAGGTATTTTTAATTGTCTTGCTTTGTGGATTTATGTAGTTCAGATATGGTTTCAAAACTCTTAAGCAATTTTGATTAACGTTCTTTGAATTGAATTGGTGGTGATTTGGATTGGTATCACAATTGTTGTTTTGTTACTGAGCAGTAAACCAGAGACTTCTGTTATTATAAGTTTTTTTTATATATAAAAAAGAAGTATCTTTTATTGAGCTGACCGTTTTATTGTTGAGAATTGTTAATCTTTGTAAATTTGTTGTTGAGGCCTTCACTGCCCATATATAACTAGTATTATATATATATAAAGCATTTTAATTTTATGAATATTATTAAATTAGAACTGCATTATAATTTCATACTTCTATTTTAATTCCCTGTGCCAATCAGAGTATTTCTTCTGCTTCATTTACATTTTCATGGTGTATGTGCGACAATATTAATGCATCTTTGATTTATCAAGCCTAACACATCAAAGTTTTTTTTTATCCCCAACACTACCACACGATTGTCCAATTATTGCTGCAATACTCTTCATCGCTGAGTTTTGGCTAGATGTACTGTGTTCTTTATTTAGGATTGTATCATAGAATATCTTTCAAGGCTAAAGATTTATTCTTTTTTTGTTAAGTTCACCTCCTCTCCTACCCATGTTTCTTGAACTATTTGTTTACGAAATGTTGAATTGATGACTGTTTCGTGTCTGCAGGTTGCTGATGTAAAGAAAAGTATAGAAACTGCTCATGGATCAAATGTTTACCCCGCTGCACAACAGATGCTTATCTATCAGGGTAAAGTGCTTAAAGATGGCACAACAGTGATAGAAAATAATGTTGCTGAAAATAGTTTTGTTGTCATCATGTTATCTAAGGTAAAAATTAGTTTCGATGTTACTGTTGAATTATTCCACTATGCATCTCTGGTGGATTTAATTTTCGGTTTCTGAGCATTATAATTGGAATGCTATTTTGTCAAGCTTATTTCACTTGGTATTTAAATAAATGAGTAGTGCCAGGGTTACAAATTGTCTGCCAAATTTGAACACAAAATGATGTGTGACTACCGTATTGTTAACCTCATGACTTGTGATGGTTATTTAATACTGTTTATTGAATGAACTTTCAAGTTTGGTACAACTCCAAACTTGTTGTGGCAATGTTTTTGGTATGACTATCACCCTCAGTTTTTCTTTAGATACGTATAAACATTAATGTCCTTTATTTTAGAACCCCAAAATTACCTCATTTAATTATGTAGGTGTTGGGTCAAATAGTAAATTACTGTTTTTGAATTAGTTTCCTTTTGAAAATACCCATAAAAATCTCCACGCACGCCAGTGCTTACCAAAAGAAACATGCACATCAGCCTATTAAATAGAATATCAGGTGCCACATATGCACTGTTTTACCACGTATGCTACTGTTTTCTAGTATGTATTATTCAAATATTCTCTTGTGACCCAATTACGTTTCATATTGGTAAATTATAGTTATTACTATTGCTATGAGCAGAATCTGGATATTTTATGTAACAATTTTGTCAGCCTGTATTTGTACAAGTTTACCATGTCATTGCAAAAGTGCCTTTTCTTTATTCTAATTATTATTTTGGGTTTTTTTTTTTTGGTGTCCATAAACAATATAGAGTAAGAGCTCATCTGGTGAAGGTTCAACCACATCAACTGCACCAGTTGTCAAGGTAAGATCAGATCTATACATGTTTTATTTCAGTAAATTTTGTTTGTGGTTAGTTTATGAGTTTTTCGACCCCTGGATAATGCATAAGAGCAAATGAAGCAGCGATAATTTGGAATTACATTGATTGCTTGGAATAACATTGATTGCGACTTAACACACTTGCTTTCTTTTTCTTAAATAGTTTTGCCAGGCACTCTTGGGCGCCGACATTTTTTTTCTTAAACTTATCTTTCCTCTTATGTTATTTTTTCCAACATTAAAAGACTGGTGTAGCTTAAGAGATAAGATTTTAGGTTGGGTGGGTGAACTCTTGTCCCCAATGCTTGTATTCTCTCTGACATCTTTTAGTCTCTTTTCATCTAACAAGATATCTTCTAATATCAATAAATAGTGAGAAAGTAGGGCGTTTTTGCATTCTGTTTGAGCCTGGGAAATAATGGTTATTCCACTTTTGTAGTTCATAGGAAAATGAATTTTTATGTAATCTTTTTTGCTTGGCGTATTTGAGTATGAACCTTACTTTTTTTTCCATTAGTCGTCTAAATCTTCTCCACAGACTTAAAAATATCATTGAGAAAGCGTCAATACTTATAAATGTTTTTGCACTTCCATGTAATCGTGTAATTACGATTTAGGTCATACTAGCAGTTCATGTTTTGGAATTCATGTTTCTTATCTTTATTCTTGGTGAGATTTCCATACGGGATGCATCTAACAGAGCTGTCATTGATGTAGGCACCACAAACAAGTGTTCCACCTCCTACTTCAGCTCCAGCATTGGCAGTTTCTCAACCTCCGGTTGCAACCTCAGCTCCGTAAGTTTTGAGTTTCCCATGGCATAAGCAACACTAATATATTACATAGGATTTCTTAATATAATGTGTGACATGCGTCTCTTGCCTCTCCCTCCTTCTCATCAAATCCCCAGCTTTCTGTTTTAGCTCATGCAATATGTTTTTTATCAATGATATATTTCAGGCCAGCATCTATTCCTGCACCTGCTCCAGCTGCAGCTCCTATCTCATCGGTTGCTGTGGGGTGAGTGGTTTATTTTTCAATAGCATGGGACTATGTTAAATGTAGTCTATACATTTTTTTTTTTACTAATATCAAATAAATCTTTCTTCAGCTAATTTACTAACACATTTCATTGGTGTTTATTCATCAGGTCGGAAGTTAATGTTTATGACAGTGCAGCATCAAATTTGGTAGCTGGAAACAATCTTGAGGGAGCGATCCAGCAGATTCTTGACATGGGTGGAGGCACCTGGGACAGGGATATAGTTATTCGTGCTCTCCGTGCTGCTTACAATAATCCAGAGAGAGCTGTTGAATATCTATATTCCGTAAGTGTTTCAGTAGTTTATTTTCCTTGCTTTCATTCAACAGTTGGCTTGCCATTGCTTTTGAATCTTTCACTGTTATATAACTTCATAGTTGTCAAATAAAATCATGAATCGTATCGTGTATCTAAAATCTCCGTATCGTGTTTTATTTGTCGTATCGTAAGATACAAAAACAAAATAAAAAATATAGTAATATATATTTAAAAATATAAAACATAAGCTTGACTATATATAAAAGTAGTTAAGTAAATGTTATTATAAACTAAAAATAAATTTTAAAGTTAAACAGTAGTTAAAATACTCTATATTGATTTATTAAATATTATTTCAATAATTTTTATAGGGTAACAAGGGAAAACGAAAATTTAAATTCACTTTTAATCAATAAAATAAAAAAGAATAATCAAATTAACAAGTGAAGATTTATATATCTGCTTATAGAAAGTGACGCGAAAAAAATATAAAGACGTTTTCAATTAGATGTAATACTCTAAAAAGTGATTAAAGGCTCATGAAACGATATAGAATATGTTTGTGCTAGAAAACCTCTTTAATTCAAATATTAAAAGGTTTAAAAGTTTTGTTTTTAGTTTTTTGGATCTACATGAAAAAAAATTCAAGTTGGTTGCTTTTAAAAAGTATCGTGCATTGTATCGTATCGTAAGAATGGTACTGAATCATAATTAAATCGTAAGATACGGTATTATTTTAAATTCACCTTACGATACGTATCAAATTGTTTCCGTATCGTATCGTAAGATTCTGACAACTATGTATAACTAACTAGGATTCACATGTTATTTCACGAAAAGGGCAACAATCATAGCATTTGAATTATCATTGGCAAAATTATTGGAATTGAGGATTCACTTACTCATTAGTGTATAATCATAAGGGAAGGTGATATTAATTTGTAAGGATTTGTTTTCAACTCATCACAGGGACTGGATGAATTTTGGGACTTGCACTTCATGTTTCTTCCCAATGATATATTAGGTTATAGTTTTCTGAAACATTTTCTTGCATCCACCACTCAAACAAAAACATAGCTATCCTTGTGCTTTTTTATAATTTGAAAATTATTTTCCGCACCTGCTAGTGATATTGCATAAGCATAACATTATGTTTTTGAAGTTACCAAAAAAAGAAGATCATATTAACCTTCTATTAGGTGTATTATTCTATAGAAACAGACTTGCACATTGTTTTGTTGATCTTGGTAATTCCTTACGGCTGTATCTTGTTAGTGCATGATGAATGCGCACTGATCTGTGTGTGTGTGAGAGAGAGTATCTGAGAATTATGCACATGTACTTATAAGAGGAAGCTTGCGCAATGAATGTGGTAGTTTTGGTTGTGTACTGTACTCAAAAGATTGTCAGCTGCATCTACTATATGGAATTTTAAAGTCTGACAATTGTGCACTATATAACAGGGCATCCCTGAGCAAGCTGAGGTTCCACCAGTGGCCCGAGCGCCACCAAGTGGCCAGGGAACAAACCCTCCGGCGCAGCCTCTGCCGCCTGCCCAACCTGTACCTATTCCTTCAAGTGGACCAAATGCAAATCCATTAGATCTCTTCCCTCAGGTATGTTCGTTAAAAATCACTTTGAAATCTTTATGGTGGAATTTCTTCAGATGACGGGATTTCATTTTATGATTCAGGGTCTTCCCGACATGGGTGCAAATCCTGCTGGTGCAGGCAACTTGGATTTTTTACGCAACAGTCAACAGGTATGTCTAATCTAACACCAATTCTCTCCCTCTCTCTCTCTCTCTCTCTCTCTCTCTCTGTAAAACAGTTGTTTCTTCTATATCAGTTCCAGGCCTTGCGAGCTATGGTGCAGGCCAACCCACAAATCTTGCAGGTAATTCTAGCGTCATCCCAACCCATCTCTTTTGATTTTGTTGGTGAATATATGGAATATCATTTCATGCTTGTTTTGTCGACAGCCCATGCTTCAAGAGTTAGGGAAGCAAAATCCTCAACTGATGAGGCTTATTCAAGAGCATCAGCCTGATTTCCTCCGGCTGATCAATGAACCCGTCGAAGGCGGCGAGTATGTTTCTGTTGGTGACTTACTTTTTCAAAATATAGTGTCTAAGGTGCTAATCCACTTGCAAATTTTACATCAGGGACATACTTGGGCAGCTTGCAGGAGCAATGCCACAGTCTATATCAGTTACACCCGAGGAGCGTGAAGCTATAGAACGTGTAAGTTGTGCCCTTTCCAAATCTCTGCTTGGATCTGAAAGTGCATGGTGTGGTACTCTTTTGTAGGATTGAGGAAAAGTTTCCTTATGTTTTTGCAGTTGAAAACATGCTTTCATAATCTGGTTTATGTTGAATTATTTAGCTTGGCATTTGTGATGGTTGGCAACTATCTTTAGGATTACATGCATGCCTGGTTGAAATTTTAAGGTAGAGTACTGAGTACATCAGGATAAAGTAATCTCTGACCAGCTTAGGCAATTGTGCAAAACTCTAGACATTCTCTAGGTCGCTTCTGCCAGGCTTCCTGGGAAGCCTTATGGGCAGTATTGCCCCCGTGCAGTCTGCCACTTCTAAAAAATTAACTTGCTTCGTATAGAAATTTTAAGGCCCAAACTGTCACTAATATACAACCTGGTCAGGCAGAGCTTGCCTAGACGATTTGGACCAGTCAAGCAGCCAAAAGGCTTTCAATTACGATACTTTTGGTATCTGGTTTGTGATCACTGTTTCGGACCTAAGGTTTGGTGTTAATTTCTGCTCGAATTGAGATTAGTTGATACATGATATGTTATCTGAAGAGGTAGTCATTTCTTCCTATGCTCCCTTGACATACTTGTCTGAGGTAAGATGCATAAGCCTACTGTTATGAGTGTTGATGAAATTAATAATTTTATGAAGTATGATATATTGATCTGTTATTTGCTGCGCCTCTTTTTCCCTGTTTGTTCAGCTTGAAGCAATGGGATTTGATCGAGCACTTGTATTGGAAGTCTACTTTGCCTGCAACAAGAATGAGGAGCTTGCTGCTAACTACCTCTTAGACCACATGCATGAGTTTGATGAATGATATGGAGTTGAGATGGCCAAACGTCCTTCCCTCGCCACCCCTACCCCGTATCTTCACCCTTTCTTGTTTTCATCTGTTTAACCTTTTGTTTTCTTTTTTACCTTCTCATCGGAGTGCATATACTTGTCCGGATTTGGAGTTTTATAATGGTAAATTCTGGAGAAGATCTGAATGTCGATATAACTGTGTGCGCCATGTGTCCACCATCATCATCCTCTTTAACAATCTCACTTCAGTTTCTAGTACAACTGTCCATACGTAGGTGTCTTGGTGGTTATAGTGGTTATGCTTTTATATGTCCTCTGCATGCACCAGTGTTGGACATTCTGACACACGTCTTTTTAATGATTGGGGTGTTCATTATGTATAAGATTTGTTTGAATGGTGTGGAAATGGTTTCTTTATATATATATATAAGTGCACTGATAGTTTGCAGGAGGTATGTTGTTATCTGTTTCACGAGTCTTGTAGTTAGTATGTATGGTTAATTAAGGATTGCTAGTGAGTAGAGTTTTTTTTGGGGGCTTTCCACTTGGCTTGGAGTATGTTGATTAGAGCAATCCATAGCTAGAAATGTATTGCGAGGCAACAACTGGTATTGCTTGGGCGATGGTACATGGTATCCACTTTAGTTGTCTGGACATATTCATCTTATTTTCCTCCCGTGTCTTATTTTTCTCTGCAGCGCGCAATCAGTTTAATTTCTTCATTTTATCATATACTAGTACTAATTAATACTCCCTCTATTTCACAATAATGAAATTATGTTGTTAAATTGAGGAAATTATGTTATTATATTGTATAACAAAAAGTGTATTTATATTTATTTTATTTTTTATTAACAATGAAATCCACGAGCAAGCTGAGAACTCTTTCCCAAAAAGATTGATAATGATTTTCAACAATTGGACAATTTTAAAATCTTAAATATCATATTTGTAAAATTCTTAAGATAACATATGTTATAGTTATAATGGTATGCAACTTTTTTACAACTATTCGGAAAATAATATAACTAGACTCTAAAATTAGAAAAATTAAATCCCAAAAAATAAACGGGTTCAAAATAAATTAAATGGCAATTTTTTTTAATAATAAATATAAGTGCATGAAATATATTAAATCTTCATAAATAATAAAATATGTGAAAATAAAAATATTCATTGATATTTGTTTTCCCCCCTGTATTCAAAATCTCACTTCACGACCTTTTGGCAGTAAAAGCGAGGTAGACAGCCTGTGTAGTTTGGCAAATGAACTCAACAACTGGCTCGGTATTAAATCCTTGGCTCCACTTTCATTAGTTCCCATTAACGATCGAATTACATCCAAATATACATTCAAGCAATGGTTTTAGAATTGGATCGGTCATCGAACTGAAAATAGGATCGAGTAGATAGATCACTAATTTAATCAGTGGTCAAACTGTTATTAAATCAGTAACGGTGTAAATATATAAAAATATATATTATTAATAATTAATAAAATTTCTAAACATCTAATTTTTTATAAGTTAAAATATAATGAAATTATGTTATATTATTGTTAAAAAAAATTGAAAAAAAAAACACTTCAAAATCGGTTCAACTGGACTAACTAACTGGTTTTACTGGTCGAACCGGTGGTCATCCGGGTCAACCGGTTATTGACCAAATTAGGTGAACCAGTCCAAATCAGACAGAAAAGTGAACCAGTTCCGAACCGATTTTCAAAATATTGCATTCAAGTATAAAATAATAATAGGAAATTGATATTTTTACAAGAAAAATTGATATTTTCATAAGACACTCCTCATATGAATAATAAGTGGGACTTATTTCATGTGAATGAGATCTTGTGAAAATATTAATTTTTCCCTCACTTTTTAATGGTATAAATGGATGTAGTAATTAGTTATTGTGCACTTATACTTATTCTTTACTTTATTATTTTACACATTTGTGTCTTTGAATGTACAATTTAATATTTTGAGTGTGTACATATATATACTCTTAACGATTAGATGTCAAATGGGAGAAAAATAAGTCAAATTCTTCATATTCCCTGTTTAGTTTAGAAATTTATAAAAGATAAGCTTAGGTTTCTCTGTCGTTTCTTCTTTTTTATTATTTTCTTCTTTTTTCCTCTCCGATAACTAATTGGGTATGCTGCTCCGGTGGTGATCGAAGTTCTGCTTCCGAACTGAAAACTTGGTTTTACAGTAATGGCAATGAAATAGAAATATTCAGCACAGATAAAAGAGAATAATAAAAAAGAGAGCCCCACCATCCAATAATTATATTATTTTCGTTTGTGTACATTTATATTAAATAAGACTTTTCAATTATTGCGAGCTTATAGTAGCTAATAACTACTGAGCTAAGATAATGAGATTATCTTAGTAACGGTAGATAGCAACTAATTAATTACTTTAGAACTTACAAAATGGAACTACATGGCTCCCTAGCTCACCTCCTCCATCTTCCTTCACATAATCACCCTTAGTAATATGGACCTGAATGGGCTTGAAAGTATAGAATTTTGCACAGATAAGATAATATACAAGATTAACAACTTGCAGCAATGTAATCAACCAGTAAAAATACTCTAACTTTCCCTTATTTAGATTATTATCCGGCAGCCAATTGGATCCATCAGGCCCTGCACTAAACTTGTGCACCATGGACACCAAAAGGGTGCTTAAATAACTCCCAGCCGAAATCGCCAACCAAAACAGAGCTGTAGCAGAGCTCCTCATGCTCTCGGGTGCCTGGTCATATAAAAACTCGAGGTGCCCGATAGACATAAAGGCTTCAGCCACCCCATGAAGGCAATACTGCGGTACAAGCCAAAACACCGGTATGGGAATAATGGCATGAGGCTTATCGATGAGACCGGATTCCAGGGCCTCCTGTTTTCGCTTTATTTCGACAAAACCAGCTATAAAGGTTGCTAGGACTGAAATGGCAAAGCCAATTCCCATGCGGGTAAGGAAGGAAATGTTAGAATATTTTATTCCCTAATGTGGCCTCTACTATTTATGTATTTATTGGGCTTACATATTGTATTAATTTAATTACTTTATTTATGGGTTTGGTAATTATATGACCCATAAGTAATATTACTAATAGTATTTGGCATAATGGGCCCTAGGGTTTCATAATCTTGATGGACGATTTTGACCCTTAGCTATTCTATAAATAAAACAGTTAGGGTTTGGTCCCAATTGTCGTCTCAAGAATTTTTATACACACCCATATATCCATCCTAAGATTGAGAGAGACAATTGAAGACCTTCACCCTTAAGCGCAGCGAATACGTGATACATACGAGATGTCTTCTCTCAATTCATGTAAGTACTTATTTAATTTATATTTATTCTATGAAATAGCACGATCCGTTAATAATTATTTAACATTTGGTATCATGAGCATGGTTATGTTATCCCATGGAATAAATTTATTATGCGTTATGCTAAAAAGTCTAATACCGTAGAATTATTTTAAAGTTAATATGTTTCTAGTCAGTCGATTTCTGAGTTTCTGTTTAATAACTACTCATCAATAACAGTGGCATATGATTAATTAGTAATAATGGAATTTATCTGATGGGTTTTTTTCATTCATGCCTTGCAATTCATCACTTTGATATAACACAAGGTGCAACGGGTATATTTCTTTATTCTTCAAAAATAGTTTAAGTTTTTAGAAACTTATGATTCCGCGTGCTGTATTGATCTCGATTCATGGCTACTGTTGTATATCCACGTATCTTGTTATTGTTAAGTATATGCATTCATTACTGTGATGATTTATTAAATAATATACATGATGAATCATGATTACTAGTCAATTTATTCTACTGGACATGGTTCTAAAGTCATAAGTATTGAATTTATTAACCAATCTTGTAATATTATATATATTATTATGCCCACATGTATTCAGTATGTAATTATATATTCAATTTTGAATTCATGTGAATTGTTTATAATTAATTCATGTTCATAATTGAATATCTCAATTTAAATTTTGGAACATGATATATTATTAGGGCTTTTAAGTTGTCACATGTAAATTATAAATAATGTTAATTTTCAAACTTTATTAATATGATGTTTAAAGAAATTTGAGTTTGATTATAATAATTTACATGTATAAGTGACTCTTTTATTGTGAAAATTAATAATCAGCCCAACGGAGGGTTATTAATTAAAACAATTAAAGATTAAGAAAAGTCACATAATGTTACATTTAATAGATGAAGATTTTAATTTTACCCAACGGAAAAAATTAGAATTAGAATTTATTAAATGGAATTTTATTGCATAAGTAACATGTTTATTTCGTTTCTGCCCAACGGTGATGCGTGGATAAATGTGTTGTGCATTATTTTATGGGGATGTTATTAGCATATTATTAATTGGACCAACGAAAGATTGATAATTATGCATCAACTTCTCATTAAAATCTATTTTGGGTGTCGTAAATAGATTTTATATAACTAACTGCTTGCCCTACAGTTGGTTTTTTTTATTATGATTAATTATTAATTATCGTTGTACATTGTGGATTTCTTTTAGTTTTTTGTAAGCATACTTATGAGCTTGATCATGTTTCAGCATTGACTCCTACTACTATTTCTGGATATCTCTCTGGAATTGAAGCCTTGAATGGGACTAATTTTACTATTTGGAAAGAGCAAGTGAAAATTGTTCTCGGCGTTATGGATTTAGACTATGCATTACGAGTGGATCCTCCTGCTCCACTTACAGCTACAAGCTCAAATGAGCAAAAAGCTATTTATGAAAAGTGGGAGCGATCAAACCGCATGTCCCTTATGATTATGAAAAACTCTATCACGACAGCCATTCGAGGAGCCATTCCTGACTCTGAGAATGCCAAAGAGTATTTAGCATCAGTCGAGGAACAATTTAAGGGATCTTCTAAAACTCATGCAAGTACCCTTATTTTGAAAATGCTCACCAGCAGGTATGATGGGGTTAGTGGAGTGCGCGAGCACATTATGATGATGAATGATACTGCCTTTAAATTAAAGGGTATGGACATGGAGATTTCTGAGGGTTTTCTCGTTCACTTCATTATGACTTCTCTTCCTGCACAGTTTGATCCATTTAAGATCAATTATAACACGCAGAAAGAAAAGTGGAAGATGAGCGAGTTGATCGCCATGTGCGTACAAGAGGAAGAAAGGCTTAAGATTGAAAAACCTAATGTTGCTCATCTGACTACCACTGGATTCCATAAGAAGAAGGCCCATAAAAATGGCAAAGGTTTTAAAAATAAGGATAAGCCAATTTCTACAAAAACAAATAAGGCAAATTATTCAGGTAACAAATCTGAGGCTGGTCCTAAATGTCACTTCTGTAAGAAGCAAGGACATATTCAGAAAGACTGCCCTAAGTTTAGAGAATGGCTTGAAAAGAAAGGTATGTCCTTTAATTATGTGACTTATGAATCCTTTCTAATTGACGTTCCTTCTAATACATGGTGGCTTGACACTGGTTCTATGGTTCACATTACTAATTCATTGCAGGGATTCCTTTCAAAGAAGACACTCCAAAAGGAGGAAAGAACCATTAAAGTTGGCAATGGAGAGTCTATACAAGTTGAAGCTGTAGGAACTCTTCCTTTAGTTTTGGAGAGTGGTTTCATCTTGTATTTATATGATACTCTTTATGTTCCCAGTATGACACGGAATTTAATTTCTGTATCTAAACTTGACGTTAATGGTTTTTCGTTTAAGTTTGGGAATAATAAAATAATTATTTATCATTACTCTCATGTTGTTGGTTCTGGCACTTTAGAGGGAAACCTCTATAAGTTAAATTTGGATAATGTCTTTGCTGAATCCTTGTTAACAATGAATGTGACAGAAAATACCTTTAAAAGCGGAAATAAGAGAAAACTAGATAATGAGAATTCTTCAAAATTGTGGCATCAACGTTTAGGCCATATCTCAAAAGACAGAATGCAACGTCTTATAAAAGATGAAATTCTTCATTCACTAGATTTCTCTAACTTTGACCATTGTATTGAATGTATAAAAGGAAAATTTGTGAAAGGTAGTAAGAAAGGAGCCACTAGAAGTGGTGCACTCCTTGAGGTGATTCACACTGATATATGTGGACCATTTTCTCCTGGAATTGGTGGACACAAATCTTTCATTACGTTTATTGATGACTATTCTCGCTATACTTATGTTTACCTGATTAATGAAAAATCTGAGTCACTAAATATGTTTAAAATTTTTAAGGCTGAAGTTGAAAATCAACTTGACCGAAAAATTAAAGTAGTGAGATCAGATAGAGGCGGAGAGTATTATGGTAAACACTCCGACACAGGTCATAGTCCTGGTCCATTTGCCTTATTTTGTCAAGAAAATGGAATCGTTACTCAATATACAATGCCTGGTACACCGCAGCAAAATGGTGTAGCTGAGAGGCGAAATCGTACCCTTATGGATATGGTACGTAGTATGTTATGCAATTCCAGCTTACCTATATTTTTGTGGACTGAGGCATTAAAGACAGCTGTTCATATTTTAAACCGGGTTCCTAGCAAATCTGTCCCTAAGACTCCTTATGAAATTTGGGCAGGTAGGAAACCTAGTTTAAAATACTTACGGGTATGGGGCTGTCCGGCCGAGGCTAAAATTTTTAATCCACAGATAAAGAAACTTGACTCTAAAACCATTAGTTGTCATTTTATTGGATATCCTGAGAGATCTAAGGGTTTTCGTTTTTATTGTCCCTCACATACTACTAGAATTGTTGAGACTAGGCATGCAGAGTTTTTAGAGAATGGCGATTTAAGTGGGAGTGGTGAGCCTAGAAAAATTGATCTTGAAGAAAATGGGATTTATGTTCCTTATCCTGTAATTCAAGAGGATGAGGCGAATGATGCTCCTGAGATAGCTGAGCCACCACCTAATGTTGAACCCCACATTATTGAAAATCATATTCCTGAAATTGTGCAGCCTTTACGTAGGTCCGAAAGACCCAGAAAGCCTGTTAATTTTGATGATTTTATAACATATCTTAATGAGATTGACTATGATTGAAGTAAGATTAATGATCATATTTCCTATAAAGAGGCTATTACGACTGTTCAATCAACTCAATGGCTTGATGCCATAAATGATGAGTTAAAATCAATGGAGCTTAATAACGTTTGGGATCTTGAAGAATTACCGAGAGGTGTTAAACCTGTTGGTTGTAAGTGGGTCTATAAGACCAAATTAGATCCTAAAGGGAACGTTGAAAGATATAAAGCTCGATTGGTTGCCAAGGGTTTCACTCAAAAGGAAGGTGTGGATTATAATGAAACTTTCTCTCCAGTATCAAGGAAAGATTCATTTAGAATAGTCATGGCTCTAGTAGCTCATTATGATTTGGAGTTACATCAAATGGATGTTAAAACTGCATTCCTTAATGGTGACTTGCATGAGAATGTCTATATGACACAACCAGAAGGTTTTCTGGTTAAAGGCAAGGAACATATGGTATGTAGACTAAAGAAATCCATCTATGGGTTAAAACAGGCCTCTCGACAATGGTATCTTAAGTTTCATGAGGTGATGAGTAATTTTGATTTTAAGAAAAATATAGTAGATCAATGCATATACTTGAAGGTCAGTGGGAGTAAATTTGTTATTCTTGTTTTGTATGTTGATGATATACTACTTGCAAGTAATAATTCAGACATGTTGTATGAGACAAAACGTTTTCTTTCTGAAAATTTTGATATGAAGGATCTCGGTGAAGCCTCTTATGTCATAGGTATTGAAATTCATCGAGATAGGTCTCGCGGGATATTAGGATTATCCCAAAGAGCTTATATTGACAAAGTTCTTAACAAATACAACATGCAAAATTGCTCCCCTACTGTTGCCCCTGTTGTTAAGGGTGACAAATTTGGCTCATATCAATGTCCTAAGAATCAGTTGGAACGTGATCAAATGAATCTTATTCCTTATGCTTCTGTGGTTGGGAGTCTTATGTATGCTCAAGTTTGTACTCGTCCTGATATATCGTATATAACTGGTATGCTTGGACGTTACCAATCAAATCCAGGTTTAGATCACTGGAAAGCAGCTAAAAAGGTGTTACGCTACTTACAGGGTACTAAGGATTTTATGCTTACATTCAGAAAAACAGATAACCTTGAAGTTGTTGGTTATTCTGATTCTGATTTTGCTAAGTGTAAAGACGAAAAGAAATCTACATCAGGGTACATTTTTATGTTTTCAGGAGGCCCTATTTCGTGGAGAAGTCATAAGCAAGAGTTAACTACCACTTCCACGATGATGGCAGAATATGTGGCTTGTTATCATGCTACTTGTCACGCCATATTGTTGAGGAATCTTATTTCAGGACTTAAGATTGTAGATTCCATTTCAAGGCCATTGAAAATATTTTGCGATAATAATTCTGCTGTTAGTTTTTCCAACAGCACAAGTTCGAGTGGTGCTGGACTGTACCTTGACACTAAGTACTTATTCGTCAGGGAAAGAGTTGAAGATCAAAATGTTGTCATTAAGTATATTAGTACGCATGATATGTTAGCGGATCCACTTACGAAAGGCTTACCACCCAAACTCTTTTTAGAACATGTTGCCGGCATGGGTTTAACTGGTAGTCTTAATTAGTAAGTTACTTTGATGTAAGACAACTTAATTTTGAGCTCATTGTTTTGACTTCACATTATGTTTATGGTTTGCTATTCTCTTTATTGTGCACACTTGAGAACTTGTGAGCAAACAGTTATGTTTGGACCATATGAATGAGTTTAAATTATTACCACTTATGTAAACTCTATTCATACCTGTTATGCTTAATGTTAATCCTTGTTTTAATTAAAGTACTAGTTATGTAACTAATGGGGATCTTGTGTTAATTGTGACACAAAGATTGTATTAATTCGTATTGGTGCTTTTGTTTGAACAGGATGTAGATATTAAATTAATGCTTGGCCAAATTAATGATTGTAAGCATTTTGTTTTGTATATAAAGAGTATTTCGGCCAAGTGGGAGAATGTTAGAATATTTTATTCCCTAATGTGGCCTCTACTATTTATGTATTTATTGGGCTTACATATTGTATTAATTTAATTACTTTATTTATGGGTTTGGTAATTATATGACCCATAAGTAATATTACTAATAGTATTTGGCATAATGGGCCCTAGGGTTTCATAATCTTGATGGACGATTTTGACCCTTAGCTATTCTATAAATAAAACAGTTAGGGTTTGGTCCCAATTGTCGTCTCAAGAATTTTTATACACACCCATATATCCATCCTAAGATTGAGAGAGACAATTGAAGACCTTCACCCTTAAGCGCAGCGAATACGTGATACATACGAGATGTCTTCTCTCAATTCATGTAAGTACTTATTTAATTTATATTTATTCTATGAAATAGCACGATCCGTTAATAATTATTTAACAGGAAATGCCACGTTCGCTTCCGGTAAATTTACGGATTATGGGGACGAATATACGGTCGTAGAAGATGATTGTGGTGAGCATGGAGGTTAAGGTGAAGACTGACATGGAGCCGGCTGGAATTTGGAAGGAGTTTATGAGGTGCCTGTCCATGGTTTTGGCTTGTTGGAGGGAGAATGTGCCTTGTTGGGCATAAGCTGTAATTAGGAGGATTCCAGCTGCCCATATTGGTCCCATTCGAATCAATGATTTTAGTTCTTCAACTCTGTGCACTGTGTTTAGCCTCCACAAGTTGGACGTTGATGAGGATTTGATGTTGTCTTCTTGAGTTACAATGGCTGCTTTGTCCAAAAACCTGCATTTGAAACATTAGCTTGCCCCTGGTTCTATCATGCACTAATTACACAAAAGGAATTGAAATGCAAATAATTACAATATCAGGATTGATGTAATTGATCAAACCTTAATCTTTTTTGTTAGTCTAATTATTAACATGTAGTGTCTAGATGTTGCAAAATTTAGTTTTAAAATTCAACTTTAAAAAAATAAATAATACAAAATTATGTCTAGGACGTTTCTTAAAACTCAGTTCCGCAAAAAAAAATAAAAAAAAGTATTGTCTTAGTTTGAATTTTGAAGTAAAATTGACCAATTTTAGAATCAAAATTTATCTAATTTTCTTTTAAATATAGGTAAGGAGATTATGACCAGAAGAAACTATGTTACTTTACTACAACATCCAATGTTTGAAAGTTCAAAAATATAAATAAATTATTAATTCTAAAATTAGTCAATTTGACTAGAAAAGTCAAATTAAGTCAATTTTTGTAGGACAAATAGAGTATTTAATAGAGAATCAGAAGGATGCCTTGTCTAAGTTTTTTTTGTTGTACTTTTCATCTTTACAATATATATTTAAATTTGAATTCAGTGAAATTGGGAACTTAGACAATTCACTGTGAAGTTTATAGCATAAGGTTATATTTATATAGCACAATTTCCATTTTTCTTGGTTTGAATGGCCTTTGATGCCAAACAGTGCTAAATGAAATGCAACTCTTTTTATATGCTACAAAAATGTAGTAATTTTTTGTTATAAACTTCTTCGCCAACTTAATCGAATCCAGATGCATTTAAGATGGTCAATTGGAAACTACTATTCCACCCCTTACCTCTATAAATTTTGTCACTAAAGAGAGATAATTAAATAGTGTTGAAGCAAATTTTTTACCCCCAATGAATAGAGTAATTTTGGTGGTGGATTGGACCTTATCCCTATAACCCCTTTAATAAAACCATTTCTTATCCATACACGATACTTCTATAGGTAGTATTTGTAGCTCACTCAGTCATAGTCAGTACAAAAGAGAGACTTACTGCATATGCCTAGTGTGAAGAAGCTTTCCGCCCACAGAAATTGAAGCATCAAGCTCCTGATTCTCATAGAGTAACTTGGGATCAGAAACCATTGGCAAATTTCTCTTCCTAAACGCAGCCATGCACACTTGTATCAAACGGGTAAACGGGCTGCCCGCAGGATCCATATGTCGATAAAGCGGATATCCAATAACAAAGGCAATTATGGAAAGGGCCATTGCTACAGTTGGAGTTCCAAGCCCCCAACCCCATCCAATGTTATCTTGTATATAAACAACTACCGTCACTGCCACAAGCATGGATGCCCCCATGGAAAAATAATACCTGTTGAAGAATTTCCACGTGGCAGTCGTTTGTTTAGGATCCGTTTCATCAAACTGGTCCGCCCCAAATGCCATCACACAGGGTCGGATTCCCCCGGATCCTATGGCGGTTAGCAGAAGTGATACATAAAGTATTGCCAATTGCCCGGAATTGGCTTCTTGGCACACTTGATCACCTTTACATGGTGGTGGTCTCAACTTTGGTAGTACTGCTGATATTGTCAGACATATCATCCCCTGCCATGAAAATTATAACAGATACATTAGAAATTAAATTCAAAAAATAAAAATTAAATAGAAAAAAGAACAAGTAGTCAACTCCAAAATTCTTACTTCTAAACTTCTAGAGAAATACTATACTAGTACATATGCTGCAACAAAAGGTCATATAAAAAACTTATTTCTAAATGTGTTGTACGTAACTTTAACATGGGCAGAAATTAAGAGAGAGTCTGAATTACTATTTGATAGATAATGGAAGCAACAGTTATAGTCCAGAAGCGTCCGGCATATGAATCAGCGATGAATGCCCCTAGTAACGGCGTCAAGCTTGCAGTTCCACCAAAGTTGGTGAGCGTATTGGCAGCTTTTGTAAGCGGCAAGTGTAGCTGCAGAGTTAAGTAGCTAATCATGTTAGCCGAGAACCCCACCACTGCCAACTTCTCACATATTTCATTTGCTGCACACAAAACATTCAATCATTAAAACATTAAACTCTTCAAAGATCGTAACTTATACTACAATTAAAAAAGATATTGAAGATTTGTCGTTAGTACGTATACAATTATATGTTTAGTTAACTTTAACACAAGCTTACCAAAGATGAAAGGCATGGTTATTATTCCACCCTTTGTCCTTTCAACATTGTTGCGTTTCTTCTCCACCATTTCCATCTTCTTATTCACTCAAGCAGTTTCTTTAGTGTTATATATAAATGCCCCCATGAACCCCAATATTTATAGGCTGCGTGAGCGGCATGATTTAGGTTTTCACTATTTACATACATGTAGTAACTTTTGATAATTGGTAGATAAATTTATGGCAATAAAAAAGAGAGTACCAGTTTTTACATGGGTGAGGTAAGCAAGGGGACTAAAGTCAGTTTTAGTGTCAGAAAAAATAGGATGTACGTACAGACAAATTTTGTTATTACACTTTTTTCATTTGTTAGCTTGTTTTATTGTGTTGCTGATATATTAGGATCGATGAAAGTCTGGTGAAAGTTAAGGGGATATGGCCTAAACTTTTGACCATAAAGGTGGGGGGGACATATTTTGTTGAAACATAAAAAACCTATGATCATGTGTCACAATTTGGTGTAAAATATGCACGGTGATCAGCTTGGCTTAATTGTTGTACACTTTGGATCACATATTTCTAAACTTTGTGTGATATGTAACATTTCACTTTGCAAATTGATATATATATATATATATACGGTCTATGATTAAGAAACATTTAAAATGAGATACTTCATGAGTAGTGCGTGTGTGTGTGTGTTGGGGGGGGGGGGGGGGGGGGAATTTAATATATATTTTTGAGTAAATATTCAATAAAATCTTTGCACCAACATTACATCTAACTGCATGTTTACTTATCACTTGCTATATAAAGTTCTTTGAACTATTGCATTTGAAAATTATCTCATCTTTAAGATAGTATGATCCTATTATTGGATATCAACTGTTAAGTTATGTTTTCATAACGAGGAGTGAAGATTCGTATTGTGAAGTAATATATATGTACACACACACACACAATCCATTTAGTGAATTTTGCTGTATTTCTAAGTCATGTAGCTTCTTTATATATTTGAAAGACCAAATACATCATACGTGCCTTTAGTTTTTATACCGAATTGCTTGCCCGTAGAAAGGTAGCTAGATAACGATCCCACTCATAGTGATTTCATGATTTGGATCTAATTCTCCCGGTCAGGCTACTTGATACCATACATGTAAAGTGTAAAAGTGGTACTAATTATAATTTTTACTCTTTGATTATATCATAAATTATTATATATGCCCAGAGGTTGGAAAACAGTCGTCACTATTCATGGAATTATTTTAACTTTTGAATTTTGACAAGATTTATGGTCACATATTTTTTTTTATATAATTTTTTCTCACGTAAAAATAAAGTGAGTTTCACCTTCATATGAAATAAAATTATATAAAAATATTAAAAATTCATATAAAAATAGTGATCCCCTTTTAAAATACTAATATATATAGCGGGTACATACTAGTTCCTTTGTGTCTATAGCAATCAAAAAGCGCATTGCAAGTACTAGCTAGCTCTTTTGATTGAGGTCGAGATAAGTTTGGGAAGTGAACAAATACCATTGTGATCACAACAAACGGATATAAGGGAGGGTGGCACACCAACTACATGTATGGAGCAGCTTTGCTAGTGCATCTTGTTGGAGAATGACGTTAGAGATGACACAAGTGGCTATCAAAACACCCTCCAGGCCCTATTCAAATTAGCACACATTATATGAGTATCTATAACAACAGTTAGTTGGTATCTAACGCTTTGACATATCATGTCAGTAATAATTTGTAATAGTTAGTCATCTTACATATAATATGTGGAACGAGAAAATATAAATTTGCATACCAAAAACGTTAATCAGCTATGAATCAGATCTCATATATAAATATATATATTTGAGGCTAAAATGCAAAACATTATCCTTTGTTTGGGTTCATGTGACGTTTTCGTTCTCAAGTTTGACAAATTTAAAATACAGCTATCGGTGTAAAATAATATTTTTAAGGGATAATTTGTAGTGCAAATTAAAATTGACCTAAAATATACAGTTTTTGTGACGCCCCCAAATTTAGGCCCACACAGCCCAAACTTGAGTCGTCAAAAGACTACAACAAAAATATTACAACAAAGCACAACGTACAACAATACAGTGTATAATAATACACAACTAAGTCTTCACTATTATTGTCACACTATTTTACAACACGTGAAGACTACGACAGCTATTCCTCAGACTCTCACTCCATTCCCCGGCTAGACCCTGTTACGTTTTCATCTCCTGTAATGGAACAAAAGAAAGGGTGAGCTCAAATAGCCCAGTAAGAAATATCATGACTAAGATAATGACGAATAATTTATCATTAGCCTTCAACAGTTGAGTTCTTGATAGAATACAATAGACTACAAGGTTTATATCAACAACTGCAGTTAAATTCTTAAACAACGTTCAGATCAATAATAGCAGCGGAATGAGCAATCTATTAGAAGAATAATGCAGACTATAATGTCCACTCGCTTCTCTTTTTTGTAAAAATATCATCAACTTTTATCATCTGAAATACCATTAGTCATGATAATAAAAATTCACAGTTCCTGATCATAATCATGCAGATCAACAGTTCATATTTGCACTACGGGCCAAAGACATTTAATATAACACCAACGGTCATGATTATACCAGATTCAGCCTTTTGTCATAATCATACCAATCAACAGTTCATCTTTGCACTACGGGCCAAAGATATTCAATAAAGCACCTGTAGACACCCAAATTTTGCACTTCTCTACTAATCCTGGCAGGAGGGCAAAATCGTCATTTGACCTAACATGCGGAAAGAAAGGTGGACCCCAACACCAAGCCACCCCAGCGATTTACGGTCAAAGCCGCCACAACGGATAACGAGCATCTGGTCACTTGAGGCAGGGCGAACAGTTGATCCAGAAAAGCCTGAGCCGACCACAAAAGACGACTGATGGCTACTCCGCTTACAATGTTCGGGGGTCTCGCTCACCGGGCACAATTATCAAGTGCTACATCAAGTCGCAACCCTCCGAACTAGCCTCCCATAACCCTATGGCACGCTTCCCAGGGAGTTCCGGACTGCAAAAATACAGCCTCCCAAAATAATACCGCAAAAATTGCCGAATTAAGACCGCGTGGCACGGAAATCGAGAAAAGTCAGCCGGACAGCCGCGGATGCAATCGCGGCCACCGACAAAGGTGACAGGCACGAGGCTCGAGGGCGGCACACGACAGCCGAGGTTCGGCGCGGGCGGCCAGCGAAGTCAGCCGCAGATGCACCTGCGGCCAGCCGCAGTTGCACCTGCGGCTGCCTTCGGAACTCTATTAAGCGTCCAGATCTGCGTCCGAGAGAAAAAAGAGAGAGAGAAATAGATTTTTAGAGAGAGAAAGAGCGCGGGAGGAGAGAGAAAGGCTCGGGTGGAGGTGTTTTTGAGTGATAAATTGTGTGTTGTTGCTCCAATAGCTTAGATTTGCTTGTAGTTTGGCTCAAATCTTGGAATATAACGCTCGTATTGGTGTATTGCAAGGTGAAAAGAGTGTTCTTTTGATGTTTTTTTGTTTATATTAGTGTGTTGATGTTGTGTTTTGAGTTTGTGTAGTGTAGTTTGTTGTTGTGTGGATAATGATCCGTGGATTAGGGGTTGTTAGTGAGGTTTCCATCGGAAAGTAACTCCTCCTAACACCCTGATGACATCCGTACGGTGATATATTGTTCGTTGTGATAATAGATGGGTTGTAGTAATTAAGTTGTGATATTTGGGTTATATAAAGTGATAGCAAATGTTTAGAGCTTGTTAGATTTGTTTTAGTGTTGGTTATGCTGTGATGGGATGGTTGTGAGCCTAGGGAGGAGATCCTAGTGGTCGAATCCCGATGATGGACGTTTTGGGTGTATGTAATCGTGGCATAGGGTCCATGGCGATGTATTTGTAATATCGGGCCTTAACGCGATATCAATCGTGATCGGGTTAAGGCCCCGTGATAATAAAAATATGTGATTGTGGGTGTTTGGGGTTGTCTGGATGGCTCACATGCCCGTGGATAGCCCCGACATGTTGTGGATGCTTGTTTTAATTTACGACTCAAAAATGGTTTTCAAAATAAGGCAAATAATGAAGATTTTGTAAAAGTGATCAAATTTAGGATATTAGATTCACGAGGTTTAAAGGTTAAGTGTTTTGGGCAAACTTTAATCCATGATTGATGAATAGGCTTTAGTTGGTTTTAAAACGTCATAAAAAATGATTTTGCAAATAAATAAATGTTTTCATTAAACTTTGTGCATAGGGTTAAAGAATTCTAGAAGTTGCCCTCGTTTTATTTATATTAACTGTTAGAAGGCAATGTATAGTCTCGATTCCTATTTGACAAAAGTTTAAAACTATTGTTTTCTAAAATGACATCTAAATAAAAAACCCTAAACGCTTTCGAAATTAAAATCAATCTTTCTTATAAAAAAGCGAAGCCTCGTCATTTGGGTCAGAGAACGTCCAAAACACTTTTCAGATAAACACTTTTGCCATATAAAATAAAAGCAAACTTTTTATGCAAAACGCACCACAAAATTCCATTTAGGCACACACACACACACACACACATTTTAGGATTTAAAAGGATAGGAAAATATCGAGATTGCGGTAACCGTGTTTCACGGAAGTCGGGGGGTGCCTAACACCTTCCCCTCACTTAAGCAAGCCCCCGAACTCTATGAATCTCGGGTTGCGGACCAATTAATCGGAGTCACATATGAGCCAACGATTACGAAAACTAAATTCGGATGAGTTGGTACATCCATTTCAAATATACCAACTGGCGACTCTGGTCAATTGGCTCATCTTAAAATCGACCTTTCAAACCCCGTCGACACTAAGCCGGCCCTTTTCAAAAGTCACATTTCAATCTAAAGGCTAAAATTGGAAAGGGACATTTTAATATTAAAAAACGAGACGGCGAAAATCCCGGCGTCGACAGCTGGCGACTCTGCTGGGGACATTAGAGGGCTTAAGCCGCATTTAAAATCCTGATGTTTTCCTATCCTTTAAAAAATCTAAAAAATGTGTGTTTGCGTTATTTGCGTTGATTTACCTTTTTGTGCGTGTATGGTGTGATTGCGTTTTCTTTTCAAGTCTTTACTTTATTAGCATCATATGCATACGGTGAGGAACGATGAATGTATGATTGAATGTATGTTGAGCAGTTCCTCCTCCTGAGGCAAACCCGTCGGATGTGGATTACTGGACTCAAAGGGGTGCTCCCCGGCGAGGCTCAGGAAAAGCATCCACTCAGATCCAATCCAATTGAAAGATCGGATTTATTTCCCTTCGAGTATGTTGCGAAGATCTGGGAACCTTCATGCCGAAAAGCCCGCGAGAGTAACTTAGGGTAGGTCAGCCTCAGATAAACCCAACGAATGGAAAGTCTCTTCATGTCCTTTTACGCTTTACGCGCATGATATCGTACTTCAGTCAATCATTTTGTACCGCCTACTTTTGTCAAAATAAAAGTACTAACCTCTGTTTTACAGGGACAGCTTGGAGAGCATCGTAAGATTGCACAATGTCATTACTTTGGATAAAATAAAGGGATACTAACCCTGTTTTGCAGAAAAAGATTACAAAACTCAAAAAATATTTGCTTTAGCATGCATCCACCAATGTCATTTCCCGAAACTAAACTTCGATTGTTTTACGCGCAGGATTGCTCCCCAAACCCGTCTCCGATCTAAGAAAGCCAGAGAATTAACAGTCGAGATGACTGAGAACCCTAACCCTGATCTGGCTCCCGTATCTCGGGAAGAGTTCAATGCTGTAAAAAATCAAATGACCGAGCTGACCATGTTGCTCAAAGAGCATTTCAAACTGAAGGCAGGGCCACAGCTCGAGGACCCGCCGGGGCCATCATCTCAAGGGAACGTACTGACCCCAGAAACTCCAAAAGTAGAGCTACCAAAGCAAGTCATTATCATCCCTGAAGACGAGGTGGCCAGTGGGGTTAGTAAGAAGATAAAGCAGATGGAGGAAGCCATCAAAACAATGAAGGGGATCGGGTCATATGGCAGCGTGAACTATTCCGACCTTTGCATCTTTCCGGGGACCAGATATCCCGAAAAGTTCAAGCTCCCTGAATTTGAAAAGTACAACGGGTCGGGGGATCCCTACACGCACCTGAAAGTATACATCGGAGAGCTGGGGGGATATGCTGAGGACGAGTCACTGAGAATGCAACTGTTCCAGAAAAGCCTGATAGGGGAGGCTAGAACGTGGTATGCGAGATTGGATAATGCCAAGATCCACAACTGGGAGGAGCTGGCCCACACTTTCCTAACCCAATACAGCTTTCAGTCCCAAATGGCCCCGGACCGATACCAGATGACCAAGATCAGAAAACAGACCAGTGAATCTTTCAGAGACTATGCTCAGCGGTGGAGGAGGATGGCAGCCCAAGTGAACCCACCCATGAGTGAGGCAGAAATGGTTATGACCTTCATCGATATACAAGAGGCCCCTTACTATGAAAGGGTGATAGCAGGGATAGGGAAGCCTTTTGCAGAAATGATCAAGCATGGGGAGATGGCTGAGATGGGATTGAAATCAGGAAAGATCCGAGATTTCACAGCTCTTGAAGCTGTTGCTGATCAAATCCAGAGTGGAAATTACGGCAGTTCATCCCGGAGACCCCAAAAGAGAAAGGAAGAGGATGTGTCCCTGGTACTGCAAGGACTATCTGGGAAAACAATGACCAGCCCCTCGGTCCACATACAAAGAAATGAGGCCCCGCGTCCATCAAATTTCAACAATCAGAGGTATGAGGGGCGTCGGAAATTCGAAAAGCCACAAGAGAGGGAGTTCACCCCATTGGGGGATTCATTGGAACAGATACTGGCCCTGTTGGTAAGCCAGAAGAAGATTACCGAGCTATTGCCTCCGTCAGACCCAAAAAGCAAGAGATATGACCCTAGCAAGAGATGCGCCTACCACTCGGCATCCCCGGGGCACGACACACAAGAGTGCTGGTCTCTCAAACACAAGATCCAGAACATGATTGACAACGGAGAGATCGTGGTGGAACAACCAGAATCCCCGAATGTAAAGGCCAACCCTCTTCCCGAGCATAATGGGGGAGGCGTGAATGCAGTGGAAACCAGTGGGGCGGAGGGTCCCTTAAGATTGAGATACATAAGAAAGATAGAAGAAGAAATTGCTGTGACCAACGCCCGGGAGGATGCGCCAAAGGAGCCTATCAAGTTGGTTGGAGTAATTCAAGGGACCAAAGCAGAGCCTATCCGATTGTCAGCCCCAAGACCCCTTGTCGTAACAGCTAGATCACAATTGCCAATCACCAACCTGAAGACTGTTCCGTGGAATTATGGGGGAGAGACCAATGGGGAGGCCAGTTGTGCGTCGGTCAGCTCTAAGGGAAATCCATTGTATTTACCAAGGCGGGTTCTTGAAAACACGAAAAGGGAGAACAGGAAAATATCGGAGGAAAAAGCGTTGGAGTTTTTGGAGAAAATGAATCACGGCAAGGCAAGTGTGGTTAAAACTCTGGGGGTGCAGCCGCCCCTGACATCAATCTTGGATCTTGCATTGGCATCAAATGATCATCATCAGATATTAAGCAAAGTCCTGGAAGAGGCTCATGTCCCCAAATCAATTAGTACGGAAAGATTCGGCCACTTGGTGGGTCACCTGTTGGACAGCAATGTAATCTCATTTACCGACGACGACATCCCCGAAGAAGGGAGGGGGCACCGGAGGCCGTTGCACATTGCGGTTATTTCCTCCGGGTACGTGATGAACGGAGTCTTGATTGATGGTGGGTCAGCCCTAAATATTTGCCCCTATAGTACTCTTGAGAAGATGAAAATTAACCCTAAGCGCCTGCGGGCCAGCCAAGTGGTGGTGAGGGCATTTGACGGATCTAGGAAGCATACGGTGGGAGAGATAGAGCTGCCGGTGGAGATCGGGCCTTATACCTTCAACATTTCTTTCCAGGTGTTGGATATCACAGCCAGTTACAACATGCTCTTAGGGAGGCCCTGGATTCATATGGCTGGGGCAGTTCCCTCCACCCTGCATCAACAAATAAAGTTTATCGTTGAGGGCCATTTGGTAACAATCGCCGCAGAATCTGACTGCCCCGTTCCCTCTGTAAAAGGCATGCCGGTGATCCATGTGGACGAGTCAGCCCAACCAATAAGCTATCAGGCGTTTGAAATCAGCACCCCTCAGTATAAGCAGTTGGGAGCCCCGGAGTTAAAACTTAAGATGTCCCCCGAGCTCACCTTCGTTGCCCGGGAAATGATGGCAATGAACTTCCAGCCGGGGCAAGGGCTGGGCAAGCACAGCCAAGGAATCACCGAACCCATCAAAATACCAGTGCAGTCAGGCAAGGCGGGGTTGGGATATCACGGAGGTATCAGGCCGAAGAACTCATACAAGAAAATTCCCGTTCGGATAACCGGAGTCCCGATCCCGAGAACCAATGATGAACACTCCCCGAGGGTAGTTAAACCTGCATCTAAAGCAGAGGATAAGGTGGAGGTTCCCCCAGTCAAGGGATCGGTCCAGCAGGTGGAATTCTTGCAGGAAATCATGGAACAGTTTGAGAGAAAATGTCATCTCCCGGAGCAGTCAGGCCCCAGTAAAAAGGGAAAAGAGAAGATAACTGACGGCAAGCAGATCATGCCATTTATCAATTGGGCCGGGCTAGAGGTGCCCGAGGAGAGTGAAAATGAAGGCCGAGGCCAAGTTGCTGCAATTATTGAAGAGGTGCTAGATACAGAAACCCCCTCCATCACTAGCTATAAAACCGGAGTGATCCCCAAGAATTGGACCGTGCAGCCGGTAATATCCAGAAAAGGGTAAATGCAGGAGTGTCCGGGAATCCTGTCCAGTAGGGGGATCAAAGGGTTTTTAAGACGGTGTTTTTGTTTTTATGTATCTGCACGTCTATTTCATATTTTTGTCATGATTATTGAAAAAGGAAGTCATGTACTTAATGTTTATATATATGACAAATATTTTTGTTTCATGTCAGGTGTACCGATTTGAGTCATTCTAGCCTAACAAACGATTTTCCAAATTTGAAAGACGATTATGATTTTGATATAGAACTGGATTTCGATTTGATGGGAATTGAGCAGGACGAAGTAGATGATGACGACGCTCCCGACGAGATCAAAGAGTGGGTCGAGGACAAACCCAAACCCAACCTAGACCAAACCATCACCATCAACATAGGAACCCCTGAAAATCCCAAAGAGCTAAAAATTGGGGCAGACTTGACTCCAGACCAGAAAACAGAGATAGCCAAACTATTGAGCCAATATGAGGATGTGTTTGCTTGGTCACACGAAGACATGGTCGGTTTGTCCACGGATATTGTGGTACATCGATTGCCTATCAAAGAGGGTTTCAGACCAGTTAAGCAGAAGCTGAGGAAATTGAAACCGGAGTGGAGCTTAAAAGTGAAGGAAGAGATAGTCAAGCAATTCAAGGCTGGGATCATCATGGTGTCGACATACCCAGAATGGCTTTCCAATATAGTTCCAGTGGCGAAGCCCGGAGGAAAGGTGAGAGTATGCGTCGACTATAGGGATCTAAACAAGGCAAGTCTTAAGGATAACTTCCCAGTGCCTTTCATACACATCTTGGTGGATAATACGGCTCAGTATGAAATGTATTCGTTCGTCGATTGTTTTGCGGGATATCATCAGATAATGGTGGCGGAAGAGGATCGAGAGAAGACTGCCTTCATCACCCCCTGGGGCACGTTCTGTTATAGACGACTTGCTTTCGGCCTCACAAATGCAGGAGCCACTTATCAGAGGGCCATGATGGCCCTATTCCACGACATGATGCACAAGGAGATAGAGGTTTACGTGGATGACATCATTGTGAAATCGAGGGCGGAATCTGACCATGTGACTCATCTTAAAAAGCTGTTTGAGCGGCTCAGGAAGTATAATTTGAAGCTCAATCCAGCCAAATGTGCCTTCGGGGTTCAGTCAGGTAAGCTCCTTGGGTTCTTGGTGAGCAATCGAGGCATCGAACTGGATCCGGCCAAGATCAGGGCTATTGTGGATATGCCAGCTCCCCGTACAGAGAAAGAGATAAGGGGATTTTTGGGGAGGATAAACTTCATCAGTCGGTTCATATCCCATCTGACCACCACCTGCGAACCAATTTTCAAACTGTTAAGGAAAGATGCCTCCCGGAAGTGGAACAGTCAATGCCAAAAGGCCTTTCAGACTATTAAGAAGCAATTAACCGAAGCGCCAGTGCTGGTACCGCCAAAGGACGGGATTCCCCTTTTCCTGTATATATCCGTGAATGATGTGGCGATGGGTTGTATGCTGGGGCAGAAGAGTGAATCTGGTAAGGAGCATGCCATTTATTACCTCAGCAAAAGATTCAGCAGCTGTGAACAGAATTACACGCCGATCGAGAGAACATGTTGCGCCTTGGCCTGGGCTGCTATGAGGTTACAGCATTACCTCCATGGACACACTACCTATTTGATCTCGCGGATCGACCCCTTGAAATATATATTTGAGAGACCAATGCTGAATTGTCGATTGTCAAGGTGGCAGTTAATCCTCCAGCAATTCGACATCCTGTATGTTACCCAGAAGGCCATGAAAGGGCAGGGAATTGCAGATCAGTTATCAGAGATGCCGATAGGGGGGATGGAGCCTTTAGAGACTTTCCTACCGGGGGAAGACATATTGTGGGTCCAACAAGCGAGGTGTGATGACGAAGGGCAATTTTGGAAGATGTATTTTGACGGTGCCATGAATGCTGAAGGGGCTGGAGCTGGAGCGGTCCTGGTCTCCATTACGGGCGAGCAATACCCTGTCCTCACCAAATTAAAGTTCAGTAACTCGAACAATACGGCTGAATACGAAGGATGTATCTTGGGACTGAGATTCGCCCGCGATATGGGAGTGAAAAGATTAGCCGTGTTCGGAGATTCAGAATTGGTAATCAGACAGGCGACTGGGGAGTATGGCACTAAGGAGCTTCGGTTACTCCCGTACCACCGGTGTGTAGTCCGATTGATGCAAGAATTTGAAGATATAGCTTTCCGACACATTCCCCGGGGGCGGAATGACTTCGCCGATGCATTGGCTACCCTGGCTTCGTTAGTCCACGTACTCAAAGGCAAAGCCACCCCACAGATTGAAATAACAGTACAAAGTGCCCCCGCTTACGAAGAATACATATCGGAGTTGTCAGAAGATGTGGCTCAACCAAATCAGCCCTGGTATCATGACATTCAGAAATACTTGAGGGATAGATCACTCCCCGACCAGGCAAACCGAACGGAAAGGCAGAGAATCCAGAAGATGGCGATGAAATTCTATTTAAGCGGAGACTCCCTGTATAAGAGGGATGTAGGCTTGGGATTATTGCGATGTGTGGACGAGACTCAAGCACAGAAAATCATGGGCGAAGTGCACGGTGGAGTATGTGGGCCGCATATGAGTGGGCCAATGTTGGCCAAGAAAATTCTGAGAACCGGGCATTACTGGCTATCACTTAAAGCTGACTGTGACGATCATGTCAAGCGATGTTTCCAATGCCAAGCACACGGTAATGTGATGCATGCGCCTCCTAATGAACTACATTGTATGACTTCCCCTTGGCCGTCTCCATGTGGGGTATGGATGTTATCGGGCCCGTGGAGCCCAAAGCGAGCAACGGCCACCGGTTCATTTTCGTCATGATCGACTATTTCACTAAATGGGTAGAGGCAGCTTCTTTCCCCAAAGTAACGCAGGAAGTTATAGTCAGTTTCATCAGGAACAATGTGATTTGCCGATACGGACAGCCTGAAATCTTGGTGTCCGACAATGCCAAGAATCTGAACAATGCCCTTATGAAGGAGTTGTGCGCCCAATTCAAGATCAAGCATCTCAATTCTGTCATTTACCGGCCCAAAATGAATGGGGCCGTGGAGGCGGCAAATAAGAATATAAAGAGAATCATGGCGAGAATGTCTGCCAATCATCGGGGATGGCCGGATTTGCTGCCCCTCACATTGTTTGCATACCGGACATCAGTGCGAACGTCCACAGGAGCAACCCCTTACGCCTTGGTATATGGGATGGAGGCCGTTTTGCCGGTGGAAATGGAGATGGCATCCCTCCGAATTTTGCTCGATGCTCGGATTGACGAGGGGGATTGGATACAAAGTCGATACGACCAGTTAGCCTTGATAGATGAAAAAAGGGTGGCGGCTATATTACACGGTCAGTTGTATCAGCAACGTATCTCTCGATCGTACGACAAAAAGATTCGGTCCCGAAAGTTCAAAGAGAATGATTTAGTTCTAAAGAGGGTCATGTCCTGTCAAGACGAAGCCAAAGGGAAATTCGCTCCCAATTGGGAAGGGCCCTTTGTGATCAAAAAGGTTCTATCTGGAGGGGCCCTCATCCTACAGGAAATGGATGGCGAGGTATTTCCGCAGCCCCTGAATTCCGACTCTGTGAAACGATTCTACGCTTAAAAAAAAATAAAATAAAATAAAATAAAATAAAATAAAATAAAAAAAATTCTTTCTATCTCCCTTGTAACTCGAACTACGTAGGACCTGATCTCCTGACCTTGTGGGAGTACGTAGGCAGCCATCATGGCACGGTCCGTTCTACACAAAATAATAAACTTCGTCCCTCTACCAAAACCACTTCCAGAAAATCCCGAAATCCTACACATTCCAAAACTTACCCAAACCTAACCACAAACCTTGTCCCTATACCAAAACCACTTCCAGAAATCCTATACCCTCCAAAACTTACCCAAACCTAGCCACATAATTAGCCCAAAGTCCAAGACTCACTTCGATGAAATCAGAGGGGCATGCGGCAATATCTGTGAAGTTCCAATCAAGACTTGAGGAAAGAAATGAGGCAATATATCGAAATCATGATCGGCTGGATAAAATGAGGATCCAATGGAGGGCGACGATGCATCAAAAAGGGAAATGACTAAAACCATAAATATTTCTCTATATATACAAAACATTTTGCTTACAAGTCTGTCTTTTAAATAAAAGTGATAAAACTGACATAGTCTGTGCAGGAAATAAAATCATCTACAGGTCAGAGACCAGCTGAAGCAGGATAGACAGAATAGTCGAGGCATCATAAATCTCCGGCTCACCCGCAATCTGCTGGCCCATCATGTCAATCTGAGTCAAAAGAGCAGCAGCCCTGGTAACAGTCGCAGAATGGCCCTCCATGACAACTCTGACCTGCTCGACAACACTATCTCTGGCAGATAGGGCGGCATCACGAGCTAGTACAGCAACATCCCGCTCCGCGTGGGCGGTATCCCTCTCAGTCTCAGTAGTACTCAAAGCTGACCGGAGCCTGGCACCCTCAATCATTAGTATCTGGATACGGTCCGCCAAGTCAAGGGAATGGGTATGTACCGAAGTAGAAACCTCTTCCACACCAGATCTGGGCGCTAATCCTGACAGCTCCGGAGGAATGACCACATCTGAACCGGTCTCAACCGGGAAAGGTCCCCGAGGACCATCCAAGGCCCCAATCTGGTCAAAGTCGGCAATATCAGAACCTCCTCGCAACCATAGCAGATAAGCGGGTGTCTGACCAGGATGACTATCCCCGAAATCGGCCGAGGCTCGATGGGACCAAAGATCATATACCCTCAACAGCTCCCTCTCCGTCTGAGGCGATATGGGAAATCGGTAGTCAGCCGCTCCCGCAAAGAGATGGAGATCCTGCATCTGATCAAACTGCCCCATGACAGCTAAGGGATGATAAGTCGTCACCCCCCTCAAGCCAAGAAGAGGGAGGAAATCAAAGGGGGGCACATGAGTCAAGAAACTCTGGAAGGAGCAATAACCCGAATAGATCAGAAGATGGAAGGGCTCCTCAATGGCCGATAAGAACTCCCTCCAGGAGGCTGTATCCGTGCATCGCCGGGGACGGAATGAGAACTGCATGGCCAGGCTGTGGCTGAAACAGAACCCGTGTCGACGAAACTGCCCGATGGGGCTAAGGTGGCTCATGAACCATACATACAACAAAATGGAACTTCCCCTGAATGTGCGACCAGAGAAGGAATGACAATACGAGGCCGATAGGTAAGTCTCGGCAAGTATCATGGGAAGGATGGTATGATCCTCCTGAAGGGCCAGAACCGCCACAATAACCCGCATATCCAGAAGGTTATCCCCTGCAGGCATGTACAAAACTGATATGACACAAGCCATCAAAACATCCACTCTCAAAGCGCCCCAGCGCTCCTCAGATACGGAAAAATCAATGGAGAATCGAGAGAAGCTATCCACTGAGCCAAATCTGTCAACCAAGAAGGATAGAGGAACAAGATGGCTTGAAGAGATCGCAGATAACAGAGCTGTCCTCCGCAAGCCTGTGAAAGTCAGGAACTGGCGGCGCATATGGCCAGAGGTAACCCGTGCACAAGGACCATCCACTGATAAACCGGTAAAGCGAGCATACTCCTCAAGGGTGGGAGTCAGATACTCCAGCCCAAACCTGAAAACCTGTCTGTCCGGGATCCAACAACTGAGAATGCCATCAACAAAGCCCGGCGGCACCTGAAATGACAAAAGAGCCATGGAATGTCCCAAAAGACCCTCTGCAATGATCCGGTCTGGGGGTATCAGACTATCCAGCCACGAACGGAACCGACTCATGATCCCTGAGGGGGTGCGGGGGCCCACGCGAACCACATCCAGGGATGACATCTGTGAAAAAACAGTATCAAAAGACTATACAGGGGTCAATTTCTTTGTCCACATATATAATAAATCGTGCATCGTACAAGCTATAATAAGTAGATCATCATAAAGAAGAAATTATGCATAAAATAAAGATAATTCTGTACATAATACATGGAATGAAAAACAAATGATGACAAATAAAACAAACAGGTCCAAATACAGAGGTCCTAGCCTATCTAGATCTAGCCAACGCACTATAGGCCCTCAATAAAGGTGTCATCATCAAACTGGCTCGCATGGCCCACGTCCCCAGGAATGGAAGCCTCAGCGCCAAAGTTCAGATCAGGGCAGGAATAAGGCGAGGCAGGGGCACCCGACGAGCCGGGAGCTGCACCGAGGTCAGGTCCATACGAGTCTGCAGCGTAAGCTTCCTCTGGATCCCGGCCCAAGCTCCGAACAAAAAATGACAACTGGTCCACTCGCCGAGTTAATGAAGCAATCTGATCTGAGTGAGTGGGAGCCCGAACACACTCCATCCAGTCTGTCATCATCACAGACCCGTGAACCAGGTCTCCAAGGAAGAAGGTGGCCCGAGTCTGAGGCCCGATGGTACGAGGTCTCCACCAGACGCTAAAACTCTCACTCGTCTGCGGGCCGTCAGACAGCATATATCCATCCTCCCCGGCCGTCACTGCCTCTGGGAGATGGGAATCCATGAGCCAAAATCTCCGGGAAGGAGGAGCGAAAGGGATCCGGACCTCCCCGGAAACGCATCTGATGGCACGCTCCCCCAAATACAGCTCCCATCCACCATAAGTCAGGAAGGGAATACGGCGAGTGGACAAGGCAAACTCCTGGTCCGCAGCATAACCACCGGCGAGGCCAGCCGCCAGATGGTCCGCAGTGTAAGGAACCCATGTCACGTCCGCCGAAGAAACCATCTCTAACTGCAGCCGGCAGTGGGAGAAGCTATCTGACACCGGGGTCTCCGCCAAAGTGCTGTGATGCCATCGACGACCCCGGGGATAAGTCTCTGGACCGAGGGTAGTAATCGGCCGCAAGCAGGGTAGCCGCTCATAGGCCCAGAACTGATAAACAAAGAAAATGGGACGTAAGTACCAAGGACGGCAAATGAATAAAACAAATAAAGCGGCTAAAGGAATGGGACTTACCAGCATAAAAGGATAAAACCCCAGCCAGGCATCTGTCTGCCCCTCTGAGCGAAGGCAAAGGCCATGGAGGAAATAGGCGAAGGTGAAGGAACCCCAGTCATAGTCCCCGATCCGATCCACATCTCGAGTAGCGCCGACGATATTGAAATGAATGGTCGATGAGTTGTTCCCCAGAAAACAGCCCCTCATGATAGTCAGGAATAGACGCCGGAGCAGGAAGTCACGAGCGGAGCGGTCCTCGGGAAATGGCTCGGAAAGAGCCCCTCCAATGGCATCTACAGCCAAAGCTCCGGATCGGATGCTGCGGGCCTTAAAGACCTTATCCTGAGGAGTGAACCCCAACAAGGATCGAACGGTTACGGAAGTGATGTCCGGCTCCAGAGGAACGCGGGGTCCGGAGAACTCCACCCCGGTAATATAACGTCAGTCCAGAGGAGTCAACAACAGCTCGCAGTCCAGTAGATGAAGCGACTGGGTCTGGTGGAACCAGCGCTCAGACAGGGCCCTCATATAGCCCCACGGACATCGACGAGGGGCAATAGTAAAGAAATGTCTGAACCCCCAGGAGTCTACCATTCCCCTATAGTCGGGATGCAACGCGTGGTAGAGGGTGTAAATGCTGAACCAGTTACCCCGAGGCTGGGTAAACTCAGGAACCTGTGACAGCCAACGAAACAGTCAGTCCCGATAATCTCAAGAGGTTGAATGAATTTAAATAACGAATATACCTCGTTAGCCGCAAGGTAGGCTGAGGGGTGACGACCGAGGTCAGGACCGAGCAGATCCGGTATCCTAGCACGGGCCCCGGGTAAGGTCCGGCGCATGGGAGAAGGAGCCGCTGTGCCCGAGGGACCCGCCTCTGCCTCCGCTGGGGCGTCCTCATCCACATCAGGCTGAACGGGGCGAATAACAGACTCAGCCAGTCTACGGGAATGACGAGTCAGGACTGGAGCTGGAGCTGAAGAGGTCGCTCTACGACGACGGACACCCGACGCTCGGGGCACTGAGGAACCACTGGGAGCATCTGGATCCATAACTGGAACGGTATCACAAAAAAGGTACACCCTTAGCTCAGTATCTTTCAAAAGTCTTATTGCATATTGCTAGAAATAATAGGGTGGCATGGCATGGTGAAAAATAGAAAATGCATAAATAAAGTCCCTAGCGGTGCACTAAATTTCCCGAAATTTCGGCAGAGTTTCGTTTGTAAAATGGACATCCCATGCACAATCAGGCATGTTTAATCTGGTCAGGCAACCAACAAACCCAGAATGCAAGTGAAAATAATGCCTCAAATGCATAAAATGAATAAAACAAATTGTCAAAATAATGAGGCATCTCTACGAAACCCGGTACTTATCTATGCTACGGGCAACACAAATATCACATATAAGCATGCATTGATAAAATTAAAATATTCAAACAAGCAAATGAATAGTCAAATGAAAGCGAAAATCAAAGAAAAAGGAGTTAAAACGTTACCCAAAGTGCGTAGACTGATTTAATCGGAGCAGAATTTCCCAAAAGTTGCCCAAAAAGACGAAAAGGTTGGGTGGGGACGAGGAAAACCGAGAATGAGAGAAAGGAAAAGTGAGAAAGTGACCAGATCGTGAAGGGTCACGATCTGAAATAGGACCGATCCTAGCCGCAGATGCACCTGCGGCTGGCCGCAGATGCACCTGCGGCTGGTATCGGTGCCCTTTTACCTCCCTTTTGTTCCCCCGAGTCAACATGTAGCGTGTCACGTGATAAAATACAGGATTTTAAAACCACATGACCGATAAAAAATGACCCGTCAGATACGATACCTGACCAATTGAAAAACGACCCGTCAGATACGAGACCTGACCAATTGAAAAAACGACCCGTCAGATACGAGACCTGACCAATTGAAAAAAACGACCCGTCAGATACGAGACCTGACCAATTGAAAAACGACCCGTCAGATACGAGACCTGACCAATTGAAAAAACGACCCGTCAGATACGAGACCTGACCAATTGAAAAACGACCCGTCAGATACGAGACCTGACCAATTGAAAAACGACCCGTCAGATACGAGACCTGACCAATTGAAAAACGACCCGTCAGATACGAGACCTGACCAATTGAAAAACGACCCGTCAGATACGAGACCTGACCAATTGAAAAACGACCCGTCAGATACGAGACCTGACCAATTGAAAAAACGACCCGTCAGATACGAGACCTGACCAATTGAAAAACCGACCCGTCAGATGCGATATCTGACCAATTGAAAAAAAAACCGACCGTCAGATACGATACCTGACCAATTCAAAAACGACCTGTCACAGACGATACCTGACCAATTCCAAAGCGACCAGTCATAAAACAATACCTGACCCCTCATAACGACCCGCCGGAAACGAGACCCGACCAATGTTCATTCGTGACCTTGAAAATAACCTCTACATGAACATATTGAATGTGACATCGCATCATCTGAACGCATGTGCGGCATCGTTAAATATATATTTGGCATTTTCATGCATCGGGTGCCTACTTCTTTATCATGTCCATTTCATATTTCATTCCATAGACATGATAAAGAGGGGCAGCTGTAGACACCCAAATTTTGCACTTCTCTACTAATCCTGGCAGGAGGGCAAAATCGTCATTTGACCTAACATGCGGAAAGAAAGGTGGACCCCAACACCAAGCCACCCCAGCGATTTACGGTCAAAGCCGCCACAACGGATAACGAGCATCTGGTCACTTGAGGCAGGGCGAACAGTTGATCCAGAAAAGCCTGAGCCGACCACAAAAGACGACTGATGGCTACTCCGCTTACAATGTTCGGGGGTCTCGCTCACCGGGCACAATTATCAAGTGCTACATCAAGTCGCAACCCTCCGAACTAGCCTCCCATAACCCTATGGCACGCTTCCCAGGGAGTTCCGGACTGCAAAAATACAGCCTCCCAAAATAATACCGCAAAAATTGCCGAATTAAGACCGCGTGGCACGGAAATCGAGAAAAGTGAGTCGGACAGCCGCGGATGCAGTCGCGGCCACCGACAAAGGTGACAGGCACGAGGCTCGAGGGCGGCACACGACAGCCGAGGTTCGGCGCGGGCGGCCAGCGAAGTCAGCCGCAGATGCACCTGCGGCCAGCCGCAGTTGCACCTGCGGCTGCCTTCGGAACTCTATTAAGCGTCCAGATCTGCGTCCGAGAGAAAAAAGAGAGAGAGAAATAGATTTTTAGAGAGAGAAGGAGCGCGGGAGGAGAGAGAAAGGCTCGGGTGGAGGTGTTTTTGAGTGATAAATTGTGTGTTGTTGCTCCAATAGCTTAGATTTGCTTGTAGTTTGGCTCAAATCTTGGAATATAACGCTCGTATTGGTGTATTGCAAGGTGAAAAGAGTGTTCTTTTGATGTTTTTTTGTTTATATTAGTGTGTTGATGTTGTGTTTTGAGTTTGTGTAATGTAGTTTGTTGTTGTGTGGATAATGATCCGTGGATTAGGGGTTGTTAGTGAGGTTTCCATCGGAAAGTAACTCCTCCTAACACCCTGATGACATCCGTACGGTGATATATTGTTCGTTGTGATAATAGATGGGTTGTAGTAATTAAGTTGTGATATTTGGGTTATATAAAGTGATAGCAAATGTTTAGAGCTTGTTAGATTTGTTTTAGTGTTGGTTATGCTGTGATGGGATGGTTGTGAGCCTAGGGAGGAGATCCTAGTGGTCGAATCCCGATGATGGACGTTTTGGGTGTATGTAATCGTGGCATAGGGTCCATGGCGATGTATTTGTAATATCGGGCCTTAACGCGATATCAATCGTGATCGGGTTAAGGCCCCGTGATAATAAAAATATGTGATTGTGGGTGTTTGGGGTTGTCTGGATGGCTCACATGCCCGTGGATAGCCCCGACATGTTGTGGATGCTTGTTTTAATTTACGACTCAAAAATGGTTTTCAAAATAAGGCAAATAATGAAGATTTTGTAAAAGTGATCAAATTTAGGATATTAGATTCACGAGGTTTAAAGGTTAAGTGTTTTGGGCAAACTTTAATCCATGATTGATGAATAGGCTTTAGTTGATTTTAAAACGTCATAAAAAATGATTTTGCAAATAAATAAATGTTTTCATTAAACTTTGTGCATAGGGTTAAAGAGTTCTAGAAGTTGCCCTCGTTTTATTTATATTAACTGTTAGAAGGCAATGTATAGTCTCGATTCCTATTTGACAAAAGTTTAAAACTATTGTTTTCTAAAATGACATCTAAATAAAAAACCCTAAACGCTTTCGAAATTAAAATCAATCTTTCTTATAAAAAAGTGAAGCCTCGTCATTTGGGTCAGAGAACGTCCAAAACACTTTTCAGATAAACACTTTTGCCATATAAAATAAAAGCAAACTTTTTATGCAAAACGCACCACAAAATTCCATTTAGGCACACACACACACACACACACATTTTAGGATTTAAAAGGATAGGAAAATATCGAGATTGCGGTAACCGTGTTTCACGGAAGTCGGGGGGTGCCTAACACCTTCCCCTCACTTAAGCAAGCCCCCGAACTCTATGAATCTCGGGTTGCGGACCAATTAATCGGAGTCACATATGAGCCAACGATTACGAAAACTAAATTCGGATGAGTTGGTACATCCATTTCAAATATACCAACTGGCGACTCTGGTCAATTGGCTCATCTTAAAATCGACCTTTCAAACCCCGTCGACACTAAGCCGGCCCTTTTCAAAAGTCACATTTCAATCTAAAGGCTAAAATTGGAAAGGGACATTTTAATATTAAAAAACGAGACGGCGAAAATCCCGGCGTCGACAGCACCAACGGTCATGATTATACCAGATTCAGCCTTTGGTCATAATCATACCAACCAACAGTTCATCTTTGCACTACGGGCCAAAGAGAACATTCACCACGTGCCATAAAAGACACCGAACAGATGTATCGCCTTTAACCTAATATATCGCCTTTAACCTATCATCTGTTCAACAATTATATCACATCTGTGCCCCCGGCCACAGATATTCACAACAGCTTGATTTTTGATGATTAATACAAATAACAGTGATACAAATGATGAACAGAAGAACAGGATAAACAATAAGTATCAGAAGTTTACTTTGTGCAGATTCAAATAATGTCCAAATTGCCAACATGATGTAGAGTGAAATTTAAAAGTGATATTCAAGATCCACAGTTCAGAATAACGATTACAGTTCAATAGAAATGTTCGGAAAATAGGAAGGTTCAGTTGAAATAATGAAATTCAACTATTATGGAACATATAATATTTTCAGGAATTATAGAAGCAATAGTTCCATAATAAGTTTCAATTTAGGTGTATGGAAGAAAATAATATCCCTTACCGTAGCAGGTTTGATTAACAAAAGGTGAAGGAAATTAATATCCCTTACCATAGTAAGTTTGAATAATGGAAGATGAAAAAGATGGTATCCCTTATGAGTATAAAGGAAAATGATATCACTTACGAATATGGAATAAAAGTGTCATGTGATAATTCGTGTAGACAAATTATTTCCACACGAGACAAATAAAAAGGGTTATTCACCAACAAGCGGTAATCCGCGCCGTAAGGTTATTCCCATCAATTTGAATACGAAGAGTTATTCACCAAACAGGCGATCATCCGCGCCGTAAGGTTATTCCCATCAACTTGAATACGAAGAGTTATTCACCAAACAGGCGATAATCCGCACCGTAAGGTTATTCTCAAAGATTAATAAGGAATGAATACAAAAGGTTATTCACCAACAGGCGGTAAACCGCGCCGTAAGGTTATTCCCACAATTTAATACATGGAAATAAATGGCACAAGAAAGAAACGATATTATTTTCGAGAATCAAAGAATGATAATCCCTTCAAGTAAGAAAGAAAATAATATCAATTTATGATGATGAAAAGAGTGATACCCCTTACCGTGGTAAGTTTAAATAATAGAAGATGAAAGAATATGATATTCCTTACAGTAGTAAGTTTAAGAGTATGAAAGAAAATGACATTCATTACCACAGTAAATTTAAGAGTTTGAAATGAATGGTATTCCTTACCTTAACACGTGACTGGATATTGATTTAAATGAGGTTGATCAACCTATATTTTTATAATAAAATTAGTAATTTCCACATATAAATTTCAAAGTGTATGATAACTCGTATAATATGATTTATCAAAATTATATATATTTAACATAATTTTTTGTAGTATAATATAACTACTTTTAAATAGTTTTAAAAATAATATTCCAAAATAAATCTTCCAAAGAAAGCTTTTAAAAATGAATCTTCTTAAAGAAGAGTCTTCTAAAGGAAGATTTGTGAATACCGTGAAAAATAGGAATTTATAAAATTACTACTCTTTAATAAAAGACTTACTTGAAAAATTCCTGCACTCCTTTTGGCTTTCAAACTCTCAAAATAACCTTACTATTCTCAGAGAAAACTCATAAAATTCTTATAGAAAAATTTTATGTTTTAGGTGTGATTTTTCTATTCAGCTGAACAAGCTATTTATAGGAGAAAATAAGGCACTATGCGTGGTAGGTGAACAGAAAAAAAAAATTCAGCAGAGGCTGCTGCGTAGCCTCCACCAACCCATTCCCAGCAAACACATTTCTCACATTTCGTGTGGGCCCCACAGTGGGTCCCACATGTTTCTTACTATTCACTTACTATTCACGTCACTATTTCAAATAGTAAAATTAATTATTTTATTTTTTTATTTATTTATTTATTCTTCCTGTGAGTCCAACATATAAAATAATGTTACCATAATAATGTAAGAAACACGTTATATATTTTTATTAATTTAATAATATAAATTACAGTATATTTGCTACTGTGACAATTATTAGATTCAATAATTTTAAACTACAGTGCACCAACAATTATTGACTCGATGATATGAAATACAGTGTAATGACAATTATTGAATCAATAATGCAAAATACTGTGTAGCAACAATAATTGAATTGATAATATAAAATATTATGCAGTGACAATTATTGATGAAATGATGCGTAACAGTTACGGTGTCAATAATATGAGACACTGTGCAATACCGTGTGCTACTGTAGAATACCGTGTGCCACAATAAAATACCATAAATTACCGTATGCTACTATTCTTTTATCACCGGTATTTTAACAGTTAACACCGTTGACTATTTTTATTTAAAAAGGTTACTTCTGTCGTTTTCTATATCCGACAATTATTCCGTTGTGGGCTCCACCAATAATTAGTTATTTCGGCGCCGTCGTACGGCCCGAATATTCCCCGACAAAATGAATATTCCCCGACAAAACGAATATTGTCCGTCAAAATAAAATTTGCACATAACATCCTTAACTTTCAATTTCGTCAATTTAACCACTTACTGTTTCATGAAAAATATATATGAAGAAAAATTAAATTTTATATTTCATAAAATTCGGGGTCTTACAGTTTTACACTAATAATTATATCACAAGATAGTGATATCGAATATCATATGATCTCTACAAAGTGATAAACTCGAGGTACAGTTTTGTATTTTAGTTAACCATAATTTTCTTTTATTTGGATGTCCCCACTTTGGAGAGACATGAGTACATGTACATTAATGAATGACATAACAATCTCAATAATTTTTTAGTCTCTCAATATTAAGTATATATCACACTCTATATATTGGTGAAAATACAAACTTCACATTAAAAGAGAAAGAAAGTCTCACATAATCATCAAATTAAGATATTATTGACTTAATTAACCATAGTTAGTAATAGTGATCAACATCTTGGACATAATAATTGAATGAAAACAGTAACTTAGCACTTGAATGCTTATGTTGAATGTGACCTAGTTAGTAGTCAACATTTTGGACATAATAATTGAAAGAAAACAGTTACTTAGCACTAATGTGACTTAGATCCAGTACTATTAGCGGTGCCATATCTTGTTCACATAATTTGATTCATTTCCTCTCTTTTGTTTCACATACAAAGAGCACTATCACCTGTTTGATCAGTTGTAGAATTAAGTTTTGACAGGTAGAACCATCAAGTGGGGTGGGCGGTGGGGAGGGGGTAGGCTAGCTAACGTGCAGGGGGTCCATCTGGGAACTGATTAGAATAAGTGGTCCATTGTGGTCTTGGATCAAATCAGGCAATATGGGACTCAAAAGTCCTAATATGTGATTATCGATCGATCATTCAGTGATTATCATTATGCATGTGATGAGAAGAACACAGGTCACAAAAAAGAATTAATTAATTATGAGTCCTAGCTAGCTAGTGAGACCCGTATAAGGATCACCAACATTGTGTGACGACTTTTATAAAATAATGATTTCATGATTGTGGTGAGACAATATTCTTCTAATCTAAAAAAAAAGGTTTGACATGGTCCTAGCCTGAAAATGATAGAGTCGTGCTTGAAGTTGAAAGTTGTTTTCTTTTTCAACTTGAAGTCTTGAAGATCTAATGAGCTAGCTGCTATATATCAAATATATATATATAAAGAAGGGAATTTAAAGTGCTTAATACTTTCATCAGTAAAAAGAACAAAAAGAAAAAAAGTTTTATGGTTTCTGTAATTTTTTTTATTAAAAATGTCACCCTTTTTTCGGCTATATCTCACTTTTTTGAAAAATAAATATAAAAATAATTAACGATACTTGTTTTTCCTTTTTTTGAACGTGTATTTCTTTTCAAAAATTGTAATATACTCAGTATATATTTTCTTTATGTCAGAAGTTATAAATTAGGTTAAGCGTACAAATTCAAACAAATCAACTTGTCTATAATACTTTTAAGAACAAAAGTTTGGTATTACACAAAGCATATGTATAGTGGAAAATTAAGCTGAACCAAAGCCAAATTGTAGAGCATGCATGTTCCGAAGACAGTCAAGTTTGACACTTTGGAAGAAGTAGTTCCGAGATAGCTAAACTTCTTTGATTGTCGGAATTAAGAAGCCAAATTAGAGAAGTAAGCTTTCTGGTAGGCCACATAATATGGACTGTCTTAATGGGTTTTGTTCCCGATCAGTTCATTATTTCTTAAGCACCAATAATAGACTTTTAAATCTAATAGACTTGGATTACCGTCTTGTCAACTAGGATATCATACACTTACCCTATCTAATATTAACTTTTGAAAGGTAATTATCTTTTTCAACAAGATCTCTTTAAACAATTCCAATTATGAATTGTAGTCCTATTAAGACTGTGGAGCTAAAAATAGAAGTATATCAATCTTATTCTATTATAAATATATTAAGTATTTTCTGCATTTATTATTAACTTTGAGATTATTCTTACTCTCACACTAGAGATATTTTGACGATCCAAATCATCAAAGTATTTTTGATAATTTTTTATGTACAAACTCATATCCAAACGGGTGATTAAACGTGTGGATAAAAAATAGCATCAACACTTTCTGTTAAGTAGACAACCCCACCTTCGTTTTGCTTTATTAAAGCAATCAGTTAAGTTGTCACCATCTACTACTTCCTTCTTCAAATGAGACTCTACTTTCAAACAAATAGAAAGAAGTGTTCTCTTAAGATTTCCTGCAATTCTTTCCGATATGAAATGAGTAAAGAATCAAGTTACAAGTATCGATCTATATACGAAACGAAACGCGCTAGTTCTTTTCTTTTTGTTTCATTGATAGCAGTATATCCTGACTGCTAGGGCTTGACTAATAGAATCTCAAAGGGCCTGAAAAAATGGCTTTAAATACATAAATTGCTTAATTGTAAAAATTACAATATATATATTCTTTTATAGTAATTTGTAACTGTGGAATTTTCAATATTGCCACAAAAAGGGCTTATCACTAAATTTACTATAACCGAGTCCCTTATGATTTGTGTGAACATTACAACTTTTTTAATGATTTTTTTGAGACATAGTTCACTTTTTCTTGAAAAATTACTCTCATTTTACAAAAGTTTTGTCATGATTATAGGAGATTCGCTAGTAATAACAGTTTAAAAAATTCCAAATCTCATAAATGATAAATTTGGAGGTTCTGATTGTTAATAAGTTGTAATTACAAATCCAACATTTTTGTATTTGGTCCAGCACTGTTATTATATCCTCAAAAGCCTACTTATGGTCGATCCACTCCAGTCTTGGGGTGGAAAGGCAACCCAAATCGTACTGGGGAGATCTTTATATCCAAATCGTATAGGGCAGATCTGTAAATTCGCCGCTTTGGCGCGAATCTTCTCTCTTTCCTCTCATATACATTACAAATTATTGGTTGAGGGAAGACTCCGCAAGCTTAGCAAAGTTTCACTGCCCTTCCATTCCCATCCCCTGTTTTCCAAAGCACGCCAACACTTCCGATAAAAGTGATTACTTTTATTTATTTTTTGGTCAGTTGATTTTGAAGGACGAAAACTGTTAATTAAGTGATTACTTTGATTTATTTTTTTGGTCAGTTTATTTATTTATGCAAGATATTTTAGCAAGAATATTTGCATTCTCCACTAAGCACGTGCGATTGATTAAGGTCACCATTTGTTAATTAAGTTAGCCAATGAACTTGGGTGCTCAAGTGTGGTTCAAATTAATGCATTCCAAAATATAGTTAGCAGTAGTTGGGATATTGTCTGTAGACAAAGGTTTAGGTGATGCAGAGAATTATACCCGACATTGTGTTTGTCTGGGTTGATTTTCAGGTGTATATTGATCACCCTTGGTTTGTCAGTCATACCCAAATTAGATACGTGCTCCACATTATGTCTGGACTTTTGTTTCAGATAAAAGAAAGCAGTTAAAAATATGTAATCGACCAATGAGATTATTTACTCGTTACTTGTACAGCAGCAAGCAGGGTGATTGGCCATGCAGCACTAAATAACATTTAAATGTCCCGTTCATGACATCATATCCATCAGCCGAAATAAAAACATCTCAACTTTGCATTTAAAATCACATTTTTTGAGGGAATATTTCAACAATGACACAAGGTTTCCACTTCCAACAAAGTCGTCTCATATTGAATAGAAAATTTGGCAAGTCTTTATTGCTTTCTTTCAAAATCTACCCAGATGCTAGCAAAATCCAGGGGGGAAGAAGAAAGGAATGGAACTGTTAGTTAGCCATCAATTGCACATCAGGTTACAGCTTACACTTTGTTTAATGGTAATGATATTACGTCTCTTAACCACCTGAAAACATTGTTCTTAACCACCTGAAACATCTACAATGTCAGGCTCTCTGGGTTCTCAATGATCTTGGAGAAGGTCTGGAGGAAGGCAGCCAAATCAGCACCATAAATGACTCGGTGATCAGCTGTAACATTCACCTGAAAAGGATTCACAACCAGGTCAGTCCAAGTTCATCCACACGGTTTTCAAAAATACCAATGTTACGTACCCCTATCAAGCCAGATCTTTAAATCTTTTGCTTCACAAGGATAATATGATTGGTGAGAGTAATATTTGAGGATTGAGCAAGTATAATCAACTCCCTGATATAATCAGACCCTCTAGCATCAATGTTTTTATATTAATTGCTTGTTAATTATACAACAATGGACAAAATGTCTAATAACTTTAGTTTACAGCTCATCAGTTTCCATGTATAGCCGACCGCAAAGCTTGCCAACACATTCCGTAAGTTTCCTGGGTAACTTGCAGTATAATGAATTATGACTCGTAAGCTCTTTCTATTCTTTTCTTTTTCTATTTCTTCAAACACTTGTAATCTTATCAAGAAAAATAAACAATAAAAAGTTCAAATCAATGTCAAGACGAGGCCCTCGTCCAAGTAAGGCAAGATAATTGATAGTTTTAATCTGTTTCCAACCTAAAATACTTTTCCTAAACAGACCAGTTGCAAATGTCAATAGTATTATGAAAAAACATGTAATACTTTTCAACTAAGCCACTTGTTTCTCTATGGGGTGGGGTGGTGGCATACGGAACGGGAATGTAAGAGTATCTAGGGAAGTATATTAACACATTGTGAGTTTCTTCTATAATACATGCTAGAGATTGATATTGAAAGTGTGGGGGTGGGGCTGTGGCGTACAAAATGGGAATGTAAGATTATCTATGGAGGCACATTAACACATTGTGAGTTTCTACTATAATACATGCTAGAGATTGATATTGAACGTGTGAGCTTAACTAAATAAGAAATGCTACCCCTTTTTTGAGAAAGATGACAACTATATGCCTACAATGGCCGAGGCAATCAACAAATTTGTACACCTAATATCTTCAAAATCAGCATTCAAAAAGATCCACAATAAATGAATTAAGTACGTTGAAAGGCCAACATATTTATCAAAGCATGTATTCGATCCGACGATTTCGTCCACATATTAGTCAACGAGATGGAAAATTTTAACAAGGGAAATATGTAACTTCCAAAAGAATTAAAAAGTTAACTAACCAGCATTTTACTTTTAACACTGAAAAATCCATTTGAATCGGCTACAACAGTAGGCTTTGATGCTCCAACAGCCATAATAGCACCCTAGAAGTTGTTCAAATTCTTCATCAAACATCTTAAAGTTGCAAGTGGAACACAAAGTGAAAGGACTGGCTCTAAATTTAAATGCTAACCTGGCCTGGAGGAAGAATAGCGTCAAACCTGTCCACTCCAAACATACCTAAATTGGAAAGGGTGAATGTCCCTGTATCCACAACAGTAAAACTCAATTTCAGCCAACATGACAAAGCATGACAATTTAATCAAACTCAAACATCTCCAAAAACATATTAATATTAAACTACACCTGAATTATACTCATGAGGCTGAAGTGTTTTTGACCGAGCTTTCTCCACAAGCTCCTTCCATTTTTGAGATAACAGATAAAGATCCAGCTAAATTACCCAACAAGAACAAACAATCAGAGAAATGCACTTATGTTACAAACTACTTTGTACATCTTCTTCAGAAAAAGGAAATCCCAATTCAAAATACCTTATCGGCATCACTGAGAACAGGAGTTATCAACCCGCCATTGATTGCCACATCAACTGCAATATTTATACTACTATTGTAAGTAAAAGTCTTGCCATCTTTACAGCTTGAATTCACTACCGGATGCTGAACCAGGGCCATTGCAGCAGCTTTAGCTAACAATGCAGTAATAGTAACACCCTTGGGTTTAACCTGAACATATAATTTCATTCAATCACAAAAACTTTTAAAAGCAATATATTATATATACATTGCATTATATTATATATACACTGCTGACAACCCAAGTAAAATAGAAAATGTGACATAATAATGTACCTTCTCATAAAGTGCATCAAGTGCATCAGTTGACACCGGGTACCCAACCCGAAAAGTTGGCACAGATAAGCTCTCCACCATATTCTTCGACACCGCGGCTTGCATCGTTGTGAATGGAACCACAGTAGACCCCTGAATTTCAGTATAATTACTGGCAGCAGCAGTGGCAGGTTTTGCCGGAGCAGCAGCCACTGGAGTGGGAGCAGTAACTGTGGCACTCTTAGCCGGAGTGATTCCAGCTGCAGCCTCAATATCTGCTGGAGTAATTCGCCCAAATGATCCAGTCCCTACCACTGTGTTAATATCAACTTTATGCTGCTTCGCAAGCTTCTTCGCAAAAGGTGTGGTAACAATCTTCCTTGGCCCATCCGACGGTGCTGGAGCTGAAACCGGAGCTGGAGTTGGGGCTGGCAGCGAAGCAGCGGCAGCAACCGGTGGAGGAGCTGCTCGTGCGGAATTGATGGACGAATTAGCGGCTTTGGCTTTGGCTTCAGCAATTTCGTCTTCAGTTTCGGCTAAAAGTCCGATCGGGGCTCCTACAGGAGCAGATTCACCTTCACCGACGACAATTGCAGCGAGAATGCCGTCGTAGAAGGTTTCAACGTCCATGTCCGCCTTATCGGACTCGACGACCACAACAGATTCGCCTTTGGAGAGAGAATCCCCTTCGGATTTGATCCAGGATACGATTTTGCCCTCGGTCATGGTGGAGCTGAGTGCGGGCATAAATATTTCTCGGATCTTGGCCTGAATCGGTGAAATCCGGCGGTAATGTCTGGCAGGGACAGTGGAGGGACGCCATTTCATGGAGGAAGAGGTAGAGGAAGAGAATGAGAGTGTGGGAGGAACGCTAGTTTGAAGGAGAGAAGAAGACATTGTTGAACAGAGTAGAGATAGAATTGGAGAGAGTTGAGAGGAGGTGTTTGTTTAAGCTGTATATATCAAATAGGAGTATACGTGTGTATATAATTTCTTAGGGAGGGGATGAGGGTGTGTCTGTGTGAAAAAAGAGGAGAGAGAAAATGCAGGGGCGGAGAAGACGAGGTGAGGCCGTGAGGGTGGTTGGCCTGTGGGAGGCTTTGAGAGCTGCTCAGTGTAAACATCGCGCAAACACTGTCCAAGTATTGGAGGAGTTGGTTGTACTGATTTGAAACTGCGAATTATTTTATTTATTTTGTTACAATTTCCTCTATCATAATTGACATCTTCGACCATTTTTGTAAAATTTTCCGATAATGGCATAATTATTATTCTCTCTTCCCATAAAAAAAAATATTATAATTTAAAACTAAAGTGATTAAAATAAATTATAAAAACAGCAATTTCGTAATTGATAATATTTTTCAGTGATTTAATAAATATAATTGTATTAATAATATCACAAAATTATTTGATATTTATAAAATGACTTTGAATTTGAAATGAATTTATTCTTTGTGGAATGGTTTTTTTGCGACACTTGATTCTTCTCTGTGTTCTGTTTTACATAATTTGTTTAGTGTTTTCTCTCTTAGAACAATGGTCTAGCGAAATCTAACCTTCAATTCATGCGATTTTTTTTTTATGCTTGTTTGTGATTTAAAAGATTGTATGTTTGGAAGTGTCAATCTGTTACCTGTTGGTTCATGCAAGCCGTTCGTCAAACATGGCTTTACGGCATTATGTACTTTCTGTAGTTCCTCTGTTATGAAGTTGAAGGGGCAGGCTTTCTCTTTCCCTTTCCCTCTCCCTCTCTATAGTAATATATATATTCATAAGCCATGCATCAGTTTGAAATTTCATTGTCCGGATTTGACAGTACTTTCGACTATATGTTATAGGTGCACCAATCAGAGATTCTCATAACCATATATTTGAGCTAGTGGATTCAAGTTTGCTTTGGGTTTGGCTTTATCTAAGTTGGAAGAAAATATTTTTCAAGAAAGAAGATAGATTATTGAATATTGAGTTATTGGAGCTATGTTCTTCATTTTCATACTCCCATTTTTTTCTGGGTTTCTGCTTAATTTGATCATTAAACTGGTGTTTGAAAAGATGTAAAGAAAGAGAGGTCTTAATATATCCCATTTACATTTCCTTTATAGAACTATGCTTCTGATTTCTCACTAATAAAGGCGCATCTTGTCTTTGTCAATGGTGCGCGTAAAATAGATAGGGTCAAGAATGGAACTGTTGTGGTTGTGTGGTGGCACGATTGTATTTCAAAAAGAATCTGAAGATAAAATTCATGTTTATATCCCAGGTTTGAAATTGCCGTTTCTCTTATTTTTTTCCCTTTCAAGTTAAAAAAATAAAGTGCTTGTGGTTCATGTCTTCTCAGTTGCTCTATATATATGGGGACAAAACATTTTAACAATGGATTTTTTTTAATCTGTACAAGTGACTGCTGATTCGACTATTTGACCTAGCTTTTGTAACCTTTTCGCTACAGCGGAAAAGAAGATTTCAACCTTTGCTCTCAAAGACCTCAGACCTGCTCAAGAATGGTTGCGAGCTGGGTGGATACAAATAAAGGAAAGACCAGAACTTATGACATCAATTTTGTCTGACCTTGAAAGGAAGCTAAATGTTGTTATATCCTGTAATGAGAGATCTCCACCTCATCTAGCTTCAACCTGTGATGATGATAATGAGCTTGTTAGCTATGTTCATAAAGGTACATTATTAATTAGCAATAAGCTAAATGATACATTGATGGTGCGTAATCTTGCAAAAGACGATTTACTTGCACAGTTAAAGTGGAAGTCATCAAGGAAGAGAAGAAGCAGCAGGAATTCTTCTCAGGAGTTATTTGACTGCTACAGTAAGAATAAAAGCGGCGTCAAAGTTTTGGAAACACGAACTTGGGAGAAATATTTCATTCCTTCATCATTGAAAATTGATCATGACAACTGCAAGTACACCATGGATTCTGCCTTTAGTTCCTCAGTTGCGTCTCCTCTAACAATCTTATTTCTGTTGAAGTGATGGTTATTGGTGGCTTTTCTAATCTCATTCGAAAGATCAATCAATCTCCAAATGGATCTTTGTTTTTTCAGAGTCTCCTTTCACCTTTAGGTTCGGGTTGGTTGACTTTAAAGTTTGTGTTGGGGGAAATGCTTATTTGACTAGTTGTCAAGTTGTTCAACTCGTTCCGCCCCATTTATATTGATAGTTAACCTGCGCGAAGATGCAACAATGCCTCGAATATGAGGATTTCAGCAGCCATTGTCCATGTATTCTGTAAATAAATTTTTTGGTAACAAAATTATTTCTCTTCTCTATATGGTGTCGTTTTACTCTGCATTCGCTTTATATTTTAGTCGTACATAGGACCAGTTAGGTTGTACGAAATCATTGTTTATACATGCAATTCCGTCTTGGCTTTTGACAGACATGCAGATGATACTTGTTTTTCTTTTTGACGAATAAGTGCAGTGTTGGGAATTAAGTAACGCAAACCAAATAATAAAATAATATAAGATAAAATAATACAAGATTTAATTTTAAAAAAAATTTAAAAGTAAAATTATTCGGCAAATTTTGAATTTCCACTATGGACTTGTTAATCTTCCAAAGTTTTACATATTAAAACTTGAGATTATACAATATATAAATTTTCACGGCATAACTTTTGGCACAGATTAAAAGCTGTAAAAAATCTCTCTCATACACAAATATAAAACTCACTCACACTTTCTCTCAACTCTTAAGATGTTAAGTGACTCTTGGTTGTGCTACCCTAAAACTACTAAACATAATACTCTATATATTAGGATGCCAAATGACTATCGGTTGTGCTACGTTTCAACCACTAAATATAATACTATATTTACAGAGTAATCATAACTCTCCTTTTCTTATTCATAATAGGACTCGCGCATATAATAATTATCCTATTAGAAATAAGACACCTTCTAAAATAATATTCCTATTAAAAATAAAATTTCTTAGAATAGGAATTCAAGAGTTGCCTAACAATTCCTCTTTCAACTAAATCCCAAAAAACTTCAATTTCATCCCTGAACTTCACTCGATGGTTGTGCTTCTTGATCTTCTTTCCACACATAGACTGTTCATCTAACACATAAATTAATTTTTCATTCTTCCTACTTCGAAGAATTAATTTGTCTTCCATGAACACCTTACATGAATCTCCTTGAACACTTTGTATAATTCTCCTTAACTCATATATGTATATTTATGTGAGGATAATTCTTCCAATGAAAGCATACCTTCTCAAAAAATCTTCATAGTCACCATCATCATCATTGTCATCATCGTTGTTTCTTCAACAACATCAACATTCTCAGCATCATCATTAGCAACATCATTGTCTTCATCTCCATCTAGCGATTGCAACGATAATCCTCCACAAGTACAAAATCTCTTGTTCATCAATATCACGATGAATATCTCCAACTCCTTAAATCTCCATTCTCTTTATTTGTTACACCAATACGATTACTTCTCCTCTATCTTAGATCCGATCAACAGATCCGATAAACTTAGATACTACTTATTGGGAATTACGTCAACACAAACCAAACAATAAAATAAAGAGAGATAAAATAACACAAGATTTAAAGTGAAAAATCCTTTAAGAAAATCACAGGTCAAATTTCGAATTTCAACTATATCAATAATAATAGGTTTACAATAATTCTCTCAAGTTTGATACCCTAAAACTTGATGTTACACAATATACCTATCTCCACGGCACAATTTTTTGCACCAATTAAAAGTTACGAAACTCTTCCTCTCACAATATTACTTTTTTTTTCCACAGAATATAAAAATTACAAAAACTATATCTTTCACACAAATACAAAACTCACTCACTGTTTCTCTCAATTTTTATGATTATGTATAACTTTTGATTGCGTTACACTTCAAACAACTAAACATAGAGTAACCATAACTATATTCCTCCTATTAAAAATATATAGGACTCTAACAAATAATAATTATCCGATTAAAAATAAGTCACTTTAATTCTTTTAAAAAAAATAAGATTTAAGGAGTTACCTAACATGTAATTCTTCCAATTAGAAAACAGTATATTGTTTATGCATAAATATGATGTTAGATTGATATTTTGCATTTAAGAACCAAAAGTTAGAACATCACAAAATATTGTATGCACAAGCATGTACATACGGGCAAGAAAGAAAGTACTCCTATGTGGTTTTTTGCAAAAGCTGTCAGTAGGGGTGTTCATCGGTTTTTAACCGAACCGGAACCGAAAAAATCGAATCGGTACCGAACCGAAAATACCGCTAAATCAAGAACCGAAATCGGTACCGAATTATCGGTTCGGTACAAAATCGGTTCGGTTTTTCGGTAAAACCGCATATATTATATATAATTAAAATTTATAAATAATAATTAAAAATTACCTATTTATTACCTATTTTTAAATAATAATAATAATTTACAAATAATTATTATTATTTAATTTATTTTTATAATTATTATTATTTATAAATAATAATAATTATTTATTTCGGTTTTTTCGGTATACCGAAATATACCGAATTTACAAAAATCCAAAACCGTTACCGGTACCGATTATTACAAAAAAATCGAACCGAAAAAAACCGATATCGCCGGTATCAATTTGGACCGATTTAATAAAAAATCAAAAAAATCGAATCATTTGGACACCCCTAGCTGTCAGTATTGCATTCCATTTTGGCAGGCAATTTGAAATGACGAGAAACAATGTTGAATTTTATATGCCTTTGACTGGATTGAGGTTCTTGTCAGGTTTTATCAGCAAGCAGCAGCTTTGTTAGAATAAAAAATAAGATATGTAAGCGTCATATTAGTTAAAGGCTGTAACTGGATGTTCATCTAAAGGTATTCTATTATTCTTTTGAGCGTGATCTTTTGTCTCATGACGTAACCCCGGGTGCTATCTTTTAAATTTATACATACATTATATTCAAATACAATATTAATTTTAATCATTAAAAAATAAAATTTAACATAAATTTCTTTATTAAATCATATTTTTTAATAGTTAAAATTAATATTGTGTCCAATTATAATGTACCTAAATTTATTCATCTTTTGTTGGCTAATGTAGTTAATGTTTTGAATATTTATTAAAATATATGTTATTTTTCTTTTTCAAGTCATGGAGTGGAAATATATGTCACACTTGTATATTTATTCTGATTAGTTATTTAATAGAGAATAAGTATAAGTATACAATATCTAAATACTAGGTCTATCTTAATAATTAAAAAACAGGACATGACATTAAAATTATTGTCATGTTCAGTTTTTTAATAATTAAAATTGATATAGTATTTGATTTTGTATTTAAATGTCGTATACGTAAAATTATCCTTTAATAGGGGTAGGCTCCTGCAAACACTGGCCTCCTAGTCAGAGTAGGATTAACCTAAAATATAAGATTTAATTGGTGTGAGATCATCTCTTATTAAATTTCTCTGTTTCTCTGTATCGAAATATATGACGATAGTTTTTAGGATTTATGACGACGGTATCTCCCGTCGTCATAGTCCTATTTCTTTGTAAATCTACAACGACAGGATATACCGTCGTCATGGACCTTAAAAATTATCGCTACATGTTCGATATAGATAAATAAATTTTTTTGGTAACAAGTGATTTGAACCCGATTTAGTTGGCTTGTTAGAATTAATCACTCACGATTGGATAAAACTAGTACAGAGGGAACTATTGATTTTAGCAACCTCACTACAATAATTTCTGTCCCAAGAAAAGTCGAAAAGGGGGAGTAGGTGGGGGCTGCTCTGTCTATGGGAATGAAGCATCTTTGTCAACTCATGACCGTTTCCAACTTCTATTCACCCCTCAAATGATGCCTTTTTATCTTTATACCCACTCACAAACACACACAGAGATTAAGTCGCTCTTTCATTGCAACACTGTTATCTGCTCCTAGATCCACCGTCGTTTTCATTGCAACACCTCCCTCTGTTTCTCCTGACTTACTTCATCTATCTTATCTCAATCTCTCTCTTGCGGTTAAATGTTTTAACTTTATTGGTTGTTATATATATGAAGGTTACGCCGTGTTCAGGCAATTACAGGACAAAGCATGGCAATTCTTGATAAAAGCAAGTTATATGAGCTTGCTGACATTGGATTGAAAGATCATCCCAAGAGCATTCCACTTCCTCGAGCCACCCTTGCCGCTGTTGAATCCTTAACTATCCCTCTTGTAAGCTTTCTTTCTTCATCGATCTTAAAAAAGCTAGTATTTTTTTTTTCCGCCTGGTCATTAAGTTGACTTATTTTATTCTTATCATTTTTGGGGAATTTTTTAGTATGGCCTTTATGGTTGTTTTTTGTGAGGAGAACAGGTGCAGGAAGTTGTTCTGTTGGCTGATTTTCGATGCAAAGGGTGTCAAGAAAGGGTAGCTGCCATTATGTCTAGAATGAAGGGTAAGTTTTCTTACGGTCCACAGTAGAGGTTTTCTGGTTCATTGGGATGAATCAAATAGATATATTTTGTTCCACCATAGAGTAGATTAGTAGCCGTTATGAGACTTCTGCATCTGTAGGGTCCATGCAATGACTTCCACACAGGAGGAGACACATGAGATGCCAGTTCATAAAGAGTTGGTTGTGCTTTGGATTTCCTTCATAGTGATTTAGAGATTCCCAACAAGAAAAAAGTACCCAAAAAAAAAAGCTAAAAATGAAAATAGTTTCCTCTTTTATGCTTTGGATTCCTCCACAATAATATTGGGCCCAAAAGAACCTTTAATGCTTTTACAATCAATTAAAGTGTTCATCCGAGAGGCCTTCTGCTACTAATCACCAAGTTTTCTTTTCATTTCATTTTATTTAGCATATCTCTCCGGAGAGGCTCTCAGAAGAATGCATCGTTGAAGCTCATGTTTCTTTCATATCCCCACTTTCTATTTCTTATTTTTTTCGCTACTTAAAGTCATTGTTATTACCGTAAAACCACGAGTGAAACACTCTTGTTACAAACATGGACTTTGCCTCAATTGGAGTAAATCTTGTCTCTAAAACAAGCGGTAAGTGCGCAATATGTGACTGGCCTAAGGCAAGATTTTCTTATATATAGTATCTATATTTTTTCTCATAGAAAGCGTGTATCAGTGAAAGCTCTGGCCTATCAATAAAAAGGGGAATTTTTTATTTTCTTATATCGTATTTCTTTTTTAACAAAAGGGATTCTTTTTATGGGATAGGGGCAGTGATTAGCTAAGTGATCAATCTATCACTCTTCTTACTTCACAGGGGAAACAGATTCCGTGGTGGTGAGCGTTCTGGAGAAGAAGGTGACTGTAACGTGCAGATACCCGCGAGTTGTTAAATTTCCTACACGAAAACTTGATGAAAGTTGCGAAAACCCTGTGAACAAATTTACTCTGATCATGCGGCTCTTTCGCTCTTCGTGCAGCTGAACACGTGTCAGACATTATCCAACAATACAAAATGGCTTACTTGTAAGAGTATAATTTTCAAAGGGTCCATATTTACTTGTAATTACAACTAGCTTATTATTGTGAATAAACACGGTATTCAAATTCTTCATTTGCTTGATCAGTGGAGAAAACTGCATTACTATGGTGCCTCGCAATAGGTTTACATGCTTCGTGAAGAGAATAAAATTAACATGCTACATCATCTGCATATATATTTTGCAGCTTTTAAGTTATCTATGCTATGTATCATTTGATTTGACGAAAGAGTATGTTTTGGGTCTACAATATATTTGAGGAAACCATATGTTTGAAGCCACCGGATAATTGTGTCTAATCAGCAACCATTAACATTTTTTAAAAGGCAAATGACAAAAGTGTACCCCAAAGTTGGCAACGTTTTCGATTTGACACTAAGTGTTTGCCCATTAAATTTTTAAGTTTGGCGAGTAATTGGTCGGATCAGGCCAAAGGGAAGATAATTGTTTTTTAAAAATTTAACGGGGTGTTACTTGTTGATTCGCAAACATGTGGTGTCAAATCAAAAACATTGCCAACTTGGGGGTACACTTTTGTCATTTGCCCCTTGTTAAAAGATTTCTGCCCATGCTCTGGCTACTTAAAGCTTTAATACACAAAAATTCCTTTTGGAGGTGTGTACAGGGAGAGGGTGAAAGAAGGTAGGTATCATGTACAAAAGTTGGTCCATAAAAGCTTTAAATGGGGTTTATATACATAAAAAAGATATTTAGACTAAGAATGATCCTTTCTGGGATGCAATGGAATTATTTAATTGTTAACAAGAGAAAAAAAGAAAGATGCTTTGTAATGCCATATGAAGCTGTAAATCATTAACAATGAAGATACGATTCCTTTTTCATACACCAAGAAATACAAAAGCATGGGCAAAGCAATTGAGGAATATAATACCAAAACGTGACATCTTCCTTTTTCTTAATTATGCTCCTCTGCCTAAGCAGAATCATATTCCAAAATGAAGGAAAAGAATTTCCGTAGACAAATCCAGACAGAAATAAAAACCATGCTGCGATCTTTCAACAAAAAAGTTACTTTTATTTCCCTTTTCGAGCTACTTTTAGCTGATATCCAATCGTTGCCCAAGAACAAATAATTTCCAAGATCATGTCAGGACAGGCAAGCAGTTCAGCAGCATTTTGATTAACCTTCTAATTTTGTAGCAAAAACTTATTAGGACAAATCTTTTTGCTGTAAAGGCTTCTGACACTTTTTGGAGAATTGCAGGTTTGTTGCATGGTGATGAGGATTAACATAGACTGCAATGCCTGCTGCAGGAAAATGAGAAGAATCCTTCTTAACATGAAAGGTAAGGTTTTTGTTTTTGTCGCGATAAATGTGCTTAGTTTTAACAAATTATGGTGTTGGAAATTTTATGGTTGAAGAGATAGAGACACACCTGATAGAGAAGCAACAGCTGAGGGTAAGCGCCTGTGGGAGATTCAGGCCGTCAGATGTGGCCATAAAGATTCGGAAAAAGATGAATCGCAGAGTTGAAATTCTGGAAATTCAAGAGTTTAATACTAATGATGGCTATGCAGAACAACAGCCTCAAGTCACAGATCATGATGTACAACATCAACATGTATGATGCTTTGGCAATGAATCCATTTCCATTATATCACAAGATACTACAATGATATGACCTTGACAAAAATATGAGGAAAAGATGGATTGATTTCAGAATCAACTTAGGATGATGTGATGTGAATATTAGAAAATATTGTTACCAAAATTGTGCTTATTTTCCCGTTTTTTATGTGTGCGGCTGATGATGTCTTGATCTCATAGAAATTCCAAATAGTTCGTTTTAAAGCCATTTTTATACTGATTGGTGTTCAATTTCATAAAGGGTATCCTCAGGGCTCCATGAATTTTAATGAGGTCAAAACATAATTAATACATTATTTAATTTTGACAACGCATGAGTTATTTAAATTTTATGCTGTCAAAACATTAACTATTCTCAACAAAAATTCTTAAAACTTCATTTTATATTAAATATTGTTGGGGAATAGTGGCACGAATGCTCAAGTCCAATGTCTAAAGCCCGACTCCAACGCGGTGTCCAAACTATGAATGAGCATGGTTTTATCATTATGCATGGTGCCTGAATCCCACATGAACATGGTTCCCGAACCTAATATAGATGTGATGTTGGAACTCAATATGAAACCGAATCTTAGCGCACAAGACAATGTTCATAATTATACAAATATTGAATAGTAGTCTCGACGAAAATGGACTTTTATCTAGATATATTTAATTATGTTTGAGCTTATTGCAAAGTGCTAACACACTATGTTGGTGAATGATGAGAACATGCGATTTAAAATATCGATTATAAATATCCGTGAACATTTGGTACGTAATTTTTTACACACTTTTAGATTCTAAAAACTTTCCATTTTGCTATCGTTGATTTGATCATGAATGGTAGATCCAGAGAAAATTCCTTTACACATTCATTCATTTCAGGTTACTAAGAACACTTAGACCCGGTGATAAAGTCAGGCAAAACATAACATCATCAAATACGACAAAACTAGTATTTAAACATAGTTATCAAACGAGTTAGAAGATTGCTCGACCTAATCACCAATATAATCGAATTTCAGTATTTGATTCCTGTGTTAGATTGTTGTTAGAATTTAAGATCGAATAATAACACAAATATACAGAATATTAGATGAAGAATAGAAAAGTAAGAACATGTGATATACACAGGTTCACCAATTTGGCTAATTCTGCTTGTCTGACGTATTCATTAGATACATCACACGCTTAACAATGATTCACATATTAAACAATTATTTTTATAGTAACTAAAAAATCCTAACTGCTATAGCATGGGTTCAAGCCCAATACATTAGTAAACTAAAGACTGGACTACTAATAAATCCTCAAGCCCAATTACACCCTTGCGAGACCCCCGACCACCCTATCGTAGTAACCATTAGTCGAACTCGCAGAAGTATGAGTCAATCCCAACAATTGTATTTGTGTATTTCGACTATGACACTCCCAAATTTGGGGTTATACAACCCAATTTGAATCGTCAAAATACAAAATAATATACATAAATTCTCATAATTATAATTATTACAATATCGTGTATAGTACGACAACACACACATACATTAAGTTGTCGCTATATTTATTGGCGTACTATTTTACAATTTAATGAGAGCTACTACAACGACTAAATTGGATCATTACTCAATTCCCATGTCTTTATACTAGCTCCAGCTATATTCTCATTTCTTTAAAGGAATTAGAAAATAAAAAAGGTAAGCTCAAATAGTCCAGTAAAAAATATCATGATTAGGATAACAAAAAATAAATTTATTTTTCAGTCTTAAACAATGATACGATCTGAGTTTAAAAAATGCTAGACATCATAAGTCTTTAACAAAGAGCTGCAGCGAAATGAGCAATCAATAGAAGAGTCAAATAGACAATAATGTCTACTATTTTATCCAACTTAAAATTCATTATCAAGATTCCATCATTTGTAACACCAATAGTCAGAATCATGTCACATAACAGTTTTTCTTTGCACACTAGTTAAAGAAAACTTTCACTACGTATCTTTTCTATATAGACTAAAAACACTCAACAACTATATTGTCTTTACACCTATGCCAAAGAGCAACTTGAATCCTAGTGGTTAGTACAAACAACAAAAAATAAGCAAAAATAATAAATAAATATTAGAGATTTACAATTTATTCATGCTTGAAGAATAATTTAATTTGTCCATAGTTTAACAATATCTAAATTGTCAACACGATATTTAGAATATCAGAATGTGTCTAAGTCTAAGGGTAATGCCCAAGGTTCACATGTAAGAAATTTAACAATAAAGTTCATGGTACAAGAAATATTTCATAGTCTAAAATGTTCACAGTTTAAATAGTAAGTGAAAAGTCCAAAATGTTCACAGTAAAAAATTCACAATTCAAATATAACAGTTATTGTTCAATAAGAAAATTCAAGTCAAAATATTAGACAAAACACAAACTATTAAGAATTTTTTAATGAATTGTTATTTCAAAAAATTTCTACGTTTAATATTATGAGAAGTACGATATTTTTTTACTGTTGTAAGTTTAAATATCAAGAGATGAAGGAAGATAATATCTCTTACCTTAGCACGTGACTAGATTATGTTTTCTATGTAGTTGATTAACCTATATGTATATTTATGATTTAATTAGTAATTATCCTATATAAGTTTTATGATGTATATTAACTCGTATCTTGTAAAATCGTCAAAAGTGTATTAATAGTATTTGTAAAATAAATTTATTTAGTGTACAAATTGGAGTAGAATAAACTTTTAAAATAATTTTAAAAGAATAAAATAATATTTCAAAACAATCTTTTAGAAGAAACTTTTCAAAATGAATCTTTTAAAGCAAGTCTTCTAAATGAAGAATTACAAATAATGTGTAATGTGTGTGGATGTTTGTGTAACTATACTTTAGAGGAAAAACTCACCTGAGCAATCATTGCACTCTTAATGATGTTACCAACACTCAGAGTATTCTTAACACACTCAAATAAACATTTATACTAATAAATATTTAAAAAGTGGGAGGAGAATAAGTAAAAAGATATGTTATACCAACCCTTAATGCCAAACCTGTGACGACCCCAAATCCGGGTTCTTTAACCTCGGGTTTGGTTCTCACTGTACAATACTTAACCATAATGAAATACATAAATTGTATTCAACTTCGCGGAATAATACAAAAGGTTCTTTAATCAAAAGGCTACAACTTCCCAAGGTCTATTACCTTAATCTTAAACATTACATATCTTAAGGGAAATACAAAAGATTTACAACAGTAATTACATAACAGTAAATTAAACTAGCATGCAATTACTTAAAACTAAGCATTCGCTTTCCCCTTGCCTTTATCCGATTTAGAGCTTTCGGGATTGGCTGAAATAAAGTCATGATATAGCAAGAATGGGCAACTAAATGGCTCAGCAAGTTTATAAACAAAATCATACGATATATCATGATGAAGGGAAATAACTTCAAGGTTTCAACAATAACAATTGTGAAAGAAAACAAGAATCAATGTTCAATAAAAGAAGGAATTGACTCTTTACTGCTGAGTGGTCCTTAATGACCATGAACTGCTACTAAGGTAAAACAGACATACAATGTCTGACTCCTTGTTAAAAATAACGGGACACTTGAGGGGATCAGTCCTCTCATGTCCTATGTATATGCATCACATTTAGTTTTCTTGCGCGCTGTCGGTTCTCCGACAAATAAAAATCCCCTTTAACTAGGGTTGTTCTTTCTCAGTCTTACTGTAAGAATCCGCACCAGCCAATGGTTTGGATAAGCTCTTATAATATTCAATTAAATGAATTTAACATGCATTTGTCTAGCCGAAACAATTAGCTTAGACATTCTTAAACAGTTGCAAAAGCACTATGTGCGAATACAATAATCAATAACGATGTGAAGTAATTTTCGATAATTAATTCACTTAAAGGTCTGTCAAATATCTACGAGTGTAGATATTTGCTCAACAATAATTGAATTGCTCAAAGTAATTAAAGTTGAATAATAATTGCAACAATAAGTACAAGTTAAGGGTAGAAGACTTGCCTTGTGCGTGGTCTACTGCTAATCAATTCAATTTAATTCTCTTTAGATAGACCTAACAATTAATCACGTTGATATTCGAATTAGTATCATATACGCATTCATATGATAACATCTATACATGTTATACCTGACCACATAATTAAATAATTAAGGGTATATTAAACACTTAGAACATATTATCATTACTTGATAATATTTCCATCACATAAAACCTATATTAATTACTTAATATAGTTCACATTCTTATCTAACATTATTAACAATTAATAATATTCCATTAGTCTTATAATATTATTAATCATTTAATAATATTCTATTATCCTTCTAATATTATTAATCCCTTAATAATATTGTATTAATCTTTTAATATTATTAACCATTTAATAATACATTAACCACATTATTAATATTATTAATTATTTAATAATATTTTATTCATTATCTAATATTATTAATCATTTAATAATATTTTAATCATTATCTAATATTACTAATCATTTAATAATATTTTATTCACTATCTAATATTATTAATTATTTAATAATATTTTATTCATTATCTAGTATTATTAATCTTTTTAATAATATTTTATTCATTTACTAATATTATTATTTATTTAATAATATTTTCTTGACTTATTAATATTATTATCCATTTAATAATAATTTAATCATTTACAAATGTTATAATCATTTAATAACATTCTAATCACATATTAATATTATTAACCTCTTAATAATATTTTATTATAAACAATACCAATAGTTAACTTTTTAATTGTGTTAACATTAGTCTTAATTTGAAACATTTAGTTACCAATTAGTTACTAATAAACTCCATGTATTGGTTTAATATTCAAGCACATTCATTTTACACTTATTTCAACTTAAATTTCCATAGAAAACCCGACCCGGACCGACCCGACCCGACCCGGACCGACCCGACCCAACCCGGACCGAATCTGCTCTCAGGAACAGCGGGTTCAAGCGCCTAGGCGCTTGGTAGACGCTTGACCTACTTTTGAAAAATCAATTTTTGGACTGCCCGACCCCCCGACGCTCCGACAGTCATAACTTCTTCATTTTAAAACATTTTGGGGTGATTCTTGAGTCCATTTTCATCAGAATTTCATGATCTACAATTTCTATTTAGATCATAAATCCAAATTCCGAACGGAAGTATCCGTAAAATGGCTCACAAGGACAGAATGAAAACTAGTTTCATAAATCCTTGGTTTTAATGGTTCAAACTTGAAATAAATGAACTATACACATTCAAATGACACCAACTTAGTGTTGTTGTCTTCATAACTTCTTGTTTTACAATATTCCATGGTTCGATCGTCTTTTTGAAAATGTTTTACACGAAATTTACGGATCGAACCACTTAGGGTTTAAAAACGACATCCTTTTTGGTAAAAGCTATAACTTCTTTGTTATTCATTATTTTTGAAAAGTTCAAAAAGAGTTTTTCTTTAAAACTTGTAGATCTAGCTTTCTAGCCATAAAAATCCAATTTCCGATTTGTACATTTCAAAATACAACGTTAAACATAGCATGCATGGTTAGGGTTTTACCGGTAAAACATGTTATGAACTTTTCTACAACTTCTATGCATTTTTCACATACCAAATCATGTTATAAACACATAGATCTATGAATATACATATATTACATAGATAAATACATCTAGATCATCAAAACGAGTTTTGATCGGTTAAAAATAGATTTTAACCGATCAAAAGCTTTCTAGACTACAAAAATGAAATAAGATGGAGTTTAGAGAACTTTTAAACCTTTGTGATTTGTTGGCTCTCCTTCTCCTTATACCAAAGTATGATATGAGATTATTGGACATCCACCAAGACCTTCCTCTTGCTATTTCTCACACTTACAAGTGTTTTCTCTCAAATGCTCTATATTTTCTCTCTTGTATTCTCTAGGAAATGAGCTAGCAAACTTGGCTCAAGTGTGGAGTGTTTTATTTATAGCACTCTACTAACACTTCTTTAAGTTTCCTAATTCACCAATGTTGGTGAAATTAAGGCTTAAGTGAGCTTACTATAGATGGAATGACTACATGATGGACATATGGAATGACTAGGGTTGTTGAACCACTTTGGACTTGTGTGAAAATGAAGCAACAAGGAAATCAAGCAACCCATGTGGGTCCCTCTTTAAAATCTCAGCAAAATGACCCTTTTCAAGCCATTTTTCCTTTAATTTTTATACTAAAATGTGCATATATATATATATATATATATATATATATATATATATATTGACCAAAGTTTGACCTCCTATTGGGCTCCACATTGGGCTTGGGAATAACTTCTATTAGGCTCATTCAATTAAATTGTTTGGGCTCAATTTATATAACACATTGGGCTAGCATTTAAATAACTATGCTACCTTTAATTAAAATAAGCATTGGGCTTGTTAAATTAATTACATGGGCTAGTAATTAAATTAATTACATGGGCTACTAGGTTAATACCTTTGACCTAGTTTAACAACTCATTTGGATTTAAAATATAATCCAATTAGATTTGCTTTAATTAATTATACACATTGCTTTAATTCTTTAAATAAATATACGCATACACAAGTACATTTATTTAATTATCTAAAGTACAATTAATTAGTACAAAAAGTTTAAATGCATTGCTAAATATTTATTAAGTATATTTACAATGACTAATGAAATTCGTGGTCATTACATTCTCCCCCCCTTATAAGAATTCCGTCTCCGGAATTATAAATTTAAACTACTCAAACAGATGCGGATAGTTAGCCCTCATCTTTTCTTCAAGCTCCCACGTAGCTTCCTCAGCGTTGTGGTTCCTCCAAAGGACTTGGACAGAATGTATAACCTTATTCCGTAAACTCTGCTCTTTCCTATCTAGTATCTGGACAGGAATTTCCTCGTACGATAAGTCTTTCTCGACTTGTATTGGCTCATAGGATATGACATGTTTGTGGTCTGGCTTGTATGGTCGCAGTACTGACACATGAAACACATTGTGAATATGCTCAAGTTCAGGAGGTAAAGCTACCTCGTACGCCACTTCGCCCACTCTCTTTAATATCTCGAACGGTCCTATGAACCTCGGACTCAGCTTCCCTTTCTTTCCAAATCGGATCTTCCCCTTCCAGGGAGATACCTTCATGAACACAAAACTTCCAACTTCGAAATCTCGCTTCTGTCGATGTAAATCGGCATATTTCTTCTGACGGTCCTGAGCTGCTACTAGCCGAGCTCTTATTACCTTGATAATCTCTACCGTTTGTTGAACCAATTCCGGCCCCAACAATCGGCGTTCTCCTACCTCATCCCAACATAGAGGTGTTCTGCATTTCCTTCCGTACAATGCTTCGTAAGGCGGCATGCCTATGCTTGCATGATAACTATTGTTGTATGCAAACTCAACTAATGGTAGATGGTTCTCTCAACTGCCCTTGAAATCCATCACACAGGCCCTGAGCATATCTTCCAATGTCTGTATTGTTCTTTCACTTTGCCCATCGGTCTGTGGATGATATGCTGTACTCATTCTCAACTGTGTCCCCAATCTCTCCTGAAGACTTCTCCAAAATTTTGACGTGAAGCGCGGATCTCTGTCTGACACAATCGATACCGGCACCCCATGTCTCGAAACTATCTCCTTGATGTACAGTTTAGCCAACTGATCCAAACTGAACTTAATCTTGATCGGCAAAAAGTGCGCTGACTTTGTTAGTCGATCTACAATCACCCATATTGCGTCAAATCCCTTCTGTGTTGCTGGAAGTCCTACCATAAAATCCATTGTGATATGCTCCCATTTCCACTCAGGAATCTCTAACGGCTGTAGTAATCCACTTGGTCTCTGATGTTCAGCCTTTACCCTTTGACAAGTTAGACATCGGCTGACACATTCTGCGACCTCCCTTTTTAAATTCGGCCACCAAAAATGCTGACGCAGATCTTGATACATCTTCGTACTTCCCGGATGTATCGAGTATCTCGTACTGTGGGCCTCTTGCAAGATCTCTTCTTGTAGTTCGGGCACTAGCGGCACCCAAACACGATTTTCAAATCTTAGCAATCCCATGCTATCTTCCTTGAACTTGACCTCTTCCCCTTCGGTCATTCTCATCCTTATTCTGACACATTCTTCATCTTTGTCTTGAGCCTCTTTTACCTGATCTAACATGCTTGGGCTCGCTTCCACTTCCATTGACTCATTTGGATTTCTTACCTCCAACTCCATTCGAGCCATCTCTTGAACCAATTGTTCCTGATCTGTCAAGATGAACAATTTCTCCCTGCTCTTTCTGCTTAGAGCATCTGCTACTACGTTGGCCTTGCCGGGATGATATAGAATTTCACAATCATAGTCCTTGATCAATTCTAAACATCTCCGTTGCCTCATATTTAACTCCTTCTGTGTGAAGATATACTTCAGACTCTTGTGGTCCGTGAATATCTCACATTTCTCTCCATATAAATAATGTCTCCAGATTTTAAGGGCAAACACTACCGCAGCCAGCTCCAAGTCGTGGGTAGGGTATCCCTTCTCGTAATCCTTCAACTGTCTGGACGCATACGCAACGACCTTGCCGTTTTGCATAAGCACACAGCCAAGTCCCTTGTGCGATGCATCACTGTAGACCGTAAAACCTCCCGTATCGTCCGGTAAAGTCAATACAGGTGCTTCACTAAGTCTCTTCTTTAGCTCCTGAAAACTCTCCTCACACTTCTCCGTCCATACGTATTTCACCGTCTTCCTCGTTAAATTTGTCAGCGGTGTTGCTATCTTTGAAAAATCTTGAATGAATCTCCGATAGTAACCCGCTAACCCCAAGAAACTTCTTACCTCCGTCGGCGTCTTTGGTTGTTCCCAATTCATCACCGCTTCAACCTTCGCTGGATCTACTGAAACTCCTTCCTTGTCAATAACATGACCTAAAAATTGAACTCTCTCAAACCAGAATTCACACTTCGAAAACTTAGCGTACAATTGCTCCTTCCGTAAAATCTCCAACACCAATCTTAGGTGTTCAGCATGCTCCTCCTCCGTTTTAGAATACACCAGAATATCGTCAATGAACACAACAACAAATTTATCCAAGTACTGCTTGAATATTCTGTTCATCATGTCCATAAATGCGGCTGGCGCATTCGTCAGTCCAAACGACATCACCAGAAACTCATAATGCCCATAACGAGTTCTGAATGTCGTCTTGGGTACATCCTCCTTCCTGACTTTCAACTGATGATAACCAGTCCTCAAGTCAATCTTTGAAAAGTACTTCGCCCCTTTCAATTGATCGAAAAGATCGTCAATTCGTGGCAACGGGTACTTGTTCTTAATTGTCACTTTATTCAGCTCTCTATAATCCATACACAGTCTCATTGATCCATCTTTCTTCTTGACAAACAACACCGGTGCTCCCCATGGGGAAACACTGGGCTGAATGTACTTATTATCCAACAATTCTTGTAGTTGGATCATTAACTCCTTCATTTCTACCGGTGCCATTCTATATGGTGCCTTTGATATTGGTGCTGTCCCCGGTACCAAATCAATTACAAACTCTATCTCCCTATCTGGCGGTAAACCTGGCAGTACATCTGGAAACACGTCCATGAACTCCCTCACTACTGGTATTTGCTCCATCTCGGGATTCACCATCTGTGTGTCCACTATGTGAGCTAAATACCCTTCACAACCTTTCTTCAACAGTTTCTTGGCCTGCATCATCGTCAGACATGCAGATTGTCTAGACGACTTGCTGCCATAAAATACGACCTTAGACCTATTCGGTGTCTTAAGGTGTATACACTTCTTTTGACAATCGATTATAGCTCCATGGTTAAACAACCAATCCATTCCAAGTATAACGTCAAACTCCCCCAAACGTATTGGAATTAAATCTACACTCAACTTCTGACCCCTGATTTCAGCATAACAGTTTCTATGTACATACTCTACAGGAATCACTTCTTTATTAGCAACTTCTATGTTCATTGAGTTCTCTAGTTTTTGTCTAGGCAATTCTAACCGTCTAGCGAATTCATCAGACACAAATGAACAGGTAGCACCCGAATCAAATAATACATAAGCATTTATATCATTGATCGGAATAATACCTGACACCACGTCTTTTGATTCAATGGCGTCCTGCACCGTCATGTTGAAAGTCCGTGCCGTTGGTTTGTTCTGTGGCACCGGCCCTCCAATGGTCAGTTTGGCGTTGTTGTTGTTGTTGTTGCTTCCCCTAAAGCCCGAACTCCCTCCGGTGTTCTTCTTCTTCGGACAATCTTTAAACTGATGGTCCATGGCCCCGCAGGCGAAACAACCTCCCTTCCTTTTTGGTGTGGGACAATTAGGAGCGATGTGCCCCTCTTGCCCACAGTTATATCATACATTCTTTCCTTTCATGCACTCCCCAGAGTGGTTCTTCCCGCATTGACTGCATTTACTGGCTTTTCTTGATTCACTTCCCTGGGGCGTCCCCGAACTGCTGTTGTTATTCCATTTGCGTTTGTTCGAGTTACTGCCTCCGCTGCTACCCTCTCGGTTTCCTCCTTCGTTTTTCTTTTTGTTTCGTTCTTGGTTATGCTTATTCAAAGCTTCATTCCCACCCTCAGCTATGATAGCTTTCTCCAGCAGTGTTGCAAAATTTGTGATCTGGAGAACAGCTACCCGACTGTAAACCCACGGTTTCAGCCCCTGTTCGAATCGTCTGGCGCGTCTCGCCTCAGTGTCCACCTGATGTGTGGCAAATCTCGCCAATTCATTGAACTTGGCGGCATATTCGGATACCGACATGCTACCTTGCTTCAGCTCTAGGAATTTAATTTCCATCCTAGCCTTTGTACTCTCTGAAAAGTAGTTTTCCAGGAATACTTCCTTGAATCGCGCCCAGGCGATTGTTCCCTCCCCCGCTCTACTTTTATTGGCCTTCCACCAGTGGCTGGCCTCCCCTTTCATCATGAAGGTAGCAAATGAGGTCATTTGCTCCTCCCTAACTCGTGCAACCTCGAAGACTTTTTCCATCTCCTCTATCCAGGTTTGTGCTTCTATAGGATCCGTGGTCCCTTTGAACTCGGGTGGTCCTATTAATTTGAAATCCTTAAAGGTTGCTAGTGGAGCGGCAGGGTTTGTTGCTCCAGTAGCCTCTGCATTGCGTCCGCGAAATGCTCCCATTAGCATTTCTACGAACTCTTGGACAGGGTTGGGTGGTACCCCTCCGGCATTGACTGACTCTTCGACTGGTGGTGGGGGTAGTCGTTGATTTCTTCTCTGTGGCGGCATTTTCTGTATAAAGAAAATTTAATTTATTAAAGTTGTTTCAATCTTTTTACCTTCGTTTTGTAGCTTAAGTAATTTAAACTAAAGCACAAATAATCATCTAGACACATATAAACATAAACGGAAATGCATTTATATTCATATGCTAAAACACAGTGCGTAGCACTTTTACATCATAAGCATACTGCTATAAACGCTGCTAATCCCGATAGTTAAAACAAAAGACGGGATCTACCATATCCCACAACTTCATAGAGTTGGGATTTACAACATACTAACCCTCTATCAAAACAAAAGTTGGGTTTCTACTGCATCTATGTACATACATCATAACGAAAGAAAATACAACTAACGGCGCATCCCTCGACGAACCGCATCATCGTACTCCTCATCTCCAATGGCCCTGACCACGCCCCTACTAATGGTGTGCAAGGTCTGGCCTTCCTCAGCAGGGTAGTAGTGCACCCTACTCTGGATCCTACCAACTGATGAGCGATAGACGTAACTGAGTCTATCTATCCTCACCTTCTTCTCCCTAACCTCCTCCTCCAGCTCCATCATCTGCCCATGAGCTGCATCACGCTGAAACTCCATATCTATCCTCGCCTCAACGGCCTGCTGCATCTGGCCCCTCATGGCCTCCCTCTCTGCCTGTGTCTGCTAAATCTTCAGCTCAGCGGCTACTAACTTGGCCCCCATCTCGGTCATCCTCGCCTTCAGCTCTATGTTCTCGCCAGAGAACATATAAGTTGTATCTCTGTACTGCTGCTCTGTCTGCTGGTGGATCTGGTTCTGCTCCTCAAGGTGCTGAACCCTCTCCTCTAGCTCATCGTTAGCCGTAGTGAGAGTATCGATGATGTCACTGGCGACAGTGCCCATGCCATCAATATACTCCGCTGGCTCCTCATCCTCATCATCATCAGTATCAGCCTCCTCCTCACTATACTGCCCCATAACTCCTCCCCAGACAGCGTCCTCTCTATCTCCCTCTTCGGGATCCGTCTCTGGCTCCTCAACAGGTGCAGCCACCCGTGGCTGTACTGTATCCATGTGGATATCCGTAAAAATCACCTCATCTACAGCAGTGCTCGACTGGCCTATCTCCGTCATCCTACAATAACATAAATAACACATGTTAGTACAGCAATAAAATATATTCATTGATGAAATGAAATGATATTTTATCATGTACATCTCGGCTCGATGGATTTTCTCAATCCACCTCCAAAAATACACATCATGATGAATCTCCCCGATTCATCTCCTAACGTACTCGATAAGAGTTTAGTACTAAGGTTATAACCTAGGTTTCGCAATCCTAGCGTTTCTAACCTACAGCTCTGATACCAACCTGTGACGACCCCAAATCCGGGTTCTTTAACCTCGGGTTTGGTTCTCACTGTACAATACTTAACCATAATGAAATACATAAATTGTATTCAACTTCGCGGAATAATACAAAAGGTTCCTTAATCAAAAGGCTACAACTTCCCAAGGTCTATTACCTTAATCTTAAACATTACATATCTTAAGGGAAATACAAAAGATTTACAACGGTAATTACATAACAGTAAATTAAACTAGCATGCAATTACTTAAAACTAAGCATTCGCTTTCCCCTTGCCTTTATCCGATTTAGAGCTTTCGGGATTGGCTGAAATAAAGTCATGATATAGCAAGAATGAGCAACTAAATGGCTCAGCAAGTTTATAAACAAAATCATACGATATATCATGATGAAGGGAAATAACTTCAAGGTTTCAACAATAACAATTGTGAAAGAAAACAAGAATCAATGTTCAATAAAAGAAGGAATTGACTCTTTACTGTTGAGTGGTCCTTAATGACCATGAACTGCTACTAAGGTAAAACAGACATACAATGTCTGACTCCTTGTTAAAAATAACGGGACACTTGAGGGGATCAGTCCTCTCATGTCCTATGTATATGCATCACATTTAGTTTTCTTGCGCGCTGTCGGTTCTCCGACAAATAAAAATCCCCTTTAACTAGGGTTGTTCTTTCTCAGTCTTACTGTAAGAATCCGCACCAGCCAATGGTTTGGATAAGCTCTTATAATATTCAATTAAATGAATTTAACATGCATTTGTCTAGCCGAAACAATTAGCTTAGACATTCTTAAACAGTTGCAAAAGCACTATGTGCGAATACAATAATCAATAACGATGTGAAGTAATTTTCGATAATTAATTCACTTAAAGGTCTGTCAAATATCTACGAGTGTAGATATTTGCTCAACAATAATTGAATTGCTCAAAGTAATTAAAGTTGAATAATAATTGCAACAATAAGTACAAGTTAAGGGTAGAAGACTTGCCTTGTGCGTGGTCTACTGCTAATCAATTCAATTTAATTCTCTTTAGATAGACCTAACAATTAATCACGTTGATATTCGAATTAGTATCATATACGCATTCATATGATAACATCTATACATGTTATACCTGACCACATAATTAAATAATTAAGGGTATATTAAACACTTAGAACATATTATCATTACTTGATAATATTTCCATCACATAAAACCTATATTAATTACTTAATATAGTTCACATTCTTATCTAACATTATTAACAATTAATAATATTCCATTAGTCTTATAATATTATTAATCATTTAATAATATTCTATTATCCTTCTAATATTATTAATCCCTTAATAATATTGTATTAATCTTTTAATATTATTAACCATTTAATAATACATTAACCACATTATTAATATTATTAATTATTTAATAATATTTTATTCATTATCTAATATTATTAATCATTTAATAATATTTTAATCATTATCTAATATTACTAATCATTTAATAATATTTTATTCACTATCTAATATTATTAATTATTTAATAATATTTTATTCATTATCTAGTATTATTAATCTTTTTAATAATATTTTATTCATTTACTAATATTATTATTTATTTAATAATATTTTCTTGACTTATTAATATTATTATCCATTTAATAATAATTTAATCATTTACAAATGTTATAATCATTTAATAACATTCTAATCACATATTAATATTATTAACCTCTTAATAATATTTTATTATAAACAATACCAATAGTTAACTTTTTAATTGTGTTAACATTAGTCTTAATTTGAAACATTTAGTTACCAATTAGTTACTAATAAACTCCATGTATTGGTTTAATATTCAAGCACATTCATTTTACACTTATTTCAACTTAAATTTCCATAGAAAACCCGACCCGGACCGACCCGACCCGACCCGGACCGACCCGACCCAACCCGGACCGAATCTGCTCTCAGGAACAGCGGGTTCAAGCGCCTAGGCGCTTGGTAGACGCTTGACCTACTTTTGAAAAATCAATTTTTGGACTGCCCGACCCCCCGACGCTCCGACAGTCATAACTTCTTCATTTTAAAACATTTTGGGGTGATTCTTGAGTCCATTTTCATCAGAATTTCATGATCTACAATTTCTATTTAGATCATAAATCCAAATTCCGAACGGAAGTATCCGTAAAATGGCTCACAAGGACAGAATGAAAACTAGTTTCATAAATCCTTGGTTTTAATGGTTCAAACTTGAAATAAATGAACTATACACATTCAAATGACACCAACTTAGTGTTGTTGTCTTCATAACTTCTTGTTTTACAATATTCCATGGTTCGATCGTCTTTTTGAAAATGTTTTACACGAAATTTACGGATCGAACCACTTAGGGTTTAAAAACGACATCCTTTTTGGTAAAAGCTATAACTTCTTTGTTATTCATTATTTTTGAAAAGTTCAAAAAGAGTTTTTCTTTAAAACTTGTAGATCTAGCTTTCTAGCCATAAAAATCCAATTTCCGATTTGTACATTTCAAAATACAACGTTAAACATAGCATGCATGGTTAGGGTTTTACCGGTAAAACATGTTATGAACTTTTCTACAACTTCTATGCATTTTTCACATACCAAATCATGTTATAAACACATAGATCTATGAATATACATATATTACATAGATAAATACATCTAGATCATCAAAACGAGTTTTGATCGGTTAAAAATAGATTTTAACCGATCAAAAGCTTTCTAGACTACAAAAATGAAATAAGATGGAGTTTAGAGAACTTTTAAACCTTTGTGATTTGTTGGCTCTCCTTCTCCTTATACCAAAGTATGATATGAGATTATTGGACATCCACCAAGACCTTCCTCTTGCTATTTCTCACACTTACAAGTGTTTTCTCTCAAATGCTCTATATTTTCTCTCTTGTATTCTCTAGGAAATGAGCTAGCAAACTTGGCTCAAGTGTGGAGTGTTTTATTTATAGCACTCTACTAACACTTCTTTAAGTTTCCTAATTCACCAATGTTGGTGAAATTAAGGCTTAAGTGAGCTTACTATAGATGGAATGACTACATGATGGACATATGGAATGACTAGGGTTGTTGAACCACTTTGGACTTGTGTGAAAATGAAGCAACAAGGAAATCAAGCAACCCATGTGGGTCCCTCTTTAAAATCTCAGCAAAATGACCCTTTTCAAGCCATTTTTCCTTTAATTTTTATACTAAAATGTGCATATATATATATATATATATATATATATATATATATATATATATATATATATATATATATATATATATATATATATATTGACCAAAGTTTGACCTCCTATTGGGCTCCACATTGGGCTTGGGAATAACTTCTATTAGGCTCATTCAATTAAATTGTTTGGGCTCAATTTATATAACACATTGGGCTAGCATTTAAATAACTATGCTACCTTTAATTAAAATAAGCATTGGGCTTGTTAAATTAATTACATGGGCTAGTAATTAAATTAATTACATGGGCTACTAGGTTAATACCTTTGACCTAGTTTAACAACTCATTTGGATTTAAAATATAATCCAATTAGATTTGCTTTAATTAATTATACACATTGCTTTAATTCTTTAAATAAATATACGCATACACAAGTACATTTATTTAATTATCTAAAGTACAATTAATTAGTACAAAAAGTTTAAATTCATTGCTAAATATTTATTAAGTATATTTACAATGACTAATGAAATTCGTGGTCATTACAAAACCTCCTTTTTAGAGCCAAATTTAACCAACATCTAACACACATATCAGCCTCTTACTTTACAAGTGTCAAAATTATATGATAAACTTAAAATCTAACACAAGTCAACTTTAATATAATTTTCACATTTTAAGATTATATTTAATCTACTACACACCATTTTATCACAATTTTACATTTCAAGATTGCTTTTAATCTACCACGCATTATTTTACCACAATTTTCATATTTTAAGATTATCTTTAATCCACCACACATAAATTTTAACACAACTTTCACGTTCCAAGATTCTTTTTTACTTTATTATTCATAATTGGTATTATAATTGCCCATTTTTTGTATTATTTACCTTATGTTTTAATATCAGAATTATTTATGTATACAATGTTCTTTATCTAACGCACTAATAAGCCTGTCCAATTTTTCAATATCCATGATTTTTAATTATATAACTTTTCATTATTACTTTTGCTAGTGTAATAAATATTGGTTTAATACTGTAGTGATATTGTGCCTTTATTGTCGAGTATTTTAATAGTTAAAGTAACAGTTTTGTCGATAATTTTTATTAATGGTTATTTTATTATTTTCTGTATCCGATAATTACTTTGTTGTGGGGTCCACTAATGGTTGGGTATTATGGCGTCGTCCTACGGCAACGAATATTTTTTGGCACATCTGTCAACATTTTTTTATTTTTTATAATTTGCACAGACCATCTTTAACTTTTTTTTTTTGGGTCAATTTAACACCTTATTGTTTAGAATCATATATAAAAGGAAAATTAAGTTTTATTAATTAAAAGTTGGGGGTAGTATTGATGTTTCGAGTGTTTAGAATATAAGGAACCAAGACTATGTTTGTTTATAAAAATTATAATTGGGATTGGACTATTTGTATTAATTTAACACTATTTTAGATTATATTTATCCGATGATAAGGGATTAATAGTCCTTTAAATAGTCATTGGACTAATTTTTTTTTATCATTCTTTAGGCTATTTATGAAGGATTATATAATCCCATGATGAATTTGGGATTAATAATCCCCCTCATTTTAAGCTATTAAATGATTTTATGAGACTAATAGTCCAACATGAAAGGACTAATAATCCCTCATCATAGGATAAAAAAGTTCGAAATAGTTTTAAATTAATACAAATAGTCCAATTCTAAGTATGTATTTTACAAACAAACATAGCCCAAAGGTTTGGTATGGGTATCCGTATCTGGGATGGTAATCATAATTTTATTGGGTCTAGCACTACATTGATTTATAGATACTCATATCATACATGTGAATATTTTTAGCAATGTTACTAATTTGATCATGCAATTAACAGGTGATGCTGACATTAGTCAAAATAATACTCTTTGTTGTATGATATTTATAATATAGGTAAGATTTTCACCAACTTTTGATAGGATATGTGAATAAGAAATACATCAAAAAAGCTCGAAATTTAGCTCATTATACTACAAAAGCTCGGATAATGGTTTCTCATAATGGTTGGCTTAGAAGCCTCCTTGAGTCTCTTTTTAGGTTTTTGTTCGTTTAGCAAGTTGTATGGTGGCGTGTTAGTGTTTAGGTTTTTTATGGTATGGTGTGTTGGTGTTTAGTTTTTTTTGCATGTATAGCAAGTTTAGGAGGGGTCTATTGTCTGTACAAGTGTTTAGCAGGTTTATGGTCTAGCTTATTGTATATTTATAATAGTTAGGTTGTGTTTGATTGCATTTGAATGTATCTTAACAGTTCACCTCTTAATACATCTTAACAAGTCTTCTGAATAGTTCATATTTAATTTTGTATCTTAATGATTTAAAGGCATTCAGAGATTTTTTTTATCTCAATTTAAAACATTAAGATGCATTAAGATGTGAGCTATTAAGATGCATTAAGATATAATCAAACATAACCTTAGTTTGTACTGTTGTTGTATTAAATGAAGTGCTCTGTGTTTTATGACTTAAAACATTGGTTATCAAATAGTGTACCTTGAGTTATATTTTCACTCATAAAAGTAAGTAAAATCTAAGCATAAAAATAAGAAATTAAAGCATAAAAGCACAAACAGTTATTAAATGAACCTTTAATTTTTAAATTTATTATTATAATTAATCCTGATATTTTTTATTGTTATTGTACAAATACATAACTATCAATTAGACGTAATAAAAAAAATTAAAAGTTTAATTCTCTAATTAAAAAAATTGATAAGACAATCACGAAAGTGATTTTTTTTAAAAACTTGATCCTTTAATTGAAAAAATTGAGAAGAAAATTTCCAAAGTGAATTTTTTTGTAAAGTTCAACGTATTAATCTATATTTAGGCCTAGAAAAAATAATAATGTGATTAATATATTTGCAAAAAATAATAAATCTTATATTTAATAACACTATTTAAATAATTTATAATTGTATTACTAAAACCTAAAATCATTCATACTAACTTTAAATGGAAAAATACAATAATTTTATAAATATAATATTTATAAGATAGAGGGAGTATAATCGTATTTCAAGATCTTTCCTATACCTTTTGTAATTTTTATTCTCTTTTTATTTTTATTTTTTCTTTTGATGCTATAATTATAAATCCTAATTTAAACTTGAAAATCTATCAAAGTATTCTAAAAAATTCATTCATAAAATACTCTTTTCAACCCAAAGTACATCGAGTGATGGGCCATTTTTAGTTAATTTGTAAAATTTTAAATTGATTTAAATTCAAAATTAATAAATATAACAAGTAATTTACAATTAATTATACCAATACCCCTTTTAAAATTTAAGATTTAATGTAAATTTAAAACGAGGGAAGGGAGTTTTTTTTTAATATTTACAGGATTCATTTCACTTGCACAGGTCTACCAAGTTGCGTTCTCCATTTAGAAAAGAAATCTTAACCCTAGATTTCATCACAGCGAGAAACTCATGGCAAGCGACCATCAAGAGCCTTCACGTCGCAAACACCGACGTAATTCCGATGACGAATCAGCAGAGCCCTCGAAACGCCATCACCACCGCCGGCACCACCGCCGTCATCGTCACCACCGCAATCGAAAGCACGAAGAAGAAATCGGAACCAAACACGACGCGGAGGAAAAATCTCAACCTTCTTCTCCGCCGCCTTCGGATGTTGTTGTTTCGAATGGAAATTGGCGGCCAGATTATGATATGGAGGAAGGTGAGATTCTTGAAGAAGACGAGGCTTTCGTTGTCGTCGGGGAGAATAAAAAGCTGGATTCTTCTGATGTGGAATCCGGTGAAATTAAGGCTGCCGTTGCAATCACTAATAAAAACGTGGTGCGTTGAGAATCCCCCTACTTTATTTTTCTCAATGGAGTTTGCCCTTTTGTTCTATTATCTCGGTTTGGTTTATAAAGAAATTACCTCACACTTCTATGCGAAATTTTTGCTATTCATACGGTCTTTTGATTAGACAATTGAAGTTTTCAATAATGTCTTTTGATTAGACAATTGAAGTTTTCAATAATTTATTAATATATTGCAAGATACCTAATTGAGTTAGGCTTTTTGTGCCTTTGAAGCAAAATAAAACAAGAAGAAACTAGAGTCTTGGGAATTTTCTTTTCCAATGCATTTTTTCCAGGCAAAGTTACTCTAGGCGTTCCCTGAAGACCTGATTGATGGCTTTCAATGATTTGTAAGAATTGGTTACATGTATTTTTTTTAAAGAAAAGAATGCTTAAATATGACATTTGGGGTGTTAATTAACTTTGAATTGTGCAGTTTAATTAGTTCCTTTGTCTGTATTGTTTTTCAGGAGGGAGTTCGACTAGAACTTGATGGTTCTAGTTTGTCTTTTGACAGCCAGAATGTTGAAAAAGTTGGTAGTGGTTTAATGATATTGGGAGTGGGTAACAGTGATGTGGGTTTCACAGCTAATGTAACAGTAGATAGAAAAGTGAATCTTAGTGATGATACTAAGATCTGTGATGAGGTCAACTTGCAAAGAAATTCCAGTGTGGAGCATCACAGCAATGAGGATATTAGTAAAGAAGAAACTAACCAACCTTTGCGATCTTCATCCCCTGAAGGACTGGAAAAGCGGAAGGCATATTGTGTTGATGAAAATGAATTTAGGGGTCGGAACAAATTGTCGTCCTCAGAAAATGCAGGGAAGTGGCCTAAATCCTTGGGAATTTCACCTTCTCATGACAGACACCATGAAGAAGATTGTCGTACAAATAGATCAAGATCACATGAGCGAGCTAGGGAAGGGTCGAGATCTCAAAGCATTCTTCAAGAGGTGTTGCAATCACACCAGCGGGATTCTGCCTATCAAACAGAGAGGAAACTGACAAAGGATTCTGATGATGAAACTTTTAGTAGACACCATAGGGACTACCGGCATGGCAGCCGAGATTTGTTAAGGGATAAAGAAAGGGAGCGCAGTTCTAGTTATAGCAGACATACTGCAAGAGTAGATAGACACCAAAGTCCAGAGACTTGGGACAGGGATAGAGAGAGGAGTAGAGAGACTTGGGATGGAGACAGAGAGCGGAGGGAGATGGATAGGGATAGGGATAGGGATAGAAAGAGAGAAAAGGAGTGGGAGAAAGTGCGAGAAAGAGCCTGGGAAAGAGATAGAAACCGAGAAAGGGAGAGGGAGGGGGAAAGGAAGAGAGAGAGGGATCGGGATAGAAGTAGGGAGAAAGAGTATGAAAGGTTTAGCCGGAACCGTAAGCATTATGATGGCTATGGTGATCGTGATAGACATAATGATTACAGGCCTCGAAGACTTGATGAAACAGAATACATGGACAGATCAAGAAAAAATGATTCAGAAAAAGTTCACAGTACTAAAGTTGATGATTCAAAAAGGGACACCGAGAAACTCAGAAGGTATTTCTTATTAAACACTTATTTGTTAATGGTGGTCAAATTGGAGGTTTTTTCTTCACTAATATATCATTACCAGTGGCGGATCCAGAATCCCAATTCAGGGTAGGCAAAATTTTAACAAAATTTAATGTGTAATAAATATAAAGAATATTAAACACACTTACACACACACACACACATACAATCACGTATTTATGTCTCCCACTTTCATAAAATCAAAATGTAATAATTTTTGAAGGCTGAATTTCTGAAGTCGTAAAAAGGGAATAGTGGGAGAGGTTGAAAATTGAGTGAACTCAATTACGTCTTTAAATTTTTAAAAATCACCAAAAAAAAATTCATTTAAGCCTAAGTAGTATTTCTATCTGACATGTATAAAAATATTATTTTAGCATGATCAATAACAAATAATACTATAATTAGTTAATAATTTAAGAATAATTATTACATTAATTAGATTTAAAAGGGAAAGATACTCATTTCATGAGGAAAAAAAGATTGGATATTTATTTTGGAACATGTTAAAAGTACGTAATTTTTTGTTACAATATTGTACAACTACTTGTACTAATCAGTACTATTTACCCAAATTTACATATATAATAGAAACTGCATCTGTTTGACAATAACAGTGGCATTTATACCTTTTAAATGTTAAGGATATATTAATTTCTGTATATATCTTAAAATATAATGAGTGTTACTTAATAATGACATGATAATAATTTGAGAATGTTGTTTTATTTTATATTAAGATTAATTAAAATAAAACTCTTATTTTGAAAAAAATAAAATGACATACTTATTTTGTAAATGGAGATCGCATTAGGCGTTAGGTAATACAAATCTTTCAATTCAAATTTTTTAAAGATATCCCTTCACAATTATGATACAATATTACCTTAGGACACAGGGACATGGGCATGCGTCCCATACTATTAGAGTAAGAGAAAGAGTAATGCAATTGCCTACAACTTAGCAGATAATATTTTACTAAAACATTAGAGTAATATCCCTACATAAAAGGAAATCCCCAACAGTCCAGTGTAGGCAACTGCCTACACTTGCCTTAAGCTGCATCCGCCCCTGTATCATACTATATTTATAACTTGGTTTTTCTGCAGAGATGAAGTTGAACAAGAAAACTATCAGGAAAGAATTGTATTGCAACTTGCGGAACATGAAGAGGAAGAGATTGACAGAATTAAAGAGGAGAGTAGAAAGCGAAGGCAAGCTATCCTTGAAAAATTTAAAACTCAGGAGTCACAGCAAAAACATGAACCTAACTTACAGGAGGCAGGTAAGCTTTTCTTAAAAGCCTCCATCTTGCTGTTTATTCTCACTTTGAAGACCCCAAATATGAAGGAATATAAGTTGTTATTTTGCTTGTTGTGCTTTTCTTCTTGGCTTGCTTGAGTTATGACTTAAGCCTGTTAGTCAAGCTCCATCCCAAATGGATCCCATATGTTTCGCGCTGAGCGAAGGTTAGGGAAATAAAGTTGGGTTTGTTTACTATTTTTATTTTAATAATGTTGCTTGGTCAGTGTTATATATCTATTCATGTCTTACTAATGCCAGAGTTTATGTTACTTGACTGATGACACATTCTAAAGACCCGTGTTTCAGTCTAACATTCTGAGATTTCAAGCTTGATGTGTTTTACAGCCTCTAATATTATACGGATGTGTTGTTTGTTGGGTACGTTATTAAGTGACCTTAAAACATTCGTTTTTTGAAACTTAAAAACCTCGGTGTTCCTGGAAATGAGGCTGCTGTTGCCGGATGTAGTCTAATTTTTCACACGTTGTCCATATTTTGTTGTTATATATGTTTTTCGCTAACTGTTCTTGAATTAAACAGTTAAGGAGTGTGCTGAACAACCATCTGTATCTGTTCCACTTCCCAATGTTGCTGCGCAAACTCAAAGTGGTCGGAATGAAGCAGCGGACATCTTCCTTGTTGACACATCATTTTCTGTGGGAAAATCTCCTGAACAAATTGAGCCTCATGCTTTGAAGATTTCTGGTTCTGGAGCACTGGGAGAGGGTACTCCAAAGGTGTGCCAACTTTCACTGAAATTGTGATATATCTTTTGAAGGACATTTACTCTCTTATATCTTGGATCTCCTTTAAATGATTTGTATCCCTTCCATCCATTAAAAAGGTCCTTGCGAGCTGAACATCAAAAGAACCACGAAATAAGAAGTTAAAAATGTATCTTTTTAACTTGTAGATATTTTATACATCCAACAATATGCACATTTTGCGTAAGGTGTAATATAGGCTTTAAATTTGTAATTTTATCTGCCAATCACACATTTTTATCCTCTTCTGGGGTGGTTCAGTTTTGGTTCTTTATAAGTACTTACCTTCTAGATGGTTAAGTGACATCTGAGTTTTTCAAACTTGCAGAGTGAGAGATCGGATGATATGTTCTGTGATGATATATTTGGAGACTCACCTGCTGGAGTACGCAAACCAGTAAGCAGGCATAGCATTGTTTCTTTTATTTTATATGAAGTATTGGTTGAATTCTCTTGCACTTTCCTTTGTTCCTTTCCAAGTCTTTGTGACAGAATAGAGGATTTATTTTTCTTGCATCCCTTTGGGCTTCTGCTATGGCCCTATGGGGCCTTTGGGAACCTCTGTGATCATTTTGTATATAGACTGGAGGTCTGCTCTTTCTTAAGAGCTCTTCTGTTTTGTTTTCCAATATTTCAGTGTTGGTGGACTTCTTGTCCCGTTGTTTTTCTTGTATCCTCTATTTCCTATTAATATATTTTTTTATCAAAAGATAAAAATTGAAATCATGTGGCAAGTATGTATTTCTTTTATGTTGTAGTGGATAATGTGGTTAATCTAATGTTCTATGCTTTTGGAAATTGTAGCTATTTTGGCTGTAAGCTATATCTGGGTTGAATGACAAAGGCTTTCTTACGCACTTCTCTTTGTTTTTAATCTCCAGGGGAGAGGAGATGGTTTACCTATTGACAGAAGTGGCCTGCATGATAATTGGGATGATGCTGAGGGGTATTACAGTAAGTATCTGCTTGTGGATCTGTATATGAAAAATTAGTTTTTGTTATAGTATATTATGAATCTACCTGCTCTTCTTCACAGTGAGTCTTCTACTGTGCAGGCTACCGTTTTGGGGAAATACTTGATTGTCGATATGAAGTTATTGCTGCTCATGGGAAAGGTGTATTTTCTAGTGTAGTTCGTGCGAAGGATCTCAAGGCTGGATCAGGCGATCCAGAAGAAGTGGCAATCAAAATAATACGCAGTAACGACACAATGTGGGTAATTCTAACTCGTTTTTTTTGGTTGTTGTGTTGGTTGTTTTCTCTTTAGATGTCACTTTACAGTTCTAGATTTTTTGTGACCAAATTTCTTGTTGTACTTATGCGACGTAGGTATAAGACTGGTCTTGAAGAGCTGGTCATATTAAAAAAGTTGGTTGGTGCGGACCAGGAGGACAGGCGACATTGTGTTCGTTTTCTATCGAGTTTCAAGTACCGAAATCATCTTTGTTTGGTGTTTGAATCTCTTCACATGAATCTTCGTGAGGTGCTGAAGAAGTTTGGCCGTAATATTGGACTTAAACTAACTGCGATTAGAACATATGCAAAGCAACTTTTCATTGCATTAAAGCATCTTCGAAACTGTGGTGTTCTTCATTGTGACATCAAGCCAGATAATATGCTGGTAATGTATTCTTCATGAATCCTTGTTGTATCTCTATTTTTTCTATTCAAATCCTGGTAATGTCTGAAATCACAGTTCTGTTTGTTGTTCTCTCCAGGTAAATGACACAAAAAATGTGCTAAAGCTTTGCGACTTTGGTAATGCCATGTTTGCTGGTAAAAATGAGATAACGCCTTATCTTGTGAGTCGCTTTTATCGTGCCCCCGAGATAAGTAAGTACTATCTTCAAGATATTTCATTCAATTTCTTATAAACTAATGGACAGGGTTCTTACTTGTTGTGGGATGTATATAATCTGTTGATATCTGTGAAATGGTGTCATTTGCTGGATCCAATCCATTCACTCATTGATTCTTCTCCACAGTTCTGGGATTGCCCTACGACCATCCTATGGATATGTGGTCAGTTGGTTGCTGTTTATTTGAGCTTTATACTGGAAAAGTTCTTTTTCCTGGTCCTTCAAACAACGACATGCTTCGCCTTCACATGGAACTAAAAGGTCCTTTTCCAAAGAAGATGCTTCGCAAGGTTATAATCTGATGAACTTGTACTATTATCTCCATCATTCCAGCACTTAAATCCTGAATTTTAATAAATGTTTCATATCAATGTGAGATCTTGAAGGCTAACTGCTACGATTAACAGCTGCAAGTTTTAAAAGAAAATTATTCTAGCGTTTTATACTTTGATATTTGGTAGTGCAATAAACTAACTTAGCTTGGCTGTCTTTTCCATTTCGTTGTGTCTTAACATATGATGTAGGGAGCATTTATAGATCAGCACTTTGACCAGGATCTGAGTTTTCTTGCCACAGAGGAGGATCCTGTTACAAAGAAGGTATGTGTTTGTTGTTTTATCATAACTTTGAGTTGTTTTTTGTTAGTGTCAGTATACACCTTATCTTTATTCACAAGGGACTGTGATGTGCTGTCATTTCATTGAATGTTCAACTGGTCAATGCAGGCTATCAAGAGGTTGATACTTAATATCAAGCCGAAAGATATCGGTACTATAGTTTTGGGCTCTGCTGGCGAAGACCCGAAGATGTTAGCCAATTTTAAGGATCTTCTTGAAAAAATATTTATGTTGGATCCAGATAAGAGGATCACGGTATCACAGGCTTTGAGCCATCCATTCATCACGGGCAAGTGAACAATGATGCTGATTTTCTGATTCTCAAGAATGCTGTAGCCCTTGATAAATGTATATTATTATATTCAGATCTCTAATCATCCGGCATTTATCTGTCTTTTCCTTCTATATATGGCTCAAGAGGTTTGAATACAGTTCCTTTTCTGGTTGAAGTCTACAGAGAAGATGATATTTGGTTGGGAGGCCTCTTTCTTGGCGATTCTTTCAGTGGATTGTGTTCTATTGTAAGACATCTCGCCAAAGGCGATTTTTCTTTGTGTACTCATTCTTGATGGTGACCATTAAGAAAATTTGTTACGCTTTTTTTTTCCTGCCTCCTTATTACTAAGGTTGTATTTGAACATCAGTTCTTGCAAATACACGTTGCAGGTTTCATATGCTCTGGGAAGTTTTTATAGAAAATGGTTAATTCTATGTGTTGTACATTTTTTTTTTTGGGAACTTCTGTCAAGAATGCATGGAGTTTCTGTCCTTATTTCCTAACCCCCCCCCCCCCCCCCCCCCCAAATAGTTATTTAACGTTTCCCTGGTTTTGGATTACTTCAGTCGTTTCTCAACCAATGTTGTTCCAGGGACTATCATTCATTTTTATTTTTGCTTAATATCTGAATTGAAGGGTCCTGGAGAGTCTAATTCGGTTTTTCATTCAGGATATCTGCCAGTGCTATGAAGCTACCATTCAGTGCTTTAGATGCTAAAAAAAAGGCACTCTGGGAGAAGGTACCTTGGTTGTTTACTAGGAGCTTATTATGACACTTTTGAAACTATATGATATGTTATCTTGTTTTGAGGGTATGCTTGTCTTATCCGCTTAAGTTAGATACTGTTTGTCATGAAATAGATATTAGCGAGTGTGGGATTCAAGTGGACCATTTTTCTGTAGTAATTTGTTGTGCATCACAAGTTTGGTTTCTGTGCTTTTGCATTTAGTAGTACAGGATGATATTTTCCAATCTGTTGCTTGATATTGTTTGTTTTCACTTGGAATTTTTTTGCTGAAGCTATATATTGCTTCATTATGCAAAAAACTGTTTATGTAACCCAAGCAAATTGTATTTGTTTAATTACCGTCTTTACCCCATATGTGCGTGTGTCTGGTGTATATAGTCTCTTTGTTGAGATCACTTCATTGTTGCCAGATGTTCTTGATTGCTTGATATGTTTTTTCTTTGAACTTCTACCTTTTGAAAAGTATGCATTCTAATGGATTTGCATTGTGTCTGATCCATGGGGCATCTGGGATGAATTGGCACTGGAGGTTAAATGCTGTGGCTTTGAAGTTGAAGTATATTTCCGTAAGTGTCCCTATCTATTTTTGTGTTCTTCCTCTTATAGATAATAAGTATTCCAGGAAATTATCCCAAAGATCAATGCTTGATATGTTGTTTTGACCTTTTCAGGTTACATGTCCCTGTATTTCTACAACTGTTGTAAGTATTCTTCATATCATTTGTTGAAAATAATTTTTTGTTTTGGGTGCACAGTTATAAGGTTGCATGCTAAGCTTTCAGGTTTTTTAAAAACTTTTTGTTGTTACTAAACAGTAAAGTATAAAGTATATAGCCGTCTAGATCTCCACAGTCATGTTCGTTTGCAATATTATGGAGGAGATATAATTGTTTGTACTCTTTTAATATTTATAGTATCATGTATATTATAATATGAATTATTAGTCTTAGGATAACATAATTCTCCACTAAACCATTTGATGAGTGACAATATAAAACTACGGGGGAGGTGTTATTAAATCTAGGGATGCTCAAATTTTTTGATTTTTTCTCGAACTGAAGTGTACCTATAAGGGAGGTTCTTTTTGGTATCTGTAATTTTGGTACCCGTATTTTGGTATTTTAAAACTTTTTAGTATTGGATGTACGTGTTTTTTAGGAATTGGTAAAAATTGAAAAAATAAAATACATTTGATATTCTATATATATCCCAATTAATACAAAAAATGCTAAGTTTTTTATCTTTTTAGTTCTATCCCGACTTGAATCACCCTTAATTTCTTAAACTTATAACTTTTGTAATTTTTGAAGTATTCTTTGGTATGTATACTAATTAATGTGTTGTACTGTTACTAGTATTGTTTATAAATTATACATGAATTATTATAATGTATATAATTGTAGTATTGAAATGTTTAAGTGTGTGTTAGCATTAGTTTATCTCTTCTTAAATAACACAATAAGAAACCTAACAAATATATTACTATATTATAATAAGACATTATCTTTACCTTTTGTAATATCAAATTTATGAATGAAATATCAAATTACCAATTTTATAAACTAAGAAAGCACAACACGGGGGAAAAAGTAAGGCAACACAAGATTTATTTATTTATGATATATATAATTAATGAGGTAAAAAAAAAAAACTGAGCCGAAAAATTGTTACCGAAAGTGTATCGAAGCCGGTATTTTGATATTGGTATCATTTCTTGATTTGTATGAAATTGGGCATTGGTACCAGTTCGGTATTTTACCAGTTCCGTATTTTACCAATGAGCACCGCTAATTAAATTGTCTATCAAATGGCCTTTTAAAGGTATTATGGTATCCTAAGATTAATAATTCAGAGTGTAAATGTAATACTACACATGAAATTAAAAGAGTTTAAATATCCAATCCAGTTCATAATTATTGCAAACGAACATAGTCTAAGTTCTCACTCCAAACCAAGGATCTGACATGGCAACCCCAATGAAGAAATATAGGGTTAACTTACACCCTTAATTCATTTTTCAAATCATTCACTACAGCCCTGATCTTTGTTTAGTAAACCTTAGTATGCATTAAGCTTTTGTTGTTCATTCTAATGTGCCCTTGGTGGTGAGCCTTTAGTATCGAGGCCTAATTCTTTTACTTAGTTATGGTATGAGATTTAGTTGATTTTTAAAATTTATTTATTTTAAATGAAGAAGCTTATTTGAATCCAGCTTTATAAAAGACGGGTATATACTTTAATTGCCTAAACTGGCTTTTGAAAAATAATTATTTTAAATGGGATATATATATATATATATATATATAATGGCATACAGAGAAATTTTATGTGTATATGTGATTTAATAAGATTAAAGAGGAACTTCACACTGAGTTTTGGATAAAAAAAAGAAAGAATAGAAACTTAAATTAGGATGGAAAAGAAAGTAATAAATTTTTTATAAGTATTGATCTTTTGTGTTTGTGAGTTTATAAATGGAAAAAAAAAAACTTGCCTTTTAAATATAGATTACCAGTTTATCATTATATTAAATCTTCTTGTATTTGTTGACAAAGAGTAATCTAGAATACAAAAGATTTAGTAAATACTTTCTTTCCTTCCAAATCCCGGCCCTTTACTTTTTAATAGAAAACTTCCAAAACAAAAAGTGGCCAAATTTTTGGTTCACTTCTATTCTTTTTCGTCTCTTAAAATACTCCCAAACAAATGAAATGAATATAAAACTTGTGTTTTCTTTTCTTTTCTTTTTATTTTATTTTAGAACTTATATAATTTACTATCATTTCTATAATATAATCTCCATTATTAAATTCTTAGTTAATATTAATGTTATATGTGTGAATATAAAATTATTTTTAGGAGTCCTCATTTTTAAAATGTATTTCAAATTTCGGAACGAAGGGACTATTTTTATTTTATTTTAGTTATTTCACTCTATTTTTTTAATTAATTTATAAATAAAAAAATAATTTATAAACATAGTTTTGCCTACACTAACGTCAAATGCTAGATTTGTTACTGATAAAAATTGAAGTGGCAATGAGCATCATGATAAGTGTGCCTTTAGAATAGGTGCTGGTCATGGGCTCATGGCTTCAAAACTTCATAGAGATGCTTTGGGACCAAGGGTAGTTGTTGTGGGTGCCTCTGTAAAATAAAAGTAAATAAATAGAGGAAAAAGAATCTAGCTTTATAAACTTTGCAAAGTAAGAGGCCATGCTTGAACGTTTTTGTAATTCTTGTTTGATCCATATACCATATGGATTGGAAAAAGGTTGCCACGTCTGGCTTTTCTTGTTACACCTGTTGCTCATGTTGCTGGCTAGGCTGGGAAAGGAAAGTATTATACTTGTCTTGATTCAAAGCTGTCTTAATTTACACGTTAGGTGGAGCTTATGGGTTTTATTTCTAGTGGCTTAGTATAGGTATTCTTTAGTCATACCTTGTAATGATGTATAGCTGTTATTTGTATAATAATATGGTCACTGATTGTATATTGTAAAGCTTGTTATTTTGGTAGCTCCTAGTACAATATGGTCTAGTTATTCAGTTATTTCTTTTAATTATTTGGGTGATATTTTTCAGAAGATAAATGTAACAATTTAGGTAATGAAATCAAATGAATTGATTGAAGCTGAAGTAGTCTGGTTCTCCAACATCCCTTGACATAGATCTAAAAAAATTATGCATTTTTCTTACTGTTTTTGCTTGTAACTTTTGATTTCTGAATCTAATATATTCAGGGTGCACTAGAACAGCATTAAAGGTCTCTCTCTAGTATTTGGAATATTTTATTTTTTATTTTTCTGTTTGGGGTAAAACGTTTTTGAATTTCTGCTATTGTCAAAGGGAGTAATGCATTCATTCGGCTTCTGGAATTTGTACAGGCTCGACCATCTGCCTAAGATTTGTTCTACTACAGGACTAGACAATATATTTTCATTTGGCCTACGGTGGAAAATATTGTTGAATTGATATTTTTTTCCCCCAAGTTAGTTTCTACGCTCTATAAAATTCCTGATTTTTAAGAAGCAAGGCAAGGGTGGTCTCTGTGCGATGGAGAGCTATTTTTAAATGGATTGAAATACTAACCAACAATTTGAAGTGTATTTTCTTTTCTCCCCCCCCCCCCCCCCCCCCCCCAAAAAAAAAATTGAACATGTCAATTATCAATCTGTATTAACATTAGTTTTTCTTTTTGGGACGGGATGAGAGATTCGAGTAAGATTTCAATTTGCGAAGCCTGATTTAGCAGGTGCACTTTTAGGTAAGAATTTTGTTGTGAATCATATGAAGGGAAAAGAACTGCTTTTGCGGCCTAAGGTTTGAACTTGAAGTTTGAGAAATTCAAAAAAATAAATAAATTAAAGGCACTAAATCAAACTGTAGACTTTTCTGTGGGGGTTCCACCTGAGTTCTTATATCGAATAAATTATTCCTTTTTTGAACCTTCCAACTTCCAAGCGAGGCCTAACCTAGATTGCATGCATCAAAGTCTATTTATGGTGATCTTACATTTATTAGAGCTTTGGAGAAAGAGAATCAGTATAAAGGAACACTCAACTTGAGCCTATCAAACTTCCAAAGGAAATATTGATATTCTTTGAAAATGGCAACCATATTTTCTTCGAATCTTGGGTCCGCAGTGGACTAGTTGGCCTCTTTCGTGAGTGGGGGAGTTGTCTAAATTGGGAGATTGCTTGTAATATACTTGGATTAGAGAACTGCTAAGAAGTTTCTCACCAACTTTACAGCCCCATTGATTTTATCTTTTTCACACGCCTTCCAATTTTCACACTTTGGATATCTACTACACTGTGGATTGGGAGATTACCAAGGAATTTCGTATCAGCCTTGTTGAAAAGGTATGCAATTTTTTTTCTTAACCCCTGTTTTATTTAATTAGCAAATCAAGTCTTTTCTAGTAGAAGAGTTCTTCTGATTCTAATTATACTTGAAGCTAGAATACTGGAGTATGTGATAAACTTCTATAAACCGAAAGAATAAAAGATCAAGCATAGTGTAAAAGACGGTCCGAGCGTGAGGTTTTGACTTGATGGTTGGGTCGCTTGTTGCTCTGGGTCCATTGAAGTGGAGAAATATGATTGGTCTGGAGCATCACGTATGGTATTTCAAGTATGGTATTCCAAGACTATTGAAATTTGTTTGCCTTGATTATTGGTCAAATTTGGCAAAATTAACTTTTACGCTATTGAATTTGTCGAGTTTTGTGCGTCTTGCCACTGAATTTTTAATTTTTGCAATTTGACCATTATACTAATTTAAAAAATTTAATTAGGTCATTCCGTCAAATTAATTGGATAGAAGTTATCTTAATTTCTGACGTGATATGTTTTTCTACTGAATTAGATTTTTTTATTATTTCTAAAATGAGACGTCTTTTTTTATTATTATGTGAATATTAAATGACATTTTTTTAAAAATACAAAAATAAAATATTAAAACAAAATTTTAAAAATACAAATAAAATTAAAATAAACATGAAAATTTACAGTAAAAGGAATTAAAATTAATTTTTAAAAATATAAATAAAATTAAAACAAACTTGAAAATTTACAATAAAAGGATTTAAAATAAAATAATAAATTTTAAAAATATAAAATAAAATTAAAATTAATTTTTAAAAATACAAAATAAAATTAAAATAATTTTTGAGAAATTTAATTTTTTTGTTCAATATTAAAATTTTAAACATTAGCATTTATTATTTAAAATTCAAAACAAAATAACAAATTTTTTAAAACAAAAAAAATTAAAATAATTTATAGCAAAACTACTCTTTCTCTCTAGAGCCCCTCTTTTTCTCCCTCAGCAGTCTAAAGAAACCGCCAAAATCGGCCATTCCCTCAACTACACCATCGTCGAAGTCCTCGACTACACCATCATCACCAAAACCTCCACCATATCTCAGATCTCTCTCTCTATATATATACATATATTTTGCAGAATAAATCCAGATCTTCTGAAGGGTTTGATTGGGATTTTGGAAGGGTTTGAAACTTGCGATCCACCTATAATAGACAACGGCTTGATCTCCATTGCAATTCCATACGAATTTCTTTTATTGTATATCAGTAACTAATTTCTTATAAAGATTTAGAGAATTTCCTAGTCTCCAGTTTGATCCAGAATAGCATCCATATTTATATGAACACACACACACACAATGAGTCTATAGATGCGATAGATTTTGTTTTTGCGCTGAAATTGCATACAATTCGAGTTCTCGCAAGTCGCAAAAGCCTATTCTACAACTTTGATATGAATCTGAGAGAGAGAGTTACCTGTAGGGGAGTGATCATTCGGTTATAACCGAATCGAATAGACGGTTCGGTTATAACCGAAAACTGAATTTTAAAAAAAATCACTATCTGAATTAATAACCGAATTAACAAATAACCGAAAACCGAATAACCGAATTTTTTATTCGGTTATTACCCGAATTTAATTCTATTTTTGCAAAAAAAATAAATTATTTCAAGTTGGAATATAGAATCATTTCATCATTTCAGAATTGAAGGATGAGTTATGCAGCCATGCAGGTACTATTTTAATTTTTAATTGCAAAACCTTTGGAAGTTGAAATAGAATAGTAATTTTAATTTAATATTTTATTTTATTTTTACTATTCGGTTAATCGGTTAGCCGAATAGTACAATTTTTCTATCCAAAATCGAACCCGAATATCGAAATAAATTTCGGTTATAACCGAAATTACCCAAATAACCGAAATATTTCGGTTTTAAAATTTCGGTTCGGTTATTTATGTTCGATTTTTCGGTTATAACCGAAGTTTGCTCAGTCCTACCTGAGCAAACTTAGCATAGTGCAATAGAAAATAAAAAGAAGGAGAAGGATTGCAGGTGACGTGACTAAGGCGTGGCTAATTTTTTGCCAGCTCAAGCCACGTGGCAAAGCCATGACATTTAAAATAAAAATAAAAATGTCACGTCTGATTATCAGCTAACGTCTGTTAGTTGATTTTAATAAAATGACCTGATTAAAATTTTTTTGTCCGATTAATGAAATTAAAAGTTCAGTAACTTGATGCATAAAGTTCGACAAGTTCAGTAGTATAAATATTAATTTTGCGGCCTAGATTTGGCAAAAAAGACACGGCCCGACCGAATAAAATCGAGCTTTGGGCTTGTATTTTTTAACTCAAAAAAAATTGTGCCGCTTTAGCTCGACTCACGGCCCAATTATTATTATTATTTTTGCAAAAGATAAATAAACGAATCAATAAAAAATTAATAATAATAAAACAAATTACATGCCATCAAAAATAATTTAGACATATCTTTTGTTATTATAAATGTACTTTCATAAAGTAAAACTTTAATTTGTATGCTCTTCATTTTTTCCCTGCCAAATTACTTTTGTTTCTAATTTTTCAAAAGCGGAATTTAGTTGCTGAGGCTCTACTTGAGTGATCATAAAAAAGCAGTCTCTTCTACACCCTGTCCACAAATAACAAAATAAGGTTTGAAGGTTTTGTTAACGGTGGGGTTTGTTAGTTTGGAAACTTGAAACTACTTCTTATGCTGAGTTTGTTCATATTTTTTGGTCACTTTCTTGTATTATGTCCGAACTGTTTCGCTTTAATGTTTGAACGGTTTCGCAGTGTTTTTCACTTCTAGTTTAATTAATTGGCGTACATTTGACTGACTCTTAGCCAATGCATTTTCTCTCTGTTCCCTTGCATGTATTTAATCATGTACACTTTTGCACTATTGTTCAAGATTTAGTGAAGATGATGAGTGGAAGAATTGGTTGTAGCTCCACCAATATTTAATTGAGAGATTGCTTGGTATTGCTGTTTTCTTTTGAGAAAGATTCCTCACCAAAAAGAATGCACACCTATATCGTACGTATTATTTTTCTTGACATTTTCGAACGTACTCCTAGTTGCTTTTCAAGTAATTAAAATCCGTAGGAACCTCTGCAGCCTAAGTCTAATAATATTTGGCCCGCGGGCCAGCCTGACTAATTTCAATTTATGCCCGGCTCCATTTATGATGCCCATTCATTTGTCAAGTCTAATTTTTGTCGGTCAATTTTATATATTTAAAATTGTACTCCCTTCAGTTCAATTAGATCATTAATTATTTTTTATAATTAATTTAAAATATTTTTAAACTCAAAATTTCTATAATTTTAATCAAGTCAATAATAAATAGTAAATATCTAGGCTCAGTTTAAAATGTATTGTTTTTTAATTTTTTGTGAATCATCTCAATTCTAAATTTAAAAGTATGGCTCAAAGTGTTTTTTTTTAACAAAATTATATATTACTAAAACTATAATGTAATTTTGTGTTATAGACATACAAACACGACCAACTTCAACAGCTTCAAATTGACAAACCGAGTCCCAGATCAGACGTTGGTGCTAGGAGCCCATAATAGTCGGCATTAACGGAGTGACCGCGTAAAGTATTTCATCCCCGTTCCATTTTCTTAGAAAACTTGTTTGACAAGAAAAAAAGCTCTCTCTATTCACACGCCTAAGTTTACGGCTGTTCATTACACAAAGAATAAGAACACTATATAATATTTAAATATTATATTCATTTTAATTATTAAAAAGTAAGTACATTCGCAAACACTACTTCACCAATCACCATACACTACGGTCTCTCTCTATTTCACAAGTAATTATTCAGTAGTTTCGGAGCACAGTTGCGTGGTGTTTCACACCAATCACATTTTCCTATTTTAGTAGGTCCCTCCTCATTTTAGTAGGTTGAGAGTTACATGCAGTGGGACACAGTTAAAATAAAAAAGATGTGATTGGTGTGAAACACCACGTGATTGTGTTTAGAGACTACTAAATAATTTTTCCTCTCTCACACTCATCGTCGTCGTGATATAAAAGGTAAAGACCAGCCTTTTATCTTTTGTTTTTGTTGCCTTCTTCGATCTCCGACTCAGCAACCCAAAGCTACTCACAAGAGCTAGCTTTCTCTAGCTCTCATTCGATCATATCATACTTGTTAAAACAAACAAGTGAAATTAAGGCCATGGGGAAGAAGATTGATGCTCTGCTCGGAAGGACCTTCAAGGCCTACAAATTCAAACCTACCGTCAGCCTCGCCATCTCTAGGCTATCCGTTCTAAAGAACCAGCGTCAGGCTCGCACTTCTGTGGCTCGGTCCGATGTTGTCGAGCTCCTCAACCTTGGCCACCACGAGCGCGCTCTTATTCGGGTAATTCTTGTATCTCAAAACCGTGCTCGCTTTAGTCTTTTTACATATCAATGTCATTTTGAAGAGTTTTTGTTCATATCAAATGGTGGTGGGATTTATAGGTTGAGCAAGTGATCAAGGAGCAGAACATGTTAGATGTGTTTGTTATGATAGAAGGCTATTGTCATCTCCTCATAGAGAAGGTCGACCTTCTAGAGAAAGAAAGGTTTGTTCTTTTTACCCTTTAGATATATGATGGATGAAGTTTGCTATTTGATAATGGGCATTGTTTTCTTTCTATAGAGTATGTCCTGATGAATTGAAGGAGGTGGTATCAAGCTTGATTTATGCTTCTACGAGATGTGGGGAATCCCCAGAGCTTCAAGAGATGCGTGCAACTTTCATATCACGTTTTGGGAAGGAATTTGCGGCTCAAGCTATGGAATTACGAAACAACTGCGGAGTCAATATTAAGGTATATAGAACAGTCATTTATTTACACTTTCAAATTAATATTTATAAAGTGAAAATGGGTGATAATTGTTAAGTATTTGTGTATTTTGTGCATAGATGATACAAAAGCTGTCAACTAGACGGCCAAACTTAGAGAGCAGACTGAAGGTGCTCAAGGAAATTGCTTCTGACAATGGAATTAGTCTACAAAATTTTGAGGAAGGATCCTCCACAATGACAGAGGTAGGAAAGCAGCTCTTTTTTTAAAAAAATTATTAACAATAACAAGCACAGGAAATGATTCATTTTCTCAAAAAATAAAAATAAAAAGTAATTGATAGAATGTTCATGATGACTGTCTAGGAGAAATTGGACGTTGAATCTAAGTGGAAACAGCCTAAGCTAGACCCACCAATGAATTCAGGAGTCACTACTCTCAAAGATAATTCCCCAATTTTGCCTGAGGATATAGAGAAAGTCGAGGATTTCTCTGAATCGATGAAAGGAAGGAAAAAGTACAGGAATGTAGCAGATGCAGCACAAGCAGCATTTGAATCGGCAGCTTATGCAGCAGCAGCTGCTAGAGCAGCTGTGGAACTCTCTCGCTCTGAGTCACATGATCCTGATGATCAGAATAGTCCCAATTACCGACAAAAAAAGGTACTCAACACCCATGACTCTGAACTTCTAAATGGTCAAGGGTTAAATGCACAGGGATTTGAGAATTTCCAGACTATTCAAAATTATCATTCCGTGTCTGAAGATGAGGAAATAAATATAGTAAATAAGACTGAAGGATCCAAAGAGAACAAAATTGCAGCAGAATTTAGTAGACCAATATCTGGTTCAAGTTTAGATTCAGCTGATAACATTCTGAAGGGGAGTAATTTTTCTCCAGAGGTAGAGGGTCAGACAACAGAATTTGGGAAGGCAATAGTTTTTGATGGAAGTGAGGATGAGAACGGCAATGAACAAGGTGGTCTTTCATTATCCAAAACCCATGACTCTGATTATGACATGAAGCATAGTTTGCTTACCAAAAGAATTTCAGCTTCTGATAACACTAATACTGTTGAGGATGAAGATATCTCCGAAGGGAATGATTCATCAGCCTACTACCCATCTCACAAGCAATACCCTTTGAGATCTCAAGCTACCTCAAAGCTGGAGTTGGGACATGTGAACCCCAAATTGTACTCTGCTGAAGGATCCAGCACCAAAAGTTCACTGCATCTACACTTGGAGAACAGGCCAATGTCTGTGAGGACCAAACGAGTGTATGGGCGATGACAATCGAACGATTATTAGAAAGCTGTGCAAGTTTTATGAGTTGCGGTAATATATAGCTGAGTATGTGGATTAGATGTGTTTTTTCCATTTTCACAATGTAAATTTCATTATAATGGTTTTTGATAGTAGGTGCCTTTTTGAACTACTTTGTGTACAGATGAAATTTTGTATTCGTTTTCGGATTTTGATACATTTTTAAATTTTAATATTCTATTGTTGCAAAAGATACTAATGCTAAGTGCTGTGCGGATGTTAGGAAACTAATCATTTCCAATTGACAAAGCTCCTAGCATACCCCAGAACCGGATAATACCATTTAAATGCCCCCTAATGGTTTAGAAAGATAAAGCTAACATATAGAAACAATCCTTGCCACACAGTCTAGGATTCAGTTCAGATTTTGTTAGTAATAACATGAAGGTACCAGTAAAGTACTGAAACCTTCATATTCTCGCAGGCAAACCCAGAGTAATGGGTTATTCCATGATTGGAGGGAGAGGAATATTTTCTACTTTGAGGTGCTATAAATGGGAAGTTGAGGTACTTCTTTGCTGATATTCCAGTTTCTGAGCCGTGCAAAGATATTTCGGGGGATTGATAAAATCACATTCATGACTTTCCCTGTTTGTACAAATGTGTATGTTGGTGTTGTACTGTATCTCATTTTGTAGTTTACTTGGGAGAAGAATGATATATTATGTTGAGCTATGTTTAATGGGTCTAAATAAATTCACCGTCTTCCTTAGTCTTTCTTAAGCTATCGTTCTTAACTGTCTAATTTATGTCTATGCCTAGTTTAACCTTTATATGAGGTCTATCCATGCTCCATCATTAGAACAAAGGTACAGCAGGAAGCCTTTGGAAAGATGAAAGATACTTTCTAGTCAAATACAGGACCACGTATCAAATCTAAGCATACAGACTTTACGGATATCTGACTTATCTCTATGAGAACATAATGCGACCTACTTCCCTATAGTTGATGATAAGTGAAACAATACATAATTTTACTGCCCCCTAGCTCGCTTCTTTCCTAGTTGCATTTGATCAGAAAAGGACTGCAAACTCACTTCAACATCTTCATCATTCGATTCCAAGTTCCTCCTGAAAGCATAGCCCCATCAGAGAAAGCGAGAAACATGTTTTGCAATGCAATGATTAGTGTAATCACAATATGACAGAAGTAGCACAAACTTAAATTCTTTAAGATTCTTGGGCAAGTTCTCAGTTATCGAATCCCAAATATCTTTGAACATCCTCTTGCACCTTCTCCACTGACTTATTGCATCAGAATACATTGCCTCAATGACCTTCCGTTCCTCCGGACTTACTAGAGTAACACCTCCCCGTAGTTTGGTCAGTTTCTCCTCCATATCCTTAACCTGATAAGAATCAAATGGCCCTAAATGCTTTGCCAAAAACTCTAGCTGAACAAAACATCAGTTTGAAAACATGGATTGGCATGTCAATGTCACGTACTTCCTTTCGCAGTTTCACTTCTTTGGCACGTATCTCTTCTAATGTTAAATTAGACTGCAGAGATTTAATCTCTGTAAAGAAATAATTAAACACATTATTACTCCATATATATTGAAACAAGCTGAAACTGAGAAGACAGATTTATCAGTTTCTAGAAAGTAATTTATAACAAATTTTGAGAAGAATACCTCCCTCAACCTCACTAACTGCTTTCCTTTGTTCATCCAGCTTTGCTTGCAGTTTAGTGTTTTCTTCCTTCATCCGATTAAGCTCTTCACTGTTTGGAATGTAAAACTGATCTTGCCGGGCAAGGTATATTTTCTGCTTACCATACTCCTTGAAGGATATCCTTCCACCATCAGCAAGAGTATCTAATGCCTTCTGTATTGCAGTCTTTTTTAGGTTTAATTTTTGCAAAAAGTCCGCTACAGTCTGAGAATTCAATGGTCTGTTTTGCTGCATATATATAGGAAACATGAGAAATTTAGATGAAGTACAGATAGACCATAATTTTTATCACAACTACTAGGACCAGGAGTAAGTAAAACTTCAGCAGCATAAGCTAAGAGGAAAAACTTCCAGAAGAAACATTTTTCAGGACACGAGTAAGTAGTATGTCCAAAAGACTCATTACTGCCTTCTAAGGCACTTCTATTATTTTTTTTTAAGAATAAATAAAATGAAATTGATGTTACTATTAATCACTGCAAGATGATAGAAGTACCTAGAAGAACTCCAAATATAATTTCATCCTATTTCTGTCCCCTTCATTGTTTTTATTTAGTTATATAATACAGGAGAAGAAGAAACTAAAACTTCTAGGCATAAATTTATATTATTGCATGCTTTCTAATTTAGGTTAAAGTAGCTCAGTCTCAAATTAGCTTGACTTTTTTCATTAATTACTCCATTATACTCCTTATAGAAGAAAACAGCCATAAGGGTTGATGTAAGCCTTTCATTTTACAGATTTAAGTCATTGTAAAACAAAAGATTCATAATATTGCCATTTTCTAATCACTGATGGAGGTTAATCCTCCATTTAATGGACCTTAGACTCGACCAGAAAAGGAAAAAGAAATGATCCTTCTGATGGCCGAGACAATTGCAGGGGAAACTAAGAAAACAGTATCAAGTATCAACACTGATATCCTCAACCCATTTCATCAGTGATGCTAACTCAGGTAGACATTAAAAATGGTAAAAGTTAGCACTTCAATGAAGAAAAGGAAAAAAGAAGGTGACAGTGCATCTATACGAAAATGGAAAATCGCAACCATGTATATTTCTCTAACATACCTAACTTCAATGCCAGAAATAATGGGTTCCTGGAAAGAAGAATGTAATAACAAAAGCAGTATATCATTTCTTTTAAAGTTCTCCTTATACTCTCCCCTTGGATTTAATAAATTAGAGACTGAACGAAGAGAATCTAAAATTCAAAGTTTAGATTCCCCAAAATATAACATCGAGGTTACCTAAGGAAGCTAATGCCACGAGTGGGTTTGGTTTTGCATAAAGAATAAAATCACATAAAAGTTTAGTATCACCATTTACTTTTCCCTCCTTTTCTTTATTATCTCAAGTTTTTTTCACAAAGACCTGTCAACCAGACGCTCAATTTCATTCCGAGGGATCAAATTAGAAACATGAAATTCAAGAACCTATCGTGAAGCCAAATTTTCGTTTAGTTAATCGCTATTCACTTCACAATTAATCACATATTCACATAGCATATATAATTCATCATGACATATATAAACCGTAAAAAAGTTATGATAATTAATATCTGATTTCACACACCAATATGGAGCATAGAAACAATAGATTCAACAGATAACATGCCAACGAAGCTTACCTCATTGACAAAATTGAGCACGATTCCAGCAAATTTTGGAAAGGTGAAGGTCAGTAATTGGGATTGTTAAGCTTATTAATAGAGGTAATAAAGCCTATTGAATTATTGAGAAGATTCACCTTCGACGCTATCGGACTTCGGCGCCATCGATCGAAGATTGCAGATGACGAAGTGCGCGGGAAAAATCTGAAATTCGTTTTTAGCTTCAAACACCTGAAAGAGGAACTCCAAGAAGTACTGGGCGACCGACTCAGAAACTCAGAAGAACCACCTACCAAACGACGCCGTCTCTCTAGTTACCAGGCCCACACAATTGTGTGCAAATTAAAAATAAAATAAAATTTAGTGGGTGATGGGCGAGAGAAATTAGAAGGTTATGGATTATAAGTAGAAATAAAGAATTTAAACAAAAATAGAATAACAAGTCAAAAAAATATTAAAACAACTGCTCCTTCTGCTCTCCCTTAGTAATATAAATATTAACAAATCATTTGATATTTTTTCAATCAAAATAAATATAAAAAAAAAGATTATCTACTCAAAGCTTACCTAATTCAACTAATATAGTTATGTAAAATCGATTTAATTTTATTTTGATTTGCATTTCCGAATTACTCAAAGCGTCATTTTAAATGTAACAACATTTCTTTATTTCTAAATTCTCATTTATGATGTATTGTTAATTAATATGCTTATCAAATGTGTTAGATGAGCATTATTTTTATATGAATTCTTGATATTTTTATATTATACTCTTACACGTAAATAGAAAATTTATTTTTTTTTCCTGTAAAATAAAATTATATAATAATATAAAAAATATCAATTCTCAATGTATTAATATTAAAATTCAAACGCAAAAAGTCTAAACTTAGTACTTGATTGAATCGGTGACAAATTTTATCCCCTCAATTTATTGATGCAATTGAATTAATTACTGAAAAATAGTACTGTCATCTTTTTAAAAATTATTTTTAATTTAAATAAAATTTTTATTTATTATTTTTTTTTTAAGTATTAAAATTTGTAAAACAATTATAAATAAATCTAAATATTATTTTTTAATATTAAATTTAAGTAGAAGTTATTATTTTAAAAAAATAATTAAGAAAATTGATATATAAAATAAAATTATTAAATCTAATCCTTAATACTCGTGAAAAAAGAAAACAGATGTACTATAAATCTATAATACTAGCAAGCATGGAACACTTGAATGCGCGCTACCACCGCCACCACGAGAGGATTTGAAGCCCACTACAGAGCCTAACCGAAAAAACATCGATAACCCCGAGATAAACCAGTCACGGGCGGTCAATTCCGGAAACGACGATGACATCAACATTATTATGCAGTCCAGTTTTTTTTCAAACAATCAAGCCTTTGCCTTTCAATTCCAGACCCCCATTATTTATCAAACAAAGGCCAATGGTACCATTCAGCTCAAGCTCATCGACATCAAGACCTTCACAACTTAAGTTATTTGTACCGAAACAACATTCCATTGCTTGCAATGCCACCCGCTGTAGTTCCAGCACCGTCGATGATTCTATCTCAAAAGAGGACGGAACTGTACGGAAAATCCTGCAGTATATATTGTGGGCCGCAGAAGGAGTATGTGTATATATATATATATATATATATATATATATATATATATATATATATATATATATTGTAGCTCTTCTTACTTCCCTATGCTCCGGTAAGTGTCTTTACAACTTCATTCTCTTTTAATGTCCATTATTCATTAGATTCTCTATTAACATCAGGCAATAATCTGGTTTTTAATACCCACAACCACAAGATAACAAAACACATATATTGTAATTGGAATTTGTTAATGTCATTCTTAATTTTTTTGGTTTATATATGCGCACCCGAATCAAAGTTCTCCATTTTCATGGAATGAACGGTCTATTGTTGGCTTTTAACATGATGTACTCCATCAATTTATTTTTGGTTAACTAGTAAAGTATTATAAGGCTAAAGCCTAAAGCTTTAGTATGATTTGATTTGGTAAGGGGCATTTTGACATTCTTAGCCAAAGACGCACAAGAATCTTTAGATTTTATTTTTTATAGAATTTGAATGGGCAAAAATGTTACTAATGTCAATTTGAAGTAAGACTGTTTCTTTGTATTTAAGGAGTTATTTGGGGAAATAGAAATAGAAAGTCGAATGTTTTCACTTCATTTGAAAAACTTAGTGATTCCTTAATCATATCAAATTGTGGTGTAAAATCTCGGAAGTATCCACAAGTCTGATAAAAAGTTTGTTCCGAAGTTTATGTTATGGGTTCGAGGTATGTGGAATTCTGCAGATTATAAGAACACGATATGATTCAGTTCTCATCTGCATATTCTATAGTAAATATTGCATATCAATGAGAAAACATTTCTAGATAGCTTAATTTTTATACTCTTAATCAGTCGAGCAATGCCTCTAGTCCTTTTTCAATGCAGAGTTAGCATATCTTCATTTGGAGAAAAGTGGGTTGGGTGGCAATGCACTCCATACTTGGATTGCATTTTACTGATAGTTATGATAGAGATTGACATTTTTGTTATTTATTAATTAGAATCTCATGTCTGTAACTCAGGGAGATCCTGTATGGGCTATCAGTTCAGACAGTCAATTCTCTTGTGGGACTTTCTCTTAACTTTTTCTTTATTCTTCCCTTGATGAACTCTGGTAAGCTGAATTGTAGTTGGTTACATGCTGACACCACTGAATTTATATTATGAAGCTTCTCTTCTTAATATGTGTTCAGATTTATTGCAATGCCTCTTTGAAGTATTAAATGTTTGCATATATTTAATCATATGTTCTCTTCAAAAAGTCGAAAGAGACTACACTGCCTGGACATTTAAGGGTATTTCCTGAAACACCTTCACATTATCAAGGAAGATATGCTGTCATATTATAGGTCAATCATTTAATGATTCCAATATGATGCCTACAATATGATCACATAGCTGGTTTTGTTTGTACCTACACTTCTTCTGCTTGTGGTATACTGTAAAGCCTATTATAGAGAGTAATGAGGTGTACACAACCCCATTTTGTGACTCCATCCCACATTTCCACCATTTCTTTTTGGGCTTTTCTAAATTAGTTTAATACTTTAATCTTGATCTCTCATTTTTGGAGCACTTACAGTCTGTGCAAGTAGTCATTACCTTGTGTCCTCGCATATCCTAATTTTTTGGGGGCCAAGTTCTAGAAGCTATTAAGCCTATTACACTAATTGGGGTTCTGAAACTAGGCTGAAATTATACTTTTGGCTTGGAGGTGCATATACTACAAGGTTTGAGTGGGCTGGCACAAGCCTCAGCTAAGTCATTAGAGCGTGGAGCGAGAGCTCGAAACTTGAAAGTCGCATCTTTGAAAATACATGTAACTGAGAGTGTCTGTATAAATATAATATTTGTATATTATAATTTATTATTATATATATAATAATAGTAAATGTAATCATGTATTAAGTATATACATTCTATCTACAAATTTATATTACAATGTTCAGCTAGTTTCAATGTTTTAAGTGCTTGTTTATTAAACATGAGGTTGCTGATTCAAACCAACGGGATGTGTGTGGAAAGAGAACTTATATCCTATTGTTTCTTTATATGCAATTTTCAACTACATAAAATTTTCTAGAAGATATTTTGCGGTGCTTATTATGTTTTCTTAGCAAAATCTTATCATATTCTACTCTTGATACTCATTTAATGAACTTTTTGGCAGAGTAGTTGGTCTAATTGATGCACCAGTACTTCACCTGGCAAGGATTACTTATTTATAGTACATTTGCAGTGAAATCATTTTACTCCTCTCTGACTATGTACTACACCTCAATTTTGACATTTAGTCGTATCTCTTTCACCAGATGCCTGAAGGATTATTCAACGTTGTCATTGAATGGACATTCATGTTTTCTCCTTTGCTATTCACCGATAGTAAGCGAGACAGATATAGGGGATCATTAGATATCTTGTGACTATCAGTTTATATAGAAGAAGAAGAAGAAGACACCTCAATTTTGACATGAATCGTATCTCTTTCACCAGATGTCTGAAGGATTCTTCAACCTTGTCATTGGATGGACATTCATGTTTGCTCCTTCGCTATTCACCGATTGTAAGCGAGACAGATATAAGGGATCATTAGATATCTTGTGACTATCAGTTTATATAGTCATATTCGTATGTATTTGGTAATTGAACTATTGGTAGCTTCAATTTTTGTTGTGTCCAGTCCTTTCATTTACATATTGGTTAAACTAGGGTAAAACCTAGTCTTAATGTGATTATGAAATGAGCTTGTAGGATGAAATTTGGTGTTATCATGATAAGAGATCTTTTTTCTGGATAGTTATAATGGAATTGCTTTTATGAATTACTTGGAATGGTGTCGATTAAGAATTTTTTAAATAAAAAGGTTGTGTGAAGCATGTAAATAGAATTGAAATGGCATTCTTTCTGTGTCTGGCTCCTGTATAATGTCTTTCCAAATCTGTCAATAGTTTTTGCTCTTCTCCCTGTTAGCTCAATGTCAAGGCATTGTCGGCAATAACGCTTAGAAAATTGCAATTCGCGCCATTTTTCTATTCGTCCATTTAAAATTCTTAAGTTCAATTGCAATTTTTCCACTGACGACCTCATCATTCCTTTCTTCTTTGGGAACTATACAGAATTCTTAATACCTTACATGGCTATACGGCTAATGAGGCTGATGTGCAGTTTACTCCAAGAAAGACCTCTCAACTAGGTTCTGTTATGACGAAGGGTGCAGCAGTTGTTGGACTGATTGGTGGAGCTGTGTGTTGTACCAGTCATTGGCGTAGTTGCTTACCTCCTTTGTTTGAATCTTGATGAGGAGTACATGCACTATTGGCTAGATCTGTACATTAGCTAATAATAGACCTTTGAAGCGTTTTGCTATTTGAAAATCAACATTCATTTTGGCTCTATTCTTTGCGGAGATGTACCAGTTTATTTCCTACACGATCAGAAACTATAATGATAGCTAGCCAGGACTGCAAAACTTGTAATCTCAGGAGTTTATTTGTATCTTGCGGAAATGGATACTTGGATCATAGTTGAAATCTATTTACCTGGTATTCAAAGTGACCTTTTATCAGAATATGGGATGACCTTCGACTGGGTAGAGGATAAAACTATTTTGCTTGAATGTACAAGATTTTTGTTTTTGATGAGTACATTTTACAAGGATTATAAGTTGATCTATGGCAATTCTGAACATCTTCAAGAATGAAGACGTTGGCGTCTGCCTTCTAGTCCCAACATTTGGAGTAAAATAGTTGTTGCAACGATGACAAAAAAGATATCGAACATACCATAATCATATTACTAAGGATTTATAACTCCAGTTTTTGAGATTACAGTTTTCAGTAGTTTATCATACAAGTAATATGACTGCCATTTTTCATTAGTATAGCTTTATGACATCTTAGTTTAATTTTTTGCAACGTATATCAATAGTATATACCCACTTTCAATCTTTATAACAGAATAGTTACAACTTCAAATTTCAACCATGATCAGTGGAATCTAATACAATCAACTACTACCTCAAAACAAATGAAAAACTCGAGTTTTTACAACATTAACAAAATGTAACAAGGAGAGACTCCAAAAAAAGAATAATTATCCAGACAAATTTCCACCACTTTGTTGCCATAAATTGATGATATCAGTGGCCTGATTAAGTAGTATAATCATCTTCTTTTGGGATATCCATGGCTTGCTCTCTAGTGTGGTCTTGAGCTCTTCCCATGCATCTTTCCTCGGCCAAAAGTAGTATGGACTCAACGGAATGGTGCCATGTCCTGGTATCTTTTGATCCAGGGCCAGACCTATGTTCTTCTCCATCCATATAAACTTCAACACTAACGTTGGCTTCTGAATTGACTTCACCACCACTTTCAGCTTCTGCAAAATCAATATCTAACTAAATCGGGAGAGAGAAAAATAATAAAATATTGAAGAAATGAACAATACGACAGTAATACTCCCTAGTCCCTAGTTCCATAAAAAGCGTCTTATTTCAGAATTTTTTTTTGTTCTACAATAAGAGTTCTGTTTTGACACATGATATTATATAAAATGACACAATCTTGTCAAAGTACTTTCACAATTTTGTTATTATGTTACCGCCACTAAACTAACAACCTATCATTTTTTTTAAAAAGCATAAAGATTGATGCAAAACTATAGGATTAATATTTACAAATTTTGCAAATAAGACTCTCTTTTTTTGGGACCGAGAGGCTATACAGTACCTCCAAAAAGAAAAAAGAACAGCAATTAAAATTCCCATAAGGATGGAAGCTGAGAAATTCAAACAACCTATTGTGTTAGATGGAGAAATCTTATACATGATATGAGAGAGATATGGACCTCAGCTTCTTGATTGGGGTCCGAGGCTTGTGGGGTGGCTGAGGGTGAATTATCGGTAGTTGTTTCTGTAACAACTGCTTCTGCGGTTGCTGAAGCACAGAGGCCGTCAATTCTTTTAATGGGTCTGCTTTTCAGGACAAAAATGGTAGGCGAATGTCTACAGAAGGCTTGGTGCTTCACAGAATATGAGCTGGACTTCTGTGAAGGAAATGAGGGACATGTGAAGGAATCCATTATTCCAGATTGAACAGACATGGATAATATCTTTGCTTTTGACAGAATTATAGAGAGAGAGAGAGAGAGAGAGGAGAAGCACAGAGAGATGGAGTTTTTATATCTGAAAAGAAGCCACTGTTTGTTCACAGAGGAGGGCAATCAAAGTGGTGGCATGGCTAGTTTGGATAAGAGATTTATGATTTCTGACTAGAAAAGATTAGGTTGGAGGGCCAGACTTTGCTGGCTAACAGATTAGGTAATTTCAAGTCTCAAAAAAGAGGCCCAAAAGCCCATCCATTAGGCCCAATAACTAAGCGTATCATAACCTGTGGTCTAAGATGATACTTGATAGTGGTATTTAATAGGGTTTTGATTGATTTTGTTGATTGGTTTCAGAGTTTCAGTATATTATCAAACAATCAGAAACTTGTGTAATCATGTCTGGAAAAAAATAATTAGTTAAAATTGAGAGCTTCCAAAAGTTATTACCAAAAGGCCATAAAGGAAAAGTTCACTTCTGGGCCTGAAACTTGTGAGGCTTTCGATAATATAAAATTTAAGTCGACAAATAAGTTGGCTCAAAGAATGTTGGAATTAGCTATATTTTGCTGGAAGAGAACAGAAGAGTCTGCACATGTTTGGAATCCAAACTTACCTAAAAGCTCAAATCATTAAGTCTTAGACCCGTTCATATATATTATTCCTTCACTCTTTTATTATGTTTTCAATGTGAAACTCTTAGTTACTTATGATATCCTAACATGACTAAGGTTTTGTCATCTTCTCAAGCCATAGGGATCGGGTAGATGAAACATTACTTCTTTGGGAGTTATCCCTTGTTACCCCCCTCGATGGTCGAGAAGGAGATTTGGACCGGTACTTACTTAGAATGAAGGGAAAGGGGGACGCCGACGGAAGGAACCAACATCTATGAAGCTAGTGGATGCACAAACTTCAAAGGGCGCTAGCGCCCACCCATATCAAGGGCGATCACTTTTAGAAAGAAAATAGTGAAAAATAATGGTTATTAAATTGGATCCAAGACAAAAAAAGTTTTTCTATCGAAGAAGTCCGAACTTCCTTTGTTGAAATAAGAATAAATGGTTTGATTTGAGATTTTTTAAAAACACCCCCTCGAGTAAAGCTTCTACAGAGAAACGAATCAATTTAGATGGTCCGACCTTTCAAATTTGCTTTTTTACATTACAAAATTATAAATGACGCATGTACATTACAAATTGCTCTTACATTACAAATTTATAAATGACAAATATACATATATGGTTACTGTATAATCGTCGTCTACAATACTATCTGCTCTAAACTATTATGTGGTACAAAAAAAGCACATGCTTTGTTATGTTTGATACTTTGATTTTCCTTAAATTCATTCAAATTGTTCTCACCAGTTTCATTATCTTCAACTCTTGCATATTTTCCTCTGTTCTGCAATATATTTATGTAATATAAATATATGATAATCTTTTAAATCATTTTTGTTTTTCCAGGTTTAGTATCTAGCTAACTAGCTACTTATATACAATCTAGTCATGGCTGCAAAACTTGGGTCGTTTAGGCAGAGTTTTGGGGAGAAGAGCAAGGACTGGTTGCTTTCAAGAAAAGGGTACTCAGAACTTGAGTTTGGCAGCTCAGACGAAGACGATGAGAGAGTAAACTGTGAGATTTTTTGTTCAGTAATTGAACATGTTACCGATTTTTGGAATGGTTTACAGCAGAGTGCAGTTAACATCTGGAAAATGGGGCAGTCCGATACAAGAAAAGTTTTTTTTGCAGCAAAGATGGCCTTATCTCTAGCAATAGTATCTATGCTTATTTTCCTACATGAACCACGCAAGAATGGCAACCTGCACTCTATTTGGGCTATTCTCACGGTTGTCTTGGTCTTTGAATTCACAGTTGGTAATTATATGCATTCGCAGTTTTCTAAATGACTGAAATCGTAAATTGACGTATATATACTCTAAATTGCAAAAGAGTTATAATTTTGTTGGTTCACTACTTAACTGTAAGGATTGTACTTATCCACTTCCTTTTCTAGGAGCTACACTTAACAAGGGATTTAATCGTGCGTTGGGGACTCTCTAAGCTGGAGGACTTGCTTTGGTCCTCGGCGAGTTCTTTCTTATGGCTGGAGAAATGAAAGTAGTTTATATGGTAATTAGTACCTCTGTAGCAGGTATTCTGTGTTAATTTCTGCAGTTTAGCTTTATTATAAAAGGCAAGTTTATATGATTATTATCTTTCAATCCTTTACAATTGTCCTTTCTGGTGTTTGTCATATAGGTCTTTGTGCAACTTACGCTAAACTATATCCGACTATGAAGCCATATGAATATGGTTTTCGGGTACTCTTGTTGACATATTGCATCGTAATGGTGTCTGGGGGCTCATCTTCAAATTTCTGTCTATGTGGTTATAAATACATGTATTTACCCCATCTGGGCTGGTGACGATTTGCACAAACTACTGGTTAGAAATTTTAAGGGAGTCTCTACTTCATTGGAATGTTAGATTAAGAATTCAATTAAAATAAACATGACTATACACTTTTCTTAAAATTTGCTACTGTTATTATAATTTCCTGAAATGATCTGTCATGGTTAATTAATTCCATCAAACTTTTTAGGCTGCATTAATGGGTACCTCCATTGCATTGAATATGTGAGGATCTCTTCGAAATACTAACATATCAAGCTTCGGATAACCCTGTGTATAGTGGCTATAGATCAGTTATTCAATCAAGAAGCGAAGAAGAAACTCTGGTATACTTGCGACCATTCTTTTTCATAGGTGCTCTTCAATGTACTGATTATTAATACAGAAGAATGGTTGCTTTTGGTAAATTTATCAATTTTGACAGGTAGCCTTTGCAATATGGGAGCCTCCTCATGGCCGTTACAGAGGATTCAACTATCCTTGGAAAGATTACATGAAAGTAAGCGATGCACTGAGGTATTGTACATCCATGGTGTTGGCATTGCATGGATGCATACTTTCTGACATTCAGGTAATTTGTTTCCCTTTTTTCAAGGCTTTCTTATAGATATCACCTGCATGCTGCTTTTCCTACATCAGCCATTTGACCAATGTTAATGTGCATACTTAGTCATATGGTTACCTAGCAAAATCATATACCATTTAGAACTCTATTTTTTCATCGATTCAATACTAGTCTTTACATTGAGTAAATAGGAATGATTAGCAAATAGCAAACCTTAGATAAAGGTTAATGGTGAATAAGATTGACTAGCTCTTATTTTGTATGGAACATGTTTGTTTCTAGACTTGGCATAAATATTTTCGTGAACCAAAAATGAAGCATGAGGCAGTTTGTGATTATTAAGAAATAGTTATTGTAATGATTTTAGCTTTTGATTTATAGGCATCACCAGAAAAGCGATAGGTTTTTGCCGGGGAGATTCAAAGGGTCGGTACAGAAGGAGCTAAAGTGTTAGAAAAGCTCGGAGAAAAAATAGAAAAAATGGAAAAGTTAAGTCTTGGAGACGACATACTCTTTGAAGTCCATGAGGCTGCAGAAGACTTACAACTGAAGATAGATCAAAACTCTGTCTTTTAGTGAATTCGGATACACGGGAAGCTTCAACAAGAAATCCCAAAAAATACAAAGGTCCTCAGAACGACATAAATAAACAGTTACGAAGAAGTCATAGTCAGAACATAGGAATGGCCTCAGAAAACATGTTCAAGAGAGAATTTCAGTGGCCTTCACGTATCTCATTTGATTCTAATGTGCTGCTCAATGAACAGGAAGTGAAGACATATGAAAGTGCTAGCTCACTGTCATTGACAACCTTTGTTTCACTTTTGATCGAGTTCGTTGCAAGGCTTCAAAATCTTGTGGATTCATTCGAGGAGCTTAGTGAAAAGGCAAAATTTAAGGAGTCTATAAATGTACTGATGGTAGAAGAAGTCGTGGTCGTCGTTTTAGACCTAGCTGCTGCTTAGGCATTTTAGTTTAAGAAGTGGAATTTTGGTTTGAGTTTTGATCCACTTTGTATAGGAGAAAAAGAACAAGTATACAAGTACACAACATCCATCTTAACTATTAAAAAATAAAGTATGATATTAAAATTCGTGTCATGCCCTATTTTTTAATAGTTAAGATGGATGTAGTATTTGGTGTTGTGTATGTAAAGTTGTCCGGAAAAAAATATACGTAATCATTAAGGACAAGTGTACATACACAAGATCCAAACACAAAATCAATGTCATGTCTCATTTTTTAATAATTAAAATAAATATTGTGTTTGGATATTTATGCACTTATACATATTCAATCATTAATTCAGTTTCATACTAGGTAAATGGAATGAATGAAAGTTGATTAACAGCCAAAAATCAAGGTAGGCGTTTGCGGAGATATTTGGTATGTGGTTGACAGAATAAGAATGGCTGGGCTACTGGGATAAGATATTTTGTGCTTGATTTACAGTGAATTTTAAAGCCTGGGTAAAATAAAATGGTGCCATTTACAGTATTAAGGAGACCTATCTACATGAATGTGCGGATGGTTCGGAGTAGAGGATTCTACTTATTTGTTGGCTTTCTTTTTGTAAAGAATAAGGTTTCCAAAGGAAACATTTAGACATTTTTTTGGTCAAATATTTTATTGGGAATGATTCTTCATAGTTTAATTTCTATTTGGAATAAATAAATAAAGAGGAGACGAAAAGGATTCTTGCTAGATGGAATGGTGTCCTAAATCCGTCCACGATGGTGGTCACTACCGATTATTACAACTCCACTTTGTAGTAGGAGCACCCAATCAAAACTTTTGATGCAAACTCAAACCTACTTTAATTTTCTATAATAAACATGGTGAGCCTGAATTTTAAATGGATATTAGCATAAGCACATTATTATTATTACTATGCAATTATTCTAGACTTAATACTAATAATAACAAAATAAGCACATTATTATTTCTAACCAAATATAATATTTTTGTCAATATAGTACTTACTACTATCAAATGTAAACCTTGGTGGGAAAAGATTCATTGTAGTATTGTCATATGCAATTGTTATTTATTTTATCAAAATACAAGTATTACACTCTCTAACTGCAAAAAAAAAAAAAAAATTACATTTTGAAATCAATTTGCAAAATTTTAAAATATAAAATTAATGTGATTTACGTAATTTGTGAATTTTTTTTTTGTAATTAATGATATATTTAGATAGTTTACAATTATTTTGATTATATAAAAATAAATTCTTATTAATTTTAAAATTGTAAGAATTTAACTCTAAAAAGTTAAAATGGGACTTTCGATGTGGATTGTAGCTAGTAAATTTTGCCATCAAATAGGGCTTGGTTTGTGGCCCAAATAACTGATTCTTCCAGGATTACCAACAGCTATCTTCTGGGCTCCCGGACATTACAAAATTTCCTGATACAAAAGAATTCATAAATATCTCTCCTCTCTCATCTCTCCTGTCTCCTGTACAGACGAAGGAAGAACAGGCATTAGTATCTGAGAAGCCCGGCGGGAAGGCTTGCAAACAGTAACACCACTCTGAATTCGGCTCGCCTCTAATTCTCTTTTTATGTTCACCATATATGCATATGTGTCTGTTTCATTTGCACAGATTTTGTTTTCCATTTTAATATTTCGAAACCTTTGATTTGATCCGTATCAAGCAATGGATCAAACTCATATTGAGTCTAGTTTATGCTTATGAATCCTACTTTAGCTTTCCCGCTTTCATTTCTCATTTTCTGGATTTGAACTCTAGGTTTTTAGCCCAGATCTCAGAGTTTTCTAGTGATTTTAGCTCCTTTCCCCTTGGTTATGGAGTAATAAAGAACAAATTCGAGCATCTCTTATTTGAATTATGGACCTCGTGTTAGAAAGCTCAAATAAGCTAAAATTTTCACTTTCTTTGTTTACTTACATCACGAATTCCAATTCCAATTTTAAACATGACTGCGTAGATTTTCTCTGGAACAAATCACCTTTGAATTTTCCATAGTTGTATAAGTCTTTTTCTAAAAAAAGTTGAGATCTTGTTTGATGCATCTATCAAAGTTGTTTCAGTCCCTGATTTTAGGGTATTAAACTAGTGTCTTTTTTCAAGTAACCATTTTTTAAGATTCTAAATTTATTTGGTTTATATAGCAATTGTTGAATCTTTCTTAACAGACTTTTTAAACCAGGGTACTGAATTTGCTAGATGTACAAGACTTTGTAAGCTGACTGTTTCTATTGATTGTTTGAAGCTGTAAGAATCTAGTGAGATACAATGTCGATGGTTGATGAGCCACTGTACCCAATAGCTATTCTGATAGACGAGCTGAAGAATGATGACATTCAGTTGCGGTTGAATTCTATTCGGAAGCTTTCAACAATTGCTCGTGCTCTTGGGGAGGAGCGAACGAGGAGGGAATTAATCCCATTTTTGAGTGAGAACAATGACGATGATGATGAGGTACTTCTTGCAATGGCGGAAGAGTTGGGGGTGTTTATACCTTATGTTGGAGGTGTAGAGCATGCTCATGTTTTGCTTCCCCCTCTAGAAACCCTTTGCACTGTTGAGGAAACCTGTGTCAGGGACAAAGCTGTGGAGTCACTATGCAGAATTGGATCCCAGATGAGGGAGAATGATTTGGTTGATTGGTTTATACCTCTAGTGAAGGTTGGTTGATTACTTACAGAATAGTTTTACCACAGATTGTGATGTTTCGTTTATTTTTTTAATCTAACGAACAATGAATTTTAGTAAAAAATACTTGTGAAAAAACTCACCTTTGGTGGAAAATTAATATGGGAAAAGATATAGGTTCCCGATAAATTGTTGATAACTCATGATGTGCTCTTGGATATAGTATTACAATTACTTTTTTAACCAGTTACATGCTTGTTCACTGTGCTTGAATTGTTTGGCCCTTACATTTTGGATATTGGTTAAGTTTTAAGATCTGATATTTTATGTTTTGAGTACCTTGAAATTTGCATGTTTCTTTTTCTGTTGTCATCTAGCTTTGTTTTATATATAAAGATCTCTAATTTTCTATTTCTACATGCTTGTGAAGATTTATTCCTTTATCAAAAAGTTTATTCTGTGTATCTATGTAACCTACTTCAAAAGTTGTGGGTGACACACATGTTTTCAACGTTATCTGTGTCAATTTCGGTTTGATTTATTCAAATATGTGAATTTAAATTTTCAAACTCATTCAATCACACGTAGCTTTAAAATGAAAACAAGTATTCAAATCCGTGTATTTAAACTTCAAAAACTCTTGCAATCACAATCGGTTTTAAAATGAAACAAGTTAGGCTTTGCTCAAGCTCGAACTCCATACCGATTATGTTATATACACAACACTGACCAATGAACCAAGTTTGGTTCAAAGTATCGGCCGAGTTGTCGAAATCTTAGCGTATCGATTTGGTTTCTTTACTCACGATCTGGTAATGAGTCATGAATTGTAATTTCAAGCATTATCAGTGAAAAGTTGCGTATAGGCGAAATTTCATTGTAACGGGGAAAAAATAATGGTGCGACGGAGGTGTAACAGAGGAATCAAAGTGAAATAACGTTGTAACTGAAAATCAACAAATGGTACTGTTTTATGGAAAGGGAGTAATAATAATAATAGTATCAAACAGTAGGATTCTTTTTCTAGACTAGAAGAAGCAACAATAATAAATAAAATATGTATATTTACATATTAATTAATAAAAAATAATAATAATAATAATAATAAATAAATAAATTTGAAGCTCTAGCGTCACGGTAAGTTATGTTGCTATAGTTAATTTCAGATAAACTCATATTTCTAATTTCTTTGATACTTTATCATCAAAATATTTCAATGAAAACAAATTAAGAGTATTGTGCTCTCAGCACTCTGAAATCTACGTATTTTAAACTTCCATTCTCTAACGCTCTTGCACCCGCATTAGCATTCTCCAGCTTTGCAAACTTGTCACACTTTGGTTTGTATTAAATCATCATAGAGTTTTAATTTCTTATTAGTCATTGGTCAGTTGTTACACGCTTTAATTGGTATCTTCAGAGGTTGGCAGCCGGTGAATGGTTTACCACTCGAGTTTCTGCTTGTGGATTGTTTCACATTGCCTATCCCAGTGCCCCAGAGATGTTAAAGACTGAGTTGCGAGCAATATACAGTCAGTTGTGTCAGGATGACATGCCTATGGTGAGGAGGTCTGCTGCTACAAACTTGGGCAAGTTTGCTGCTACCATTGAACCTGCTCATCTAAAGACTGACATCATGTCAATATTTGAAGATCTTACACAGGATGGTAATACTCAGTTACTCACTTCTAGGTTTTTTCTTTTTTCAATTTTAATTGCAAAGTTATCGTTCAATACAGAATGCACATTCAATGGGAGGGATAGATTGATTTGGCTGTTGTAAGCCTGTAATAATATCGCAAGAATATTTATCTCGATTTCTCCTCATTTAATTATTGGTTAAACCATTTATTTCGAACATTGGAATATTTATTAGGGAACCTAGATGATATTGAAATGCAGCGAGTGAGGGCTATTGTGAGTTGAAATTGAACTATTATAGGGAGAGAAACACTGAGACTATTGTAATTATTCTGAAAAAATGGGTGAAAAGCTGCGACTATAAGAAGAACTTGAGCTTTCTCCAGTTAGAGATAATAATATACTTGAGGCTGGTAAACTTTGCATTTTTTGGTGAATACACCTTGTCCTTTAGTGCTAGCTGGGGAATTCTTGGCAAATTTGCTAGTTTGCAACTCATATGCTGCAAGATTTTGAAGATTCTGATGAAGCAAGAAAGTTGAACAATGATAAAAGATGATGTCCATCTTAACAAAATAAATAAATAAAAATAAATTTTAATAGCCTTCAATCCTTGAGGTATATTTGAGGGCGTTTTTGTTGAAGTTGTTGGTGTGTTCATTTTCATAGGTCCCAAAAAGGAATTTTATATGTTTTGGATTGCCTTTGAACTTCCAAGGAGACATGTCTATAAAGATGAGGGTTGCATGTCTTAACATAAAAAATAAAGAAATACTCGGATAGCTTTCATTTTTAAGTTTTATTTATTATATTTGAAGAGTGGAAAAAGAAAGAGTGAAACTAGGAGCTAAAAGCAAGCATGCTCCTATTATAAGATAATATGATACCACCCCCCACTTTTGGTTGTGCTATGCACTAGCACTTGTTAAGGGGTGCGCTATAGCTTTCTTTGCTTTGCTTACTGCCATACTTTTCATTTTCTGTCCACCGCTCTCAGTTCACGTATTTTGATTTCAATGTCTTAAGTTCTTCCCCCACTTTTCTGGCGTGTAGTAGCTTTATTTGATGTCTTTTTGCTATTGCATGTTGTGTGTGTGAAGTGGAGATGAAATATATAGGTGTTTTTCCGCTTCATATACTTTTGAAAGAAATATTTTATATTTGGGATTGCCTTCCAACTTCCAAGGAAGCTATTTAAGCAGAAGAAACTCATGCAGGAAGAAATTGAAGAATTAGAAAAATCTTGTAGTGGCATTATAGCAGGCAACTATAATTCTAGTGTAGCAGAGTACTTATCATGGTAGATTAAACCTATATTAAAGGGCCTTTAAGTCTTTTTCATTATTTTTAGTGATATGTACAGTTGATCTGAGATTTACTTTAGTGGCCAGAATTTAGTGTTATTAGGATTGTTAAGTCTTTCTTATAAATATTAGTCACGAGGTTGCGTAAGGGGTGTAGGTAACACCCGTTGAGGTTTTTCCTTTGTTTCCTATAAGAAACTTAGTCCCAATAATCGATCAAAGTAAGATTATACTCTCTTGCGCTCCTAGCTGCACTAGAAACAAAATCTTGTAATAGCAGTATGAATGTCAAATGATTGCTGAAAATGGTGATAGACTTAGATCAATGTCTTTTTACTTGTGGGTCCTCCCATTTATTTTCAAGTATACTTTTTAAGATTTATTAATTTGCATGCTTATACTGGAATCTATGTACGTTTTAGATCAAGATTCTGTCCGATTACTAGCTGTTGAAGGCTGTGCTGCTCTTGGGAAGTTGTTAGAGCCTCAGGATTGTGTTGCACATATTCTCCCTGTCATTGTCAACTTCTCTCAGGTGCACTTTTGAACTTGTACATTTACTTTTAAATTTCTTTCTAGCTCAAGTATTTCATGCCCCACATTCGTACTCTTGTAACTAGCTGCTTTCGAGGTTTTCTTTGGTGCTATTTACAAACAATTTCACATGCCCTTTTTTATCTTCTTTGTTGTGCTACTTATATGACTTGTTTGATCTTCACTGAGATTCTTACTTATCAAACCAAAAAATCTTTAGTGGGATTCTTGTCTTAGTTGATTGGATATAATGTATTCTTATTGTCAACTGTTTTTGAGACTATAGATAAATATCTGGTTGTCAGTGGAAAGTGATTTTGTCCTTTTCTGGTGCATGAATAGTCCCATTGTGCTGATTCATTTCTTCCTTTGAGAAATCTTTCCCTAGTTTCTATTAGGTATGTTGTTAAAAAAAAATTCTTTCTCAGTTCCCATTATTCTCAAGCCTCATTATTGAATCCCTTTATGGTTGTTGAGCCATTTTACAAATTAATTAGATATCTCACCGAGTTTGTCCAGATGGAAACTCAGGAAGCAAATGTAGTTTCTCGAGTCCAGGACGGCGTTGTGGTGGTGGTGGTTTGGAGGGATAAATGTGCAGGGAGAGAAAGAGAGCATTGTTTTTTGGACAAAGAAAGGGTGGGGGTACAGAGCTGTCTTCTTTCATCTTTTGAGTTATTTATGTTTGTATCATGCCCTTTTTTTAAGGTTTACATAGAAACTTGTATGTATCTGTTTGTGGAGCGACTTCTCTGGTTATTTTGTTAAAAATAAACTGCTTAGTGCCTTAGTCTAAGACAATAGGGGAAATATAGTATAGTTATTTGAGGAAGATGGTTAACCAAATATAGAAACAAAGAATTAGTGAATAGAAGAGAAATATGTACTTTTTTAATTTCGCCTCTTGTTCTCTTATATATTTTTCCTATTAGTGAAATAAAGCAAAAATAAATCACCCACCAAAGGCCTTTCACTAGAGGGGAGAAAAGAAGAAAAAAAGGGAAATCGGTTTCTCCTTTCTTTCCCCCTTCCACCCTCTGTACTCCATGACAGACGAGTGGATGATTATGCCAAACATGTACTTTTAAATTATGCATTTTGTTGTGTCTTTTTTTAACTTCCTGTTTGGGAAAACCTAATGGTGATTTACTGATTTAGTTAGTTTCCGAAAGATCACTATTATCCTGGATGGATATCTGGGAGTCAAATTACTGATGTTGTTGCTCTGTTGTTCTTTCTTATTCGGCTATAATCTACGTTTTATGTGTAATTGAACTTTCATTTTGATATTGCAAGTAAAGCCATTGAATTTTGGCCGAGGCTTCTCTAGTTCTCTTTGATTTTGATGCTAAGAGACACCTACTACTTAATATCTGGTTATCTGGTATGCGTCACTGAATAATTGGTTTGACCGGCTTTTTTGTTCTTGATCAGGATAAGTCATGGCGTGTACGTTACATGGTTGCCAATCAACTGTATGAGCTATGTGAAGCTGTGGGCCCTGAACCTACCAGGTACATATTTATGTAAATTGTCTATTATGTGACATTTACTATTTATTGTGGAGCGCCTCACTTTTTTAGTCATTTTCATGATGTCAGCATTGTGGTGTGATGATTGTGGGCGATCTAGTGAAAATAAAGTGTAGCCTTAGCTGTATTCATATATTTTGATTTGCATTAATAACTCATTTTGATTGTTATTTTGACATACTAATTAATTGTTACCATTTATGTATGAAGGACGGATTTAGTTCCTGCATATGTGCGGCTACTACGAGATAATGAAGCTGAAGTACGTATAGCAGCTGCTGGCAAAGTTACCAAGTTCTGCCGGATTCTTAATCCTGAGCTAGCAATCCAACACATTCTTCCATGTGTGAAGGTGGTGTTATGAAACTTCTTGTAATTTTCCTCTTTATTGCACTTACTATTATCAATCAGCTTGTCCTTATTCCAGCTATCTTATTATTTGGCCTCAATTTTTTGTAGGAGTTGTCTTCAGATTCTTCTCAGCATGTCAGGTCTGCTCTGGCCTCTGTTATAATGGGCATGGCTCCTGTTTTAGGAAAGGTAAGATTGTCTTTCAGTCGATCTCTATGCAGCTAATTTTTGTTTTCATTGCACTTAACTAATGTAAAAGTGGGTCATTTATCTTCTCTTTTATTTTTTCTATGCCCCACAATTAACTATACAAACAATTGTAAGGGTTCAAATTAAATAATCCTGTATCAGAAATCAATGTGCAAGAGAAAATTTCAAATGTTTTTATTTTGTAGGACATTATTTTGGAGGTTGGGATTCTTGTTATATTCCAAATATGGAAAAAGGTGTCCAGAATATGTGCTACATCTATGTAACTTCAGCTTTGGTAAAATTCTAGTTAGCTGTTGGAATGTTGGGCTGGTCTGGCCACTTCATAGTGTCACAGCTCTTTTGGACTTAAATGTTATCTCTGGGTACCATTTCTGTAGTGATTATCCCACATGTTCTTTCCACTTTAGCCTTCTATATTTGACGATACTATTCTGTATCCATCTAGAAGCAATAATGCTGTGGATTACTATCAACTTGGTCCATGCACCCGAACCATCTTATTCTTAATTATACCTAGTGCCAAATTAGTTTCTGTCTTGGTCCTATACCCCCATTTCCCTGGTAACATGATGGAATATACTATAATGCTTAATTAGTTTTTATCTTGATTCTAAGTATGCTGGAGTATGTTATCACCAGCATTTCCGTGTAACTAGCTTCAGTTGTCGGCCCCTCCTAGGGGTGAACTTGATGGTTTGCATTTTATTTTAATTTGTTAGTTCAGAAGTTCCTATTACTGCTAGAATATCTTTTCTTTTTGTTATTATTATTTTGGAACTTACTTTTTTGGTTTGTATGTGAGTTGGGACTGCATCTCTTTTAGTATGTGGTGTCTTTATGTCATCATTACAGACAGCTCACATATTTTGTAGGTTGGTGTTCAGACGAATTTGTGGCTCCTAAGTAATCCATTATCTGCATGACTTGTAGCATGATTGGATTTGCCTGTATGAATCTTACGACTAATTTAAGTTTGTGATTCAATTTGGTCCTTTCTATAGTTTAGCTTATGTCTTTTAAATTCCACATAATCACTAGAGGAACTAAGGTTGTTTTCCAATGCCAATAGTAGCTTCTGCTAAAGCAGGTAGAATTTGCTTATGAACGGGAGCAGCTGATTCCTTACTTGTTTACAAGTATTTAAAATTTGTCCGGTTACCTGCTCATCTAAGAAACACAATGGTTTACTTATGATTTCAAGCTACAAGTGTCTTCAATGCCTCATGTATGTTTTCTTCAATGCCTAATGATTTTAAGCTTATTTGGTGTTCAATGCAGGACGCAACAATTGAACAGCTTCTTCCAATATTTCTTTCTCTTCTTAAGGATGAATTTCCGGATGTACGTCTCAATATTATTAGCAAGCTTGATCAAGTCAATCAGGTATGTTGCATACACTTATTTGTACATCTTGCATTTTCCAGTGGCCCCATCTCAAATACTACAGTTTACAGTAAAGAGATGTAAAGGTAGCAGATGGGGACAAAAAAACTGGATGTCTATTACCATATTTCTTTTTTATCAATTATTAAGCATAGTCATCTCTCTTGATAAAGAAAATTTCATGGCTTAAAAGACTCCATTTTAGAAATTAACTACAAACTTTGGCGACACATCGTTGGAATGGACTAGTGGCTGTGGAACTACATCTGTAGGATGGTTGGGAGCTAAATATTAATACAAATTGTGTTTGTGCTTTGCAAGTTCAGATGAAGATGTATAAAATCTTTGTGTTGAACACCTTAATGAGCTAATGTTTTGTATATGGATAATTGGACTTATTTATGCTTGCTTTCAGATGTTTCTCTGCGCATCTTTTGTAGTCATTTTCCGTTCAGCTACACAGTATTCATTGTGCTCCTATCTTGTTCAATGCTTTAAATATTTTACTCAAGTACTTATGTTGTCTTTCTTGACATTATATTTTTTTATTTTGTGTTGGATGTTACACTCCTTTTATTAGTTGCTCTTGTAACTTGGTTCCATTATTCTTCTCTATATTTATGCTGAATCTTGCCATTCCTTGCAGGTTATTGGAATAGATCTTTTGTCCCAATCTCTATTGCCAGCAATTGTCGAGCTTGCAGAGGATAGGCATTGGAGAGTTCGACTGGCAATTATCGAGTATATACCTCTGTTGGCTAGTCAATTAGGAGTAGGCTTTTTCGATGACAAGCTTGGTACTCTCTGCATGCAGTGGCTGCAGGATAAGGTTTGTGCATTTCTGTCTTATTTATGAGCAGTTAAAATTGTGAAACTTCATTCTTTGCTTCTAATCACAATGTAATATTTGATTCTTTTCTTAACCTGAATTGGCGAGCATGTCAGGTTCTTTTTTCTTTTCTGTATTCTTTTCAGTGGGATTATCTATTTATTAGTGGTTTTTATTTTACCTGTTTTTGGAGAGACAAGTGGCATGCATGTATCCTTGAGTAATTTTATCAGCTAAGCAATAGATTTGAAGCTACTTTTCTTTGAAACTTTGGATTCTTGATCATCTATTAGTTTATTATCATTCCAGGTTTAACAAAAGTAAAGTTGTTAATATATATATATATATATATATATATATATATATATATATATATATATACAGCCCCCTTCTCCTATGGGCCACCCGCATGCGGGTTTAAAAAAAAATCCTACGTGGCCATTCCACCAATTCTTTCCCTCTCCTTTTATTTCTTTTCTTCTTAGTTCATCAAAATCCCAGTTGGGCAAACCACTAGGTTCAGAATCACCAACCCCAAAAATATGGAGATCATCAAGACCATGGCTATTTCACACCTTGGCTATTTCTCTCTCTCTCAGTGGTGGTTCTCTTGGTGGCGGTGGAGTTCTTTGAGATTGGGGGTCTTTGTTGCAATCTGGGGGTGTTATAATAGAGATTGAGTGATGAAGTTGAAGCTAAAAAATTCAGATCTAAAACAAATAAAAGGATTGTGTTGTAGGGGTGATTGGGGATGGAAGGCTGTTGGATATGGGTTTAAAGGTGGGCAGAAGAGGGAAAGGGGCCGGCAGAGGGGAGAGAAAGGGGAAAAGGGAAAGGAAAGAGGAGAGAGAAGAGGGGAAAGGAAAGAGGAGAGAGAAACATATAGTGAGAGTCTGAGAGGGAGGGGAGAGAGGAAAGAAAAGGAGAGAGAAAGAATAAAGAAATAAAAGGAGAGAGAAAGAATTGGCCACCTAGGATTTTTCTTAAACCCGCATGCGGGTGGTCCGTAGGAGAAGGGGGCTGTATATATATATATAACTGATGATTAACTAGCTTGCATCTTTGAATGAATTGAAAATGTTGCACACGAGTTTTTTTGTCATGTTTTCTACGAGGACATTAGTTTCTCTATCAGAAAGTATGTAGAAGCTGCATTCAACTTTGCTTTCAGGATTTTGCCTTGGAATTTGTTTTATTCAGTGATACATAGGTCAAAGGAATGTCATTTTGATGAAATTTGTTTGGTTTATAACTAGCTTAGGTGATAATTCTTTGGTTTTTAGTCATTTGGCATGTGGTGCAGGTTTACTCAATTCGAGATGCTGCTGCTAATAACTTAAAGCGGCTTGCAGAAGAATTTGGTCCAGAGTGGGCAATGCAGCACATCGTTCCTCAGGTTTGTATAATGACATTGATGCTATACTGCTATGACCTGCTGATAAGGGACGTTCAGAAGGGGTTTTTTTTCCCAGCTAAATTAATTTGGTATAGGAAGTGAGAGTTAGTTTGTCTATATGGTCATGATATGCCTTAATCATGCTTCCGATTACGTGTATATTTGAGAATTTAACTTGTCATAGTGCCGGCTGCTTGTCTATGTGAAATCAGGATTGGGGCCATCAGATATGATCATTTGGCCCGTTGCTAATTTCAATTGTGGCTTTGGCATGTGGATTTGCATTATTACTCTAAAATGACAATTATGGAATTATCTGGATTGGATTGCACGCCAATTAAATTTGTTGACATGCATGCTTAAGAGTCTTTCCTTTGTGTATATGATAATTTTGTCTGCCTAAATCTTATTCCTTGTATGCACATTCATTGTATAATTTTGTGGTATTCCTTGTTCAATAAAAGATTGAGGTTTCCATTTGGGCAGGTTTTGGATATGGTTAACAACCCTCATTATTTGTATCGAATGACCATCCTTCGTGCGATTTCTCTACTTGCTCCTGTCATGGGCTCTGAAATTACATGTTCTAAACTGCTGCCTGTGGTTGTTACAGTATCAAAGGACAGGTGGTGAAGTGTCTTGGATTTCTTATGTTTCAAAGTCGTACTTTTTTTGGTATTTTGGAACTGATGTTCTAACTATTGTTTTTTTCCAGAGTGCCCAACATCAAGTTCAATGTGGCAAAGGTTTTGCAATCCCTTATCCCTATAGTAGATCAATCCGTAAGTGACTATTTTTTTCCATTTTCATCTTTCCTTTACTTTTTTTCTTTCTTCTTTTCCCCTTTTGTTTTTATTTCTGCTGAACTTGGTAATTAGCTTAATTTCTTTTTTCCTTTTCTTTTGTTTTTATTTTTGCAATGCAGGTGGTGGAGAAGACCATCCGTCCTTGTCTGGTGGAACTTGCTGAGGACCCAGATGTAGATGTGCGTTATTTTGCCAACCAAGCTCTTCAGGCAATTGATCATGTCATGATGTCAAGTTAGAGTTCATTTTATATGGAATTCGAAATTAAAACTTTTGTTTTGGTCGAAGGTGTTATCACAGCTTAATTAAAACTTTTGCTATGGATATTGACAATGTGCTTTGTTTTGTTCTCAATGATACCAAACTTTCTCCTCCCCCGGCTTCACTTTGATTTGTTCTAAATGATACCAAACTCTCCTCTCGTGTAAAATACCAAACTTTCTCCTCTCCGGCTTCACTTTGGTTTGTTCTCGGGTGATACCAAACTCTCTCATCCCGGATTCAACCAACCTCATCCCCCGGGGCGGATGTCACGCTCTGAACGGGCGCAATCTGAAATAGTGTATGATATGTTAACCAATATCTGCCGTTAGAGGATTGCATTGACTATAGATTGAACACCATTATATAATTAGAACCTAGAAGCATAGTAAGACGATGAAGTAGAGTAAGATTTACAATTCTTGAGATTTAGAGTTGGATGAGTTTGAAAACAGGAGCTCCTAGTCTCATATTAAAGAAAATCTGATTATAGTTTGTTTTCTTTATCAAACAGTATCTTTTCTTTTTCTTTTTTTTTTGTTGCTAATTTGTAATAGTATCTTTTCTTTTTCCTTATCCTAAAGAATATTAACTTTTTATTAATTGAAGCCCACCTTATTTTTGGTTATATTTATTTTGAACAAAGTATAATAATTAGGCTAAAGGTTGCTTCTCAAGATCATTATTAAATTATTTTTGTTTTAGCTATTATATTCTAGACTCTTTTATCATAAATAATGATAGCAATATTAAGAGTATTGCTAAATAATTTTTGCTGTTTCACAAATTTTTTTTATTTATCATTTTGACTTAAAGAAGTCAATTCGAGAAATGCTAAAATGTGAATTTATTTAAGTTTTGGAAATAATAAATTTTGTAATTTTTGTTATAGATAATTTACAATATTCACAATTGTATTGATAAAAATCGAAAGGGTTAATATAATTTGTATTAAAAAATATCACAAATTGACTTGAAAAATGATATATATATAATTTCTCTTAATTTCACAATTATTTTCAGCAAATGCAAAATATATTTCTGATTAGTTTCTATAGCCACTTAATAATCAATATGAGAATATATTATAACCTGTAAAATTAGAGTGTTCAACCTCCAATAATAAAATGCCATATAGGAAATTCAGGAAAAAAATTAAGGGACTTAGAATCTAATATAATTAGTTAAATAATTTTACCATAATAAATATTAAATACAAAATGTGTCATAACAAAAACTCTATTTTCAGCAATTATCGTCGGCTCAAAAAAGGTTGTACTTTTCTTTTGACAGGTAGTGGGATCATATATTTTATGTATATATTTTATCATATATTTTCAATTAAGCCCAAAAATGCTGCGGAAACAAATCTTTGATCAAGTCTGTTTCAACTTTCAAGCGTTATGCGATTGACTTGTGTTTCATACCAACTCTACCTTAAAAATTGTCGTTCCTAATTTTTATGAAATACTCTCTCCGTACCTTATTATTTTTATTATTTATTTTTTTTAAAATGAACATATATATTAAAAAAAATATATTATATTTTTTAATTAAAAATAACTTTAAATGTCAATATTATTTTTACATTAGAATAACAATTTATTGAATAAAAAGTAGTGAGAGAACCAAAGTTATATTTAATATTTAGGATAATATTAAAAATTAAACAATTAACATTTACTTAAAATTCTCAAAAGACAAATATTAATACTGTGTTTGTAGATTTTTATTGGGGGGAAGGAAAAATAATTAAAATCCCTCCAAATTGCATGTTTGCGAGTTTTTTTTTTAGGGAAAAGTGGAAGAAATTTGAAGGTAAAATTTATTCAATTTTTGATTCAAAATTTTCCCCTCAAAAGTGAAGATTTGAAGGGAATAAGGGATGAAAAGAACAAAAAAGTGATATATTTTATATTATAAAAAATAAACTTATAAAATAAATAATATGACAAGTTTACCCATCACTAAGCATAACTCTCAATTACATATTTCTCTCCCTATCATTTTTCTCTCTACCGTTTTAAAACTATCATTACCAACCTCGTGCTGAATAAAAATGTGTACCACCTATTCTATATACATTCGAGTTCTGTTTATTTTTAAAAATTGTTTTAAGTTGTTTTATTATTAATAATAATAATATAAAATAATATTATTTTTAAATTTATTATTATAAATCAAAAATAAATTAATAATTTATTATTATAAAGTAAATATAATATAAAAATATATTTTTAATATTTTAGATTTGTTAATTTTCCCCAAATCACGGACAATCAAACTGATTTTTTTTAGATATTTTTTTTAAGATTTGTCATGCAAAAATGACTGGAAAACAAGGGAAGCTCTGGGGCTCAATTAACGGAACTTCATGACCAGCTCCTTTGACCGTGGCAAATGTTAATTTTTTATAATTAAATATTAATTTATTTTTTTATAATTTTTATAATAAATTTTAAAAAACTAATAATATTCAATTTAATTGATCAAATAAAATATTAATTGTATTTATTAGTTTATTTGTGTAATATTAAAACATAAATTATAAATAAAAAAAGTCAATTAATAAAAAATAGGAGTAGCATTTATTATCCCGACTATCACTTTTCTGTCAATATTAGTTTTCTTTGTTTCTGCATATACTCTTTTCATTCTTTTTTACTTCTCATTTTAGAATGTCAAATTTGTTTTTTTTATTTTGTTTGTAGATTTCAAGAAATTATAAATGATTTAATTTTTCATATTATTTTTATATTAAATACTAATATTTCTTCCTTTTTAATAAATTTTAAAAAGATAGTATTGAGATTTTATAATTATTTTGGTTAATTAGATAAAATATTAATTATATTTTTTATTTTTTGTGTTTTTCAAAATAATGTGGTATAAATCAATATATATGTGTAACAAAGCCACACAAAAAAAAGATTAAGCAAAATAATTTTAATAGATAGACATTAATAAATCATTTCACTTTTTATATTTATGTGTAAAGGTAATAATGTAGTTTAAAAATAAGAATCTTTTTATACGAAAAAACTTAATTAAAATCTTATCCCATCTCTTTTTTTTCTAAAACTCACAAATATGATTAAAAAAAATTATAATTATTTTCTATCTTTTTTTCTCCTATATTTTTTCTTTTTTTCTCATCTCTCTAAATTCACGAACACAGTATAAAAGATAAAAATATATTTAAAAAATAATATTTAAAAAAGAACGATGGTAGTATTAAAATAACCGGTGGTTGAGGACTTTGGTTCCTCGGAATGGGTAGTGGCTCGCCCCCACAGTCCCCCCAACCACCACAAACCACATGTTTTACCCATCTTTTTTTTTTTTTCTTTCTATTATAAATATAAAGTTGGAGCTTATACTATCAACTTCAATTCCAACTTCTTCCATGCATCTCTTCTCAAACCATATTTCTTCATTTTTCTCATCTCAAATTTCTGTAGTTAAATATTTATGCCAGAAGAAGAAGTACACAACTAAATGGAATTGATTTCCAATTCAGGTAATCTGTTATCAATTATATATAGATGTTTGCATAATACATTATCAGTATTACGATAGTCTTATATATTAACCTACTAAATTACTTTTTGTTACTTCGCATTATATTCTAGAATTTAAAGTAGATATTTAAATATAATATTTTATTAAATAATTTCTAGAATAATCATCTTACTGATGTAATTACGGAATTTAACTGTGATACATATAAGTTTTTAAAAAATCCTAAATATAAGCATTCAGATAAACTTTCTCCAAATATATATACCACTGTTTAGCATAAGTAACATACCTAGCTTGTGTTCCATAGATTGAAACCTTTTTATTTTAATTCAATCTTTGCAGGAGATGGAAGAAGTTATGAATGTGATGTGGACCACTCATTTGAGCAAGAAATTTTGAGCTGCTACTGTCATGAAGGGACTACGACAGAAGCATGTTTTACAACCTCGACCTCGGACCTTCAACGTACGGGTTGAGATTAGCAGTGGAGCTTCTTATTATATCAGTCGAAGCTCCAACATATACGCATATATATATATATATATTCTCTGGCAATGTCGGACACGAGGAGTTATTCCATTTCATGTTTCTGGAGCATAATTATACTATGTTTGGTTCTCATTCTTTGACACGTAAGGAATAGAATGACTTAAGGAATAGAATGTATTAAGGAATGAAATAGAATGGTCATTCTTCATTTTTATGTTTGGTTTATTCATTCATTTCATCGAGAATAGAATCACTATGAATGAAATGTGAAATAATCTTTTTCATTTTTTATATACTATGAACTTATAAAATAAATGAAAAAATAAATAAAATAGAACTAAAAGAACATCTTCACTAATAATAATAATAATGATAATAATAATAATAACAATAATAATAATTATTATTATTATTATTATAATAATGATAATAAAAATTATTATGATAATAATAATAATAATAATATCCCTCTCTCTTTCTCTATTTTATTTTATAGCAGTGCTGGACACACTTCCCCAGGTACATACTTATGACTCAGATCCGAGTAAATTATGCAACGGATAAACTTTACCACTGCACATTTATGAAATTCCCAAACAAGCCCTTCACATAATTATATATATATATATATATATATATATATATATATATATATATATATATATATAATAATTTAAAGCACATCTTAGATTAACATTTTTTCTTTATATATACTTAAAAAAATATTTTTATAAATAAATTTATTAATTTCACAATGTTTTTGTGTAGTTTTTTATTGGTCCAAATTGGTATAAGATCAACAATTTTACGATGTCTTAGTTGTTTTAAATTAATGCGTGCAAAAGTAATACAGGTGTGTGAATATATTTGTGCTCACATTTTAATTTTTAGTTATCTTGATTTATCTGTATTTTGTTTTTAGAAAATAAATAAATAAATCTTAGAAAATTTATTACGGTTTCATTAGTCCTGAACTCAAAATGAGATATAATCTTACTTTTTATTTTTTGACTACTTTTTTAACGAAATAATTTTATTTTAGAAAGTTTTTGACAGCTTTTTTTTTTATGAAATAATTATAGATTAAAAATTATAGAGTAGTAAAAACTATATAATGTGAAAATAGTGTAGTAACTAGTAAGTGACAGAGAACTTATAAGTAGCGTAGGGAGTTTTTTAACTAAGCTGAAGGGAATGAAATAAACCCACATATTTAGAAATGAATGAAAAATAGCATTAAGATAAGTATGAGAATAACTAAAGGAATGGAATACTCATTCCAACTGACTAACCAAACATGTTTTTAGTCATTCCATTCTCAGCCCATTCTATTCCATTCCCACCAACCAAACACACCGTTAGTGTTTACTCCATCCTTTTACATGAGGATGGGTTCTACACGGGTACCATCACGTGTGGACCCTACCCTCATGTGAGAGAGTGGAGTAAAGTGTAACTATGCTCTAAGAGCGTCGGACACAGCCAACCACCCCGCCTTGAAATACGTGTAACATAAGAATTTAAAATATATTACTTTTTTAAAAAAATATATACGATCATTTATGTATATTTTACAACATATGTAGTGCAAAATACTAAAAATGAAAAATAGCTCATGTAACTGTAATATTTCGAAGAGGAGGATAACTCGTAACAGATGTACAGTTTAGTAATATTAATCTCGCCATTGATTCCACTAGTTTATTTTAAGTCGGAACACTCGTTTGCTATACCTATTAGATAAACCACCGATTACATATATGCAAGGTCTTACTGATTATACATACAGAACAATCACATAATAAATTATGTAAGAATATCTCAAGAGTGATATAAATAATTTGAAATATTAATAACTTATGCCGTTTAACACTTGTCAATAATTCACTATATTATGGTAATTAGGCTTTTTTTCTTTTTTTTTTTGCGCGCGCAATGGTAAGTGTGTATTAATTATCTAATTTGGCGGTGAAATTAACTTGCTGCAACATTAAGGTGCTGATTTGGCTTGTTACAATTGTTAAGAAAAAGATGACATATAATTTAGGCCTAAATATAGATTAATACCTTGAATTTTTAATATTTTTTTTATTTTAGAGATTAAATTCTCAACCTTTTTAATTAAGTGATTAAATTTTTTTACTTTGAGAATTGTCTTGTCAGTTTTTTCAATTAGAAAATTAATTTATTTTTTTTTTCATATTGGAGATTGTCTTCTCAATTTTTTCTGATTACGTCTAATTGATAGTTATGTGTTTGTTTAATTTATTTATTTTTTGAATGAAATTATGTACTTCCGTCCTAAATTAAAAAATTATTATTGACTTTTAAAAGTTAACTTAAAATATTTTTAATCTCAAAATTGATCAAATATATTAAAAATTATGAAATAACTAGATTTTAATTAGTAGTATATTTATATATTTTAAATATTCATCGTTATATTGATTATTGATACTTTTAAAATATTGTAATAATAATTTCAGATAATCTTATAATTAGGAATTTATTAATTTTTTAAAAGAAAATTTAAGACTTTACAAATTTAACTTTAAAAAAATTATCAATAATTAATATAATGATAAATATTTAAAATGTATAATGATAAAGAATCGATGATTTAGCCCGAGGAGGAGTTAGGCCGTCCATAGTCCGTACAATGTCGCATGCAAAGTCTGTCTCCATGATCTATTCTCTTTCATCGACATACATACGTAATATTACAACTTTTCACGAAAAGCCAGATATTTGTAATATTAAATTTAATGATGATGAGATGATGATAAAATTATATAATAAATATTAAAAAATTGTGTCAATGTTAAACTAACATAAAAACAAAATAATTTACTTCAAAAAATAACATGATATTCTTTTGTTTTGTTTGAAATTAGGGGGTAAAAACTTTGCGTAAACTAGAATTAATTAAGCGGAGTTCGATTATTCTCATAATTAAACGTTTGTTGTGCTAGCCAACTTAATTAATTAGTCAAACTGTTACAGTGGTCAAGAATAGGTGGGGAAAAAAATAGGCAAATTCTAACTTCAGATATATACATATACATATATATATATATATGTATATATATATATATAGTATCCATTTGGAGAAGCCTCACCAACACAACATCTGCTTTGATTTTTTCAACTCTTGTTTAGTAGCCAAGAAAAACAGATGCTCCAATTAATAAAAGCGAACCTCCCGAAAAGAAAAAATTAGATGAAAAATGGTTAAGTGGAGTATATACACACATATATATTCCTGTGGGGTGTAGTTGGTAAGCATGAATTGAATCTTACAATGGAACTAATAAGTAGCACCTTTGGGGTAATCAATGTGATGTATTCTGGTTTGATAAATGGACGCAAATGTTATTATATCAATCTGGCTTGAATAAGATTTCACTAGTTTGAGAAGCTAATTAGAAACACTTGCTGAGGAGTAATGTTCCAAGTTTCTTCTGATACTGTCATTGCTGATGGAGATTGTACATGGAGAAAAAGATTAATTTCATCTCATTAGCTTTTCTAACAGAAGTTGACGAATATCCTTGCTTGTGGTAGACTTGGCACATAGACAGGGAGCAACAAAGAATACTACACTAACTAAAGAACAGCGGAGTTACCCGCAACAAAACTCAAACCTAAAAATTGACCAGAACAGGAGCACTTTTCTACAACTGGATGGATAAATTATGATGGAAGAGAGATTACACAGAGCATAACAAACCATAAAGATGGATAAATATCAGATGGCTATTGTTTCTTGTATCTGATCATCCATCCTTCTGTGGGTTAATACTTCCCTTGCTCGGGCACTCCTGTGTTGCAGACGCTGGTGTAGTGTCTCCGAAAGCTGGTTGAAGAATTCGGGATCCCACCTATGTATTAACGAGGGGTCTTCTGCGAAACAAATGTAAATGGATGTAACGGCACTTTCCACCACAACCATCGCCACTCCGACCTATGAATCAAATCCAACTAGCCACGGTCAACTACAAATCAACTCAAAATAATATCACCAGATAGAAATCAAGTAGATATTTGTGTATGTCAAAGGGTGTGATATACTTGTATGTTCATATCATGCTAAATCTATCAACTGAAAGAATTAAAAGAAAGTAAAGGTACAAAGAAAGTGCTACTACCTAGCTCTCCTTGTTCCAATGGTTACAGGTATGCAACAAAAACCCAAGTCAAGGGTTAAGGGCTGATAGAGAGCAAGTACAAAAATATATGCTGGTCAACGTTAAGTGCTATTTCACCAAAATATGTGCTAGTTTCATCAGGTCAACCCTCACATCACATGGATGTGGGGTCTACATTCACCCATGTGAGAGGTAATCTGGTGGAGCTAGCATACTTCCGGGTGTAAATAAATAAGATAATAGGCCAAACTCCATGAGGGTGTATCTTTTAACACGTCTGAGAAGAGGCACTCTCCTCTTGAAAGAAGCTACTTGCGCCTTAAAAGATAAATCATGGCATATGTCTTGGGACTCAACCCTAGACTTAAACCACCATCTGCAGTTATTCTGTACTTACTGAACCAAGCATAGGAGATAAATCATAAACAGAGACAATGCAAGATTGATATAAACTAAAAGAAAAACAAATATAAGATGAAAATTTCCAAGTCAAAATTTCCACCCTCTCTGTATTTTTTTACTTGTCCACTTTTTTATTGTTTAATTCTGCCGGTGAGGTAAGATATCACTCTCAACCACTGAAGAAAATGGCTGAACAACAGAAGGGACCCAATCCAAACTCCATCGGAATTCAATGCATGGTCAAATCTCAAGTTGTTAGAATTTCAAACCAACTTTTATCCCACATCAAAGAAAAGGCAGAAAAGATTAGTGAGTTTGAACCAGCACGTCAACGGGGCAAAGGAGGGAAGTTTACTGGTTTTCTGGTTCACAAATTCAAAACTTGGGTCAACTGGTTCATAATGTTGGTTCAAACTCAATAATCTTTTCTGCACAATGTTTCATAATTGATTATAATAATTAGCGAAGGATAACTATTGCTAAGAAACATGTGAAAAGAGGGAGAAATCAAGGATGCATGCATACTCGGAGAAACTTACCAAGATCATGCCCATCAACATGGCAGTTGACCCAATCATAATCACCCTGTCGGGATACTTAATTCTAGTCCAAACTCCTGCACAAGTTCCAGTAATGAGCCCACCTAAAAGAGTCCCCATCAGTAGAACAGAACCTGAACAATCATAAGCAACGAGTGCTTCAACGCCAGTTGACTGAAATAACTCCCATGCATCTCTTGCTGATTTGTTGAAGTTTTTCCCATAAACTGCAATCTGAAAGCAAAAAAAATTATGAAAGTTTCAATTGCATACTAAACAAGTTAAATTGAACTTCATGGCAATCAATAATAACTCAAGAAATGCATGTTTATGAAAATAAATTATTCTTCTAACAAAAAAAAAAGGTAAAATCTGTTGGACAGCTTCTTTAAGCAGCAGTCCAAATTTTCAACAAAAGAGAAATAACTTTAAGATGCATCCACTAAACCCAGAAAACAAAAGCATTTACCATAAAACCATTCAATTACAAATGTTTGTTGTTAGAGCAAAACATAGATCCGCTCTTCAATAAAAACGGAAGCCGTGATCGCAATGGGTGAAAGCCACTTTCATCAAATGAGAAAATAAAATCATTTTCAAATTATGAAAGCAACCACACACTGACACTGATAGGAAATACTTTGGATTATTCCCTTCCTCAAAACAATTTGATACCCTCTTCATGATCCGACTTCAACGATTTTATGTAAATGTTGTTCAAGAATCATGTACCAGAAATCTAAAACTCTCTAGATACAAATGAATTTACTAACACAGAAGTTAAATAAAGTCATCAGCAAGAATATATAATGCTTAAATTGTTGAAATACTATGAAAAGTTATTATCTAAAATTTTTGTAATAAGACAAACGAGCCAAAAAAAAATTGTTTGGATTCGCTTATCTGAGGATACTTTCGCCTTGAAAAATAGAATCAAATAAACGGGATTATAAGAATCTGAAAAGGCAGAATTTCCAACATTTGATTGTTTTGACCAAATAAACCAATCCAAATGTCTAAAATACACATTTTTTTATTATAAAAAGCCAATATAAATAGCCTCGTAATGTTAATGTCAGATATTTTATGAAGAGAAAAGCCAAGGTACAAAAAAAAGAACTTTTCTTTTTATTTTCTGATAAGTAGCTGCTGCGAATTGGCTTATTGGATCTTAACATCCCATACATATTTATATAGTGTCCTAGAAAAGCAAAAATCCAGGAGTAGATGACATTGTTACAGGGTATTGCTCCTTGATTCGAACCCAGGTCCTTCTACTTTGGAGAAGATGAACCCAGAGCAACCACCTTTAGCGATTCCACAAAAAGGATGAGAGTAGAAGTTCGTTTTTGAAGTATCACCAAGTCTCAAACAACTATCAAGCAAGAGAATGGTTTTCTTCCCACTTTTATATCCCTTCCTTTTTAAATACAAAAATTTTGTTAAATCGTACATCTGACTAAAACCCATTAGTTATCTGTACAGCCTAGTTATACAACTTGTTATCAGTGTTGCAAAAGAATATATAAAGCATAAAGGAATTTCCCTCCATTAAAACTGTATAGGACGGACATATCAAAAATATAATGAAAAACAGAACGAACAGGAAGAGGTTAAAAAAAGAACACACTTTAGGCTAAACGAACTACCTGGACATAGGCATACTTGTTAAAAAATCGAACAAGAGTTTCCACTAGATGAAACAAGAAATCAACACAGCAAAGTAAACATTCATTGGTGCCAATCTTCGACCTGAATCCTCTAATCTGCAAAAAAATCAGTCCAGTTAAGTACTCGATGATGGCAGTTAGTAACAGTATCCATACATGAGAAGTAACATTTTTTGGCCACTCAAAAGTAAAGCATATATCATGTGTCTACCTCCCATCTTAATGTTCGAATAGCAGCTGTAAAGAGTGATCCATAGCAGATGCTGCCAAAAGAAGTTGTCACGGCATACCGTAGACACTTCATCAGTGGGTTGTGAGGCATCGATGCTGATTCTCGACCACCATGGATGAGAACAAGGAACACCATCCCAGACACTATAACATGAACTGTATTACTAAGAACTGCACCAGTCCAAAACAAACTTACTGAGAGGACCTGCATACACATAATAGAAATTGTTCATTTCATTAAATGAAGCATATCATGATAAAACTTGCTCCAATTGATTCTAATAATGCAATGAATAGCAAAACTTGCCAGCTCACCACAAGAAGCCACCAGCGACCTCCATCACCCATGCTTGAAGCTACAACACCAGCTGCTCCAAAGGACCATAGTGCTAGCCACATAAGCATGATCAGCATAAATGCACATGCTACTCTCATTACTTCAGGAAGACTCCACACCAACTTCACTGCTTTTTGCAGTACCAACATGGTAAACGGAAGTCTACAGCAAAATAACATAGTAAAGAAAAAACACTTGATTGGACATGGAAGAAAATTCCAGATCTTAGAGAGAGAGAGAGAGAGAGAGAGAGATGCATCAAGTTCTATAGTTAAATAATTTTACGTCAAATGCATAAATCATGAAATCATTTATTGGGAAATAAACTTTGTTTTGATAATTAAACTTTTAAACCATAATCTAGTATATATTTTGCTTAAAGAATGGTCTGTAATATTTTGCAGACACGGAAGAACGGAGATTTAAGTATATATATATATATATATATATATATATATATATACTCCCTCCATTTCAAAGTTAAAGATGCATTTTTCTTTATTGTTCGTTCCAAATTAAAGATACATTTCTAGTTTAGGATTATAAAATGACATGAAATTCCTACCATATCATTACTTCAATTTGAGTGAGTACTATCATGCCACTATTACTAGATTTCTACTTTCTAGCTAAAGTTAGAGATAAATTTGGAAAAATAAAGCTTTCATTCAAAGTTGTCAAAACTGTATCTTTAATTTTGGTACGAAAGGAGTATATGTTAGTTACCAACTCATCTAAAGTTAGAGATAAATTTGGAAAAATAAAGCTTTCATTCAAAGTTGTCATTTTACAAGTGTATCTCTAATTTTGGTACGAAAGGGGTATATATTAGTTGCCAACTCATCTAAAAGCTATGTTGCTCTTTATATTGATATTAATAGTGCAAATGCACTTCAAAATTGCCTCTCCATGTGCTAGTTGCTCATGAGAGGCAGTGTAAGTATGATATATAGTGTTGGTATCTCTTTGATATCTCAAACTTTTAGATGAGTACTTTACCAACCTTTAGACCATTCCGTTAAAAACCTTAATGCATGAGATATCCTTTATAAAACAATCACTCAACCGAGGCAAGTACACAACAAATCCTAACTGGATAAATAAGAAGAAGAAAAAAAATCAGTTTGTTACCTGTCTATGACAGCCATGACATACAAGAACTGCAACACAGCGCCAATAGCGAAAGCAACGCCCCAAAAGAATTGTTCAGTCCAAAAGCAAAAAACACTAATCACTGCAAGATAAGTAGTCAAAATATGGACCGAGAACTTCATCATCTGGTTTGCACGTGAACCAAGCAACAACAACCATGCCCATCCAAGGATTGTCGCGACTCCACCAGCAACGACATACAACGGCCAGTAGTCCTCCGTTAAACCTGCTTGATTCTCAAGTATCCTGGATGTGTATCTATCTATATTAAGCCTGTCCTTCTTCCTAAACCTATTTAGCCCAAGCACCCCAAGAACAAGCCCTAACAAAATCATATGCACCACAAAGATCGCTGACCAGAACACGTCCCGCCAACGGCGTGTAACCTCCAGAGCCAGTCCTGATGATAATGAGTTACTCCCATCAACACTTCTAAGACCCCGCCCAACATTCTAAAATAAACCAACAATTAGTACAAAAATGGTCCAGGATACAAATGTTTACATATTATTTCAAGTCCCTAACATATAAACACACACGTGTATGTAATAAGTTGAAGCCATAAGCAATGTTTCTTTGCATGGATTCTTTGGAGGATTTAGATTATATTCCTTAATGAGCTCCTCTTAGTAGAATTTTTTTTACTCCAGACCACAATCCAGGAATAGCATAAACACCTACCCAATTACTATAATCCCCTCATTATAGTCCATGAGACAATGATTTTAAAAAAAAAAATTAATCCATCCAAACAAACATAGCCTTAGCTAACAAACTTGGGAATTGGTTGATTAAAAGAATTATGTGATTAAAATAAATCAAATATTAGCATTTTATGAACATATAACTTGAAATTAATAGAGTAAGTGAAATGATAGTGTGATAAATTTTACAGTATGATTTAATTTTTACATAAAAACTTTTACTTTATAACAATAGAAACTCTAATATTCAGTCAACATACAATCAACTAAATTCAAATAGATTAATACATATTCAAGAAAACTTAAGTAACTGCATATGTGTGAACCCAATTTTTCATTAAATTAATCATTTTTTGATAATTTCGTTAAAATAATCAAGTACGTACTGAGTTATGAATCAAATCGAAGTGACAAGTGACAGCAGACATTGACCAAGGTAGAACACCTAACCGTTGCACAAGCAGGGCAAATTAACCTCAAAAAGTGTTGTATATGCAAATCTATACACATGAATACATGTATATATAAGTGTGTATGATAAAACATATGAAATGATTGACTTGAAGAAATCAAAAGATTGAGGCTTGTATATAAACCTGTTGAGTAGTGGCGATAGAAGCCGAGTCGTCGGAGGAGGAAGAGGAGGAGCTCTGAGAGTTGTTCATGGCTTAGTTCATGGATTGATCGGAGCAGAGAATTATCGATCGGTATATAAATTATATATATGGATCAATTAGATAGAAAAGGACAGGGTCAATGGAAGTTAATTAGGGTTTTGAATAGGGAGCGAGAAAATACTAATAATAACAATAATAATAGGAATAATTAAAACGTTTGGAAATTGGAGTGGAAAAAACTGAAACTCAACCGCTAAGAGCACCATTTGGAGTTTAGCAGAGGAGTGAGAAAGTTCATATTGGTATTTCCTGATTTGCCACAATGCTAATCTTTTCTTTACCAGATCAGACCAGACCAGACCAGACCTTGGTTCTTTGTAGAGTGTCGCCTGTGGGGTTCTTCTTTTACGAAAATCAGCCTTGCTGGCTACACCTGTCCTTAGGTGGACAGTTTCGTAATTTTCACATTTGATCGAATTTAAAAGGACTAATAAGTTGTTGTACTAATTATTATTAGTAGTACAGTATTATTTGTCTTATAAACAATTGGTGGCATTATTATTGTGAAGAATGTTTTTAATAGGAAAACATAAGACTAGCAGTGGGGTTTAGCCGGTTTAAATATTTGGTCATTAAATTCAAAAAAAAAAATTAGGTTATTAAATTTTTTAATTAGATTATTCTATTAACAGACGTCAAAATTTGCTGACATGGCATTAGAAAAAAACCCAAATATATATATATATATATTATTTTCCTATTCTCCTTTCTCACTTTATCATGAAATTCAAAAGCTTCAAAATGGAAGAACCCTAAACCATTTATCTTCTCCAAATGATGATTTATTCATCTAACAAAAAAAACACCAACAATAGATCCAACATACCTAATGAATATACAAAAAGAAAACACAAAATCCAAGTCAAATCACATACCCAATTATAAAACCCAAATCAATTCACAAATTTGGAAATGAAAAAGGGTAGGTGATGGTGCGATTTATTGTTTTTGTTAGGTCATCTAGTTTCGATCAATTGGGTTGCATAGACAACAGGCTTGGTTGATGATTTTGATCGATTGGATGGAAAAACTTTTGATCGATGGCAAAACAAACAGGTGTGGTTAGATGTTCTAATCTGCGACGAGGTTATTATGACGGCCATGGCCGATGAGCTATTTTCCTTCCTAACAACGAAAATGGCATGCTATGATATGCCCTAATTCATTTCCACCATCTTTGTCATACTCGCCTCATAAAAGTAGATTCAACCATTAATTGAATAGTGGATTCATTTATTTTTAACATGTTATACTTATTTTATGAAAAATGTTAGACTTATTCACAAATCTTACTCGATATGTTTACTCGCAGAAAAGACAAAGGAGTGTGGCTCCACTTTTAATTATTAAAATGATATAGTGGGGCCATACTTCTTTATTTTTTTTGTGGGTAAACTTTGTGGATAAGTATAGAAAAACTCTTATTTTATTCATCAAAAAATGGGTATGCATTATTTTTAATACAGATTTTTTTGTAAAGTATAAAAAAAATTTATTTTAATTACTTTTTTGCCACAAAATTTATTTTTTATATTTTTTGTTGCCACATGGAAAATAATATTTTTTAATTATTTTTTTGATTTTTTTCCAATGCCACGTCAACAATTTTCAATGTTTGTTAACATAATGATCTAATTAAAAAAATTTAATAACCTAATTTTATTTTTAAAAAATTTAGTGCCCAAATATTTAAACCGACTAAACCCCAATGAAGGATAATTTTATGCTTTGCCCTTTTTAATAGTAGTAGTATTGTTGTCATTTTCAAGAGAGCCTGGTCATCAGTATTTTAAAACTATATATATATATATATATATATAATCAAGCACTATTCACAGGCTCCAATTACTTGCATTGAATATAGTTTTTCCTTTTTATAAAAGTTGCTTATATTTTAGAAGTGAGGGTACTGTACAAGAATTAATAATAATAATTGTTGACGCCTGATTCTGTCGGGCAGTCATGCTGGCCGTCCGGTAAGAATACATGCACAAAAGTCCAAATGGCTTAGGCCGTTTGTGGACTCCTCCGGTGTAAGTGTTAGTGAAGGTATCGGAAAAGTCAACAATGGAGGTTCGAGTATCTAGTATTGCATACCTGAATAACGGTTACCTGTGTAACGGTTTTGTCCATTACACTAGGTAGTTATGATGTATATCCGGTTCATCTTCCACCCACGTGTTGTAAGCCCAAGCGGAAAGCTGCCAGGCTAACGGTCTATTGGGTCTAGCTCAATGTGAATTCCCGGATCAGGCCTTGTTAAATATACATCTTAACAATAATAATATAGAAAAAAATGGTAATGAAATTAATTAATTTACACCAACCTTATAAATAAATTAATTACATTTAAATATTTACGTTTCACAATGAGAGTCTAATTTCAAAGTATTTTAAACTTTAATAAGTACTTTTATTTTTCAATGTTATAAAAATGAAGAATATTTTATTTAACCTTTATCAATTAAAATATTTTTTACAATATTTTTTTTAATTAAAAAAAACAACTACTAATATATATGCATGTTTGCCCGCACAACGATTGTATCCATTTCTTATATCACTAGTTATGAGAAAATATCCAACTAATTTTTAAATAAAGGAAAATACACATAATATTACTTGTATGTCAGTTGTATATAAAACTCACATATCGAATCTTGAATCCCCATAATATATCCCTCCCAAAGTTGAATTTTGATCCATGACAAATACTTGCTATGGACAAAAATTGAATAAATAACATCAAATCTATTCATTTTTAGCATCAACGGACGAGATCAAATGTGGGAGAACTCACGTCCGCTAGTCCTTCTAGCGGACGGTTTAATAATGATTTTGTGGACACAATGGCCTTAAAGCATGTGCAGCAGCAAACAGTTTATTAAGGAAAGACCATCCGCTAGAACTACTAGGGGATGAGGAAGACATTATGGGTCCTAGCTTTGTACTCTTTAATCATACATGTAGCTGCTTGAAAGACTTATAATCATCAGTATATTCTTTTTGCAACTCTTGAATCTAAATGTTATCAAGTTCATGTAAATAATTTTTTGTCTTCAAGTTACATGTATTATCTTTTGCTTCTCTGTCAAACTATTTCAGTTGCATTTATCTGCTGAATTTGTCACCATTGCTGCTTTGATTGTAGTACATGTATGACCTATATTTCTTTCTCCGCACATGAAGGCATGCACAATGCTCTTATACATTTTTTAGAATGAAAATAATTATGTCAGAGTAGTTTGGTTAAGAACTAGGTATTAAATTTGAACTGTTGACAAAAGTCTATGTTATGAATATCGGATGCTGTAAGGTCTAGAATAATTACTGCAGGTGACTTATGCAGTTATGCTGAGTTTCTTAAGCAACCGGACTGCAAATACCTTACTCAGGTCTGTTATCTGATTCTTAATTATGGTGATGTGGTATCTCATTCACTTTTTTGTTCATGTACTTATCGACTGCAATTGAATTTGTGGGAAATCCTTCTTTGAATGATCATCTCTGCTTGGTTGATTTCTTTCTGCATTTGAGTTTTTTTTTTTCCTTTTTTTTAATTACTTCTGCATTTGAAATTAGAACGTCTGAATCTTTGATACAGACTGACTTCAAACCCGTTCTTCGAGAGCTTTTGGCTACCCATCCGGGATTGGAGTTCTTACAGGGCACACCTGAATTTCAGGAAAGATATGGTACACTCTTTATAAGTTGGGAAGTTTGCTTTAATTAAATGTTAGATGGACCGTATGCTGTTCACACTTTTCCCGCACTTGATTGCATTTTCAATCTCCAAGCCAAGTTTTACACTGAATTTATAATCATCTGTTTGAATCCAACACTAATATTAACAGGTTAGTTATCCATGTCACACCAGTTGAATCCATAGTATTAGTTATCCATTGCTTAAATCACCTGTTAATTTACTTGTCCTGTTAGTTTAGCTGTTGCTTGTATTTCATGTAGTTTTATATAATGACCAAACTAAATAATTGTACAATCATAATTAATTACTTTATTATAACCATAATTAATAATTTTTTACATTCATAATTAATAATTTTATACAGTAATAAAACAAATGTTTATGACAACCATAAATATTTAATTTTTAAAAACAGCCAAAAATTTACTAATATTATACAAATGGAATTAATAATATTACTGCAATAGTTAATAATTTGTACACCCATAATTAATAAATATTATACAAGGGAATTGAATAACTTTACTGCAATTAAAATAATAATTAATATTATCAAGAATCAATCTTGTCTTAGTATAAGAAGAACAAATATTAGTGCAATTACACATAAACTACCGTTAAAATCAGATTTAGAACATTAATGATTCAATTCAGATTTGAAAATTACCAAACCCAATGGTGGAGATTTCGGAATTTGTTGTACAAAATAAATAATTCTGTTAGTTTATCTCGTATTAATTGAAACTGGGAATATAAGCACCATCTGCTAGTCTCAATAGCGGACTTATGATTAAAGAGTACAAAGCTAGGACCCATATTGTCTTTCCCATCCGCTAGTAGTTCTAGCGGATGGTCTTTCCTTAATAAACTATTTGCTGCTCCACAAGCTTTGAGGGGTAATTGTGTCCACAAAATCATATTAAATCGTCCGTTAGAAGGACTAGCGGACGTGAGTTCTCTCACATTTGATCTCGTCCGTTACTACTAAAAATGAATAAATTTGATGTTATTTGCTCAATTTTTATTCATAATAAATATTTATCATGGATCGCTCCCATGTATATATATCAATCATAGGACACAGATCAGCAAGAGAGTCGCATACAGCTTTGGCATTTAAAAATTAAATCGAATCCATTCATATGTGTACGTACTTGTCTATACATAAACGTGAAATTGCAGGTAATTTTCTCTTTCTTTTATTTTTTTTCATAATTATTGTCATTAAGGTAATTTTTTTAAAAATTGAAATATAGTTTACAAAATAGGGCTCGTCTTAACATATAAAATTTTAACAAATAAAATTCCTACTGCAGAATGAGGCGTGCACTAATATGATTCAAAATAAAATAGTGATAAAAAGTACGTGGTTGAGGATTTTTTCACCAAACAATTAAGAAAGAAAGAGAGTCGTGCATGTGCATTGATGGTGATTGTTTTTAGCTGGGGAAGCTTCGATTATAGCCGCCGGCGTGCTACTGCAGGCAGGCGGAGTTGAAATATGTGAAACTGACATTAATTCACTTGATGTTGACTGACTTCAAGGCTTGAGAAGCATATGAGAGATCGTTAAAAGTTGACTTAAAATTAGAAAAATAATGAATTCTTGTCAAATTATTTAAAAAAATAAATTAATTATTTTTAATATTAATATTTAAAATTTAACCAAAGTCATAATCATAATTAATTAAGAGTAATGTGACATTATACATAACATTTATGTATAAATTAATTAATAGTGATATAATATATGACGTGATATTTATTATTTTAAAAATAAATATTTAAACCCACATTTGTTTATTTAAAATTTAATTTTTTGATATAATTATTTTATTAATTCCTTGTGAAATTTAATTTTGATTCATATTCATTTTTTCCCATCATTTCTCTCTCCCTCTTTCTAATTAATCATATATATCTTCATCTTGGACCAAGACCATCACCACACAAAATTGCAGGCAAAGCCGCCGCCCATGCCCCGGTCAAAATCCTTTGTCCGCACCATCAATTTCACCCCCAAATTCATACAACTATAAAAATCTACAAAATGGATATGTTGACGTCTGATAAAATTATCAAAAGAAACACATCAATATATATTAAAAATATAAATTATATCGTAAAAAAATTCATCTCTTTTGTGGTGTTGAATGTTCACTCTAGTGATAATAAATCATCCTCTTTCCCTGGCTCCAAATATATAAAGCATATAAAGTGACTGTCTCTCCCTATCTAATGTGTCTGTGAAAATATTCATTGATAATATCACACCGTCCAAAATCTCATAAAATAAATTGTTTTTATCCCTCCACGAACTCAGCTTTAAAAAATTTTAATGGTGAATTATCACCTCAAATATTTATACCACAAGAGGATATATGCATTCATTTTTAATTAGATTATTCTTCTTTCGTTATTTTCTCGTCAGATATAGATTGTGAAAGAAAAGAAGAGGGACGAAGACAAAGGGATGAAAAGCACGAAGACAGGGCAGGGACGAAGTTAGGTGTTGAATTGTGGGGGTCAATTGACTCTTTTGAGTTTTTATTTTATTTTAAATATATGACATTTTATAAAAAAATTATACGATGATATAAATGTTTAGTAAAAAATTGGAGTAAAAAACTTTGCTGTGTTTAATCTTTCCTTCCTATATGACGATATCAACCATCATCAATCAATTTTATGCAGTTTTCATATTTTGTTCAAAGTTGCCTAATTAATAAAAACATAATTTCTTAATCTTAACACCTGTTGAGTAGTAGTAATAAAATGCTTAACCAACTTTTCCTTGCAAATTAAGTTTTGACATACATATCTAAAATATTTTACCAGTCACGAAAGTATGAATTTTCACAACAATTGTGGTGTTCAAACTAACAATACTCATGGAAGTGAAGATTTTTATCCATAACAATGGATGAGGGAGGATGAGACAAACAAGTATTAACAAGTATTATTATTATTATTAAATAATGTGTTCCTTTTGGGCCCCAAAGATAAGTTTGAGTTGAACTGTTAGGCCATAGTCCATTACATTCCTCAAATGTATGGTAAGGTCCAGAAAGAGAGTTTTGGTGCATGAAAATTTTCTTGTTACGAAACTTTTGAGTAATATGAGCCAATTTAAACACGTCAATTATGAGAATTAGATTATTAGCTTTTTTGGAACAAATATGTCCTCCTTATGCCTACTACAGCCCATAGACAACAACTACCCATAACGTTCACATAATAATATCTTCCTTTGGTTATATATATATAATTAAATTTTCACTTCGTTTTCTACAACGCCACTATTTAGTTTGCCAATTGCAATAAGAACACACCTTGGACTTGGAGGTGGTCCCGACACTCGTTGGCACACGGAAAATGGAAGAAGACCAAACGGTTAAATTTGTAAGCTAAGTGGAGCTAAAGACGTCCTAACAAACAAAAGTTTAGCATTTGTTGGGCGTGAACCCAACAAGAGAGTGGGCAAGATCGTAACTGACACGTGCCCCCTGTTGTTGTACGTTCCCAATTATAGACAACGAAGACGACGTCGGAGCAAACGCAAAACAAAACGTTCCTGCGGAGTCGACTGGTATAAGGTAATTCTTAGCCGGTAAAGACCACTCCTTTCCGTTGGAAAAGTGAAACGAAACCGTGGGGACATCAACGCTCTTTTTCGACGATAAATCGTAGCAAGTGTCGAACAATGACACGCCGTTAGCTGACGGCAAGTCCTTCGTACCCTTCACAAATGCGTCTCGGAGCGAGTAGTATGCTCCCGTTTGTAACCGGGTCACGGCCGTTCCCGAATCGATTATCACCCCACCTTCACCGTTCTTATCAAGCCGGAAAGTTGACTGTGAGATTGACAGCAATTCGCCGGCTACGCTGAGTCCCGTTAAGTCGAGGTAGTAGTAGGTGCTGAGCTTGGAGTTCCGAAGTAACGGAGCCGTGACGGCGTTAGGAGGCGTTCCCGAGTCAAAGTCCAGAGTTGAGGCTGCGTCAGAATCACGGTCTACGAGGCAGTAAGAAAATGAGGAGGCGTTAATTTGTGAAGGGAAGGAAAGTGGGCCGCCGCCGAGCCCAATCAAGCCGGCGGCTCCGACGAATAAGCCTTCATTACTGTGTCCACAACCGATGGCTACGTTGTTGACAGAAGCCGAGCCGCCGAAAGTTATCGTCTCCGTCACGAAGTCGCCGACGGTGTACGACCCGTCGCCGTAGGACACCTCGTAGAGACACGTGTCGTTCCGGCATTGGAACACGTCTAGTGACTTACACTGTTGAGTATCGCAGGTGAGAGGCGAGTAAGAGGAGGACAAAGCAGGATCGAAGATGGGGTCAGCTTGCTGATAACAATCGGCGCAAGGCGCGCATTGTATCCAGTTGACGTCACTCCCCGTATCGAGTACCATGTACACTTGACTCGGGGGGTGACCGACACCTAGCCGGGAGAAGTACTCGCCGCTTCCTTGACTCGTTCCTGAAATCACCGGCACTTCCAGCTCTTCAGCTCCAAGCTCAGTATAGACGGGATTGAGATCTGACCGAGTAATGCCAGCGATGGCCAGATCCAACCTGGTTTGAAGTGATTTGACTCGAGCTGAGTCACGCTCGAGTCGAGCTAAAGTCAGTGAGTTGTAGTCATTGTGAGCATGTTTATGAATAGAGGATCGAGAATGTAATTGCAAAGTGAGAGAAGTGGAAGAGGAATAGCTCGGTTCTTCTTTTTGATTGAAGGTATTTATGGAATTAGTATCGAAATTGAGGGTTTTATGGATGGAAGCTGAAACATCAAGAACAGTAATAGTTTTGGAGCTCGAAAGCAAGTTGCGAGAAAGAACAGTAGAAAATGAGATAGCAAAGAGAAGGCTGAAGAGAGAGTATTCTCTTTCCGCCATTATTGTGAAAAAGAAAGCTGGGAGTGATGGTTGGGAGTGATGGTGAGAAATAATGAACAAGTATGTATAGATACGGTAGGAGGAGAGAGAAAATAATAAAAAGATTTTAAAAGTGTGTCGGGAATTAGAGAAATAGAGAGAGGCAAGAGCAGTAAGCGAGGGAGGAGCTTTGAATGATGAAGGAATAACATAGTTAATAGATTGATTAGATCCTTTTCTATACATCCATTTTCCGTGTTTTGGGATTCATTCTATTGGGATGTGTGATCGTATTGTTTTTCTTTTTTCGGTCACATGAAAAGATGGAAGAAGAAGAAATAAATCATATCACATAGCAGACTCATTTATAAAATGAAAACGAAATTGAGACAAAAAAAAAATATCAAAAAAAAAAAGATGGAAGAATGAATTACATTTATATATATATATATATGGAGTATATAATTTTAGAGTAGTCATCCACAACAATCGATTATTAAGAATTGTGAGTATTATTATAGCAACCACTTACAAGAATCAATTTGACTAAAAAACTATCTATCGATAAAAGTTATAGCGACAAGGGTTGGTATGGATGAATAACCACAACTTTATCCATTTTGGAAAAAATTGTAAAATTTAAACTAAAAATTTAAAACATTTTTTAAGGCACTCTATACCACTAAGCTAACTCTCTGTGTGAAAGTTGTAATGGTATGCATAACTTGATGCGTGATTGTGGGGTATGTACCTTGTATCTAAACTTGTGTTCGGCATTTGTTTTTGTTTTGTCCACCAATTATGGACCGTGTTTTGGTCACTAGAGAACCTTTTAGACAGATAGATTGTATTATAAGTTGATTGGGACCGAATTGTCAAAAGATGAACTACTTAATTGATTGAAACGAGAATCACTCCTATCATCCCCACAAATTCAGTAGCACCAGCGAAGGGCACTTTAAAAAAAGAGAGAGCACTAGTGAAGCAATCAAACAATTTTTTGTTTGTGAAATACACCAGTCAAGTAACTTGGCTTGCTTTTCGTTTGGTAAGAAGGTATCATTGTTTGATCAGCTTTAAATCGCATTCTTAAGGATTAAAAAACATAATTAGGCAAGAAGATTTTTCTTTTAGTTTTTTGTTGGTACTATTAATTCATTACAACCACATGAGAGAGGAAGATTTGAACCCAGTTATTGTTTGGTGATACCACCCAAGCCAATGCTTGGTGGTTATTTCTTTTGGCATTGGTCAAAGCCTTATGTTGTCGTACCACTCTATTAATCTTTGTATTTCAAAATAATAAAGAGAATAATGATTTTTACAAATTTCTTCACATGTAAATAGTGAATCTACACTTATAAGATACTTCTTCCGTTTCTTTTTAAATATCGTTTTTGAGAAGTGCGCTTAATATTTGTCGAGTAATTTTAATTCTCTCACTACTTTTTTTCTAATAAGTAACACTCTTATTCTAATGCAATGACAATATAGACATCTAAAAATAATATTTAATTGTCAAAACAACGTTTCTCACCTTTATAATCCAAACTCTAAAACAAAACATAGTCTGTAATCATGTTTTCTTGTTCCTAGGCTCTAGAGTTAGAAAATAGGTAATTTGATCGAATTTTTGAGGTTATATATATATATTTTTTATCAACAAAACGAATTTTATCAAAATCAAAGTAATACAAATATGACAAATCCAAATGATTTGAATTGGTCGCAACCGATTACAAAAATCTCAAAAGATAACTCCAATATGCAAAAGCCAAGATACATAGCAATAATATATGCATCTTGTTTTCCCTCTTGTAGCTTTGCACGTTTGACCTTCTTTTTAGCCTCGGAGGCTATTAGGCTTTCAGTCTGCTTGCTTTTAAGGTTGTTTTGTGAGGTTGGGCCTGTCTGGCAACTCTCTATATTTTCTGGCTCTTTCTATTTATATTTTATTTTATAGCTATACTTATTAACCTTTAGGAAAAGAAATTATTAATAAATCAACAAAATTGTGAAGCATCCATTTTTGGTAGTCGACCATCTGATGGGGACTATTTCATATATTATTTTTGTAGTTCCATCATATTCCTCTTTTAAGTTTAGGTGGATTTCGCAATTATGCGAGAGGAAAACGTGAAATTAGAATCAATTTTATATGGTCTGTTAGTAAATTATTATTTTTATAATATATAACAAGAATCAAACAATTTTGTATTTTTAGAAAAAACTAAGAAATTTTAATTCTTTAAAAAATTATGTAATATTATTTATCGTGATAAAATTTATTTAATAATTTTAACACAATCAAAACTCCATAATTTTATCTCAAATTGTAGAGTTGGCAAATTCTCATTGAATAATGTAAAAATACAAATTTACAATCAATACTTATAAAGTTTATTCTCTTTATAAAAATAAAAATTTTCATGTAAAATTCTTTAATTCGTTTGTCTTATGTGTTTTGATGGGCTTCTACCATTTTCTGGAAAGAGACATTTAGAGTTGAGCACGTGCATCATGTATGAGTCATATCTGATAGATGTCTTTTTTTTTTTTACTCTCTCTCGTCTTATATATGTATATGAAATATATATATATATATATATATATATATATACAATTGTGTAGTGCATAGTCGACTATGACGATAATTTTTTTGGCTATAACGATTGTTCAATTATTGTTATAGTTATTTCTGATCTATCACGACAGTTGAACCGACGCCATAACTTAAAAAAATCGTCGTTATAGTCGATTGTTTACTACACAGCTATATATATATATATATATATATATTAATATAAATTTATGGTAATATATATTAGAATTCAATTTATAATAAAAGAGACTTGAAACTTAAGTATAGAGTATTGCACGCATGAACATAAAAATTGAGTACCCCGCATATATTTTTAAAAGTTAATTTGCAGTACAACCAATAAAGAGAGGGGAGGCAAGCATAAGATCTAAAGCTGATAGATTCTTTATAGAAAGAAAATCTCAATAAAGCACATCATGAAATTTGCATCGTATTCTTCTTCTATAAGTAAACTAATTAAGAATAACGAACGATAAATTCTCATTCAACCCACAAATTACGACCTCCTCCACCTAAGGGTGAAAATCGGTCCGAATTATTCGATACCTGACTCGAATTCGACTCGAGAATATGATCCAGGGTTCGGATTCGGTAGGCATCCGAGTCAAATATGAGTCAAGCTCATTTATGGAATTATAATACTGAACTCGAATCCGAGCAGCACACTGTTCGCTCGTTTTAGGGTTCGAGTACACTGTCTTCATCTGATCCATACTCGATCCTTACTCAATGAACCCTACTCGTTTAGAGATTCGATGTATGAGATTGGATAAATATAATGATGTTACTAGAAATTGTATTATAGTATAATTAATATTATAAATTTATCATTATAATTTTTGTAACTTGTATTTTTATATATAAATAAAATTGAAGTTTTTTTAAGTTTTCATTTTTATGTCTCATTTTAGTGTGATCCATCTCATATTCGAGCTCGAATAGAGGCTCGCGAATTACTCGTTGTGAAAACGAGTCGAGTAACTTCGAGCCGAGTAGTATCGAGTAATTCATCGAGTCGAACTTGAGCAGTCTTAGAAATTATCATCTCGAATTCGAGTCGAACCTGAACACAAACTTTCTGATCCGAGTCGAGCTTGAACATCAGAGTGTTCGGATCGACTCGGGATCATTTACACCCCTACCTCCACCCCCCACCCCCACCCACCCACCCACCCACCCAAAATAAATAAATTCCTATCTGCGAATTTTTAAGATACATTTTTCTTTAAATTTATTAATTTTATGGTTTTATAGTAATAATATGATAATAAAATTATTGACGATATATATATATATTTAAAGATATAATGTCATTTTATACTAAATAAAAATGAACTCTCTTTCTTCAAAAAAAAAAAATATCAACAAATAAAATTCTTTTTTTGTGACACGGAGGAAACTAACACAAAAAAAATCATTTTATTATATATATGTAGGTAATGATCTATAGAAAGTATTTATTATGAAGTAAGATAGGACAAATAACATTCATACAATCCATTATAAAAATCAACAATCGAGATTAAAAAATTGAAACACGTTATCCGTTATTAATATTAGCGGATGATTAAGTCATTCGCTGCCATGGACACTAAAAAAATTTCATTAGTTCATCTATTACTAATAGTAGCGGATGTACTCGTTGTTCACTATTATTAATAGTGAATATTATAAATTCACTTTTAATCTCGATCGTTTATTCTTGGATAATAGAAACGATGTTTGCCTATTTTTAATTTATAATAAATACTTATTATATATATATATATATATATATATATATATATATATATATATATATTGATCGAATCAAATAGTCTCGTGGTTAAAGGATCCATGTAAAATTACTTGATCAACTAAAAACAAATTGAGCAAAGCAAAAACCTGAATATCTGTAGTTATTTAACGGAAGCACCCCAAAAAAATGTTATTTTTTACTATAAAAACTATGACCTTTTATTTTTGGCTAAATGTTGCCCCATTATGCTAAATATGATGTTGTCTTGTTACCTTTGGAATATGCTCCTCACACATTGATCGATGTTAATGTAATCATTGACTATTAAAAAATGAGTCCTTTTAATATGTGTTTTAATGACACGTGTTAAATACAAAAAATAAAAGATAGAATCTATTAAATATTATTTATTTATATATTTATACTGAATTTAATACATTGGGTTCATTAATATATTATTTTTTTATATATTAAATTCAGTATAAATGCATAAATAAATAATATTTAATGAGTTATATTTCTTATTTTTCGTACTTAACATGTACCCTTAGGACATATATTAAGAAAATCCTTCAAAAATATAAAGTACTTTCTTGTACGCATTATTTCTTTAGGAAGCACACGAATTAGATTCTTTCAAGATTTTTATTGTTACACAAAAATTACAAGAAAAGTTTATTTTCCTTTCAAAATAAGGGGTTCTTAGGGCTTGTTTGGGAGTAAATTCTTTTAGAATAATTTATAAATTAAAATTTAAAATAATTTTTAAATCATTTTAAATTGTGAGTTACAAATAACTTTTTTGACACCATTTTAATTTATACGTACTAAATTAAGTTAAAATAAGTTGTGAAAGTATTTGGCTAAATTAGCTTAACAACTAAAATAAGTACTGAAAATTAGTAAAATAAGGGCAAAATAGTCTTTATATATGATCAAATCTATTTATTTTAAATAATTTAGTGCCTATTCAGGAATGACTTATTTTAAAATAATTTATAAGTTAATATTTAAAATTAAATAGTGATTTATAAATAAAAATATTTAGCACTATTTTGACTTATATGCCAAAAATTAAGTTAAAAAGATTTTAAAGGTGTGTTTTTAAAATGATGTATAAGTTAAAATAAGATGTAAAAACTATTAAAATAGCGGCTAATTTTTTTTATATTTGGTCAATTTTTTTTATTTTAAAATGGCTTATAAACTATTTTTTAAAAAATGAAAAATTATTACTTCTAAAAAACTATTTATAAATCAATTTATAAGTTAAAAAATATTTTACAGCCAAACACTTACATGCTCAAGTCAATTTTTAAGAAATAAAAAATTATTATTTTTAAAAAATTATTTATAAACCAGCTTATAAGTTGAGCAATAAATTATATACGAACATTTAAATAATAAAAATTTATTTATAGATTGATTTAATTAACATCTCCAAACATACCCTTAATGGTAGCAAAATAATAATAATAATAATATACTTTTGAACACAAGCATATGATAGGTAGGTGTAACATAAAAATAGAATATCTAAAATGCCGTTATTCAACAAAATTCATGTTACATCTCCCGATCTCCGCCACTTGGAATGATTTTTTTTTTTATACTTCTAGCACTAGTTATTTAGTGGTGCAGCTTACGTTGACTAACGAACGGGTGATTTACACATCTTCTCTCTCCTCTCTTTTGTTTTACTCCACTTCCTACTCGCACCTGACACCACCCTACCACTTAGTTGATTCGAGCAAACATCAGTTAGCCAATCTCAGCTGAGTCAGAGACCGGACTCAGTCATCCTCTTGCATCTGTATTTATACACCCACAATCCTAATTAATACACAATCTCTTTTATATATATATATATAATAATTACTCTTTGATCTCTCCATAAATCTAGGTTTTTATCTCTCTAACTGATCAAGATGACTTACTCAGTAGTACAAGTAAGTATCAAAGTCGCTGATTTTGTTATTGGATGAAATTGAGATAATTTTGATTAGCAATATCTTATTTTGTATGTAATTAGGGTTTCACTAAGTCTCTTGCTATGACTGTGCTGTCTGAGATCGGAGACAAGACCTTTTTCGCAGCTGCGGTCAGTGGATATCATAATTATAATCCAATATTTATTGCCATATTTACCGATCTGTTCACTTATTAACGTATTGTTTTGTATTAATTTTGTAATGTTTATGTGATTAGTAGGTGATTGGTGGTTTGCTTAATTGAATGCTTGCAAGAACTTAATTTTTAGCTTTCAATAGATAGGTGTCTCTGTGTATGTAGTATATATTTTAACGCTAAATTCGTTTGTTGCAGACTTCTTTTTGTTAGTTAATTGAATGTTTTATGTTGGCCACTGGAACTGATGGCCCAAATGGCAGACAGCAAAAAATAAAATAAATGGTGTGCTTATGGAAAAAATAATTTCGGGTTTCTCTTTCTTTGATCAAAGATATTTCTGAAGCGTCTTGTGATGCTATTAATTCATAGAATGTTAATTTTGTTTCATTTTTCTGCTAATGTTTTATAAATATATGCACAGAAGATGGCAAGTTGGTATCTTTTTTCTGCAGATATATATTTTATGGATTTGAGAATTAATAGGTTCAGTAACTTTATTAGAGTGAAAGTGGATGGTGAAAATCATTATCTGCAGTAAGAGATCTAAATTCTCCCGAATTACATTCCACCAGACCCTCATTGGCAAGGAGATAAGGATCAACCTCATCTGATAGTTTAATACCCATCATCCTTTTATAGTGCTTGCTAGTTATGTTATATTCCCTTACTCGCAGGTTTATATTTATATATTATATATGGACACACAAACACACATATACGTGTGAGAAAAATTATAAATTGATAGAAAAAAATAGTCCATTTGGTAATCTGACATAATTTACTTGTTTTAGATCTTGGCAATGCGACATCCCAGGAGACTTGTATTGGCAGGCTGCCTGTCTGCTTTGATTGTAAGTGGTTTTCTTTCCGCAACTCCTTTTAATTTTATTCAACCACAGTATTTTGAAGCTTTACAATCACATAACATATTTCCCGATTTCTAGGCGATGACTATTCTTTCAGCTCTTATTGGCTGGGCTGCTCCAAATTTGGTAAGATGGGCTTCACTTTAGATGCTTTTGAAGATCCTATTGTGATGTTATATGGTAGGCATCATTGCATGTATAATATGTATGTGTGTGTGTATATATATATATGTGTGTGTGTGTGTGTGTGTGTGTGTATGTATATATTAATATTAACGGAGCCACTTGTAGCCACTAACCTTTTGGGTGTGCACTACCTCCTTGTCCCAAAGTGCTGTTGAAGAGTTCTGAATCCACATGTACCTAGTAGAGGCACTTATCAAGAGGCCTGCTATAACTTGAGCTAATCCCTTGGGGTTATGTATTATTTTTAATTTTTGTTTATCACATAATCCATTGAACCATAACACAATCTACCGAGCCAGTGTGTTTCACGCTTGTATAATACTGTTCGACAGTATAGTCTGTATTAGAGTTGAAGATGAGTAATTCTTGAATACTGCAGGAAAACAATCTCTCTTATTTTTCATACAGCTAGAATCAGCATGTGTCCATGTAGTTAATATGTGCTGCATGTCTGTAGCCTTAGTCCTTCGTTGTTATTTTTGTGAGTGGAGATTTTTCAGCAGTGTGCAGACTTATATAGGATGTGGAAATTATTAATCACTTTTGCTGTCATGATTGTCTGAATAAAAGATAGAATGATATCTGGAGTTGCAAATGATAAGGAGAATGAGAGTTGGCACATCAGAGTGTGTGCGCTCTTGTGGCTAAAGGATTTGGATTGAACTTTTAGGTTGATTGGACCCCTTAAACTATAATTATTAATTAATAAAGAACTGTAGGCCCTTCAATAAAGTTTATTTGTGCTTTTTTAGGAGTATGGACTCGAATGGAATTCAACCTGATTTAACTCTTTCTAATTGTAACTTTGCCAGCTTTGATCAAGGTAAAATTCAGGAGGTTCAGAGTCCTCGGACATTTAAAAATGAATACTAAACTAAATACTTCCTCCATTCCAAACTTAATAGTATTTCTTTTTGGACTTTATATATCAGTAAATGAGATTCTGGGCAATCCAATATATTTGAGCAAAACCGAGCAGCAGGACTATGATTAAATGGAAGTTTCATTAAATGTTTTGTACAGCTACAATATTTTGTTTTTTGAGTATAATTGTGTAGCGTTTAAATTTTAAGCCATATAACCTCGGCTATCTTTTGTTGGTAATTCATACGGTCAGTTTTGAACAATTTGTATATCTAGGGCTTGCACATAATTTAGGATTTCTTTTAGAGAGGCTATCAACCTCTCATTTCACTTTCTCTATTATCTCCTGTTTATACATGTTTTGATTGTAAACTGTGCAGATTCCACGTAAATTCTCTCATCATATAACAACATTATTGTTTTTTGGATTTGGGCTATGGTCGTTGTGGGATGCATTCAAAGAAGGGTAACACTTATATTCATTTCCTTTTACTGTCCTTTTGCATTGATAATTGTCCTCATGGCAAAATGTCATTTCCTTGTAACTAATTCTTTTTTCTTTTGGTTCTGATAGGGATGCTGAAGAATTGGCTGAAGTTGAAGCAGAACTGGTTTATCTATTTTCCCTTTCATGACTTGCCCATATTGACCCTGAATTTCTTCTAATCTTATCTTCGTGGTTTGAGTAGGATGCTGATCTAAAAAAGGCGAATGGAACAGCCAAAGAAAATAGCAAGGTAAGGCCTGAGTTTAGTAACCTTCTATATGAACTCTGACACTGCTTATTTGCTCTCTTTCTTTCTTTGTTTGTGGCTATTGCGTCGTTTTTGGCACTTTATAACTGTAACAACCTATTTTTTTTAATTAAAATAAAAACTTTTGAAGATACCAGCACTTGGACATTTATACTGTTTGGTATCAACTCATATCTAACTTCCCGTGTAGCTTGTGTGTCATCAATCTTTATGAAACAAAGTGTAAAATATCAAAAATGGGGTTGTTTGATGGTTTTCTTTCATTGATAGCTGTTTCTCATGTTGACTTGCTTATCTTATTGACTTTAATTTGAATAAACAGAGAGGCTATTCTGTTGGTTTTACATTCAAAATTATTTTACGTGTTGGTGTTTGTGTGCCATCACTTAATTCGAGTAAGAACTTCTGATGCAAGACTACAACTGTAAATATTTGTTAGGACAACTTAAGCTTTTGTAGAGACCCTGTTCCCTATTAAATATTGTTTGAAAAATATAATAATGAAATTTAAATATATCCAAATATGTTTGAAAAAATTAAGTGAGTAACTACTTGCAGAACTAACGAAGAACTTAAACCTCGTCTTTTGGGGGATCTTTGGGCTGTTGCTATGCTTCACATTCACGAATCTTTAGGCTTTATAATCATAGACTGATCCTTTGGGCATACTATATATCTCAATTTCACAATAGCGAAGTTCATGGAATGCGTTAGTTCTAAATACTATTTCTCAGCTCTATGATCCACTTCCTAATAATTAAAGAGAGAACAGTAGTTTCATTGCAGTTTGAAAACTTCTGAAAGTGAGTGCTTATATTACCTGAAAAGGGTACTGATGTATCATTTAGTTGAGTCATCCTTCATTCTAAGACTTGGCTCAATAAAAAATTTCCTTCCTTTACTTTTTGTAGATTAACCCATTCTTATATTTTTTTTCCTGTTCCTTTTCTTAATAATAATACTAAGCCCCTTGAGGACTCTCCTTAACTTGTATAAGATAAAACTTCCAAACTTCAGATGGTTCAGTTATAACACTGTACATAGGTTTGTAGTTGTTATGCCTAAAGTCCTTGTAATGAATGTTGTTTGTTGCATATATCAGCTAACTCCCTGTGGTTGCATGAAGTTGGTTATAATAATCTTTATCTATATTCAGTATGCAGTTTGTCATGGAAATATATTTCTACATCTTTTCGAAATAATTTATTAAAAAAGTTGAAGAAGCCATATCAAATTGGTGCTGGAAAATATTTTTTTTCTATGAAAAAGATTTATGCTAGAAAACTAATGGTAGTATCTTTATGTGCTTTATTTTGTGAGATTTTTCATGTCTTGGAAAGAGAACAATGTGCATTTCAAGTGCTCTATTTCCTGCATTATTCCATAATTTTTGAACCATTTTTTGAATATCTGATATGATATGAAAATTTGATTGAAAATTTTGAAAAGGCCAAATGTGTGCTCAGTTTTGGTGGCACACTGTCATTCTTCATCACTTTTAGTTAACTTTGTTATATGTAATCTATATAGGTCTATGGTGTTTCATAATACTTAAATTTGTGTTTAGAGATGTCCAAACAATTTGTTTTTTTAGTATCTGATATATTTTTATTCTACCAGGCTGATGAAGATTTGAAAAAGAAGACACGGCCGTTTCTCGCTCGGTTCTTCTCGCCAATTCTTCTTAAGGTTCTATTCCCCTAAATTATTACTCGGCTAACATGCAATTAATAATTACTAAGCAGATTTTTTTTTCCTGCTTGACAGGCATTTTCTATCACATTCTTTGGTGAATGGGGTGACAAGAGCCAGGTTAGCATTAGTACCAGAATGGCATATACAGCATATGCTATTACTTTATTCCTCTTTAACACTGTGTATTACTGTCTTTCCAGATAGCTACTATTGGTTTGGCTGCAGATGAAAATCCATTTGGTGTTGTACTTGGTGGAATCCTGTAAGTTGCCTATCTCTCCATCTATATCTATTTGTTGGAGCGGTGGAGCCGTTTCTTGAAACCTTACCCTTTAGTTGCTACTTCTGAATATATAGCCCTTTTGGCAAATGCCTTCTTCCCTTTTTTCCCCTAACAATTAAAACTCCTCTTCCACAAAATAAGAAAGCACTGAAACTATTGCTAAATCATCATTATGTTTAGTACTCTTAAAAAATTGTTCTACTTTTTGCGATACATACAGTGTGTCATACTGGTCCAGAGATACCTAAAGAGATTGATGGGAAATCAGATATATTGCTTGGAGGAGAGTAATGATTTAATTGGATCAAAGGAATATATACTGTGCTTGTAGGGGGGCAAAATGGAAGAATGGGGAGTGAGAAGATGCCAAATTAGGAACATAAAATTAGATCTTAGTATCTTTTGTAAATAAAACACTCATTCACTGGATTTCTTAAGACCAACAGTATCTGGATGCATGCCATCCTAGAATTTCTCAACTAGATAATATTTACTCCTTGGGTCCTTGACTAGCTTAATTCCTCATTAGCACATAATTCAGGTTTTAACTGGATATTTGGGCTGCTTAACTTATCCCAGTTTTGAATCAACGATCTCTAGCTCAATAGCTGTCATGGTGTTCTTATGTAGAATATTAGTTATTACTGTTAATATTTCAGGTTTATGAAATAACTTCCCTTTGAATTTTTTATTATTAATAGTGTGTGACAATGTTTCTGGTTACAGAGGACAAGCTTTGTGTACCATTGCTGCTGTCCTGGGAGGAAAGAGTTTGGCTAAGCAGATATCTGAGAAACTAGTAAATAACTGCACATTCATATTTTTGTTTCTTTCTGTATTATTATCCGTTGTATCCAGTATCCAGTATCCACCTTCTTCTTTAACTAAGCATTTGTAAAACTAAAGTTTGTATACGCATTCTCGTGCAGATTGCACTCTCAGGTGGAGTTCTTTTCATTGTTTTCGGAATCCAATCCTTCCTGTCTGCGGTAGAGTCATAAGGTGTGGTAATTATTATGCCCATCACTGCATTCACGGTTAGATCTTTAATAACATTCTTAATACAAGAATCCTAGTTGGTAGCATGGGAATAGTTACAGATTGAGGGGTGTTAATTACAGTCGGAGCTAATTACATACAGCCAACTCTGATTTGTTAAGTGGCTGTTTTTCTAAGTCTTTCCTCTACTATCTCTTCCTTGTGCTTTATCGGCACTCTTAATATTAATTTACATTCTTGCATGTGGAATCCATCATCTCAAATCTGGCAGATAGGCTGTACAGCAGTGTAGTGTAGCGAGGTCAAAGAAGAAAACCTACACTTACATTTTTTGGACCTTTGACAGAACCAAAGCATTACATCATAAAGAGCTAACACAATATCAGAAAAAACTGATTCAAGAGATGTAGTGTATTTTTTACGAAATCAGGGTCGTACTATGTTGTTGGCAATGTCGATACGAATGATATAAATGTAATGGTTCTGCCTTGATTTGTACTTTATGAAGTGTGATTTGGCATCCTTAGAATTTGCCAAAGGTATTAGTTATCTTCCCATGAGCTCTATTTACCATATTTATTTTAAAAATAGTACTGATTTATATTAGGCAAGGAAGCAAAGCACTATATGGATATATCATGTTCAAATTATTTTGGATTGCAAATATGTATGTCAAACTTATCTTAATTTATATTATATTCAGAAATATAAAGTATAAATAGATTCCGCTTTCAGTATTTTACTGATAAATAAATTATTGGGTACGGAATATGAGAACAAAGAAAAAGAAACAATCATAAAAAGAACTTAATGAACTCTTATGTTTCTTTCTTTTTTCACAATTGACAAGATAAAAGACGGTGATGCCAAAATATGTTTACTGCGACAGTTGTTTCCGTTGTGAGTAATGTGTTATACCAGTAGATATCAACTTAGATATCCCCCGCCTGCGGGCATGCTTGGTGGACCTTGTGATGAAACTAGGCCCTGAGTTACTAACTGTGATCGACCTGGACCTTGAACATAAGGTTGACCCATTCCGGTTCCAACCATTTGTTGCTGCTGCGGCTGTTGCTGCATCTGTGGAATGTGCTGCTGTTGTTGCATCTGGGGAATCTGTTGTTGTGGTTGCATCTGGGGAATCTGTTGCTGTTGCTGCAACTGAGGAATTTGCTGTTGTTGCTGCAGCTGTGGAATCTGTTGCTGTTGCTGCTGCAATTGCGGAAGCGGCTGAAGCTGCTGCTGTTGTAGCTGTGGATGCTGCTGCTGTGGTTGAAGCTGCTGGTGATGTTGCTGCTGATTGGATATCTGTGGTTTAAACACAACCATGTCCTGCAATTACAGGAGAAACTAATCAGTAGCAGAGTGAAATAAAAGTGGATTGTACAAACAATCTTTATCTATTTGAAGAAATAAAAGTGGATTGTACAAACTACCTTTATATATTTGAAGATGAGTAGGATACAAGTAGGAATAATCATCACTTACCCCAGGAAATAGCATCCCAATCAACCGACAGGCTTTATCAGAAACTGAGAGCAGCAATGTTTGTGACGGTAACTGTATTACTGCACACTAGATATTTATAATGACATGTAAGCATTAAAAAGGTGCAACATGTCGCACGGATAAAGACCATCAATTCTCCCAAACATCTAATGAGTATTGAAATTTTAAGTATTTACATGAACCAAAACACATCCCAGAATTATCTTTTCAATTTCTCAAATTAACAGGTACAAGGATAATGGAGTCAGTTACAAAATTAAAAACAATAAACATCAATGTATGCTAGGGAAACATTGAATTCACTTCATTAATTTATGCTAGCTAAAAACAAGTAACAATTTCTAGATTTAGGAAATAAAAAATTGCACTGATATTGATGCTATAACAATATGCAAACCAAAAAAAAACTGAAAATTGAAATCTGAAATTCTTATAAGTGAAACTAGTTGAAAAACATTACCTTAATTTGGATCGAAGTTTTAAACCCTAAAAAGTAAAAACAGAGCCAGATAGACGGTATCAACAAGAGAATTATTGATTTCGCTTTGTGCAACTATGCTGATAACAAAATCTAATATAAGAAATTAATATTATCCCATATAACTTTCCAAAGCAAGAGGAAAATTTTCCTTTCTATGTTCCCTTCGATTTATCACAGCTGTCAACTTTTCCACTAACCACGCCCAAAAAACCTACTTTGTTTCCTTTCCCTTCTTTCCATTTTAATAAATTACGTAAATTTCTTTACTTTCCCTCATGATCGTGCATATATATAAAGAGGTTGGAAGCCACCAATCTACTCATACAAAGATGGAATTTGGCAATTGTCACCCTCAACACCTCTAGCCATTTAACTCTTGCACTCAACGAAAAATTGCAACAATGACATTACTCCTACTCTACTTCAATTTTTCCTGTAATAGTATAAATAACTATGAAAACACCATTATTCAGGTTTCCGTTGTAGATTCACTTGCCCAAACCTATAACCTTTTCTACTCTTTCACTATTCAACTCAACAAAACTTTGTCACAACTATTTTAAATTACTTTTCGATTGATTATTCAACTATTAACATTTCCCAAGAGAACTTCACAGAACAGCAATTAGTGCCTGATTCCAATTCTTTAACCAACATGCAAATTTATGTACTCAGAATGTCTACGTAAATTTGTGCAGGTGCCTTATGAAGAATTTCCTCTGAAGCTTTTCCTACCTATTCTGAGACGTCAAATACGAAGCAACAAAGACCAATCATATCACCATATGTAGTAAAATGTTTAGTAGATTGATCCTACATATGCTTTCATCCACTAAAGTAAGAAATATACTCCAAACATCTTAATAACAAACGAGAAATAAAGAACAAGATTCCCATATGTCCATACCCATTACCTTTCCACATACAGGGCGCAGGTTAAAAAGTTATTCACCTACAAGATCCAAACTTGCCTCACTTGACAATGAACCACAATAATGTGAAAACAAAGGTCTCCTGAAATATATGTTTGTGTACATATGTATTCTTATGCTATACAAAAAAATAATATCTAGTGTGGCACACTAGACAACTTATCTACAGATCACCCAAAACGATGTACGATGTAGTTTAGATTAATGAGTGGCATGTTTGTAAATGTGTATTTGATTTTCTATTTGTTGGATGCCATTATATATATAAATGTACCACTCATTATTCTAAACTATGTCATTTTGAGTGATCCTCGAGATAAGTTATCTAGTGTGACACCCTTGATGTTATAATCCCACCGCAGTATATAAACTTGTAGACATGTATAATGTATATTAACTGTACATATGTGATACAACCCTCGATGGTAAAGGCATTAAATTTGTTATATTATTATTAGGTGTTAGATTTGCTGTATTGATATTAGGTGTTAATTTTGCTAAATTGAAACTGGGTGTTAATTTTGCTCAACTGATATTTTCGATTTTTCATCTTTCAATATGTCCAACATCATTAGTAATATTTCTCTCTCATTGTTTTAGATACTATCCGTTCAAATAAATAGCATTAAACGTGGATTAAATTTCATTCTATCCATTCTTTTACTTTTAATATATACTCGAGCTTTGATAAGTACTAATGACAGAAGAAACTTAGTCTTCACATCACTTACAAGCTTTTTTTCTTGCAGCTGTCCAAGAAACCCATGCTGATTCATTGCCCAGAAAACTAGAAAGTCTGCCTTCCCAACATATTGACTGGTATTAACCAAGGAAATGGAAATTGATCAGAACTAACGTATTAAAGTTACTAGGGTAAAGAGAAGCATATTACAGTAACATAAACGGAAGTTACTTGTTATTCATGTGGTCTTGGGATATAAGTCGTACTATTTGCATTGCCGGTGGCCAATTTGCTGTCAACCTGAGACAAGAAAGAAGAACACCTATCATCCTAATTGGAGTAGTAAGACGAGCTTGCAACCATAAAAGTAAGTAAAACATGAGGAAGCTGGAGGGCAAGGGGTGTCAACACTGGAGGTACAGCATCAATGAGATCACCAATTTAGATGTACTAAAGCAAAAATATCATTATCTCATAGACGTTGGGAGCCCTTGCAAGAAATATGAAGTTCTATAGAATTTTTATATGATACTACTTTACAAAACTAATATTCATTCAACAGAGTTTTGCAAGTAATCCATGTGAGCTGAGTACGGGAAACATTTCCCTCCAAAAGAAATGCTTAATGATTTAGATGGATTATGAGGAATACAAACAAAAGAGACGGTCAAAACACAATAAAATGTTTTATCCTGAAGCATATACTCCGGATGACATCATTACTTAAATTCAGACTTCAAATTATGTATTCTGGAATTGGGAAAAATACAAAATCTCACAACAATTACATTTTTAAAGTACTAAGAGGCTAGGTTTTATTGGCTCTAAAGTGTCAAATAAGCCAGCCTTCAAGGCCTTATTTTACCACCGTCAAATGATATATGCAATATGCGTTATAAGCCTCCAAGAAAACTTAGTACCAAATTTAACAATAAAAAATAAATAAATAAATAAACCTTTGATAAATTAAAACTTTTGCTTGTACACCTCTAAGAGGAAATTACATTTAGAAAAAGAAAAAGAAAAAGAAAATTAGATTAGACTAAAAAAAAAGCTCATAGAGTAAGTCAATTTAAATTAATATTTTTTAAGATGTAACACATTGCTAAGATTAAGGAAATTGAGACTCTTAGATAAGAAATAAATTCATCACACCACTTGTTTATGCCCCTAAACAAGTTCTTTTTTTTTTAGGTCGTCAAAGGAAGAAAGTCAAGTTCAGCATGATTTTAATCTCACTCTTTTCTTACTAACAAAATATAAAATTGCCATAAAGAACATATTACAACTTGAAACCCAAGTAATAAGTATATGAATAACTGAAAAGTAACTTCTTAAATTATAGCGATACTCTTGACTTACGTCTCGGAAGCTGATGCACTCCTGTACCCCTGCCACAAATAAATAGAACATAAGTCCTATATGATCAGTGACGTAATTTCCTAATTTTAGTGTATGAATAGATGTATAATAATTCGGTAGGCTTATCCCTATTACGAAATCAGAATACTACAACAGAGATTAGAATGTGACAATTTGAAGCAGCAATTTACGAATTAAAATACTCACCAGAATTGTATAATCCAGTTAAACTACATACAAGATCAAAATAAAAGACGATGCTTTATCATTAAAATGTCTTCCTGGGGATCTGAAAATGCACTTACTTTTAATCTGGTTATGAAAACAGGTTGTCCTTGCCGCTGCCCAGATAAGTTTCCCTAAATCATTTAAATTATTAATAAGACTGAACTGATTGCATAACTACACAAGTTTACATAAGGAAAAGAAATTACTAGTTGACGAAGTACAAAAGTGCCACATATGGCTCTGGAAAATTAACTTTGTTCTCGTGGACAATGATAAGGTTATTATAAAACAGGTTTGACTCGTAATGAGTAAGAAGTATTAAGATTAAATGCATTATGGAATGAAATGTAACAACTGTCATATCTAATATGTAAGAGGTCATCAAAACAAAATAGTAATTAGGAACTAATTTACAAATATTTTGTGAGGTTGATAACTTGCATAACATTCAATTACATAAAGAACTAACTATGCTGGGAGAATGCATGATATTCCAGAACCATTATCTTGTTGCCATAAAGTTTATAAAGTATGCAGCAAATATTAATTTTCTATTTTTTGTGTATGTAGATTTGGCTACGAAGTATGTTTTCTCCACTTGATTTTATCAGTGACAAAGACTCCTGGGGAGTTAGTTGAATGATTATTTTAGCCTTTTATAACAGGATCATAACCAATAGAAATTTTTGGTGGAATTAAATTATATATTAATATCCAAAATCCAATCGATTAAGTAAATAATTTTTTTGGCAAAAAAACATGCACAACCACATGCAAATACAAGTGAGGTTGAGGGTAAAAATTTTCCATTGACCCAATTCAAAATAATAAACCTTGTCTTGGATATTTCAAAACATCCACGTGAATCAACTTTACCACCCTATTACGACCATCTTTTCAGCTTAACCAAAGGCTGGTTAAGAATAAACTCTATATACATATTTAAGATGCATATGCACATATTTCTGAGTCAAACTACTGGCAATCAAAACATTCCACATTTGCTACGTATATCTAACCAGGAAAAGAAATGGTTGTACTGTATATACAAAACCTCCTTTCCTAGAATGCTAATGGTAGGCCTATGTAACTTCATGAGAAAGTAAAACCAGATAATGACATATATTACACAAAATGCACTTATTTGAACACCTCTTCTAAGTACTTCAGAAATTACAAACTTTAAAACAAAGGTGTGAAGAAAGACAAAAGTGAAAAACAGCATCTTTTAAATTCACTGCTGATGTTTATAGGAATTTTTAAACTTAATCAAACTTTTTCCGAGATAATTGACCAAAAATTCATTAATATTGCATAAAAAGTCTTGGTCGAAAAGATTTCAGCAAGATTCTGCAGTGCCAGCAGATAATTGAACAACAAAAATCCCTTAGGTGGTAAACATTGATTCTCAGACCAACATTTTCCATGACCTACAACTGCACAAAAATTCATAAACCACTTAAAAATAGTTAATCACAAGTTAATATCTGCTTCTTATCTGGAAACAACTATTTTTAACTGGTCAAGCCTTGAGGACAGGAATCTGACATTCGCACATAAAATATCAATTCTACGAAAATTAGGGGTGGTCTTACCTCCCACACTTTTACATATTTAGATCGTGCTGATTGTAGTGCACTTGATGTCTGCTGCAATAGGGGCATAGTTGCCGCTGCATTGTTAGTCACCCCAAGAGACTGTGGTCCAGGTTGTACTTGTTGACCCATTCCAGGAGTAGGCATCATAGTGCCAGTTGAAGAAGATATACCAGATGGACCAATGCCACTCATCATGTTTTGATTCATTCCAATTCCATTCTGCATCATTTGTGGTGTGATGTCGCAAGCACCCAAAAATAAAATCTTACTTTGGAAAAATAAATATGTAGTAGTGCAAGTAAGAGTCGATCCCACAGAGAATGATTATTTAATTTTATGTTTTTGCAAATAAAAAAACTGGGGGGATTTTTGAATCAAAGAAATAATTTAAATCAAATTAACTAAAATAATTATGCAAGTAATTTAATGAAATAAATGATGAGAAAAAGCCTTGGTTTAAGTTAATATCCACCATCAAGAATTTACAACTGATCACTGATGCAAAAATAAATCAATTAATATTTTAAAGATTCACCGTAGAAAGAACTACTCGCAGGTGGAATAATTTTTCTCCTCTCTCCTTAATTTTAGATAAGTAGAGCCACTTGGTCTAAATATCCTTACTAATAAACAACCTCCGGCACTTGCTAAAGATTTAATTTAATAGCAGCATAAAGAATTAGAGAGATCGTTGAACTAAACAACACAAGCCACTTGTTTGCATTTAATTTAGATGAATATTATTCCTAAGATAAAATAATCTTTTGATCTGCAAAATAATTATTAAACTTAGTTGCTTCACAAATAGCAGTAGATTAATATGAATAATAAACTAGTAGTACTCCTAGCAATTAAACAAATTAATCATAAAATTAAGCATAGAAGAATATTCAATAATCAAAATATAAATTGAACAATTAAAATAAATTAGATCTCACAGTGTATAAATCTTGATGGCTTCAATCACTTAAACCAAGAAAAATAAATTAACTACTCATAACTATAGAGAACACTAAAGAATGGAAGAGAGAATTTTATTCTAAGAAAAGTTGTATCTTACAATGTGTATCAAGCCCTCTATTTATAGGCTCCAAAATCCTCCTAAACCTAGTTGGAATTAATCTTTCCAAACCCTAATAGGATTTAAAATACAAATAAAAATAAAAGAAAAAGAAAAATAATTATTATTCTAACCCTAGTTGGAATTAAAATCCAATTTGGAATCAAAAAAATAGCAAAATCCCGAAATAATCTGTTTTGTAGCAATTTCCGCGCAAACAAACAAGACTTAACCTCAGCCTTGACCGGGTCAACGCGGTAACCGCGTCAGGTGACGTCAGCGACACGTCCGCGCATTGCGCGGGCGTTATTTTTTTTCTTCAACTGCATTTCCAAACGACGTCGTTCCATACGCGGTATAATTTACTCGCGCGCAATGCGCGCAGCCAAGTTTCCGGAATTTACGATTCTGCCACCGGTCTTTTGCTAAAATTACACCCATGTCCCTCCGCGACTTTTCTTCCTTAATTACGACTTTGCCATCAGCGTGGTTATTTACCGAAAATGCTATCAGAGTTTTGTGAATTTTTCAGATTTGCCCCCAAGCTTTATTTTTCCTACAAAATAAAATATAAAAATAAATAAAAATAATATAAAAATACTAAAAATCCTAAAAACACATAATAATAAATAAAACACCTAAAACACTAAAAATACTTAAAAACTCACAAATAATTAAGTATAAAAAATACCTAATAAATTGATATAAAATCGACTTATCAAATACCCCCACACTTAACTCTTTGCTTGTCCTCAAGCAAAACAAGAATAAAAACTATAAAATTAAAACAAATATCCAAACAACTTACTTGAGCAATAGATCAATATAAACTTCAACATTAGCCTCAAAGATTTTTTTAAATGATAACTCAAAGAAAATTTCAAAAATATGCAAAGATCAAAAATTTCAACATATTTATTAATCTTACTCTAGTCAAGACCTTTTGTGTGTGTGAATCCAAATGTATCAAACTAATTAAAACTCAGATAAGTCTAGGTTATTAATTACTTTATAAAAGATATATAATAAAACTCAAAATACTTATTTATCACATCACTTTTAGCTAATACAGACAAATATAAAGCAGAAGATCAAAAGGTTTTAATCAATTATATACACTAGGATTATTAATATCATTTTTTTTTTCAAATTTTTTTTTCAATTTTTCTCTTTTAATGGGTGCATTTTATGCTCCATCCCATTTTCTTTCTTTCTTCATTTTTTTTTTCACGGTGAGTGCATTTTATGCTCCATCTCACCAACGAGTGCGTTTTACGCTCCATCTCGCTTTTTCATGTGTTTATGGGTGAGTGCGTTTTACGCTCCATCTCAACCCACCACAAGATTTTTTTTCAATAATAATCCTAGAAAAATTACCTAAATCATCTCCTCCAAATTATATTTTGCCTTATATTTCACTTCAAATAATGATCAAATAAGATATAGAACTCAAAAATATCTTTCATAAGCATTTAACCATTTAAACTTTTTCTAAATTAAAACTAGCTCAAACAAATGGATATAAGTGCATAAAATTTTTAAAGATCTCAAACAAAGTAATAATCAATAAAAAGTCAAAATTCAAGCTAAGCAAAAGTTTATTATTTTTCCAAGAGTTATTAAAACAAAAATCAAGATTTTTATCATTGGCTAAAAATTAAAATCTAATTAACTCATTGCTCAAGTGACACATCCTAAAAATAAAAATAAAAAACTACCCCATTTTCGTAGGAAACACGGTTACACTTAGCATGTGTAACAAGCCTTTAAACCCCAAGGTTACCCCAAGTGGACGAGTTTTGTCTCGTGAGGGTTTGCAGTGAATTTACCCACAAAATTCAAATTTTCAAAATTTTTTAAAATTCCCAAAGAATAAAACAATTGTTTTTTAAAAAAAAATAAATAAATAAATAAATAAATAAAATAAAACAAAAATTTCCTAAAAATAAAACAAATATCCTAAATCCCTTCCCCCACACTTAAAATTTACATTGTCCCCAATGTAAAGTAAAATGCAAAGAAAAAGGCACAAATAATTATAAAAAGAAAAAGGGAAAAGAAATGCAAATCTGATTTCTTTGGGTTGCCTCCCAAGCAGCGCCTTTGTTTATCGTCATTGGCTTGACAGCATGCTTAAACACTACGTCACTCCTTCCTCTTGAATTTTGACCATTTCATCCATCTTTACTCCATTTATCATAGTCTTGTTAAAACTCCCTTGCAGTGGATATGAATGTTCTACTCCCTCTTCAATGAACATATATTCGAGATGATTAGGGAGAGGCTTCAAATCTGGAATGTAATCCTGCAAAACAAAAGGTAAAGATTTCTTGTTAGAAACGGGTAAGTCAAAATATGGATCATTACCTGTGTTCGAAGAGTCATTCACAGCCGCCACAGTTTTCTTTAAATCAGCAGTCAAGACTAACTCCTCTTTCTCTTTCCCAATATTCGGACTAAATGTCGTTTTCAATTCACTCTTTCCATCAGTTTTAGAAACTTTTGCTGCTAAAGAATCACTCACATCAACGGAGTAAACAGGATTATGACATTTCATGGCATTAAAAATATTAAACTTAACAATTTCGCCATCAAACTCCATTGTCAGTGTACCACTATGAACATCGATCTTAGTTTTGGAAGTCTTTAAGAAAGGTCTTCCTAACAAAATAGGAGCATTTTGATCACCGTTTTCCATATCAAGCACATAAAAATCAGCAGGAAAAATCAAATTATCTACTTGCACAAGAACATCCTCTACTATACCCTTAGGCTGAGTGCTAGACCCATCAGCCAACTGAATCACAGTACCAGTTCTATTTAAAGGTTCAAGTTGCAAAGAAGCATATATAGAATATGGCATGACATTAATAGATGCTCCTAGATCTAACATAGCCTTTTCAAATCTCGTGTTTCCTATCTTACAAGGGATAGTAAACATTCCTGGATCTTGACACTTTGGAGGAAGTTTTCTTTGAATTATGGCAGAAACATTTTTTCCTACTTGTACCTTTTCATATTTTTTAAGTGCTTGCTTTCTCTTGTGTGTACACAATTCTTTCAAAAATCTGGCAAAGCGAGGTACTTGTTTAATTGCATCTAACAATGGAATTTTTACCTCGCAATTATGAAAAGTCTCAAATAGATCTGAATTTTTCTCGTATGTCCTTTTTTCTGTTAAAGCAAGAGGGAAAGGGGGTACCGGTTTATACTCAGAGAGAGGTGGAAAGTTATGCTTAGGAGTACCATTGTTAACTAGAACATTGTCATCCTCTTGACTGTTGTCTACCTCCTTGTTGTCCATTCCTGTTTTGCTTTGCTCTTTTGGCGCAGACTCTGTCTCTGTTGGAGTTTCGATCTCTTTACCACTTCTCAACGTGATTGCACTAACATTTGCTTTTGGATTCGCCATTGTTGGCGATGGTACTTTTTCAGAATTTTGCGCCTCCAATCTACTGATGGCACTTGTCATTTGTCCCATCTGTGTAGTTAAATTCTGTATATTTGCCTTCGTTTCCTGTTGAAATTGCAAAGTGTTAGTGCTAAGTTGTGTAATTATATCCTCCAAAGACATATGAGAATCAGATGTTTGGCCCTGTTGTTTGTTAGGATATGGCTGCTTGTTTTGTTGGTAGCTTGAGAAGTTTTGAGTCGTAGACGGATTCACTTGTGGATTTCCATAGCCGAAATTCGGATGATCTCTCCAACCTGAGTTGTACGTGTTCGCGTAAGGATCATATTTCCTTTGTGGTTGACCAGGAAAACCACCTGCTGCATGCACTTGTTCATAGGACTCCTCTTGAAGAGTGGGGCACATATCCGTCGGATGTCCTACTACCGCACAAATCCCACAAGCTTTCACTTGTTGTGTATTACCTACAGCCATTTGACGAACAACGGAGGTTAGACTATCAATTCGTTGCTCAAGTGAAGAAATATTTACCTCATTAACATTCTTGGATGAAAAATCAAGCCTAGTGCCAAATTGTTGGGAGTTAGCCGCCATGTTTGCAATTAAATTCCTTGCAGCTTCGGGCGTTTTGTCCACCAAAGCTCCTCCACTGGCAGCATCGATCATGCTCCTATCAGTAGACATGAGTCCTTCATAGAAGTATTGGATTAGGAGTTGCTCGCTGATTTGATGGTGGGGGCAGCTTGCACATAGTTTCTTGAAACGTTCCCAATATTCGTACAGGGATTCTCCATGGTTCTGTCTCGCACCACAAATGTCTTTTCTGATGTTGGCCGCCCTTGAAGCTGGAAAATATTTCTCTAGGAATAGTCTTTTCATCTCTTCCCATGTGGTGATACTGCCGGATGGTAGATAGTAGAGCCAATCTTTAGCCAGATCTTTTAGAGAAAATGGAAAAGCCCTTAGATTGATTTGCTCTTCAGTCACTCCAGAAGGTTTCAGACTTGTGCACACCATATGGAATTCCTTTAAATGTTTGTGAGGATCTTCACTTGCAAGGCCATGAAAATTGGGCAATAGATGGATTAATCCTGATTTTAATTCAAAGGAAGTGTTAGCATCTATATTTGGAAAAATTATGCTTAAAGGTTGTTGATTCAAATCAGGGGCCGCAAGCTCTTTCAAAGTTCGATTCCTAGCCATGATTTCCATCGTCAACCTGCACAACTCAAATAAAATATGAAAACTAGAATAATAAAAAAACTAAGAATAATTACTAAAGTAAATTAATATTTACAAAAAGCACAAAATTAAATTAAAATCAATCCCCGGCAACGGCGCCAAAATTTGGTGTGATGTCGCAAGCACCCAAAAATAAAATCTTACTTTGGAAAAATAAATATGTAGTAGTGCAAGTAAGAGTCGATCCCACAGAGAATGATTATTTAATTTTATGTTTTTGCAAATAAAAAAACTGGGGGGATTTTTGAATCAAAGAAATAATTTAAATCAAATTAACTAAAATAATTATGCAAGTAATTTAATGAAATAAATGATGAGAAAAAGCCTTGGTTTAAGTTAATATCCACCATCAAGAATTTACAACTGATCACTGATGCAAAAATAAATCAATTAATATTTTAAAGATTCACCGTAGAAAGAACTACTCGCAGGTGGAATAATTTTTCTCCTCTCTCCTTAATTTTAGATAAGTAGAGCCACTTGGTCTAAATATCCTTACTAATAAACAACCTCCGGCACTTGCTAAAGATTTAATTTAATAGCAGCATAAAGAATTAGAGAGATCGTTGAACTAAACAACACAAGCCACTTGTTTGCATTTAATTTAGATGAATATTATTCCTAAGATAAAATAATCTTTTGATCTGCAAAATAATTATTAAACTTAGTTGCTTCACAAATAGCAGTAGATTAATATGAATAATAAACTAGTAGTACTCCTAGCAATTAAACAAATTAATCATAAAATTAAGCATAGAAGAATATTCAATAATCAAAATATAAATTGAACAATTAAAATAAATTAGATCTCACAGTGTATAAATCTTGATGGCTTCAATCACTTAAACCAAGAAAAATAAATTAACTACTCATAACTATAGAGAACACTAAAGAATGGAAGAGAGAATTTTATTCTAAGAAAAGTTGTATCTTACAATGTGTATCAAGCCCTCTATTTATAGGCTCCAAAATCCTCCTAAACCTAGTTGGAATTAATCTTTCCAAACCCTAATAGGATTTAAAATACAAATAAAAATAAAAGAAAAAGAAAAATAATTATTATTCTAACCCTAGTTGGAATTAAAATCCAATTTGGAATCAAAAAAATAGCAAAATCCCGAAATAATCTGTTTTGTAGCAATTTCCGCGCAAACAAACAAGACTTAACCTCAGCCTTGACCGGGTCAACGCGGTAACCGCGTCAGGTGACGTCAGCGACACGTCCGCGCATTGCGCGGGCGTTATTTTTTTTCTTCAACTGCATTTCCAAACGACGTCGTTCCATACGCGGTATAATTTACTCGCGCGCAATGCGCGCAGCCAAGTTTCCGGAATTTACGATTCTGCCACCGGTCTTTTGCTAAAATTACACCCATGTCCCTCCGCGACTTTTCTTCCTTAATTACGACTTTGCCATCAGCGTGGTTATTTACCGAAAATGCTATCAGAGTTTTGTGAATTTTTCAGATTTGCCCCCAAGCTTTATTTTTCCTACAAAATAAAATATAAAAATAAATAAAAATAATATAAAAATACTAAAAATCCTAAAAACACATAATAATAAATAAAACACCTAAAACACTAAAAATACTTAAAAACTCACAAATAATTAAGTATAAAAAATACCTAATAAATTGATATAAAATCGACTTATCAATTTGTGTTGCTGAAAGGTTTCCTTGGCTCATGCCAGGTACTGGTTGACCCATACTTAAACCTCCTTGAGAATTAACCATTGGTTGTGACATGCCAAGGTTCGAATTCCCAGACATATTAGAAGTTGTGGAAGCAAATGAACCAGGACCTGAATTTTGGGTAACCTGTGCAGTTCCTGCTAACATTCCTGACCCAGCCATTGATGTGATACCTGAATGCCCAGATGATAATACAGTTTGAGTAGCAGGAACAGAAGACACCATTCCACTAGATATCATATTTGACATATGCATGGCCATACGTGTTCCACCCATAGATTGAAGTCCGATCAAACTTCCACCAGCAAGGGCTGCAGAATTCATCACTTGTCGTGCTTGAGAGAGATTGTTCAGAACGCTTACATTTTCTGACGCTGTACCCACAGGACGTAGGGACTGCGTCGTACTGCTAACCATAGGTTTCAAATCTTGCACACTCTCATTACTAGAGATCATCTCCTGAGAAGCAGACAACGGTGAAAAAGTTTGCAAGCTTGGGACTGCTTGTGAAGCAGCACGAGGAACCGATGAAACATGCGAATATGCAGGTCCAGATACCATTGAAGTCACAGTGGTTGGCTCCTGAAAGTAAATTATGAGATCGTGTCCACTAATATAGTAGTACTAGTGAAGTTCTATAAACTATGATACAATCAACCTCCTAATTTTAACAGTAAGCAAGAGACTTAGAAATATAATGAAAGAAGATAAAAGGAAGGTTAATGAGCCTTACAATTTTTACAGCTGCTGGGGTAATATTTCCAACCATAATTTGTTGCCGATTCATGATAGATCCATTAGCTAAAATAGAAAGGCACAATATTATCATTTTCCAAGTAATTATTGAGTGGAAAATTAACCATAAAAATAATGTTATTAGCCTATACTTTCTATGGTCTTTTACATGTAACAGATTCACATTCAACGATTTGTTTGTAAAACATTCATTTTCAGTCTCTTGAATTGCTGAATCTATATTGCACTTCTAATACAAAATTTAAACAGTACTAAGCAAACTGTCAAAACATGATATACAAGATTGAGCTTATCTTTTAACAGCTTCAGCTTGTAAAGCAACTTGTAACTTGACATTGTACCTCAGGTATAACAAGGTCTAAGGTTTTAGTCTTCCTGCTTGAATTTGGCAATTCATTATGTTACCCATTACATTGTCATGCAATTGTAACTTATTTGTCTTTTCATACATTATGATTCACCTAGTTTGTCTCTCCACATTCAAATGGGAGTTGCAGGTGAAGGGGAGTGTTAAAGAATGATATATATTTTTGAGCCCATTCTTCAACAGTATAAACCTATAAACTTTTAAAGCAACTGAAAACCTGACATGAACTATTGTAACCTCAAGAGTTGTATGCTTCCAATAAAAAGGAAGGAGCATAACATGAGTACTGCTATAATATATTCGAGATCACTGCACTCGGAATCTCGCAGCTGCAGGATGGACTTGAAGAATGATCCCACGCCTGATCCAACGGATATGAGGTTGGTGCTCAATTGCTCAACCACATTATAGCATTCCCATACACATGAAAATTTCAATGAGGTTGTTCAAAGCTAAAAATCATTTTACCTCTCTCTAAATATAATCGTATAGAGAGGAGAGAGAAAAAAACAATTTGATAACAAGGTAGGAAAGCTGCTTCAAATGTTATCAGCTATCCGCTAAAAACGATTAGAATTGCGTTATTTTGGGGTGCCCTAATGTGAGTTTAGGTGCTGCTAGGATAAGGAATTACCAGAATAGATATTATTCGGTAGTGAGGAAATGTCACCTATGGTGAGTGATTAAGGAAGAAGTACAGCCCTGAGTAGAGCCAAGTGAAGAAACAGGGATTCTTTAAATTTTAAGCTCCAATCAAGTAAAAGACAACTGTGCCCGTCTTCTCCTCAAGAACCTTCCTAAAAAATATTGCGTTTTCCTTCTCTATGTCAATTGGTTTAACTTTCCTTTTGAGCTGGTTGAGCACTTCCTTTGTATATTATTATTATTATTTGTTGGTGAAATGCTGTATATCAATGATAAATAGGAGCTACATAAAACTTGGCTACATGCATCCACGATGTTGCATAAATGAAGGGTATATACATGAAACCAACTTTGTTGATTGAAGATTTTATGCCCCACCCATAGGCTTCCTCCTAAGATAAGACTCCTAGTGTTTGATGTTGGTTCACTGATAAAAACTAAAAGGGAAAAAGAAATTTAGAGTTATGCTGCAAATTATTCTATCTCACTCAAATCAAGTAAGAGTAAATATCTTGAACGGGGAAAGGCTGAAAGGAAGAAAATGAGTTGAAGGTGTGAAAGACCTGATGGAAGAGAAGTCGAAGGTGGCCCTGAAACTGGAGGAACAGAAGTTGCATCTAGTTTTACAGGACTCTGATTTGGTGCTAATTTAGTCATTCCAGCCCGACTTAAAGCAGCACGAGCCTCCATGAAATTCTCTGAGATTAACACAAGATGATGTGGACTTTTCACGTTATCAACAGAAGGATCTGCTGCTCGAGGATTTCGTTTTCCCTGCAAAGAGAAGTGATGAACATACCACAAGTCAAAGAAAAAATAATACTGACGTCAATTTTCATTCATCAAAGTAAGGGTTGAACTATACTAATAAATGAATACTGATAGATATGTAAACAAATATAGCTTTGACAGAAAAAGTTGTCCAAGATTATATGCCAACAACAGCAACAGTCTAGTAGATAATAGAAATTATCACTAAAATGAATGGGAACGAGAACCTGATTTAGTAAGGCGGTTTGTGAAGTGAAACAAATAGTAAAATTACATGCATTTCATCCTAGATTATAAGAATTAGGCATTGTCTTAAAGGTGTGTGTAGACTGCGATTTCAAGCAAGATGACCAGTTTTTCTCATAGTATGCATGAGTGTACTCTTGCCTTGAAAACAGATAGTAACTAGAAGTGAAACTTCAAAGAAATTCTTCAAAAAGTAATGACAACTTTTCCGGAGCTAATTTCTGCATTTAAGAGGTTAAAAATAATCACTCTCTAAATTTCCTTCTGTTTATATGTATTAGCATCCTAATCTCACTTTTGATTTGATAAAATGATGCCTAGCAAACGACTACAACTTACTTCTGAAAGCCATTCCAAAGCAACTTTTATAAATAGTTTATCTAAGCACAAACAATTTAGCTGTAGCACAATATTATCACCAAATCACTTTATTAAATATATGTCCCAACCGTTAAATTCATCTACACCAGCTAGTTAGTTTCACCGACCAACTTGAAAAAAACAACTAGTTTTATGCACTAGTTCTCTCAAGTTAAATGTTGAAAGAGTGAGTGGTTGTTATTGGACAGAATCTGCAACACCATAAATGGTCAAGAAAATTTCGATATCGTAATTGGTGAACAAAAGGTTCAAGTAAAATGCAAGTGCTGCTCAACTACAACTTGGACAGGCTCAAAAATAAATTAGCATAAATATATATATAAGGTTAATAAATTTTCCATCATTACCGCATTGTAGATTGCTCTAAGTTTTGGAAGCTGTTTCGGACAAATAACTGATAGAGAAACAGAACACTGCAGGTAGAAGAAAAAATGAGCTGACTGACACACCAAAGAGAGAACCATAATATCATGAACAAGGAAAACACAGCTCTAGGATCAGTACCTGCGCAAATGATTTAGCAACTGTCTCAGCATCAGATAGTCGACTATCTACTTGTGTCTCAATATTTTCACTCTGCTCCAACTTTTGCATCTGTTCTCGATAAACTGGTGTGGGCAAGGAATAAGGGTTACTTGCGGCAACAAGAATGCAATGCATTTGCCTATCCATGTTCTGTTGAGGTTGGTTTCCATTCAACGAAGAGCACATCTGGTTGATGCATCAAGATTAGTTTTAATATAAACATTTAAGCGCATAGGAACAATCTGCAGAGAAGCAGCAGCATGGTCCAAATGCATAAACAATTTTTGTGCTAGATCCTATCATAAAATATTTATCAAGCTAGTTTGTTGTTGTCGAGAACTCGAATCCAACTTAGGGAGGTTAATCTTTCATCATTCATTCATATTATGAGCTTCATTCTCTACAATTTTACATATGAAAAATAAATCAGAAGTGTCTTTAGTATCTCAATTTAAAGGTAAACAGGACAAAAGCAGCAAAGATGGTTTCCATGCAGAATTTTTTAAGAATCTCAGAAATTGCAAATTATCTATTCTACTTTAAAGAGTCAGTATCATGAATGTGTGCCTGGGTAGTTTTCACATACAACTCTAGCTAATTGACACTTGGCAACACAGGAATATTTTAAAAAATAATCATCTACTCAAATGACAAAACTACCTACAATAGATTAGAAAATTATTCTCCTCCTTCCAGTCCATGCACATCACACATTTCCACCATTACTTCTTAAAAACCACAATCCATCTGGTCAGAAACCAACATCCAACCGAGGCCTTTGAACTACAATCACGACTTCTCCTTACAGTAGTAATTCACACACACACGTGTTAAATATTTACATTGAATTTTCTCCAAAATGAAGAGTGAAGGAGGAACGATGATAAGTATATAACTCTTATACAGTGAAAATAAGATTTTGTTTGCAAGCTAGGAGCTAAGATCTCAAGCCATACAAAACATAAAAGAAATTGACATATTCAACATTACACACCATCAGAGCCTCAGAAAGCCCTTCTGCAATTGCAGCATCACTGAAACCCCCAGCAGGAAAGGGTATAGCAGATAGCCACTGAAAGAAATTATCAACATCTCTTGTCCATCCACTCCTTTGTACTAAGAAAGCTGCATGGAGAGTAGTGAGAAGTGAGAAAGAAAAAATATATGAGAGAGAGATAGAGAGAGGAAGGGAGGGAGGGAGAGAATATTTTTAGAAACCGAATTACAAGTTTTGAAGCATTATTAGGTTCTGCTGCAGATTTTCCATCCAGGTGTTAGATTAAAGACTAAAGACGGAATGCACTCCAAAGTTGTAGGAATTTTGAGTTTTGCACTCTAATATTTAAAACGTATTTAAGTGTACCATAAAATTCTTTTTGCCAGACAAAATGCTTCCTTCAAAGCTTTTCGCTACAGAAAATGCACCCTAAAGTTCTTTCTGTTAAACAAAATGCACCCTCAATTTTGGGTGCAAACTGTATTTTTTGAAGGAAAAAAACATTTTAAGGTATACTTAGATACGTTTTAAACATTATGGTGCAAAACTCAAAATTCCTACAACTTTGGGGTGCAATCTGTACTTTAGTCTAGATTAAAATAAAGTGAAATGGGTGTCCGGGTGGGTGTGGGTGAAAATGGGTGCAGGGCTTGTATATGATATATTGATATGACTGCAGTTTTGTAGGTATAATTAATAGTATATTGATTACTCAAAGCAATAGAACATAAATTAAATACACCATAACATGCATTTACTAAGAGTGAGGAAATACATACGACTATAAGATCCATGAGCATTAAACATGACAAGAGAGAACTCAACATTAGGAACAGATGGCTTCTGTATATCAAAGTAATAATAGTGATGGTTAGCAAGCTAGAGAATAGTATATTAAACAGGACAGCATGGTTAAAATGAAATTCTGGATCAGATAATAGTGCTTACCTGCCCTATTATCTTGTTACCACAAAAACATCTGGGCAAAAATAATAAAACAAAATCAAGTTGAAATCAAAGCCAAAACATTTTCCTCTTTTTTGATAAGTAATTAGAGCCAAAACATATAACATCTGAAATGTTACTTTAAAAAACACAATCAAATATGAACAATATGTGCAAATGTCATATTAAAATTCTGGAAGTCAAATAATGAGTAAAAGCTCATAGCACAAAAATATATTAAAAATAAAGAAATTATTCAAAATAATCATTCTCGTTAATTTTTTACATAAATTATTCACCTCCATTTCCCTATGACCTCATTCGTGTTGTGGGCTTGTTAATAAGATTTATCCCACATGCTGCCACATGTCTAAGGAAATTAATGAAGCAAGAAAATCAATAAACATCACACATATACTTCAGGCTTTCATGTGATAACATCCAATACAAACGCTTTTATAATCTTCATCATCATGCATATGTTCATGCTTCCTAACCCAATTTCCAGAAAGTATTTTTTACGTCATTTTCTTAAATACTAAAAATGTTGTTTACATCTTAGTTTTTTGAATCTCCTTTTTAATAAGTAGAAAATATTATTTGCATATGACTTGATATATTCATCATATTTTGACCATTTATGGCTGGTTAATATGAACACGGAAAAGTTCTTACCCCTTGGCTCCAAAAAAAAAACAAGAGGAAATACCTATAGAACAAAACAAGCATATCGAATACATTTTAATGAAGTTTATGTCCCTTAGGTCCAAAAGAGATTCCTCCTTCCTAACCTGAGTGTTAGAGGCCGTTCGGGAATGACTTTTTTTTTTGATTTAAAGTTAAAATTTGAGTAGATTTATAAGTTAAAATTTTAGTAGATTTATAAGTAAAAGTGTTCGGCATCATTTTTACTTATAAGTCGGGAATTATAAGTAATAGTTGTGGATGTGTTCGAGTAATAATGACTTATAAGTTAAGTAAAATGTAAAGATTACTAAAATGTCCTTTAGTAAGAAGAAGATTAAAAAAACAAGGAGGGATAATTTTGTCTTTTCGTCAGAGTTGACCAACTTAAAAAAAATGACTTATAAGTCATTTTTTTTAAGTTCCAAAAAGTTGCTTTTTTTTTGACTTTTTTTTCGACTTATAAGTTAAAAAAAAAACTGCTCCCGAAGATCAGGATTAATGACTTAATGACTTATAAGTTCGTTGACCGACTTAGAAGGCGTTAACGAACAGGCCCTTAGTCGGTAGTTTTTTAAATATTTTTAGCAAGTAGAAATTAGTCTTTTTACATTTCTTTTTCATAAGTAAAAAAACTGTTTGCAAGATTAGTGCAACCCAAAATAATCTAGCAATGGTCAGAATGCATAGTAGTCAAATATTAATGCCATCAACTCAAGTTTGCTCAACTGCTTATGTGACTTTTGTTTAAGGTTCCAAAATCATATATTAAAAAAAATACTCAAATTCTTTCAAATATATTTGGAAGCAAGCATTCATTCAGAATTCATCATAAATTTCAACAAATTTACATGAATAAACAAGAAAATAGAAACCCTGATCATGATGATTAACCAGCAACATTATATAGAAATGTAAATAAAACTGAACGGGATGTGCCCTAGAAGACCAGGACAGATTTTTATCAATGTGTTCCCACAAATATCTATATAAATCGAGATTCTATACAAAGAGAGTACCGGATAATCTTCTCCAGGTAATCAGTAACGATGGTATGCCAGTAGGGACCCATGGCGGCACTACCTTCAACAGCCACGATCAGCCGCTTCTCCGCCATGCGAGTATGTATGATAGGAGCTTTTGTAGTCTCCCTCAAACTCTGATCAAATTGAAGATTGAGAGAGAGAAAGTGGGTTTAAAAGTCCGACCAGTTGCCAATTGGTGTATTGTGCAGTTTATAGTTTCCCGCAAATTTAGAGCTGCTCGAGGAAGACGGAGAGAAATTGAGGTCTTTTATTCACTCTTTTTATTTAAATGTATAATTATTTTCTCTATTTACAGTTATTTGTTTCTCAATAATATCTTTATCAAAAAAGCACTACAGGAAAATATATTGACATATTAACATTATTAGTTAATGTTTACAAGGATTCATTCACGAAATAGATATTATTAGTTAATTTTTTATTAGAACTATTAAACTTATTTTTCTTAAATAATTAGTTGTTTATTGATTTTTTTAATAATAAAACATAAAAAGTTTAATTCACGTCAACACCACGCGGCTTATTTCAGGGATCAGAATGTCAACTTATGGAATAGAACTTTCTCGACACATGTAAACAATGCATGTTTAACACAATCACGCGTGACTAATCCAAATAATATTGGCACTAGGCAATTAATCCAAATAATAGTGTTATTTAATTAATTCAATAAAAAATGTTGAATTTGAATTAATCTAAGTCCAAAGGTTGGGTTAGGTTCAATACCTCTTACCTGAATTTCACATTAATTCACCGTCAAGGTATATATACAACATCTGTCTTACAAAAAAATAAATTTATAAATATTAAACATATATTTTTACTTAATGTATGATGTTTTTAAATTTGAGAATATTATATTATTTTTTATTATAATAATTAAAAATTAGATTATATTTATGAAATAAAATAAGTTTGTTAATAACAGTTTTAGAGAGAGTACATATAAAATTTGTAGAGTGAGAAAATGCATAAAAGTTTTAGAAGGAGATTGTGTATAAAAAATTAGAGAGAAACGTTAAAGTAATATTGTTTTGCTTCGATGGATCATAATACTAGTAAATTGAAATTTGAAAAATAGGTCAATCTATATCGGATCCATAGTAATTTGGGCTCAACTCACACAACCCGCATTAAAAATAGTTAATATAATTTTAATTCTTAAATAGAACCATAACTAAATTTTATAAATCAAAACCAACCCATAATCGTATCTTGCCAAGCATAGATTTGAGTAAGATTTACCCCCATTTTAATTTCAAACCTATTATAAATAGTTCGTTTGCACATATTATTCTATCATTATTTGATTTTTTAAAGTGATTTTTTTAAAAATATTAAATTTTAAATTGATATAATTTTTTAAATTTTAATTAATACAATTATAAATATTATAAATTATTTAAAAAATATTACTAATTATAAGTTCTATTATTTTATAATTTTTAACAAGTAATCTTAATTCTGAGTTTAAAAATATATCGAATTGACTTTCAAAGACATATAATTTGGAACGGAGATATTAAAATTTTAAGGGTGCGTTTCTTTATGTTGGCTTGAATGGTGAAAATTATACTCTCTTTGGATTCATTTTTAATTGACATTTTAAGAGAAAATATAAAGATTAAGAAATATAATTAATACTAATTAACCAAAATAGTTATAAAATCACAATATTATCTTTTAAAATTTATTCCAAAAAAAAAGGAATTTTTTTTTAGTATTTAATATGTAGATAATATGAGAAAGAAATTAAGTCATTAATATTTACTTGAAATTTACAAATGATAAATAAAAATAAACAAAATTTCTTTTTTTAAAAAAGACAAATAAAAAGGAGTAGAGAGAGTAAATTACATCTGAGATATTATTAATTACAAGATTTATTTTTAAAAAAAGATATTAATTTTAAATTTAAAAATATTTAACATTAAAATTTTATAATTAAATATAATTTTATAATTTAGAACGATGAGAATATTAGACATCAAAATTAACAACTAATCTTTGTCAACTAGAATTAGCAATTAAGTTAATTGGAAAAATTGTGATCCTTATTTAGTTGACTTTGTTCATGTTTAAATATTCTCACCGTTCTAAATTATATGATTATTATTAATTTTTAAAAATTAATTTGAGATATTTTAAAATTTAAAATTGAGATAACGTATTAAAAATTATGAAATAATAAAATTTATAATGAGTAATATTTTTTAGATAATTTATAATATTTATTATTGTATTAATTAAATTATAAAAAAAATATATCAATTTTAAATTATTAAAAAGTTATTAATGATCAAATAATATAGGGAGGGAGTATTGGTAATCCATACGAGGCATATATAATCTCCAACGAGTTTCATGGACTGTTTCTGATGTACATTGAAACAACATAATGATTGATATGCTACTGGAAGCAAACAGGCTCTCTCTCACACACAATGCCACTAGGGATTGATTCATCAAATATGTTTGGTGTGAAAATTGGGACTTAAAATTAGGTCACCAAAAATGGAATTAATTGCTTAAGCAAAAATGTTAATACACAAGGGACAAAATTGATACATGATTCAAAGCCTGAATCTTTTCTAATTTAATGTGAGATTTGATTACTTTTGGCCATTTATTATTCCAATTTTTTTCTGATTATTGGGGCTTTTGAATTGAATTTATGGCTTAATCTATTTATTTTTTATGCAGATCTGGTGAAATCTGGGGAGTTCCCAATTGCTTCGTCACAGTTTCGAAATTTGTATGGTTTCTTACAAATCTGGTTCAAGTTCTTCTTTTTAATTCAAACTTATATTTATTTTGAAGAAATGTTGGTTTTGCCCAAAAGCGATTCAATTCAAATTCGAGTGGAGTGGAATGATGATGATCACGAGGAGGAGTTTGCATTAATTCGCGACGTTGTTGATGAATTTCCAGGAATTGTTCTACGTGCCGTTGGTAATTTAAAAAACAGTAATGATTTTTTTCATTATCAGACATTAAAGGACAACGTAGACATGTTGAAATTGATTCAGTTGGGGCTTACTTTTTTGGATGAGGAAGGAAATTTATGCAAATGTAGCACCGATAATTATTTCATTTGGCAGTTTAATTTTCGGGAGTTTAATGTCAATGATGATGTTTTTGCACATGATTCGATTGAGATTTTGCGCCAGAGTGGGATTGATTTTAAGAGAAATAATGAAAAGGGTATTGATGCATGGCGATTTGGGGAGCTGTGGATGTCGTCTGGGACTGTTTTGAATGATAATGTTATTTTGGGTACTTGCTTAAGCTCTTAACTTGCCAGGATTTGCCTGATAGGCTGATACTCAAGCTGGGTTCTTTTCTTTGATCAATATGTAATTCCCCTCAATTTATGACATCAAGCATTTGATGAAGTTCTGCAACAGTATACAAGGTGGATTGAACAAGCTCGCAGAGCTGAGCTGTTGGAGGTAGAAAGAGTTGGTGTTTGTCACCAGGCGGGTTCAGATAGTTTGCTCACATCTTGTACATTCAGGAAGTTGAAAGAAAGCTTTTTTAGTTGATCACTTGAGAAATATGCCGGTGCGTTTTATGGTCTTGGTGTTGAGAATTGACAGAAGATCAGAAAATAAAAATATTTGTTAATGGCTTTTCTTTTTGGCTGGAGAACAAATTCATGCAGTTAGATCTTTTTGAGTTGACCATTTGGCATTTAGACAATTTCTGAGATATTCTTTACTCTGGTGAATTAAGCGGCTTGTGATTGTGGAGTTCACTAGCTGTTCTTTAAAGGTATAAAGCATTCACGGCATTTTTCTTAAAATATATCAGTTCCCCTCATCTTTTGAGTATTGTTCGTCGGTTGTAGCTGGTTGAGTTCTGATATCTGCGAACACAGACACTTGACAATGTTGCGTAGCAGCAGAAATATGTAATCATAAAAAGTTCAGTTACTTGCCAATAATGGAATTCTTCTCCATAAATTTACATATCAAACATGCTAGATACAATATACATGTTGTACTTGCTAAGGTAGGTAAACTTCGTTATATTTGCCTGTACTGGTGGACAAATGTCATCCACCACTACTATCATAGATTTAGACAGTTAAACTTTGGCATCTAGGACTAGGAGTATTGAACTTTGGTCATGCAGAAGCTCTATTGGATTGCCTTCATTAATTACTGATTTTGACAATAATGGATCACTATTTGTTGAAGTTTTGAGTTTTGTCACCATTGTTGCTTTGCTAGCGAGCATAGGATGGTAATGACAGTGTTCTGACCAAATTAACATGAGGTTGTTGAATAAAATGAAGGGGTGGGTTACTGATTTATATATCTACAGGAAAGGGGTTATACAACAAGAAAGCATAAACACAAAATTTATGTTTGGCATCTCATATGTAGGAGGTAATTGACATGTCTACATTCTGGTCTTTCCACTACCATTCACATGTCAATATTTAACGGTTGTGCCTTGGTGTGCCTATTCAAAGCAAAGTTATGCTGCACTTGCAATTTCTTCGGTCTTGGAAAGCAGTTTGTGTTTTTCATTTTGTTTTCAGCCTCAGCCCACTCCCACTTCACCCTCAATTAAGTTGCTCCTGTGAGTTGAAAAGAGTACCGACTCTGCTATGTGGTATTTTGGGTCGTTCTTTTCATTTTTGGTCTTTATCCGGTTTTCATGCATCTTTATATTTTCTTCCATAAACATCAGTATCGGTTAGGCTCATGTCTGTCACAGTTTTTTGGTGCCCAGTTATCATTGATCACCCTTTTTCTACGTGCCATAGTTCATATCACATCCTTTATGGGTAATAATAGTAAGAATCTTCACCATTTCTATTTATTGTTGCCGGCCTCGAACTGTTAATTGTTACTAATCTTTCAGGTTGTGTTTTAGTCATGGAAATATTATTAGCAATTGTAATTTTTTCGTAATACATCTTGTAGTCCCACCATATGCTGTGGCTTGATTATGCCATCTATGCATCAACCAATGATCTCTTAAGTGGAGTCTCGAGCTTGTTTGCATGATTCGTTGCTTATTTGTTAGGTTTTATTGTATAAGAGGGTTGGTTGAATAGGTGAGGGTGTAAAACTAGATCTATCTGGTTGCTGGGAATCTTGAATTACGTCAAACCACAGTTATATTCAAATGATGCCTCAGTCTCCTCGAGTAAGGAAGGCAGGTGAAGGAGATATTCCAAGGATTATAAGAGGAAATAAAGGCTCCTATAAAACTGGGTCTAAAGGTGATACTGCTGGGAAGTAATATTCCCCCCCCCCCCCCCCCCCCCCCCCCTCATTTATTGGTCATTAAAAATTTCAGTTATTAAGGTAGCTTCTATTTATTTATTTTTATAAATTGTGTTTACAATATCTGCTTGATACATATGCCCAGTTCTTGATAAATCTGTGTAGCATGCAAGCGGAATGAAGATGAGTTACTTTATATTTTATTTATTAGTAGTATTTATATTTTATTTTATTGGTGGTAAGGAGAGATAACGGGATTAATTTGTTTTGGAGGAAGTTTTTTTTTTTTTTTTTAAAGTCCTATAATATAATTTCATAATCAAGTATTGTAACACCCCGAACCCGCTACAGGCCCGTAGTGTCACATGCCGCAAGCACAAAGCTCGCAAGACAACAATATCAATAGCGCAACCCGAACACAAACAAAAATAACTCAACAATAATGAAACTAACTTGAAACCGAACAGTCTTTAATTATCAAAATTACACTAAGGTTCAATAACTAAATACCGAAAACATAACTTTGGAAACACAACTCCAATAACAAAAGTTTTATCATAATTCTAAAATATTCATAAACTTCTTAAACTAAAATATCTTTCGATCATCCACAAAAGTATCCACAGTGCTCGGCTCTTAACAATAGACCCTGTAAAAGTTAATGTAAGGGTGAGCGGTGAAGCCCAGCAAGTAACAATCTTCACTATTTAGGTGGATCAAGTACTATTTGCAAAACACTTTTTCGAAATACCTTTTGTTCAATAACAGTAATAAATATACTTTTTGAAATAACATTTTTCTTAATAACCATAGTCAATATTTATTTTCAAACCAAAATCAATAATTACAAAACATAATTCAAAGACAAATTTCGATAAGCTCAATATATTCGATCAACGATTTCGATAAGTTCAATATATTCGATGTATCTTTTAATCCACAGAACGACTAAGGTTACAGCAGCCCTGTAACACGACCCTTATGTTCGATAATGTCAATGATACGCCCCCTACTAAGGTATCTTATCATGCACGCGCCCTGAAGAGCGCCCCCCGAAGGGTATCTAATGGTGTGCGCCTTAGTAGGTCCTAAATTGTTCCGGAACTAGCGTAAACACTAACGGTTTCAATACATTGTCGGACTGAGGTTTTTAAAAGCAATTTCTCAATATTTTCGATATTCAAAACTATACTTATTTCACAGTTCAAAATCATATAATCTCATTTTCTAAATCAAAATTCTATTTTAATACTTGATCCGGGTTTTTAACAAAATATAAGTGTAACACTTTCATTCAAATGGAAGCCTTAAATAAAGAATAACAATATTTGAAACAATACATTTAGGCATCCGAATAATTTCTAAAGCATACATAATTATAAACGATAATTTTAAAATACTAAATAGCTCGGAAAGTCACTTACCTCGATATCGCTGAACACAAAATTAATAGCTGAACAGATCCTAAATATAAATTCAGGACAATTAAACGTTATTAGAATAATTCTATTATGCAACATTCTTCTTATTCATTTTAAAATAGCTATAAGTATATCTTAAAATATTCTTTCAATCTTTAATCATTTTCCAAACAATTAAACCATTATTCTAAAACTTTAAAGTTACTAAAATAATAATCTAAAATAATACTTAAAGTCAATAATATTAATCCAAAACTATTAGCTATTAAACTAAATACAAAACAATAATTAAAATCAATAATATTAATCCAAAACTATTTACTATTAATCTAAATGCAAAACAATAATTAAAACTACAAAAATAACAACAATGCAAAAATACTAATTACTAACAAAATATACTAAATACTAACTAACAAACTAAATACAATACTTAAAACAATAATAACAATACAAAAATTTAAATATGAACATACCCGAAAATACTAGTACCGAAGATTGTTTACGCCCTCGACACCAAAATTTTTAACTAAGGAGGTCTTTTATTAAAAGTCCTCCCATTACAAAGCCTTTCTCAAAATGAAGGTCTTAATTGTTGGTGTGGGAAAACCAAAGGGCTAAGCCCCCCTTATATAACCTTAGAAATGGTAGAGTTTTTAGAGAATACATGATGTGGGACTTTGAAAAAAAAAACTTTGTGGGTATTACAAGTATATTATCATTATTACTTTTATAAATAATCAGTCATGTTTCACATAAAAAAAATAAAGTTCAAATAAAAAAATACACAATTCACGTAAAAATAAATAAAAAATAACTCATATCTAACTAGAGATCCTAAATATAACAGGTTTAATTTGTTTTGGAGGAAGTTAATCTGTGAAAATAGGTGGAAGCTGAGAAAATTTAAATATTATTTTAATCATTAAAAAATGGCATTTAACACCAATTTTCGTGTCAAATTCTATTTTTTAATAATTAAAATATATTTTGTGTTTTATTTTATCATTAATTTTTATTCATTTATACTTTTCCTAAATCATAATAAAAATCTAATCACAAAAAAATGTAATATTACCCGACCCTGGCTGATGGGGAATATGATTTTTCTGTCAACAAAGCGAGTGAGTGGATCTCAATGCGGCTGTGCCCCCGCGGTGGAAGTTAAATTTGATAAGAGAAAATTATGTGAAAAGTTTACATATGTTTTCTTTTAAAAATAATTTTATATAAATAATACAACTTTTAGTATATTTTAGTGCCACGATAAAAATAATAAACCATTGAGCCAACTAATTGATCATATGCATCAAAGAGTGACTTTATACCCGCCGTGGCAGATTCAGGAAAATTATTTTATATGAATAATTTTTTTAGATAAAAATAAAATATAATTAATATACAATGTACTGTCTTTATTCCAAACTTTGACATATATTTTTAAAATGAGGACTTTTAATAATTTTATATTTTCAAATGTAATATTAATATTAACTAAGAATTTAGTAGTAGATGTGTGATGCTAGAAATAATGGTAAATTATATTTTATTCATAGTGTTTATGAGTTTTAAAATGGACTAAAAAAGAAAAGAAATGAATGAAAAATTTTTAAAGTACTTTTTTGCTTATTTATCTTGTTTGCGAGTTTTTTAAGGGGATGGAAAACAAAAGAAATAGATAACAAATTTAGTCACCTTTTTTTTTTTTTTTTTATCAAAGTTGTTTATCCCAAAATAAATAAATTTTAAAGAAAAAAGAAAGAAAGTTAGTAACTTTTTTGTACTCTATATTAGGAAAGAGAAGAAAATTTAATATAAGAATAAAATAATAATTTATATTAAAAAATTAAGTTTTTTTATTTTATTTTATAAAGTACTCACAAACAACACAAAATAAGAGTTATAATTTTTTTATTATTTTTTTCTCATCATAATTTAAGCTTTTTATTATATTTTTTTCTATCCAACACTCACAAATATTAGTGTAAAACTTTCGATTTTTTTCTTATCAAATTATTTTAAAAAACTTTTATCTAAATTACTAAAAAATATAATATAAAATATTAAAACAATTCTTTAAAAAAAATAACTTTTCAAAAAGTCAGTGTTACAGTTAGGGTACTAGATCCGCCCTCGCTTACTACACAAGATTAAATCTAATCTTAAAGAACCAATTTTGTATTCTAGTCTCTTCTTAGGAATATTGTACAGTTTCAAGACAGTACCTACTTTACAAAAAACATTTGGCCTTTACATTTACCCAAGGGCCGGACGTACTACTTTTTACTCTCTCTCTATATAGTACATATAACATAGTACATACCTTTTAATTTAATCAAATAATTAAGCGGGAATACATACCTTCTCTCTATATATAGTACATATAACATAGTACATACCTTTTAATTTAATCAAATAATTAGGCGGGAATACAGACCTCCTCTCTATATATAGTACATATATAACATAGTACATATCTTTTAATTTCATCAAATAATTAGGGGGGACTACATACCTTTTAATCAAATAACGACATTACTATTGTTTACGAATATGAATACACACACACACACATATATATATATATGTATATATATATATAAAAGAAATTGATAATTAGTAATAAGAACAGCATTACTATTTCTTTTAAATTAATAATTTAGTATTATTATATCAAATTAATTATTTTAAAATTAAATTTTGTATTATTATTAAATAAGTTTAGATTAAAATATTATAAAATACAATTTGATATTAACTTTAATTTTTATAATAGAAAAAAAATGCTGGGTTACATGGTTTGATTTTTTTGGATATTTTAAGAGAATTTAATATTTAATCTGTTAAAAAAATAATATGTTAATTAAATTAATAATATTTATAAAGTTAATTAATTTTTTTAGTCATTAAATCTAATCAAATAATTAGGTGGGAATAAATAATTCATGAACGGCCAAATTGAATAGAAAGATGACTGGAAATAGGAGGAATCTTGGACAAGGCAAGATTCCAAGATCCGAATATCTTTCTCCTATGGTCTTTAATTAATTACCTACAAGATAACTTAAAATAAAAAGAGCCGGGAGAGAGAAAATATTCTTTGACCAATAAATGATAAACTTATATGAAAAATAATTAAATAATATATATATATATATATACGCGCGCGCGAATATTTACGTCGATTTTGAAAAGATATATAATAAGTGAGACTCTTTTATAATTATATCAAATTTTATATATTAATATGCTTTGTAATTATAATTTAAAGAATTATTTTTTTGTATTAAGAAAATTGATATTTTTACAATGAAAAAAATGATAATTTCACAAAATTTCTCTTACATAAATAATAAATAAGTCTCATATTCATATTAAATTTTATTTATAAAAATATTAATTTTCTATATTAATTGTTAAATCAAACATAATATGTGTCATGATTAATTATATGCCTTGGAATATTCGGATTTGGGCTATGTACGTAGAAAAAAATAAAAATTTCTCACAAATGTTATGATTTGTGACACAAAGCTTTTGTATAGTATATTTAGCTGTAGTTATCAACAAAATGGACAGCATTTTTATTGGGGTAGACGATTTTTAATTAAGCCGCCATGCCACGTCTAGATCACTTACGGAGACATACCTGTATCTTTATATTGACAGGAGTCCATTTTATTTTATCAATTAATTTTGTATAATTAAAAAAATAAATTTAATTTTATAAATTTCTAGTTTAATTTTTTTTATTTAAATTAATATAAGTACTATCTAAATTTAAAATAATTAAATATTTTCTTAAATTTGTAAAGAATTCAAAAAAATAAAATCTAATCTATTAGAAAAAAAAGTGTCTTTTATTTTTATATTTTTAATAGAAAAAAGAATTTTTTAAAAGAATATTTATTTTTATATCTATAAATTTTATTATGATTTTTTTCTATCACAATTTTATGTAACATAATATATTTTAACAAATTTTATGTAAGATAATTTTATTATTAAAATTTTACTAAGTAATTGAAAAACCTCTTAATAAATCATGTGATTGATTATATTAGTATTAGTTGTGAATTTTATTATTAAATTAATATTTTAAATAAATTAAATTTATTAAAAGTTAAAATTTTATCAAATCACATAATTAATTGGATTAATAATAAATTTAAATTCATAGTAAATTTATTATTAATTAATTGTCATACCTACATTAAATTTATTAAACCTTAAGTTTCATAATTCTGTTAGGATTAGAATTTCAACGAATTCATCTAATCTAAATAAAATTAAAATAATTACTTTCACATAATCATAACTAAATAAATTTACATTTATTCAAAATATTTAGTGCAATAACTGGTAGAATAAACCTATAATATATAATTCAATAATTTATTAATTAGACAAATATTTAGTAAGTACCATTATCTTCTCAAAATATTAATTAAATATTTATCATATATTTAATTTATTATCATAATAAACTATTATTCATATTATCCATATATCATAATAAACCATTATTCATAATTATTCATACTGAATTTGTTAGCTTAGTTAGCCGACTGTGTTTTGTGCTTTATTTTCCTAGTAGCATTTACGGTATATATGTAGGCCCGAGTCTATACAATTATACATTTCTATTTCTAGTTCTGCACATTCATATATATGCATGCAAAATTGTAGAACATGGCGCGATCCATAAATAATTATTAGGTTATGGAGAACATAACTTGGCACTAATATCTTAAAAAATTAATTAATTTTTGGAAAACATAATATTAAACTAACATGCTAAAGCTCTTACAGTTTTTGTAACTGTTTATGCTCACAAAAATTATCATCATGCATAAATAATTAGTTTAATCAGGATTAGCCTTAATTGTAATTTCGTAGAGAGACAAGACATATTACGTGGATCCTTACATTTTTAGCAGCTTAATATTAGGGGTAGGATGGTCGGGAAAAATGATTTCAATTTTCTTAATTTTCATTATAGAATTAAAAATGAATTTATGCATTAACAGGGAGGGAGTTCCAATCATTATTTATAGTGAGAAAAATAATTAACTATCATTTTATAATTATTAGAAAAATTAGGCCCTAAAACTATTGCTTTACAGGCAAGGAGTTTATATTACCTCTTTGACCTTTTGGCGTGAAAATATATAAATGCTTTCTCTTTATGGAGAAAACCTGGCTGCTATTCTACGCAACCAATATTTCCAAGAGAACTGAACTTATTATTAACGATTGCAATTATTAATTATTTTACATTTAAAGCATGAAAGTTGCTCACTAGACAAGATTCTCTCGTGATAAGGGAGCGTTGGTGGATCTGCCTCTAGAGTCAAACTATTGCATATATTCCTTTTCTTTTTTTTAATTAATTCTTGATTAATAATTTATCATTTTGTTTCACTGTAGGATTACTAAAATTGAAGCATAATAAACCCTTAAAACAGTTTATTAACATCAGCTAATTGAGATTATTACAAATCAAGAAAAAAGAGATTTTCCCCTTCAATTCTAATAATGAACATCCAAATTGTAACACAAAAGATGGAGTACTTGAGTTTTATTATGAATCTTTTTTATTCCACTATAAAGCATGCAAAACATTACAACTATATATTCCTGCCAAACGTATCTTCAAGTTCACAAAAACTGGAGTCTATAACTTTGTCTACTTGATGTCAAGAAAGATTACAAGAGGGATTCACAAAAAGATTCATTACAAAAAGTCTTCATATCACTCATTCACGGTAAGAGATCAAAATGCAGGTGAAACCCTGGTGGTATGTGTTGAAGAAGAGGTAGCTGGGGAATCAGAACAACCTCTGCCTTGGCTATGGATGCCACTGTGTTGCCTTCCCTTTGAAGATACTGTTGCTTCTGTGAGGGCAGCTGCATGTAGTGTAGCTCCTTGTGCGTAAATTCCGCTAGTAGGGGAATGCATGGGAGCTGCTGCAGCTTCACCTGAGACCGCGTATTCTGGTGGTGGCACCCAGATTCCTCCCACCACCACAAACTGGGGGGCTTGATTATTGTTACTATGAATTGAAGCACTTGGTCTTCTTGTATGTAAACGATATTTCTGTGAAAAATGAACGAGAACGTTTAAATTTTAGAAGATGCGTGATTTGAACTGCCTCAAGAATTTCACATGTAACACAACAATAATGTTCTTTAATTTCATACGATACATAAAATGATTGATACGAGTTATATATGTTAAATGAAATGGCCTTGTGCATGTCTTTACCCTTTTCAGTTTTTGGATTCAGTTTTCATCGTCAAATGCCAAGATTCTCCACAAACATCCATAAATTAGTGTAGATGATTTATGATCTTCTACTCTAAAGTACTAGGCAGATTTATGTAGGGAAGAAAAAATAAATGAAGTGGTACCTATTTTATTGGTTACATTGAAATATGTAGGAGAAACAGTGTGATCATTGAGGACCTACAAGATTCTCTCTTTGCAAGGGAAAAACGAGGGAATAATTCTTATCTCAAATGCCAAATTCCTTTAATTTTCCTATTTCTGATAATGTAACGACTCGAGTGAAAATAGTATCTTTTTGGATCATCTTAACCAATCATAATCCTCCAAATTGTCATGACCGAAAGTATTAATGATAGCAATTTGAATTCTTATATACATATTCAAATATCTCATATTAATCAATATTGTGAGACTATGGTGTTACAGATAAATTTAAAAGCTACGTACTGTTGATTTTAATGCAAGAATATGGAAATTAACACGAGGAATTGAAATCTCTTTTTCTATTGTTTTATGGGAAGTGATATTTTCACAGAGTTTTTTGATATTTTTACATATAAACTGTCGCGATAGACTTATAGAGTGACGGTCAAAATCGTCATTATAGACCTATAACAACATTTTTCATGTGAAAATATCAAAGAACTGTGTGGAAATATTATCTCTCCTTCCAGCTGAAGTCAACATATCCTTCTCCAAAGATTGCAATGATCATTAAGATCGTCAAATTACCACCACTTTCATGATTTCATCTACTAGTACCTCAGAAAGAAAAAATTATTCCATACTCTTAGAGCAAGTGAACAGTATGTTTTTAGAGCAAGTGAACAGTATACTCTTCCCTCTCATATATTTGTGAGTCTCATTACAGGCGGACTCCACAGGTATGTGAGAAAGACAATCGTACTGTTCACTTGTCCCAAGAATATGGAATAATCTCTTCTTAGAAAGATGGAATGGATACATAATGAATAGGCAGTACAAACATAAAATGACATATAACACCTTCAATCTTGTACTAATAACATTTGGACACCACCGATATGCAACACAAACTTGTAAAGAAAATGGAGAGATTTATGTATTTGTACCTGTAAATGGCTTTTGACTTCATCATTGGTAAGCCCATCAACCTTCATTAACTCCCTAATTTGCTTAGGTGTAGCAACTGCCAAAATTTATTTAAGACTTGGTAAAAATTAGAGATTCAATTACATTTAAACCTAATAATTGAATTTGTGCTTAATGGGTATAAAGATTTCATTTAATACTACATACCATGAGCACCACCAAGTTGTTGAAGGGCTTGCAAGAACCGCCTGTGCAGCTCAGGGGACCAGCATCGCCTGGCCTTCCTATGAGAATCTTCTTTATTTTCACTCTTACATCCATCACCACCACCACCACCACTACTGCCACCATTTTCCGCGGTGGAACTCGCAGCGGCGGCAGAAGCTGGTTGTGCAGTCCCAACAATTTTCTCTCTCTTAAAAGGATGAAAAGCACCACCATTCCCGTTTTTCTTCACCTCCACGACTGACACTTTTCTTGGCGAGTCCTATAGCATTGAAAAGTTTCAACCTTTAATCAAATTAACGAAAACCCACAAAATTAAACTCACCAAATTCCAATATTTGGCTAATTTATTTCAAGAAATTATCTTACCACTTTGGTGGGTGGATCTGGGGTTTGATTCCATAGCTGAACAGATCTAAGCCAGTCGGATTTCTTTGATGATTTGTCACTGCCCTTGTTGTCTTTGCTCTGATTCTTACTGATATTCTTGGCCTCTTTAGATTGTTTTTCATCCTCCTCGGAAGAAGAAGTTCTTTTTAGAGGAATAAATTCTTCCAAAACAGGCCCTTCACTTGATATCTGCTCAGAGCATTCAGATTGCCCCTGAAAGTACAACTCTTTCCTGCATGTTTCAATAGCTGCAAAAAAATGAACCCAAAACCCAGAAACACAAAAACTCATCAAAATTCTAGACAGAGAAAGTGAAATAATTTCGAAATGTATATATTTATGTAGCAAATAGATAGATTTAATTATGATTAACGTGTGTGTATATATACATATATACCTCGAGAAACAAGCTCTAGACATAGGGGAAGCTCGCGCTGAAACACTTGAATCTTGCGACGTTCTTCTTCTAAAGATTCAATATACCCTTCACATCTCTGCATTTTCTCTGAATAATTATCATTTTTATTGTTATCATTGATTATCATGATTTCTCTCGATCTCTATTATTATTATTATTGACTACTGACAATATTTTTTCTTCAAAGCGAGACAGAGATTAAATTGAGAGGACTTTGTTTGGATGCATAGAGAGATCCGGAGTGGAGAAGAATATAAGGATCTAACGAGAATCACAAAAAGGAATAAACTTGGCATACAAGAAAAATATTTATATTTGTTGGAGAGGAGAGAGAAAAATGGGCGTAGTGAGTATTATAAATCGGAGGGGTTGGGGGAGGGAGGTCGTAGTCGCGGCGTCGCGTACAAAACAACAAAACAATTGATAAGGTTTTTAGGGAGAGAAAGAGTATTGGGCCTGAATATTCTTTGTGGGCTTGCCCAGCTGGTAGATTAAGAGATAAGATCGAAGACCCTTCATCTTTCTTTCTCTCTCTACATTGGGATTGGGACTTCACTTTCTCTGTCCACATTTGTTGGAATATACGGGGGCGTTAGGTTGGAAAAATTATTCTTTTTAAAGTATTATTACTTATTTTAACATATGTAATAAGTTTAGTTATAAAAAATTTATTATATATATTAAAATAATAATATATAAATGACATAAAATATCACGTAATAATATATAAAGACGTAAAATTGAAAAAATTATTCAATATTAATAAGACATTATCATGTGGCATGTTTTCATTTTAATATGTAAATTAAATTTAAATATAAAAAATTCATTATATATATTAAAATAATAATATATAAATAACTTAAAATATCACATAATAATATTCCAAAAGCACTCAGATAACTTCTTGGGTTAGGTTGAGGAATCACGAGGACGCTCAACGCTAAAACGCATTCCCACTTCGCGTATAATTGATGAGATGAAAATGCGTTTGTGTTGTTGAAAAATTTAATGCTGGCTTTTCGGGGCATGTAAGGGTCCCTTCACTCCCTTGAATCTTATTACGTTTTGGAGGTATGTTTTTGCTCGGATGCGTGCGTGGTTAAGACGCACGACAGGATATGAGACACGTGATTTCCTCCCACGGTGATCCAAACGCATCATGCGGTGGAATATTCGAATAAGTATAAATACAAAATAATTAAATATTATATTTATTTTAATTATTAAAAAATATAATATAATATTAAAATTTATACAGTATCTATTTTTTAATAATTAAAATGAATATAATATTTAATTTTATATTTAAATTTTATATCCCTAAACTTATCTTAAAATATTTTATTCAGATCATGCGTTAGAACCGGATTGTATTAGCATGTCACACATGTAGGGGTATTCATTCGATAAATATCGAACCAATATCGAAATTATCCAAAATTTCGTACTGATATCGGTACCGATTGGACCGGTTCGGTATACTGATAGACTGGTGTGATTCTAATTTTATTAAAAATTATTATTATTATTAATTATTTATTAATAATAATAATAAAAAAAAACTGATACATACCAAACTATAAAATGCCTAACCGGTACCTAAATTAATTGTACGGATATATTAAATCGATTTATTTTATATCGAATCGGTCGATTCAAACCGACCCAATATACTCTATATACCGAATATATCAAAAAAATTGTACACTTCTTCTATGCACATGCATGAATCTTAAAGATATTTATAGCGAAGTTATATTACAATTAATATACAAAGAGTCTAGTCCTTTTCATTTTCCAACCGAATGAAATCGAAATTATTGAGAATCATTATTAATATTTAAGGGTAAAAATACATCTAATAATTTTAAGGTTTTTGGGCAGAACTGGTCGCGTTATTGTGATCTTTTTATTAATATGATTGAATTGTTACCAATGTAGATATGATGCTAAATTAATATAATACAAATGATAAAATTACGACAGGGAAATAATAGAGAGGAGCCAAATCTGTCCCCTACCTGACAGATGTACTATTAGTGCTAAATTGCTAATACTTGCGAAGGTATTTATACGTAACAATAACACCAATAATTGGAGCCATCCGCTATAATTATGTTTGTGATAATTTCTTTAATTAATACTCTTTTTGCTTCAAAAAAAGAGTTTTATTTACAAATATTAAAAATATAATTTTATTTCTTATAAACCCTAATATTATAAAGTGTTGGTTTGTATTGTGGTATGACAATAAAATTGTCGCACTTTATTTAATCATATTGTGTTATTTATATGACTATCATTAAAAAGTTTACTTTTTGTAGAACATTTTTTTATATAATAAATAGCTTCTTTTTTTTAATGAAACCGAAAGAGTTTTCAGTGTCTATGCATGAGAAATAAAAATAATGACATATAAAACGTTTAGCGACTTAAATTTTAGCATTTTTTACGTTTTGTATTATAGCTATTTCAAAATTACAAATAGATTTATAAAAAAAAATTTATTAAAAAATATATTCTAAATTTTAAAACAAAAATATTATCAACGTTATATTGAATGTCGCTTCGTATCTCAAAATCTATCTTAGTTTGGCTTTTTAAGTTAAATTAACTATTTTTGTAATTATAATTTATATTATTTTCTCTTAAATATAGGTGTAAGAACTATAACCATAAAAAATTGCGTCGAAGTTATTACTAGTTTAAATTTTTATAAGTTTTAAAATATAAATAAATATATTTAATTTAAATTTTAAAATTAATTAGTTTGACCAGAATAATCAATTTAACCTAGTTTTTGAAAGATATAGAGAGTAATATTTTAAAATGAGCTTTTTGGTTTGGGGTTGGAATGTCCTAAAATCCTCATATACTATCTGGACTAGTTTAATCGTTAAATAAATAAAAAAAGATAAGTGCTTGTTTGTGTATTGTGAATGATGGCTCACGACTTCATTTAATGACTAAATAAAGCTATCAACCCAACCCAAACCCAGCTGCCTTTGTTTTTAAAAATGTCCACACAATGAAAAGACGCATGGCCATGTGGAACAGTAGACCTGACATTACATACATCGAAGCGACAACTTCGTCTCAGCATTAACTCTGGCAGGACCTTATTCCTTTTGGGCTGGTTTCTAATCGGCCATTTTTCTATTGGGCCTATAGGTTTGCTTCATTTATAAAATTATATGTTTCCTTTGGTAGACCCTAGTCTCCATATGAAAAGACAAAAGAACGCGATAAGGCCCAATATATTAACATTTCTTTTTTAGACAATTATATTTACTAATATATTTTTAGAAAATATTACAACAAAAGTATATACATAAAATATTTATAAAATTAATACATATTCAATATTTAATTTACAAAATTAGTGCATTCTTATCTCTTTAATTTAGTTGTGTGATTTCAAAATTTAAATTTTAAAAAGTCAAAATATTACCATGAACCACATATTATGTGTGGAATGTTGTCCCCTGGAGAGAGAACCACGTATCCTAAACTATTATAACCACTCATGTGTCAACCTTATCATCAGTTATACAATAATTATTATTATGAGGAAGAAGAAGATGGCGGAGGAAGAAGAAGGTTGTGGCGGAAGAAGAAGATGGTGATGGTTGGAGCGGAGGAAAATGGTGGTGGTTGTGACGGAGGAAGAAGATGGTGATGGAGGCGGAAAAAAGTGGTGGTGGTGGTTGTGGCGGAGGAAGAAGATGGTGGTGGAGGAGAGAAGAAAATGGTGGTGGTTGTGGCAGAGTAAGAAGATGGTAGTGGTTGGGGCGAAGGAAGAAAAAACTGCAATTTTTTCATATCCACATCTGCAGTTTCGTCATACTACAGTTGATAACCAAACATTCATACCAAAGTAACCAAACCTTCATATCAAGTTAACAAAAACTTCATACCAATGTAACCAAACCTTCATACCAAGATAACCAATCCATCTCCACACCTGCATTTTTTTCATAGTGCAGATTCATAAAGCCATACTTTTTTAGGGGGGAGAAAGTGAGGATGAGGAAGAAGATGGTAGTGGAGACGGAAGAAGACGGTGGTGGTTGTGGCGAAAGAAGAAAAAATTGCAATTTTTTTCACTTCTACACCTGCAGTTTTGTCATAATACAGTTGGTAACCAAACCTTCATATCAAGATAATCAAACCTTCATACCAAGGTAACCAGACCTTCATGCCAAGGTAACCAAAACTTTCATACCAATGTAACCAAACCTTTATTCCAAGATAACCAATCCACTTCCACACATGTAATTTTTGAATGTGATGCAGTTGTTTGCAATCGGTCTAATTCAAACGTCTAGGCGCTTGGGCACGACCAGACTTAAAGGTAACCAAACACGTATATGAAAGTAATCAAACACGTATATGAAGGTAACCCAATTTATGACTGTATAGTAATTACGAGTCAGTAATCAAATCCTTCGAGCTTCTCGTCAATGATGGTTTTGAAAGAGAGGGACCAACCAGACGCGCGTTCTATGTCAAGGATTTATGTTGAAGATGTACATATATATGTCTAGATAGAAGGAGAAGGTGGAGGCAAAGGAGAGAAGAGAGAGAAAAGAAGAAGGTGGAGGCAGAGGAAAGAGGAAAAAAGAGAAGGTGGAGGCGAAGGAGAGATGAGAGAGAAAATGAGGTGGAGGCGGAGAGAAGGTAGAAGATAAAGATGACATGATTTTTATGTTGTACTCTTTTTATAATTATTTTGTGAATGCATTAATCTTGTAATTAATTTATAAATATTGTATATTACTGTAAAGAATCCTTTCTTTTTTCATTAGTAATTCAGTAGAATGGAAAAGGTCAACTAAGATACTCGTCTTCCCGAATATGAGCCTTATTTCTCTGATTGATTATTTTTTTAATATGAAAAGTATCGCTACATTCATAAAAAAACTCTTATAAAAATTAACTTATAAAATGATATATTAAAATATAATTAACAAGGGATATTAAATAATTGTTATAAAACGTAGATATAAAATAAGGTATACGACTTTAGTTGATTACAATAATTAGACGCACCCATATAAGATGAATTATATCTATTAATTATATTTTAATATATTATTTTATAAAATACTTTTTATAATAATTTTTTTGTAAGTGGTACAATACTCGTATTAAAGTATAGCTTCAACACAAATATTTCTCTATTTCGCAAAAAATATTTTGTTTGTCAGTTTTTTCGCTATGAAATTTTCTCTCTCAGTGTATTTGATGATATTATAAAATTATAAATGACTGTCTAAGTTTATATATTCACTTTCATTATTATGCCGTGACTACTAAAAGTCTAAGCTAAATATTTAATAATTAAAGTTATGAAACAAAAATATATTCTTTAACATTAGTAAATTTTGTAAGATTTTGCAATATTACATTTTTTTTCTTCATAATAAAAAACTTTACTCTATGTGGTTATTAAAAGAAAGACATCCAAAATTATGTCTAAAATGTGGCAGACATAAACATTAATATTCAAAAAGACAATGAAGGAAGAAAAAATAACACTCATTTCCATAGATCACATAGCTAGGTATTATTATAAGAATGCAGCATTTTCCTCCCAATTCTTAATTTGTAGAGAAGCGGATCATTCTTCAACAGATATAGAGAAGCTTATTATCCTAAAAATTATGTACTTTAATTTAATTTTTTTAAATGAAAAAACTCTGATTTTTAAATTTATAATACCTATATTATTAAAGGAGAGTACTATATATATAAGAATGGAGCACATGACTCCTCATTCGTTGTAGAGAAGCAGATGATTCTTCTCCTTTGTAGAGAAGCAGATGATTCTTCTCGTTTGTAGGGAAGCACATCATACTTCAACTTTATACATAATAATGTATATAATTAAATTTCTTTTGTAAGAGTCTCCATTTCCATGATATGGAGAAGGGGACGTACATGCATTTTTCTATTTCAAATATATGTGCATGTTCCCGTCAAAGTATTAGAAATGATGGATTAAATCATTATTTGATTCCTGTCCACAGTAGTACAAAATTTATTTAAATATTTGATTAGAATTTCATGGCAGATAATTTAATTGCACTTCTAGCATGTTTGGCAGATCAAAAGGAACTGGATTGAATAGTGAAAACGACAAGTAATAACCCAGTAAGAATGAATGAAGAATGGTGCATGGATTAGGGTTCCACAACTTTTTTAGTTAAATTTTAATTATTAAATATCAAAAAGATTATTAAAAAATTATGTTCAAGCCTTTTCTATGGGATTAGTTCGTTATTTGTCATCTCCAGTGGTAGTTTGATAATTAAGAGAATGAAGCAACTAATGAGGCAAAAAAATAAAAATTAAAGCAACCAATATAAAGGAGGTTTTATAAATTAAATACCGTACGATCAACACGACTAATTATTAATTAAAGGGATGGGAACTTGAGGCGCAAGCTTAGGCTAAAATCTTGTTCTGAAGATATCATTCCTGATTTACGTTCAAATGAATCCAAATGCTAAATCGGCCAACAGAGAAACAACGTTTCACCCTGGTCCCCAGTAAAAAACTGTCAAGCATGATCGTTCAGTTCAAGTAGCGAGCGGGAAACCTCTTGTCAATGACTGTTACCCTCACCTGAACTTATATTGGCCTTACAAAATCTGTCTGAATTTTCAAGCTTATATAGATAATCCTTGATAAAAGATGCGTACTCAAAAAGTTCCACAAAAAAAATCAGTTCTCGTTGGTATTTGTATAAAATGATACAATTTTTTAAAGTTTATCATCAAATTCTAATATCATGCCGCTACTATTAAATTAAATATTTTTTAGGATTAAACATGAAACAAATATACAATCTTAACTCAAATAAGTTAACTGTTTAATTAATTGGGTAAAAAATTTAATCTGAGATTTTTAAAAGGATCTATTTTGGCAAAAAAATATATATACAATCTGAATACTTCTAAATTTTACAAACTAGACCCTTAATTCCAATATATATATATATATATATTAAGAATATTCGGCTCTCATATACTCATTTGAAATCACATATTGACTCAAAATATTAACCTATTAATTCTACGGTTCATTTGAGTAAATATGTCATTAATTTTTCTCCTTATATTTCAATGTGAGACTTTACTATCACGTAGTATTTCAACAATCTTTCCCTTAACGCATGATCTCTCTATCCAAGTCAATATCAAGCTCCCCCTTGAATTTTAACTATATTTTTTTAAGCATTAGCCCATCATTTTGATCTTTAACTATATTCTTTTGAGAATTAGTCAATCACTCCTTCTAGTTGATGAACCACCATCTTCATTATCTTTTATTTAATCCACCAAGAGTCTCTGCTAAGCCCACCAAGTCTCTCTATTTGTTGATCTTATCTTTCAATATCTTTTGTTTGATCCACTACGAGTTTCTCCGAGAAAGGTCCACCACTTCCTCAAAGAGTATATACGTAATCCACTAAACATTTATAACTCATTGAGTCTAACCTATCATTTCTCTCCCTAAGGACAAGTCCACATTCTTCAACATCTCTTGTAATCAAGAGCCAACCAAAAGTTTCTACTAGAAAAGTCCACAACTTACTTAATAAATTATTTTTCGTTCATCATGCGCAGCTAGCCCAATACCATATCTATGATCCAAACTCATAGTCATGTCTCCTATGCAAGTTGTTGGGAATATTAGACCAATTTCTGCTCATCTTAAATCACATAATGACCCAAAAGATTAACATTGTGGGTCAAAATATGATTTTAAATGAGTTTTGATGTGATTTTAAATGAATATATACACGTTAGATATTCTCAACAAGGAATTGATAAAATTTGATCATGTGTCGGTCGTGGACAAAACTCTCTCATGAACCTACCTATCAAGCAAGTGCATACATGATTGTGCATATTTTTCTTAAATTCCAGCATCATACAGCTACTATTAAATTAATCTTTTAGGAGTTAACGTGGAATAAATATGCAATTATATATATATATATATATATATATATATATATGTGTGTAGTATGTATATGTGTGTGTGTGTGTGTATGAGATGTATGAGCTCCTAGTATTATAAAATTTGAATTAGTTTACGTAGCTTTATATGTATATATATGCTTGCTCAAATTACTTAACCTATAAATTAAGTAGAATCATCTCTTTCGTAATATAATTAATTCGCTCATCATTCACTTTGTTCAATACAGTAATTGAGAATATATCATCCCGACACGAGAGAACATACAAGCACCAGAATCTCTTAATTAGGATTACACTGTGTTTGATCAAGAAGTATTTAAATTCTCATGACAATGCATATAGCTAGCTATAGACCTGGTTTATAAACTGGTGGATCAATTTAAATTAATCAAAATTATTTGGGTTGATTAATTATATTAAATTATTTGGGTTGGTTAAAATTTAGAATCATATTTTTAAAAAAAGGAACATTCCCAAACTAGTTAATTGGTTTTGAACCAATTCTTTTCTAGTTCTGTATACTAGAAAGGATTTCGGGTTGCATGTTGGTTCCGTTTATGAAAATGGTTTCAGGCAGTCGACAGTTAAATTGGGAAGGAGTATTTTGAAGATCTTTATTTTTACTTTTACCCTGATCTTGAGAGTGTACTTGATAAATATAAACCAACAATTTAACAGTGTAATTAGTACTTATACCTCAACAAAGTTTACAATTGATGTTAAAAAAAGAATTTTATAATGACTAATCCCTCCTCCCAAAATACTTCCCCCTTCTCTAATTCTAGAGAAAGACTTTTAAGATGATGATTTTTAATTAAAAAAAATTAAATATATATAATAGTGTTAATACAATAGTATTTAATTTATCTATAATTTAAATAATAATATGTTATAAATTTTGTGTCATTTTATAATTTAAAATTAGGAATGTACTATATCATCACTATTAAACTAAACACTTAATAAATTAATTAAGAGAAGTTAAAATATATCATTAGATTTGTAAATTTTATAAATTAAATTCTTTGTGAAATCGAGATAATTATTCTCTTTATTCTAAAAAAAGAAGTAATATTTCTATTTTTTGAATTCAATTTGTAAGAATTTTAAGTTGCATACAATGTAGATAAATTTTATTTTAACCAATACAATCACATATATCGTAAATCTATTATATATATTAAATTGCAGTACATAGCACCGTTGCTTGACAAATGGCCTTCACATATTAAAACACCTGTCATCCACATTTAATACTCTCTATCCTTACTCCAGTTTTTAAAATTTACTCCACTTTTTATAATTTTTTAATATTATACATTTTATATAATTATACCATTATACCATAAATATATCTTTCTTCTACCACCGCACTTGAAGCATTAATTGCCAACATCCGTTGTTCTAGATCACTATCACTACAACTATTGATATGATAAATATTTTATGAATGTTTTCTCAATAATAGTATTTTCTCAGTTTTAATTTTAAATACAATTTTTTTTATATTTTCTCAGTTTTAACAATTTTTTTAACTTTATTCAAATCATAGATGCATAAAATTCAAAATTTATATCCTTCATTTTAATTTTTTTATATTTTCTCAGTTTTAACAATTTTTTTAACTTTATTCGAATCATAGATGCATAAAATTCAAAATTTATATCCTTCATTTTAATTTTTTTATATTTTCTCAGTTTTAACAAATTTTTTAACTTTATTCGAATCATAGATGCATAAAATTCAAAATTTATATCCTTCATTTTAATATTTTTTATATTTTCTCAGTTTTAACAATTTTTTTAACTTTATTCGAATCATAGATGCATAAAATTCAAAATTTATATCCTTCATTTTAATTTTTTTATATTTTCTCAGTTTTAACAAATTTTTTAACTTTATTCGAATCATAGATGCATAAAATTCAAAATTTATATCCTTCATTTTAATTTTAAATTTTAAATCAAATTATTTAATTTTTTATTCAAAAAAAACATGTCCACCACTTAATATGTTAAATTCTCACCACTTACTTTACTTGCCTTTCTTCCGTTTTTCACTCCCTTATCACCAAATTCTCAACAACTTCATACTTTTAATTTTTTCATATACTAACAAAAATATTATTTTTCATATCTTTATCTTATAGTTCACATTATCACTATAACTACTTATCTATTTTAATAGATTTAAATATTTTCTCAATAAATTAAATTGGATCCATAATTTATATCCTCAATTTTAATTTTAAATACAATCTTTATCTTATAGTTCCCATTATCACTACAACTATTTATATGTTTTAATAGATTTAAATATTTTCTAAATAAATTAAATTGGATCCATAATTTATATCCTCAATTTTAATTTTAAATACAATTTTTTTAACTTTATTCGAAGCAATAACATAAACGCATAAAATTTCTCAAAAATTACATTGTAAATAGTAACATAAATGCATGATTTAAAAATCAAATTGTTTGATTTTTAAATCAAAAAAAAAATACCTACGAAAAACAAAAGCAAATTTTCTATTGTTAAATCCACTATCACAAAATTAAATTCAAATTGAAACGCATCTTTTAAGATTTCCAACAGATCACATACAACTCAATCCAAATTGAAATACTATCAAATTAAACATATCTTTCTATATTTCAAAACTCTAATTTTCATACCTAATTTTCCTTACAAATACATTTCACCTCTGTTATAATAACTCACACCATACACAGTTCCCTCATTCTTCTAATATTCTGCTATATATTACTATTCTACTATATAGTAATATTTTGTTATTCTAATATATGACAACTAGATACGATTTTGTTGATGACATCAGCCCTGTCAAAGAGACGTGGAAGATAAAGGTCAGAATAACTAGACTCTGGAATATGTCTAGCTTTAACAACGCTGACTACGTAAACAACATCGAGATGGTGTTATTGAATGGCAAGGTATATATTCGTACGTCTTACCATTTACAACTTTTAATTTACATCTTACCATTTACAACTTTTAATTTTATAGGACGGCAAAATACAAGCAACTATCAAAAGGTCACTTCTGAATAAATTTCAATCACTGCTCAAAGAACATAAAGTTTTTGTTATCACCAACTTCGTTGTCGGACAAAATGGTGGTTCTTACAAAGTTACCAAACATCCATACAAAATAAATTTTCTGTATTCCACCTCATTGCGAGAGTTGGATGATGCTTCCATTCATACATATGGATTTCAGTTTATTCCATATGATCAGATACTATCAAACAATCTTGATGACTCCTACTTAATTGGTATATTTTACACTCATTTTTCTATTTTAATTTTTCTAACATTATTTTTTAAACATACTTATTTCTACTACTTTTTGTTCAGATATTATTGGACACCTGACTGCCATTGGAAGTGTAGAATTGAGCACCCACAATGGTAAACAAAGTAAGAGAGTTAATATTGAATTAACTGACAACAGGTAAATTTTAAAAATTCAATTTAAAATACTTTTATTTATATGTATTTTTAATTTCTATAACTAACTCATTATATTTTTCGTAAAGCCATAATGTAGTGACTTGCACTTTGTGGGATAACTTTGCAAACCAAATTTCCTCATTTATTGAAACAGAAAGCCAATATCACATTATAATCATTTTACAATTTGCAAAAAAAAAGTTCTGGAAAGATATTTTCAATTTATTGCATTTAAATTACGATATCTCTCCACATATATGGTCATTAACTATACATACTAGCACTGTGAATACTAGGTGCAACAACATTGTCAAACTCAATGTTTGGCTCGAGACTTTTGGTAAATGCAGATTTCCCTGAGGTTCTTAATTTCAAAAATAGGTATATTTCAAAATTCTTTTTACCCTAATTAATTTTTATTACTACTACATTTAAATTTTTATTTATTTACACTTCTTTGTTGTCTGCCTGAATAACAACAGCCTTGGTGTTTCAAGCAACAATATCACTGCAATAAATCATTTATCCAGCCAGAGCACATTGTCTATTACAGATGAATTCCTACAAAGCTTTTATAGGAAAACTATTAATGAAATACGAGATGCTACGGAGGTAATACATTTTTTTTAACACCCTACTTTTCCATCACATAAATACATTGTTTTCTTATTTACTTCTATTGTTTTCCTATTAAAAAATTCAGGAGTCAACGTGTGTGGTACTTGCTACTATTCTTTGCATAGAAACCGAATACAATTGGTTCTACAATTCATGCAAAAAATGCCAGAAGAAAGTCAAACCTGAGAGTGGAAAATTTTGGTGTGATAAATGTTGTGACTATGTCAAGTCTGTTATACCAAGGTATAGGGTCTAATCTAACTTATGTTCATACTATGCCCAGTCTTTAATTACTTTCTAACTTGGCCAATCTAATTTTTGGTTACAGATTCAAAGTTCAGGTAAAAGTAATGGATGATACATCCATTGCATCTTTTGTTCTTTTTTGATCGTGAAGCCAAACAAATAATAGGAAAATCGGTAAATCATTATCATCATCATTATTACTTTTCTATGCAATTTGCTAATACTGTGAGCGACTATATAATTGCCCAAAATGGATTAAAAAAAATTCCTCATGAGGCAATGTATTCGTTCTTTGACGATAACAATGAGTTATGTATGCCACGGTGCTATACTGTTTTGTTTTTGGATATCCTATTTGTACATATTGACATGAACATCCAACATAATTATTAATGCTCATGGTTTTCAATTTAAGCATATAACATGATTTTCATCAAGTTTTGAGGACCTAAATTGAGCCATTTTTTCAATGTTTCCCCTTTCAATTGCATTTTAGAATTATGGTGGAACCTGTAAATGTATCTGAGACATGGCATAATTATTTGCGATTGCATCTTCTTCTTATATTTTAATTTATTAATTATATATATAAATTTATAATTAACAAAATGAATAAACCCGCTGCAACGTGCGAGTTTATTGCTAGTTATATAAAAAAATACAAACAGTTTTATATTTTTAAAGGATAACTAAATATTAAAAAAGTAAAATTAAAAGTGAATTTATTTTACCACAAGCCCCTGTCAAATATAAAATCAATGGGTTACCTTTTTATATGGGAAGCAAAGTTCTTACGTTAAAATCTCAATCAATGAAGTTTCTCAATTTGCTATGAATTTAGTGACAGTAATCCCTGCATGTCAATGGCCCTTATCTCAATTCGAAAGTTGCCATTATCTATAACGTAAAAACTTAAAGTTTAATAGTAAACTTGAAATTTAAAAATTGAATTAACAGTATATTGGACCCATAATCATTTAATTCTAATTTATATAACTTATATTAAAAACAAATTATATAATTTTAATTCTTAATGGAACCATGATCATAACTTGTAACATAATCATAATCATAATTACTTTTTGCCATGTCTAACGATCTAGGTGTTAAATGCCTAACCCAGTATATATATACGAGAAAGCCGTCAAATCAAAGAGTGCGATGTTTGGCGAAAATGGCTGGCTATCATGTGAATGTATGGAGAAAAAGACTTTTGTTTGTTTATACTTTATATGTAAAATAATTTGATGGATATGAGAGAAGCTAGTTACATGAGATGACTTCCCTTGGTTTATTCACTTCAGTGTAACATCTTCCCGTCTCTATATTGCACCGCATCTCTTTCATTTTCTACTTTAATAACAAAAGTGGAAAGAGAGGGAAAAAAACCCACGCCCTTCCTTTCAACACTTGTACTGCAATAGCTAGCTAGTAAAATTATTACTCTTCATGCATTATATAAAAATATATGATATATCTATATATATATCTTCCTCGCTAGTCGTTTCTATACAAAGCATACAAACATATAAAAATATATACATATATAGATAGAGAGAGAGAGAGAGACAGAGTACTGAGATAGAGACATGAAATGGAAAGTGGTGGGTTGGGAAGCGAGCAATGTTTGTGGGGTAAGGAAAAGAAAAGTATAAATAGACACAAATTAAACATAATATTATTTTTATTATTAAAAAGTGTTGTGTAATATAAATTTTAATTTAAAAATATATTTTTTAATAATGAAAATGATATTGTGTTTGAATGTTGAGTTTGTTTGTGTGTATGTATATTTATCCGGTAGGAAAAGAGCTGAGATCTATAGCTAGTGTTTGTTGTTGTGGACCGTTGGTTCACCATTCTATGCAAATCCAATTTTATTTCTTAATTTCATCCCTTGTCTCCTCCCTTTCCAAACTAGCCAAGACCACATTTTCTCAATTCTACTCCATTCCACGTGCACATTTACACAAACATCCATTAAAACTCTATCCAAGTTATAAAATCCCTCATACCTTTATAGTGATCCATGCCATTTCTTTATTTATAATTGTCTTTCTTGTTCCCACCCATTTATATCTTCTCAATCAAAACCTAACTAAAAAGTCTTTGTTTTTGATCATATAATCTTGTTTTCTAGATCTCTAGCTACTTCGCTCCAATATATATATATATATATATATATATATATATATATATATATATATATAACCATGCAAAGTCCTCATCACACATACCTATGTTCAACTAGTGAAAGTGGTAATAATTGGTATTTGGAAGGTGATGATCAATTAGAAGCTGATGAAGACTCCATTTTTCTTTCTCTTGCCCCTCCAGGCCAACAACACCATATCAAAAATAATTATCAAAACCCTATAACGTCTATCGATGATCAAACTGATCAAGTAACAGTAGCTCTTCATATTGGTCCACCGCCTACAACTAATCCAGGATTTAGCTCAATCAATCCTAACAATATTAATGATAATGTCCTTGCCACCACGGACGCCAAATATTGGATCCCCACTTCAGCTCAAATCCTTGTGGGATCTACACAATTTTCTTGCACTGTTTGCAACAAAACATTCAACCGTCACAACAACATGCAGGTTTTATTTATTTCAACTGTTAATCACTTTACACAACATTTGAAAGGGTTACAACAATAACTTTCCTTAATTTTAGCTAAGACTTATATTACAGTTTTTAGTATTAATTGTCATGATAAATTGCACATTTTGATTATTGAATTAGTTAGCGCTAGTATTTACTACGAATTAATTCTATAAGTTGTATATGTTTTACAATTTAATCATAGTAATGTGATTTTGTTATTTTTCTCACAACATTTTTTCTTATATGTACGCTGAAGATGCATATGTGGGGGCATGGCTCTCAATATAGAAAGGGGCCGGAGTCACTAAGAGGGACAAAAGAAGCAGCAGCCGCCTCCTCCTTGCTAAAATTGCCTTGTTATTGTTGTGCTGAGGGTTGCAAGAACAACATAGAGCACCCAAGATCAAAACCCCTGAAGGACTTCAAGACACTGCAGATCCATTACAAGCGCAAGCACGGAACCAAGCCCTTCGGCTGTCAAAAATGCGGCAAGGCTTTTGCAGTGAGAGGAGATTGGAGGACTCATGAGAAGAATTGTGGGAAGCTGTGGCTTTGTGTTTGTGGCTCAGATTTTAAGCACAAGAGGTCACTTAAAGACCATGTTCGTGCCTTTGGAGATGGCCATGCACCACATACTGAGCACTATAACTTGTTTGAGCCACTTGAAGATGATGATATTGATCATATTCATCAACAACATAAAAATGAAGGTCATCACAGTACTACTTGTGTAATGTTTTAGTGTTAACCTAGCTCTAGTTTTTAATTTCTTAGCAACTAATGCTGGCCGTCCGGTAAGCTATAAGTTTTTATAATCCACTTACTTAGATGTTGAGAAAATTTATGATATAGCTTACTATTCGAAAGAATTTAGGAGCTAATGGATTGCTTTCTTTATTGACCATGAAACCATAAAAGCCTTCTTCTATAATTATAGGCGAATTAAGGGGGAGGGTTACTTCATTTTGGTGAGACTACATGAATTGCTCTCGATCTTTAAGTCTACTCGACTCTATTCAAAGGAGATTTAATTTAGATTCCAGGCCGTCTAAATCGCGTAGTGGTATAGAAATGAGTTGGATTTAATTATTTAATAGAGTTACAATTGTACAATATATACTTGTATTATAATAAAGATCTTCTAAATGCAACTCTATGTTATATAAAATTATTACAACTAAGTTGTATAGAATGCCCAAAAGATTGCCTGGAATCAGGATTCAATCTTGGGATCGAGCTACCTATGGCTCTATTTCCGACCTTTGTCATGATTTTATTTGGTATAAGAGAGGAAATTGACAAACAGTATAGTGAGCCATGGTTGTATGCATTAATGATCGAAGTGCTAGTTCAATAATACTACAGTATGAATATTAATTCTGTTAATTTTACATTATGATAAAATATCACTTATAGAAAGAGAGAGCACACGTACATACATACATATATATATATATATATATATATATATATATATATATATATATATATATATATATACGGGTGGGGTCAAGAAAATTCAGTCACATATATAGTACTGCAGAAGAGAACAGGGGCAGATGGATACAGATTCTACTGTTCATAAGCTAATAAACATTTGCATGCCATAGATATTGGGGCGGGACTACTTGCTTTATTTATCTGTGAGTTAGTCTGTGGTGTTATTAGGTAGAAACATGCATGCAGTGAGAGTTTTATCAGAGTGAGTCTTTGTTTCTCAGGATCAGTCGCTCTGAGCTCAAGTTGGACTACTACTACTACTAACACTTTGAGGGAACTTTTGGTCAGAAAAGGTAACATATATACATTAATGGCTACCCAGGACCACCGAAACTTTCTGTTTTTGGGGTTTCACCCAAAGCCATCATCTTTTGCCTTTACAGTCCTCCAAACAAACAGAAAACTCCACTCCCCATTATATATATAAATAAATAAATATGTATACATATTTGTACGTATATGTTCCTGACCTTATTCACTGCTCTTCTTCAGTTTTTCTTTAATCGTATTAATTAATAATTCATACTCCCTCGAATGCTGTGTTCATGCATGGTCTTTCAGTTTCACCACTATATCTATATCGCCTTTTTCGTTTTTATCTTTTTATCAGTTTTACTATGAGTAATGATTTAGTCAATAATATATATAATAATTTTTATAAAAAATGATGAGATCTAATTACATGATAGATCTCACCATTTTACAAAAATAATTATATAAATTATTACTATTCATCATTACTCATAACATTTTTCCCTTTAGCATTTTTTCCTTTTTACCATTCTTTCTTTGCTTTAATTTGATACATCCTGATGAGTTCCTTTCTCTGTACTAGTTTGATATTTCTGTACGTGTTGCCATGCATATATTCACACAATTTGAGGATAGTTTAAA